>JAECXD010000674.1:1368750-2737500 GCA_018151445.1 Zaprionus inermis | reverse complement strand
GGTGGGACCAGAGTCGAAGCAACCTGGCCAGCAGTACACGGTAGTCGGATTCGGACGAACACTGCAGACATCGCGTAGTCCTGTCAAGCAGAAACTGACTGTGGGCTACGTGGAGCCAGGACAATGCCGGAACAAGTTTGCCGAGCGCAAGATCAGCATTGTGCCCACACAGCTGTGCGCCGGCGGCAAATTTGCTCAGGACAGCTGCGATGGCGACTCCGGCGGACCATTGATGCGTTTCCGCGACAATGCGTGGGTGCTCGAGGGCATCGTATCGTTTGGCTACAAATGTGGACTCAAGGACTGGCCGGGTGTCTATACGAGTGTGGCGGCCTACGACATTTGGATTAAGCAGAATGTGAGAGCATAACTTCTATATTCCATCTCTCGCTCTCCTGAGTTAAGTCTGCAGCATGAATTATGATCTTGCCTGATATATATATATATTCATTTGTATAGACAATATTCGTCTAGCGTCTGTGTTAGCTGATAGGAATTTGTTTTAGGTCAGGGTTTTCCACATAGAACTCCCTATTAGCACTGCATTATTTATTGTTCATTACATTTTAAATACATATTAGTATATAATATATATTCATCAAAATAATTAGACGAAAGCATAAATATGAGAAGAAATAAACAAACAAATTAAAACTACGATATGCATGGTATATAAACCTTGGAATTCTCAACATCCATTTAAGTGTTAAGTGGAAAAACCGCAAAAAATCGTCTGATGAGCACAGCAGCTGCAACAGTTCTTGAACTTTGTGGTCTGTTTTCAATGCTGTTTCCTACTCTGCGTTAAGCTACTGTTTATAAATTAATACTATTTAATAACTATCTGGTCATTTATAGTTTCTATATAAGTTTTCCTCTTATATATGTATAAATTAGCTCTATGATCCTATAAAGTATACGTTTTGTCGATCAGTATTAACAACTGACACGATATATTCATGTGCTTCGGTATGAATACCAATATCTTAGCTGTTTTAAGAGCTACGACTATCAAATTTGTAGACAATATGCCCCATTAGGTAGCAATATGAGCTAAGACTTTGAGCATTTAGCCACGCCTCCTAAAAAAAAGCTAAATTATTTTGCTATAATAATATAATAATAAAAAACTACTAATCATATATTGAACAAACCCCATATAGCACTTAGTAAGACTTGGAGTTTAGCCACGCCTCCAGAAACCGAAAATAACGAATTGCAGGCGTAATTTCAATTAATTTTTTTAATTATTTAATATCTTATTAATTAATATCGTATTAATTACTACCCAAATGAGTTCTGAGAATTTGATACAGATCGGTTAATAAATATTCTAGTTATTTAATTTATAATTTATGATTGCACTAAAGTAGGCAATACAAAAGTTAAGGTACGCTTTTTTACATTATACCAGCTCGTTTTGAAAAAAACAATAAAACGCAGTAATATATTGATTAATTATATAATTGATATACTATTTAAACTTTTATACCAGCTACCAAAACAAGCCACTCAGGTGGAACCTAAAAATTCCCGTAGTTTTTAGTTTCAGTATTTTTTTTAGGTGCCGACTTGGAAAAATTTGCAGTTTGCGGGCTTTGAGGGGCCGCTACCCTCTACTTTTTTGGGTGTTAGGAACCTGAGCAGTTGCACCCCCAAAACATTCTATGAGTGTGCTAAAGTTCGAGTATGCGTATGCGTTGAGTGGCGCAATGTGCAATGTGCAACTTGTGAAGTTCCCAGATTATAGTATTGATTCGTTTAATGCAATCAACGGTTTTCCGGAATTCATGTGAAAACAAAAAAATATCAGTAAATACGCAAATACCCATGTATAAAGTATTTAAAAGTAAGTATACTATACCGCGTTATCGTTCTGGCGATAAGTAAAGCGTACTAAAAGTCGGGCAACTTGCTCTGAGGATTTCAGTCAGAGTTGAGTCGGAGTTCGGTGTGGTCACAGCATCTGTTAATATGAGATCTATAATATATTTGCTCGTTCTTTTACAAGTGCGGAATTCGTTGAGTTTAAGATGCACATTTAATAAACATTGGTCGACTTGTCGGCCCGACTGTAGCAGGCATAACGATAGAGTTTCGATCAATTGCGGCAACACTGGACTGTCGTGTTGTCCAAAAGCAACATTGGCGGAGGTTAATGCGTACAAATATCCGCAAGATTGTGGACTAACGCCATGGGGAAATTTCGGTAGTGTCGTGGGCGGCAGAGATATTGAACCGGGTGTATTCAGTTGGATGGCAAGTCTCGAATACGCAAACAAACCGAACGATACTGGAATGTGTGCCGGATCGGTTGTTAATTTTCGATATGTCCTTACGGCCGCACACTGTGTAGTTGGCTTACTAATTGATATATACTATGGACCAGTGTAAGTGCCTCAACTATGCCGATATATCCTAAGAAAATACTATGAGAGTATAAGCCTCAGTCTTATCGATTCATTTCTGTTTGTATTTTATGTAAACATCAAAAAGATCTCTTTTGACTTAATTTCTATTGGAAAAGTCGTTCGAAATTCAAATTTTAAGCGTCCTAACTTTGCATACATATCATAAGAAAGTACTATGAGAGTATAAGCCTCAGACCTATCGATTCATTTCTGTTTGAATTTTATATAAAAATCAAAAAGATCTCTTTTGACTTAATTTCTATTGGAAAAATCGTTCGAAATTCCCACTTTTTTTAAATCCCGGCTAAAGACAATATTTAGAGTAATTTTCCGGGATATATACTAACTGTTTTTTTAGCATTAGTTGTTCTTGCTTTAATTTATATATTGTGCATCTGCAGATCTTCTGTGCGTTTGGGAAATTTCGTCAGCGGCTCGCCCTGCGACTATGGTGCGGCGGGTTGTCACAATTATCAGAGATTCGACGTGGAAAGAGTGATAGCTCACGAAGACTATCTGCCCTACTTGCCGAGTAGCCTGCAATACTATCATAATGATATTGCATTGATACGACTGAAGAAGGTTATACAATTCAATGAATATCTAAAGCCGGTTTGCCTTCCCTTCAGTAACTTCAACGAGCGCGAACGGGATGCGATGACTGAAGTCCAAGTGCCACCATCTCAGCTCGTTCTTGCCGGCTGGGGTCGCACTCTGAACAGTTCCGATGTGGCGGCGAAACGTGCATCGGTACTGCCCGTGTGGCCCGAAGCACGGTGCTTGGAGGACGAAAAACGAAATCGTAATCAAATTTGTGCAGGTAAAAAGAATAAAGGCTCGTGCGGTGGCGATTCGGGCGGCCCACTGATGCACAGGCGGCGTATATCCAAGCAGGATAAGCGCATGGTGATCGAGGGAATCGTGTCATATGGCGTAGGCGTATGCGCCAATCAGTTTTGGCCAAGCGTCTTCACGCGCGTGCGAAGCTTCGAAAAATGGATTGACGATAATATGATTATGTAATCAGCAGGCCGTGTGATAAAAACTGATCAGCATCCCAAATATATGTATAAGTTTTCTTTTTATAAAATAGATTTATATTATTTATTTTTTTATATTCAATTTGACAACTCTGGGATTTTTGAGATTCATCATCATCATCATCAGAACTCTCTTGCTCTATTTTTGTGCTTGACAGGGTATCTGACTCGGTGTAAACGTTATCAGCTGTCACATTCAACAGAAACTCGCTCTCTCTCTAATCACAAGAGCTGGGAATTTCTGAAGCTGACTAAGAGTAGAACGTAACGTACGAGTAGAGTAAGAGTAGAACGTAACGTGTACAGTTTTCTAATCAATTTTGAATAGAATATCATTGGAAATACAATAATAATATGTATATATATTTTTGTGAAGGAAATGGGAGAGATCCGAGTGGTATTAGCTTTATACAGGTTTAAAAGTTAATTACGCTCGACTAATAAGTTTGGAATAGAAGATCACTTGAAAATACAACAATATTACTTCATTTCCAATACAGATATTAATATATACATTTTTGTAAGGAGAATGGGAAATAATAAGTACTTAAACTAAAATTGTAAGTATTAATAGGAAAGATCCGCGTGATATTCGGCTTATCCTTTAGCCAGGTACAAAAGTTTATTACGCTTGAACGTAGGATATAAAGCGTTAATTAAAAATCTGCCGATCAGACTAAGCTCGATCACGTTGCACAAAATAAAAGCTCTTCAGGTGGAGTCAGAAAAGCTGCGCCTAAAAGTACGTAACGATCTGCGCACGATCGGCAAACGAAAGTGAAAACAACAAAAAATAATAAAAAAAAAACAAGACATGTAAAAAAAGCTGTGCGACTCAGCTGCTGCTCGATTGCATAAGCGGACCCGGCTGGCCAACAGTCGAGTTGACCGTTGCTCCCGTTTCGTGCGACGTCGGCGTCGATTGCACTCCGAAGCTCGTTTTGGTGTCAGCCAACTAACGCGTATTTATCTCTCTATCTCTCTCTTTATTTCGTTTTTCATTTTTCGTTTCGCTTGTATTTTGTTTTTGGCACTTTACAGCTTCGGCTCTTCCGACTTCGAATTCGGTTTCGAATGCGATTTCGATGTCTGTTTCGCTGACGGTTTGTGCGCAGCATTCAAATTCGAATTTAATACACGGCCGATCGTTCAGGCGAACGGATTCGATTCGATTCGACTCGTGTAGTGTGCCGTGTGCGATTGCGTATACGCCGTGTGTGTCGTGTGTGTTGGTTGTCTCGCTCGTGTCGCAATTGCATTCGAATCGGCCGATCCCGCTGATGTTCGTGTACCATACGCAAGCCAGCCAAGGCGCATTGTGGGCGGCCAGTGCAGCATTGCTTGCCTTTGGCCTGGCCAGCTGCCGGGCGCAGATTGTCACGGAGTCGCAGCAGCTGCCCGACTGCGAGATACCCAACGAAACGAAGCGCGGCATCTGCTTGCCAGTCAATCGATGCACCGCCTATCTGCAGGTTCGCAATGTTACCAATCTCAGTTCGGAGCGCGTGAACTTTCTGAAGAAGGTACAATGCGTTGCCCACGTTGCACACGATCAGGAACAGAGCAGGGCAACGCCCAACGCAGATGAGCTGTATCAACCGCTAGTCTGTTGCCCCGCCAACGGCCAGGATTATCTCTACCCAGTCATACAGTTCTCCAAGTTCGAATATCGTCGCTTTCTCGATGTCACGGCACGTTTCAAGCGCAAGAAGCTCAAGCGACGCATCCAGACCGTCGAGCCGAGCACCGGATTCAATTTGCTCAACGAGTGCGGCAAGCAGGTCACCAATCGCATCTATGGCGGCGAAATTGCCGAACTGGACGAATATCCCTGGCTGGCACTGTTGGTCTATCATTCGAGTAAGTTCGCAAGCTCTTCAAGAGCTTTCCATGCGCTTTCAAAGCTTTTTTACCAGCTACAGTTGTTAGGGATCTTCAAAGATCGAATTTAATTTTTAGAGAGATCTTCTACAAGTCTTCGATATGTAGATCTTCTATATGTAGATCTTTTATATGTCGATCTTCTATATATATACAATTAATAGGAAATATTTAAAGCGCGAATGATTGCTTACTTGCTAAGTGCCTTGGCTAATAATATGCATTCCGATCGGTTAGATATAAAGAAAACTATATAAAAAAGGTATGCAAATATTATATTTCATTCTTTTTAAATATTGTACAGCGATTTTGATGATAGTTACAGGCACGCATAAATAGATCTTGTACTACCCGAAAAAAATAATAATATTTTCATATTCAATGCAAGTTACAATTTTATTTTTAGAATATTAAAGACCTTTTTACTGAAATTTCATTAATATGTGTGTAACTTAAATACTTATATATTAGTTGTATGAACTGGTAACTAAATGTTGAAGTAAGCAGATATCCATGAAATTTCGATAGAATGTAGTGCAATTGACAGTTATATTACGATATATTGTAAAAAACGTAGTTAGGTCGTTTGGGTCGCTTAGGTCGTTGTCATTTAGATCGTTTAGGTTCTTTAGGTCGTTTAGGTCGTTACGACCTGAATCGTAGAGAACTAAGCAATATATTGTTGGAATTCGTCTAGTTATATATAGAATCCGCATTTGCTTATGATTTTCTCTCCTATTCACAGACGAGTACGGCTGCAGCGGTGCCTTGATCGACGACCGTCACATTCTAACTGCCGCTCACTGTGTACAGGGCGAGGGCGTGCGCGAACGACGCGGACTGTAAGTGCTGCCGATGAATATATGAATATATATAATGATTGACTAACTTTCCACCTACTCTCTCTCTCTCTCTCTCTTCACAGCAAACACGTGCGCCTGGGCGAGTTCAATGTAAAAACGGAACCCGACTGCATCGAGGAACCGAATTATTTGAGCTGCGCAGATGCCGCACTGGACATTGCCTACGAGCACATACATGTGCATCCCGAGTATAAGGAATATTCGAATTCCAAGTACAACGATATAGCCGTCATACGCCTGAAGCATCCCGTCTCCTTCACGCACTTCATCATGCCCATTTGCCTGCCCAGCAAAAGCGCGCAAACTCCGCTGGTCGAGGGGCAAATGTTCTCTGTCTCCGGCTGGGGACGCACCGATCTCTGTGAGTGAAGAGTGCAGAGAGCTTTGTAAGATCGGGAACTAATTCTCTCTCTCTCTCTCTCGGCAGTCAACAAGTACTTCATCAACACACACAGCCCCATCAAGCTGAAGCTGCGCATTCCGTACGTGTCCAGCGAGAATTGCAGCAAATTACTCGATCTGTACGGCGTGCGATTGGGTCCCAAGCAGCTGTGCGCCGGCGGTGAGAAATCGAAGGATACCTGTGCCGGCGATAGCGGCGGACCGCTCATGTATTTCGATCGGCATCATTCGCGCTGGGTGGCCTACGGCATAGTCAGCTACGGCTTTACGCAATGCGGTTCCGGGCCGGGCGTGTACACGTCCGTGCTGAGCTATGTCAGCTGGATTGAGAGTATTATAAAGCCGCCGTCGAGTTGAGAACTTCACTTGACGTGAGATTTGTCTGTGCGCGGGGTCGGCACGGAGCGGGGGCGGGGGCGGTGGGCGTGTACGTTCACTTGAAATGGTTCTGCTGCTGTCTCTTCAAATATTTGTACATATTTTGCTAATAATCTAACGGCAACAAGTTGTTTGTCTGCGTAGAGTGTGTGTGTGTGTGTGTGTGTGTGTGTGTGTGAGTGTGTGTGTGCTAACTAAAGTCTGAAAAACATGTCTCTATTTAAATAATCTATTAAAATACATATTTACTGACACTTGCGGCTTCAATTAATCAAAAAATGCCACAAAATGTTGCCCCGATCGGCCTTGGCCGCAGCCTCTGATCTAGAGAATTCGTCAGCATGGGGTTCCAACGGTTTCGAGTGGGTGATGCAGCTGCCTTTAACAAATGTGATAACAAAGAGAGCTTCAAAACCCAAGAGGAGTAGCTCGCATGCCCTTGGGGCGTAGAGGGAAAAATAACACTGCACTACACAAGTTTTGTTTCAAAGCAAATGGAAATTATGCCCAGTAAACTGCCATGTGCTACTGTGTAAAAAATATACCTAATCAAAGCTGTTCCAAGTATTGATTTATTAGCTTAATTATGCTCAACTAATTTCAAAAGCTTAGCAGCATTATATACTCTAGTTTTCATAGGTATAATCGCTTGAAATCTAAGACTGCAAGTTAATGAAACTATTCTCAGGTCAAAGTCGAACTTATTTTCTTATTTTATTTGTTTTTGCCTTATTACTTCGTTGCCTGGCCGAATAATTTACTCAATTGCCAATATTGTTGTGTTCATGATATATATGCTCAGTCCATTCGAATCGGTAGACTCTGTATGCGAGTTATCAAGTTATATGTTGTCTAAAAAGTGTTTAATTTAGCTAAGACAGTAGTTAGCTATACTGTTACCATTATAAGCTAAATTGTTGGTTTTTATGTGCATATATATTCTCGTTCAGTTGAAATCGAGTGTAGTTTGGTAGTTATTTACTTCAATTTTGTAGCCTAGTGTTATTGTAGTCGCTCAGCAAGTGTACTACAGGCAGAGGCACAGACAGAGAGACAGCTAAAGCGACAGGCTGAGGAACAGACAAAGAGACAGCTAGAGGTACAGACCTGCAGACAGGTAGAGAGACAAACAAAGCGACGGACCGAGAGACAGACGCCTCCTAAGTGACTATCAGCTGTTTCACTTTTTCCAGCCAGCTGGTTAAACTTGATATTGCAGTTTTACATTGATGTCGTCATTGATTGCCACACTTTGCTTTCACTGTCCATTCGCGTGCAGCCGACACCGTCGACAGTTCGGGCCAATTCGAGCGGCAATGATGCAATGCAGCGCCAGGTGAGGAGGAGTAGGAGGAGGAGGAGGAAAGGCAGAGCAGGTGCCAAGTAGTGGCTGCGCGACGCTGCCCAAATTCAAATCGATGTCATTCATCCATCAGGCCAACTTGGCCAAAAACAGTCAAAAGACAAAGACAAAGCGTGACATTTGTATGCGCAGTTCGAGGGTTCCAACACCCCCACCGAACTGGCCCTCGTCCCCCCTCGACCCGCGCTCTGGCCGTCTGTGCCACTGACCAAAATTGGTGCGAACAGTGTTGCCCGACTATAATGATCATTAACGTCGCGAGCTGTGCGTCAGCGCAGTGAAAGTGAACTTGACTCTTTGATACGCTCAACTTGATGTTGAAGTTTATGCCGTGCATGCGTATGTGTGTGATATGTGTGTGTGCGTGTGTGTGTGTGTGTCTGCCTGTTAAACCGCATTAATATTCATGATGCTGCCCATCAGGCAGATGACAGCGCGACGCTCGCCCTGTTTGTTCAGCTCATTATGAAGCTGTGGCGATTTTCGACTAACCTTGAACTACATAAAGATGTTTATTTATAGATATAATACTAGGTATACCTCAAGTACCATATAGTTGCATGCGAATTGGCAATACTTTGTTGAGATTGAAGAAAATGCATGGCAATTCTTGGGAAAGTTAATAAAGTGATCTGAACTGAACCTGCCTTTAAGCTATCTTTAATTTCCTTAAGTTTCCCAGCTATAAACACAAAATAGTGTACGGGTTTTGTTTTATAAAGAAAAGAATCTAAGCATTTTATTTTTATCTTTACTAAGAAAATTGAAGAATCTTTTAGAATTATGGTTTATCTTTTCAAGTTCCTATATGTTTATTTTCTTTAAAAGGGTTTTTCTTTATAAAGTTAAAAATTTAATTTTTAATATTTATTTTTAAAATAATTTAATTTTTATTTTTACTACGAAAACTGAAGAATCTTAGACTATGCTTATATTTTATCTTTAGCAGTTTTTAAAACTACAGTATAACTATACTTTTCGTCTAATGATAGTAATTAAACAAATTTAAAAATAAATGTCCGTAAGTTTCCCAGCTATAAACACAATATATTGTACCGTTTTATTTATAATTTTTCTACGAAAACTGAAGAATTTTAGACTATGCTTATATTTTATCTTTATCAGTCTTTAAAAGCTTTTATAGAGCTGTCATTGTTTGTCTAATTACAGTAATAAAACAAATTTAAAGATGATATAGTAACTTCCCTCCGACTAGCCACCTTATAAGGGTTTAGCTTCGATTGTTGTACGACTTTTACAGGGCACACACAGACCAACTAATGCGATTACTTGGGTCAAATGCGAGTTGGTGGGTTTGCATGCCACGCCCACAGCGCAATTATAAAGCCAATTCGAATATTTTTCCAACAACAACGAGAAAAGGTCGTCTAATCAATTTACCGGAGGGTTGCTTCGCTCCATAATTGAGTTTCGTAACGTTTTGTTGCTGCGGCTGCGGCAAATGGAAAACAATTCTAAAGTGAACTGCAAAATTAGCCATATGCCATATATATTGCAGTGAGAGTACGTATATCCGTATACCGTATACCGTATATATACGATGCGGTACTTAGGAACTCCACAGGTGCAGAACCGTTGACACTAAACGCGCAGCGCTGCGCTACATGGCAAAGTTCTTTCTTTTTTTTATTATGATTATTCGTTGTTGATGTTGTTCGTTACCATTTCCATTTCTATTTCCATTTTCGTATTCGTTTTCTTTACTTTTATGTCCTTTGGCAATTGCTTTTCTATTTATTTGCAGCTGAGATCTCCCAAATGCAAAACGATAAAAGTTTATCGAGTTGTTAATTTCGCTCGACTCACATATCAATAAATGCGTCAACTTGGCGTTGACATGTCCATTAAATGAGGCAGGATTTTCGCACAGGATGCGAACACCCCTTCACAAGGGGTCGGTGCGGGGCGTGGCAAGGGTAGCGCACACAAAGCAAGGCATTTTGGGCAAAATTGTTGTGGAAACTCAACGAAATTAGAATGCCAAAAAAGAGAGAGAGAGAGACTGAAGAAATGGGGCGGACAGTATGTTAGAAATTGGCAAGTGCATGTCGCATAGGTTTCATTAGTTAATGGACTCCAATCGAATTACAGCAAGAATAAAAACAGAATTAGTGCAGTGTAGATAGGGTGCGTCAGTGGGAGCGAATATGACTTCTTATCGCGGAAAAGCATTTTGCGAGCGGAAGTACAAAGCAAGCGAGTGAATGAGAAAAGGGTAATTGTGTAAGATATATATGCATATCTTAGAGTATTGTAGGGTTGTTCGAATGCACAAAGTGCCGTAAAAAAAATAAAAAAAAATAAAAGTTGCTGAAGCTCTAAAATCAAAAGCATTAAGCAAAAGATTTTAAGCAAATAAATACGACTTAATTCAAATATTAAAAATAAATAAATAAATAATTTTCCATTCTTTATGAAAAGTTTTAGAGCGGGTGCTGCGGT
The DNA here is from genome assembly GCA_018151445.1 of Zaprionus inermis. Classification (NCBI taxonomy): domain Eukaryota; kingdom Metazoa; phylum Arthropoda; class Insecta; order Diptera; family Drosophilidae; genus Zaprionus; species Zaprionus inermis. The sequence continues at coordinate 2,726,699 of JAECXD010000674.1, read as the reverse complement.
AGTGCTCGATTTCGCACTTATGTTTATTTATGTTTCTCTCACTTCATATCTGAGCTCTGAAGTTGAAAACAACAAATGCGATATCACTTGTTGTACGCAACTCGTGCGAAGTACACGCATACGCACTGCAGCAGTTCGACGAAGGTCCTCCAATAATATTGCCGTACGCGTAGCTGAAAATGCGAACTTGTTGCTTTCTGTCCGCTCTGCTGATCCTCCTCGTGCTGCCCTACGATGCCGAGCAACAGAACGTAACGTTGTACAAGGTGAGTACGGCCTAAAGTAGTGCAGAGTGTACACACTCACAAATCTCTCCCGCTGCAGAATGCGACTCTTCTGACGAACTCTTCGTATCATTCGCTTTGCCAACATCAGGAGGTTGCAGCCCTGGTCCTGGGAAATCCACGTGGCACGCGAATGCGATTTCGAAAGCGAGTCAATCGCCAGAGAAAGCTGAAGAAGCCAAAAAATAACAAAAAGAAAGCTGAAATAAAGCAAAAGCATAGTATGCAAAAGAATTCGCGACGCCCTAAAAGTATGCAATGGAAATATTGATCTTAGAAAGAGCCTGCTTTTAGGCCACGATCGGCACACGATCTCTTATAATTATCTTGATGTTTCAATAATCACATAATTGATGTAGTATATAGTAACAACATGTGGTTTTTTTAAATGTATAGCTTATCGGCACGATCATCTAATGATTTTATATGCATATAATCATCTATGCAGCTGAGATAGCTCCGTACTCTTGTGTAATATGCGGGAAAGAATTTGGTAACACAATCCTCACCCTGGAAGTAGGATAAGATGCCCTCGCTCACCATTTGTCGTTTTTGCCATTCCCGCATTAGAGGCCTGCCAGTATCGCCCGTGCACGAGGATTTTTTAAATGGCCAGGTATTTAAGAAGTTCTTCAAATGTGCACACTATGCTCTCATCTTGATGTTCGCATATTTCGGAGTCGATCACAAGCGGTACCTTGAAGTATCGCTTTGCCACCCGCCTATCATCAGGTCCACTCCATCCAACCACGGTCAGACGATCATTGTTTTTCGGTTCATATTTTGTCAAACGGAATGTTTTTATCCAGGCGAAGTAGTGCTATATCATTGCGAAGAGTATTATTGTTGTACCTCGTATAAATCTCGTGTACCATCCTGTCTTTGACGAGTCTCCCAAGCGCACTCCAGTTCTGCAGATTAGAAACTAGTTAGATAACCTTGATGAGATATGCTTAGCTTTCCTACAACCCTACCAATTGTTCAATCTTTTCTCCAGTCCTGCAGTGAGCAGCAGTCAGCACGTAGCGAGAGTTAGTTATTTCCACAGCTTGAAGAAAAACACAAGAAATTTCATGTGGTTCATGATTGTTTCATTTCAAGATCCGAAGTTGACTGAAGCAACGACCCCACGCTTTCAAATTCGCTACCATGATCGTGTTAGTGAGAGAATTATAAGAAGTCTCCCAAAAATATGACGATAATAACAACCCAAAAAACTCAATTCGGCATGGAGACTTTCCAATACCCTTTCTGGTTTTTGTGAGGTAATAACTTTTATATTTATTTATTATATATTCCGATCGCTATGAAATTCGGAAGATAGGTCTATAGAGTATTAAACAATGTGCATGTAGAAGGTACAGTTAGTGTCTGCCAGTTTCTCGAATTTCAGAGTTTATGTTATAGGGTATAAGCTACTGATGTAGCGCAGTCGCCGCACTATGAAATAAGTATACATTGGATCGTGGGCCGGCCAGCACATGCAGAGCGTATGCGAGCGCGTGCGCTGAGAGAGAGCATACCGCATGATCATGCGTGAGAGCGAAACGTAGTCGTGCCTTAGCCGAGTGCTCTTTTCGGAAGAGAGCGAAAATTAATAGTAAAATTCAAGATCATGATTCAGTCGCTGTGTGGACTTTGGAGCGCAAGGACTGCCAAAGAAATACACTGAAGCAAATGTTTTCAAATAGTTGGATGTTAATATTAATTTTATGTTTATATAAAATTTTGGGGTATGGTTGTTACATAGAGAATGTATATATTTGGGATTTATTTAGTAGTAATTATATAAAATAATTGCTTGTTTTAACGATTCTATAAATCTGAAATTTAAGTATAGGTTTAAATAGTTTTAAATAGGCCTGGATCTATCATATTTTTGAGACTTCCAAATGCTTTCACATTTAATTAAACAAAAACATTATTTATTTTTTTTATGCACACATACTTGTGCGGAAGCTCCCCTCGCTGAGATTTTCGTAGGTTCAACTGTACACACACTTGCCGCACAGTGTGGCACGTGGCAATAACACAAAATAAACAAAAATATGCAGCAGTAAATAGACATCAGATTTTTAATCAACATACGCATAATGGGTACACGGAGGGAGGAACTGAATCTCGACGATAATCATCGCAATAAACGCGCACGTGATGCGCAAATTATGACTTTCACTGTGTGTGCGAAAATTGTGCGAGAATATTTGCATATTTACCAGGGTAAAATTGATGGTACTGTAGGGTACGGTACGGCGGTACTCTGACACCCTGTTGCCGCCCACTTGAGTCGTTCAATATTTATTAAAAATTAGCAACAAGCTGTTGAAATGAAAATGAAAAGCGACCAGTTGGAGAGAGAAAGAGAGAGAAGTTTCCTTCCGTTTATCTCATTTGCGCACTACCGGCATCGCGAAGGGTGTCAAAAGTTCGCAAATTATGAACGATTCGCTCATTGTGGGAAAGTTATTTTTCATTTTCATTTTCCCTTGCACTGCTCATTCACTTTATATATTTTTATTTTATTGGAATTAAATTGCTGTCAACGGCGACGCAATGGAACGGAAATAATGCGCTGTACCTGCGCGCTGTACCCGCACTGTACCCGCACTGTACCCGCACTGTACCCGCGCAGTACCCTCGCTTTACTCGCGCTGTACCCTCGCTTTACTCGCGCTGTACCCGCGCTATATCGTGAGTCTTGAGCGTAGGTGAAAGCGTTGTGGCAGTGGGTCAGTGCCGTGGGGCAAAAGCTATTGTGAATGTGGAATATTTAATTCGAATTTCTGGCCGTGTATCAAAACGATTTGCATAAGAAAAACTAATTAGGGCACATTTTCATTTTTTTTATTTTTGCTCTACTAATTGAAATTTTCAACTGCTGTGCAAACAGGAAAAGCTGCCGCAGGTGGTGGGCGGGCGGGCGTGCAGTGGGTGTGGCTATGCAAACAACGACATATGTAAGCAGGCGAACACATGTTGAGCGCGGGATGGGAGGGATGGGTTGTAGGAAAACTGTACTAGAAAATGACAGATTCGTGTCGAGTAAATAAATAAGCAGGGGAACAATTTGCAGACACCACATGTGCTGTGTGTGTGTATGTGAGTGTGTGTTAACGTGGGACGTAACACTTGCCGATTTTTTGCAGGGAAAAACTCAAGTGGAATTTGCCAAAGTTGAGCGACATTTTTCGCACATTAGCAGAGCCGTACTTGAGCATGTGCGTCAGGATGACAGCTAGCTGCCACACTCAGCAATAGGCTGACATTCAATACACACACACGCAGCATGCCACATTGGTTTGGGCGCAGAATATATTTTCAAAGTCAAATACAGTTTAATGGCAAGCTGGGCGGCTAAGCAGACAAAGCCAGAGAGCCTCGCCCCGGGCGCGGAAAACTACAAACGAGCATTTCGAATACCCTGTAAGGGTTGCTCAGCCGGGTATATGCTGGGATTATGTATTAGCCCAAGTGCATAATGCTGTAATAATTAAAAATGAAAAAAAGGTTTTCTAAATACAATATTTTTGACAATTTTATATTTAATATTTAAATTTTCAACATTTCCGGTTTCATACACATAAATATACCAGTTCATATTTAAAACCAAAAAAAACCTACCTTAATAATAAAAATAAAGCAAAAATCAGTTTTTAGGGTATATACAATATTTTTTGAACAATTTTTATATATAAATATTTACATTTTTGAAATATTTGCAGGTTTTCATACACATAAATATACCAGTTTCAAAGTCTGAAAATTTCAACAAAATCCGTGCAAAAACAAAAAACCTATGCACGTAAGAAAGTAGGGTATTTTCCGGCTGCAACGCGACTCGCTGCCCTTCGCTGCGAACCACATGTGACCAGTGCTAGTGGTCCCTTCTCTGTTTGGTTTTCGATCCAAGAGCGGGGTGGGGTGGGGTCTACGAAATACCCACCAACTATGCAAATAACATTAATTGTTTGAGCAAACAAAGGCGCTGCAAAACAACAAATAGAAAAGGGAAAATCGTAGCGGAAATTGAAAATGCTGCTGCTGCTGCTGTTTTCCCTGGGCCAAGTGATACAATTGAGGAATTGTGAAACATGTAAATTATAAGTTGTACGGAGCGTAACCCTATGAGGAGGCGATGGCGATATGAAGCGGCGAACGGTAAACGGCGCCGCATGAAGTCCCCGAAGAAAACGACGGATGTGGGCAAAGGAGGGGAGGTCGATTCATTCAAATTTGATATGGGATGCTTAAAGCCGAATTGTAATACAACAAAGCCAGAACGAGTCGACAAATAAAAGTACAGTCCCATTGGCAGCAACAACAACAACAGCGAGGATAATAACAACAACCCCATAAAGCATTCGAGGGTCCATTCCGCGGGTAGTTAAAGAGGACACGGAAACACCACCGCCACCACCAACATCACCATCAGCGTCATCAGGATCAGGCAACGCGTTCGTCCTTCCCCCTTCTCTACGTTTCTTGGGCAGGGTTATGAGGTGAAAATCCTGTGCACAACTCTCGAGCACTTTAAGTTGCGAGCATCTTAGGCCTGTGGCATATGCCAGCGCGCTGCTACTTTTTTAATCGCAGTTTTTCCCCATTTTCCATTTTCCATTTGCCTTTGTGCTACACTCCAGCGATTTGCATATGAATGAACGTAATAAGGCGGCGCAAAGGAAATTAAAAGTACCGTACCGGCACACACATGTATCGCAGCCGTATACCGTGACTCTCGATTCCGACTTTCGATGCCAAGAAACATAATGAAACATTCCTCGAGTGCGGAATTAATAGACGAGATTTGTCTTTTGTGTATTGTTCGAGCGAAGGCCTCAAATTGCATTCAATTGTTAAATTGAGCGGAAGCTGGAGGAGGTTCCTTCTGAATGAATGGGTATGGGAAAACCTCAGGTGCCCTGTTCGCCTCTGATCAGCTGCAATTTGTGGCATTCTGAGAGCATCGACTTATTAAACCCATACGTACCTGCGTGTCTGATATCAATACCCCTTTGAGGGTTGTTGGATTACTTCGAAATGGTTTCTAGTTAGGAACCGACGATTGAAGTCTGCTGCGAGCTTCGACTTTTCTCTAGTATTCACCCAAATTTCCTTAAGATTCGGAATGGATTTCAAGGGTTTATGGATTATTTAAAAAGTGTTTCTAGTTAGACACCTATGGATCAAACCTTGAGCTACCTTATATCGTAGTACTTCTTCAAGGGTGATGGAAATGATTTTATGGAAATGGTCTCTAGCTAGAAACCTACAACTCAAGTCCGGAGTTTCTAGCTCTTTTTGTACCGTATTTACTCAAATTTCATTTTGATTTGGAATTGACTATCTTCAATTAAGTCGAAACTAGCGTAATACTCCTTCAAATGTTAATGGATTATTTGGAAATTGTCGCTAGTTAGGATCCTGTGACTCAAAGTGGAAGTGCCTTGAAATTCTCGCCTGTAGTTACCCAAAAATTCGGAATTAACTTTCTTCAATCAAGTCGTGCTAGCGTAATTGAACCGTACCCCACCTACGAGCTCTATACTATCCTGCAATTATTGTGCCCGAGACGGAAACGAACTAAATCGAAATTACGTCGCATTAGCGAACGAGTCTCGATATTGAAATTTAATCAACTTGCTTTTTCCGGGCAACTACTTCACGACGTTGATTTTTTTATTATGCTAAGCGCACAAATGAGCTTGCCCTATGCTGACCAGGGGTCGTCACAGGGTGGTCGGGGAGTGGACAGGGCGGACAGGGCGGACAGGGTGGTCGGCGCGATGGACAGACTCACGCAGCGTGGGGTGGAGACACGCACGAACTTCATTGATTAACGATTCAACAAAAGACGTCCGACTTGCAGGAAAAGTTCCCTCGGGAGCAGGACGCACGCATGCACACACACACACACACACAGTAGCACACATGAGGATGGCTGGAGAGGATCGAAGGCAACATAATCAAAAAATTAAAATCTCTTTATGTTTTTATGCTCGCTGATTGAATGGTTCTATTGTTGTTATTGCACTCGGACAGTTTGATGTGCTGTTGATGGACACGACGCGGACGCGGACATGGACATGGTCGCGGCTGAGTGAACTAATAGACCGGCAAGGGGGCACCCTTCTCGGTCAGCGGCAGTCGAGTGTAATGGATACATGCGATATTATCCCTTTTGTCTGTAGCCTGCGGAGGCGGGAAACGTCGGAAAACGTCGGAAAACCGGCAAAATGTCGATTAACTGAGCTCGAAGCGCAAGGAAACCGCGACACACGTTGCGACGACGACTTTGTGTGGCTTTTCAGAGAGTAGGAGAGAGGGAGCGGCAGAGAGAGAACTTGCTTTTCGGGCCACATTTAATTAAGTCACGTTGTCTCACTTTAATCTCTAATCAAGTTATTAGCTTTCTTTTTACCTTGGTCTTTTTTGTGGATTCCCTATTACCTATTTGCTAATTGCAATAGCTTGGTGTGAGTGTGTATGAGTGTGTGTAGACTACACACACACACACGCTTTGAAGTAGTCTGTGCTTTGTGTCAGGTGTGAAGCGATGACAGCTGCTGCCTGAGAGCTCTCGATGGACTAGAAAACTGTCACTTGACAAGCAATCAATAACACTGTGCAACAAAAGCGAGACACGATTCGCCATGGGCTCAGTTTCACAGAAGTTTTTGTCGAATTAACATTTTTTGTTTTTAACTCAAAATCAATTGAAAATTGTTCATATTTTATAAAATTATATTTGTAAAATTATTTCATTTAACATTATGCAACAAAATTGAGTTACGTTGTGTATGATTAATTCATTTATCATTTACCATTTTTATTATGTCTTTGTAAATATTTTATTATTATTTTTTAATATATTTTTAATTATGCAACAGAATTGAGAAACCTAGTAAAATACGCATTTCTTTATAAAGAAAATTAAAAAAAAATTACGTACATTTTTGTTTTATCTTTATTTTATATATATTTATTTATATGCATTAAAAAAAAATTTGAGAAACCTAGTAAATAATTAATTAATTTATTTATTTTTAAAGAAAATTAAGGAAACAATTATGCACCGCTTTTATTACATCTTTGTAAATATTTAACTATTTTGAACTAACTAACTTGAGCAGATACAAATTGCTTAATAATTTAAATTAATATTATATAATATTTTTGAATTTAAACTGTGTATATTTTTACAGGTTCCAAACGTTGGCCTTTCTACACACAATTTGCTGCACAGTGTCCGTTGCCTGCGGGCAAAAACAATGACGCCTGAATGATGACTAAGCGCTCTTCCACCCCAAGGGGCAATCCAGGAGGCAGAGTCAGGGGGCTCCTTCAGCTGTCCGTTTTTATTGCGATTTGCGAAAGTGTAGCCAAAGCAGAAAGTAGCAGAAAGAGAGAGGGAGAGTGAAAGCGAAAGGGAAAGCGCAGCGAGGATATTTGATTACGAAATGCGAAGCAATCTAAGCCCGGACACACCCACGCATCCGGTCGAGGGGGCCGCTGCTCATTATGGCACTGGCTGAAAGTGCAGATAGATGAGGGGGAGGCAGAGGCAGCGGCAGAGGCAGCAACACTCACGAGTCAATAATGATAAACATAAAGACGCATGTCGATTGCGAGGGCGGCACGAAGCGTAGCCGAAACTTGCTGACGACGAGTGCATTAATTGCCGAAATTAAATTTATTTCGTTCATTATGCGATGTGCCATGCAAAATGTCAAGTAATCAAGCGCATCCTGTGCCCACTGTGCACACTGTAACCACTCCCCACAGTCCCCCTGCCTGCCTCTCGTATCCTGCGGCTGGCAGTTGTTACATTTTGAATGACAGTCGACAGTCGAGCGTCTTGCTGACATTTTCAGCCTGTCATGTTGCTTATTAAACACATAAATATGCCAGCATGCAGGCTGACAGGGCGAGTAAGGGAAAGGAAAGTGTGGAAGGGGGCTGCGAGTTGGGTGGGGAGGAAGCCTTTGAGGCCCGGCCACAGCAGGTAAACTCGTAAAATTCCAATCAAAACGCAACAATGCTCAACAACATCAGGGGTCCAGGCATTTAAGCTGGACAATGGTCGCAAATCAACGGTAAATACATGTATGTGCTGCGACCCCATCTACCTAGACGGGCACTACTTTTCCAAGTAGGCAGTAGGGCTTCTTCCCATTCACTTTTCTCAACTGTTTGTCGTGTCGTTAATCAATTAACTTTACGCCCACAACGGGGTGACTACGAGTTACGCCCCGTCCCGCCCCTAGCCTTACATGACACGACTGTCACAACGACCCTGGCTGATTCATATCCTGGCTTGACCACTTCAATATGCCAAAGAAATCAAACACACACGCGCGACCCCTGAGCAAATATTGAAAAGTGCAAAGTTTTTTTCCTCATCTTGATTTATGCCACAAATTTTGATAATTTATTGCGTACAGAATGTATATTCCACACACACACACACACTCCCGTTCCCAATTCTTGGGGGGGAAGGTGGGTGGGGTGTATGGTCAGTGGGTTGTTCAAGTGCTTGTTATGCTGCTGGTTTTACTGGTTCTTGCTCTTGATGGATTTTCCTTTTTTTTCCCTTCTTAAATTGCATTGATTGAGAGTTGTGCCATAATTTGCGGAAACCCTTGGAGTGTCTGTGCGTTCCGGCGACTTTCAGTGCAGCAATTAGATGATGATCTCGAGTGGGTTCCGTTTTAGAAATGTTGTTTAGAGTTATTCTTGAAGGAAAATATAAGTGCTTCAGGCAGAGATTTTTGCGAGTGATTTTTAGGGAATTTCAAAGAGTTTGCTCACAATCTTAAAGGCGAAAAGTTTTCCAGTTAATTTTCGAGCTTAAACAAAATAGATATGTATTAAAAAAGTGCTCTAAAACTTTAAGAAATTACAAAAGTATCATATGTTGTTAAGAATATGAAAATATTATATACAGCTTAAATTTAGCTATAATTGACAGAAATAGTTTTTATCTTCGATTTGCTTAATTTTTAGGGAATTTCAAAGAGTTTGCTCGCAATCTTAGAGATGTAAGGTTTCCCAATTTATTTTCGAACTTAATCAATACAGAAATATGATAAAAAGTGATCGAAGACTTTAAGGAATTACAAAAGCAACATATTTAGTTAAGAGTACAAACAAATTGTGATATATTTGGCTTAAATTCAGCTATAATTAGCCGAAATAGTTTTAATCTTCAGACTTATAATCGTATAGAAGAAGTCTGAACTGAACTTAACTATTTGCTGACATTGATATCGATAAGGAATCCGTAAAAGTTCGCTTCGATGTGAGTTAATCTGTTCCCGCTACTCATATGATGATTGGCTCAGATGGAATCCTAACTACAAGCAGGCTGATTAATCTGAGCCACTGCTCTTGTCCTGCCCCTGAGGGGGCGCTCTACGGGCTCAGGACTAAAAGCCGTTTTGTGGTCACATGAGTCGACAGCAACGACGCTCGATGATGCTCGATGGGTCATGCGGTTTCGCACTCATCCATTGACCAAAAACTGCCCCTGGGCCGGTCTGACCGTACCGACTGCCCTTCCCCGACTTGACTGCCGGCCCGGGGGCATTATGTAATCCAAGACTCTAAGACACCCCTTCCGCGTTGCCCATGACGGCGAGAACGGATTCAATTTGAACTTGACGGATGGCAACAGTTGGCATGATTGACTGACTGGTGCTTCAGTTCCCGCTCCCGTTCCGAAATGAAACATCGCGCTGGCAACGAAATATTGCGTCAAATTAGCCAAATAATTCGAAGTAATTAGACGTTGCTGACGGGCTGTGCTTCAACCGTTCCGGAATTGGGTTACACCTTCTTAAAATTCACATCGCGCCCCTAACCGTCTGCCCCCCCAAAATGCTCACACAAAGTGCCCATTTCCATAATGGAATCAGCGCAACGCACTTGACACTTTATAATAATGAAATTATGACTGCTTATGACCGTAAGAAAATAATATCGAATGGCAACCCTTTTTTTGTTTTTTTTTTTTTTTTTGAGGATTTTCATTTTTATTTTTATATTTTTTATGGTAACAACTACTTTGTCCGTCGCGCCCCCGGCGACTGTACCCGGCACGGTCTCGAGACACGCTACGAATTCCCTTTGTTGCGGGTCATACGTTGCCCATTAGTCTGGTGGGGTCCAAGCAACATGGAATCCATTTCCGATATTGGGTGATAAAATTTTATGAATGTAATTTGCTGCGATTTGTTGCGTCTCCTCTAGTCGCTCGCCGAGCAAGGGTTGTCGCCCAGTCGCTAAGCAAGTGTCATTGCGAAATTGTTATTGACAGCTTGAGACTTGGGGGACTCGTAAATACAAATCTCATACTCAGCCACTAGTTGGCTCTTTGCATGCGAACTTAAATTATTAAAAGCATTTGCCAAACGACACTAAAACGGGTTCAATGCAAAGTGCCCAATGCGACCAGTTTTCAGATACTTAAAGCGGTTTTGGCTTAGCGATTAATGTAAAATGTGGAATAAGAGAATTGATAATATGGATAGTCGCTTAGTTAGGATAAATAGTTATAATATATAACACAGTTGAAAGTTGGAAAGATATATAGATAGATGTATGGAACTTATATAGAAAGATAAATACATCGTAAAAAATATATAACATAATAATGTAGTCAGACAATTTAAATATATAGAAAGCAAATAAATATATATATTTATATGGAAAGAAATGGAAAAATATGCTAAATCAAAGTACAGTTGCGGTTAAAATAATAGCACTATGACCACAATTTGTGTTCGTCCCAGCTTTATTCTACTTTTCAGACACTTTTTGATTCTTTTACTTAATAAACTTAAAAGATACAATGATTATCAACTAATAAATGAAAAAAGTTAGCCGGTCTTAACGGTATTTTTTTAAATGATTGCAAAAATCAAAGAATCCCATATACACGAAAGGGAAATACAACAAATAATTAAGAAACTATAGATGACATAGTATATACAGTTAGATAAATGTAGGTAATTGGAAAAAGATTTGAATTAAGAAAGAACTAGTGAGATGCATAAAAAGAGGAGTTCATATAAAATTAATCTTTTACAATAGTTAGACATTATATATGGACATACTATATCTATCAGTTCAATTCTTGTATAGCACATTATCTCTCTCCTCCGACAATAAAGATCCCTGCTAACTAAGGTTTACTCTGAAGAAAAGCCACAGGCATCAGGAACTTCTTCAAAAATTCTAAACAATTTCAAAAATAAACCGAAATTTCGTTTATCCATTCCACATCTTTAGAGTGTAACACTGAACTACATAAAAGGCTATTCCCTTGATTTATGTGTGTGCATGCAAATCAGGAATATTTTCAAGTCATTTGTTTCGCAATCTAACCTCGTTTTCCAAACTCCGGGGGCGTGGTTATTGAATGTACTTTCAAGTACAGTTCGTGACACATATTTACCGTTAGCTACTTTGGCAGATACAACGCGTGGCATCGCGATGGCAACGCCCACTCGCCCCCATAAATCTGTTTATGATAAATGACGTCACCTTTAGTTTACGATCTGCCGCGAGTATTGTGCAGAAGCTTGAAAATTAGCATAGAAAGCGCATAAAACCATAAAGAGGCGCATTAAAAAATCGCCAAAACACATTAAAATAGTGAAAATGTGCAAATTAGATGCGAGTTTTATGGCCATGGATGATTTTAAAGTGAGGATGAGAGATAGAGAGTATAGTCTAGAGAGCGAGTGTGCAGGATAATTCAGAATTTGTTGCTTCTTGTGTGGTGATTTATGTGCGCATATTTGTGATAAATACGCGGGATTTTGTTGAGGGATTTCTGCACAAAATTACAATATCAACTTGGAGAGTCTAGAGTTTTGTCGCATATGCGCATAATCAAAATCAAAGTGAATGTAGACAAAATGCGGTAATTTGATTTATTGGCCGACTTAACGTGCCGTACGTGCTCTTCCAAAACGGGGGCTCCTAAGTCTGCCGAATGTTTTTGCAACTGAAATTGATTTACTTTGATTTTGCATTTTAAAAACGAGGGTTGATCGGGGTCGGGAACGGGAACGGGCATGGGAAATGGGAAATGGCAACTGGTATGGGTGGTGGATTGCACTCGATATGTCGATATCGATGTCAATTGGCGAGCGTCTTTTGGCGCTTTTGTCTCGCTGTCGCTGCCAATTTATACTCGATTCGATATTCGGGCACTAAGCAGCCATAATTCCCATTGCCAGCCATGGGCACAAAAACACTCGACACACGGATGCACTGACACGCGGCCTGCGGTGTGCAATTTTAAATGGATTTATTGATACGCTTCGCTGCCGCAACAACAAGCCGAGGCACAGGCCCAGGGGCCACAGTACCGACTTACATGTTTGCAAACATTGGCAACAACAAATGCCCGGCAATATATCAATTGTCGCCGCTGATGAAACCATCAGCCCCGCGCGTAACAAGATCTACCTACGGGCAGCTGCATCCATCCATCCCATTCAACCAGCCAAGCGCGCCTGGGAAAAGGTCGAGAGTTTATTACGCGCATCATTTGCGAATTTCGATTTTAATGATTCTAGCGCCAGAGTTGTCAACCGTTCGCCTCAAATTGAATTTTGATTAGTTGGCAACGTTTCGTGCACGCGTCGAAAAGGGATGTCCTTAAATTTTGATTGATTTCGCATTATTTGTCAGAGCGCACCAAAAATTCTGCTTGTATTTTATTTTTTTCACTACTCAAAAAGTGAATGCTAAATTACTTAATTTCTCCACTGTCAAAATATGCAAATTAATTTGTTATTGATCGATTTAGAAATCCTGGCAATCCTTGTCTTAAAATTTGGTACAAAATATTTTTTATAAATACTATGTAGCACTCCATCATTACTTTCTTTTTTTTCTTTTTTCATGTTCATCTTATTATCATAATTTCCATTAAAATCTAAGCTTTTCAAAGCGTAAAAAAATAATTTCTTTTTTTTTTGCTTATTTTGGAATAAGCTGAAAAAATGCCATAATATTTAAACAATTAATCTAAATACTGATATGGAGCATCCCCTTTTCAATTTGCGATTAAACAACTATCAGATTAAATCACGCAATGATCGCATTTCTTTTTCGTACTTGGTCGCATTAATTGTTTCATCGCATTTTTTTTGTTACCCGCTCGCAACTATCGCAAAAAATTCGAGTTGACCACAATTAACCAAAAGGTTGAACGTTGCCCATCTCTGGTAAATAAATATGATCACCTTTGATAACCGAATATAATTTATACAAGCTTCGAAAGCTTCTTATTTGTTTATATCATTCTCCCATTGAATTTGTGCGGACAATATTTTTCCTTTTTCCACGATTAAGTAATACTTCGCCAGTATAAAAATTACTATAATATATATATATATATATTTCAAAAAACACAATGTATATTTATTTAATTAGACCTAACTTATTAAGTCAGATATTATTTGTTAATAAAAGTTTACTATAAGTCAGAATTGAATTATCTTTAAATATTTTCTTTGTCAACGATTTTGTTGATTTGCTGTACATATCGAAGCCCTTAAACTAATTTCAACTCAGTTAATCGAAATAAGAAAGCAAATTTCAATAGGTTAGTATATTATAGAGTCGCATATTTTGCGACATCTCCATTTTGAATACTGAATAGCCGAGTGAACCCTCCTTTAATATGCATAACTCATGAATGGTCAAAGCACTCGCCAATTTAATGGACCTCGACCACACGCTACACCGATTGCGACGGTCTCAAGTTGTTGGGATGACCCAAAAGAACAACAATAATAAATAATAAATAATATTTCTCATAAATAATTGTTTCCCCTCGGCCCAATGGGCCAAAATTGCTTGCGACGAAGAATATGTTAACTAATCACCGTAGGAAAGGATTTTTATGGGTTTTCATTTCCGCATATAATCGACTTATGCCACAACAGCGACGTCATCTTCAAGCACACACACACACACACACACACACACACAGAACCCAACCCAACCCCCGTCGAATCCTGCAGGCAGTGAACGGGAAAAACCGAAAGCGGAAATGTGGAACGTTAAGCGTCGAGCTGTAGGTGATATATATCAGTCGAGAATGTTGCGAAAAATGCTGTAGAAAAATGTCATTTCCTTTATGAAACTCGGATATGAGTAGTAGAAACACCCAGCGGGACGGGGCTACTGCATTTGCGAGTGAATTTCATGTGTGAAAGAAGTGGCGAGACTTGGGAGACTATCTATAGTATATTTGTGAATTATCAATAGATTAAAGAGTAAGACCCACTGGGTCAGGTTCATGTGTGAATAGAGTCAGAGCAGCTCAGGCTGATCAGTGAATCAAGTGAAAGTCAGTGCAATAAACGCGACAGGGGGCGCCGGTTGAGGGAGGAGTGTCCAACAAGCTGCATAAGTTTTTATGGTTATTGGCCAAGTGGCTGAACAAGCCGCGGTACGCGGCAATTACAGAGGCTTAATGACTTGTGACACTCAACTGTTGCCATGGCCCGTCGCCGGAGTGGGTCGCTGAGCGGACTGGGCAACGGAATTGTGTCAGCCTGTCATATCCTGGTAGCGTATTCAAATACGCTGGAATTAGATTTAGGCAACGCATGCCGAATCCAAGATAATAACGCCGCGGTGGGTCTCGTCTTCGAGTGGCACTCGTCAGTGGCCTGTGAATGAGAGAAAGTAGACGGCAGCGCGCGACAGGACACTGCAACCTTCAGTTATCAATTGACACACTCACCGTGGCACACCATGACAACAATGCCCGTCAAGCGCCATCCCCGACGCAGCCCAAGCCAAAGCTAATTGTAAATTCAAACAGTTTTTTTTCTTATTTCGTATTGTATTGAAATTTGAATAGCGCGCGTCCAGCGCAAATTTATTGCGTTGCTTTGATAATGACATAATATTTTACGCTTCGACAGAGTCGTTGGGAGAGGGGGTAGGCGTGGGGAGGGGGAGGCAGACATGGCGCTGAGTGGGCAGCAAGTGGAGCATTGGAAAATTCACTTGAGCCTCAGTGCTTTTTATTTAAATTTCATTTGTTGTGCCTAGGTGTGTGTGTTTGTATGTGTGTGCGAGAGAGACAGTCCTACTGTGTCTAAGTGTGTGTGTGTGCAATACATTTCCATTAATTTTAAGTGGTGTTTCCGCTCCGGAACTGAAACCGCGCCTGCCCAACCCCCTTTGGCTGTAAAATGTATCTCAAGCTTTGCATGCGTATCTTTGTATCTGTATCTTTGTGTTTTTGTATCTTTGTTCGCATTATATTATTGTTATTGTTATTGACTTTTGCGCACCACTCAATCATAATCATAATCAAAGTTGTGCCCCACCTGCCGTGCCTGCTTATCAGCGGCCACGGCGCAGCACGTCATTTGCATACGGCAAGCGGCTGCTGGACGGGCTGCTTGTGGCATGTGGCGAGTGGCATGCGGCACACAGATGCACACAGATCGATGCGAGTGCTTGTAATCACTTAAACCGCTTGAGAAATCAAAAGATTCGCCAACAATTTGCTACATATTTGCACTGCGACTCAAGTGGGCCACGTGAGCGGAAAACCGAAAGAAGAAAAAGCGAAAGAAAACTGACAGCGACATCTTCAAAAGGTAAGGCCAATGGGCAAACAATTGCCCCGGCAAATTTGTGACCTTAATTTGCGAAAGTAAATAAAAACATAGAGAGCGAGCAAGAGACCCACAAAAGCAAACAAATATACCCAGCAGCTGGCAACGAACGCAGGGTATATGCATCAACTGTAAGCAAAACTTATTTATTTAAAAATATTTCGTATGGAATTTGAAGTGGATATATCTCTAATCTAATGCTTATAGATTGTTATTATATGAAATAAGGAAAAAATAAAGAAAAACGTATTTAAACAATTTTAAAAAAGTTATCAACATTTTCAAGCAAACAAAATAATTAAAAAGTTAAAAAAAATGAACTAAGAGCTTAGTTGTTATGCCTTTTACTATATCAATTCCTTCTTTAGCTAATGCTACTTTTTTACCTCATACCATAAGCTAATCTTACACTTCATAATACCCTATTTAGCGTTCTTTTCAGCGCGTGCAGGGTATACGCAAAGAAAATTGCAAAGCTGCACACAAAAAGGATTTTAAAATCTAATTTCGAATATTTGAAAGGAAAACCGCCAAGCGAACAAACAGAGGGGCGGAGGAACCCCTTTTAACAAATTTACATGCTGGCAACGCTCTCTCGAAAACACACACACGCACACACACTGACACATGCGCTTACACACATGCATATTATTTGCAAATTAGCCTCGTGGTGGACGGAGAATTCACATGCGAAATGGAACCAATAAACCGTGAAGCACGCAGCCGACCGTCGCCGCCAAACAGCACCCGCCCACACCCCGCCTGCCAAGGCAATCAATGGGCCCATTGCGTGCCCGGGACTCTCCCGGCTAGATGTCATTTTGTCAAACGCATTTACCAGGCCTGTCGTGCCCGAGGCGCGGGCAACGCGTCTGCCTGTTGTTTACTTAAAAGTTTGCAGATTTTTTGCAGCCACTGTGGGTAGCTGTGGCAACGGGGACAGGGAGTGGGAGTGGGTACGGCACGGCACGGCATTTCATTAAAGGGTTCCTGCCCAGCGTGGTGGGTTACCAGCAAGCCTGATGGCGGCTCTAGCCAGCACAGTAGACCTGTTTGTCATGTGGAACATGATTTGAGGCATTTCTGCTTCAACTGCTCGCAATGGATGCCTGCAAAAATACCATACGATGCCATGAAAGAAAAGTGTGCTACGCCATTTGCATGCTCTATGCGAGAGCAGAGTAAACACACGTGGAACTGTACTAATTGTGTCAGGCAGTTAAAGAGAGAGAGAGAATTTAGACAGAGTGTATTTGGTTATTCCATTAAAACTCTTAAATTATACAGAGCAAATAATACAAAAAATGTCGTATATTTATAAGTCACATAAGTTCATGAAATTATTGCGGCGATAATTTTGTATATTGTTGTGATCATTTCTCTCTCGATGATTACTATCGACCCGAGTTGTAGATCAGTTGTATTTGGCAAGCTGTTGCGTCCACACAGACATTATGAAGAACCTCGGTATAATCTTGTTGTCACTAGTGCTACGAGTACTCTCCGTTCTCGGCACGAGATGTTTTACCATACAGGGTACTTTGGGCATTTGTATCCCTGGAAGTCAATGTACAACTACCGATCCGCTTAGTCTGAGAAAATGTGGCAGCACGGGTTTGTACTGTTGTACGCCGTACACGCAGAAAAATTGGGTACCGCATGCGGATTACGGAACGAGTCCCATGTATAACGTGGGATCTCTCGAAAACTGGACTAACATCGAGTCCGACGAGTACAGTTGGTTGGCCAGTTTGGAGTATGGCGATAGCGAGAAGGGATCTAGTGTCTGTTCGGGATCGGTGATAAGCTCGTTCTATGTGCTCTCTGCCGCGCATTGTGTGGAGGAAAGTTTCGTTGCAAACCTAGGAGGACTGTAAGTACAGTTTGTGTTTAATAATTTTAGCTTTTCTATAATATAGTAACTTAGGGATTATTCTATGTTTTGAACAGCTCTAGCAAATAATGAAAGTAATCAAAATAAAATTGCATTGTTTATGTGTTTCCCTCACCTAAATTATTTGTTGATTATGTGTGTAATGTCAAATGTTATTATTCCCGCGAATTCTTTTTAAATACTTGTGGGTCTTTCTCTCTCTTTCCATTTCTTTGTTATCTCTGAAAAAAAAAAAGACTAAGCATATGTTTTCATCATCCCCTCAATCACTCTTATAAATAATTATGCACTAGATCTGCTATAATACACAAAAAAAAAGTTTAAAAAAAAATAAGCTAAACTTACGTGTACCCTATAGTTTTATGATTATTTGAATCAGGAAGTTACCGGCAAAATGTTATACCTAGAATTATAATATATTTGTGGCTTACCATAATAACCATTCTTTCGTTTCATCGATAGGGTCGGAGTTCGATTGGCAGACTATCAGAGCGCACATGAGTGCGACTACGGTAGTACAGCGTGTCCGCATTATCAGCGTTATGGCATCAGTAAAACGATATTGTATCCAACATTCAGCATAAGCAAAGATGGTCGAATCAGCGATAATATAGCGCTGCTTAAGTTGGTCAGAGAAATCCAGTTTGGCAACACAATGAAACCCATTTGCCTGCCCTTTGGACGGCCAACGATCGATGAGAATAGTTTAATGATCGCTTCCGGTTGGGGTCCAACTGCGATACGCAGGGGAAAACCAATAAAACGCGCCATTCAAATAGAGCTCGAAAACTGTTCCAGGAAAACGAATCAATTTTGCGTGAAAACGCGCAACGCACGAACATGTAATGGTGACTTAGGGGGTCCGCTGATGTATAAAAGTCTAAAAAATACAATGATACTCGAGGGTATTGCAGCCGAGTGTAATGATCTGGGCCAGGCATCGGTGTGCACCTTCATCAGGGTGCGTCAATACCAAGAGTGGTTACAGCGCATTATAAGGACGTAGTTTTATATTATTATATATAGGCATATCATTCAACAAAATCTTACAAAATAAAAGTATATACTATTTCTGTTCGATATTCTCTCTTGGGGTTCCTAAAATCAACTAAACTTAATATGATAACTTGTTAAGAAACGACTTATTTCTGTTTAAAAATTAAAGAATTATTTAATTTAGCTGAAAGCTTAGGGGCTTGAAATATAAGATTAGATTAATTCCCAGATTTACTTAATATGCACACAAAATTTAAGAGAAATTGGTACAGCTCACTCGCAGGAACTTGATAACAAACACCGTGACAAGAGTATACTATAATTGAAATTTTTTCTTAGCATTCTAATATATTTCCAATATATAAGTATACAATATTAGAGCAGACTTATCTGGCCATCTGTGATGCGATGACAACGTAACTTGCCAACTGACGCATATCTTTTTAATGTTTGATTAGTGCAGAACTCGCAAAATGACCAGCCCAAGGGGTGTAGGCGGGGACGAATGAGAAAATTACTTCAAAGTGTGGAAAATTACAAAATTTAACGAGCAGAAAATGCGCTGTAAAGTATGCAGCATCAGCATGACAAGCCGAAACGGGGTGGACACTCGGGTTTAACCCTTGCAACACGCGGCCAATTAACGTGGCAACAACATAGGCAATCGGGGAGATGGCAAGGGGCCGCGACACTTGACCAGCAGGCCGGGTGTGAGTGCGAGCGGGTCAGGCGACATTGTTTTGGGCTCTAATTGAAAGTCATTGAGCGTGAATAAGTTTCATTTGTTTCTGTGCTGCAAAACATTTGTCACACGCGCTCGAGGAACTTCAAACAGGTCGGGCAGCTGGCCGCATTTTTGACTGACCAGAGTTGCCACACTTGTCAAATGTTGACAAATGACTGCGTCAAACTGGTCAAGTTCAGGTGGTTCGGCCCCACTGTGCACAACTCAATGCACACAAGTGTGACAGCTGCAGTGCGTGTGTGCGCGTGTGTGTGGTACAGTTTGACACTTATGCATGCAAAACTGTTACGCCTCGAAAATGTCACAACCTTATCATTATGATCTCGCCCGTCTAACCCAATAACCGAGTGAAATTGAAACAGCTTAACCCTTGCTGGCCCGACGCACCCCTCATAAATCACGGCGTAAAATGTTCAAGTTTCCTTTTGAAATATTGGCAAAATATGAATGCATGGAAAACAGTTGAGGAAAAGCGCGCTCGCACTCTCTCTGTCGCTTTCTGGAAAAGGGGGTAAGCTAATGCCGGCTCAGAGGCAAACCGCAGCGGAGTGAGTAGTGGAAAGCGCGACATGCGGATGAGGATGAGGATTGTCGTCGACTTACAAGCGTCTGACATCAATCAAAAACTAACGATGCTACGCCCCAGTGCATGCCACACCCCACGTGCCACATGTGTGTGCGCGTGTGTGAGTGTCTGTGGCAAGAAGTCATGCGAAATTGGTTGAAATTTTAAAGTAGTTCCCCGCACGGTGGTTCACAAACCAAGATATTCAAATGATTAATGATCTATCATATTTACGACGGAAAAGTGCATTTTTTTCGGCTCAGGATTTAGCAAGGAAATTCATGGTATATTGTATTACTTGGCCGATCTAGGCTTGTATTTCTCAGAGGCTATATGAGCAAGCGAGATTAAATTTTATAACAGCACTCGTATGTTTTGTAGTATCTTAAAGATTTCAGCCACGCCCTCTTTTGCCTGCGTAAATATTTAAAAATCGTATTTTAAGCCAAAATTTAAAGACAAAATTTTAATTTTTTGTGCGTACAGTATTTATTAATACGCAAATAATATATGCTCATTTTATTACAATTATATAATAAATATAGAAATCATTGAAACATTAAAAAAAATATTCCTCTACAGCTGAAAGTTTAAATTTAAAAATCTAAACCAATCGTTGCGCAATATTTACTAACACGCCAATTGTATATGCAAATTTTGTTACAATTGTATAATAAATATAGCAATTATTGAAACATTAAAAATTCAAATGCGTACAGGTAACTTAACCGCAGTAATTCGAATGTTTTTTTTTTTGAAAAACTAAAATATTTTTAGAAATAAAACCTATAAAAAAATTAATATTCCTATATAGTTAAAACTTAACCGCAGTAATTCGAATTTGAAAAACTAAAATATCTTTAGAAATAAAACATATAAATAAAATTTTAAAATCTAAACTATTCCTTGGCTTCAGACCACTGTGCGCAACGCAACGCAACGCGCACCGACAAACTGAAATCGCAAACCCTTTTGGGATTTGCCAGCTCTTTGAATAATGATGATGATGTCGTAGGGTTTTCAGTTTTCGTGGAAAATTTGCATGTGAAAATAAATCGCAAGTGCGGAATGCGCCATGTAATTTACACGTTTGACAAAGTATCAATGATATCGACGATGACATGAACGGCGGCTGCGACGACGTCATCACCCATGACACAAATCGTCGCAAATCGTTATTTACAACGCACAACAAACGTTGCCGGCAGGCGACCCCTGTGCCCCCGCCCCTGCTCCTGCCGCTGCCGCTGGCACTGCTTCTGTAATGTGTGCGTTTTCACGCCAAGAGAGGGGGAGGTAATGTGGTGCAAGTCTTGCGCGTCCTCGACGGCGGCCGTGTCGCAAATATCCCGCGGCGCTTTCGATACACATCCTTACAACAATGTGTGAAAGTTTTTTTCTGTTCTCGTAAAAAATGAAGCGCCCCATGTGTCAGACACAGAGGGCACCCCTTACCCACTCTCACTCTCTCTGCCTCTCCGGCATCCCTTTTCAACTCTGTGTGTGTCTCTGCATCCTTCTCTCTCTTCTTTAGTAGTTTTTAATGTTGTTTTCTCTCCCTCTCCCCAGCCCCCAAGGAGCCTGCAGCGTTTTGTACTTTTCGACAAAATTAATTTTAACCACAATTTTAGCCACCGAAATTGCAACAGTTCGATGATTAATGATTGCTTCCAGCACCGCACGCAGGCACTAGCAGACCCAACTGCGCCAGTTCCAGTTCCAGTTTCGGTTACGTTTTATTTTTCTTTTTCTAATCGAAATTTGATATTGCCAGAGAGGGATACGCGCCCGAAATTATTCATTTCGTTGTAAGTGTAATTCATTAATAATCGGGCAGAGACTCTTGCTGGATAAGTCAACAGCGAAGTGCTCAGTATATAATTTGAGAAGACTTTTCCGCTAGTACATATGCATTAAGTATGTTATGATACTATTTTCACTAAGATATAGTTTTTAAACTATAGAACTTGTGCTAAAGGCTTGTGCTATAAGCATGTACTATAATCTTGTGCTATAAAGTCATGCTGTCAAATAAGGCATAAATCCCATATCAATGTTTTATGGATGGTCTGTGGGGTACAATCGATAGTACTGATTGTTCAGCCTAGAAAATTACATAAATGCAAGTATTCCCCTAATAAGTGGAATATGCAAAGCTCAGAAATATTCGATATATTCAAAAACCATCAATCGTAATTAATGCATGGTATTTAATCGATTTTATCGATAGAAATAACGATATTTTGAAGGCACTAATAAATGCCTGGTACTATTTCCTGTTGTTACCTGTGAATTACACCGCCTTGCAGCGATATAGTACCAAGCTACAGGCTTTAATTAAGTATCTCACTCTACACTCAAATGGTATCGATATCTTCGATAAATTACAATTAGTATATATTTATATGTCTACATATTGACATTTTAGATTTTTTCATTTCCCTTTGTAATTTCAAATTAAATTGAATCATTTAAGTGCCTCGCACTCACACTCGCACTCGTAATTGTATTCGAGTATTGTATTCAAATCGGTCGTAAAGTCAGTTGGCATCTTATATGCGAGCTGTCTGAAGCAGACTCCGCACACACTTCCGCCGACACACCTTGGCAGAGACGGCTAAGGGGTGTCTGGTTCAACAATCGGCAGACAAACATATTGACAGCTCAATGCCATTTATACAGTAATGTTTAAATAAAAAATTTGCATTCATTTGGCATCACTCGCAGCCGCTGGCAAAGGGGAAGCTCACTCCAGGCCACCAAGGCCACCCGACCCTCTCTCCCACATAGCTGGGCTGGAGTGACGGCAATCAGTGGAATGTCAAAAGTAATGTGTTCCGCTGCGACATATGTTTCACTTAGGTTGGCGAAATTTACAAAAATTGCAATAACAAGCACAAACGTAAGTGAGGCAAGTGAAAGTGTAGTGTGACGATTTGGGCGTGTTTGCGCCTTCATCATCATCATCCTCAGCTTGCCACGCCTGCACATGTCAACCCCTCGCTCAAGCTCGCTGAAAATTAATGATGTTTTCTCGGCAAAATAGTGAAAAGCGCGAAAACTTGGGAAACGGCGCACATGTGCACGACGCAAACTGACTTCACTTATCCGTTTCGCAACGTTTTTAAATCTTGCCAAAAAGTGATTTCTTTTTTCCAAGACCACCCCTTCTACCGAGTACGTCTCAGTCCTGTGACGCGTAAATTGACATTACTTTGCTTTTGAATTTCTGGCCCCCTCTCTCAAATCGTCTTT
Organism: Zaprionus inermis; assembly: GCA_018151445.1. NCBI lineage: Eukaryota > Metazoa > Arthropoda > Insecta > Diptera > Drosophilidae > Zaprionus > Zaprionus inermis. The sequence continues at coordinate 2,703,301 of JAECXD010000674.1, read as the reverse complement.
TACAGCTCGTTATGCTAATATCCTGGCGACAAAAGAGTTTTGATTAATGATGCCGATGAAAATGTCCAAAAGAAAAATGAAAAATAATAGAAAAATGTGCAAAAGCAACAGCTGGCAGAGTTTTTCCCTTTTTTTTCGCTTAGAGATTTTTAACTCAGTCAAAAGTAAGACGAAGATCATCATCATATCATATTATATCATATCATTTTCCAACACAGGTACATGCTTTGCTCGCCTTCACTTTCTTCGTCTGTTTGGAAAAACCTTTCCACTTTCGTTCCGAACGTTTCCCATTTGCGGTCCTCATATTACAGCATACTCGACTCTTCCAATATTTAATCAGCGTCGGGGGGAAGTTACTCAAAAGCCTGGCTAGTCCCTAATCAAAAAATCAAACAATTGACATTCAATATGGTCTAATTTTTTACGCTGCCATTAAACAAATTATTGGTATGGCATCGATGTGGGCAATTGTGTATTGTGGACAAAGGAAGCACAACACGCACACACACACACACTAAGCAAACTCAAAATGACAGGCAGTCAGTGGAGTACCCAATATTCCCCCGAGTACCGGGCATCATATCAATAAACCAAACAACAAACAACTGAATGGCAGCAGGATAAACCGACAGGCCGAGCCAACGCGGCTGGATAATTGAAATTTTAGAACGAAAGAACTACCGGCCAGGTGCGCGACTGTACGCGATAAGTCGCATTGAAATAAGAGACATAATAAAAGGAAAATATTTTGGAAAAGTCCTGTAAGCAAACTGAGTAAAGCTAATTTAAATATTCAAACATTGGCCGAACGAGTAACAAAAGCGAGGTAGTGCTGCTTGGAACTTGAATAACTTTTGTGTTTATGCCGGGATTGTTATATAATTTTGAATATAGATGCAAATATTATGCATGTATGTGTATGCTAAAGCAAGAAGTTAAGACTTTAATAGTTGCTGTACTAATGCGGAAATAACAATTTGCGTGGTTGGTGGGCGTGGCATCCAAAGATTGAAATTAACCCAAGAAGTTTGTGTTATACAGAAGCTTACAAAAAAATTTATTTATATAATCAATAAAATATAAGTATATTAAAATTTATACCGTATTAAGACAACTCTACAATATATATATAAAGAACCTTTTGAAGATTAAACAAAATATGTGTCATATTAAAAGCAACATGTTTGCATGTTTCGAACATTTTATATAAAATACGATTTTTTATCTTAAGTGAATAGTCATCTATGTATTCTATGAGCTTATAGCTAGAATTTGGCTCAATATTTTTAGCTGTCTGCGCAGTGCGTTGATTTCTTATCTGCTTACTGATTTGGCTGCATTTGACGCTCATCAGCCGCAGGCGCCGGTTGAATGGGAAATAATTGCCGCACATTTGGTGTAAAATAGGTCGGAAATTAAATCAAATTGCGGCACAGAGCGCGGAGAGGGTCTCGGAGATTCACACTCGAAATTTCCGCATAATTAAGTGCACTCAAAGGCGGCGTCCACTCGAGTCCTGCAGCGGACACAAGCGACGAGGGGACAACAAGGAGGCGCATTTACATGACGCACGACGAGACAATGCAACCGCTTGAGGATTTATGTGTGCCACTTGAGGGCCGCAAATTAATTCAAATGAAATGCGCAGCAGAGGAAAAGCGATGGGAAAGTGTCGGGCATAATCCGGTGAGATTTTTCTGTTCTCGGACACCTCGAACTGGCTTTGATTTGCGCTAATCGCAAAAGTGTCAAGCCTCACAAAAGCGCAGAGGGGGGAGGGGGGGCAACAGACCGGTCCATTGGTTCCTGCCTCGGTTTGCCTTATTTCCGCTTTTAATCACCCCAAGCGAGTGCGGCCCGGGCTTTTGTTGAGCTCATTTCGAGACCAGAAATCAGACGAACAGAACTTCAGTAGAACTAATTTCCCGTTAATGAGGGTCACCCCAGTTGCAGGCTTTACTCATTTTTTTTTGCCCTGATGGTATTATTGAGAGACTTTTCCCACCTCGCACACGCACCCAGACACACACACACATGAGCCTCATTAATAATTTTTTTCTCGGATCGAGATTAATCTGTGCCCTGGCGGAATTTGACGTGCGTCTGTCAGTCAGTCAGTGGAAAAGCGTTTGGTCCCCATTTCTAGTTTATCCTCATAATCGGAAGATGGTGCCACACAGAGCGTTAAATTGTTATTAATTGAAAGTCAAAAGTGCGTGGTGCAAGTTTTAATTGGATTGTTGGCTAGTCCATATAAAGATTAATTAGCGATTTCAGTATTTGCCAAGGCACCTTCAAACGTTCATACGCGCTATATGTACAAACTCTATGGTGATTGAACCTCTGCCTATTATAATTTACATTATTTATGTCTTTTCTTTCTTGCTAAGGGGATTTTTCACAGCAAAATACTATAGTGTATATTGGATCCATGGGATGTACAAAGTGCGGTTCGATGCGATAACGAAGGAAAAGCTCTGATTATTGATCACAAACAATTAAGAAAGCAACTGTCGAATGTGCTCGACTGTGATATACCCACTACACACTAAATTGATATATATCAAGAAGTGATTATAAGTTTATTACCCGTTTATACTTGCATATGGATTTCAGGATGCAGTTGGGGGCGTGACAAAATTTCAAATGTAACTTGTTCTGCGTACAATAATAAGATATATTACTATGAAGTCGGGTAGCCCTAGCTCTTATAGTCTCTGAGATCTAGTTGTTCATACGAACGGATAGATTTTTATTTTTTACTTCTGTCTGTTAAATATATTTTCGCTTGGCATAAAGTTGTCAATATAACTTCTACTCTATGAGTAACAAGGGTATACAAAAAAACCCTTGAATGCGGAAATGATTCAGACACCTATAAAAGCAGTATGGTCAGGAATATGAAGCCAGTTGCACAATTTCCCCAGTTGCGTTGATTACCGACCAGGATGAACTTCTCCAAGATTGTCGCTGTTATTGCACTTATTCTGGCCCTCAGCATGGGCCAAAGTAAAGCCGATTTTTGGAGCAGACTCGGCAAGAAAATCGTAAGTGAAACGCAAACTTTAGCTTAACGTTGCCTTATCACAAACGATTCACACAGGAGCGGGCTGGCCAGAATGTTCGAGATGCAACCATACAAACTCTGGGAATCGCCCAGCAAGCCGCCGATGTGGCGACAACTTATCAAAGGCATTGACCTCTTGAGGATTACCTAAAACCGCAGTTCAGATGATTATCAATGCAGCAAATCTTGTTTGTTTTGGTAATACTATGCACATTAAAAAATGAAATATGTTTTGCAATTAAATGATTAAAATAATTATACTTTTCAAGCAGACTGTACTGTATTTTGAAATAACAGTAGGTATATAGATATATATTCCTAAACAGCACGAATGACCAAACTGGTCAAGCATAAGCGTAAATCGCTTTCATTAGATCCAAATTCCTGTTCTACACCCTTAGTATCACGATGTCACATTTCAGTTAAGCACGTCAAATATTCAAAATTTATTTTAAAAAGTTCTGGATACCTGACGGAAAAATACCCTTTGTTCAATTAAAAAAAAAAACTGTTACATGAACATAATATATATCATAATCAATTCAAAATAAAATATAATTAGTATTATTCAAGTCATTTTGTGTTCTCTATACAGAAACCAGTATGCCAACTTTGCGTTCAAACACAGTATATACTTTTTTTAAAATTTTCAATAAATGTTCTGTAAAACTTATCGCAACAAATTTCAACAAAATGCTCAAGCCATGAAATTATAACGAAATATATATTGCATTACTGATGAATGAATTGTGACTGTAAAAAATAACTTTATTTATTTTAACCATATATTGTATAATATTAAACTTTTATCTTATCATCTATCCACTTAAGAAACTTCCGAACTTTGGAAAAGTGACTGGGAAAAATGCATTGCCACAATGGAGTATCTTTGGGATTCGATGCCTTCGAGCACCATATGATGGGCCTTAAACATATGCATCATTCTGTCCGATCGAAATTACTTAGGTTGAAAATTCGTTTAAGACTTGACTTTAGACGTAGTTTTAGCTTCAAGTTTTTTTATCGAATTCTCTATCCATATCTCATAGCTTCGCACCTGAGTATACAAGGTTCCGACATCTGTACCCGGACACTTGCCAATGTTACCATACGCGAAGCCTTCGAGTACCAAACGCCTACGCAGAAACATGTACATCAGCGGGCTACCAAGTTCCACTGTGCATGGCCCAAGGCCTGACACGTAACCGCAGACTTGCGTCGCCTTGTCGGGGTTGGCTTCGTGGCAAATCGTTGTATTGTCAAAACCAACAGTCGCACTGCGTTTAGCGATGTCATCCTTTGGCCTCTCGGCGTTCCACCAGCCGGACAAAGTCAGAAGCGAGCTTGGGTATGGCTCGGAGATATTCTTGTTTTGTCCGAAGGGCAGGCAAACCGGTTGCATCTTGGGTCCAAGCACAATGTCGCGATCCAGTTTGAGCAGCGCAATGTCGTTCTCTCGTCTAGGACTCAGCTTATAATCGCTGTGTACCTTTTTCTCCGCAATACGGAAATACTGGAAACGCTGACAGCTTGCGGTACCATAGTCACAAAACGGTTCGTTCTCAAAGTCGCCGAGACGCACCCCGACTCTGCAGATAAGACAAATTCGAGTGAGTTCAGTTGAAGACGCTCACTTTCATTCAAAGGCTTACAGATTTCGATATGTCTTATCGGTTCGATTGGCAGCAACACAGCTGCCTGCCGTCAACACGTATCGCGAACTGATAACCGAGCCACTACAGTGTTCGTTAGCAATATTATTCTCATATACTAAGCTTGCGACCCAACTGAACTCATCCGGTTCGAGTCTGTACTCGCCAGCTATAAGTCCATGCGGATAGGTTGGACTGTAGCCACAATCAGTGGGGAACTCAAAGAGGCTTGGAGCTTTCGACTCTTCACTCTCTTTTTTCTCTTTAACCCTTTTGTGGAATTCTGTCTCCCCAATAATATCCCCATGAATGATCGACGCGCACACAGAAACACACAAAATGAAAAATATCCGACAAAACATGATGCTCGTTCGACGAGAGTCGGAACCATACTAATCGGAGTGGAATGACTAATGTATGATTCATGTGCCCTTATCTTGCCGTGCACTGGAAAAAAATAAAACAAAAAGGACTGTCGATAGTTTCATTAAAAATAAATCTAATATTTTTTTATTGTTCATTAAAAATAAATCTAATATTTTTTTATTAATTTTAATATTGCATATTTTTTTGATTATTTGCTTATTGTAATTCTTTTTAAACAGCGCAAAAACGTATTCGTATATAAAAATAAATATTTTATGGTGTATTTTTATACCCGCTACTCGTAGAGTAGAAGGGTATTATAGCTTTGAGGTATTTTTTTCACTTTTAAAAATTAATTAAGTTTAATTAAAATTAATTTGATTGAACAAAATTTGATGGGAAAGCAAGAGGAACAAACAAGATAATCTGAATGAAATCTGAATACAACTTAGCAGACAAGACTTTTAGTGCGTTAACAGAGTGGAACTAGTGGCTGCTTGAGGAGTTTTGATTTTTGGTTTGAATCCATAGGGAACTAAATTTTATTTTGATTTTTTTTTGTGTAGAATTTTTTTGTTTTTTATTTTGTTATGTTTTTCCGAAGAGTTGTAGCGGGTATATCACAGTCGAGTACGCTCGACTGTAATCTTTCCAACTTGTTTGGGATTGGACTCAATCAATCGTGATCTCGAGTTGACGCTCTTAAGTCGCAAACAATCATGTGTATCTGGTGTATACAATCTACAATCGTGTGTACCTGGCTAACTGCGGTTTTGGCGAAGATTTAATACTCTTGCTAAGTAACTATATATTCCTTCGGACGGGCTAATGTTGTTGAGATTTAGAGTTCGCAGAGTGCAAAATCTTCCACCAGGTCACTTCTATTTCTTTGAGCTATCGCAAAGCAACAATATTGTAGTTCTCTAAACGGGGTTTGCTTACTTGAAGCTAAGTAATTATAATATCTTAACCAGTTTTCGCATGTGAACACAATAAACAATTTAACTTCGAATATTTTAGTGTACGATAAATCAAAGCCCCGTGAGACCTGTGACCTAAGTTTTTCAAGTTTAACTTAAGAATTATTCTTCTACTTGCATGTTAAATTGAATAAATTATTCACTCGATTGCAGAACAGAGCGAAGCAAATTTAATAGTCACAATTTGCATGGTTCGTAGTGCTTCCTTGCTTTTGACACTTTAAAATGTCTGCGAATTGAATTTAAATTTGCTGATTACGCGACCATCGGACCATTTGGGCGGTTCAAGTAGTGCAAATAATGGCTGTATTGGGCCATAAAAGAAATTAAGCCAAACATTATTTTAAGCTGAGCCCTATACTCTATACGCAGCATGTTTTCAAATTACTTTCGCCACCTAAGGTCGGCCGGGTACTTGGGTAAATATTATTGATACATCGACGGCTTCTCAATGGATTGTGAACGGGATTGAGTGCTTTGCGGGGGGGCACGTATGCTGCTCGAAGCATATTACAATTTTCGACATATTTTCAAGTGCTGCTCGGCCCCAAGGAGATGCGCAGATGAGGTTGTACCGGGGATTTGCGCGACGGCTTTATGAAATTTCATAAAATTTGAAAATCCGCGCAGCGGGCGGGCGGGGCGGTCGGCCGAGTCAGGAAGTTGTAAAATTACTGGCAGATATTTTTTTTTTCTAATTCAAAAATGATTATTACAAGGGAGTGGGAGAGCGGTAAGGGGTGAGGCGAATCAATGCATAAATTACACGTCTGCCGGCGAACAGAAGCTGATCTTTATTGTTATTCAAATGATGGCAACACTCGCGCCGTAATCAGGGCATTTGCGGTACTCAAATGATAATGAATGATTGACTGGCCTGGCACTGGCGCCTGTCCTAAGCTGTCAATAATTCAAACCATGTGCCACGGATTCTGCTCCATTTTTGCTGTGGCTTGCTACAGCCCGCGGCGAATGGGATATTAAAAAGTCTCGCTAGATTGCGCGGATTGTCGTACAAGCTGTCGATTTCCCAGGCGAATTGCCCTAAGCCGATGGAGATGTCATGTAATTAGGCCGGATTCGAATGTATATTCGTATTTGTATTCAAATTCAATTCGATTGCTCACTTCGAGTCGAGCAGGTGAGTCCGCTCCGTTCCTCCTCCTGACACCTTACTCCAGATCTGATTAGGCTTTCCCAATTCTTCGTTGGATCAGCTAAATTTGCTTTATTTTCAACCCAGATTAAATTTAATTAAACAGTTAAAATAGTTTGAATAATTTTTAAATGTTTTCAATTTTATGAGTCTATAATTTAATTCAGTTTTACTTTAGTCTTTAACAAATTTAAATTTAAACTATATTTAAATTGTTAAACAATGTCTGAAATTTCGATATCTTTAAGTAGTTGACGTTGTATAAATAAAATAAAAATTAAATCAAATATATACCACTAAGATACACTGATAATTTAATGTTAACCTTTCGGACACGTGTCGACCTACTGCCAAGCGAGTAAATCACAACAAATTACACCCGCACTATGTATGACCCTCCCCGGGTATGTGCTACTCCAGTGTTTTGACATTCTACCGGGTTTTGTACTCAAAATAATCGGCAATTGCGGCCAGTTGCAGGTCTACGGGTCTAGCGTATTGTCAAGGGACCTCATACACTTGTACCCTCGATGAAGTGCGAGCAACCAGAGCGGTACGAAGCGTGTGAACTGGGCCCCGAACCAACCCTCTGCAAGATGCGATACATATGTAAATTAGTTTCCTATGCTTTTCCACTTTCCGCCCTAAAAATAACCTTCAATTTTTTTGAATATGTACTTATTAGACATACTGCCCGACTGACTGTACATGTTTCATTATTGTGTGTACAAAAAACATAATTTCGAATCAACTAAACATTGATTAAGAAAGTTATTTTAATCTCAGGGTTTTCCCAACCCAACAATACGCCAATAAACATCTTAGTGATTATTTCAATACGTACAATATAATTAATTTTGTTTATTTGATAAGAGATTTTACGGAACAGCACTACGTTTATATAAATGGGCCTGGTTAAGCTGTGCTTTCTACTCGCTCAATCAGTTTCAGAGCTTGGATTCGGTATTTCTCAGCAAGGCCCGGGATATACGAAAGTCTGACTACACCTAGATACAAAAAAATATGTAAAAAGTATGATGGATTTGCTTGAAGTCAATTATATTTTGCAACTGAGCTTTATCAGGTTTCTCTTTAAATAATTCCCAACAGCAAATTCTGCCTGGAACTGCCGGGAACTATGAAAAGTTAAAAGTTCCATAACTTCTATGTTTAGCAGATTTCTGCTTAGCACGCTTAGCATATACATCTATTCTCAAAATTGCAATCCAGGCGGACTATAAATATAGCAACTATACAATTTAACGTTTTTTCACTTCTCCGAGCAGCGCTGCCTGCGCTCTGTCGCTAATCGATTGCGTTTACGACGCCAATGCGTGGAAAAGAGAAAGCAATAAGAGGCAGAAGAGCCGCTCTTTCCGGCCGGCCGACACTTGGCGAGCTATGTTATAAGAAATTCGATCATGAGAATTTTTAGATTTACAAATAAATAAAATTACTCTCCGTTGACTTTTTATTTCAAATAGTAATCAGTATGCAATCTTATACATACTATCATTCGCTCTTCAGCTCTCAGCTAAGGTCTCTCGCGCTATTTCATATTCATTTTACTCTCTATCCAACTGAGAAAGCTGCGCACTCGCGTGAACGAAACCGGGAAGAATTGATTGCCGCACGTTGAGTAACCTTGCGATACGATGCCTTCGAGGACCATTCGCTTTGCCTCGAACTGATACATCAGCGGGCCGCCAGAGTCACCGTTGCACGAGTTCTTACCGGTTTCTCCAGCGCAGATCTGATTATCATCTGCCGATATATCATTCATACACTGCTCTCTGTTCCACAGCGGAACGGTAACCGCTCGCTTGGCCGGTCTATCTCGAAAGGTCAGAGCGTTGCCCCATCCGGAAACCGTCAACTTGACATCGTTGGGCAAGTGTTGCATACCAATGGGCAAACAAATAGGTTGGATCTGCGGCCCGAAGCGAATGACCTTATCAAGCCGAAGCAATGCGATATCGTTGCGCAAATTGTGCCTGTTATCCTCGTGATACTTCTCGTGCACAATCTTCTCGACGACACCGAAGAGCTGATAGTGCTGACACGCGGCCGTACCATAATCACACATGGTATTATTGTCGAGACTTCCCAGGCGCACTCCAGTCCTGCAGACAGATATATATAGGCAGTTAGGCAATGTTTTGAAGCTGCTTCTTTTTCCAATGACTACTCACAATCCACCCATATTATCGACCGCCTCGCCGATCACACAGTGTGCTGCCGTAATCACGTAAAGCGAATTGATCACCGAACCGCCGCACTTGCCGAAGGTCTCCCCGTTTCCATATTGCAGACTTGTCATCCAGCTGTATTCATCGGGCTGGATTATGTAACCACCCACAATATGTTTTATGGGATACATGGGTGTAGTTCCGCAATCAGTTGGAAATTTATGCAGCTCGACGGATGACCCGTTGGTCGACCAATCGATCTCGCTGGTCAGCGGGCAACAGTACCAGCCGCTCTTGCCGCATTTCTCCAGGCTCGAAGGCGTCTGGTCCACACACATCTTTTGTGGCAGACAAATCCCAAAGCTAGTTCCATGGGGTATGCATTTTTGAGCGTCTACAAAAATCGCCTGTACGACAAGAAAAACAAATAAAGCGATCCGATTCATTGCGCTTCTTCCGCTGTACTGATCTCATCGAATTGCAAGGCGCAATTGATGCAGGCGCCTTATCAGTCTACTTGGTTGCTACGGGATCATCGGATTTGACATGAATATAATGTAAATAATAAATGTATATACAAGGTTTTTTCAACTATGTTCAAGTTCGATCGATATTGTAATTATAGAACTGTATTTAGTAATCGGACAATTCAATAATTGCAGTAACAAAATAGCACGATCTTTAACAACGTTATTGGTTGAATGTAACAAGCATCGGTTTTTCATGGACAACTTGATTATACATTCATTGTATCAACGTTCGACTAAAAAAATCAGAATTATAGGCTACAATTCATCAGAACACCTCGATCTTTGATTCTTAATGATCTTTGGCCCTGAAAAAAATTCCGTAAATAACATAACAACTGCCGGGAATTCCAGATCACAATCAAATTTTCGCAACCTGACAAAGCCATAAAAAATATTTAAAATGCTTATATGATATATATATATATATATATATTATGTATATATATATATGCAGCTTGGCAACATTTCTGGTACCCATATTCCTTGAACTGATCCGTCTAAACATTAAACAATTGTTGAATATAATTTATTTTGTTTCTATTACATGTTTCTTTAGTAAAACATTACATTTGCATATGCTCCTCCAGCCAGGCACCGTAACTCCTAACTTTCGTATAAATTCCGGCCAAATCTGTTAGCGTGCAATCTCTGGTTCCGGACGATACGATACCCTCGAGCATCATACGCCTGCGTTTGAACATATGCATCAGAGGACCGCCGGAATCGCCATTGCATGAGTTTTTGCCGGGCAAGACCGCACAAATGTGGGCCTCATTCACATCAAAGCTCTCTTTACACTTCTCGGTCTCCATTACGGAAACGGTCACACTGCGCTTGGCGGCTACTTCGTTCGCGTCGGCAGTCAGACCCCAACCGGAGATGATTAAGAGGCTTTCTGCCATTGGCTCTGCGATGTGATTGTCGCCAAAGGGCAGACAAACCGGTTGCATCTTTGATCCGAACTGAATCTTCTTGTTGAGACGCAACAATGCAATATCATGTTGTACACCCTTTTTCAACATCCTGAAACCTCTATGCGCTATAATCTTTTCGACGCCAAAGCTCTGATAGTGTGTGCAGTTCTCCGTGCCGTAATCACAATTATGCCCGTTCTCAAAGTCTCCCAGTCGCACGCCAGTTCTGATAAAGATAGAAACATAATTATTCTAGCGGATCATCAGATCACTTCCAGCCCCAAAAACTTACACATCTCTAAGGCGACGACCGTCTCGATGTAATACGCAATGGGCGGCTGTCAGCACGTACAGAGAATTGATCACCGATCCGCCGCAAACTCCGATACTGCTGTTGTTGCCATATTCCAGACTGCCTAACCAGCTATATTCATCTGGTTGAATTTTGAATCCGCCAACAATTTGATTGTAAGGATACACTGGAGTTGTGCCGCAGTCTGTGGGAAACTTGGGATCTTTAGGTTGCGGATCGTATAGCTCTTCGATCGCCAAAAAATCAATATCATTTGATAAAGGGCAACAGTACAGGCCATCGGAGCTGATGCATTGATTCATTGTGTTCTCAGTCTGCCCAATGCAAATCCTTTTGGGTGCACAGAAGCCCACATCTCCCCGCTTGGTTAGGCACGTCAGCCCCAAAGCCGCCAGAGCTTGTGCCAGAACCAGAAGAGCCGATATAGTCCAATGCATGTTGTTCTCCCGCTGAGCGTAGCAACTTTACTGACTGAATGAATTGTAAGATTGTATTGCAGTGGGACAGGCGATAAGAAAAGGTATTCTTGGGTATACTGGGTTTTTCAATACGTGTGTAACGCCATTTTTTAAATCTTTAGGGAAGTAACTCTCAGCTAGCTGAACTATTATTAAAGATGTTGCATCTAAATACATATCCGAAGATATGATCAAGGCAACAGAAGGAAAGGAAAGGAAAGATCGACTGGAAGTTGGTCAAGATCAAGTCGACTCATATAGTGTATAAAATATAAAGTAGAATTATATATTTTTATTTCTGTTAATCTCTGTAAATATATATATAACAAATATATTGAAATATGATCAAGTGAACCCGATGCCCTCGAGCCCAATCACATTCGATTGACTGACGCAATGACCGAGCCGGGTCCGGGGCTTTCAGAGAACTCAGTAAAAATACGACGATCGGTACGGAAACATCATGTATTGGACGGTGCTACTTGTGCTACTATTGTTAGGTGCGATAGCTTCGGGTTCTCTCAGCCAAACTTGTCTGACGAACAGCGACGGCTTTGGCTTCTGTGTGCCCGAGTTGGTCTGCTCTAGACAGACCCGCCAGACCTTGAGGGCCTGCAACACAACTGGACTATATTGTTGTTCCGTGGAGAACGAGTACGATTGGTCGGCGATTTCGGAACGGCAGGACGAATTGTCAAGTCCGAAATTTCCCACAGATTGCGGCTCTACGACAGTGGCTGCACCGCGAGCGGTTGCCAACTCTCGGATCGAGCCGGAAGTTTTCAGCTGGTTGGCTAGTTTGGAATATGGAAACAATACGGTCGGACTCTGTGCAGGATCGGTGATCAATTCGCGCTACGTCCTAACCGCGGCTAGTTGTGTGACTGGCAACAAGATTCGTCGCTTGGGAGGCCTGTAAGTACTGGAATATCAATCGAAAAAAGATCAAGAAGATCATTAATTCTTTTGAACCACAGAACCGGAGTGCGACTGGGTAATTTTGAGATAAGACACAAAAACAGGATCTGTGACTATGGAACTGCCCCATGTCAGAGCTATCTGCATTTTGGAATTGAAGAGAAAATTGTGCACAATAGTTTCAGGGATCAATCTCTACGGATCGTCAACGATATTGCGCTACTGCGTTTAGATAGGCATATACGTTTTGGTAGCAAATTGAAGCCAATTTGTCTGCCGGTTGGTAGCAATATTAACCCGGCGCCAGCATCGGAAAGTTTATTGATTATATCCGGTTGGGGTCGCACCTCCATGCGCCACACTTATCCACCTAAGCGCAGTGCGATCGTTGCTCTCTGGAATCGAGAACAATGCGGAGAATCGCTCTCACTAGACGAGACGCAACTCTGCACGGGTGATCCGAGTCAGCACACTTGCAGCGGCGATCTCGGTGGCCCCTTGATGCAATTCTTGCCCCATGCTCGCATGTTGCTCGAGGGTATCGTGTCGTACGGCTTTGTGGACTGCCTCAATACGGACTTACCCAGTGTCTACACGAGAGTTCGCAGTTACGGCGCCTGGATAGAGAACAATATGCGAATGCTCTAGCATCTTCAAGAATATGAAAATGAATACTATTCACTATCGAATTGTTTGAGAACCCTACATACTGCTACTGGTATATGGTAATATAATATAGTAATACAATTCAGAAATAGATCAGTTTTTCACAAACTAAACATCGATTCCTACAGTTCTTATCGAAGTAAAATAAATAAATAAACCACATTTAATTATTTAACATATATATTAGTTTTGTATAGAGATGTCTCTTGATATAGCAATGATTGATATCTCTGAAATGTTAATACAGATTTCTTATATTCCTGAATCTGATTATGTGATTTACTCTCTTCTTAGTAATATGAAGGGAATAGAATATTGATATTCTGTGTAATTAATCGTCATAGCTGTAAACAAACAGGAAACACAAGAAAGCAATCCAAGTAAACACAATTCTGACGAAACTAAAAACCGGATTTTTCATATATAGATTAAAGTGTGCAACAATTATCAAATTGGTGCAGGTCAGGCATGTTCAAACAAAACAGGTAGGAGATTGAATAATTCTTTTATCGACTATATGGGCGATTGGGATTAGCCCAATATGCGTCAGCGCAAATTCAATAATTACTTTTAAGGGGTTACCAATTTCTACCGAGCGGAACTCGGTTGAATTACAGATCAAATTTATTTATTGTTGAAAATTGAATTCCGTTAACATGTTAGGCATTTATATTTGAACATCATCAATTCTAGCTGACATTCTCCTTTCCCATTCGAAATTCTTAACTTTAAATTTTGATCTTGAAGTGAGTCATGGAGAATTGATTCAGGTATTTCTTTCCTAATTAGCTTAAGATATTGTGCTTTTTGTGCAAACAAAATCCCCTATAGAAGGCGCATTCCTTCATTCGGCAGCTGCTATATAAGAGCAAATCTCCACCAAAGCTGGTCATCAGTCTGTCAGCAACAGCCCCAGTATACCCAGTATACCCAGCAGTCCCAAGTTTATTCCATAATCATCTCAAGTCATGAACTTCAACAAGATCTTCGTCTTCGTCGTACTCATCCTGGCCATCAGTCTCGGACAATCTGAGGCTGGTTGGCTGAAGAAATTTGGCAAGCGCCTTGTAAGTTATTTTATAATTCAATCTTGAAATCCTATATATCACTAATCTAAATCTCTCCGCTTGACAGGAGCGCATTGGCCAGCACACACGGGATGCAACCATTCAGGTACTCGGAATCGCCCAGCAGGCGGCAAATGTGGCTGCCACAGCACGAGGCTAAAATAATTTTCTGTTCTTAGTAATTAATAACATAACCTCAATAGTGTTTTGTAATTAAAATTAGTATTTGTTTATATCATTAAATATAATTTATTTATAACTAACTTACATTGAATCAAGTTTATATTGATTTACATATATCATTATATCATTAAATATAATTTATTTATAACTAACTTACATTGAATCAAGTTTATATTGATTTACATATTTCAAAAGGTTTCTTTACCTTAATATTTTAGCTACACATTTATGTATGGTAGCTTCAGGGTCTAAGCCAAGAATGAAAAACCCGCATTTCCTACGTAGTTTTGCCATATCTTTGCTGGGGTGTCCCTTAATGTCTATATAATATTTCACGGGAGTTCCCTTAACAAATACAACTGTAACTAAACCGTCAAATAGTATACCGGAACCTCCTAAAAAGTAATCTGAGTAAACTAGTTAAAAAAAAAGTTTAAGAAAAACATTATGCTACCGTTAGTTACTGGAACAATGAGCGGTGTTTGAAATACAGCTCTGCGCTAAAGGAGTCGGCAAGTTATCATTCCAAGCTAATAATGGAGGCTCGCTGATGTACCAATTTTGTTCATATGGTTGATACTTTTGCAGCTTATTCAATGTGGTTTCTAGATTTTATCTTTACCTTAAGAACTACTCATGTACGGTAATTATCGTGTAGAAATGTATACACCCTTTAATAATAGCATTAAATTCTTTTTTAATAAATAAGTTTATTGAATATAATATGAGCTTGAATTCTGTTTCAAAGTTTCAACCTCTCGCTGTGGCGGCCACGTTCGCCGCCTGCTGAGCGATGCCCAATCCCTGGATGGTGGCATCCCTGGTATGCTGTCCAACACGTTCCTAAAAATCGACGGTATTATTAATAATATTTCTAGTTTTTCATTCACTATCGAAACTTACAATCTTCTTGCCAATCTTCTTTAGCCAACCCGCCTCGGACTGACCCAGGCTGATGGCCAGGATGAGGGCGACAAAGACGAAGATCTTGTTGAAGTTCATGTTGAAATGTTTTGTGAATATATGAATATGAGTTGCCTCTGGTAACTGTAAGTGTAACTGACTGAGTGATGACTCGTCTCTCGAACGTCGGCCCTTTTATACACCGAATTGTCTATAAAGCATCTCAATTGCAGGCGCTGATAAGACGCGATCTTGTTTAGCAAGGGGATTTTTCCAATAAAAAGCACAACAAAACAAATATGGAATTGAGATGATAAAGTAGGGGAATTATGAGCGACACAAAGAGGTGTGTAGCCACACATACATCATCTACACGTGTTTATCGTTTATGCCTGCAGTATTCACTTAAGATCACAACGCGAGAGTATTTTTTATTTCATTGATAAATTTACTTATATGTGGGTATGTATGTATATATATATATATATAGATCTTTGTTTGCAGACAGTTTACAATACGCTCGTAATATAAGTCTGTATATTCAAAATCGGGTTGAAATAAGTATTTATTATAACCAAAAGTATTTACAATAGTAAAATAAGTATTTATTATAAAGTATTTTTATGGATATAAATCAAAAATCTTCACTATTAAACTTGAAAGAATGTTTATAGCAGCGAGAAAATTTACTTCCTGTAAGCGTATTCTATTAAGACTCGTGAAATGTAAACTGTAATCAGTTCAGAGGCTGTAGTATAATCAGTTCATTGATCTTGGAATGAATCAATCGGAAATCATGGCAAGTTGGAATTGTTCTTTCCCTCGCTCGGCTTGGCTTTTGTACTTTTTGGCCAAACAAAATCCCCGTAGATCCAGGGGTATTTCTTCTACGAGTCACAGCTGCTCGAGTAACAGCTATAAAAACAGTACGCTCTGTCGCAACGAATCATCAGTCACTCAGCAGTAACAGCTCAACTAACAAGTACCCTACTACCATTCCAAGGAATACCCCCTATTCAGCATCATGAACTTCAATAAGATCTTCGTCTTCGTTGCCCTCATCCTGGCCATCAGCCTGGGTCAGTCCGAGGCGGGTTGGCTGAAAAAGATTGGCAAGAAAATCGTAAGTTTCGAAAGTGATTGAAAAACTAGAAATATTTTTAATAATACCGTCGATTTCTAGGAACGTATTGGACAGCATACCAGGGATGCCACCATCCAGGGATTGGGCATCGCTCAGCAGGCGGCGAACGTGGCTGCCACAGCTCGCGGCTAGAGACAAGAAGACTTCTCGCTAAATTCTTATTATTTATTTTCATTACCTTATTTTCATTGAATTAAAAAAAGTTGTATAGTGTTTTCTTTAAAATAAAGTTGTATAAAAAAACAAAGACAGCCCTCATATATCTCGCTTTCTCAATAATGATGAGGCAAAATCTAGATATTTGCAAATTATAGAATCATAATATTGAATTGAAATATTGTCATGAAAAAATGCTATATTTTGCGAAAATGCTATATTTTGCGACAGTCCGACTATTTTGCCGATGATAAGGATGTTGGAAAGCGCTATGGTGATGTGAAAACCAAGCAAGAGAAAAGCGGAGTGTCAAAATTGTTGTAAATTTTAGTAATATAATATTTTAATGTAGAATTGTCCGTCGAAGTAAAAAGATAATGTCATCCCGCAAGACAATCTGATGATATCTTACTAAGTTATGGGTCATAATTTTTAAAATCCTCAATTTTTGGTTTTTCGATGCTCATGACCTTAATATACTTAATAAATACTTAGCTTTACTCTCACATTTTGTGAAAGAAATACAAACAAAAAAATAAGTACCACCTATATTTATATATTCGTATTTGCTAATTTGTATTATTTAAAAGTTTTTACATATTAAATCAAATATACACTAGCGCCATCTATTTAATATGAAATATATTAATTAACAAAATTAAATTAACATAACATATATTAATTAACATAATTTTTTATTTATGTTTGCTAATTTATATTATTTATTGGTTTTTACACACCAAATCGCATATATAGTGGCGCCATCTAGCGATACGCGCACCTACTACGCCTGCCGCAGCGCACTTCACGTTCTTAGCAACCCTGCGCGATGCTGACGTTTGCACAGTTCAGTGTCGCATCGCTGACTTCCTTTCCTGTCAAAATAGTCGACAAAGGTTGGTGTACATTTTCCGTGAACGTTTAGAAAAAGCCGAAAAAACGCCAGATCAAGCAAAGCAGAGCCGAAAATGAATGAGAAAAGGCGTCAATAAAATGCCCGAAGTGAAAATGGCATTGCGTGACGAGTGAAAATCATATAGGTGAAGCCGATGTAAAACGATTTTGTGCAAATGTTGCCAGGCAAATTTTGCTTTTTCAGACATTCAGAGTCGGCTCTAAGCGGCATTGGCTGCGTGTGTTATTATTGTTTTTCTACGGTGTATTTCATTGTGTGATTCTTCGACTCTCAATTTCACAGATGGCTATCGGCTCCAAGATTATCAAGCCCGGCGGCTCCGATCCCGATGAGTTCGAGAAGTCGATTGCCCAGGCGCTCGTTGAGCTCGAGGCCAACAGCGACCTGAAGCCTTATTTGCGCGATTTGCACATTACTCGTGCGCGCGAGATTGAATTTGGCAGCAAGAAGGTAAGTGTGTAGGGTTGAAGTTATTTGTTGGAAGACCTATTTTAACTAATGAAAGTTTTTCCCACTACGTTCTCGTACTCGCAGGCCGTCATCATCTACGTGCCCATTCCACAGCAGAAGGTGTTCCAGAAGATCCAGATCATTTTGGTGCGCGAATTGGAGAAGAAATTCTCGGGCAAGCACGTTGTTGTCATCGGCGAACGTAAGATTCTGCCCAAGCCGACACGCAAGGCGCGCAATCCACTGAAACAGAAGCGTCCACGCTCCCGCACTCTGACCGCTGTCTACGATGCCATCCTCGAGGATCTCGTCTTCCCGGCTGAAATCGTTGGCAAGCGTGTTCGTGTCAAGCTCGACGGCTCCCAGCTGGTTAAGGTGCACTTGGACAAGAACCAGCAGACCACCATCGAACACAAAGTGAGTTACCAACGTGTCCATGCAGCCCCCAAATCAATCGCGTCCCCGTGTTATTTGCGACGCGTTTTCGCTAGCGTCGTGATTGTCAAAGGGGACGCATAGCCAAGTGCCAATAACTCGTTATTGTGCGCCATTAACGCATCTATGCGGGCGTCCATCTCCATATATTGGCCACACCATCTATAACGCCCTCGCCGTTCCTGTGTTATTTGCCGAACTCATCCCCATATTCGGTGATTGTCAAAAGGAACGAAAAGTGAACTCCAAGCCAGTTTACTCCACGTTGTTGAGCCTGTAACAAATCCAAGGCTATTACATTACTTATCGCTGTCTACACTCTCATCTAGGGATGAACTCGATCTCGGCTATCTTTTATATATAATCATATATTATATTATATATTTGTAACGTTCCTGTGTTATTTGCCGAACTCATCCCCATATTCGGTGATTGTCAAAAGGAACGAAAAGTGAAACCCAAGCTTAGTTTACTCCACATTGTTGAGCCTGTATATGATTCCAAGGCTTAACATTACTATCCGCTAACTACATAATCCTTAAGCTTAAATATCATTTGATCTTCTTACCGTTCTTGTGTTATTCGCTGAACTCATCTACATATTCAGTGATTGTCAAACAGAACGCACATTAAACTCCAGACCCGCCTACTCCATAATGTTGAGCTGACTCATGTCTATAGTTTTGACATTACTAAATGCAGGTCACACCACATTTCCCCAATTGCAATCAGTTACTCTACCCCCCGCCTATTTGCCTCCCGAGCGCCGTTTTGCTTCTGGCGTCTTGGGACTTCCTATATCGGCGGCAAATTAAACGCACCGTCGAGCCAAGCTTTACTGTAATCGATTCAAGTTACAGCAAAAAGTTCGATAGTTTTACACTTTTACTTTTACTATCCTTCTATATACTATGTACTTATTTCCTGAATCTCAACTAATTGTTGCTCTGTTTCCCGTTTTCAGGTTGACACCTTCACATCGGTCTACAAGAAGCTCACCGGCCGTGATGTTACCTTCGAATTCCCCGACAACTACCTGAACGTTTAGAGCGTGTTTCTGGCTGGTTCGGTTCATTCAGGGGATTCATAGCATGATTCTGTCGTACAGAAGCTGCGTTTTTTACATGAGCTGAAGAACGTAATGTCAAATAAAACAGATATACATTTTTAAAAACTAAATAAAACCAATTGTTTGAAACCAATGTACAGAGAGCGTAAAGCGTTTAAAATCGGCAATTAAATTGTATATCAACATAAAAGATAAAGTGTTAAGCTAGGAATATTTTATAAGTTGATTTCCGAATAAGCAATGTACCGTATCAAAGCCTTTCTTTTGATATACACCTTCCCGTTTGGCTCGTAATTAATGCCTGCTTGTTCATCAAAGTCCTGTAATTTAATCTGGCAGAGGCGCCAGAAGTCATTAAAGAGGGATCATTTTTTTGATACCATTCTTTGATGTATGGCGACTTCTTTTGATTAAGTGCAACCATAAAAACACCGCGAACAAGCGTCTTACAGCTTACGATGTGTGTGACATGCTGTTAGGTTTACTTTTTACCCCGCCCACTTGTCACTCCGGCCCTCCGGCGACATTATCTAAGTGGAGTTTACAATGTGCGTTTAATTAAAAAGTGCGCGACGCATATTTATTGGATTCACTTTGTAACTTTTTTGTCTGAGACAACCCAAACCAACTGCAGCACCCTTCCCCCATCCCATCGCGGGGGGGGGACAGAACAAACACTTGTGGTAGCGACGCGTGAAATCCTTGCCGCACATGTGCCAAAAGGGGTTAATCCTGTGGCTGGCGGGTGTCTTTTTCCACTCGACTCGATCCGACTCTCATTTGCATACGCCGCCCGTAATTACAACGCATGTGGGAAATGGGAATTGCGAATCGGTAATAAATATTTTGAATAATCACGTGTGTTCGTGAGGGGGCCGTTAGTGGAGTAGGCGTGTGTGTGGCAAGGGGTGGCCAAAAAGGATTAATGTTCGTGTGTGTAGTGCGCGACAGGCTTCTCAATTAGACGTTTAATTTATGGTTACAGTTGAAATGCTGACAGGGGGTCGTGTATGTTGTAACAAGAGTTCGCTTCGAAAATTACAAATCCGAGAAATTGTTTTCAAAACGCCACAAATTATAAACACCCTAAAAAATAAAAACAGAGCGCTGCTACGGTTTGAATCTTTGCTAGGGCTGTGCACGAAAATCAACACAGTGCAATTTCAACATAGTGGTGTGTGAATCTGCTAACGCACTCAGCGCGGACGCAAACCTGGCAAATATTTATGGCCATTCTAATTCAGAGACCCTATAAGCATGTGAGTTTTATATTATAATACATTTTCTTTTAGTAAATTAATAATCGAAAATATTGTTTTGTTTTTTATTTTGCAGCCCAACAAATCGCATGCGATTGCTTTCTTCATATTTCATTCGATTCGAGTCAACAACGAAATCACGCAATACAACAATTTCCAAAAACGTGTATGGTGTTTCGACATTTGTCGGTGGGCGGAACACAACAATAATACTTACCACGGCGTGCAGGGAAATGGCTTTACTCCCCGCAATTAAAAAGTCTCCTGCGCCGGGCAGGCCAAATGGGCGTTGTAGTTGTTGCATTCACTGGTTTTGATTGATAGTTTGCCTTCAGACAGATAATTCGGAATTCCCCCGGGGTGTCTGGGACATTCGATTATTGCCCCCTAAACACAATTACAGTTGGTCGATTGATATCATTGGCATTCCATCTAAATGGAACCGTTGGAATTAGTACATAAATTATATATATATGGCCCGCTTGCGCCAACAGGGGTTCATTATCATTGTCAGGTCAATTTGGCAGCTGACCTTTTTGCAATGAGTTTTTAAGGACTAGGGGATTATTATCAAACGATCGATAGAAAGTTGCCATAAAGACTTGTCATACTTCATAGGTCAAATGGGACTGGCAAACTAAGTTTATCAGAGATATTAATCTTAAAGCAAACTTTATTTCAATTCCAAATTAAGCTAATCTTGCATTTGCATTTGATTTGACGCACTGCCTCCCAGTTAACCGCTCCTGCAGCCATGATTGATGGGCGATGGGCAGCGTGACGTATACGCGATATTTGGCTCCAATTGAAATTCAACGCGCAACGCGCAGTGGCACTCTCCATGTTTATACTGCTTGGAAAATGCCCATGGCAGACACTCAATCCCGAGTTTTACGCCTGCTGGCTGTGTCCTTTGTCCATGCCTTGCATGGGCGTTAGGAAAAGTATTGGCTGCTCTGGAGGCGAATGATGTCACCGCATGCTAGCGACATGACTCACTACTGGGGGGCATATTGAAGTCTGTATATGGTTTGCTATAATCGCAATAGTGGAAATATATGTATACCCTGTAGAGGCGTCTTACCTGCTATAAGGGTACTCGAACAGGGGCGGGCGAAGGGGGGATGGAATAGTTTGAAATTATTAAGCAAAATCATATCATATTATAATGTAAATATAAACATAATAAAACATCTGTAAGTATAAATATGCCTAGGCAGCATCAACAGTCGTGCCCTGCCTGTCTTTCTGTCTGTATGAACACATAGATCTCAGTGACTGAAAGAGCTGGAGGCATTCGATTTGGGGATAATACTTGTATATATTGCCATATTATTTTAGAATCCAAAAACGCCCTCTTCCAACCCGCATTACTATAAAAATCGAATTGCAAGCCTAATTTTGAAGCTAGAGCGTGTAATATATGAAGTGTAGTGTAATATATCGAGTCCGAAAATAAATATAGAAGCTATTTATATATTGAAAATCGTTTTAACTAAGGTTCGCAGTGCAAACCTCTTTTGCTCTACTGGAATTTTTTTATTTTGCAATTTAACACTACGCAAACCCCATCGTCCCCTACGCCCGTGACTTATTACTACTGTCTTATCGTCTTATCACTGAGCGCAGTTGGCGATTGTCCCTTCAATTTGTTAGCTCGTATCGCGTGTTTACCGCTCCGCAAAAGCCGGCACAGCTGAGTCAACAAGTGCGACCACCAACTGCGACGTACAGGGGCGGGCAACGGGGCTTGACTAAGCACTTTATAGCAACACATTCAATCGTGTAATGCCGCGGTTTTTTTTTTTTTTTTGATCCAAATTCGCAATTCCCTACGCATTTCCAACCCCATTCCCTTCGCCCTCACGCAGAATGCGAAAAATTCTCGCCATTTGCGCGATAAGCGTGAAGAAACAATCCACAATCAATACACTCACGTCATGTGTGTGTGCGTGTGGCAGTTCCCTCTCATTTTCTATATTTATCAGCGCGTTGCCATTGCATCATCTTTCGCCGCGTTGGCCTACGCCCCCATCTGCCGGCGAGCGAGCAAACCGGTTGCTGCCGTCGCCATGTGAAAAACTCGAAACTCATTTGTTTTCCCATTATCTCTATAGAAAATATCATAGTCGAAAAGCCGAAAGAGATTCCGAAATACTGGTACAAATAGTATATTCCAACTGGCAGCTTCTTATCTGGCCTCTTCCGCTAGTTATGCGTGTCGAACTTGTTGGTTTTCGTTTTCAAAGAGTTTGTTATTCCCTCGGACACAGGAAGCACGCGCTCGGCGTATGCTCCAGCTGACGGCGAACCAGAGACGCCCAGTTCGGAGCCAGACTATAGACTCGAAGAACGCGGCCCAGACGTAGGCGAGGCGATAATGACACTGACTAAGCAACAAACAAACAAATAGTATGGCAGAGAGCGCAGAGCGCAGTGCAGGCTCGAGAGAGCATGGGAAGCAACAAGCGTGCCTAGAGTCGTCGTCCCTCCCCCCGAGAGAAAGAGAGAAAACTGGGTTAACTGCGAAGAGAACTTTAGTCAGACGGCGACGCGATGACGAAATGCCGGCAACCCGGCCAACCCCACTTGCCGGCGTAGCCCCCTGCCTTATAATACCCCTAGAAACCGCTTACTACCCGACAGACCGCGAGCGCTCGCGGTTTTGTGCACTGCAAAAAAAAAAGCAATACCAACTCAAGGCATGTGGGTTAAGGTGACAATTTTTTAAATCAACACGCAGCTCAACCGGGTACAATCGCATCTATTAGACATGAAAACTAACTGTTTAAATAGATGTTAAGTAAAGAGCGCGATTATTGTTATTGATAAAAAGAATTGCGATTTGCGAGTACGATTTATAGCAGCTAGACTAGCTAGCTAGCTGCTTAAATAATTTAGTTTCTTTGAGGAATATAGCAAGATCTTAAGTGGAAATCAATCTCCTAAATAGTTTGGTTTCTTTAAAGAATCTAGAAAGATCTTAAGTGGAAATCAAGCTGTTAATCTATATAAACGCTCTATAGCAGCTAACCCAGTTTACTTTCTACATAGTTAAGTTTCTTTTAAGAATCTAGGAAAAATCCGAAGTGAAAATCAATAATAAAATATAATAATAACCTCTCAAATAGTTTCTTTTGGAATCTGAAAAGATCTTAAGTGTAAATCCATTGTTAATCGATTTATAGCAGCTATCCCAACTAATCTATCAAATAATTATGTTTCTTTTAAGAATCTGATCAATTTTAGGTATGAATCAAATTTTTACCCATATATGCATCATATATAATTTATATAATATAGAAGTATGTCTTATATGAGGAATATGTTTTATTTAATGTATTTATTATTTATTTAGTTCTAGTTTTAGTTGAACATATATATATAAATCTGCTCTTCTATCTCCTATATATCTACTGTTCTATCTACAGTTTGTATGTCTCATATTTGTCTATACTATAAGCAGATGATCTTGCTGAGTTTCAAATAATATCATTGTGGTTTTATGGCTTTACAGTTAAGTTTATGGCAACTTATGAGCGTACTGGGCTTCTCGCAGTGCCTCTCAGTAGGAGGGAATCGCAGTATAGTCGGGCTCGGGCTCGGGCTCGGGCTCGGACTGGGGCTGTGGCTGGGGCTGGGGCTCGGGCTCGGGCTCGGGCTCGCCATGTCGCCCGCTCAGGCATTGACTTTGAACTAGAATTTGGGGGGAGGGGAGGAGCTGGCTGGCTGGCATGTTTCTCCTCAATGTTTACGGAATGTGTGAGCACAACATAGAAGCAGAGAGTAAATAGAACAGACGGCAAGCACGGCGAACGAGGGGCGCAACAAACGAACAGATAATGGTAGTAGTTATAGGGCCCGCAGCGACAGGGACGGCAACTATAGAAAATCAAACAACAAATTGTATAGAGTAAACTAACAACAACGCTGCCGCTGCCGCTGCCTCGGCTGGCGCGGCTCCACGCTCCACGCTCCAGCGCAGCGTCGGCGTCGACGCCAACGCCAACGCGAACGTCTCAGCTCTTGGAGGTGGATGTGGATGTAAATGTCGGGCAGTCGAGCAGCGGCCGTTAGTCATTTGAGTTCGTTCGGTTGGTGAAGAGCGACAACAGCAGAGCGCGATACGAGAACCGAGAACCGAGAACCGGGAATCGAGAATCGAGTAGCGAGAAGCGAGAAGCGCGCACCGAGCGAAGGAATCGCATAAAAAACGACAAGATTATTTTTTGGCGCTGGGACCGAGACCGCTCATGCAATAGAGCGCGTCGCTTCAATAAACAACAACAACAGCAACAGCAACAAATGTGCGTTCAGCAATTTTCCCAGAGTATTTACAAAATAGTTTCATACAAAAGATCTTTCATAAAAAAAAATAAAAGAGTCAGCGATGCGATCATATCAGATAATATTATCCACATCTGACGTCAGCGAAATTATTCGAAAACTCAAAACAAATACTACTCGGAGCAGAGACACGGGTAGTGCCCTTAGGGAATGGTAACCTCAACTTGATAGTGCCCGTTCCCGTTCCCTCTGTTCCTCTCCCTCTCTCTCTCTGCACTCTCCAAGTGTCAATTACGCCTTCGCAGCGCTAACAAACCAGACTACATTATCCTTAATGTGCGGTGTAATTAGATTGTTGCACACATGTGTGCCACAGCGGCGGACAGCTCAATATATCAACTACAAATTGGAGCTGGCATATAAATCCCCTAGAGAAAGAGAGAGTTTAGAAATTAATGAGTCTAGAGTGATTTAACAATTATTTCTCGTTTACATTATACCATAATTCTAAAATCAAAGTATTTCGTGACTCTGCCCTGAAATATTTCAATATTTCGATATTTGTTTTTAATTCAGCGGTTTTTAGGTTTATTCAGGCAATTTTTATTTTCGGCTACTCAACATTTTTCAAAAACACACACTTATTTATACGAACATATGTGCCAGATTCTCACACATCTTGTGATAGATTCCAAACATTCATTCCAAACATTTGCGGTTGAAAATGAGTTTTTAATTTGTTTGTTCGGAAATTATCAAAACATAATTACGGTAGACTCCAATGACAATCATCTGTCATATAACAAGCACAGATATGAAGAGCGTATCGAGCTGTGCGATCTGAAAAAAATATATTTCACATGCATAGAATATGCGCATAAAGAGACAACTCTCTGCGTTAGTTATATCGTTTTAGAGTACACATCGTGTGGGAAATCTAATTAGGCTTCGGCCTGTTGTTCAGTTACACAAAGATATAGCACGAGCTAACCCTGTTTCAATTGAAATGCAGCAAATCGCGACTAACGCGACAATTAAACAATTTTGTGGTCACTTCGGAATCGTGTTGTAATTGTCGACTATATATCGGACTGTATTATTCATACGATGGGAGTTAATGGGGGTGCCAGCATAAGAATCGAAATAATGTTTACCCGCTATCGGGCGGTAATTAGCTTTCGACCGGCCTGCCGGCTGGTTAACCACTTTTATCGGAATAATAAATACAATACGTAAATATACATACATCTATAGTGTATAGTACACAATGCCAGATTTATTTGCCGCGCACAGTGGAACGTGTATTTCGAGCAATTACCATCAAGTTTATTTTCAAAAAAATATTTGTTTATCATATGCTCGCCACGCACATAAACTCTTAATGGGCGTGGGGCCCATAAAAGCGGCAAATGTTCAAAAATTGTATTCAACATTTCAAAAACTATTTAAATTGAGTTTGAATAAACTTTCGAAATAAGAAATTGAAGATGAAAAACTATAAATAGAAACATTTTGGAATATTGTTATAGGAATTCTCTAAAATATGAAAGAAAAAGTAGTAGTATTCTCTAAAATATGAAAACTTTGACATGACAGCAATACGATTAATTTCTCATCAGGCAGTTGGTATTAAAGTGTCAATTATACCCTAGACTTTATTAAACACTCAACTACGATATTTTCCATCTCTTTCTAGCTGTCTCGATAAGCAACTTGAAAAATTTCGATCGAACTATTTTATTTTTTTTTTGCTCTTCATTTGGCATTTTGATAGGGACGTGCGCGATGTCAGGCAATTGGCAATGCTTGAGAACTTGTCCAAGGGGACAAGTCACTCTCCCCACTACACACCCGACTCCCCCCTCCCCTCCCCTGCAGGCACTGCGCAAACAGTAAGCAGTAACGAACGTCAATAAAACTGACGGCTAGGCGATGGCCTCTTTTATTGTTTATTATTATTTATTATTAAGCGTAATAGAATTCGTTGTCACCATCGTCGTACTTGCGCCTGCTCTTGTTATTGCCGTCTCGCTCTGTCGCACTCTGCACCCTGTGCTGTGTTGCCAAGTTGTGGCGCAGCCAAGAGCACAATGAATTTTGTATATAAGATATAATTTATGCATGCTCTCAACACGCTTTGCCCTCCGCGGCCTTTCTACCTCGCACCATAATCTAGTCGCGTGTTTGGGCCCAATGAAAATGTTGATCAATTCCTGCGACACAGCAGGAAACACACACACACCCACACACACACACGCACACACTTGCCGTTTCCACTTTTGCCTAATTGCAATCGAAAGCAGCCGCTCCAGCTACCGCTTGGAAACCCCCTAACTCGTTCCGATTCTTGTCCCGCTACTCTGGGTTCTGGTCCCGGCACTTTTCCTTTATCAAATTAGCATGTTACGCATATGCTTTCATTGCCCTTACATTTTCTAATTAAATGTGGGGTGTGTCTGCCGCGAGGAGCAACCCATTAAGGCCGGTTAAAGGCTTGCCGGGAATAGGTCGAAGCGAATCTGTCATAAGAAATGACAGTTCAAGTCACCATGTCAGATGGCAACGGAATTCGCCAACGATTTGCGAATATCGTATTTGATGATCATGCAAGTTTTGCTTAAAGTGTGATTAAATATCTTTGTTTTTTATAGATTTTGAATCTTAAGAATTCGCTGTTTTAAGTTTTGGTACCCCTGGTTTCCCTTATGTTAAAGCTGACACATTTAAAAAAACAACTAAATTTCTCAAATTTTTATTTTTCTTTATATGATAGAAGTTTTTTTTATTATATTTAATTTTTTAAATTATATTAAGCCAACTATTCCACTATATTATAATATTTTTATTATTTTATATTATATATATATATATATATATAAAATAATTTATTTTATTATTATTATTATTTATTATTATTGTATCAACTATTTTCTAAAATAATTCCTTTATTTGAAACCAACCACAACCCGCAAAACAACCTCGATGTGGCTCAGCTATGTATGCAATATACCCTACATTACATAGCGTTGTTCTGTGGCTCGACAGGCCATATTAATTATGCATATGCCCTGTATCTGACTCTGGCTCTAACCTTGTTGCACGTATTTGCCAAACACAGCAAGGGAGCGCAATGAAGTTATCTTATCGGGACGCTCAAGTTGCCCGGAACCAATCGAAAACTATTCGCGGAATCTCGATTCTACAAGCTCGGTTATTGGTGCTGATTGTGAATTGTTTATATAACCAGCCAGGGCATCGTGAATGCCAACATGTTAGTCATCCGAGCATTTGCCACCTGCTCCTTCTGACTCACGTCTCGATGTGTGTGCCATATCGTAAAAAAACGTTACGAGTTCACAAGTGTCTCGCGAAAATATTGTTATCAGTTGCGCGTAGTTTCGTCTCAATGAACTTTTGGGGCACAGACATGAGGTGTGTAGATCGATCGATCACTCGATCGATCGATATATGTGAATGTGCCAGGTGTTCGAAAAGTTATCGCGTTCCTCTGTCTACCAAAGCGACCGATTTATAGCCTATATAAATAAAGATCACATTTATACGATAACAATGCCTGCCACTTTCTTTGCGTCGCGATAAGAGTTGGCTAAGTTCCACTGTGCAACTGTTTTTCCTATTGCCGAAAATTCCCCACTCTCTCTGCCTCCCTCCCCTTCTGCTCTGCTCACTCGTGTACAGTAATTGTTGTTATTTGGGTTCATGTTAAAACAAATGATAACGCCGTGATATTCTAATCACTGTAGAACAAATTGGTTTTGCAAATTGCTCTTTGGTCGGCGTATTATGCAATTTTTACGTGATGGGAACGAAGTATGGAAAATATTGAATAATATTTGTTATTGGCAAGCTCGTCTGTAAGATACCCTGTAGTACGAAAACTTACACAAGTTATTTACCGTGGTAAACCTGATCAAAATAGAAAGACAATACAAACAATGCACTTATATGGTATAATTGCATTGCTCGACTGTAGAATACTCTGTAGTAAAGTTAAGCAATTTCAGAAACTATGAAATGCTTCGCGGATTTATCATCCTGAAAAAAAAAACATTACTCATTTCTGACATTTTTGCGGATTAAAAGCGAAACTCTTTGAATTTATTTAATGATACATGCATAGTTCTTAGTAGTATATTATCTCTGAAAACATTATATTTGTTTATTTACGGAAGTTTGCACATTCGACCTTCCTTGTAGATAGCATGCGTAGAGAGGGCGCCAACTGAGGCCTAGTAACAACAGATAAAAGAACATGATTAAAGTTTCGAAAAAAATTGGTTTATGGTTATACTTAGTTGAGTACTTGAGGGGTATTGCGATAAGTGCGAAACCCCAAGCCACTTACATAATTCCTTCCAGCACAGATAAGACAAATGCGCGAAATCGAGAAACACTACAGAGTTTTTGCGCCTGATAATATCTTACGCAAACTATGTCCAAGAAACAGAACAGACAGAAGATTGCAAGTCGGGGAATCTCACACCTTACTATTTAATAAAAGATTATCTATATAAATAAATAGTTACTGTGTCTATGACAATCCTAAAGTTCCATTAGCAAGTCTCAAGTAACTCATCTATGCGCTTTATACCCTTCCGTTCCAGATAGACCACCGACCCGAACAAGGTGCTAGCCCAGCAACATGTGTCTATCGACGCCCACACCGACCAAACCCGAGAGCCAGACTGCCCGCAGTGCCTGCCACCTGGAGACCATGTGCAGCGGCTCGACAGGATCGGCAGATGCCGGGCTAAAGCACAGAGGCAAAGCCACAGAAGCTAAACAGAACAATGCCATAACCGAAGCTGACCACGATAATCTGGGCTATACGCAGGAGAATGCCGTGTACAAAGAGTACGAGGCTAAGCTAATACGGGACAAGAAGTTGGAAGAGGATCAGGAGTACAATCCGCAAATTCGATGGCCTGATCTCGGTGCACAAACTTTTCTGCATCTTGGCGCCCTCTATGGACTGTATCTGATGTTCTACGCCAAGTTCTACACATTCCTTTGGGGTAGGTAGACAATATCGTATTAATTGTATTGAATATCGTATTGAATATTGTATTGACTATCGTAACGAATATCTTAGTGAATTTTGTATTGAATATTGAAACGAATATCACATTGAATATCGTAACGTATATCACATTCAATATCGTATTGAATATCTATCGAATATCGTAACGAATATCGTATTGAATATCGTAACGTATTTCGCATCCAATATCGTATTGAATATCTATCGAATATCGTATCGTATATCGTATCGAATATCGTATCGAATGTCGTATCGAATATCGTATCGAATATCGTAACGAATATCGTAACGAATAGCGTATCGAATATCATATCGAATATCGTATCGAAAATCGTATCGAATATCGTATCGAATGTCGTATCGAATATCGTCTCGAATATCGTATTATTAAATATTAAATATAGTATTGAATTTCATAGTGAATAAATTATCGAATATCGTAGCGTGTTACCCATTATAAATCGTGTAGGCAGCTGTCGCGCTATAATTAACATGTGTGCAATACAATTACTTAAAGCAGTATGCAAAGCGCATTCACCTATTTTTAGTCGGTTTTTCAACACTTGTTTGATTACTCGTTAGCTAGACCTGCAGGTACTACATACCAACAATTTAAATCATCCACATATGTGACTTATCGTTGATTGGGAAATAGAAAAACCTCCATAAATATAAATTTTTTTTTCTTTTTTGAAGACTTGTTTCTTATCGATAGCTAGCACAATCTATTTGAATTTCAGCTACCTCTTGTAAACTCGTTGAATATTTCAACGAAATCGTAAAAAATGTCATCTGGCCTAAGTTAGTGGGTCACTGGAGACTTTACACGCGTTCTGAGATTGGGTTGACCAACAACTATTTCTATGATATTTTGGGAATATATATTTGCGATAAGAAACTTTTACTTCGAAAAAGATTAAGTTCTCGGAGCTGTACCTTATATTTTTATAACATGCGGTGCCATAAAGTAACGAACAGCTGTCGATTAATATTTAATGGTGACTTTAGTTATCTACCCTTGCTCCAAAACAATAAAATTGATAGTAAAAGCGATATAAAAGCAATTTGTTTATAGGACAGTATGTTGACCGATATTTATGCCAGATACTTAACAGATATGTGTATACGTGATAAATGATTAGACTCTATAGTCGAATCTATTGAGAGGGTCTCTGCTCGGGTGTAACAAAAACAAAATCAATGCCTTTCTCGAGCAATAGATTTATCGTAGAACTTACTATACATCAATTAGAATCGGGCTGATGCTGTGGAGGAACTTTGACCGTCGGTAATTAAAGTTAACGAACCCGAATGAGTCTGAAATCGGTGATCAGCGCGATTTCTATAGGGAGAGCATAGCTTGAGCTGACGCGTGGGTAATAGAAAAAATAGCTATAGGTCTACGTAAAGCATTCTCGATACTATATATAGCACGATGTCATTATGTCATCGGTGTCATCACAACAAAGTGAGCAAATCAGGCGAGACTGAAGGTGAGGTAGGGTGGTAGAGGGGTAGACAAAGTGAATTCAATAGAGAGAGAGACAGAGAGTTATCCCCTGGAATTTTGAAAATGTTTGCTAAGTGTATTTCTTTATCCACAGTTGTCGTTTCCATTTGGATATCGGGCATTGGTATTACGGCGGGTGCACATCGGCTCTGGTCACACAAGTCCTACAATGCCTCCCTATTCCTACGTATTCTGCTGTGCTTTATGTTCACCATTGCGGGACAGGTGAGACCTGGTAATATTCCAACCTGAACCCAATACTAATTTCGTTTTCAATTGCAGCGCGATGCGTACACCTGGGCCTTAGATCATAGAATACATCATAAGTTCTCAGAGACGGACGCGGATCCACATAATGCCAAGCGGGGTTTCTTCTTTGCCCACGTCGGCTGGCTGTTTTTGACCCCACATCCCAAGGTTATCGAGAAGCGTAAGGTTATCGATATGTCCGACCTGGAGGCCGACGGGGTCGTCATGTTCCAGCGCAAATACTATATACCCCTATTCGCGCTCATCTCGATCGTTTTGCCCGTCGCCGTACCCTGGTACTTCTGGCAAGAGGATCTCTGGATGTCGTTCTGGATCAACTTTAATATGCGCTTTACCTGGACCCTCAATGTGGCCTTCTTTGTTAACAGCGTCGCACACATGTACGGCAACAAGCCGTACGACAAGTGAGTTAGGGTGACCATGCCGAGTTATCTAGCTTTACTGACCTTACTATCTTTGATTTTGCGTAGGAACATTACGCCTGTAGAGGCGCCTATTGTCTCGTTCCTGGCTATGGGCGAGGGTTGGCACAACTATCATCACGTATTTCCCTGGGACTACAAGACGGGAGAGTTTGGAAACTACACTCTGAATGTGACCACAGCCTTTATTGATTTCTGTGCTCGCATTGGAATTGCCAGTGGACGTAAGTAAAGGCGACCCAAGAAGGACCTTCAAGGGATCTCAATACAAAGCTAGAAAGTCTTCTCACAAATCTCTCTCTCTCTCCGTCTCTTCTTCACAGGTAAATCCGTATCCCCTGATATGGTAATCAGGCGCGCGGAGAAATGCGGCGATGGCACGCGATTCCTGAGCGACGAATACGCGCACAAGGATCAGGTGTGGGGCTTCGGGGACTGTGATCTGCCGCACGAGGATCTCGTTGAGCTGGCCAAAATGCAAAACTGATGTGGGCCAGATCGCAGTGTTGATATAGTATTATCGGATAGATAGAAGCCTGTGTTTTGTTAGTTCTAAGTTAATGTTAAAATAATCGTTCCCACCTCCCTCCCCCCAGAACCCCTGCGCGATAGGCAGCCAATCCTCACCATCCACCCATCCCAGACAAATCTAAGTCTAACTTAATCCCCCGCGACATTGCTAGGTCGCCGCTTTTGTTACTTATATTGAGGGCAATAAACTATTTGAATTACCTTACGATCCGAACAATTTTCTCATACGCATTAGGCACGATCGCAACTCACTAAAGCGAACCCTCGAACGCGTAATTCGCCTATGCAATCGATTCATGCATATGTATGTAAACGTATGTGACCCCTTCGGCGGCCTCGTTGGACCCTTAGATCGTACAAACCCGTACGCTAAATTGATTATCATTTAGTTGTGCTTAAGCAGGCACGTGTGACGGTCAATTGAAGCTCAGATCAAGTCGCGGTAGACACACTCGAGGATTCGCAATGGAGACGGACAGCCAGACGGCAAAGAAGTCGGAGGACCTCAAGAAGGCGACTGTCGGAGCCGAATACAAGAAACGCGATGCCATCTGGCCGCTGGTTCTATTCTATATCAATTTGTATGCTCTGGGCACGTACAGCATATACGTAACAGTCACAGCCGCTTCATGGACAACGATATTCTTCAGTGAGTTCGACAGATTGCTCAGCTTTTGGTCTGGACTGAAAGAAGGATCAATTGGGGAGCAGGCAATGGGACTTGCTATAAATTTATCTATGACGAAATGCGATATAGCAAGAGTCGCTTAGAATAATTCAATTGAACTATGATCATGTTCTCCCCATGCCCGTTCAAAGTTCATTGAAGTCGTATAGATCAATCACATGTCGAAAACCCTAGAACTTTGTAACCAAAATAATTTCTATATTTAATGTATGCCATAATTTTAACACTTTTTAGGCGCCCTGCTTACCCTGCTGGGCATACTGGGTGTGACGGTGGGCGTGCACCGTTTGTGGGCGCATCGCACATTCACGGCCTCGGGTAGTCTGCGTGTGTTCCTCATGCTTTGCCAGACACTGGCCGGACAGGTGAGTGAGCCTCTTATGCGGGACGCCACTGTCAAAAGCTGTGTGCCACACCCGCAGCCAAGACAACAACCCTTAGCTTAGCGCGTAACGCAACCACACAGCCAGTCCGTTTTGCAAGCGTAGCAAAACTGTTTCAATTCCATTCCGTTTCTCGCTCGCAGGGCTCGATCTACAGCCGCGTGCAGGCGCATCGCTTGCATCACGCCAAGTTCCAGCAGGACGAGGATCCGTACTACAGCAAACAGAGCTTTGTCTATGCCCATCTGCACGGCAATCTGTTGCACTACTCGCCGCAACAGGAGCAGCTGCTGCGCGAGGTGGACATGTCCGACCTGGAGGCCGACCGCATTGTCATGTTTCAGAAACGGTAAGCCGGTCGATGGACTGCATCCTTAACCAACTATATACGTCCAATCCTCCGCATGCCTGCAGCTACTACGTGCTGCTCTACATCGTGCTCAACGTGCTGCTGCCGGTGAACACGCCGTTCCAATACTTTGGCGAATCGCTGAGCGTGTCCATGTTCGTTGGTTTCTGGCTGCGCAGCGTGATCGTGCTTAATGTGGGCAATCTGGTCAATTCGTCGCATTTCGTCTGGGGCATTCACAAGGACTTCAAGCCCACCGACTCGAACAGCATCTTCTTTGTGACCAAATCGTTTTGGCCGCAGTTCCACTATCTGCTGCCCACGGACTATCAGAGCGGCGAGTTCGGGGACTATGCCAAAGGCACGGGCACCACAATGATTCGTGTCTTGGCCGCGCTGAATTTGGCCAGCGAGCTGCGCACCATCTCGTCGACAGCGGTGCGCCAAGGTCTGTCGACGGCCGTGGAAACGAAGCGACCGATTGTCGAGTGCATCGAGGAGCAGGTGAAGCTGGAGCAGGAAGCGTTGCCGGCGAATCATTTTCTCAATCGCGAAAGGTTCATGTAAGCTGTAAGCGTATCCAGTTCCCACAGAGCCAAAGGGGGCGCTACACTAGACCACAAAAATAGAGTACGAAAAAAAAAAAAAAAAAAATCATATATTCAGTTTGTACACTTTGCAAAAAGCATTCGCGATTTACTTTGTGTTTTCTTTAAAAATGCATGTGACACCCTGTTGGCCAGTGTAGCCAAAAATAGCGCAGGTGCAGCTTGTTTCATTTCCCAATGCCACGCCTCGCCGACTGCCTCCGGCCTCGAACTACGGCCTAAACAAGCCGAGTTAGTTCAGCATAATTATGAGTGTTTTTTTTTTCTTTCAATTTTTTATTTTTTTTGTTTTGATCATTCGATTTGGCAATCGTGTCGCGGCTTTCCCAAGCGCACAGCACTACGTGGGTTTTCCATTTGGGCGGTGCATCGGCTGACTGCGTCTGGCGTATGAAATGAGTCGCACTCAATAAATTATCACTAATACGCAATGTTTGCCCAGCGCTTGATTGATACGTCAATATTTGTGCACTTGGCCCACACGCATGCACGCACACGCACACGCACACGCACACGCACAGAAGCCCAACAAAAAAGAGTACCCCTTAAAGGTACTCGCAAAGTGCCTCGTCTTACTATGCCGAGAATCTCCTGCCACATCGCAAATATTGACTAATTAAATACGCTGCGAGTCAAAATTCGCGCTTGAGTTGCGCCCAATCGGGCTGGGCGTGGTCTGACCGAAGAACTCTGCATTATAAATTAGGCGAATATTCGTAGATTATTCGTGAGAATCTAAAAATATTAGCAACGGGAACAAAGCAAAATGTACACACAGCAAACCATTAACGCTCGCTTAAATACACCTCTACCTACATAAAATTCACCCGAACCCAACTATTTATGCTTCGATATAACTTAAATTTGATGTGGAGGTATATATTGCCAATACCTTTCAGAATGCAAAATCTTTATAGAATAGCTTTAGGCAATAATAACTTATGCGTTTTTTTGAGATTTCTTAAAGGAAAAATAACAGCTGCCAGTTCTTCAAAATTGCATGAGTTTTGTCAGTACCAAACGCATATTTGTGCCAAGTTTGGTAAGTCTAGCTACTATAGAAGTCAAGATCCAGTTAGAAACATAGAAACAAAATTAACAAATTTATAAAAAACTTTGTTTGGGCTTTGCTGATAGTTTTCTACAGCTACTCACCTGGCAATGTTTAATTCAATTCGATCGACAGTTGGCAGTACTTATCCAAGTTCCTGGAGTACTATTGCGATTACGATCGAGACTTGTGCTGATTTCTAATGGCTGTGAAGTGAGCGTTAATGAATTGACCGGCTAAAAGCTGCAAACGCCTCGACGTTTGAAGTTGTTTCACGACTTGAGGCTCGTTTCTAGTTTTGTGGCACGTAGAGCAGTCAATAGGTCTCGAGGTATTTACAAGCATATATATGGGTATGTATATAGGTTTTTGTTCGCGCCTCAGTCGAGTTGAGTTCGGATTTGTTGCAAATTGCACTTGCGTTTTGTTATGTTAATTTGTCTTCGCTTTTTCGCCTTTTTTTCTCGGCTCGAGCGACAGTTGAAGGTTGCGGAGATACGCAACTTACGGCCGACTCTTGTGCAATGTTTACTATATTGTAGGGTATATGCTATACATATACGTTTATTTTGTTTATTTATTTATGCTGCACCCTTCGCCTAATGCTGGGCCTGGTTCTGCGACGTATCGTTGCCCGGCTAATCGTGGGCAAATGCGTGTTTGAATAGGCCAAATGAACGAGCGAGTGAATGCAGGAATGAATGAGTGCCTTTTGATTGTGACGAAGCGGGAAATCATTAGTATTTTACCTTACCCAAATACACCGAGTGAATTCACATAAACATATGGCAACTCGGACATAAACAAGCTCGTATCCGCACTCGTCATAGTTAACCGCTTTGTTTTTTATTTGCGCCATTCTTTGACCAAGAATTTTGTGGCTCATAAAAAACGCTGACGCTGCGTAAAGTTGGCTAAGTGAGGCTGCTGTGTGTGTGAGTGTGTGTTTGGCTAATACTCAAATAAAATAAATTGTCAAATTTTTATTACCACCCTACCTGATGGTAATCGCAAAGTAGTCAAGGTCTCTGCGCTACGTTTCGAATCTTCAGCTAATTGTTCGCGCTTAACAACACCTCCAAATCGATGTATACTTAAGATCTGCGTACGGCTAGCCGCAGTTGAGTATAGTGCCAAATAGTTGACTTTATTGTTTTCATACACATATTTGTTTTTGGAGCTTCAGAGGACAGATAAATCCGACATAGATCGCATTTATCAGATTTAAAAAAAGGAAAAAAATTTTAATTTTGTTTGCAAAACGAGTAATATAAATCTAAATATATAGAAATTGCACCGGAATAAAGGAAGTAACTTGGGGAACTCTTCACATAGTTCTCAAAGAGAGGCGTAAAATTATAGAATGCCATGGAATAGATCAATATAACTATAAACCTGATCATGAACATGATCATGCTGAAAGAATAAACTTGGAAAAATATTGATAAGAAACCCTAAGGCTGTCTACAATCATTTTGACTGCAGCTGAAACAGAAACTCACTCAGCATTTTCTGCCAGTGTACTTACTATCGCACTATCCCATTTCGGGCGTGCACTACGCTAAATTTATGTACTATTTGATTTTGTCTGTTTTTTTTTTGTCTTTTCGACTATTGAAATCGGATGCTCGCCGCAATTTGTTAATGTGCGAAGCACAGCAACAACAAACGAAACAACAATTTGAGATTGTCGGGTGTCTTTAAAGTGCAGACGACCCCCCCTGCCCCCTCCCCACAACTACCCGCGCCGAGCCTCCGGTGGGGTGCGCTCACACGCACATTTCGGGGTTTCACGTTGGGCGGGAGATTCCTTTTAGTGCGCGGTTTTTATTTAAGTTTAGTTCGTTGTTTTTGTTGCTCTTTAATTAAGTTTTGGTTTTGTCTTTTGGCGTTACGTAAAGAGAAAGCAACGCAGCTCAGCTCCAACTCGCAGTCGCGGTCGCCGTCGTCGTCGTCGTTGTCGTTGTTGTCGTTGGTGAACTTCATGATCATCGAACGGTTTTTGACTTTGGTCAACAGAAATAAAAAAATGTTAAAGCTGGAGAAGGCCACAAAGCAAAGTGTACTGCGGTACTACGGAACCCAATTTTAAAAACACAATACACACATATCTCGAGTTTTAATAGACGAGATTGATTGTGAAATTTTCATTATGCAAATCGATGTAGGCAAGAAGATCGTAGATCGTAGATTTTGCACTCCACAGAAAGGGAGAGAGAGCGAGAGAGGTTGAGGCAAATAGAAATCGTCAAATCATTTGATTGGCCTGCGCTTTACATGGCCCCATTTGCATGCAGCATAAATAAATTATAATTCGTTTTTATTTTACTCTTTGATTATGTTTTATTCTCGATTCGATTGCGCCTGGCAACAGCACGCAGGCGAATCGGGCGCGGCGCTGTCCACTCTGCAGTAATCGATAGCGAACAGGAAGCAGTTTCGATGAGTAATCGGCGTCGTCGTTGTCGCAGCAGCAGACTTCTTGTCGATTGTCTTGCGTGCGAGCAGCGACGCGACGCCAACGCAGCACGCTGCTGTTGTGCTGATGCTTTGGCGAGACAAGGCGAGACGGGGCGAGACGAGCCGAGACGAGACGAGCCGAGCCGAGCCGAGCCGAGACGAACCGAGCCGAGGCGTAGCGTATGGAGCCGAGTGTAGCCGAGGCTGCAGCGAAGCTCAACGCGCTTGCAGGTGCCACCTAACAGTGCGTGCATGTGTGCGTGCGTGCGCCCGTGCGTGTGTGTGTGGTGGCATAATCTTGGCCTTAAGTCTTATGTTGCTGTCTTTGCTTTACCTTTTCTGAGTCCACAGTGCGCAGTCGACTGCACAGCAACAGCAACAACAACAACAACAGAAACATACAGCGAGTCGGTCAATCAGTCAGTCGTGTATTTGTTGTTTTTGTTTTTCCCGTGCTGGTGTTTTATTTCTTTCTTTTGTTTTTGTTTTTGCCCTCTCTCTGTTTCTGGCGTGTCAGCCCAGCAGCAGCAGAGGCAGCAGCGACGCCAACGCCAACGTCAACGCCAACGCCGGCCTAGGGTACGAAATTTTACTTTTGGCTACGATCATTTGTCTACGGATCGGCGTCGCGTTGAGTTCGTTAGATTGTCGTAGCGCAGCGCAGCACAAGCTCAAGCACGGCGACTACAGCCTGTCCAGCTTCAGATCCAAAGACAATACAAAAGGGACAAGTCGAAAAAAGACAAGACACGACAAGACAAGTCGAGTCGCGTCGAGTGTGCGCGCGTAACACAAGAAAGCGAAATAGGCAAAAAAAAATAAAAGAGAGAGAGAAGAAAAAGTACTTCCCCCCGTGTGGCAATAAAAATAAAAACCTTTTCTGTGTATTTTTCTGTGTAAATCTGTGAAGAAAGTGAAAAACTCGCTGCGTGTGTGCCCCCTTGTCCCTCGCACCTGGTGCCCTCGCTTGCTAGCCCTTCTACCTATCGAAATGGGTCATCTATCGACGTCGGAGCGCGTGTGCAGCAAAACGCCCATGTCGAGCACGGGCGACGGCAGTCCGCCGGCGCTGCTGGCGCGTCGCGCCAAACTGAACGGCGACGCGGCGCAGGCACGCCGCGGCGAGGACTCCTCGCCCGAAGCTACGCTGCCGCGTCACGCGTCGAAGCCGACGGCAACTGCCGCCGCCGGGCCGGCTGCATCGCGGCATATACCCAACTATCTGGTCAACTATATACCCAAGGATCAGATCAACATGGAGGAATATACGCGCAACTTCAAGGGGGACAATGTGCTCGGCTGGCAGTTCAAGGCGCCGCTCAAGTGGGACAAAGTCATACAGATCTCGCTGCTGCACATTGTCGCCGTCGTCTGTCTCATCACTTATCCGCTGCACGAGCTGCGTTTCGACTCCACACTGTGGTGTAAGTATGCACACATATACATAAGCCAGGCACACTAGGCTGAGAGTCAGATGGAAAGGGAGTGAGAGCGCGAGCCATTGCATAATTTCAAATAACAACAAAAACAGCAGCAACGCATCGACAACCATCATTGATTATGCTCTCTTGTTGTTGTTGTTGCTGCTGCCTGCTGCCTGCTCTCTTTCGCTTTCGCTTACTCTCACCACGGGCTGCGCTCTCTCAGTGTCGCACACAGCTAAGGGCATTATTTGCAATTTAACGCGGTCACACACACACACACTCGCGCGCATGTAAAGCAAAGAGTAGAAAACGTTGCTCTCTCCACGCCGTCCCCCCCTTACACACTGCTGCTCGCTCTCGCCGCGTTTTTTCGTGTCATCTCGTGTATTTCATAATTTCGCTCGCTTGTATTCCAGTTACATTTCGATCTTTTATTATTGAACTTAATTAATTGCTACTTAACATGCCTTTCCTCAGTAGTCGCTGTTGCCGTCGCCTTCGCCGCAGTGGTCGCTGCAGTCGCTGTCGACGCAGTCGACGCGTCGCTGCTGCTGGCGTTGCCTTCGCCATGTTGAAATTTCATGTGGCTTCGGGTTTATAGGGCTTTGTTGTTGCCGTTGGCGTTGGCTTTGTGTTTTCATAAATTTGTGTTTGGTTTGCAATTTCAGCATAAAATTTACTGACACAGATGTAGCGCATGCAGCAGCAGTAGGTGAAAAAAGAGAACAATGAACCAACGAAAATTCAGATTGACACATATTTAATTGGGTCTGAAGATACGATATAGCGAAACTATTTTCTGCATAATGTTCGAGGTTGCTTGTAAGTACGAATACGAGTAAAACAGAGAGAGAGAGAATTCTATATGCCTCAAGGTTTCAGTTTTGACCAATATCGTAAGCTTGCGAATATCGTAAGCTGCGAATATCGTATATAGTAAATAACATTTAACGCACTTGCGTTGTCGAGCTCGACATCTCCGAGGCCGCGCATCGCCAATACGCACGATTTATGACTCTTCCCCACATGCGAAAAACAAAGAAAATACAAAAAAAAAACTTAAACACAGACCTGAGGCTTGACATTGAGATTTTTCTGGCACCACACTGGGTGCATCTCAAGATGTCGATGTCGATGTCGATGCCGATCGTTCGTTGGGAATTCCGGGACGTTGTAATTTCCATTGTCGCCCCAGCGCAAAAAGTACCTTGCAAAATATTGTAATTTTCGCATATTTATGGCACATGTAGGGTTAAGATCGCTCCAAGACCGTATCGTAGCTCCCATTTAGGGCGGCGTTGTGCTCGTAAATATTTTGGCAAATTGCAGTCTTACGTGCTACGTTTATTCAATGATCAAAATGAAGAGTCTGTAATTTTCGTATACCCTGTAGCATATTTCTCGAAATTAACTTGTCGATCGCGATAAGCTAAACTGCATCCAGATAGGTTTTCCATTATAAAACGCATGTTGAATTAACTTTTATGATGCGTACGCAACGATCATAACTTTAGTTGGGTTCGGTCAATTATACTGAGTATCTTCTCGTCTTTAATCTACAAAATTGTATGTCTTTTTTGTTTCCTGCGATCGTGTTTAACACGAAGCAGCATGTGTAATGATATTAATTTGTTACTGGGGCGTTGATGTTATACAAGATGATGTGTTCGGCCTGGTCGGGCACGGTTTTTGCTTGGCGCTAATGAAAATAAGTCGTAAACGAAAAATCTAAGACGATCGTAAAAGCGTTTCTGCCAGAAAAGAAGCAGCTGAAATTGATTTTAATTATATGAAATTTAGCTAAAAAAAAAAACTGACAGAAAAATGAGCTAAATTGCTGATTAGGGCGTTCCCCTAAGTCTCAGACCTTTAACTGATCGCACAAGTGCAAAGTCTTCGATCTAAAGTCTTTAGATTACATTTATTTTCGGGCCAATTGCTGTCAGACCTTCTGTCAAGGTCAGACTGTTTATACCGTGTGGATGACACCCATTTTGGGGTAAAAGTCTTTCGATCGATTATCCGATATATATGCTATGCAACGCGTATGCTCGTGCATGGCGGGTATAATGCTGCTGCATTCGAAAACCGTATACGATTAACCAAGTGCATGGTCCCGGGTATTTGATAAATTCGGATACGGTTCTATGCAATTGCATTTGACTTCCAAATGATGCAATGCATAAGCAAATGCGAGCGATCGATAGGGTCTTGACTTGAACCGATCGTGGCCCAAGAATGTTGGCAGCACAAGACATAGAGGGAGAGAGAGAGAGAGAGAGAGGGAGAGAGAGAGAGGGAGAGAGAGAGAGGGAGAGAGAGAGAGGGTGAGAGAGAGAGAGGGAGAGTCACAGAGAGAGGGAGAGATCAAATTGAATATTGAAATAGATTTGATTGAGTTTAACTCTTTGTTTACGATATTCGTTGTGTGGTTGACTTATGATCGTACGTGTATGATAGATGGCTCGATCAACCGTTTGAAGTATTTTAGTTTGCATTTCTGGCCATTTCTGGGTATTTTCGGAACTGGTTTCGCCTTGTCGCAACCGAATGCTTTGAAGGTTAATCTTTCGTTCAACCGGACGGCGTAACACCCTAGCTTGGGTATGGTAGGGAAACAGCAAAGAAATCGTTAATTTTTCATCAGTCGAAAATTGTGAAACTAACATCTTTGGTCGAACACTCACACACGTGTATACCTTATATGGTATATTGTGTGCACACAAACACACACGATCGTACGTCGTTTGTCTTGGGCAAGTTTTCGTTTTGTTTTCGTTTTCGGCATTGTTTTTTATTTTTATTTGTATTTGCTTTTGTATTTTGCATTCCCAGCTATATCTGTGTACAATTGTCATTCGTTTGCCTGGATCTATTGTCATTATCATTAGTCGTTAATGTGGCAGAAAGTCACCACACGTAACGCACGCGTTAGTAATTGTTGTGCTTGATTCCCACCCCCTCCTCGCAGTAACTTGTGGCCAACTCCTACCGGAACTTTAATGCCTGTTGACATTCCGCATAATGTGCCCAATCACGATCGATTAAATCGGGGAAATTACATATGCAAATCTAGTGACAGCTTCACACACTGTTCACTATCTCGCGGCAACATACCCGATCGTTTTCCCAGCATCTCTCAGGGTCTTCGACATCAGTTTTGATTTGAGCAACAAATTAACACTATGCTACAAATGCCTCAATTTCCGCAAAATGTAATTTGGTATTTTATTTTCTTAATATTATAATTAGCACGACTTTGTTGGGTTTTTTTTTTATTCTTCTTTCTTTCTTTAGCCACAATTCCGGCTATTGTCATG
The DNA here is from genome assembly GCA_018151445.1 of Zaprionus inermis. Classification (NCBI taxonomy): domain Eukaryota; kingdom Metazoa; phylum Arthropoda; class Insecta; order Diptera; family Drosophilidae; genus Zaprionus; species Zaprionus inermis. The sequence continues at coordinate 2,660,142 of JAECXD010000674.1, read as the reverse complement.
TTTACATTCAAGTGTGTCTTTGTATTCACTTACAATTGTCTCGTTTCAACTTCAACTCTTTTTTATAGCCTTCTTCATGGGCGGCGTGGCGGGCTTTGGCGTTACGGCGGGCGCACATCGTTTCTGGACACATCGCAGCTACAAGGCAAACACCATGCTCAGGAGCCTGCTCATGATGAGCTACTGCGTGGCTGGACAGGTGAGTGGAATGTAGAGTTAAGAGATAACTATGTAGCTAAAGTTCTGAGCACATATACAAATAGCAGTTTTATCGCAGCCTTTCGAAAACCTTTTTGAAATACTTTGCAAGATCTTCACTTACTTATACTTAGACCTTAATTAATCCAATCTTAGCTCAGCTTAAATATGTGTAAATCTGCCCAGGAAATGTTCACACAAATTGTTAAATATTTCGACATTTTGTTCGATAATTTGTATGATTTTGCTTGAGACGAATTGCTTGTATGTTTCGCTTTTTAGTCGACTCATTTAATTTGTGTCTTGTCGTGACACCTGCTGCGGCTAAGGTTTCGTTGAGAGATACCCTGCAGGCGTAGAGCGAAAGGGTATACACTTTAGATAGTGACAGAAAGAAAAACAAACAAGGTGAATAAGCTTCAGTTTTGCTAAGTCTTTGCCTGTTACAGGGTAGCAGCTAGTCGACTGCCTTTGCTAATGCAAAACAAAAAATTGTCGTCATGAAATTAACATTAATTGCATCATTAAGTGCGACAAGTTAATGCCTTTTTGTTGCCATTATTGTTAAGCTGCCAAAAACTGTAAATTGAGGAAAGGCGCAATGTCAATTACAGCGACGAACTACAACTGCAAGACAATATGCGGCAAAAATGTATCTGACAGATACATTTGTCTTATTTAATGACTGCGACCAGCTGAAGTTGAGTTACGGCTGCAGCAGCAGCACTACACAGTGAGTGCCTGCGGTAATGATCCATGCAAGCAGCTACGGCATAGACCTAAATAGCTATATAGTATATTTAAAAGGTTTTGCAGGCACCGATCGTAGAGAAACTAAGTTATCTACTAAGCTCATTCTCTCTCTCTCTTCTTCGCCCTGGGTACATGAGGTAGCTCAGGCAGAGACACAAAGACCTACATAGAAACGCACTATAGTCATTATATATTCGACCATAGATGATCATCCATGATCATCATTATTTGAGGCATAAACCTAAATACCTACATAGTACCTCGTATATTAAAAGAGTGTCCGGGCAACGATCTTAAGTTAAATACTAAGCTCATTCTCTGTCTCTTTTTCACCCTGGGTGCGTGATCATATATGTAGGTAGCTCAGGCAAAGATCCAAAGGCCTATATAGTATATAGAAAAGCTTTATAGGCATAAAGACATATTCTATCGTAGATAAACAAAGTTATATACTACACCGATTCGCTCTCTCGTTATTCCCTTCTGTTAAGAAACCCTGATGATCCTACTCTCTATTTTCTTATAGACATATTCGATCGTAGAGAAACTAAGTTATATAATACGCGTTATCCCTTTCATTTGTTCTGCTTAGAGCACCCTGATGATCCTTCATGATTATCATTTAATTTACTCGGCATACAGAATGTCTTTACAGGCATCGATCGTGCACACACTAAGTTATGTACTGACTCTCTCTATCTCTTTTCCCCTCCTGCTTAGAACACCCTGTACGACTGGGTGCGCGATCATCGCGTGCATCACAAGTATTCGGAAACCGATGCCGATCCGCATAATGCGAATCGCGGCTTCTTCTTCTCGCACGTCGGTTGGCTGATGATGCTGAAGCATCCGGATGTGTTGCGTCGTGGACGACAGATCGATATGAGCGACATTCTGGCCGATCCTGTGGTGCGTTTCCATCAGAAACATTTCGTCTTGCTGAAGATTCTCTTCTGTTTCCTGCTGCCTACCGTGATTCCTGTCTACTTCTGGGGTGAGTCGTGGTACCACGCCTTTGTGCATCAGTGCATCTTCCGCTACGTGTCCAGCCTGAACTTCACCTGGTCGGTGAACAGCGCCGCGCATCTCTGGGGCTCCAGACCGTACGACAAGTGAGTAGATCGCGATCGATAATCAACCTGGCTACCATAATCAATCCTGCTCTCTTTCCCTCTTTCGCTCTGCTCAGACGCATCATGCCCAGTGAGAACATCTACGTATCGATTATGGCCATGGGCGAGGGCTGGCACAACTATCACCATGTCTTCCCCTGGGACTACAAAGCAGCTGAGCTGGGCAACTACAAGGTCAACTTCACAACCATGCTGCTGGACGTGTTCCAGAAACTGGGCTGGGCCTACGACATGAAGCAGCCATCCAAGGAGCTGGTGCGTCGCACGCTCGAGAAATACGGCGATGGAACACACGAATCGGTGCACGGAGCTGCTGCAGCCGGTGCAGCTGCAGGTTCAACAGGATCGCAGGAGTTGCCACATGGCAGCAATCAGACCACAGTTGGGCATATTCATTACTCTGAGGTACCCGATCCCGAGCTGGAGTACGATGCGGAGTCGAGCAGCACCGAGAGTGCCAAGCTCGATGAGAACGAGAACGAGAGCGAGCGACAGAAGAAGGCTACTAAGAAGCTGGCCATTTGAGGGATACCTGTCCGTTTCGGATGCGTAGAGCTTGAGAGGAAGAAGAATGAAGAAGAGAATTAATAACATGAAATGTTCTTGTAATCTTAACATTTAACTCATATTTAAATGCGTGGTCTTGTCATACAAGGAACAGGCCACGTCTGGCTGTTCTATATATACTACTTCACACGATATCTTGTGCAACTTGGGCGTGGGGCGGCTCACGGTTAATATCTATACGAAAATACAAAATAATTTAATTGCTATCGATCGCGACACGCTTTCGATAAATATATATCGCTACGACACGCAACAACAGGACAGGTACTCAAACATTATATACCCTACGTAATCTACACTCGACTTTTTACTATACTCAACAACCATTCTCCTCTCCCCCCCACAACCATTTAAACAAACCGATATCCATTTATTCATTTGTCTAGGTTTAGGTATTTCTAGCTTGGTATGTCCTAATTTAAGAAACCATTTACAAACACAAACACACACACACACACAAAACTTGACATTAAATTTAATGAACAACAACATTGAATTGTAAATGTAATTAAATAAAAATAATGTAAAATAAATAATTTACAAAAACTCACAGATTACGATGTATTATTACTGCTCAGAGAGTAAAAATCAAATTAACGTAGAGAATTTTACTGAAGTTAGGGAAATAGTTAGAAGAGAGTTAGAGTTAGAAAACTCTCCAAATCGATTAAGAATAAACCTAAACCTAAACTTCAAATGAAAGCGATCTTTACTTGTTAGAAAAATTAGAAAACGTTTTTCTTTGCAATTTCATAATTTTACAATATTATTTCATCATATTAGTATTTCGGCTCTTGTTTCATCATCTATAGCATGTTACCCATATTATATTACATACGATATATTATGTCGAAAAAGTTCGTTCAACAAATTTCCTCCCACACATATTTAAAGTTCATAATGTAAATATTTTGAAAAACTTCCCACAATTTCCCATTACACCGCCAACGAAATAGACGCACAGCTATCGAACTCAATTAGAGATGCATGCCGGGCCTACGTCCATGTAAATCTGTTCAAAATCTGCATACCCATATTGTATGATAGATCGGAGAAGCTGCACAACTTGAGCGACACCCACTGACCCCTGGCATAATACCCGGAATGCACGAGCTTACAAAATGCGTCACAGTTTCGTTGTACATACCCTGTAAATTGGGAAGGCAGCTGAAACGGTATGGTCTAAATAAGTATTTAATGAATCTAAAAGTTAAATACGTTTAAACTGAGTGCCAATATCGTTATAGTAATGAAATTTGATGGAGTGATAGGTATAGGTCTTTTGTAGCTATGCTACAAATTTCAATAAAATACAACAGTAATAAACAAAGTTATAGTGCAGAAGATAAAGGGAGCAGAAAGAAATTGTAGTAGAACAAATTTTAATTTTATTTTAATGAAATGAATATTTATATCTATTTTTATAGTATTTTAGCTTAAGCTCTTTTTGCAGAGCATCTGCTAGTCGTTCACTTTGTATTTGTTTTACGACTGTGTCGCTATGTCGCAATTTCGCTCACTTCACGCTCCGACTAAAATGACAAAATGCAAATCGTAAGACGCGTCACTCCGTCAGTCTGAAAAAGAAACGCATTTTGTTCGCTCAACTGGTTTCTTCAGTCTTCGGCTTACGTGACCAAAACGGCATGCGGCCCACTCCAGTTTCGTCTTCGACTTTAACCTCGACTCCTACCTCGACTCCTACCCGACTCCTACTCCTACAACGCAAGCCCTGCGCGTACAGTCGACAACGCGGCTAGAACCGACGCGACGCCATCTCCTGGCCAGGCCCACTTAATTGGTATTTAATCGATCTCACGAAGCTCACTAGCTTCACTTGGCCTACGACGTTGCAAGCACGTAGGCCAAGCTTGGCTAGCAAAAAAAACCTTGAAAAGGTTCTGTGCCTGCGTCACGTACGCCAACAAGGGGAATTCCTGGATGTATCAACACTCAGCCCGCCCGCAAAGTGGCACCTCGCGCCGCTGCCTCAGTCTTCAAACTCCCCCAGCGATTCTTCAGCTCGTATCCGCGCCTCATGCCTCGTTAATTTTTTTTTTTATTATGCACTTCTTTTGTCTTCGCATACGGTTCAGGAACCTAATTACGACCTCGGTAAGGTCAGCAATATCAATAGATCTGGCAAAACATATACGTATATGGTAGACGAAAATCATAACATATACTAGGAAAACTTAACACTTCAACTCTGTCATCGTCAGCTCATTAGCGAGTCAGGTCACAAATTTTCCGAACTTGGCCCTAACTATAGCCCATTCACTGAGCTTTATGCGTCAAATACCACGTAATTAGTAACAATTCGGTAAACACGAATAAGCCCAAGCTTAGTTAGGCAGCTGATATATCGGTTTTATAAAATCATATACTCTGCCAATAAAGCAGAACCTAATATTTAATCTTAACTCTACTTACTATCCTTACTTACTATCCCGTTCGAACTTGGAAGACCTAGATCAACAATATATGCTAGAAGCTAGAATTCTACAATATCGTATCTAAGCAACTAAACAGATATTAAATTTTTTTCATGAAGTTGAAACTACCAAATATAGAACTTACATACTAGAAGAAACACATAGGAAGCGTATAAGCATAGCTATGCTTTACTTATTAAGAGATGCACTCAAACCTGTCCAGATCGCATCACCTAGTTAAGCGCTCCGGCGTGGCTAATTTAAATAATCCAGTTTTTTTTTTAAATACCGAAAAAAGAGAAGACAAATAGTTTTTTAGAATTCGTGTAGATTTCGCATTATTTTCAGGGCCAAGGGTGGGAGTTCTTCTTCTAAATATGGTATGCGGATGAACCACGTACTTTGACCCTATTGTCTAGTGTCTATATTGTCTATTATAGGACCCTAAACTTCGCTAAGGTCCACTAACGTTTACCCAAACAAAGAAAATACCTTTTAAATATTTTGACAATGAATTATTGAATATCGGCAAAGCAAGCACAATAAATTTTAAAATTTTACGCTGTGAGAAGAGCGGGTATATTGACGCGATGCGGAATGATATATTGTTTATATTTTGTTACCCTTAATAATTCTGCAATTCAAAAATTACAAAATAGACTTTTTGAAAATGTTCGACTTTTTGTGAATTTAGGTATGAGTACCTTATAATTTTATTGAAATTTTTTTTCCCAAATTCATAAATTTTTGATCGGAATAATATTTAGTTGATGTATTGAATCTTCCAGTTGTCATTAGCTTATTTTTAGTCGAATACTCATATGGTATACCGTATTTTCGATATTAATTTTTGGGCCTATTTACAACGCTGTCGCATTTGCATAATAAACAAAAGTAGGCTTCGCTAGCATCGGGCTTGGCTTGCTGGACCGGCTGAAACTAGTTTGGAACTCAAAGCCCTTACAAAACTATCATCTGCGTGGGAGGGCTGTGGCAACGTATTACGGATTTTAATTGCAAACTTTAACTAAATCAGAAAGTTTTCTTTTCCTGTTCGCATTCAAGTGAGCTCTAAATGGGAAAAGTGCTCGACAATTGCTGTCGAAAGCTTTCAATTATTTTTTGGGAGAAAAACTCAGTGGGTTCCCAGGCGTAAGACAATCGTCATTCATTATACACTTTTCGTGTGTAAACTGTGTGATTTTTGACGTACTAAAAGGCAGATAAGACAATACCGACAATGTATGCGCATTAGATGGGAAATTAAGCTATAAAGAATGGGATAGAACTATAAATTAATACTTTCATTATAAGAATTGAAAATCTGGCTTATAATTAATAAGGAAAGACTACTTAATAATTATTAAATATATTATATAAAATATTTATTATCCAATATGCATTGGATCGAACTGATATTTTTAATGGAAAAGCAGCTCAAGTTAAAAATCTATATGCATTTGGTCACAAGGTTAGGTATTTTTCCATTATTAAAATATTTTCCAAGTCAGTAATTTTTAAATATCAGATCAAGGACCTAAGCTTTAGACAAAACAAACGAACAAGTTGAATAACCAGTTTTGCAATTAAAAAATCAATGATGTTGTAACTGGAAAGGGTATGCACATTTCGTCATAGCGTGGCGAGTTTTGTTCCCTCTCCACTTTTGTTGTCATTTTCCGATTCGGCGCGGCGTAACTAACTGTTAATAACCTTGTCAAGTGCGAGTGCGAGTGCCAGGCATGGTCTGCTGCAGCTGCCTTTGGTGACGAAAATGAAAATTATTATTGACTTGTTCGTTATTTGCGTAACATTTGCAAAGCGGCGAAGCAGACGAAACAAAAGAAAAAAAAAAACCGGCAGAGGTGGAGGCAGCGGCACCAGAGGCCGAGGCGTAACTTGGCATCCGAATGGCCGAAGGGGCAACCCGGGCTAATTGGTGGCCGTAGCGGCGATAATCGTGATCGTGTCATCGATAAATAAAGCCAAGCAAAGCAAAGCAAGCACAGCGAGGCAAAGCAAAGAAAAGGAAAGCAAACCGAAAACGGGGCAGCAGAAAGCAAATTGAAAGCCAAAAAGGAGACGTGCGAACCGGTATTTCCCTTCTTTATCAACAATCGGATTATATATGAATATGTATGGAAATGCGATGGTGCGACAGTGTGTGTGTGTGTGTGTGTGTGTGTCATACGCTGTGATTTATGCAATTATCAACGCAAATTATGACGAATGGCGTTTTTGCAATCTGCATAGATTTTTCGATAATCATTTCGCTTACTCTTAATTGTATCGATAAATTGATGCATTTGCGTATAGCTTTTTTTTTTTGTTATGCACGCGTGCCATTGATTTAAGGGGGAACCGATTAAAAGCGGTCGCATTATGTTCACAGCTTTTGCAACAAACTGTTGAAACTTGATTTTCGAATTCGGCGCAAAGCGACAAAAGATAAAAACATATTTAGACCAAAAACTGCGGATGACTTGCATGAATGTTGACAAAGTGAGACATCGGAAAAAAAGAAACAGAAAAGAAACCCACACACAGCCCTACATACACACACGTGCACATGTGTTTACATAAATTTGTATGTGCATATTTACGTGTGCGTGTGTGTGTATACACACATGCATGTATTAGCATGCCCATATGCTGTTAACGGTTCCACGGATACAGGTTTGCAAGACAAAGTCCGCGCCATCGCGCTCTCGTTCTGACGCAGGGCATCCCTTATCGCTGTCTCACTCGCGCCGCCTGTACACCGCACAGTTTGTGGCTTGTGGCATTTTGCAAATCATTTTCCATAGTTACGAATTATTGCGCAAAACCCTTGATGAGAGGCCCTGTCTCTGACTCTAGCATAAAGCTACAAGTAACTGGCATGGCGATGGGGCGAGACGCGCGCAGATTAAATCGCGTGCGGCAACACAAAATTACAACAAAATGTGCGCGCAAATACAAAAGATACACGTGTGTGTGTGTATGCAATTGCAAAGCATGATGCTTGTCCCCGCTCCCCCGTGCACCGAGCGCCCAAGCTTGTTGACAACATCCATTTGCCCTTGCGCAAGCTGCAGTCGCTTTCAAATGCCGCCGCGCGACATTTCGCCCGTTTCCGTCGCGCTCACGCACGCACACACATAAATCAATCTGCATATGCTTAAGACCCGCGCATAATCACATGTCACGGAGCTGTAAACAACTGCAATTTCGTTTGGCACTTATGACACATAATTCGATAGTTTCGTATTCGTATAATAGGAATGCGATAGCTAACATATATTTAAATATTTCTAATTCCAAAGATGGGCGACTGCTTGACAAACTCGTCCAGTTTGCTCTGAAACAATTCGGAGCTGACCACGGTGCCGGGCGTCCACAGTGGGTCGCGCACCACATACTCCACCCAGACTTTCGCATACAGCTGCTGCAGCAGTTCCTTCACATTAATGGCAGCAATATCGGTGTTGAGCACAAATCTAACAAATATCATAGATATATATATATATATATAAACAGTTAGTAGCTGTAAACAATGTAGTTTTTATAGCATTATTCACTTCAGTCCGGAGGGCGTTTCTAGATAATGCAATGCGTAGCGATTCGTTTTGTAGTACAGGAATCCTTCGCGCGGATCGTGTGGCGATATCTTGCTGACAAACGATTTGATCGAGAATAGCATGCCATACGTGAGTTTAGCCTCCTGCAGATATAAAGAGTAAACTATTTTTAGTTTTGCTTGTTTGTTGACATGGCAGGGAACAAAGAATTCCACCTCCTCGCGTGTGATGCCGGATTTCTTGGTGCGATTCCATTCGGCGTAGTGCATCAGCGTGCCCATCTTGTCGAATATGTACAGATTGTATATCGTCATTATGTTTAAATTGTTGCAAATTATTTGTATTTAACAAAATCACAACAATAAAGTTAACAATAACAACACAGCACGAGCAGTGTGACCATTTTTGCTCAAATTGATAATAGTATATCGATAGCTGCTTGCGATAGTTGCCGGCTTAATAGAGTTGCCCCAATCACAAAAAAACAAACTCATAAAATTTAATATAATGAATTAAACAACTCATAAATATTTTAATTATTTGCAGCGCTATGAATACAGCAATTAATCACAAACACCGAATCCATATGTGAATTTGCAGCTGTCTTCGCCATGCGATATTTTTTTGAAATACCGATACACGCGATGCATCGATAATCTGGTTCGATTTTTCACCGCTTTGGCGAACTCATTTCTAATGAATTTATTCAACTAACAACACAAGCATCTTCGCAAGTTCTTGCAATATCAAATTTCTTTTCATTGCGGTAGGCATCCGCATTTCAATAAACAAAAAAAAAAACGTGAATGTAATACTTGACGAAGTCTCCGAGAATCAGTAATTAATCGTAGCGCAGAAAATGGCCCCGGAATGCGGGAAACCAGAAGAGACGGTCTCAACAAAGCCTGTTGAATCCGGCGACAACAAAATGGCGTCGTCATCTGTAACGCCAAGTGATAGGATCAAGGCGACCGATCATGAGCTGAAAATAATGGAAGTCGAAGGTGCTATTTCGAACAAGGATCAAGCTATAGACACAATTGAGGTGGACGATGAGGATCATGAAGTTGACATCGATAGGGCAGCGATTGCAGCCGAAGGAACAAATGTCGACGGCGACACCGGCGATCAACAACAACAACATGACCCCTTGCAACAGGGCGAGGGAAAGTCGGCAGTCGAGGAGGACAAAATGTCAACAAAGTCAGAGCCGAGCAGCGGTGGCGAGAGCAATGCTTCGTACAATCATGATCCGATGGACCTACTCGAACGTATTGAAACGAATCAAGAATTCGACGACGACGAAGACGAACTGGCAAGCGGGGACGAGGAGAACGGCAAGCGACACAGCACAACTGCCGAACGTTGGCAGTTGTGGATGAAACGCTGGCCCTGGCTGTTGCACGAAGAGAGCGACGGAGATTGTGCCTTCTGTTTGTATTGCAATGTGGTCATCAATATAAACAAAAAGGTCAAGTTCATACAGCAGCACTACCTCTCGCTGTACCATCAGGAACGCGAGATCAACTACATGGCATTCAAGAACAGTGTGCGGCAGAAAGTGCGAAAGTAAGTGAGCATCCCAATAGAATCAGTTGCCTTTTCTAATCCTTCTCCTTTTTAGGGAACACACTGTAAAGCACGAGTTCGGCACCAATGAGTATGTGAACGCCATTAAACAGCAACGCGTTGCCGATGTCGACCACCTTAACAACTTTAACTGGGAGCGTTGGCTGAAAGCGCATTCGTGGCTAGAGCGCATCCAGCCGAGTGGGAGCATAGGCCTCTGCCGGTACTGCAATGTGCGCATGAACGTCGAGTTTGTCTATTTACGCAAGCGGCATGAGACCAGCAAAGGGCACTGTGATGCACAGCGACAGTTGGAGAAGCAGGCGAGCAAGCGTAAACGTAGTGCCAGTCCCGAGGATAATCTCAATGAGAGTGCATCAAAGAAAGCAATGGAAGATTCAAATGTCATGACCGTTGTAAATACGAGCGATGGTGGCGCTGCTGGTGGCGGCGTAGGCGCTACGGATAACGCGGATCCCAGTGACTGGTTCGAGCGGTTGCCAAACACAAATCCTCAGCAGTGTCGCTGTACGCTCTGCAATTGCCGCATGGCCATCACAAGTTTTATGCGTCATCTGAAAACCAGGGTACACTGCAGCAATCTTGTTTCCCGCAAAGATAGTCAAAGGTGAGTGAAAATTCGTTCATTCTCTACCGTTTGCCTTGTTTATAGTGTGCTTGTTCTCTTGGCAGTTTGGCAATGGATCGCGGCGTTTGGTCACAGTACGCGGATCTACATCCCTGGCTGGTAGCCGATCCCTCTGATCCCACGGTGGCTTATTGTAATGTTTGCTGCAGACGGTTCAATTACGGACATTCCAAAATCAAGCGGAAAAACCATGAAAACTCGGAGAAGCATAAAGCCGCTGTGGAGGCAGCCGCTGCAGCCAATGCAGAAGAAAACGAAAGTGCTGAAGCCGGGGAGGACGGAGAAGACTCTCAGGATGAACAAGAACAGAGCGAAACTGAGGCACTATCGGAGGTGGCCAGCAATGAAGAGGACAGGGTCGAGGACAACAGCGAAGAGGATGACAAGGCCAGCTTGCCAAAAAGCTCCAAAGCGTGAGTCCAGCTTTATATATTCAACTATATATATTTGTAATCAAAATCATATTCCTGCCACAATTTAGAAACAAAAACAAGATCGCCGCTGTGCAGAAATCAAAGCAAGTGGTGCGTCATTATGCCTGGCTACGCTACTCGCGGGATCGCAAGCTGCAGATGTGCAAATATTGTCGCGTGCGGTTCCACAGCGAGTCGAGCAAGCAGCGACACGAACTCAGCACACATCACAAGAAGATGGCGGAGGCCTTCAAGGCGAGACGTTCGGCTGCCACGTTGCAGAAGCACAAGGAGAAGGAGGTGTCGCCAATCCCAAAGGATGTAAAACATTTCTCCAAGTCGATGCTGGAAAAACCGATTCCCGCCACAGTTCAGGGCAGGGTTATGGTGTGGAAGAATCGCTTTCCATGGCTCTCGTACAAACGGAGCGAGCAGCGTCACAATTACGCCTGGTGCAAACTCTGCGAAGTTTCCGTATTCATGCCCAGCTCCAAATATGCCTCCAAGCATCAGCGTAGCTCTCGCCACGTGCGTCTGCGTTTCGAACGTAAACGTGCCTCGCAAAAGCCAGAAATGGATATGAGTTCGGTCAGCACGGCTTCTGCAGCGGCGCTGACGACTGGCGAGGCCAAGCAAAAGGCAGCCATGTCTGAGCTGCAGGAGAAATACAGTTGGCTGAAGCCGGATGCAACCGACGAGAATCACTGCCATTGCAATGTATGCGATGTTCGATTGCCCATTAAGGTGTTCTATTTGCGTCAGCACGACGGATCTCGCAGACATAATGAGCATGTGGAACGCTTACATAACGACAGCGCGGCCACATTGGAGGCGGCGCCAACGCCCAGCACCGGCATGAATGCGGACCACGAGGAAAGCGATGGAGCGATAAGCGTTAAGTAAGTTTTTGGAATTCAATGTTAAAGACAACTGTTACTAAATTATTCTAATCAAGTCCGTTTACTGGCAGATCGGAATGCAGCACAGAGGAGGCGACACATTCGAAGCGTTCGCGTCGTTCCTTGGAGGTGCGTCGTATATTGAAAGTGTTGCGTGACTCGGTGGGCGGCCGGCGACATGAGGAACGTTCTCAACTGGATATGGCCAAAGATATGATTTGCTCGTCGTTTGATATTGTCACGCGTTTGCGTAATCTTGAACGGCAGAACGTACCGTCGGAATATGTAGCTGTGCCAGCGCAGCAGTCGCAGGTCTGCTCGCCATTGCCGCCGTCAGCTCCGCAGCCACGCGACACCATTGATTTATTCTTCGAGAGCATTGCACAAACCATGAAAGCAATGCCCATTGATCTAGTGGCCGAGGGCAAGGCCAAGATCATGCAGATTGTGTGCAACTTGGAGCTGCGTGGCATGCAGCGTACGCAGCTGGAGATGTCGCCCGTCAAGGAGCCGCTAAAAACACCCCAAAGAGCTGAACCTGAGCCTCTTGCAATGGACGATATTTTGGACGCAACGCCGGGCTCCCCCGAGTCCCGAACCTCATCCATTATCTTTGATGACACTGTCTACGAACAGGCGCAGCCAGTCCAGCACAATAGCAGCCAAGACAACAGTGACCCCACGACGACTTCAATAACAGTGCTAACACCAAAAACCAGCGCCACTTTACCTGCCCCCCAAAATGGACTTTCCAAGGAAGTGCCCATGCAAGGGAAGCGTGTGTTACCCAGTTCTACCAGCTCGGAAGCTGGAGAACAGCTGCGTCTTGTGCCCATCAACAAGCTAACGGCGAGTACTCCCAATCAAAATCACAATAACAACAACGCGCGTTTCAGCGGGATCAGTTCGGCAGTGCGAATAGGCGGAAAGCAGCAACAGCAGCAGCAGCAGCAGACGCCTGTAAAGATGTCCACAACCAATGGGATTGTTAAGACAAATAATAGTGCGAATTCGGCTGAGAGTCCCACTGTGCTGTATCGCAATGTACGAGTGAGCACCAATGGAATGTCCAAGGTGATAACATATCAACAGCAGCAGCAACAACAAGCACAACGGCCGCAACAGCAGCAGCAACAACAAGCACAGCGGCCGCAACAGCAGCCTCAGCAGCAGCAGCATCAGCATCATCAGCAGCATCAACAGCATAAACAGCAGCAGCAGCATCAACAGCAGCAGCATCAACAGCAGCAGCATCAACAGCAACAGCATCAACAGCAGCAGCAGCATCAACAGCATCAACAACAGCAGCAGCAAAAGCAAATAGTACGCTATTCGAAAGTCCTCTCCGTAACGACGCCAACTCAGTTGCACCCACAGCCGAAGTACACGCAGGCCGGAGAACAAACGCAGACGCAGTACCGCACTGTGAATGCACCACGCACAATGGTCAGGTCCGGTCCCGTGTTAATGACCAGTAATAGGCCGCAGCATAACTAAATTTAGCCGGGAATCGAAACTGTTTTCTCTTCCTTATATTTTGAATGTGGAAACTTACCTTATTATGTTTAGAATTTTATTTACATTCATTTATTGTATGAACTGCATTTCATATCCGTTGCAATACTAATGCACCTTGCGCAGTATTTTAATACGTTGAATTTCGATTAGCTTGGTCAATGCGTTAACATTTTAGTGTCCACATTCTTATTAGAGTCTAAGAATGAGTTTGTCTTCTTATAATTGTAATTCAACCTCGATGTCAATTCCATGCTGTTGAGAGCTCTATGGATACAATTTTTGATTTGTACGTTATTTCATTGAGTTTGATATTCATTCTATATTATATAAGTATTTCAGCACATTGCAAATGAATCTTGAAAAATCATGATGCCGCGGCAGATTACAAATAAACCAATTTTTCTGGATTAGAATTCACTTATTATCCGATTAATTGTTAGACAACTTAATTTTATCTACTACTCAGTCGTTGCGGATATATATGAATGTATGTTTGGATTCAGTGCGGTCGCTGCTGCGGCTCGGCCGCGGGCAGACCGTTCTGTAGCACCATCGCTTCTGGCCTCTCATCACTGGTGATGGTTGCCAGTTCGATTTCACGACGATCGCCGAGCAAGCGTCGCGTCGAACTGTGCATGAAGGCATTCTCGGGCATCACATAACCGCTGGAACTGCTCGGCGCTGTCTGACTTGGCACGGCAACAGATGCAGTTGCCTTTTTTTGCACGCTGGCGGAGCTCTTGGCACTGTTCGACTGTTTGCGCTCGTTGGCCTCATCTGCCTTATCAATGGGTGCCGCATGAGTGTGTCGAGGAAACACAAACTTGACGTCCAGAAAGCTGCAGAGCTCCTCAATACCGTCCAGTGTTCGTACGAGTTCCTCGCTGTTCTGTTTGCCCATGTGCTGGCGCACGGTTGTCAGGTAGTTGACCAGCTTGCTACGTGCTATTTTGATGACAGTCTGCGCGTTCTTCAGTTCCAGCCGCAGCAGCTCAGGACTCTGTAAAGATGAAGCAGTTAAGTGGAAATACGGAAATTTAAGTGCGGCCACTTACGTTCTCGAGGTAACCATCCATGGCCAAGCTGCTCACATCGTTGAGCTTGGCCAATGCAGATGAATCGGCAGCATTCCTTGCCTGCATGTAGCTGATCTGACGATCAATGTGACTGACTCTGGTTGCATTCGAAGACTCCGAATTGGTGCGCGTCCGTTGACTGGCCGCCGGCTGCGGCTCAGGAGGCGGCATATTATTTGTGAAGGAGACAAAATTGAAGGCATTCGCTTGGTAATCAAATTGCTTGGGATTGAGCATATTTAAGGCATGTCGTAGCACCAGATTGACGTCCACCGAGCTGGGATAACGCATCAGATATGTCAATGAAGTGGAGTAGTCGCTCAGCAGGACTGCAAAGGTTCGAAATGGAGTAGCAAATGGTTAGCTATGGCAAGTGTGGAGATGACGCATACGCACGCTTATCTCGTATGTGAACCAGCATTGCGACCACGATATAGTTGGGCAGATCGAAGCGATCGCTGTCCGCGAAAATGGCATCCCACAGCAGCAACAGATCCAACAGCATAAACTCGCGTCCAAACAGCAGGCGCAGCCAACGACTGAGGAGAATGGAAAGAGGAACAGGCTTAATCTTTGGCTCCGCTGGGCATACTCTTACAGCGACACTTACATGCCGAATATATGTAAAGGTATTTCCATTTTGAGCAGATAATGATGCAAGTGTTCGTCCTGCTTGGCCAGTATCTTATCACGTATCATATTCAGTTGGCTGATAACCTCCACCTCCGTTTGCGACTCGCTGACGCTGCCAGCGCCAGATGACTGTAGGAGAGCAGATGATAAATTGGACACGCATGGAACGTGGGCAGCTACTCACCTCACTCACAGTATGCACTTCGATGTGTCCACCCGGCGTGGAGACCAGATTGGAAACGCGATAATACGACTCGACCGAAGCCATAAGGCGCGAGAAAATTGAACTGTAACGAAGGAGCAGAACTTAGAGAATCGTTTGCGCCACTTGCTGAGCTCAAGTAAACATACTAAGTGTCCGCCTCGAGGTACTCCGCATTCAGAACATTGAGCAGCGTCTCGTTAATGTCCGTCTTGGCCAGCTCACTGAAGTGCAGCAGCGACTGATGATCGCTGTAGATCACGAAGATAATTGGCGCCAGTATCTCGTGCATGCCCTGGCGATAGCACATATACGGATGCTCGCGGGCGTAGTAGAATAGGATGTTTGTCATGGCATTCTGGATGAGTGGCTTGCGAAAGAAGTCGACGCCCGGAAACGTGCGCACCACATCCTGACGTATGACCGCAAATAGTTCCTGATCACTGAAATATTGATTCCACACGCTCTGCGTTGATTGAGAGAGCGGATCGTCGCCTTCGGATACGGCCAACTCGTGCGGATTGCTCACATAGTCCACACGGAATTTGTCATATCTGAAAAACAACATTCTCTTGATTCTTTCTTTGTCTTCGAGTCGGTTTGCTCTGCTTACCTGTTGCGCTGCTGCGCTCGCTGTATATGCCAGCTGCGATGATCTGCGTTTAGCACGCGCAGCAGCAGAGCCCAATGGATGCTACGAAATTTGGATATCTTCAGTTGCCCATTGAATGCATCCAGACGCAGCGACTCGGGATTCCCATCGAGCTGCGCCAATAGCTGCGTCCATTCTTGCCGATAACGTTCCACCGACGTCATTGCGTTGTTGGTAGCAGCAGCTGCAACACCAACAACAGGTTCAATGGCCCGTCCCTTTTCCTCGCGTACGTTTGTTTCTATGGCTGCGTTTGCATCCGATTTTGACGTCGGCATATACAATTTGATCGCTTCGATGCCGCGCACCGTCATTGCTCTGCTGCTGCTTGGTGACTAGGCGTAGTACACAACATACTTCGCAGTGGAATATGCAGTAATTATAGAAATACAAGTCAATTTGGTGGTTTACAAAACAAAGCGAATTCAATATGACAACATTACCGAGATAAGCAAAACAATGTGGCCGTACTGCATGATAAAGTAGTTCGCTGGCTTACGTTAATCTGGCAAGCCTGCGGTTTCGATAATTAACCGCGTGCCTATCGATACGTGCAAGCAAATTCAAATTCATGTTCGCTGCAATAAGAGCAATTCATAATTGAATATTTAATTACTTAAAATATATTTTATATTTAATATACATATTTTAGCAGTTTGAATTTATATTATGTTTAAGTCGTAATGTAAGCCTGAATTGCAATTTCATAATGTGCATTTGTTTTGTTTTTAAATTTCAGAGTTTTTTTTTTCTAGATATATTAAAATAATAAATAAATAATTAAATAAGCAATAATAAGCTCAAGTAATAAAATTGTTAGACAAGGAAGACGCTGCGTAAATAAATTAAGCTAAATAATTATAATTGATACGCATGTTGATGAAGTTATTATGGCTTTTTCCTATTTGCAGATTTAAGTTGATAAATATGAAATAAAATATGGCTAATTTGTTTGCCAGAATATTGCGGTCCGTCTAGCAGTAAATTAATGCGTGACACACTCGCAAGGCGCGTCTCGCACACCCAAAGAATGGAGGCCAATGCTATCGGAGCGCCTGATGCGCAGCCAAAATCACTGACAAACCAGGAAATGAATTAACAATAAACTGTGTCGCACCGGCGCAACAGTATGTTACGATGGTAGATGATATTAGCATAAGCATTAGCTTCGGCAGTAGCTTGACCCTATGCGCTATGGCCAATATATTGCAAATAACCGATTGACTCTAGTTTACGGCATTAAAACTTCTCTATTTTGCTTTGTATGGTATGGAGGTAATGCCAGAGTAAGACGGTCAATGTCGTTTTTTGATCTAGTCTTGAGCGAATTTTCTAACATGTTTTCGACTTCCATTAAACTTGACCCAATGAATGCGCGTCTCGCGGCAGCAACAACTGTGCAAATGGCCATAGCGACATTTTCGGTGGGTGGACGCAGCAGCTGATTGCCGTGTGCTGCTTAATGTTGCGTTTCCAGCGAGAATGTAAAGTTTTGAACTTAAGGTTATCATGGTCAAAAGTAAGTGAACCATGGCGACCAGCGTACCTGCCTGAAATGCTTATGAAAGTCTACAGCTACAGACGACAGGGTTGCCATGTCTGCGCTGCGCATGAATCACAGCTGTCATCAAATAACTGCAACGCATTGACAAATCAGGTGCAGCGTACCTAGCTTAAATGCAAATCAAAGAGCAGCATTCTTATACAGGGTTGCATCCTCGCCTGCGATGTTTATCAATGACTGCGCATCGCATTTCAATGTTGCTGCAGTTCCGCAAACACACGCTTCGTTGCGCACGCACTCAATCACACGCACACGCACATGCACGCACACCACGGCAACATTCGCCGCATTGGCTTCGATTCGATTTCGATTTCTCGGTCAAAGTCAATGTCAATGCAAATGCGAAACTACAAAGACGCAGCGGCGACGTTGACCACAAATAGCACCAGCGCCAGCAGCAGCAGCTGCAGCGGAACAGCTTTATTTATTGGATATACATTTGTAAGTTGTTTTTGGTTTGCTTGTCTTTGATTGTCTTTGTTTACTCGTTTTTTTTTGTTTTTGCTGCTGCGCGCAACGGTCAAGCCAAGTCAAGTTTGGCTTATCAACGCACGTCGGTTTTGCCGTTTGCCTTTGCGCTGGGAACTAGTTTTTTTTTTAGTTTTGTGATTTTTTTTTGTCTTTATTTTTGACTTGGTGCCCTGTTACAATTTGCTTTGGCTGCTTAGCATTTTCTATTTCCTGATGTATAATCAGCCAGCAGCCAATTGAATTGATGATTTCGGCATTAAATGTTTATGTGTTTGTGTCTATATACACGCACACACACACATACGTACACACACCTGCATACGCAGCAGCGGCGAAGAAGCCGCAGCAGAAGAAGTGTGTGCTCTGCGAGCAGAGCGCGCGCATGACGCGGCAGCGCGTCGAGGTGAGCTACGATTTTGCGCGACTTTGGCCCCTATCGATGCGATGGCTTTGTATCCATTTACATATTTTAATTATTTTCTTCTATTGCTGGTCTTTTTGTCTCCACATATACATGTCTGTCTGTCTCTCTGCCTGTCTGCCTGCCTCTCTAGCTGTCTGCTCGCCTGCTTTACAGTTACACATCCAAAATCTACGCGGAAGACGGAAGTCGGCGAATTGGCCATGACTTGTAACCAACCGCGTCGTTGATAATATTAATAAAAATAAATATGCGTTTAGTTGTATTTCTTGTTCTATCAATGCCCATCGAAAAGGTCCCATGCCCCGAACAACCGCAAACATCGAAACATCGAATACTTTGCGTTGCTTTGCAACACTGTCGTGAATCATAATCATTAAGAGTTCAAGCTCAGCTCCGAGGGGGGTTCACATCGCAATTCCAGTCAAGGTTCACGGCAAAGCGCGAAACTAGTTTCGTTTGAAAGAATTCCAAAGTTCTGGGCGTGCGATTAATCAAAATGAAAAGAACACAATATATATATATGTATATATCTATCGACTATAATCTAGTAAATAAATATGCATAGGCTAAGTGTCTGCAAAAGAATTTGAATATTATATAGCCAAGTATAAACTGTACTATCAGTTGGACTTAAGCCTTGAGTATTGTAAGCTGTAAGAGAATCGAAGATATCGATATTTAAAAAATGTATTAATAGATTCTCCGAAATAAAGTAGGCACAGGCTAAGAAGTTGCTTAAGCAACCAAATCAGGTTTGCGGCTTGTATTCTTTTGTAGATTTTCTTTGTAGAATTCTAAGCAGAATTCTGCGCATGGGCCTTACCGATGCTGATCATGATCGAGTTGTTAATGAAATAGTAAGGTGGTTGCTTGAATTGGTGACAAGTTCTACGCATGGAGCTGATTGCTGCGAGAGAGTGGGAGAGAGGGGCTGGTAGGCGCAAGGAACGCGGATACACGCGAAAAGAATGAAACAAGAAACAAGAAAAAGAATCAAAATGGAAATCGAACGCAAAAGTTTCGAGTATTGCGAGTTCTGCGGCACGTGATATTTTTTTAAAAATATACTCCATTTATTGCTCTTTTCAATTTCGGACGTTGAGAGATCGGTTAAGTATTGTGGCATATTCAAAAGGGATTATAATTCATGCGAGCATGATGCGAATAATGCTTCGAAGATTTGGGATTTAACTGTGAAGAATCGTATGGTTAATTCAATCTGACGTCGCCCAACCTAACCTCAAAAGTGTAGTTAGGCTATAAAGTGCGAGAATCACAGGCCAGTCGATTTAAATTGCAAATTGATTAATCTTTATGCGACTTGGGACTTGATTAAGTTGATCTATCTCGTGCTCAACGGACTAGCTTTGCTGCTAACCTCACTTTTTAAGACGATCTATGTTGGATTTAGGCATTTGCTGGGGCTAAACAGGAAAAGTACTAGAGCAACGGGTTTATTTGTTGATAATTACCCAGTTTAATAGTTTTTACTCATTTTTGAATGATTTCGCCTGTCGCGATCACGCCCACATTGCGTAGACAAAGAAATGATCAAAATAAAACTACACATATAATTTGCGTAGTTTTTTATAGACCTCACACTGCGATGTCTTAAGATCTTTTGAAGAGTTTTAATGGATTTTATTTGTTTCTGCGCGTGTCGAGTACTCGAACAGATCGTAAAACAACGAAAAGAGACATGTTTTACCGTACCCAAAATCCGGATCGTATGCTAATGAGTTCGTTGATTCTATTGGGATCCCTTGAGTCTCTCTCTCTCTCTCTCTCCACTTAGGCATGTTGCGAATTTGTGTTTGTTTATCGCACGACACAGAGACAGATTGACAGACATCTGGCATTGCCTGCTTCCTGTGACAGTGAGATATATGGACAGACCGAGTGTAGCTAATGTACGGTATAACATAGTTATGCATTTGCATAACGCTTTGGTTGAGGCAATGCGATGCGATTTGCCAGCCTTAATTAGGTTTTCACGCACTTTAGACGCAGCCTTTGCCTTGTCGCAGCGATCTACCGATTCGTATAGGTAAACATCAGTGTCTATATGCATAATATGTAGGGCTTACACGCTCTCGTGCGACGCATTTCAATGGACTTCAATTTCGAAATAGTTCAAGCATCACATAACCTCAAAACTGAGAGACAAAAGTGAAATTTCCACATGTCATACGTGTCGGCGGGGCTCGAGTTCGTTCGACTGAGATGAGGAGGGGATTACTATTCGGTGATTAACTTAACTTAACTTAATAGCCCATTGCGGCCCGGCAATTATTTTTCATAATTATTTGGGTAGTTGACTTTGTTCAAGAACTTGCAATGTTCTTGACTCTCGACACGATGCGATGCGACGCCATTTCGTGCCTTGCCCAACGGCATTCTTCGTGCTGTGCATCTTCTCGAAATGTTTTTATTTTTTTTTTTTTTAGTTTTTTAATGTGTTTTGGCAGCAAGGCAGCCATTAGCCGCTAACTGCCAACTGCCAACTACCTTTCAATTGTTCAGGAAGGCTAAGCATATGTGCGGGGTTACAAAGTTGAAGCTGCACAGTGCAGCGCTGCATGTTGAAAAAGTAGCGAAAAATCAAGTGTGTTGCAAGCGTGTGTAATAATGATCTGAAATCTAAAAATAAATATGTATGAAATGATCTGAAATCTATAATATATAAAAATATAGTTACAATGACTTCAAATAAATCGAAATAAATAAACGGATTTCCAGTTTAAACTAGTATATAAATTCTAAGTTCTCGCAAAACCCAAAAACACACAAAGAACTTCGAGATAATTACACATATTTTAAAACAACTTCGAGAAATTCCAAAATAAACATATTTAAAAAAAAAAAAACAGAGTTTTAGGGGTTTCTAATGTAGCAACGTATGAGCTATGCATAGCTATGTGTACTCTCAACTGTTTTCCGCTTAAAGCATTAACTTGTTTATGGTTTTTATTTATTATTTTGTTTTTACTCCGCCTTCGGTTCATTCACAAACCGAATTGCAGAGCATAAACGGGTTGATTGATCCCTAATTGTCAATAATTGTACGTGTCACGTGGTCACGTGCTGTTATAATGCTGCTATTATAGTGCTGATTACACTATTAAATTCGCACATGCGTGAACTTGTAAATGCGAGACTAAGCTGCCCCGGGCGAATTGGCCTAATTGAAACCGGTTGCCAACTAAATAGGCACACGACGCAGTGTGTGTGTGTTTGCGAGTGGGGAGTTTTGCATGGGTGTGGCACCACTGTGCCAGCTGGTGTCGCTTGGTACGTTGCAAATTGTCGCTTTGCCACAGTGTGACCTTCAACTTTTGTGTTTGTGAGCTGACGTGGAGACGTGGCTCAGGCTTAGGTCTTGCCCAGCGCAGCTTTGACACCTAAACTGTGAAGTAATACATCTGTGTGTGTGTGGGTCTGTCTGGTAAACATTTTTAGTATCCATCACTAAGCTGAAATTAGACAAAACTCATTTCAACTCTGCGCTCTGTGCGAAAAAAAACGCTCATAAACACTGCAAGAAAAGTCATGTACAAATACATAATTATTGATCTAAGGCACAGCAAACACACAGGCACATACACACTACACACAACGCACACACACACACACACACACACACACACACCCAAGTTTTAAGCGTTCATACAGACACCTATATGATCTCACAGACCAGTTATTGCTCCACTATTCCGATATTTGTCTTCAGAACTGTATGTGCGGGGTCTTCGGAGGGGGGTCTCTCTTCCCAGCTGACACTTTGCGCGCCCAAATATTTATGCGGATTAAACAACAATTAAGTTTGGTCATGAAATCGCATTTAGAACTGTAATCAGATTGACAA
The DNA here is from genome assembly GCA_018151445.1 of Zaprionus inermis. Taxonomy (NCBI): domain Eukaryota; kingdom Metazoa; phylum Arthropoda; class Insecta; order Diptera; family Drosophilidae; genus Zaprionus; species Zaprionus inermis. Next base: position 2,637,561 of record JAECXD010000674.1, on the reverse strand, counting down.
AAAAACATCGCGTGTAAACCCCACAGTTTACCGAACATTACGGTCTTCTTTTTGGGAAATAAGCAACTCTTTTTGGCATTTTGTAAGCATAGCACTCTTTTTTATGATCTTGAACTTAATCTTTCTATGCCGAATAGCTGCAAGACAGCACGTAGTTTCCGTTAACAAGTTGAGACTTGAAACTGAAAAGGTTTTGTGAGGTTGATTGAAGTCGAATTAGAAATGCATTATGCGGTATAACAGTCTATATAGTATGATTGTAAACATGTTTGTCATATTCTTATGAAGATTTTCCCAAATATAAATTGATTATTAGGAAATTTTACATGCTGTACTAGAATGAATGGCCTTTGTGGGCCAAACAAAAACCTCCCGGGAGAAAAAAAAAACAAGTTTGTCGAAAAATCTTTATAACCATCTTTATAATGATGATCGAAACTAGTTAAACGACAACGTGCTCAACTTGACCGATAGTTGGGGCTGTATGACCCGAAATGAAATCGAAAATCATATGCGAAACTTCTGAGGGAGCCAAAAAACGCCATAGTAGTTGGACAACCTATCCGGGAATTGCTCATATAGATGTCTAGTTTTTTTGGGAACAACAAATTTTACAACGAGGTGTTCCCTAACACACTAAAAGTATCTTGGCCAAAACCAGAGCAGCCACGCGCCTCGAATTAATCGAAGAAACAACATAATTAAATCAGCATAAACAAGGCCCGACCCCAGCCCCATTCCCAGCCCTAGCCGCAGCAGCAGCGGTCGTTATCTCCGGCATAGCGCAAGAATCGTCAACGAGCCATAGATCAAGACGAAACAAAAAACGAAACGAAAATAAACGAGTCGAGACGAGACGAGCCAAGCCGAAAGTCGAGCTCGCTGATACATATAAAAAAGCGTTATTTCGGCGTTGGCAATTATTGGTAGGCACTGTCGATAGGGTACCGATCGCGAAACCCCCCCGGCTCTCACACTCTCGGCTTGTCGCGCCTCGTCTCGTCTCGTTCGTCTCGCGTCGTCTCAGCTCGGCTTCGGTGCGAATATTTTTTGAAGTAGGCGCTTAAAAAGCTCTGCCACTCGTTCCGTACTTCCATACGCCGTGCATTCTTCGCGAATCGTGGATGTGCCGAGTGTGTGTACCACAGACACTAATCGTTCAAAAATATATATAACAATATCCGAACATCCTTATACGGATGCGAAACGAACTTTTGCGTGCTATCGTTATCGACTAAATCCGTAGAGGATTTTTTTCTGTGCAAAGTGATTTTTTACTTTTTCGAATCGATACGAAATTCAAAGAACTTTTTTTCAAACGCCAAGGAAGTTTGTCCGCGAAATTCTTGATCTACAAAAAAGGCTGCCAGACTATTAAAAAAGGTGAGCAAGAGCTAGGCAAGAAAGAGAAAGAAAAAACCATAGGATATTTTTCTCGGGTTGGGTGCTCATGTTTCAAAATTGAATTTCGCAAGCGATCACTCATAGAAAACCTGAAAAAATAACCCCAACCCCCCTCAACTCGATCGGCTGCGATCAACGCGCTAATTTGCGGAAGTCACAATTCAAAATCAAAATCACGTCAAGAATCGATCGTGTCGTTAAAAGCTGAACCATTGTTGAGCAATAATAATGAAATTTGAATAAGAAGCAATGCAGAAGTGATCGCGTCAATAGTTTTTGTGAATCATCTGCATATAGGAAATCGCGGAATGCGGATCGCGGATCGCGGAACGCAGAGATCGCATTTATGGATCGACGGCGAGCACGTAGCGCAAATAAAGAAGACAAATCAAATTATGCTGATCCCAAAAAAGGCTCTCCAGCTATGCATAGCTATAGTTATCGATCGTTATCGGTCGATATCAATAGAGAGTTCTACAATGGGGGTTTGCGTTTCTGAAAAAAATTATGTATGCCAAGTGCTGCGGCCCATAATGAATTTGAATGCCTGGCATAATGCCGCTGCTACGGCGATGGCGTACTTAGACCCGGATCGGGCCTGTGCATATAGAACAGTACACCAGCTGCGTCACGTTTCCACTCCCAGCTCCCAGCTCGCAGCTCGCAGCTTGACGCAGTTTAGTATGCGTCAGACGTAGCGTGCTGCGTGCGCTAGGCGAATCGATCAATGGATCCAGCTCGGCTCGGCACAGACTTTGTTTTAGATCTGCTATTATTATTATTATGACTATTAATAAACTACTGTGTTGCTGACGCGTTGCCAAGCAGCGCGTTCTGGCCAAAAACCTCTGGCCAAACCTTCGGCCGCGCGCAAAACTTGTTGCGTCGCTGCATACAAATATAAAAATAGGAAGGTATCTGTGTGTATCTATGTGTCTGCTCGTATATCTGTATAAGTTCTAAATCAAAGCAGTTCTATGCATAACTTTGTAGTATGCTAATAATTCCGGTAAGGATTGGTCTATCTATGTCTCATCGCAAAGACGAGTCTTCGACTGATTAGATGGCAAACCCGTTTCGCTTTCGGTGTTTATCCAGTTGCGCGTGGCAGTGCGTTTGGTTGGTCTATTCTCTATTCATTCCCATCTTAAATTAATCACTCAATTTCCATTTGACGTTGCGGCTCTAGTTGCCTAATTAATTGGCGAAATTACACATGCATATCCGATTTCAATTTGTATTCGATTTCGAAGCGATAGTCTTTAGTTCTTTCAATGTCAAGAGTTTGGCCAAACGCGACTCTGCGTTTGCCCTCTTCAATCTGACATTGAACCAGGCCAATGCGCGGCAATAAAAATAAACTTCGAGCAGAACCGAGAACCGAGATTTTAGATACGAAAAGCTACGAAGTCGCTGGCAATAAGAACACTTTTGTTTATATCAATAAACAACATGCATATGTTATGAGGTCAACCGGTTCGGTTCGACTTGAGGAGGCACACAGACAAACACAGATAAGTTCTGTCAGCTTCTACTAATCTGCTAAAATGCTGAGAACGAGTTCGTCCGTTTATTGCCGTTGGCCCTGGGCCGTGTTGCAGCTGCAAGTGCAATTATCAATCAATTGCAGAGTTAATCCGTGAGAGTTCTCGACAGATCTCATGTGTCTGCACTTGAGTAGGCATCGTAAATATTTACTACAGATAGTTGGATAGTTGGATGCTAGCATATCTTGTTGCACATTGCATTTGCATTGTTTGTTGGGTTGCTCGCTCGCGTGTGGCGCGATTCGCGTTTAAATTTCAAAGAGCGTGACACGTGGCGTATGCGCAATATTGCGTATACGTACCAGCGCAACAACTAATTAAAATCAAACGAAATGCAGGCGAAAAGTCAAGGCATACAATTCTGAATTCAATTCTTGCAAAACACGTTGTAAAGTACATGTAGACGCAGATAGATAGCGAACTATCTGTACTATTCGTAATCGAGTAATTAGCATGTTCGATTCAAACTGATTTCGAATGCATTTCCAAATCGAGTACGAAAAATCTGCAATTCCAAATTCGAGATCGCGACTTTTCTATGCCATTAGTTCTGGCTTTTTCTTATGCAATACGTGCCAAGAACTTGCCGTTAGAATTCCCCACTTCGGGCTATAAATCTCGCTAGATTTCTTATATACTTTAATTGCTTTTTTTTGGGTATATGAACAAAGAAACCGAAATCTTTATGAATATTAATTTCGCAGCCAAAAGAAACAGCGAAAAGCCACAAGCGATTATCGATTGCCTTCTCGAATTGTTGTTGTTGCTTTTTTTGTTGCTATTTTTGTTTCTTCTTTGTTTTGCGCTGTTGACTTCCGCTTGGCCCGCTCTCAAGTAGCTCAACTGGCGAAGGTCGTTGGTAACAAGTGGCGACTATTGTGGCAGCTGCGCAGCTGCTCTTGGTCCATAGTTAGGCAGGCAACGCATCCCAAGTTGGGTTGACAAGCTGCCCGTGTGCCGCGCATGCGTAATGAGGCGCGATTTGCATGTGAAACAGACATAACTCATCTCATCCTCCCCACTTGCAGATGGCACCGAACATAATAGGCAGCACCTTTATACTGGCAGAGACATCCATAGCCGATGCCAACAATAACAAGATGTCCTCCACAACGGCTGCACCGGCGCCCGTCAAGCAGGCACCGCCACCGCCGGCCAAGAAGCTGACGGCAGCAGCAGCCACTGCACCCAAGCCGGAGCTGGCCAAGGCCAAGGCCGCACCAGCCCTGGATGGCTTCAAAGTCGATATTGTCTGGCACAACGTGGTGCTCTTCATCCTACTGCACTCGACGGCGCTGTATGGACTCTTTCTGGTCTATGCCGAGAACGCCTACCTGGAGCTGATGTTCGGTGAGTTCGGACTGCTCTATGCATGGCCAGAGCCCGCGCTAACTCTCTCTCTCTCTCTTTCAGTCTACTTATTTGCCTTTATTGGCGGTTTGGGCATCACGGCGGGTGTGCATCGTCTGTGGTCGCACAAGTCGTACAAGGCCAAGCTGCCGCTGCGCATCTTTCTGATGCTGTGCCAGTCGCTTGCGTTCCAGAACAGCATCTGGGAGTGGACACGCGATCATCGTGTGCACCACAAGTTCACGGACACACACGCCGATCCGCATAACTCGCGTCGTGGCTTCTTCTTTGCCCACATGGGTTGGCTGCTCTGCAAGAAGCATCCCGATGTCGGTTCCAAGGGCAAGCAGATTGATTTGAGCGACATTGAGCAGGATCCGGTTGTCATGTTCCAGAAGAAGTGAGTTGCCTGAGGAATGGGTGCAAGAAACCTAGACTAATCCGACTCTCTCTCTCTCTCTAGATACTACTTTGTGATTATGCCCATCTGCTGCTTTGTTGTGCCCATGATTCTGCCCTATTACTTTATGGGCACCTCGCTGAAGGTTTGCTTCTTCACCTGCTCGATGATGCGCTACTGCATGTCGCTGCACGGCACCTGGTTGGTCAACAGCGCCGCCCACTTCTACGGCATGAAGCCATACGATCTGACAATCAGCCCGGTCAATTCGCGTATTGTGTCCAACATTACCTTCGGCGAGGGATGGCATAACTATCACCACGTCTTCCCCTGGGATTACAAAGCAGCCGAGCTGGGCAACTACAACGGCAACTGGACCACCGCATTCATTGATCTGATGGCCAGGCTGGGTAAGCATACACGGAGAATGAAAGAATGGGAATGGAGGCGAAGATCGCTAACTCAATCTTTCCCCCATTGCAGGTCAAGCCTACGATCTGAAGTCCGTGTCGCAGGAGATGGTCTACAAGCGTGTGTTGCGCACTGGCGATGGATCGCATCTGGCCTCCCTCCTGGATGTGAACAACAATAATGGCGCGCCCACAAACGAGCTGGTCGTGCATTTGGATCACGAGAAGGAGGAGCAGAATGTTTGGGGCTGGGACGATCAGGATATTAGCGAGGAGGATCGCAAGTTTGCGACAATTGTGAACGCTGATAAAAAGGATTAGGCAAGATCAGGACAGAAGATTGATAGGAGATTGTGTCTCTCGCATGCGAATACTAAACCTAACTATATATAAATATATACGCATAATATGTAGGCGAACCGAGGATCAGAATTGGAAAAACTGATCAGATCGAGCGATCGTTGAAGAGAGCCTACGCCTTGGAACCTTTGAACTGTTGATACGGTTTAGCGCATCGAGAGAAAGAGAGATGAATGAATGCTTCAATTCCAAAAAGAAAACAAAAACAAAAACTAAACAGCAACACAACACAACACAACAAACAAAAACAAATCAAATCTATATTCGAGATATAAGTGCAAGTGCATTCTGCGGCAGATTGTAAAAAGATATATCAATTTTATTAATTTTTTACCCACATATATATTACGTATACATTTGTATGTTCTCGTTCAATGCGGAACGAACTGAATCGACACTATAACTCTAACTGTAACTGTTACTGTAACTGTATATGACGCAAGAGGTTCTAGTGTTTACTGTACCGTAGGCTAAGCAATTAGTTTTTAGTAGTTCTCGAATCTTAAATGAGTGTACATTGTTTTTAGTTATTAGGTGTGTAGGACAATAAGCCAAAATAGGTCTACTCTATATTTAATCACAACAACAACAACAAAAACTGTGGAAATACCATACAAAAATAATCCGAAAAAAATACGCCAAAATTCAAACAAAAACAATAATACATACATCTTTTTTTTTGGGAAATGAAATAAAGTTTTGGTAAACATAATAATAATAATAATAGAGTGATCTGAGTTTTCCGAAATTACCTGAGCAAAGTTAAGCAGAAAAAGAAATATGCAGATCTCAAGTACGATCGCCAGCGGGGAACTACAAAACTGATAATTGGTATGCGAAACTAAGATCAGAAAACAGCAGCAACATATCATCAAATTGGGAAGTCTTTGATTTTCATAATTAAGTTGCGAGGTTCACATTATTATTTATTAATCAAATAGGATTCTATATCATAGATAAGACCGCATTTTATAGTCGTCTCTTAATTGTTGCTTCGGTTTCAGGTTTAACCTCTTCGATTTTCGCCAGACAGTTAGGCAGATCGATCGTCTCGCTGTCTCGCTGCCTGAGAAATTGCGAAGCGTGCCGTTCTTATCGAAACGAGTTGTGTCTTCGCAATTCGCGATGGACTCGCTCATACATTCTTAATGAGTACAACAAAAACAACAAGAAGAAGAACTCACTTCGGTAAAAAATCTAGCTAAGCCGCGTGCTGGCATGTTCTATTGAATATTTTCGAAAATTTATTTTTAAAACTGACGCAAATTTATTCCACTTGTCTTTTGAATTTTAAATTTTTCTTTAGCTATAAATTCAATTTAACTTCTTTTGTTTTTTCATTCGTAAGTGTAAATGGTTCGGAAATCGATTTAAAGTAAATAAAACTTTTTTTTCAACTATTTGCGTAGTGTAGGAATTTTTGAATCTCTTTAACTTGTTGAGGTTCTTCTAGATCTGTGTAAATATTTACATAATTACATTGTAATTCGATTTCCAGCTAATGGAATTCGGTGTGACTTTGTAACTTGCAAAGATTTCTGGACTTTGAAGTGTGCCAGCTAGTAGCTTATGTAGTAGTGGAGCAGCCCTTGTACGCCTTGTGCGAATTTTGACTAGGTCAGTGTGTAGTTAAACTACCCGTTGTCACCTTCAACTACGAGCAGGGTATGAGGAGACCTTGAATAAAGTCGAGCAAGGTGCAATACCTGTGGGTCGGGGCATTAAAAGACCTTCATACAGCCCCATCAACTTTTTTTTATTGAATACATTCGAGCGAGTTGCAGCTATAGCGTAGGGTCGAGGGTCAATGAAAGCCGTCGGTGTAGCCGTAGTTAATGTGCTGCGGCTGATTGGCGGCACTGGATGCGGAGGCCGAGGCGTAGGCGTAGAGCATGGCGGCCAGGAAGGCACCGTTGTTCATGAAGAGCGACAGGATGGTGGCCATTTTTAGCGTGGGCAGCACAAAGGGGAGGAGACTGCCCAGCAGTATGGCGGGCAGCACAAGTATGGGCACCGCCACTTGGAGCATGGTCGTCTTGTACGAGTTCTTCTTCTTGACCTTCTTGAGCATGCCGCCACTGTCGCCGCCATGCGCACTGCTTGCCATGATGCCCTGCTGCTTGGAATCACCCTCGGCCTCGGGTTCATAGTTCTCCACGCTGGCGCTGGTGCCGCCAACGCCGCCGGTCATGGTGGGCAGATTCATTAGGCTCAGCTGCATGTCCTCGGTGTCGCGTCGTCGGGCACGACCCATGCGCGACTTGATGGCTAACAGGGGGAGGGAGAGAGAGAGAAAGCAGAGCAGTTAGCCTGGTCCCGTCCTCCCCTGCTCCCCTACTACTCACCCTTCTTCAGCGTGAACTTCAGCTTGTTCTCCTTGCTGGGCACAATCTTGACCAGCATGCCGGGCAGAAAGTGCAGCTTGAGATCGCGATGCTTGAAGAAACGCTGAAAGTTCTGCACCAGTCGCTGGTTCAGCTCCTTCTCGGACAGCTGACGATACTTGGTGCCAATCAGGCTGCCCAGCTGCGTTTCCTCGCCGAAAAACTGATCGAGAAAATCGCGTGTCAGATTGCCCGTCTGCGGCACGTGGCGTCGCTCCTCGAGCTTCTGCAGCACGAACAGTTTCGTGCAGCGCAGCATGCTGTACTCGTGCAGGCACTCGTAGATGCGCACGGGAATCGACGAGGCGAGCGGTCGTGTCACGCAGTTCGTCTTCGTGTCGTTGCACATTTTCGCCGCCCGCTGAAAAGTATGCAACATAAATTTATACATGAAATTTACAGCCTGCAGAGGGCGTTGCGGATGTTCTCTTATCTAGCAAGAAGATCTTAAGATTTGCAATTATTTTGCAATTAAAAACTACTAAAGAATTGATAATAAAATGCTTAAAAAAAGCTAAACTTATATGTCAAATGAAAACTAAGTAAAAATTTGAAAGTGATTGGTAAACAACTTAATTTGAGATAAATTGCATAGAAAATATTGGCAGTTCCCAAAATAAGTGTAAAATAAAGCTTAATTAATAATATATCAAAATTAAAATGAAGCAACAAATTTGAAAATTATCGCTTTAAACTGTAATTTGATATAAATTGTATAACAAATATTGTCAATTCCAAAACTAGGTGTAAAAAAAGCTAAATTTATAATATCTCAAATTGAAAATTAAGTAAGAAATTTGAAAATTATTAATAAATAATGTAATTTAATGTGGTAAATAATGAAAAAAGCTAAATGAATATAAATAAAATCCAGAATTCCCGCTTCCCACAATTCGTTATTTTAACCCGCAGTTTGCCTACAAAAACAGCTAGATTCGAAGGGAAAAAACGGAATTGACAGCACTGCGCGGGAATTAATTTATTAATATAATAATAATTAAATTGTAGTATTTAATGGTGTCTTTTAAAATAGTTAACTTTCTTATTTGCACTGATCTTTAGCTTTATTTAAATTGTATTAAGTATATGTTTCTATATTTTATTTAAAGTGGTTATTTATTATTATATTAATTATATTATGCATTTTTTACGTGCAGTTACATCTTATTAAATTTGTAGCATGTTTAGCATTTATTTTTCAACCCGGCTTTACATTTTTGTGCGCTTTTTAAGTCGGTAAAGCTTTTTGTAATTTAAAATCGATTTTTTGATTTTTATCTTTAATTTTTACCGTCTCTAGTGCCTCTGCGAAACACAATGCGAGCAGGACCTGCACAGCGATGAGCGTGAAGCGCATTTTCCACATTCGTTCTATATAGTTTTCCTTTTTTTTTTTTTAATTTTTACTTTTCTTCGGTTTTTCTGCACGACTGAACGAGAGCAGCCCCAATGCCAAACTGAATGCAGCATCGCGATCGCAGCGCTTCGTCGATCCTTGTCTGCGCTTTTCGCGTTTTCGCAGCAACGCTTTTCCTCTTTAGTCGCAGCTGCTTGCAACTGGTTTTCCACACAACACACGACGTCACAGCCAACTCTCGACGGCCTCGTGCGGATTTAGTTTAGCGGGTCAGCTGTGCGGCAAGTGGCATGTGGCAAGTGGCAAGTGGCAACTGGCCGATGCTCCCGTTGTCTTTGCCCGATTTGCCTGACTTATGGCCGACCCAAATTGCCTGGCATGCTCTGAAATTCATATTGGGTTATTCAATGCAACAATCCAGCTGGATTATCGCACAATTTGGCCCGTTGGCGATAAGCGTGTAACGATTTAAGACCTGCTCTCCACTTGGCCTTATCGCGCATATGCCTACCCTCTCAAACCATATAATGCTTATCGGTGTGAACGCATGGCAATAACATTGGCGAGATATATAGAACTGTACCGTAATTGCAGTGATAACAACTGATCCATGTCAAGCGACGTGAAATCGAAGCTGAAAGCGGACTGATACTAGGTGTAGTTAGTGCTCCAACTATAAGTAGTTTGAGCTACCCATAGTCTCCAGATCTAGAAAATTTAAATGGAATTCTTATTGTCATTCTAATATTTTGTTTATTCTTTTTCAAAACTTTGCAGTAAAGTGTTATGGAAACATTTCAAATTCGAAAGTTTCTACTTTCCTACAAGATACTTAACAAATATTCCATAAGAGATTAAAGAACTTATTGTTTATTCTATACAGAGAAATAGAGATTAAAGTACTTATGGCATATTCTTTTTCATAAGGTTTCAGTAAAGTTTTATGGAAACATTTCAAATTTGAAAGCTTCTACTTTCCTACAAGATACTTATCAAATATTCTATATAGACATATAGAGATGAAAGTACTTATTGTATATTATTTTACAAAATAATAGAAAAATTGTTGATATAGTAATTTTTGCCCTTAGTGGCAAATTGATTAATGTTAATAAGTTCTGTCCAGGTTGAAAGGAATGCAAATGTCTTTTACGCCTTGTCGACTGATAAATTAACCTATGCTATTGATTATACGGAATCGATTGACTTTTCAATCATATAATGCAATGAACAATGAGTATATGAATAACGATTGTGCAGACTGCGCCGTCGACGATTAGAAACTTTTTCAAAGTGCAGAAATCTTAAAAAATTGTCGCAAAGTGGAAGCCGGACTTGAACGGATTCATGTGGAGTAGAGCGGGTCAAGGGGGCAGGGGAGTGCGGCACTGCAGTTAATTCAGTGTTTAGTGAGAGTTTTTAAATTAATTAGTAATTAGCGATAATGCAGTCTGCCTGGCTAAGTGTTAAATCGATGCAGCGCTAGAGAAATTGAGCGAATCTCACGCAGTCAATCGACACATATCGTGACAGTGTAGGGGGCAGTGATCAGCGGGGGAGGGGGGAGTGATCAGGGAGGGGGGTGAGGTAGTTGTTGTTAGACTTTCTATAAGCGCGGAAGAACCGTGAATCGTGTGCGATGTGCGCTGCATACGAAATCACATCGCATTTCACTTTTCACAACGAGCACAAAATCAACTTTGGTCGCATTCAATAATTTACTTCAATTTGCAGTTAGATAAATAAATAGTTAAATAGTTAAGTAGATAAATAAATAATTTAAACTAAAAACTTAAATTATTATTTGGTTGCACGCGCTCACGCTGAGGTAACGTTTGGCCTACGCATCGCGATTCGTTCCTAGTTCCGCCTCTGGTTTCCCCTTACCATTCCTTCTCCAGCCAGACGGGCTGCTGTGTATGCGAGTGCGAGTAGACCACGGGAAGGGGTGCGGGAGCGGGCGCAACGGCGGCATAGGCAGCTGGGGCGGCCTGCACGGGCAGCGCACGCGACAGCATCTGTCCGATGGCCAGCACCAGCAGTATAACGCCCACGCCCAGACCCTTGATGGAGACCACGGTCAGTGCGGCGAGAAGCGTCGTGATCACGCCCACTACAAAGGCGCCGGGCACCAGCGCGAAGCTGATGCGTCGCAGAAAATGATGACCAAAGGTGCGACTCTCTGCAGGAAGAGGGCGTGGAATTAGTAGCTGCCGCAGACCAAGCAAGCTCACGCTACTTACCACTCAGATCGGCATCAGCCTCGGCGGAGCTGTTGCTCGTCGTCTGCTGCTGACACACGACCAGCTCGCAGAGCAGGCACAGTCCCAGTGCGGCCAGGGCGAATCTTTGTGTGGCATTCATTATGCTTGGAGATGCTTGTTTCGATTTGCGTTTAATCCTGCGCTTAATCCGCTCGTTGCGCTGCTCGCTGCGACGCTGTTCGACAATTGACTGAGTTCGGCGCGAGCGTTGTGGCTTTTATCGACGCCCTCGACGCCCTCGACGCCCTCGGAGCTGGGCGGGCTACTTGAAATTCGACAGCCGGACGCGGCACGCACGTGCGCCAAAACAAGCGAATCGTGCCGCACACTCACTCTGCTCCGCTCAGCAAGCTCTTTGAGGTATCCAACCGTTGCTTCTTGCTTTTTTTCGAATATGCATCGAGTTGCTCATCATTTTCGCCGCCCTTTAGGGATCGCTGCAGCGGTCCGCTACGGGTTTTGGGCATGGGCATTCTTTCACGACGCGTGCCTATATAGCATATTGGGGACACAGCCCCCCGGGCACTGGGCAGTGCCACGCCCACCATTCGCTTTCATTTCTGTCGCTTGACCAAAAAATTTGATTTAACAGCTAATTAAACCGGGCGGGCAATGCATTTCAATTTGTACACTCAATCGGAAATATGAATGTGAATATGAGTATGCAAGTATTCGTTTGCCGTTTGCGAGTAATTCACTTTCATTCACGCACTGCAAAGGTCTCAGCCTTGTGGCCTGTAGATGCCCTCGATAAGGCAAAGCGGATATTGTTATAAGCTCCAACTCTAGGCATTTTCAAGTTACATATAGTCTTGAGTTATGTTTTTTATAAGGTCTCAGGATAGTTTGGAGGCTTTTTTGACTGGGAACCGTAAGCAGAGGTGTCTAGATTTGTTGTCTGCAAATTTGGCTGCTCTAGCTCGTTTAGTCTCTGAGATTAGGGCGTTCATACAGACAAGCATTTCAATAAAGACTCTCAGCAGTGAGACGCACTAGCTAAGGCAGTGAAAAGCAAAGCGGATATTGTTATTGTTTAGTGTGCAATATAAGCCTGAACTTCAGGTATTATTAAGTTACATACAGTCTTGAAATATGTTTTATTTTGAAGGTCTCAGGACAGTTAGGAGATCCCATCAACTTGGAAACCCAAGAGAACGTGTCTGCATTTGTTGTCTGAAAATTTGGCAGCTCTGGCTTTTGTAGTCTCCGAGATTTGCGCGTTCGTACCGACAGACATTTCAAAAAAGACTCTTGTTCCGACCTACGGTTTTGCCTGCTTCGTGTTGCCGTTGCTCCGTCTCAACGGAGCGTATTGCCACTAGATTTTTCAAGCCGCACAGCTATGTGCTCCAATATGATATGAAGACGCGCAGAATTTTCGCAGAATCTAATTAAAACGTGTTCGGGTTTGCGCAGTTATGTGAAAGTCGTCGGGTCTGGAGCGAGCAAATAGGCTGCCAGGCGGATTCTGTGCGGCTAAAACAGAATTTACTTTCTAGCCTGGATTCGCAGAGACGGGCGGGGGAGCCCCAGATGGAGTAGGCCACTCTAGACCAATTCTGTCAACAACTTTCGCGTGTGAAGCGTCGAACCGTTAATCGAACTGCGCGCAGATCAGACTACTTAGCGCGGACATATGTCAGAAGCAGGAAGAGAGTGGAGTGGGGCGAGGGGCGAGGGATGAGCGGAAAACAGAGACAGCTGCTGGCAATTACAGCTAAAAGAAATCAATGAGAAATCGCAGGCCTACTCCAGATACTAACAATATTTTGACCAAGCTGCAATTTAATTGAGGAGGATTCAGAATCAGCGCAAGCAGCAGAGAGAGAGAGAAAGAGATTGAGCTAGGGGGCGGCCGGACGAGGGGGCAGGGTACTGTGCTGGCAGCTAGAATGCCGACCGCGCCAAGTTGTGGCACAGTCTGGATCTGGCTGTGCCCAATTCCGCTGCAAGTCGAGTCGCTTTCTTTGCAGCAACTGTTGCTGCTACGACTGCCGCGGCAACTGCAACTGTTGCTGCTGCTGCTGCCTCTGCCGCTGAGTTGATAAAACGCATGTGGCACCACGAACGCGCCACATTGTGTGGCCAGACCGCAACGCAAACAGTTCCGTGTGACATGCAACCAAGATGAGCTGCCTATGGAGATGCCTCATGTTGTTTGCGCTCTGCGCAACACTCGCCCGCGCCCAGAGCCAGCAGGATCTGCAGCAGGAGCAGGAGCAGCTGGAGCTGGAGCCGGAGCAGGAGCTGAAGAAGAACTCGCACATCTATCTGGGCATCTACAAGAACTACAAGAGCACGTACCTGGGCAACAAGACGACGAGTGAGTACAAAAAGCGACTGAGGGATCGGCTGAGTGCGACGCAGCAATTGGCCGCGGATGCGGCACACGGGGAGCCTGGGCGGCAGCCAGAGCTGGAGCTGGCAGCGCATGATGCACTGGCGCAGGAGCTGCGCAACGAGGCCCATGCCGAGGCGCTGCTGGAGGCGCAGACCGAGACGGAGCCCAGCTACGATGACAGCGAGACGGCGGCGGGCAAGAAGCGACGCAAGCGAAAACGCAAGCAGGAGCAGGCGCAGGCGGAGCAGCTAGCTGTGCGCCGATACCAAGTGGGACCCGGCTTGAATGTCAGCCTGGACATGAGCAACGACATAGTGCGCGTTAAGCTGGACGGCGAGAATCTCAAAGAGATCATTGGCGCACGCTGGCTGAGCACGGACAACAGCGAGGAGGGTGAGTACATTGGGCCAAGTCTCCCAGTGATACGTGCTCTCAAGCTGATCTCTTTCTCTTCTCGACCAGGTCGCGGCAAGAAGTACGACATGATCACCAAAGTGCTGCCCCTCTTCATACTGCCGTTCCTCATCCAGTCGGCTATAGTTCCCTTTCTGGTCACCAAACTGAAGCTGCTGCTGGTCAAGTCGATCCTGGTGGGCAAGCTGGCCATCTTCCTGCTCATCATCTCGGCCATCAAGAACAGCAACAAAATGATGCAGTCGTACGAGGTGGCACCCTCCTACTGGGCCAGCGAGCCGAGTCGTCGCTCCGAACTGGCCGCAGCTGCCTCCTCCGCGGCGGCCGCCTACAACGGGTACCGCGTCGAGGGCAAGCCCACCACCTGGGTCAACTGATCCGAGGCGACACGCTCAGCTAGTTAAACAAAACATATGATATATGCTACTAATTGATATGATAAATAAAACACAGATCGGTAGAGTCAGCTTGACTTTCAGTTGGCGGTTTCTGCGAGATTTCGAGCTTAAACCGTATGTTAAAGTGCTGGTTAGCGTTATCAAGCAACAGTTAGTGATAAATGTTGAGTGTATATCGTTGATTCCACAAGTATCTTTGTCTAACTAGATTTTCTTGAAGTTCTCTGTAACTACTGAGAGCTAACCACATGTTAAAGTGCTGGTTAGCGTTATTAAGTTACAGTTAGTGATAAATATAGGGTAAATCTATGGTGAAATCCACATATTAAACCAAATACCTTTATCAAACAAGGCTTGCTTCCAGTTCTCTGAATCATTTGGGAGCCAATCACGTGTTAAAGTGATGGTTAGCATAATCAAGAAACACTGCGTAATAAATATTGGGTAAATCTATCGTTAATTCCACATCTCTAGCCAAATATCTTTGTCTAACTAGATTTAATCTTAGTTGTCTGAAATTACTGAGGAGCCAATCACGTGTTAAAGTGATGGTTAGCGCCAGCTGGTAACAATTAGTGATAAATATTGTGTAAATCTATCGTAGATTCCACATCTATAACAAAAAATATTTGTCTAACAAGATTTAATATCAGTTCTATGAAACTAAGAGCTAACCACATGTTAAAGTGATGGTTAGCGTTATGAAGCATCACTGCGTGATAAATATTGGGCTGATCTATTGTAGATTGCTCATATTTAACCAAATATCTTTGTCTAACAAGATTTCCACTAAAACTGCCAGTTAACGTTTGCTTTCTGAGGGCTAACCGCATGTTAAAGTGGTGGTTAGAGCCAGCTAGGGGTTGCTTAGTAATATTGTAGGCAGATTTCGCCAGAAACCTCTGAGTATTAGTCAACTTCATGGTTCTATAAACTCAGTTCAGACTCATACCTAAGCAAGGTGTTTAAATAACACCCCATTGTCTAATCGATACTACTATTTGCCTGTGATTTATGGAGCTATAAAAAATGATGATTAAATTCTGAATCATTTCATGCAATTCGAATTGAATATGAACGATATAAACATTTATGGATATTGCGTATATTTGCGTAGTACACGCGATAAATTTGAAACCGTACGCGATTTTGGGTAATTGCCAGAGATTAGATAAACGCATTTATCGCACAGTGGGAACTAATTATAAAGACTTGCTAGGACGTACCCGTAGCTTCTTTGCCCCCGCCAGGTGGCGCCGTCGAGCTTAATATTTATACGAAATAATAAATTAGTCGGTTTTTATGTTTTAATCGAGATTTGTTTTATTGTTGTCGTTGTTGCAATAAATAAGCAATAAATAAACTTAGAACTAGAAGCGATTTGTTGCGGGGCTCAGCCAGCGCCCCCAGAGTGTTCCTTGCTCAGTCTTCCGCTCTCTCTCTCCCTCTCTCTCTCTCTCAGTAGCAGCTGTACTGCCGCTCGAGCTGCACGCACAGATCGCACTGCAGATGCATGCCCCAAACCAACTTGCAGTTGCAACGTCGCTCGCTGCGCACATGCTTGGTGCGCACGCGGAAACCGCAGACGCTGCAGAGCTGCTGGCACGACATGCGCTCGGACGAGCTGGCGCCAAGGCCCAAGCCCTTCGAGCATTGTCGTCCGCGTGTGCCCGTCCAGCGTCCACTGGCCTCGGCCTCGCAGTAGTTGGGCGAATCCTGCATGTAGACCAGCGAGTCCAACGGAATGTTCTGCCACATAATTTTCAGATTGTCGACAGTCGTGTCCAGCTGTATGGCATCGTCGTACATCTGCAGCAGATCCTGTGCCACGTTCTCGAACGGCTTAAGCACCTGCACGCACTGCTCCTCCAGGCATTTGCCCTGCGCCCCGTGCTGCTTGCAGTAACATTCCTGCTCCATCGATTGCTGCAGCAGCGCGCCGACGACACGCTGATTGTGTGCGGCGGCAGCGGATCCCACGCCGAAGTGTTTCTCGTACTGTTCCAATGCCTTGGCGGGTTCGTGGGCGCACGGCACGTTCAGCGCATTGCCCGAGCAGCCGCAACCGGCAATGACGCCGTTAGCGCAATCCCTGGTCAATTGATGCACTATGGCTGCCATCGAAATGGCCGCCACAAAAACATCCTCGCGATCCAGTTCGTGTGCCGCGGGCGGCGCCGCGTGACGCTTGACGAAGTCCTGCGCCGGGCAGTTCCAGCGTTGCCACTTGAAGCTGCGCTGGCAACTCTCCAGCGCTCTGTCCAGCCCGCTGCTGGTCAAGGTGTCCCATGAGAGCGGTGCCTGGAACTGTTTGTAGCTGTAGAAGCTCAACGGTTGCGCAACAGCTGCGCAAATGCTAAGCAATATTTGTAGTAAGTAGAACATGTTCTTGCTCTCTGTCCTTTCGCTTTGCTGTCGTCAGTTCGACTGTGAACCGAACGAATCCCGGCCAGCGTTTTTATAGGCGTCCCTGCCTCCTTTCACATCGTGGGAATTACGAAACGGAGCACAAAAAAACCGGATATTTGCCTATTTTCCACTTTTACCGGAGAAACTCCCGGCTGCGTGACAAATAACCCAACAGACAACAACAGGGAGGAGACGCAATTGCGGAGCAGCCCAGTTTCTATACGTCGTCTACCTGCCTCATCCTGTATCCTCGTCGTGCCGTGCCGCGTCGTGTCGTGCCGGGCCGGGTCAAGTTTCCCACGCTTAGGCAGGTAGATCCGGACGTGCTTTATGAATGAAACTCGAAGCGTTTCCATTCAGCTTCACGGTTTTCCCGAGCGCATCAATGCGTCGCCTCGGGTCGTTCCCTCCCTTCCGTCGTCGCGTCCCGCTCGACCGTCGATTCGTGTGTTTTGCCAACTAAACTGGCCAAGCCAATTATCTAACAAAACATATGACAACTCGAGTGTATGCATCATTTGGGAAATTAATTGTGCTTTGCGGTAAGCCGTCGTGAATACCCGTCTCCGCCTGGACATTGCTCCAGGGTAGGGTATTTCCTCTTAATATCGTTGATTTTACTAATGGGATAAGGTTGAAATATTTGCTTAGCTCTTGTAATCTTAATTTATATAAACAAAGTTGCATTCTCTTTATATAATATATTTATTTATATATATATATTAATAATATATTTTCGTATATCCTATTATTTTACTCTCTCTTTTGATTTCTATTTGCATCTCCTCTTGTAATCCTAATTTATAAAAAAGAGTCGCATACGCTCTAACTAAATCGTGTCGATTTCTATTTCAAAATTTCCTTAAACTTATAAATAGTATATATTAATTTTATATATTTTTATATATCCTACTATTTTACTCTCTTTAGATTTCTATCTTTCTATTCTATTTTTATATATCCTACTATTTTACTCTCTTTAGATTTCTATCTTTCTCTTCTCTTGTAATCTTAATTTATAAGCAGAGTCGCATTCTCTCCAAAATAATTCCATCAAGTATTTCTTAATTTTCAAGTTTCCTTAACTTTATAAATGGTATATGTTAGTTTAATGTATTTTCGTATACCCTACTATTTTACTCTATAGATTTCTAACTGTCTCTCCTCTGGTAAACAGAGTCGCATACTCCCTAAAAGAATTCTATCAAGTATTTATAAACATCATAGTCTCTTTAACCTTATAAGTAGTATAACTTGCTTGAAGGTATTTTTTATACCCTACTTACTTACCCACTCTATAGACCTAATATCTATCCGCCTCTCTACTCTTTATTTTGCTTCCTCTGCCTGCGAGATCGGGCTTACAGGCTTACCTTGTATCATATGATATTTTCATATATGCTACTCGTTTGATATCTATCTGTCTCTCCTCTCTCTCTCTTGCTTCCTCTGCCTGCGAGATTGGGCTTACTATCATCCTCCCTGCAAGCGTGTCACAATGATAAAGTCATTGTATCATATTTCCCCCGTGTGCCTGGCAACATGCATGGAAAATTTGTTGTTTAGGGTTTTAACACAATGAAAATACCAAATTTCTCTAATTAGGCCGAGAATCCCGGGTACCGGAAAGGGTTTTTTACTACCTAAGGCGCCGGGTAAACACTCGACGCTCGACGCACACACACACACGCGATCAGATCAGGTAGATATATGTGCTTGATATGGTCATAGCGGGATGGGATGCGATCGGTTGTTCGATTGGCTGAGCCACATATGGGCGCCGGCGCTAGGGAAACTTGGAACACGTCGTGCTGGCGCCGCCGGAGTTTCTCAGTTTTCGCACAGGGAATGCACAGATCCTTGGCTTTCCATTGGGTTTTCGATGTTTAATCGATGCCAGCAAATCCATAAATCATAAAGCTATGAATAATATACGATACGTTACGCTGGCACATGTCGAGGGACGCACGCTGGATTTGGTTCTTATCGACCCAAAACGATTAGATTAGTTAATCAGCAAAGCAGGAGAGCACACTCGAAATTTAGATAGATAGCGCGTGCTGGACTCGCGAGTCAGTTGCGATTCAGATGCCGTACGGGTTGGATTTGTAACATGATCATCACGGCGAAATTGATCAGTATTTTTCTGGGCCTGGCCCTAACCGCGTTCACCGTATCCACCATTGTGCTGGCCGTGCAGAAATCGAATCTGCAAAAGGATTTGGATGAGGCGCGCGATAAGATCGATCAGCTAGAGAATGGATCCAGTACAGCTTCCACTCCCACCACCGCCGATTCCACAACGAGTTCGGCTCCCACCACTGCGGAACCAGAGCCTACAGATGCTCCCGAGAAGATCGATTATCGTTTGCCAACCGCGCTGGTTCCCAGCAACTATGATCTCTATTTGCATCCCGACGTGGAGACGGGCGTCTTTACGGGTCACGAGACCATCAACATAACCGTGCTTGAGGCAACCGACAAGATTGTGTTGCATGCGCTCAATCTGAGCATCGATAGTATCAAGGTCTATCAGGCGGATGGATCCACCTGGCTGGAGGTGAAATCTTTCGCATTCGATGCGCTGCGCGAATTTCTCATTATCGACTTGACGGAGCAGCTGAAGGTGGACACATTTGTACTGCTCAATCTGGAGTTCTCGGGCACGATGGGCAATAAAATTGTTGGCCTGTACAGCTCGTCGTATGTGAAGGCCGACGATACGCGCAAATGGATCGCTACCTCGAAGTTTGAGCCGACCTACGCACGCCAGGCGTTCCCCTGCTTCGACGAGCCCGCACTGAAGGCCACCTTCGAGATAACCCTGGTGCATCCAAGCACAGGCAATTACCATGCACTTTCGAACATGAATCCCGACGTGGAGATCAAGCAGGATACCTACACCGAGGTGCTTTTCGCCAAGAGTGTGCCCATGAGCACCTACCTGGCCTGCTTCATTGTCTCCGATTTCGAGGCCAAGACGGTGTCGATCGATACCAAGGGTATTGGTCAACCCTTCGACATGGGTGTCTATGCGACACCCGAGCAGCTCGACAAGGTCGACTTCGCCGTCGATGTGGGCAAGGGTGTCATAGAGTACTACATCGATTACTTTCAAATCGAGTATCCGCTGCCTAAACTCGACATGGCTGCCATACCCGACTTCGTTTCGGGTGCCATGGAACACTGGGGTCTGGTCACCTACCGTGAGACCTCGTTGCTCTACGAGGAAGCAACCAGTTCCACGGTGAACAAGCAGCGCATTGCCAGCGTCATTGCCCATGAGTTCGCACACATGTGGTTCGGAAATCTGGGTAAGTTCGTCGAGATCGCCAAGATCGCAAAAAGATCGCAGTCGGGTAGGATGCTGAAAAAACCCTTACTACTTTTGCAGTTACAATGGACTGGTGGAATGATCTGTGGCTAAACGAGGGTTTCGCCAGCTTTATCGAGTATCTGGGCGTTGATTCCGTATTCCCCACCTGGCAAATGGTCAGTACGAGCATGATCGGTAGCCATAAATCTCGCTTAATCTGAATTTGACGACGTTTTTTATAGCGCGAACAATTTATTGTTAGCACTTTGCATGGCGTCTTCACGCTGGATGGCACACTGGGATCTCATCCCATTATACAAACCGTGGAGAATCCCGATCAGATAACCGAAATCTTCGACACGATTACGTATTCCAAGGGCTCGTCGCTGGTTCGCATGTTGGAAGACTTTCTGGGCGAGACAACGTTCCGCACGGCCGTTACAAACTATCTGAATGAATACAAATACAAGAACGCCGTAACCGATAACTTCTTCTCGGAGATCGATAAGCTTGGACTCGACTATAATGTGACGGCTATTATGCTGACCTGGACAGTGCAGGTAAGTACACTGAGAGAAACCCCGTTGATCGAGAGTCGAGGGAGCGCAAATGAGTCGAAGAGTCGTTTTTTGCAGTGTAGCAGTCTAACCCATTTTACGATCGTTTTTTGGTTTTTTTTGTAGATGGGTCTGCCGGTGGTCACGATCGAAAAGATCTCGAACACGGAATACAAATTGACGCAGAAACGTTTCTTGTCCAATCCCAATGACTACGATGCCAAGCACGAGGCATCAGAATTCAAGTGAGTTTACGTTAGCCTGACAGATTTGGCAAATCTTCGAGTAGCAGTGATATCTGATTGCGAATTTCCCACATTTATAATATGCCGTTAATGCAGCTACCGTTGGTCGATCCCCATCACCTACACGACCAGTGGCAGTTCGACAGTGCAACGTGCATGGTTTTACCACGATCAGAGCGAAAGTAAGTCTCATTGGCATGCGCGACACGCGATCCGTAACTCATCCATCTATCATATTTGTCTCGACAGTCCGCATTACGTTGCCCGACACTGTGCAATGGATCAAGTTCAATCACGATCAGGTGGGCTACTATCGGGTCAACTACGACGACTCGCTGTGGCAGGCTTTGGCCAATCAATTGGTTGCCAGTCCAAGCTCTTTCAGTGTCGGCGATCGTGCCTCGTTGTTGAACGATGCCTTCGCGCTGGCCGACTCCACCCAATTGCCGTACGAGATCGCCTTCGATATGACCAAATATCTGGCCAAGGAAGAGGACTATGTACCCTGGAGTGTGGCTGCCACGAAGCTGACCTCACTGAAGCGCACGCTCTACTACACCAGCAGCTACGTCAAGTACAAGAAATATGCCACGGCACTGATCGAGCCCATCTACACCGCTCTCACCTGGACGGTGGGCGAAGATCATCTGAAAAAGTAGGTGATTTTCGGGCAGGGTATACTTATTCCCTCTCCAAAAATTGCTATCTAATCTCTCTCAACTCGTTATTAAGTAACTATCAAGTTCGATTTATATTCGAGCCTTATCAGCCGCAGATCGCACCAACAGTCTAATCGAATTAACGCGGTGTATCGTTTTGAGTGCTCTCTAATATATCGTTTATCGATTGGTCGATCTTCGTCGTTGTTCCCTTCCCTGACTGTATCTTTCTTCTGCTCTCTCATGTTTCCTCTACAGTCGTCTTCGCGTGACCGCGCTGAGTGCCGCCTGTTCGTTGGGTCTGGAATCGTGCCTGACCGAGGTCGGACAACAGTTCAACAGCTGGCTGGCCGATCCCGTCAAGCGTCCCAGTCCCGATGTGCGAGAAACTGTCTACTACTACGGCATGCAGTCTGTGGGTAACCAACAGATCTGGGAGAGCGTCTGGCAGTTGTTCGTGCAGGAGTCCGATGCCAGCGAGAAGTCCAAGCTGATGTATGGCCTGGCCGCCGTACCGGAGCCATGGCTGCTGCAACGCTACATAAATCTGGCCTGGAACGAGGAGTATGTGCGTGGCCAGGACTATTTCACCTGCCTGACTTACATATCGGCCAATCCCATGGGCGAATCGCTGGTCTGGGATTACGTGCGCGAGAACTGGCTGCAGTTGGTCGAACGTTTCGGCCTAAACGAACGTTATCTGGGCAATTTGATACCCTCGATTACGGCACGCTTCCACACACAAACCAAACTGGACGAAATGGAGCAATTCTTTGCCAAGTATCCGGAGGCAGGAGCAGGCACCGCGGCGCGTGTACGTGCCCTCGAGACGGTCAAGAACAACATCGTGTGGCTCGCTGAGAATCTGGCAAGCGTGGACGCTTGGCTGGAGAAGCAGCAGAGCTAAGGGCTTATCGTCAGACCATATAAATGTCAACATAGTTTCATCGAATTGCCATTATAACCCTATACAACAACTAAACAATAAAGATTAGCATGTTATGTACACTGAAAGAAAACCCGAGGGATAACTTGTGATTTATTAGGCAGCTTACTGCAGGTTCTATGTTTCCGATTCTATCTTTTATTAACGCATTCACATACCAAATTTACTGTGCCTAATCCGCACACTTCTCGGGATTAGCAACCAAAAAAGTTGACACACTTTATCGATCGATTCAAAAACGAAATAATACTGGCAATTCCATAGAATGACTAAGCCGTTCTACTACGCTTTGCATAGGTTTTTGTTTTTATACCCTTGTACTCGGTGAGTACGACCCATAACTGAATTACAACTACAGCCCAATAACCATGCAATAATGCTAATCGGGCCTATCGAACTCATAACTCGAACCATAGATCATAAAACTGTTTCGGGAAGTTCCCGATTAGTTTTGTCAATTTGCGGCTACAACATTTTTAGATGAACATTGTATCGTATTATCGCTATCGCACTTGCTATAAACTAGAAAAGGTATAGGGGCCACTATAACGTCCAATTTGAACGCAGTCGCAACGCAACGCCGATTTAGTTAGTCGTCGACGGGCGAACGGTCAAGATGTTCGGACGGTTTGCTTTTTGGTTTGGGGGCGTGGCAACCCTAGCCGCATTATCCATTGTGCTGGCTGTGCCGCGAAATACACTCGAAGAAATTTCGTATGCGAAACAAACAAAGCACACGATGCAACGTTTGGCCGACGAAGAGGTGAGCAACAACAACAAGATCAAAGAGTTTGATCGGTAAATCGGATCATTATCGCTTAGCCTAATGGGAAAGTCTTGAAGAGATTAGATTGAGATGGGAATTTCAATAAGTGGCAAGTCTAGAGAACCGCTATAGAACTGGTAATATAAATATCAATAATTATAGTATAATATGTCAGTTTCCCAGCATGAACTACAAGATCTAGAGCCATAAATTCTAGTGACAACCTTGAGGTGATTTAATGTTTGTTTTAGAGTTTTTCGAAGCCTGCTTTCTGTCCCGTATAGCTTAAAAATATAATTGCTAGCTTTATATGAAAGCTGGAGCGTGTAGTAAATATAACAACCCATATTTTAGTAATATATTATATTGTTATACTGCCTAAACTAGACTTTATAGGAATTTACTAGATTGCTCTAGAGTTTTCTTATATTTATTTTTATTATTTTTATTTATTTTTATTTATTTTTATTTATTATTATTTTTTTTTTTTTTTTTTTGGGTCGTTAAGTTTCGTGTCTCAGCACGGAGAGTGTGACTAATGCCATATATCTTTTATCTAACCCAAAATTACGCATTAAGCTTAACTTTATAGGAATAGGAAATATAAAAATAGCAATTTACTAGATTTCTCTAGAGTTTTCTAATATTTATATAGATATACATATATATATATATATATATATATATATATATATATATATATTTTTTTTTTTTTTTTTTTTTTTTTTGGGGATCGTTAGTTATTTACGTGTCTCAGCACATAGAGTGTGACTAATGCCATATATCTTTTATCTAACCCAATATTCCTCATATAACTTTAATTGACATTATCGGTTATCGATTATGCAGATCGATTATCGCTTGCCGACGTCGCTTTTACCCAAACACTACGAGATACTGCTGCATCCCGAGCTGGATACGGGCAACTTTACGGGTCAGGAAGTGATTACGATCGAAGTGATCGAAGCCACGAAGCAAATTATTTTGCATTCCCACAAATTGAGCCTAACGAGCGTCTTTATATCGAATCGGAATGTCGATAGCTTTGAATTGGATACGGTACGTGAGTTCCTCATTATCAACTTGCCGGAGGAGCTGACTGTCGGTGAGGAAATAAAGCTCAATATTGTGTTCGAGGGAGAAATGCAGAACAAGCTGGTCGGTCTCTATAGCAGCAGCTATCAGACTCCGGCAGGAAACAAACGGTAAAGCATTTAGTATAGAGTCTAAAGCAATTTGCAGTGCTGCCTAAAAGTATGCAACCCTTTTTTAATATCAACATTTTCCAGCAACATTGCGACAACCAAGTTTGAGCCAACCTACGCACGTCAAGCGTTCCCCTGCTTCGATGAGCCCGCACTCAAAGCCACCTACCAATTGTCAGTAGTGCACCCCAGTGAGGCATCCTACCACGCCCTGTCCAACATGAACGAAGCGGTAGGTAGGCGAAAGGTCTGAAAGCTGAACTCAGCTAAGGCAGCTTTTGTCTTGCAGGAATCGATGCCTTTGGGCGAGAACACCTTGACCACCTTTGGCGTCAGTGTTGCCATGAGCACCTACTTGGCCTGCATCATCGTCTCCGACTTTGAAGCAATGAGCAGCACGGTCAAGGCGAATGGCATCGGCAGCGACTTCACCATGCGCGCCTTTGCCACGCCCCATCAACTGAACAAGGTGCAGTTCGCCCTGGACTTCGGAGTTGCCGTCACCGAGTACTATATACAGTACTTCAACGTGGAGTACCCATTGCCAAAGCTGGACATGGCTGCCATACCCGACTTCGCTTCGGGTGCTATGGAGCATTGGGGATTGGTCACCTATCGGGAGACAGCTCTGCTCTATGACGAGAACTACAGTTCCACGCTGAACAAACAGTCTATTGCTGCAGTTCTGGCCCATGAGATTACCCATCAATGGTTCGGCAATCTTGTCACCATGAAGTGGTGGAACGATCTCTGGCTGAACGAGGGATTCGCGCGCTTCATGCAATACAAGGGCGTACACGCTGTTCACTCTGACTGGGGAATGGTTAGACCTTACCTTCACCATACTTTCTATTACTGCTGTAAGCTAATCTCATTTTCTTTATATCATAGCTGGATCAATTCCAAATTATGGCTCTGCACTCGGTGCTGGAGTTCGATGCGAAACTCTCATCCCATCCGATTGTTGTGAAAGTTGAATCCCCAGATGAGATCACTGCAATATTCGATACAATCAGCTATGAAAAGGCAGGGTCCATTCTGCGCATGTTGGAGAACCTCGTAGGCGAAGAAACGTTCCAGCAGGCAGTCACCAACTATCTGACCAAGTTCCAATACGAAAACACGGAAACCGATGACTTCCTAACAGAGGTGGCTGCTCTGGTCGAAGATTTCGATGTGAAGCTGCTAATGCGCACATGGACGGAACAGATGGGTTACCCCGTCCTGAATGTGCAACGTTCAACCGAAAACGGATTCACCATTACCCAGCAAAGATTCCTATCCAATAAGGACAGCTACCAGGAGGTTGCTGAGTCCAGCGAGTTCGACTACAAGTGGAGTGTGCCTGTGACCTACGTACTGGACACATTTAACGCCGGAGAGGTCGGTAAAGTCATATTCAACTACAATGAAGATGCGCTAGGAGTGGCTGTTAACTCCGACGTCAAGTGGATCAAGCTGAATGTCCGTCAGTTCGGCTATTACCGGGTCAATTACGAGTCAAGCATTTGGGATCAGATCATCCAGCAACTGATCACCGATCCATCCCGCTTTGACATTGCCGATCGGGCACATCTGCTGAACGATGCCTTCGCCCTGGCCGATGCCAGTCAACTCTCTTATACGGTGCCTCTCGAGATGACGGCCTATCTGGCGCAGGAGCACGACTTTGTACCCTGGTATGTGGCATCCGACAAGTTGAGGACCCTCAGGAAGACCCTCATGCTTACCGACAGTTATGTGTCCTATCTGAGCTATGCTCGCAACCTCCTGACCAATATCTACAACGAGGTGGGCTGGACCGTGGATGCCGACAACCATTTGAAGAAGTGAGTATGGAGAGGAGAGACTCAACCCTTGTATGTCTAATACGGTTCCATAATTCTAGTCGTCTACGTGTTTCCGTCATCACATCAGCCTGTGCGTTGGGTCTTCCCGACTGCCTCAACGAAGCAGCTGATCGCTTTACGACCTGGCTGGAGAATCCTTCCAATCGCCCTGCCCCAGACCTCCGTGAAGTGGTTTACTTCTACGGCATGCAGCAGTCCAGTAGCGAGTCCAACTGGGAACAGTTGCTCGAGCTCTTCAAGGCGGAGTCTGATGCCAGCGAGAAACTGAAACTGATGTATGGTTTGTCGGGAGTGCAGGATGCTCAGCTGCTGTACCGACTCATCGAACTGGCCAATGACGAGAGCATTGTACGCTCTCAGGATTATTTCACATGTTTGCAGAATATTGCTGCAAATCCTGTGGGTCAACCTGTGGTCTGGGAATACTACCGGGAACAATGGCCGCAGTTGGTTGACCGCTTTGGGCTAAACGATCGATCCTTGGGAAGACTGATTACCAGTATCACCGCAACGTTTGCTACTCAGATCAAATTGGAAGAAGTGGAGTACTTTTTCACAAAGTATCCGGATGCCGGAGCTGGCGCCAATTCCAGGGTGCAAGCAATCGAGACCATTAAGTATAACATCAACTGGTTACAGGAGAATAGCGCGGATATCGCCAGTTGGCTTCAGGGTGCGTCCAAGCGATAACTGAAGCTTTTCATGAAATATATGTAACCTTTTTGGAAATATCGGAATATATACCAGTGAATGAGAGCTCTGAGTGCACTAGTTAACCCGTTTATGTATATTGCTTATCAGTTTAACAGATAAATAAAATATATACTAACAATACATAACTCATTATTGTATTAACTTGTTCAGAGCTATTTGAAAAGTGTCTCAATTATAGAGTTAGCTAGGAGGATGCTCCACATTTTTGAGCGAATAAATCATAGTAAATGGAGGCTGTAAAGTCGAACTTAAAACCTAGTAAAAACTCAAGCTATTCCACTTAAATCAATAAGACTTGCGAAGTTGTTGAGCAAAGATCAATTCAGTCTCGCGACGACTTTCAAACGCTGAAGATGAAGATCAAGGGGTTTTGCTGCTTCGTGCTGGTATCCTTTCTGATTGTCGCAAGTCATGAAGTAAGAGGAGTTGATAATTACAAGTAGACGCTATAGTTATAGTTATAACTTACTTCAATCTATATTTTATTTAATTAGCTCGAGTATCGACTTCCAACTGTGCTGTCACCCATACACTACAACCTTGTCTTACACCCGGACTTGAAGACGGATTACTTGACGGGTCAGGAAGTGATAACGATCAGAACGATCGAGTCCACGAAGCAAATTATCCTGCATTCCCACAACCTGACTTTTACCCATGTATATGTTTTGGGAGCCGGAGAGGCCGTGGTAGAACAATATCAATTCGACGAAGCGCGTGAATTTCTGATTATCGATCTGACGGAGCAGTTGAGTGTGAATGTCGTCTTTTCTCTAGGCATTAACTTCGAAGGGCAAATCGATAACAAGCTTAATGGAATGTACAGTAGTACCTACAGGACTCCACAGGGAGAAATAAGGTAGTACAGACTTCGACCTGGAAACTTGCCAACCAGTCCCATCAATTATCTTTTCAGGAAATTAGCAACAACCCAATTCGAACCTGTCTATGCACGACAGGCCTTTCCCTGCTTCGATGAGCCCGCCATGAAGGCTTCCTTCGATATCAGCGTGATACATCCTAGCGACGGTTCCTATACCGCAATATCCAATATGAACAAAATTGTAAGCCCTCTCTCTTGTAATCAATTCAAATAATCGACTGATCCTTCTTGCAGAAATCGATGCCTTCGGGCGATAATACAATAACCACATTTGCAACTAGCGTTCCCATGAGCACCTACGTGGCCTGTGTCATTGTAGCCGACTTCGACTCGCAGGCTGGAGAGGTGAATTCTCATGACATCGGTCACAACTTCTCAATGAACGCATATGTCGCGCCCCATCAATTTCACAAGGTGAAGTTCGCC
Organism: Zaprionus inermis; assembly: GCA_018151445.1. NCBI lineage: Eukaryota > Metazoa > Arthropoda > Insecta > Diptera > Drosophilidae > Zaprionus > Zaprionus inermis. Next base: position 2,608,956 of record JAECXD010000674.1, on the reverse strand, counting down.
TTGGACTTTGGAATTGCTGTGACCGAGTACTATATACAGTACTTCAAGATAGCCTATCCTCTGTCCAAACTGGATATGGCTGCCATACCCGACTTCGCTTTCGGTGCTATGGAAAATTGGGGATTGGTTACCTATCGGGAGACAGCTCTGCTCTATGACGAGAACTACAGTTCCACACTGAACAAACAATCTATTGCCGGAGTCCTGGCCCATGAGATTACCCATCAATGGTTTGGCAATCTTGTCACCATGAAGTGGTGGAACGATCTCTGGCTGAACGAGGGTTTCGCTAGCTTCATGGAATACAAAGGCGTGAATGCCGTTAATCCCGATTGGGGAATGGTAAGACAGAACTCTCTGGACTGCAAAGGAAAAGTATTGATAATCAGGAGTATTGTTTTTGAATCTCTTATAGCTGGAGCAATTCCAAATAATGGCTCTACATCCTGTCTTGGAGTTCGATGCAAAACTCTCATCTCATCCTATTGTTCAGGAAGTAAAAACCCCCGACGAGATTGTTGCTATATTTGATACGATCAGTTATGAGAAAGCGGGCTCCATTCTGCGCATGTTGGAGAACCTCGTAGGCGAAGAGACATTTCAAGAGGCTGTAACCAACTATCTGACCACGTACAAATACCAAAACACGGAAACCGATGACTTCCTAACAGAAGTGGCTGCACTGGTCGAAGATTTCGATGTGAAGCTGCTAATGCGCACATGGACGGAACAGATGGGTTACCCCGTCCTGAATGTGCAACGTTCAACAGAAAACGGATTCACCATTACCCAGCAAAGATTCCTATCCAATAAGGACAGCTACCAGGAGGTTGCTGAGTCCAGCGAGTTCGACTACAAGTGGAGTGTGCCTGTGACCTACGTACTGGACACATTTAACGCCGGAGAGGTCGGTAAAGTCATATTCAACTACAATGAAGATGCGCTAGAAGTGCCTGGTACCTCCGACGTCAAGTGGATCAAGCTGAATGTCCGTCAGTTCGGCTACTACCGGGTCAACTATGAGTCAAGCATTTGGGATCAGATCATCCAGCAACTGATCACCGATCCATCCCGCTTTGACATTGCCGATCGGGCACATCTGCTGAACGATGCCTTCGCCCTGGCCGATGCCAGTCAACTCTCTTATACGGTGCCTCTCGAGATGACGGCCTATCTGGCGCAAGAGCATGACTTTGTACCCTGGTATGTGGCATCCGACAAGTTGAGGACCCTCAGGAAGACCCTCATGCTTACCGACAGTTATGTGTCTTATCTGAGCTATGCTCGCAACCTCCTGACCAATATCTACAACGAGGTGGGCTGGACCGTGGATGCCGACAACCATTTGAAGAAGTGAGTATGGAGAGGAGAGATTCAACCCTTGTATGTCTAATACGGTTCCATAATTCTAGTCGTCTACGTGTTTCCGTCATCACATCAGCCTGTGCGTTGGGCCTTCCCGACTGCCTCAACGAAGCAGCTGATCGCTTTACGACCTGGCTGGAGAATCCTTCCAATCGCCCTGCCCCAGACCTCCGTGAAGTGGTTTACTTCTACGGCATGCAGCAGACCAGTAGCGAGTCCAACTGGGAACAGTTGCTCGAGCTCTTCAAGGCGGAGTCTGATGCCAGCGAGAAACTGAAACTGATGTATGGTTTGTCGGGAGTGCAGGATGCTCAGCTGCTGTACCGACTCATCGAACTGGCCTCCAATGAGAGCATTGTACGCTCTCAGGATTATTTCACAAGTTTGCAGGATATTGCTGCAAATCCTGTGGGTCAACCTGTGGTTTGGGCATACTACCGGGAACAATGGCCGCAGTTGGTTGCCCGCTTTGGGCTTAACGACATGCAATTGGGCAGTCTGATTATTTATATTACCGAATGGTTTAACAGTCAGACCAAATTGGATGAAGTTCAGGACTTCTTTACACAGTTCCCGGATGCCGGAGCAGGTGCACAGTCCAGGGCACAAGCGATCGAGACAATTAAGCATAACATCAACTGGTTGCAGGAAAATAGCGAAGATATCGCCAGTTGGCTTCAGGCTGCCTCCACAAGACAGTTCCAATGAGGTGTATCATTTAATATATATCGAAAGTATATACCCTATATAAACAATTGAGTGCAATAGTTATCCAGTTCATTAATAAAAAATTAATCACATATGTACTAACAAATACATAAATTACCAATTAGTTTGCTTAAAGAAACGGTTGTTCTTTTGTAGTATTACAGCAGATCGTTTACTCTGAAGCCGATTCAAGTTTAAGGGCGAATAAATCATATGTTGTGGTTGTGGATTCTAGACAGAGAGTAAATACCATAAACTAATACGATACGTTCCACTAAAATCAATTGGCATTGCGATGTTATAGGGCGGAGATCTCTTCAGTTTCCCATCAACTTTCGAGCGGTAAAGATGCTCGTGAAAGAGATTTGGTGCTTCGTATTGATAGCCTTAGTTACTGTCGAAAATTATGAAGTAGGTTATGCTGTTAATTATAATATTGAATATATTATATATATCGATTTCTTTAGATCAATTATCGACTGCCAACTGCGCTGTCGCCCATGCACTATAACATTGTCTTTGACCTGAACCTGGAAACAGGAAACTTTACGGGTCATGAAGTGATAACAATCGCTGCGATCGAACCCACTAAGCAAATCATCCTGCATTCCCGAAACCTCACAATAACCCATATCTTTGTTCAGAGAGCAGAGAATGCCGATGTCGATCACTTTCATTTCGACGAAGCGAGGGACTTTCTGATTATCGATATGACGGAGGAGTTGAGTGTGAATGTCGTCTTTTCTCTAGGCATTAACTTCGAAGGGCAAATCGATAACAAGCTTAATGGAATGTACAGTAGTACCTACAGAACTCCACAGGGAGAACTAAGGTAGTAGAGACTTCAACCTGGAAACTTGCCAACCAGTCCCATCAATTATCTTTTCAGGAAATTAGCAACAACCCAATTCGAACCTGTCTATGCACGACAGGCCTTTCCCTGCTTCGATGAGCCCGCCATGAAGGCTTCCTTCGATATCAGCGTGATACATCCTAGCGACGGTTCCTATACCGCAATATCCAATATGAACAAAGTTGTAAGCCCTCTCTCTTGTAATCAATTCAAATAATCGACTGATCCTTCTTGCAGAAATCGATGCCTTCGGGCGATAATACAATAACCACATTTGCCCGTAGTGTTCCCATGAGCACCTACGTGGTCTGTGTCATTGTAGCCGACTTCGACTCGCAGGCTGGAGAGGTGAATGCCCACGGGATTGGTAACAACTTTACAATGAACGTATATGCTGCTCCCCATCAACTTCACAAGGTGAAGTTCGCCTTGGACTTTGGAATCGCCGTCACAGAGTACTATATTCAGTACTTCAGAATACCGTATCCTCTGCCCAAGCTGGATATGGCTGCTATTCCTGATTTTGACGGCAGCGGAATGGAACATTGGGGCTTGGTAACCTACCGAGAGACAGCGTTGCTCTACGACCAGAACTACAGTTCCAGCCAGGACAAACAGAATATTGCCGGAGCTCTGGCTCACGAGATTGCTCACCAATGGTTCGGCAATCTTGTGACCATGAAGTGGTGGAACGATCTTTGGTTGAACGAGGGATTTGCAGTCTTTATGGAATATAAGAGTATTAATGCTGTTAAGCCCGAATGGAAAATCGTAAGTCGGAGTTTTCTTCACTTCATTTGTTTATAATATGAATATTTCTGCATAGCTGGATCAATTTGCAATAATGAAAATGAATTCTGTACTGAAGATCGATTCAAAACTATCATCCCATCCGATTGTAAGAAAAGCGGAGTCGCCTGACGAAATAATTGGCGTATTCGATACAGTTACCTATGGCAAGGCGTGTACGATTCTACGTATGTTGGAGAACTTCGTAGGCGAAGAGACATTTCAAGAGGCTGTAACCAACTATCTGACCAAGTACAAATACCAAAACACGGAAACCGATGACTTCCTAACAGAGGTGGCTGCTCTGGTCGAAGATTTCGATGTGAAGCTGCTAATGCGCACATGGACGGAACAGATGGGTTACCCCGTCCTGAATGTGCAACGTTCGAGCGAAAACCGCATTCACCATTACCCAGCAAAGATTCCTATCCAATAAGGACAGCTACCAGGAGGTTGCTGAGTCCAGCGAGTTCGACTACAAGTGGAGTGTGCCTGTGACCTACGTACTGGACACATTTAACGCCGGAGAGGTCGGTAAAGTCATATTCAACTACAATGAAGATGCGCTGGAAGTGCCTGGTACCTCCGACGTCAAGTGGATCAAGCTGAATGTCCGTCAGTTTGGCTACTACCGGGTCAACTATGAGTCAAGCATTTGGGATCAGATCATCCAGCAACTGATCACCGATCCATCCCGCTTTGACATTGCCGATCGGGCACATCTGCTGAACGATGCCTTCGCCCTGGCCGATGCCAGTCAACTTTCCTACACTGTACCCCTCCAGATGACGGCCTATCTGGCGCAGGAGCATGACTTTGTACCCTGGAACGTGATAGCGGTTAAGTTGATGAACCTTCAGAATGCTCTCATGTCAACTGATAGCCACTCATCCTTCTTAAACTATGCGCACAGTCTACTGACCAACGTCTACAAGGAGGTGGGCTGGACAGTGAATTCCGAAAACCATTTAAAGAAGTAAGCATCGGTAGAGCACAAGTATCCTTAGAAGGATCTAATTTTTTACTTTAATTCCAGCCATCTTCGTATGACTGTTCTCTCCGTAGCCTGTGCCTTGGCCCTTCCCGACTGCCTCAATGAAGCAGCTAACCGATTCAATGCCTGGCTTAGGAACCCATCCAATCGTCCACCCACCGAATTGCGCGATGTCGTCTATACCTATGGCATGCAGCATACGAATAGCGTAGCCAACTGGCAACAATTGTTGGAGCTCTACAAATCCGAGTCTGATGCCAGCGAGAAGGTAAAACTGATGTCTGGATTGACGGCCGTGAAAGACGTTCAGCTGATACAACGTCTTATCGATCTAGCCAGCACTGAGAGCTTGGTACGATCCCAAGATTACATGACATTTGCGAAATTGATAGTGATGAATCCTGTGGGAGAATCGATCTATTGGAACTACTATCGCAAACATTGGCCTGAGTTGGTAGCCCGCTTAACGCTTAATAATATGAGCTTGAGTCATTTGATTGTCACTGTAACGAGCAAGTTCGCCACAGAAGACAGGCTGAAGGAAGTGCAAGAGTTCTACAATAAGTATCCTGAAGCTGGGGCTGGGGCCAAGCCCCGAAAGGCGGCAATTGAGAATATCAGACAGAATATCAACTGGTTGAAAGAGAATCGAGCTGATATCGTCAGTTGGATTACGACTGTCTACAAGCCACAGTAAAGATACGTTAATTAATAATTAATTAATTAATAATTTTTTAAAAAATTTTTAAAAAATACAAATTAAAATTTACTGGCTTATTTAGTATTTAATTAAATTGGCACACAATAATATCCCCAATCGCTGATCAAAGGTTTACTCACCACGCTCTTATTATTTTCACCACGAGCTGTTATCCTCCTTCGACGCTCGCAAGTTCGTTGCTACGAAACGCAGCAGTCTGCTCTTGCCATGGACCAAAGCTGACTGTTGCGTGAGAGTTAAAACATGAAAATAACGAAACATTTTGCAGGCTGGACTTTTCTAAAAGTAGGAAATACCTTTTTTTCTACTTACTTGATATAAGTATTGTATTTTATAACAACACAGCGATTTCAGTGTGCCAAAAGAATACTGATAACTACATGTATCGTGGCTATAAAACCGACTGGAACTTATGATAGGGTAACAACTTCTATTCGGATATATGGAGCGTCCATAAACTAGCTCGTAAAGGCCAAGCACAATCGATTGGCTTTGCCAAATGGTTTGCTAAAATAACTTTTTTTTAGTTTCCTTTCGACTTGCGAACGGCGAAGATGTTTGAGAGGGGATTTGGCCTGCGGCTAACATTGTGCTGGGCCGCGGTGGCCTTTGCCACAGTCTCGGGTGAAGTAGGTTGATTTAAAATGCGGTTAAGAGTCTTACATAATATCTAAATTGATTTGATCAGACCGAGTATCGACTACCAACTGCACTGTTGCCCTCACACTACACCCTTCTGTTGCACCCCAACCTGGAGACGGGCAACTTTACGGGTCAGGAAGTGATAACAATCAGAACGATCGAGTCCACTAAACAAATCATACTGCATTCCCAAGACCTGACTATAACCAGTGTCTATGTTTTGGGAGCCGGAGATGCCGTGGTACAACAATATCAGTTCGACGTAGAGCGCGACTTTCTGATTATCGATCTGACGGAGGAGTTGAGTGTGAACACCGTTTTCTCTCTAGGTATTATCTTCGAAGGCCAAACCCAGAACAAGTTGGTCGGATTGTACAGCAGCACTTATCAGAACCCGGAGGGAGAACTTAGGTATGTAGACTTATCGCTTTGTTACTTCCATCGACTAAATTAACAATTCTTACCGCAGAAAAATTGCAACAACCCAATTCGAGCCAACTCATGCACGTCAGGCCTTTCCCTGCTTCGATGAGCCCGCCATGAAAGCATCCTATAATATCAGCGTAATACATCCTACCGACGGCTCCTACGATGCCTTCTCCAATATGCATAAAATTGTATGTCTAATCTCAGGTTACTTGCAAAGTCGGCCAATTCAATGAGTTTAATTTTCAGGAATCTATGCTTCTGGGCGAGAATACAATGGCCACATTTGCCACAAGTGTTCCCATGAGCACCTACGTGGCCTGTGTCATTGTAGCCGACTTCGACTCGCAGGCTGGAGAGGTGAATTCTCATGACATCGGTCACAACTTCTCAATGAACGCATATGTCGCGCCCCATCAACTTCACAAGGTGAAGTTCGCCTTGGACTTTGGAATTGCCGTCACCGAGTACTTTATTCAGTACTTCGAGATAGCCTATCCTCTGTCCAAACTCGATATGGCTGCCATTCCTGACTTTCAATCCAATGCCATGGAGCATTGGGGATTGGTTACCTATCGGGAGACAGCTCTGCTCTATGACGAGAACTACAGTTCCACGCTGAACAAACAGTCTATTGCTGCAGTTCTGGCCCATGAGATTACCCATCAATGGTTCGGCAATCTTGTCACCATGAAGTGGTGGAACGATCTTTGGCTGAACGAGGGTTTCGCTCGGTTCATGCAATACAAGGGCGTGAATGCCGTTAATCCCGATTGGGGAATGGTAAGACAGAACTCTCTGGACTGCAACGGAAAAGTATTGATAATCAGGAGTATTGTTTTTGAATCTCTTATAGCTGGAGCAATTCCAAATAATGGCTCTACATCCTGTCTTGGAGTTCGATGCAAAACTCTCATCTCATCCTATTGTTCAGGAAGTAAAAACCCCCGACGAGATTGTTGCTATATTTGATACGATCAGTTATGAGAAAGCGGGCTCCATTCTGCGGATGTTGGAGAACCTCGTAGGCGAAGAGACATTTCAAGAGGCTGTAACCAACTATCTGACCATGTACAAATACCAAAACACGGAAACCGATGACTTCCTAACAGAGGTGGCTGCACTGGTCGAAGATTACGATGTGAAGCTGCTAATGCGCACATGGACGGAACAGATGGGTTACCCCGTCCTGAATGTGCAACGTCCAAACGAAACTTCAGTCATCATTACCCAGCAAAGATTCCTATCCAATAAGGACAGCTACCAGGAGGTTGCTGAGTCCAGCGAGTTCGACTACAAGTGGAGTGTACCTATCACATATATTCTGGACACCACTGGCACCGATGAGACAAAGAGCATCATTATGAACTACTATAATGCCGAATTGTCATTCTCAGTTCCGTTCAATATCAAGTGGATCAAACTGAATGTGCACCAGTTAGGCTACTACCGCGTCAACTATGAGGATAGCATCTGGAATGAGATTATCAATGGTCTTGTCGCGAAACCATCCAACTTCGATATTGCTGATCGCGCAAACTTGCTGAACGATGCCTTCGCCCTGGCCGATGCCAGTCAACTCTCCTACACGGTGCCTCTCGAGATGACTGGCTATCTGGCGCAGGAGCAAGATTTCGTGCCTTGGTACGTTGCAGCTACCAAGCTGGAGTCGCTTAGGAAGAACCTTATGTTCAGCGACAGCTACGTCTCCTACTTGAACTATGCGCGCACTCTGCTTACCAATATCTACAACGAGGTGGGCTGGACCGTGGATGCCGACAACCATTTGAGGAAGTGAGTATGGTTAGAGCTACCTTTATGCTATGGAGTCTAATATTGGCAACTCAATTCTAGTCGCCTGCGTGTTTCCGTGCTCTCAGCAGCCTGTGCCTTGGGCGTGCCTGAATGCCTCAGCGAAGCAGCTGATCGCTTTAGCACCTGGATAAGTAATCCCACCGACGAGAATCGCCCGGCACCCGATCTTCGTGAGGTGGTCTACTTCTACGGCTTGCAGCAGTCGAGTGATGAGTCCAACTGGGAACAGTTGCTCGAGCTCTTCAAGGCGGAGTCCGATGCCAGCGAGAAGGTGAAACTGATGTATGGTTTGTCGGCTGTGCAAGACGCGCAGCTGCTGTACCGACTCATCGAACTGGCCAATGACGAGAGCATTGTACGCTCGCAGGACTATGTGACATACGCACAGTACATTGTGGCCAATCCGGTGGGCACACAGATCTACTGGGAATACTATCGTGAGCAATGGCCTCAGTTGGTAGCCCGATTCGGTCTGAACAGTCGCCAATTTGGCAAGCTGATTGTTAGCATAACCGGCCAGTTTGCCAGCCAGTTGAAACTGGAGGAGGTGCAACAGTTCTTCGAGAAGTACCCTGAGGCAGGTGCCGGGGCCGCTTCGCGACAGGAGGCGATCGAGACCATCAAATACAACATCAATTGGCGGCAGGAGAACATCGCGGTTATTGCCAATTGGCTGGACGGAACGCCCGCTCCGTTGACCGTTAAAAACCCATTGTAAAACTTCTAATATCCAATCGGCACCATAAATATCGATAAGAATTACCTCAATTAGAATTGCATAATTATGGCATGTACCTGCGATACTATAACAATAAAGAGGGCCAAATTAAAGTTGTAAATTAATCCCGACACTTTATTTAACACATCCGTGTGGCGATTTTTATGATATGCTTCGATAAAACTGATGGTCATATGATGAGTGCTCCGACTGAATTCTGGATGATGAGATGGCAGAAAAGTGCATTGGATATTGATACTTGCCATAAACTTGATCATAAACGTGCCATAATACTGATATGGGCAGCCAATAGTTCAATTCGTTTTTACACTGGCTAGCAAAGTTCTGTTTGAAGAGATCTTAAGTTCTAAGAAACATCTCAGAGTTTCGAAATTAGGGCAAAGCTGAAATCTACTTTTGTTGTTTTATATGAGACCCATAAAAATAAGTTCTGTTCAAGAGATCTTAAGTTCTAAAAATCGTTTCAAAGTTTCGGAATTGAGGATCTACTTTGGTTGTTCTATATGAAACCCATAAAAAATAAATTTTATATTCAGATAAGGCTCATTATATGGCTTCTTTTAATTGGTATACAATCGAGTTCGATCATTTTATGCATTTTATGAATTCAATTTGCTTGTTGCATAGTGTTTATGAAGCCGAAATAGTCGATAAGATTCGGTACTCACAGTTAGTTCGAATCGCGACGTGCTACGCATTGGAAGTGCTACCAAATAGTGTGAATTTCGAGAACAAGGACTTTCTAGCGAAATGGTTGCCTGTAAGGAACACATAACCCCTATATACATTCTATATACTACAACTTTGCCGATGCTTAATCACATGTGCAGGGCTGACGGTCAAGGCAGTGGCCATATTTCTGGGCCTGACTGCAACCGCCTTCTGCGTTGCCACCATTGTGCTGGCCGTGGAAAAGGCTGGTCTGGAGAATGATCTACAGGATGCATTGGATAAGATCGACATGCTGACGGAAAGTACAACAACAACACCAGGTGGTGTTACCACACCAAGGCCTACAACCGATGGTGGCACCACACCCGATGGGGGCACCACACTCGATGCTGGCACCACACCCGATGGTGGCACTACGCCCAGCATAACCACGCCCGATGGTGGCACTACGCCCAGCATAACCACGCCCGATGGTGGCACTACGGCCAGCATTACCACGCCCGGTTCGACTAGCGTAACTCCCGTCTACCCCACATTACCCACGGGTCTGCCCGATCCCGAAAACGTAAGTTCCCTTCAATATCTTTATGTGACTGCAGTAAAAGCGGAAAAATCCACCAATTCGTTTCAAGCCATACACTATCACAATCGATTATCTTGCTTTTGGGTTTTTTTAAATTTTATCTTGACCAATTGGTCAGTTCGAACGTAGAACTCGTAGCATTCAGTATCACACATAGTTAGAAGAATGACGAAACTTAAGGGTGAGCGACAGTTCTGGGAAAAGTGCAGAATATTTTTTTAAACTTTCGTACTTCGTATTAGAATATATCACAGCGGAAAGAGTTGCGATTTTCTTTGGATTACTCTGCACTTGCCTCGTGGTGGCGTTCGTGGTCGTTTTGGTGCACAGGCACAACCTGTGGCTGCAGCTGACCGAGGCGCGCGAGAAACTGGACGTACTGGAGGATTATATACAGTCCAATGAGTTTTCGAGCATTGCAAAAGAATTGTGAATAGTTTCATTATATCTAGCATGATCAATAAAAAATAATCCTGACTATACTGCGTGGACTGATCAGTTTATGGGGTTCCTCTTATCGGCTTATCGATCGCTTTTCAGTCATAGAAATTTTCCATTCCTGCAAATTGTTTTCAGTGTATGCCTGTTCTTCGTGCTTATCGTCATTTTGCAGCAACTTCCTATCTCATGTATTTATGGATAAATTGACCAAACTTTATTGATCTCAAACAGATTACGTGGCGTCTGCCGAATGAACTTAAGCCCGTGCGGTACCGTCTGTACATCAATCCGAATCTGACAAGTGGCGCCTGCGACGGTACCATCTCCATTCAGTTCCAGCTGAATGCGCCGACCAATCTGATAGTGCTGCATACAAAGAACAATACCGTGGACAATCTGAGTGTGCACAATATGATGGCACGCATGAGGATTGCGATCAAAACGTACTACGTGGATGAGACCCGTGAGTTGCTGATCATCGAGCTGCGGGAAATGCTGCAAGAGAACAAGGCGTACACTGTGTCCATTAGTTTCACCTGTAATTTGGATGGCCTAGTGGGCGCCTACAGAAGCAGCTATACCGATGCGTCAGGCAACCCAAAGTAAGTGAATTAACTTTTACGCAGTGCATTAAACAGTTTGTGTTTGGTTTGGCGCGCAATCAAAATTCGAGCTGGCAAACTCACCCCAAGGCAAAAGGTGAATTCGTCCCGCACGCAAAAGTGCGTAAATAACAACACACCACGCATCACACGAAAGTCACCACCCCGCGCCATTTCACCATGGCGGCCGCAGAGTGCCAAAAACAAAAAAAGCCGGTCTCAGCTGTTGAGCAAAGCTTTCTCTCGCAACGAGAGCTTAATCGCTGCGCGCAACTGCGCTGCAACCACGGGGCCGCAGTGTCAGTTGTGCGTGGAACGCTGAACGCGAAGCTTGTCGCTTGCGCGCATTGTAACTTCAGATCTCTCGTGTATTTATCGCTCTCTCTCGCGCGCGCTCGCGCTCTTCGTCTGCCTCGCGCACTCGGCTCGGCTCTGCTCGACTCGGCTCGTTTCGAACGCATGTGATACGCGGTTCGATCGATTTGAATTAACTTAAGCCGCATTAAATATAGAGCAATTATTACTGCATATTTACAAAGAGCAAAGAACGAAGTAGAAAGGAAGCCAATCATAGAGGATTTCGTAGTGTAACTGTAAATCAAGTTGGGCGAGTGTCCAAAAGCAACTGTAAAACGCGAAATACTTGTATGTGCGAATAGAGCACATAAACCGTTGAGTCGAGAATATTATTAGTATTTTTATAGTTTCTCTCACTGTTGTCATTGTCATGCGCCGTTTTGACTGTCTCTGTCTGTTCGTCTCTGTTCTAATTGAGCGCATTGAGGCGCAAACTAACAGACTAATTTTAATCAACAACTGTAACCACATAGCGAACAAAAATAACAATAATAATAATAATAATAATAATAATAATAATATTTTGTGTGTGTGAAATGCGGCCATTGAATTGAATTCTATGCCAACTTTGACTTTCAACAATAAACACAATAAATAACCGCAAAGATCGACGACTACACGCACGCAAAACAGGTTGCAACAACAGCGCGCATGCGTTGGTTGCAGCTTCACTCTCTGCCCGCTCTGTGGCACACAAACAGGCTTACCAGTGTTGTCAACTTTTGGAAGCAAAAAAAAGAAGCGAAAACAAACTAAAGATATTCTAATAAAAAGCGTAAAAAAGCTCAAATTTTAATATCTAAAAATGCAAATTAACAACAAATTTGAAAATGTTCGCTAAAAAATTTAATTTGAGATCAATTCTATAGTAAATATTAGCAATTCCAAAAAAGCTAAAATTGCAATATAAATATAAATCCAAATTTCCCGTATCCCCGCAGGTCAACCTGCAAAAACAGCCAGATTTGACGAAAAAAAAGCTAAATTGGCTGCACAGGTCTGTACAGCGCGCAGCCTCGCTCGACTCTCGCACTCCTGCGCGCTGCCGCTCCCTCTGTCGCACTCTGTCTCGCCCTCTCTCTTTCTCTCTCTGCAACAAGCATAGTTCACTTGCCGCGCAAGTTCTTGGCCTTAAAACTGCGACGTTAACTGCGCTGCCCGCGCTGACTGCGTCTCTGTGCCATGTTTACGTTTTTTTTTTCTACAGGCTTGAATAGCGCGCGCTGCGACTCTATTTATGAGAAATTACTTTCTTCGAGAGGCCGCAGAACGAAATGGGTCGACATCGCCATCGACATCGACGTGGGCTTTAATGTTGTTTCCGTTTGTTTGCTGCCACTGCGAATAAACCAAACAACAAAAAACAGGAGTAGCAACTTGTGGTTCGTTCTTGTTTTCTTCTTTCCCCCGTGTTCTTGTCTAGTCTTTTTTTGTTTTGTTCTTCAAAGTTCAAGCGTTGCTCTCGGCATTTAAACCTTTTTCATTTTCATTGACACTGATTTCTTTTCTTTTTCTTTGCTTCTTTTTTTTCCTTTGCTTTGGTGCTTTTTGGTCAACTGTCACACTGGCCGAAAGTGTGAGAGTTTCTTTCTTTTTCTTAAAAAGAGTAACCAAATGTTGCCACATCATTTTTTAATTAACCGGATTAGACTTAATTAACTGGCGAGAGGTCGAGAATTAAGTTGCAGATCATAGTTCTGAAAGCTTGGATAATTAAAACTGATCGTTATAATTATATCAAGTGATCTGTCTTGAAAACTTATTCAGATTTGTGCCAGTTTTCAAGTAGCTGCACTTAACTTCCAACTAATTTAATTTTGCGATAAGATTTGATTCAGAATTAACTACTTTCAGCATATCTTTTGCAACTGTTATAAAGATAATGATCAAGTTCGAGTGGACTTTATATACCTGATAACTTTATGAATTTCTCGCTTGATAAGTTTGTCTGCACAGTTTATCGATTTATCTATTTCTTATCGAAAAATTGTTTACCATAATGACTTGATCCTTATGTAATTTCGATTTGAAACCGTTTCGTATGGCGAATAAGTATATTTATCTCTAGCTTATTTGTAAATATTTATATACTCGCTTGGCTTACGTATCCCGTGCACGTATTGGGGACCCATTCCCCTCCCCGGAGTGACCCAATCCGCTGCGACTTGGCAAGTGGTCTCACTGATTGTTATGTGTCTGCATACGGTTTGGTTATTTGTGGTTGTTTTTTTATTTTTTGTTTTTTTGTGGGGCGCACTTTGCATTTTGTTTTTCGTGAAAGTTTTGACCTTAAAAAGCGGCGAGTGAACGTTTTTCAAATTATTCGAAATGCTCAAATTTCCCATAAACACTCATAACATTCTGCGAGTGCATTCAACCCGATCGGGCGTGAAGTCAATTAACTTTGCTCGCATTTCGCATTCATTAGCAACCGTTATGCTTTGACATTTCCTCGGGCTTAGCCCGAGAATTGCAGATACAGCTGTGGATACAGATGCAGACTGCATTTGCCATTGTCTCTGGCAAATGTGTGTTTGGCTTATAAGGTAGAGAAACACCGCAGACATGCAACATTATGCTGCCTTTTGTCTGCACCCTAATTGAGTCAACGACAGAGCGCATTGCATCATCTCGAAGGCGTCGCAATGATGAGTTTTGATCCGACGACGTTGCCTCCGCAATTTGTGCAACTGGCTCGAGATTAGCATACGAATATTCCTCGACAATTCGTCGCTGTAGATAATGAATACAGCCGTGTGAGTGCGGCTTCTATTGCGTGTACTTTGCGCACATTTTGAATCTTAATCATTTTCAGAGACACACAGGCACATATGTAAGGTGTGGTTGTGTGCAGGCATCACATATGTATGTCTATCCATTTTATGCATGAATATGTAAGCAGATTTTGCAAGAACACAAAGCAAACTGCAATTTCGCAGCTACTTTAGTCAAAATTAGTTGAAAAATAAATATTTTGCACCTTGCAACATCGCAAACTTCATACATGCTTGACACTTGAAGAGCAACAATGCAAATTTCATTCTTAATGATTGATTTGATGCGTTATCATCACATTCAATATTTACTATGCTAGCTTAATTGTTTATTATGTCAAATCAAATATTTTGCAACTTGCAACGTGCCAAATTTCTTACTTGACGATGTATTTGCTCCTTTTTCAATTAGTTAATCTCCCTTTGAGAAGTAAGTAACAAGTAAGTTGTAAACTATGCCACAAATAAAAACTTCCAAGTTTGCAGCATGGCAAATTTCATACGCACCTGTTTTGCAACAGTGTAAACTTCACACGTATTCGTAAAATAATTCCTACTTGGAATTAGTTTTTTTTATGGCAAATTCAATTTGGCCTGAAGCCTGACTGATTCACTTAATTTCAAACTGAAACTTTATAAACATTTATTTTACTACATTTGCCGGTTTTGGAAGCATTGCTAAGCGGGGTTTTGCTGCAAAGATTATCAAAGCATGAAGCCAAATTGATTGTTGTACGAGTTTGTTACGATTTATTTACGCTTTCAGAGATCTCTCATGGTATTATGTCAGACGAATCGAAAGCATATCAAAGCCTTGTCTGAAACTAGTTGCTCATTTTCCACACGATGTGAGCTGCCTCATAAAAGTCGCGTTTAATTGACAATTTCCTCTCGTGTTGGCTTTGAGCACGTGTCATTGGGCTCATTAACATATGTAATGTTAACATTGTGTTTACAGTGTGCAGGAGATGTGTCTGACACTTGACTCCGGCTCGGTCTACGATCTCTCTTGTCTTTAGCTTCCTATGCAAATTTGTTCCCATAGTCGAGTTTTGTTTACTCATTGCGAGAGGCCCGAGACAAAAAGCCAACAACCTTCCGGCCAACAGTCAATCACACAGTCGACGCAGTCGACTCTATAGAAAGTGGCCTGTGGTCGTATCATTGCAGCGACGCTGCAATTGCTGCAAACGAACCTGGATATTTTTAATACGACTTTGCGGTTGAAAAGAAAGAAAGAGAGAGAAAAAGAAAAGAAAAGACTGGCTACAAGTCGATACAATTACAGAGGCTTAAAAGGCGAAATGACTGAGTCCATTACGTGACAGTGGGAGTGAGTGTAAAAGAGAGAGCGGGGAGGAGTGATTCCACTTGATTGATCTGTGTATGGAGACAAAATCGAATCAACGTGCAATCACATCGAATCAAATGCGACGGAAGTCACTCGCAGTTACGCATACGTCTTTGTTTATAGGGTATAAGTGTCGAAAGAGTGCGAAAGAGTGATAATACCTATGTAGGCATGTAATTTGGTCTGCTCGTCGAGCTCGAATTACGCGCACTGCGTATGATGACACAATGCCAGCTTAGGCACACACTTGTCGAACGAGATGACTTGATTTACGTTTGACTTAATTTATGGGCTGACAGTTTGATATATGGAATAGTTTTATCTTCTCTCACATGTAGCAGACCCGCAAAACTCAACGTGTCATTATAAATGCGACCAGCTAACGGTGCAGATGAGCCTAGTTAGTCGAGTGTAAATAATTGTATAGGATATATATAAATTCAACGGAATGTACGCGACGAAAAACGTGCGTCCACGCAGCAGCCTCTCCACAGACGACAATCATCGGATCAAGGACGCAAATCGCGCGAATAAGAAATCGCAGAGCAACACGGTGCTCACGCTAGTCGCGTTTTGTGTCTTTCTGCTGGTGCTGTGCACTTTTCTGCTCGGTGCACTGGTTTATGTGGGCAAGAATATTGCCGACGAGCATCAGAAACAGCAGGCGAACGGCAGTTTTAGTGATACAATACGTACCATATTTGTGGATCCCAATCAATTGCTATCCACCAAGCCAATATTGAGTGTGCGAGCAGGTTTGTGTCAATTATTTGCAAAGAAATATTCAAATTTTAAGTTAAAGTTCGATTTGTTTAAAATTAAATTTGAATTTTGCGCCTAAAGTACGATTGGCCTGTAGCAATTAGCTTTCTGTTGATATCACAAATGTGTGGCAAATTTACGTTTGGTTATCGTAGCAATCAGCTTTCTCTAGCACTGCGCTCGAGTTCACAGCTGTTTTGCTCGATACTATCGAAACTGCCCAAGCTCAAAATAATCGATAAATATACCATAAATTCAATATCAGATAATCGCGCAGTCACCACCCAATTGCCGGCAACAACAAGGAAAATGCAAACGATGGCCGCCATTGCACCCGAAATAAAAGCTGCCAGCAAAATATTTCAACATTTAGGCTTCCGTCTGCCCAAGGCACTGAAGCCGCGCAAGTACAATCTGCAACTGAGGCCGGATCTGACACAAAAGAACTTCACGGGCAACATAACCATACAGCTGCAGGTCCTGGAGCCGATCTCGTTTATTCCCGTGCACGTTAATCAGCTGAATGTCAGCCATGGACAACTGCAGCGGCTAGATGAGTCTGGCGCTCCATTGACGGACATCAAGCCGTCGCTGACCTTCGCCTATCCTCAATACGAGTACTGGGTAACTGAATTCGATCAGCCGCTGGAAGTGGGCAACTACTCGTTACACTTGAACTTTAATGGATCTCTAATCGATCGCATAACTGGACTTTACCAGAGTTCATACTACGATAAACTTAAAAATCGCACCAGGTAGCACGCCACAAACCAACCTAACCAAATGCATGCCGGTTCACTAACTTATTTTCATGCCAATCAATGCCGTTGATTAACCCAAATTCCTCTCTTCTCGCTTCCGGCAGATTGATTGCTAGCACCAAATTCGAACCAACGTATGCCCGGCGAGCGTTCCCCTGCTTCGATGAGCCAAATTTAAAGGTACAGATGTCCATAACCGTGACCAAACCCACGGGCGACGATTATCATGTGCTCTCCAACATGCCAGTTGCTGTAAGTTCAAATCCCAGACATATCTTCTCTTGAATCCGTACTAATTACATGGTAATTTACAGAGCGAATACATTGACGGCGACATAACTGAAGTCACCTTCGAAGAGACCATGCCCATGAGCACTTACCTTGCGGCATTTGTTATCTCCGATTTCGACCATACATCGACTACAGTTGAGGGCACAACGATAACGCTGCGCGTGTTTGCCCCACCTGCCCAGGTCAAAAAGACCGAGTACGCACTGGCAACGGGAGCTGGCGTCACAGCGTACTATATCAATTACTTTAACATCTCGTATCCGTTGCCTAAATTGGATATGGTTGCCATACCCGATTTTGTGTCGGGCGCCATGGAGAATTGGGGTCTGGTCACCTATCGCGAAACGGCTCTGCTCTTTGACGAGACCACCAGCTCCAGTGTAAATAAGCAGCGTGTGGCGACTGTTATCGCACACGAATTGGCCCATCAGTGGTTCGGCAATCTGGTCACCATGGACTGGTGGAATGATCTGTGGCTTAACGAGGGATTCGCTAGCTTTATTGAGTACAAGGGAGTGCAACACATGCACGAAGATTGGGATATGGTAAGGCAGAACTAAATGCATATATCAAATGAGATTCTTAATTCACCATTTCATTCGTAGATGAACCAATTCGTGATTGGTGAGTTGCATCCGGTGCTGAAGATTGATGCTACGCTCGCTTCGCATCCCATTGTCAAGTCGATTGAGAGCCCCGATGAGATAACCGAGTACTTTGATACCATCACTTACTCGAAGGGAGCCTCGCTGGTGCGCATGCTGGAGGAACTTGTGGGTGAGGAGAAACTGAAGAATGCAACCACACGCTATCTGCGCAAACACATGTACGCGACGGCAACAACCGAGGATTATCTGACGGCCATCGAGGAGGAAGAGGGTATTGATTTTGATGTGAAGTAAGTGGGACGGAATAGGGAAAACAGAAACCTAATCATTGTGTATGCTTTCTTTGCAGGAATATCATGCAAACTTGGACGGAGCAAATGGGTTTCCCTGTGGTAAACGTCGTCAAAGAGGGCAACACATACAAACTTACACAGAAACGTTTCCTGGCTAATGCCGATGATTACGATGTTGCAGTGGAGCCTACTTCTTTTAGGTAAGAATGAACTAAAACGTCTTTGTCTTTCTATATGCTTGGCTAACCTTTTGTGCCTTCCTTCTGCCCCTAGCTACCGCTGGTCCATTCCCATCACGTATGTGAGCAGTGTCGACAGCACTGTGCAGAATCTGATCTTCAATTATGGCGACAATGAGGCCAGCTTTACGCCCCCGAGCACTGCCACTTGGGTCAAATTGAACAAGGATCAAATTGGTTACTATCGCGTTAACTATGCCGAGGATCAGTGGCAGGCACTGAGTGATGCGCTCAAGAAATCCCGCGATTCCTTTAGCACAGCTGATCGTGCGCATTTGCTGAACGATGCCAACGCACTGGCGGAGGCTGGACAGCTTAACTACAACATTGCCTTGGAGCTGAGCACATATCTGGAGAACGAGGAGGACTATGTGCCCTGGAGCGTGGGTACCTCAACACTGACTGCCCTGCGCAATCGTGTCTATTACACAAGTCTGTACAAGAACTTTGCCACCTATGCACAGAAGCTGCTTACTCCGATTGTGGAGAAGCTAACCTTCACCGTGGGCACTAAGCATCTGGAAAAGTGAGTCTAGGACAGCTAACTATTTTCTAGAGATTATTAATATGTTTTTACTTGCTTTTTACAGCATCCTTCGCATCAAGGTGCTGAGCGCTGCCTGCAGTCTTGGACACGAGAGCGCACTGCAGCAGGCGGCAAGCGCATTCAACGAGTGGCTGGCCAATCCGGAGACACGTCCCAGCCCCGATATACGCGACGTTGTCTACTACTTCGGTCTGCAGCAGGTTAATACGGAGGCTGCGTGGGACAAGGTGTGGCAGCTGTATTTGGCCGAGGCCGATGCACAGGAGAAACTGAAGCTGATGAATGCACTGGCTGCCATTCGCGTGCCCTGGATACTGCAGCGTTATATCCAACTGGCTGCCAACGAGGAGAATGTGCGTCGTCAGGATTACTTCACGCTGCTTGGCTACATCTCGTCCAATCCGATTGGCCAGAGTCTTGTGTGGGATTATGTGCGCGAGGAATGGTCGCAGTTGGTCGAACGTTTCGGCATTAATGAGCGCAACCTGGGCAATTTGATTCCCACAATAACTGCACGCTTCTTCACCCAAACTAAGCTGGAGGAAATGCAGAACTTCTTTGCCAAATACCCAGAAGCAGGAGCGGGTACCGCCGCGCGTCTGCGTGCCCTGGAAACGGTTAAGGGCAACATCAAGTGGATGGAGGTGAATAAGCAGGCAGTGGGCGAATGGTTGGACAATTACGTCCAGGAGTCGGCGAAGACCAATCGCATTGTGTAAAATATCATTCGTGTAATTTAACTGATTTTTGTATAGTATTAGCCAAAAACTTTTGCAAATTGTGAATGAAGGAATTGTGAATATGATATTTTATGAAAAATAAAAATACTACGTAATAATTGTAGGAGCCGAGTGATTGGAATTGGACCTTGAAAATAGATTTTCCTACGCTCAGCATAAAATTGAAATTCGATCAGATTTATAGGTTTATTATCTTGTGCCTGACCCCGAATTGCCTTCCATTTTCAAGACATGATGGAATTGCGGAAACGGAAACGGCCGACAATGTGCGCGCGTGTTTGTTTAATTTGAACGTTGTGCGATTTTATGTTCCGAGCAGCGATTTGATGTGATGCCCCCGAAAAAGGACACATCTTGTTTGTTTATGTTACTTGCGGACACTATTTGGGTCGGGAACAGCCGCCCTCATCGCCGGCATCTCCCACGCCCATGGCGTCGGCAGCCCATTAAATGAAATTGTTTACGACCGAATTGAATTCGCCAACTGATTATGATGTTTTCCAAAGTACGCATACATATGCGCATGTATGGGCATGTTCCTCGCATTGGTCACAGCCATGTGTGGTGGCTATGCCGCATCCAGTCCTCGTCTGCTGTGAAAAGCCAATAGCTCAATGTGCGAAAATGATGACAACATTTCAATGACAGCGCAGCGAAGGGCATTGCATAAATTTTCGACGAGGCTCCCATTAAATTACACTGCGCAACACAACTGAAGTTGCTGACGAGTTTGAGGTAAGTTCACTTTTATACATAAATAAATAAAACATTAAAAATAAATACTTATAATTATTATATTTGTCAGTTATTAATTCGGGAGGGATTGCGAGGCCTGAAGTTACACTGCGCAACACAACTGAAGTTATTGAATATCTTAGCTTGCGGTAAGTGAACATTAATTTGTAAATATATTTGTAGTTAGAAATTCTGTTTTGAAGAAAGTTATGACTGAAGTTTGGATGCGTTTCTTAGCTCTTTAAAGAGGGTGGAAAGGAGTACAAAGAAGATCCAAATTTTCTAAAATTTTAGGACCCTTATTTTTTGCGGATTAAGTCGAGAGGTCAAATCATAGGTTAAAATATATTTCAAATGTAAATCGCATATGTTTTGTCAAAGTTATGACTATTAGAAGTCCAAATAGGCCTCTTAGGTCTCTGACATGAGTAACTCTGAAGATTTTTAAAATTTAGGTCCCCTATTTTTTGATGCAGAATAAATCTAGAGTTCAAACTAAGAACAAAATGACACCCAAAACAAGAATCGGCTTATTTTTATTGGAAGTTTAGATAGGTCTCTTGGGAAGGGTGAAGAGTGTAGTATTGAAGACATGGGGAAGACATCGAAAGTCGATGACTTGTAGAATCTTAATTTTCTGAAGCAGAATCAATATAAAAATAGAACCATGAGTAACATGACATTCCAAACGACATTCGCGTGATTTGCGCCTAAATTATGATTGTTGGAAGTCTACATAATGCGCTTAAGCATATCAAACCTGTTTAACTATATCAATCCAATCTCCATATTTTGTAGAGCAGTGTGAAGCACGCTGAGCACAACAAATAAATCGACAATATTTTGCAGCCTCGCCCCGATAAGCTGTCACTGAAATGCGGGCGATTTATTTGATTTCGATGTCGATTTTATTTGATTTTGATGTGGCTCGTAAATCGTCGCTGTTTCATCTTTTAGTAGTTTCTGTTGTTGTTGTTGCTGCTGACCCGCTTGACATTTGAATGCACTATTTAAGCAAATTAAAGACTTGCTTCAAGTATCGGACAAGGTCAGTTCCACACACAAATCGATCCGGCCAGACTAAAACTATTTAACACTGCAGGAGTCAGGGGCACAAGGCGCGATTGAGACATGATAATGCGCATCAAGGCAGTTGGACAGAAAACTTTCTGCTCTAACTGTAAATGTAACAGCTGCAGGCGTTTAAATTGCCCCACGAAGAGGAATTTCGGGCCGGCGATTCCCCAATGCATCCGACCCTCGTTTGCCTATACTCCTGTGTGCTATAAAGTGTTTCCTTCTCGTTTCTGCTCCTTAGTCGTACCTCCGTCTCTCTCTACCGCTTGGCTCACGGCCAGGCGAAACTCATCTCGCTTTGTCGACGGCCTCATCATTGCCCATAAGGAGTCCAATTTGAGAACTCAGGACAAGCATTAGCATGTCTCCTGCCGTCTCCTTCTGTCTACCATCGAGAGCTTCATTTGCTTATAAATATGGTACTGTCTGCCAATAAACAATGTCACTTATTAAATATAAATGTTGCGCGTTGCGCTTAAAAGGAATAATAACCCGCTCGATGCCATTACGAAATTGTTTCACTTCAGTGATTTAAACGACTTACAAAAAGCTGAAAAAGTCTGGGCCAAGAATGCAATATTATTCAGTTATTTATGAAGTAATTCGCGTAACATTAAAGGCTGCAAAGTCCCGGCTTTTAACATATTTTAGAGTGGGTGAAGTAGTTTTCTTGCTGTAAAGTAGTTTACACATAAAATATAAGTATAGTTAGTAGTAAGCAAACATAAGAAAATATAAAACGTTGTAGACATATTTAAGCTAGCTTATATCAGAGAAAAAATCTAAAAATTGCAGCTTATAATTGTAAAACATTTTCTACAAGTTTTATCAGAAAAAAACCCTATTTAAAGTCTCCGATTACAAACGTAACATTTCACGTTTAAAGTATTCCATTCTAATAATTTTTCATCCCGTAATCTGAAACAATTTTGCAACTGCGGAACTTATCAAGGACACTTCTTTGGTATATAAAAAGCAGATTTAATTCACATTGTTTAGTGAGCAGAGAGATTAAATTTAACAACTCGACTTTATCGCAAAAACTTTTCCAGGAATTGGCATTAAATTTTGACACACTTTTAGCGCAAAAACAAAGTTCCTAATCGATTTTAAAGTCGCAATTTGGTCAACTGGATAAGTCGAGGAGTGTGCGTCGAAATCGGTTAGCAAAATAGATAAATAAATAATAAAGTTTTTTGGCTAATTTGACACAAACGCTTAGTTGAGCCTGGAAAAACTTTAGAAGCTTGTGATGGACTTTGTACGAAACGCCAACGCAGCAATAAAATTTACTTTTTTCAGTTGAGCTGATTAACAGTTATACGACCATATATGTATATGGCAGACAAACTTATATAGACTTCTAGTCTGCCTATTGTCTGGTTATCAATAAAGTATAATTTTAGCACAAATGTCGCAGATTGTCACGAAACTCGTTTCGCAGCCATTTAACCGCCAGCGAGCGAGCGAAAGTTACTCATACGCCACGTTGCCCATACGCCGTGTTGTCCGGCCGAACAGGCCGGCCATTGACTTGCGTGTCTACCAAGATGCTATCGTCCATCTCGCATATAGGGTTCCTAATTGTATGCTGCGAACCGAGCCGGGATCACACAGTGTCAACAACTCGCCCTCTCTCCCGCTCACTCTCAGAATTTTATGACCTGCATTCGCAGTTTTACGATGACGTCAAACCTGTTGGGTAACGCGTGGCATTGCTTCATTAGCCGCTAATTGAATTGGCCCCGTTAAAGTGCCAACTCTGCCTGGCACTCGGCTCTGTTCTACTCTTGTTCTGCCTGATTAATATCTAATATAATTTAATTCGACTGTTGCCGGACGGAAGAAAGCCTTTACCGAGCCCCAAGGCTACAGCTTTGTCAGGACTTGTTTCATCCTTTTTGCTGCTGCGTTAATAATAACCACGGCACGAGGCGTTTCTGCCTCGGGAGGATCCTTCAACTCATTCCCGAACCCCGTTGCCATTAATCTTAATTCCATGTAAATATTCAATCAAGCAGAGACCGCCCGATGGCATCCACTCGAGTAATTAAAGACACATTAAGTGCTCGTAAAAATTAAAGTGTCAGCCACGCTGCAGAAAGCCATCTGTTGTGCCCACTGTGCCTAATTAGTGGCACTTGAGCCGCAGCCGAGCGACGCTTAAAGCGCCGTTTTGTGGCCACTGTAATTATCGATTAAAAGGGGCTGTAAATTCCTTAAAGTTTTCAAAAATGTAGGAGCTTATGCGGTTTATGGAAATGCTGAATTAAGCGGATAAACTGAAGGGAATAAATTGTTTGAAAATTATATGAAAAATACTCAGGAAACAAATTAGATTTGGCATGAAATCCTTTGAAATAGTTGGTTAAAAAATTAAGTTTATCTTATGATATGTCAAAACGATGTTACAAATTTCACTTGAATCGAGTTTGAATAATTTGCTGAAATGCACATCATGCTCATCTTAAAGATCATGACTTTACTCTTTCTTGCAAGGGAAATTATTTTCCCAAACATAATTTCGCATATACAATGAATATTGCTCAATATACCGACTCACAAATTTATATACAGATCTCAAATGAAATAGCTACAAAACTCTCTATAAACAACTGTTTGTATTTATTTTACGTTTGTTTATTGAGCACGTGTTTTTGCCTGATTGTTTGACCTACAAGTTTTTCGTTATTTTCTTTTATCAAAATGTTTGAGTTTTTAAAAATGAAATGTACAGTTAAAATAATAACAGCAATGCTGGAAGTAAACATTGAAAGAAGAGTGCATAAGATGGCAAATTTAAAATTCTTTTATATTTCAGAATTGCAGAGAAACGTGTATACATTTCCATTCTGCCTTCTTCATAAAAATTTAATTTCAAACAAGAAAAGAACTTCTAACAAGTCGGTTCAGTTTTCTATTCTTTTTCTTTAAAATCTTTTGTGCAGTTTTCCGCTATTTATTTGGTTAATGTAATTGCCTTGGGGATATTTGCTGAACTGGATTTTGTTACCCCCTTTTTATAGACAGTTTCAGTTCATCGATTTCGCACACACACACACACCGAACGAGTGTGTTTACGTATTTACAATGTGGACTCTTAACTGCTGATGCGTAGTTTTATATGGCCCTATACTATGCAGATTTATGCCTGTCTGCCGATGTGTGTGTAAATGCATAAAATGGCATAAAACGCCGGCTGCGGCCACTGATATCTCGCTCTCTCTCTCTCTCTTTCTCTTTCGCGCGCTTTGGTAGTAAAATTCTTGCTAAAAAAGCACAATAAAAAGTCTTTAATGATGCGACTGTCTGTAATTAAAGGCCACACACATGTGAGTGAACTCTCTGCCAAAGGCCGCAATGCATTTTTATCATTTTAATTGAATGCTTAAATTCGGCTTCTGCTGTTTATCTTAAGTCCCCTGGCCGCAGTCTGGACGCAGCTCAGCTTAGTTTTTCCTCTCTTTTCTTTTTTTCTTGGAAGTCCAAATATATGACATGTGATTTATGAGCGTTTGTTATTCGTTCGACAAACAAGGTCATAAATATAGAGTTCATGCAGCCAAAACCTCAATCCAGTGCACGCGACTTTTGAGATGCTGCGTTCAACTGGCACGTGTTTCTCTATACGCAGATCTATGTGCGATAACTCTACAGGGTGTTTAAACTTATGAAACTCGCAGATATTTCAGATAGCATAGACAGCTTTTATAAAACGAAATTTCAAATCGTTCGCCAGAGCAGAACTGTAGATAGGCACAAAATAAATATATATGTGATATTATTTATAGTCAGTGTATACAAAGTTTTCAAATAAGTTTAGGATGCGTTTGGGTAAGATAAATAAAACTACTAAGTTTAAGCAGTCTAGACTCGATAGAGCTCGAGATCTGTGTATTTAAATGTATATGCCAATTAAAAACAAACATGCTGTTGATTTTGTGATTAAACAAACTTTAATCCTGATTTGCTCTCTTCATAGTTTTGACTTACAATTAACCAAAATACCCCCTCTCGCACTTGTACAGGGTACACAAATCGCAAAA
The DNA here is from genome assembly GCA_018151445.1 of Zaprionus inermis. Lineage (NCBI taxonomy): Eukaryota > Metazoa > Arthropoda > Insecta > Diptera > Drosophilidae > Zaprionus > Zaprionus inermis. Next base: position 2,583,025 of record JAECXD010000674.1, on the reverse strand, counting down.
TGAACGTTGTGCGTGGCAAATGGTGCAGAATTCGTTGCAGGTTGCAGTTACATTTGCAAATATATTACGCAATCTGCGGTCAGTGTAAGCTAAGTTCGGAATACCCTCGTGATTTCGACTCATTTCACTTTGCTGGAATTGAGGAAAATTCCATTTGCAGCGCACGCTGCGTATACTTAATTTTTGGGAAAGGATTCCACTTGCCGACTGCCAATTTCCATTAACATTTTGTCGATTTGTCCTTTGTTTATGTCGCGTCGGCCGTGCGTTTATCTTTAGCTGGGAAACTCGCGTTTCCGCTCTAGTCCAATTCGTTTTCATTTGCATTTCCATTTTCATTTGGATTTTCCGCCTGCGTTGTTCTGCATTGCTTTAGCCTGGGCTAAGCCGCTGTTATTGGCAAAGTTTCGATTGGGTTTATTTAAATTTATTTCCTAAGGCGGCAACACGCCGCGCTGCGTCGCATTCGAAGTGCAACATTGTGCTGCCTGCAACGTGCAACGTGTGCCCCAACACTTTGCTTCAGGCCGCACGCGCCCGCATAAATAATGACCGTAAATTAGAGAACCGCACGGAGATGACATCGCCGGTCACAGGCGCTGTCCATGTGTCCAAGTGAAAATCAACTGACAGCTGTGGTTGCCATTCTCTGCACATTAAATTCATTAACACTCACAGCCGCACTCACACCCGCACTCACATTCACACTCACTTCCCCATGCTTCATTTTTAATTAACTGACAAATCTGCGCTGCTCGCTGTCTATAAATAAATCCCGACCCGCACATACCACGCACTACAAGCGCATAAATCTTGTTTTCAAAGATAAGAGTTGTTAGGTGATAGACTAAGACATACCCTACACAAATTGCAGAGTTAATAATAATGAAAGTAAGCCAATTATTTTATTAATTTCATTCGCTTTAAATCTGCTAAAATCAATATATTTAAGCATATTCCTCTACCTGAAATTCTCTTTAATTTTCCATAAATATAAACAATTTAGTCAAACGGTGCAAATCAAAAATCTCTGAATATAATTTAAATTATTTCCCCACCAATAAACCAAGCTATTAAGCTAATGAAACCCACGAGTGCAATATAAATCTAATTGAAACGAATTTTCCAAGTAAAACCGCAGCAAATTAAGATGTTTTTAATATTTTATTAACCACAATTTTTTGATTCCAAACAATGCGACGTAATGAATCATATTTTATTGACGAATGAGGTACTTGGCTTCGTTGAAGGCAGCGATTTTCGCCCCAGGAACATTACTCAAAACGTTTTCCAAACATACGCGAGAAATGTATAAATAGATACGCCAAAACGATGAAAAGAAAAGAAAACTCGGCGCAATTATAAGAAAATAAGCAGATAAATATGCATGTTTATGTGGAAATTGTATCTGCAAAGCCTAAGTGATGAGTGATTGTTTTTTATACCCTTACTCGTAGAGTAGAAGGGTATTATAGCTTTGTGCCAACCCAAAATGTTTGTAACATGCAGAAGGAGACTTCTCCGACCCCATAAAGTATATATATTCTAAATCAACATGAACAGCCCAGTCGATATAGCCATGTCCGTCTGTCTGTCTGTCCGTCTATGTGAAAACCTAGATCTCAGCTATTATAAGAGCTAGAGCTACCAAATTTGGAGACAATATGTGTTAATTCTACACGCAGATCAAGTTTATTTTGGATTTTTGCCACGCCTCCATCCACCCCCATAAATCGAAAAAAAAGTCGATGTGCACCGAAAATATTCATAATGCAATTTTATCGGTCATTGCGTAAGAAATGCAGTGGCCGAGTGGTTATGGTAGCTGACTGTTCAGCGAGAGGTTCGGAGTTCAACTCCTGGGTGCGGCGACCGAGTTATATTTATTTTTTTTTTCGTATCTTATATTTTTTTTTATTTTACAGTGTGTTGCAAAATTCAAAATAAATTTTTAGTGTATTTAAAGCCATTTAGAATCGAAAGAGACATTGAGCGGCAATGCAAACAACTTTACAAGGTATATACACTGTTAACTGCCAAGAAATATCGATTCTTGACTCTTTAAAACTATCGATACTAACCTAGTTCACTTCAGAACAAAATCGATAGTAATAGACAGCAAAGAAATACATATTTTCTCTATACACTATACCTTAATTGATCACAAATGAATTCCGCACATTATTCATTTAATTTGAAATAATTTGTGTACTACACTCCAGTAGTAGCAGCTAAATGCACACAGATCAAGTTTGGCGAGTCAATGACACAATTAATTTATTTATAATTGTTAAAAAATATTTAATTATTTAAATTCTGTTCAACGGGGCGTATGATTGAAAGGCCCTCCAAATGTTGCCTTCAATCATGATGCCGCTTTACAGACTCGACTTGTCTTGACTGGACTTGACAACTTGTTTTCCGTGTTGACATAAATAAAACAGCACTTTGCTATTTTTGTTGTTGTTGTTGCAGGGAAACCTTGCCCCACCGCTCGTCTCGACTTGAGATTTTTCCCCGTCTCGGCGCAAAATTCAATCACAATATTATTGTTTGGCATACAAATGGAAAATGTCGACGACGCCGTCATTTTTTATTCACAGCTCGACATAAACAAGCGCCACGCATGATGAATGAATGAATGAATCAATGCATAACAGTGTGGGTGCGTGTGTGTTTGAGTGCACTCATGCCTGCCATATGCGATTTCCGTTGCGAATTTTCATGGCTTGTTTACAATTAATTAGGATTGTTATGTCGCCATTTAATCCAATCATTTCGACTCATTTATACGCATTTTCCTGCTCTTTGTTTTATTCGCTTTTCCTATGACTCAAGCATTAAAATGCAGAAAGTCGCGATGGGTTTTCAATACTTTGCTTTGCATAATTGCCAATTAGTCGTCTACAGTTTTCACTTTGTTCGCTTTTTGCGCTTTGCGTTTTCAGCTTTTCCTTTTATCTTTGCAAAGAATTGCAAAGGACTTAGCTCATTATAAAAGAGTTGAAAAAGAAAATTTGTAGGGAAAGTGGGTGTGTGAGGCGGAGTAGGGTGCCAAGGCTGAGCTCATATGTTTTCGTTTTAGAGATAATTCCTTTCCTTTCTTGGATTCCTTACGGTTCGCTTTAATCTTTTAAGAAGAGAAAGTTCTTAAATATTTCGCATCCGCTTTTCCCTGAACTGTGTTTATTATTATTCCAGTTTGAAGTCCTTCAATTTCTACTTCTATTCGGGGACTTTTTACTATCCCGTTTAAAAGCCCCCACAAAAATAAATTTGACGCATATTTTATTAAATGTTTGGCAAACAAAAACCATATGAGTGTTGCGAATTATATGAATTTAATAACCTTGACGCAGCCAGACACAGGTTTAACTCGATGAGCAGCAAATGGGCGTGTATTTTTCACAGTTAAATTCAGAATTCATATGTCCGCAGATTTCCATAATTATTCCAATAAATTCTTGGGGAAATGTTATTTACACAAAAACCCTTCGTTCTCTAGTAACTCTTCTGCTGACTGGCTGCATCATTCATATTTATCTTCGACAGCGATCTGTATTATCTCTGGTCTTTATTGACCCCAAAGTACAAAATACAATAAAAAACAGGCCATAAATTTGCAACAATAATATTTTTATAAAGTCAAAAGCAACGTGCATAAAAAGTGCCATAAATAAAAATCATTTGCGTTTTATATTTGATATGCCATAACTAGATTTCTGAGTTGTATATCTTGCGATTGAACGAGCTACGATTTAAAGAGCTGCTGATTCGGATGAATAGCAATGATTATTTTTATATCGATTTTATTTTTGTGTTTCAGTAACTTTACAAACTGATTAATAAAGATTTCCTAGCTTAGTTTCGTCACTACCCTCGAATCAATTAGCTGCTGTATTTGGATCAGTTCTCGAAACTAAAACCAGCTTGGTCGCGCGCCAATTTGTTGTATAATTTGCATAAATTAAATGTTTGCCAAAAAAAAAAAAAATAAATAAATATACAATAACACGTGTATCAAATAGTCTTAAAAATGCTGCGCATCTTTTTAGATGTTTTGCTCTGCTCTGCTCGGGTCCAATTAAGTCGATTTTAGGTGAGTTTATGTCGAGTCGACGAGGCTTTGTTCGAATACCGTGGATTGTTTTTCTGGAAATTGCCTGTCTATCTTCAAGTGTGTTTGTGTGTGTGTGGAATGGCGGCACATCAGATAATACATACATTTACCTGAATAGCTTGCATAACGTTAACTATGCAGAGTTTTTTTTTTCTCGCTTTTGCACAGATTCCTCACTGAGGATTCCGGAATTCGAAGGCATCGCTTTGCTATGGCAACTGACGGACGTGGACTAACTTCAAGTCGGAAGTAAATACCCATGTCAGGAACACACACACACACACATACACTGGAAAAACTTTGCATAAGCATTACCTAAGGGACTTTCGGCAATTTGTGGCAAAGTCTTTTGCGAATTTGTTTGGCAAGTTTGTCTTGCGACGATTGAATTGCAGTTCATGCGGCATTTAGACAATCGTTTTGTTTTTCTCTTTCTCTCTCTCTTTTTTACTCGCTTTCTGCTCTTCTCACTCGCACTTGTGGCAGCCCATCAAATTTCATTTTACGAGCTTTGCGAACACTCCGACGGGGCCAATAACAATGTGCAAAATGCGGCAATGAAACAGAAAACAAAACCAAAAGGAAATGCAAAGATCATCAGACTGCCACAAAGTCGGAAAGTAAGTGGAATAGGTAGAGTGAGGGAGGCTGAGTGTGAGCTGGCATCATGTCTGAAGTCAAAAGCTAAAGATTTGATGCCCTTGCCAGGCTTAGGCATAAATCCCCATAACCGAAAACAACACAACCCAAAACAAACTGTCGGACGTGCCGTGCGAAATGAGCAAGCACAGTGGAACCACACACTACTCTGGCTTATATTAGCCCAGTGGGAGTAGAAATTTAGCCAAGCTCTGCACTCATCGATAGAGTAAGTTATTAAGTTCTTTTCGAACCAATTTCAGGCAAATTAAGTGAGCTCTTTTTAAGATAATGAATAAATTGTAGAGCTGAAACTTTAGATTAATTGATATATGATATATGATATACTATACAGCTAAAAGACTGCTTTCCTAATAACCTGAACAATCCTACCAGAAAACACATGTCAAGCCACCTCCTTTTAAGCGCAATCATTTAGTCCCACTGTGCTTTTATGGATTTATAGGGGGCGTGGCAAAACGCACTGTCCGCCCCGACACGTTTGGCATCTGAAATACGCTTTTATGCAAGAATTCGTAGCTGAATCGGAATCAGCGTCAAAATCAAACTGAAAACGAGAATCGGACAGGAAAAAGGGGGTAGTCCCGCACGGTGTATTTGCCATGCAAATTGTCTGTGTGTTAGTGTGTGTTGCAGGCTTATATAATACTCGGAATCAGAGTGCAAATGTGGTAATAATTTCCGAGTTTTAATTAATATCGCTTCGCAGTAAAATCAATCCCAAATTTTGGACGCGTGCGATAAATAATTTAAGTGTGCGCGCAAGCTGCGAGAAGTAGGCAATAGTATTTTATGGCTTAATTGCTCGCAGCCACGCCCTCACGCCCCCACAGGCACACAGTGCTACGATTGATGTGGCGCAGTGGGTCGATTTGAATTGCAAACTGAACTAATTTATACATATGTACTAATGAAATTGGGGAGAAAAACGAAACGAAAGCTACAGTACAGCTTGCACCCGACTGTAGCATACCCTTCGCCCAACTTAACATAGAAAAACTTTAATAAAAATTAAGTGATTTTTATGGCTTGATATTCTTAGTAAACTTACATCTGAAATATCAATTAAATATACAAAAAAGTTTCGACATCTAGGCAATTCAGGTAAGGGTACTCCCTTATCATTTTTAGAAATGAATTTTCTTTAAAATGGTATATCTTTATTTTTATTCGATTGGGTAGGTCTAAATTAGTACTAAACAATTGTTTAAATCATTTTGTTTATGTCTTGATATACTTAGTATATTTACATTTCAAAAATACCAAAACAATTTTTTGAAAAAATTTTCTACTTTTCGGCCATTTAGACGAGGGTACCCCCTTATTATTTTTTCGAAATTTCAAAGGGTATACAAAGAGACTTGTTTTTTATGCCAACGTAAATTGAATTCATATGTAGGGAATAGGTCGTATGAGGCGGACAAATGCTCACTAAATTCGTCTTCTTTCGGGGGGTACAGAGGGTTTTCTAAATTCGCCTGCTCTTTGGGGTGTATACTCCCCAGCTCATCCGTCTGCAAACCGTAAAATTTATTATGCGGTTTGTCTTCCCATGCATTCTGTATTTGACTTTCCTTGACTTATTGGCTTGTGGCGAAGTTCATCGAAACTATTTGACAGGCTTTGACTCGTACGATAACGATTACGATGGCGATAACGATGACGAGAGCACAACTTGCGAATTTGATGAATAGTTTGCTCCGGTCCCGACGTCGCCGACGTCGTCGTAAAGCACTCGATTAGACTCTACTAAAAGGGGTTTATCTGCGTAGTTGGCGAAGTGAAAAAAGTTGTATACAAGTTTTTCCACACTATTTTCCACTGTGACTCATCGTCTCCTGATATGGTATTTTAATAATGCTAAAAACATTCTGTAACATGTTCCCAACAGCAGGCAACCGAATAGCGAAAATTTGCCCATTTATTTAGCAAAATTACGTAGTGTTTGCGGTCGAGTTTAGACCTAACCCCGTAGCAGGTATATGTGTGGCAACTTTTCAACACATGCTGCACTTTATGAATTCGCAGCCATTTATTTTCCTCACTATTTTCCCCCCCGTTTCCCCATTTACCACACATTCTGTAAGCCTTAATTAATTTGGCCGCGCTACAATTAAAACTAAAAGCGCCAAAAGTGCACATCTGGCAGTTTAAACAGTTTTGGAATGGGCTGGATCCAGGGGAGTTACACAGTTGCAGCCCATGTTCGTGTCTCTGAAAATATTGAATGCATTTGAGTGTAGATTTAGTCAGTGTGGTTCACTTTGGTTGCGCTGTGATTTCATTATTATTTTAAATCAAGTTCCGGTTCCAGTTACGAAATTAATTCGCGTTCTATTTGTAGTCTAAGCTCAGGCTGCTTTTCTGCTTTAGTTTCCATTTATATTTGAGTTTTTCTTTTTGAGCTACTTTTTTCTCGGAACTGACTCTTTTTGCTTTAGTTCCGATTGCAGTTGTGGTTCCATGTCTTGTTCTGATTTCAATTGCGACTTTAATTCATGCTTTGATCATATTTTAATTTCCTTTTTGCAATGTTACAGTTTAAAAAATAATTCAGTTTCTGGTTCTAGTTCTAGTTCTAATTTATTCCTAGCTATTCTTTATTAGGGGTTTATTTATTTTTAATTATTATATTCTTTCTAGTTCATATTTGAATCTTGTTCTCAGTTATATGTTAAGCTCCAGTTCCAGCTCTACTTCTAGCTCAGGTTCTAGCTCTGTTTTAAACCCCGTTTCTCTCCAATTGCTGGTTCCAGCTCTTGTTCTATTTCCAGCTTCAATTGTTAGCTCTTACCTAAATTCCTCGCTTTCATTCTTAATTCCGATTTGGTTCCAGCTCTTCTGCTCCAGTTTCAGCTGTGTTTTATACTCTGCCTCCCTTTAATTCTTACTCTGTATCCAGTTCTTGTTCTATTTTCAGCTTCAAGTGTCTCTATCTCATTCTTAATTCTATCTACTCTGAGTATTTCTATTTCAGTACTGGTTCCGATGACAGTTCTGCTGAATCATCTGCCCTCGCTGCCTAATCCACTCCGGTTCATTACGCTTTCAATTCAGTTTAAATTCCTGCTACTTCAAGTGTATGAAATTCTAGTGTTCTCTCTCTCTCTCTTTCTCTCTGTAATTACTCTCTCTCGCGCTGTAATTAGTCAAGGACATCCACACACTCGAACTGTGCTTAAAGATGAGCGATGCGTTCCAGTTCAAGTTCCAGATCCAGTTCCACTTGGGGAGCGTCTAGACCGAAAGTGAATTTATGCGTCCGATAGACATCTTAATTTGCCGGAGGATTATGGTTTAGAGGCGGCGCGTGCTGTGCTTAAAACTTATATGGCAGAGGGAGAATGAGTGGGAGAGGGAGAGAGATAGAGATGGCTAGAAAGAGACGGGGAACTGAATAAAGAGAGAGCAGAGCAAGCGTTTTTCAAGTGAATGCGCTACTTTATTGAGTACATGAAGAGGAAATTTATGACTACGCTAGCAGTAGATGGGTCTGTGTGGGTGTGAGTGTGTGTGCGTATGTACGTATATGTGTGTATCTGTGTGTATCTGTGTGTGTGTGTGTGGGTTTAGGAATAGAAGCGGCTGCTAATTGACCACAACTTGGAATCGTTCGGCTCGGCTTCTGCTGCTCTTATCACAGTTTTGTGTGTGTGTTGGCACCTGGAATGCAGCCTGGCGCCGCTCAGTAGAGCACACGCTCCTTGCAGGCACTCGAAGCCAGAGTCAGCTCCTTCTGGTCCTTCTGGACTGCTGCCACGCCCACGGCCGCCTCCTGCGTCTTGTGCCTGTCACGCCAATTCAATTTGGCACGCAGCTCCTTGAGCGCGTTTGAAGTTTTCGTCGCTTTTGACTTGGCCTTGCGCACTTTGCCGCTGCCACTCGAAGCCGCTGCCTTCGGCGACGTCGGTGGCAGCGTCTGTGGCAGCGTCTGTGGCTGCGTCTGCGGCTGACTGTGCCGCACGATGCGCGTCAGCTTGAGCCGTGAGCGGCAGAGCGTCTGGTCGAGTGGCGCAGCCGATTGACAGCTCAGCTCATCGATGGCGCCCATCGTGGGCTGCACAAGCTGCGCCCCCACAATCACAGCATGTGAGCACTTGTGGCGTGCCGCCAGCTCGATTTGTTCCTCCGGCCACTGCAGATCCGCCTCGAGCAGCGAATGCGCATCGCCCACCGAGGAGAGCTGCGATATTTGTGTTTGAAGTGTGCGATGTGGCGGCGGATGCGCCAGTGCGCCACCGGCTGTGCCCGTTCCCGCCCCGACAACTCCATCGAGACGAGTCGCAAACAGATCCGGCCGGCTGCGGCTCTGCGTGCTCAGCAAGGTAGCGTGGGAGCTGCCCAGGGAGCCGCGTTGCAGACGCTGCGAGTTGCGTGCGCCAGCGCCGGCGCCGCTGCTGCCGTTCAGCGTCGTCAAGGTGGTTGTGGTGCGCATGCTGTCCTGCAAGGTGGGAGAGTGGAAGAGAGAGTAGGTAGGGCAGTAGAGTAGTAGCAACATGAAGTGCAGCTCATGTGGCGCTGTCTGCCGCAGTCACTCACCGTGTGCAGGCGCAGCGATCCGGTCTGGTTGCGTCTCAGCGCGCTGTAGGTGTGCGGCAAGCCCTGTCCCTGATGCTTACCCGACAGCCGCAACTGACGTGCCAGCGTGACCTCAAGATTGAAAAACAATTAAAATTTTAGATTAACTCAACGAAAATGATGAGGGAAGTTGGGGATGTAGGAAATTGTGCTGGAAACCCCAGGCAGAACCTGGAACCTGACGTAAACTTTGACGATTCTCTGAGTATAAGTGGGAGAAATAACAATCATAAATAGATATCTTATATGGTAAGCTATATACCAAATTTCATCAGCTTAGCTCTTATCTCAACCTAGAAAACTAAGCTGAAAAACGAAGCTTTTCTTTATGCTTTCACACAAGGCGCAGCTGGCAAACTATGCCGTTCTTAGGCCAGCTAAAAGGGATATGTAATTTTCTAATTACACAATCGTTAATTCTTATACACAGTCATCTATGCTCCAAATTTCATGCATCTTGCTATTTTCCCAGCGAAGATCTACGCCTGCAAAGTAGCTTGAGTAGATAAAAAAAAAGAGGAAGCAGCTCAAGGCGCAAGATTGCACACTTAGGATGCAATTCCCAACTTGTCTAGTACGCTGGGCAGCTTAATGATAAATCATATATGCTTGTCCTATATACAGTCAGCTATATACAAAATTTTCTCATCCTAACTCTGCTGCAAGCTAAGATCTACGCTGGAAAAGAAAGTTCGTATACTCCGATTGATGCACACGTGACTCGGCTCATGCTCTGCGCCTATATCACAATTAATAATTTATAATAATTCTTTCAATATCTCAAAATGAGATCTAGTAAATTCTGCCCAATATTTCACAGCCAAAGCGTGGGAATCTCATTAAATTGTTATCATAAATAAGGCAAGGCGACAGCTGCAACTCACCTTGAAGGCCTCGCGGAACTTGTGGCTCATGATGTTGTAGAGCAGCGGATTGATGCATGTGGATAGGAAGTAGAGCACACCGGATGTGTAGTTCAATATGTTGAAGACGTCGTTGTACCACTGCGACTCGCGGAACGTCGAACCGTAAACCGCCATCAGGCGCTGTGCATGGAACGGGGCCCAGCAGATGAAGAAGGCGACCGCGACGGCAACTAAAAAACGAAAGAAAATGCGACTTTGGATAACTTTGTGTTGACACCTCCTCCCACACGCCACGCCCCACGCTCCGCCCCCACGTGTGTGCACTTACCCAGCATGCGAATGACGCGGGTCTGCGCGCTTATGCCACGATTAACGTCGTACGAGCGTCTTGGCAGCGCCTGCAGCAGGTGGCTGCGCTTCAGCTTGATCCCGATGAGCACGTAGAGCACGCAGATGGCCGTCATGGGGCCGCCGAAGAACAGAAACCCGGATACGGCAAACACATGTGCGAAAAAGTCGTTATTCATCTGGCCGCGGGAAACGAAAAAATTTAAAATATTACATTAAAGTGGGCGAGCAATAAATTATGATTTAAGGAGAGGAAGAGGGGAGCAGCATATCTTGCACTCTTGAGAAAGTTACGAACTCGAAGCGATTACGCGGACTTAGCTAGGTAAGTCTGGTATTACATTTTGTAGTAATAAGGTATTTCATCATTCAGGCCAAATTTATGGCGAAGAAAGTACTTTCTGGCACTGTGCCCAAATCAACAAATGCTTTTTATATTAATTTTAATAGTATTTTAAGTATCGCGCGAAAAAACATTCTTTCTTTTTGTGCTTAGGAATTAATTATTATTTTCCCACTATAAATCATATATTATATTATTATCATATATCATGTTATGACAACATAAACAAAAACAATCCGAAGAAAATATTAAGTAATATATTATGGAGGTTTTTTTTTATTTAGTATTCGGGGAAAATCTTTAAAATGCAGTATAATTAAAACGCATTGCGAAAACAATATTTAATTATTAACTACAAATAAATAACTTGCCTGTGTGGTATTTTCTGTGAAACAGCTTCTCAATTTAATACAATAAAATGCAAGAAATTTTTAAGGAAAATCTTTCATAGATGTAGTATTTTATTAGTTTAATTGCAGTATTTTTCATTTTATTTATCATTGCAATCAATGCAGAAAACCAAGAGAATTTAAAAAAAAATTTAGTTTAATTAAAAATATAATAATAAAATAAATCAAACACTTTCAACTGCAGAAAACCAAGAGAATTTTGAACAAATGTAAAATAAATAGAAATCATAAAAAATATATATAAATAAATATTAGAAATACTCCAAAAAGCGTAGCTCTTCACGAAGTGAATCATACAAGTTTAAACAGAATCGTATTATATACAGAATAAATGCATAAAATTAACTAAATATGCAATGCTAAGTAAGAAGAACTAATTGAATGTGAAACTCTCACAGAATAGTATTTTGTACAGTTAATTGAATTTTGCGCTAGCTCTATCTGATTTAAATACAGAAACGAAGTGCATAAAATGAGATACAAATAGTGTAGAACTAATAGAAATGGGCAGCTCTCTAATATGCAGTATATTTAACAGTTAAAAGTTGGTATATTTCCAACCAATCCTATTAAGCAGCAGAAGAAACTACATGAAGTTGCGTTGCTCTCAAACGTCTAGTATTTTTGGTATTTTTCATATAGTATTTTCTCGAGGCAATGCAATAAAGTTGCTCAAAAAAAAGGGTCAAAAAGTAAATTTCACTTTGAGTTCATTCTCGATTCTCTTTTGGCTAATGGCCCAAAGTGCTTGACATGACTACAGCCCATGTGTGTGTGTGTGTGTGTGTGTGTGTGTATGTTCGTGTGCAAATAGTATTTACCGTACATGATGAACCTGCGCCCTGTCGGGCCACGGAGAACTGTATGGCCTGCGGCAGAGCGAGCAGCAGGGCGGCAATCCAAATGGCGAAGATGAACTTGATGGCACGCGACAGTTTCGACATGGTGTGCTGCCTGTGCGCGTTAGGGGGTTATACAGACACATCAATCAGTTGTCCCGCAGCCACGCCCACACCCGCACCCACACTCACCTGAAGGGATGACAGATGGCGATGTAACGCTCCACGGTGAACGACGTGATGGTCAGCACGGTCGCATTGGCTGCGGTCTCGGAGAGCACGCTCTCCAGGATGCAGATGCCGTCGGAGAAGGGATAATTGTCGGGCTGCCAGAGATTGTACAGATCCTGTGGCATGCCTGAAGCGAGAGAGTGAAAGCAAACAGTCTCGCTGCACGCACGTAATGTATACGCAATGCAACATGGCGTATACGCAACGCGCATTACGCATACGCAACGTGTACCCACCCGAGCAGAGTAGTATCATATCCGAAATGGCCAAATTGAACAGATAGAAATTAGTCGCTGTATGCATAAAATTATTCCGCGAGATTACGATGCAGGTGATCAGATTGCCCAACACGCCGGCCACAAAGATGAGCGCATAGCACACGGTCAGCGTGGCCAGCAGCGCCATCGGCGGCGGCAGCGGCGACTGTGCCGGCTGCTGCGTCTGCTGCTGCTCCGTCGCCAGCAAATCCTGTGTGTCCAAGCCTTGCAGCAGACTGGTCAGATTATCGGCCGATATGTTCAGCACTTGGGTGAGATTCAGTAAGAATTTCTCATTGTAATACGACGACAGCTCAGTGAGGGGGGACGGCGTGTTCCGGTGGCCCGCAGACATGTTGGCTGCCAGCATGTGTGTGTTTTTTAGTATGTGCGATTGTGTGTGTTAAGCTACGATTTGATTGCATGATTTGAGTGTCGGAGAGAGACAGGGAGAGAGGGAGAGAGAAGGTTGTATTTGTTAGATTAGCTTGACGGTTTGCATTTTGCGTCTTTTTATTTGGCAGCTTATGTCGACATAATACACAAAGTTTGCGCATCAATTTACCGTTATGAGCTGACACGAGTTGCCTCACATAGCCTGCCCCAACACCCCACCTCCCCCCCCTTGTCAGGTGACTGGCGTCTGCCGTGGAATTCATTTGCATTGCTAAGTGGCAATTTAATTGAAATTATTCCTTGGCAGCGACAGCTACAGGACACCAGGCAGGTCTCACTGGGGGGGTGGCTAGGGGATGCAGGCAAGGGTGTCAAGGTCACATGGCTACACAGTACTGACGAACTGAGCAACTGACAGGCGAACAAACTGCCAGCCTTATCGCAGCTACGTCTATACGAAACGCTTCACCTGCCATAAAAAACGTCTAACCTGCATTTGGAATGTCATCTTAAATATACCGCAAAGATACCACGCAAAAAATGAAAAATAAAATGTATATTTAAACAAACATGATTGTCATGTTATAAATATTTATTTCGAATTATGCACGTTTTCAAGAATGTTGTTCATTTTGTGTTTTATTATGATATGAAACCGGTTTGCCCCTAAGCGATTTCATTAACTGTTGTCGCTTCTTCCTCTCCCCGCACTCGATCTCTGTCTCTATTCAAATATATATATTTTTTTTTGTATTTTTTTTTTACACGCATCCCCAAAACCTAGGATTCTGCGCTGAGCTTAAAGTGTTTTTTATGGTTAACATATTTCTCGTTTCGATTTTGGGCACAATTTTTGGGCTAATGAACGCACGATTCTGCAGATAGTCTGATAATGCACAGGGCAATTAATTACGGCGAAAACGTTTAGCAGTTTTTTTTTTTTTTTTTTTTTTTGGGATTTTTTAGCCGGGTTGCTTGTGCATTGGAAACACGTTTAATTAAAATTTATTAAATGTGCTCTGTATTTCGTATTCACGTATTTTCACATTGTTTTGCTTTTGTTTTTATGGAGTGCAATGCACTCGGTTTTTACACTTGTTTTTTTTTTTGGTAGTAACATATGCTAATTGTTAATTGTATTTACAAGGTTTACGAACTGTTGTGTTCTTCGAATAAGTTTAGACACACATAAATCGCTGCTTTATGTAAATAAACTGAAGAATCATTATTACTTTTTGTTACTCTAGTGAACTACGACGTATCGTTCGTTTCGCGTTCGGGTCTCGGCCCACGCTGAGCTGGTCGAAAGCGACGGCAACGACGACGACGGCGACGACAAGAACTGGCCGCAGCATCCGTTTAACAGCAACTGAATTTTTGGCCAACAAGCGAGAAGCGGCAGAGGCGTTAACAGCGACGCAACAGCGCGACGTTGGCAGCGCTGTTAACGTTCAGAACTACCGGTTGCGTGTGGCTGCGAGCAAAGATGTTGCGCTCTCTCTCTCTCTCTCTCTCATACACCCACTCTGCCCATTCCGCTCTCTCTCCCACACTTTGCCTCCCAGACTCTGCTCAAATAAAAATGCAAATACTTAATATTGTGGCATGCACTTAATCTTATTTAGGGCATATTAAAACGGCCCAGGCAGCTTGGCCCGAACGCGTCTAATGATGTCCTTGTGTCCCGCTCTCCCCTCTAGGCCATTGCAGCGCAAAGACAACAATCGGATCGCAGTGGACCTCAATTAAAGCTGCGGGAAAACAATTCAATTTTAGCCTGTACACACACACGTTGGCGTTGAGCTAAATTGCTCGAGAGCCCGAACAGCGTTAAATGGTCAACTAAAATTGACGCGTGTCACAGATACCTCGTAAATTGGTAAAGGTGTGTGGAAGGGTGACATAATTCATAATTTTATATGTTTAGCATATTTTCCTATAATTGCTTACAATAAAAATTGTAACTACTTCTTTAAAGATTAATCCTTAAAAGTTCTAAAATATAAAAATTATTTAAAAATTATTTTGATCTTGTAGATAACTACTTTATAAGTATCTAATCACTTGATCTTATTTGCATCTACACTCAAAACCGTAACGTAGAAGTTTCTATGAAATTAAATAAATTTGCTCTATATTTGATTTTCTAGAAGTATCTATTAAGTTAAACATATTTTTAATGCATCATAACATTTTTATTTATGATGATTGCTGATTGAACTTGTGTCAGCTTAGTTTCTATAATATTGACCCAAAATTTAAGGACTATATCATAAGAAACTCCAAAGTTATGCAGGTAACTACGTAGAACAAAAGTTAGAACATCTAAAGTTGAAGATTAAAGAAAAATATCAAGCCAACTCAAGGAGCCTGTCTTCTTGGCTTATTATACTAAAACATGTTATAGCTTATACTCCATATAGAGCCTATTTATATGCTGCCTGTAGAGGATATCTGCGCGTCGACACGCTGTACTCCTTTTGCCTGCACACTGTTTTTTTTTTACGGCAGTTGGTGAGATTTTATGGGCTCGGTGGGCTTTTGTTAGCCGTTAGTTTTATGGCAGCGCACTGACAAATCTATCACTGGACTTTACGGCCCCATAAAAGTTAAGGTCTCTGTACAGTACAGTACACAGTGTATGCAATGGGATAGATTAGTCGGGGGCCGAAGAGGGAAGACTGTGAGAAATGGCGTGCGAATGACAAGAGCAAATAAATCATGTTACGAGCATGTAGTCGATATTTCAATTTTTATGCAAATAATGCGAAACCATTTTTGGCCACTTAAAACAACAAAGTCCTAAGCAAACAATTCCGTATCCCTGAAGAACTGACCCATTTGGGGTATTCCTTGCACGTGTCCACGTGCCACACGGAGCCGTGCTAGGGCCAATCACTTCTTCAACTTGATTGGCAACTGTCGTCAGTTTTCAATTTCCTAATTCTGTCGCAGTCAGCGTTGTTTTTCCTCTTGGTTTTCCATTCGTTTGTCTTGTCCTTATGTAGTTCGCACATGACATCAGCAACGAGTCGCAGCGTTTTCTATTTTCCTTTCTTTCATTCCTTTACTCTACTCAATTTTCGTTTCTTGAAGTTTTGTCATTCGCTGCAAGTTTTCAATTCATTTAGTTTTATTGTGAATCGCCAAGTCGAAGACGCAGTCGGGCCAAAAGTCATTTACAGTTCGAGTTCTCTTATAAATAAATGTTACAAATAAATAAAACATTTACTCCCCGAAAAAAACCTTTTTGAGACACATGGAAAAATATTTCGACTCTTGTGAAGGAAAACAAATAAATAAGATATTTACCGTTGCTTGGCTATCGGCACAGGAACCTGAATTATTTCAGACGTTCTCATTAGTAGCTCTAGGTACTTAATTAAATAAGAAATGTTCTTTTAGAATTTCTTATAACAAGCATGCAAATTTCCCAGAAAGTACAAGTAGATTTTATGAGCAAAGCTGAAGATCTTTTGAGTTGGGTTTTAAGAATAATTCTGTTTTAAAATTAAATGAAAAGAGAGTTCCTTGGCATGCTTTACGGGCATACTTCTTAGAAAGATTAAAGGCAAACCGCAGAGAAAAGACACACAAAAAATATCTTCAGTTTATACTTAAATATATTTTTTTAAGCTGAAGAATAAACAAATTAAAGCTAGAAAAATTATACTGAAGACCCTTTTAGTTGGTAAATTATTTATATCTTATTTTTATGTATATTAAAGTATTTATATTATATATTTATAAACCACTTTATATATATTAAATGATTTTATACTCTTATAGTGCAAAAGTTTTTTAAAATAATTTGGAACTCGCAATGCTTTTCATTTATCTTTTCAAAAACAGTTTGTAAGGAATAAAACATTGCCATTTAAGTTTCAAGTTTCAAGTGAGATATAAAAACCCTTTTATTTACCAACAGGAAAATGCAAAAGGAAAACTCAAAGCAACCTTCGGCCGGCATTTTTCCCGGAAATTTGTCTAAGAATTTCGCACACAAATTTTGTTCCCGGTAATGTGAAGTCAACTCAATAACCAAATTAAATTCAATTTGGTGCCTCATTTTCTGTTTTTTCTACCTCCCGCCCAAAATTGTCACGACAGACAAATTTTAATTGAATTCCTTCTTTTTTTTTATTGGCAATTTTCGTGTAAATTTTCCGTTGTTTGTTTCTGGGTGCGATTTATGCCGCGCACGCACGCGTTGCCAACAAGTCAGTAGCTCGAGGCGTTTTATTTGCTGGCTAATTGTGGTCGATCGAATTGGCCGATGGCATAAGTCGAATGCCGCCTGCAAGTGCCACGACCCAGTCCCGTTTTGCTATTTATTCATTTGTCTAAAAGCCTACGGAATGTGCAACGCGGCGTATGAGTTATGTGGGGTAGCATGAGTTCATTACGCTCATCATTGAGTCCATAGAAGGACTTTGGCAGCTTGGGCTGATTACATTTAATTAAAGAATAGTCAAATTAAATTGACCCTCTTTAAACATCACCCTCTCGGCTATCGTCATCGTCATCGTTATCGTTATCGTTAAACACATTGCACTCGTAAATTACGATAAGCGTGCTGCAGACCGACCGCAGCGCCAGCCCAAGCTGCGGTCGACCCTTTTCCAGCACCCTGCCTCTTGCTACCCTGCTCGCCTCGTCCCCCTCCATGTGCCTTCTCGACGGGCGACCACATGTGCGTCCCCAAGCTGGAATTATGCTAATCAACCTCACATCGAGTGACCAACAGATTTTAGAAAATACAATTGAATTGTTGGGACTGCGAACAATTTAAGCGTACATATAGTATACATATATATATATATTTAATCTGTTTCAATCTGTTTACAGATATCCAACATCTCATGAATAATCCACACTGCGAACGTTAACTGATTATGGCCAGCGATTATTTGCGCCACATTAAGCCGATATGCCTCGAGACGATGACAGCAAACTTGACGACAAGGCACAGCTGCCTTGCCCATTCGCAGCTGAACTTCTCCGATTCGAATTAGCATCTGCTATCATCGGATGTGACGACAATTTGGGCCCGAAGTAAGCAAGACAATTGTGCGGCAACTTTTAAACGTTTTTTAACTACGGACTGGAGGCGAGCAGATCCTGCTGTTCGAGATGAAGACGTTTAGTTGGGTCGGAAATTAATACCGGAGTGGTATAACAATTGGATGTGAAAGTATTCGAATGACAAGGTATATTAGATTGAATTTAGGTTGACGGATGAGTTCTATAACGAAGTTTTCTGAGCAAAAACTTCTATCATCATCGCAGTTGAGTTTAGTTTGAATTTAGTTTGGTTAGGTTAGGTTAAGATAGGTTAAGGCAGTTTAAGGTAGATAAAGGTAAGGTTAAGTTAGGTTAGGTTAGGTTAGGTTAGGTTAGGTTAGGTTAGGTTAGGTTAGGTTAGGTTAGGTTAGGTTAGGTTAGGTTAGGTTAGGTTTGGTTTGGTTTGTTTAGCTTAGCTTTGGCTACGTTCGGTTGTGCTATATTGGCTTAGGTTAGATAAGAAATTCTTGGCTTACCTTACCTTAAAGCAATGTTTAGGTTAGGTTAGGAAACTTGACGTTAGATTTAAGCCATCCGTTAATGATAATTACTTTCCTTTTATTGCCGCAAAAGATTCCCAAGACTTTCAACTCATAACTCCCCGCTACCTTATTAGTTCAACTGATAATAAAACATAAAATGTTTTCGTCACACGAAAAATCATTTCAAATTTGGCATGCAGCTCTTGGGATTCTGCTTGTCTAACCAGA
Source organism: Zaprionus inermis (assembly GCA_018151445.1). Taxonomy (NCBI): domain Eukaryota; kingdom Metazoa; phylum Arthropoda; class Insecta; order Diptera; family Drosophilidae; genus Zaprionus; species Zaprionus inermis. Next base: position 2,564,203 of record JAECXD010000674.1, on the reverse strand, counting down.
AAACACGCTTTGTTTTCATTTCAGTTATTTATGCATCGGCAGTTTGGAGCAAGTCGCATTATGGCCAAGCCGTAATTACGACCAGCTGACAAACTGATGCCGCGCAACATGGCCCAAAGCCATGAGCAGAGCGAAAAACAAAGCAGAAAGCGAAAAGCGGAGGGCGGAAAACGGAAGAAAGCATGATAAGTGTGGAAAGGCGTGTGTGCTGCGGACTGGTAGATATCCTGTAAAGATAGGAGTATCTTTGTGATGCAAAAATATCTATGGGGTACAAAAGTATCTATGAGACACAAAAGCTTCTTTGAGAAAGAAAAGTATTTATGAGGTAAAAGAGTGTCTATGAGATACATATGTAAGTATCTTTGAGATACAAAAGTATCTTTTAGATACAAAAGTATATATGAGAATCAAAAGTATAACATTATCAAAATTTACAAAATGATCTAAGAATTACAAAATTATTTATGAGATACAAATGTATCTATGAGATTGAAATGAAATCTATGTATCTATGAGATGTTAATTATCTTTCCGGCACAAAAGTATCTTTGAGATACAAATGTATCTATGAAACAAATCTATCTTTAAGGCATAAATTTATCCTCGAGATTTTAAAGTATCTTTGAGATACAATAGTATCTTTGAGGTAGAAAAGTATCTTTAAGTTACAAAATGATCTTCAAAATGCAAAGTATCTTTGAGATACAAATGTATCTATGAAAAAGAAAAATATCTTTGAGACAAAAAAAGTATCTTTAATGTAAAAAAGTATCTTCATCAAGAGTTGACGTGCCCCATTCGCCTTGGCAACGCCAGCAGGGTATATCACGTTATGTTAGCGCGGGAAGAGAAGTGAACCGAAAGGAGAATTCGCTTTAAAGCCACAAAGGCCATTTCCATCAGTTCAATTGAATGTGCTGTGCGACGAAAACAAATGCGACCAAATGTGGCTGCGTTGGTTGAGCCAAAGATTAATATGCGGTGGCCCAGAAAGAAGACGAAGACGCGCCTGTAAATGCCTGGAAAAACGCTGGAAAAACAGCAGAAGCAGCCGACGAAGAAGGAAAGAAAACAAAATGACGCTTTGATTTCGCGTGAGTTTTGATTGTTTTGCTGGAAGAGAAGTAGAGAGAGGAGGAGACTAACTTGAAACCAGTTGAACGTCTTGATGGGCGGCGCCGTGGGCCATAAATATTAAAAGTAACTGTAAGTGTAAGTGCTTTGCCCCATTTGCCAGTTGAATTGCCGATAAAAATATGCTCATCCAAGTTTTTTAATTCAATTCAATTTTATGAAGACGAACTACCGTTTATGGCGCCCACAGCTATGCATTACTCATACGCCATGTGCGACGCGTGAGCAGGCGAGCGTGTGTGCGTGTGTGCGTGCGAGTGTGTGTGTTTGAGAGACACTGTCTCTGTGTCAAAGTCAAGGTAAAGTACATGAATTTATGAATGAAATTATGCCCAGAAGGCAACATAGAGAGAGCGAGAGTGAGAGAGCGAGAGCAGCAGAGCGCCTGAGAGAGCATGCCTAGACTAACAGGACCTGGCGCTGCTCTGTTAACTAGTAACAGCTGTTAAAGCTTAACAGCTGCGCCGCCACTTGCTGCCACGTCGCGCGCCACGGACTTTAGTCTAACGTTGACTGCGCTAACGAACCGACATAGGCGGGCTCCCAAAAAAAAAGGAAATGAACTCAGAACGAGCTAACAAAACTTACGTCGAACTGTTTCACACTTAAGTGATGAAAAATCTGATAAACTAAGAGTAAAATAAATGAAAAGTAAAATCGAAAGTGTGCAAAGAAAACAAATAAAAAACAAAACTTTCGTTGAGCTGTTACACATTTAAGTGACATCCAAAACTAGAAAACAAGAAGAGTAAAATTAAAAACAAAAAGGAAAGTGTTCAAAAACAATTCTAAATGTTAATTAACAAAACACTCGTTGAACTGTTTCATATTCAAATGCTACAAGTATAAGTAAAAAAGTTTGAAAAACTAATAATAAAAAGAAATGTGTAAATAAATTATTAATATTTAAAAAGTAAAACTCTTGTATCATTAAGCTGTGAGCTATTAAAAATCAAAGAAAAAATAAATAAAACTTTTAAAAAAATTATAAAAAATACAAGTCTGCTTCAAAAATTGTAGATTTATTAAATCAAAACGCTCTGCAAAGTGATAAAAAGAATTGAAAAACGAAGCCAAAAAATAAAGTAATATATACAATAAAAGATTAAAATAAATTCCAAATAAATTCAAGAATTTTCCACTTTAAAAAAGTGCTTCAATAAGCGCAAACATTTCCCGCGCAGTGTCAATAAAAAATTTGTCGCGGCAGTTGCTTTGTGATAACTCTTTTTATCACTCGCTGCCAGCACAAAAGGACGCACTAAACTTGCGGCTCGCGATAAAGATAAAGAAGACAAGGCGTGCTTAAGCAGGCACAAAGTCAGCGCGTGGCAACTGTCATCTAGAAGGAGTAAGTGAAGAAGGAGACGCGTTCCGGGAAAGAAAATTCAATCCGATTCATGTCGTGGCCTAATTTAAGAAGTTGCCTACATTTTGGGGCACGACTCGAATTGATTGTGTTGCTCGCCCGGGCACATGGCCAACTTAACGTTCACACCTGAGTTGGCAATTCAATTATTTCTTCAATTACCGCAAACGAAACGACGCAATAGACCAGGACTTGAGCCAGTCTCCCTCCCAATCCCCAGGGGGCAGTCGGCCTTCTGTGTTATCTCAACTTAAACTTTGTTAAAGCGCATTTAGCTGAGGCCATTAATTAACTCAGAACACTGCGGTCTAGCCTTCCAATTCTACCAAAATTATGATTAATGTTTGCCGCAAAACGCGGGCTGCATGGCAGATGAGAGGCAGAACCAAGGGGACACGTGCCAAACCGTTGTTATGCCAGAATTGCGGTGTCAAAGTGTCGTTTGAAACTGCCATGTGTGGCTTGGTCTGATCGAAGTCTCTCCTGGACTTACTGGGCGAAGATGGCAGCTATTTATAGGCACAGAAAACAACAGCGGGGGAGAGAGGCGTGGCAAATTACGCAGCTGCCGTAGCCACCTGTGGCATAGAGGCAAAGGGGGCGCCTCCGTGAACATATTATTATGTTGGGGATTCAATTTAAATTCAAACTTGAGCCTAATGACTTTTAATGTTGTTTGCTTTACAGGCGAATGCACAATTTGCTCCTGTCGTCTGGACCGCTTATCAGCCATGGGCGCAGGCGTCGTCTCCCGCTGCCACATATATTAAGAAACAGTGATAAGGGGCGCAGAGCGAGGCAGCTCGATTAATTGACAACTGGCAGCTGGCAGCATGTTACAAGGCAGCATACCCGCTCAGCTCAATCAATCATCCGAACATCATCATGCCACCACATCCCATCCCAGCGCCAGCGCCAGCCCGGAGCTGCTGCTGCTGCAGAATGACAAATTCCTAACACATTTCGCTCAACGACTCAACATGTCCAATGCGGAGCTGAGCAATCTGTTGAGGCCGACGGCTGCCGATGCGAACGGCAGCATGCTGACCACCATGACAACGAGCCTGGACGGCGCCGGGCGCCAGTATCTGGAGCAGGCGAGTGAATCGTCCACGCTGCTGATTGTGCTGACCGTGTGCTACGCGCTCATCTTTGTGGCCGGCGTGCTGGGCAATCTGATCACCTGCATCGTGATTGCGCGCAACAATTTCATGCATACTGCAACCAATTTCTATCTGTTCAATTTGGCCGTCTCGGATTTGATACTGCTCGTTTCGGGTAAGCCTCGCTGCGTATACGTAATGCGCGTATACGTAATGTGCGTGCAATCCCTCTCTCTCACCCGCTCTCTCTCTCAATTGTTTCTACAGGCATTCCGCAGGAGCTGTACAATCTGTGGTGCCCCGACTCGTATCCATTCAGCGACAGCGTGTGCATACTGGAGAGCGTGCTCTCCGAAATGGCCGCCAATGCCACCGTGCTAACCATCACCGCCTTCACCGTCGAGCGTTACATTGCCATCTGTCATCCGTTTCGGTAAGTCAAGCGATACGATAATGCCCAACTAATTAGCTGAAATTTAATATGCCGCTGTAACGGTATTTATGACAGCATTATTCCAATAATTTCACGCACTGGCAGACACTATGCGTATAACGGTAATCAATGAATTACATAATCAGACCGGACCAGGCCAGATATGCGTGTATGTCTGTCCGATCAGACAGTCGGCAAATAGAGACAATTCGACGCGTGTCTGTTCGCAACACGATACAGTCGACTAAAAATATAATAAATTAGCAGACTGTTTTTTAGTGCATCACTGATAGGTCTGCTAATTAAATTACATGGTTGGAAACTCTATTAAAGCGCAGAAATACTTTATTTGCGCTATGAGAAAAAACTTACTGTTTATAAATATTTTTTTCTCATTTTATTTGAATAGTCTCATGCAGTTTTTTCACACTTTTGTCAGACTCCTGAAACAGTTTTAACTCTCGATTAAGTTAATAAAAAATATAATTCGTAAATAGTTTAACCCTTTGCCACAGTAATGAAGCGCATAAATGTGCAAAAAGTCACGCTTTATTTGCGCAGTTCTTCATTTCTCACTTTTTTCACTCTTTCGGTTGCATTGCAATTCGCTCATAATTAAATTGCAAAATAAACAGAAAGGAATTTCGGTTAAATGCAGTAATATTTGCGCATTACAGTCTGTTTTTTTGTTTGACTTCGTAACGAGAACTGATTAAGATAACTGTACACACTTAATTTATTTAAAGGCAACTTGTCTGTCATATTTAATTTTATTGCTTTTTTATTGTGGATATTCATAATGCCGACTGCAGTATTTATTGCAGTATTTATTATAGTAAGTGAGAGGAGCCACAGTCAATTATTAACTGTGTAGAACCATGGATATAATATTGTATATTTTAAATTTTTAAATAACTTCCACGTTGAATATTTTTTCATATTGAAATTTGCAGAGCACAATTTTGCTCTCATAATTATTTTGTATACCAAAACTGACAGTTCTAGCTATAAAATTGCGCTAGAAATTCGTGTATTATTGATTAATGGGGGCGTGGCAAAATTCATAAACACTTTGAAAAACTGCAATGCATGCGAATATTGTTGCAGAAGTTGCTGGCTTAGGCACATAGTCTTTGAGATAAAGAGGCAAATACAGGCATACAGACAGGGGGACACACAGCAAGAGAAAGATAGATAGACAGAGAGACAGACAGACAAATAGATAGTCAGATAGATACTCAGATAGATAGACAGAAAGATAGACAGTCTCTGAGATTTAGAGGGAAATACAGAGACACAGAGAGACAGACAAATAGATAGACAGATAGATAGTCTCTGGGATCTGGAGAGAAATTTAGACAGAAAGACAGAGAGACAGACAGGGAAACAGACAGACAGAGAAACAGGCAGACAAGGAGACAGACAGAGAAGAAATAGCCAGATAGACATACAGAAAGACAGACAAATATATGGATATATAGACAGTCTCCGAGATCTAGAGAGAAATACAAACATACAGATAGATAGACTGGGAGACAGACAGACAGGGAAACAGATAGACAGACACAGAGATAAAGAAGCAGACAGACAGAAAGAGCGAAAAATAGATAGACAGACAGAAGAATAAAGTTACAGTTGTCTCCTTCACATATTGTATACCTAATTCAAGAAATATATATGCCCCTGAACAAGCAAGTTCTTTAGTTACTGCAAATCGAATTTGAATGCTCGACACAATATTGTTTTAACATACACTCAACGCGATTGCTTTCAATCAAAGTGCTGCTTAAACGGCCACTTGATTGGCCCGGTCGGGCACTTGGTTAGAGCGAAACAGCTCGGATATTTATGAAGCTATACGCGTGAATCATCTTTGCAGGCAGCACACGATGTCGAAGCTATCGCGGGCCATCAAATTCATCTTTGCCATTTGGGTGACGGCGTTTCTGCTCGCACTGCCGCAGGCCATGCAGTTCTCGGTGCTCAAACAGGATGTGGGCTACTCCTGCACGGTGGGTTTTACGACAGCTAACCCGCACTTTATAGAGCACATAAAGCAATAAGTATGTTTCTCTTTCGCAGATGGAGAACAACTTCTACGCGCATGTGTTCGCCGTGTCGGGATTCATTTTCTTCTGCGGCCCCATGACGGCGATCTGTGTGCTCTACGTGCTGATTGGAATGAAGCTGAAGCGCAGCCGTTTGTTGCAGGCGCTGCCCAGACGCGCCTTCGATGCGAATCGCGGCCTAAACGCGCAGAGTCGCGTCATCAGAATGCTGGGTAGGTGAGTTGAGTGGGGGCAGCCGAGCGTGGCGTGGCAAGGCGTGTTGCGATTGATTGATTGAAGTCAACGGCAGCGGCAGCAGCGTCTGCCAGAAACCACAACGCGTTGAGCAGCTTGCCAAACTTTCTCATCAAAAGCGCTCAATTTGAAATTAATGTCAACAGGCACACACACACACACACTCTCGCACACTCTCACACACGAAACCCTGCGCAATTTGAAAACTTTGCGCATCGATGCGTATACGCCATGTGGGCCGTGCGCCTGTTACATTTTTTTCGCGCTTGTCTATTAATCAGCTCAGGCCCCCACTCGCTTGTTGTCTATAAGGATAAGCTATGCCCGGAAAATATAAACTGTCGTTTATTATTATTTTCCAAAGTCTTTTAGCGTTTTTGCCCTAGCAAAGCATACAAAACTGTCTAGGAAAAGTCAGAGAAAGTCTTCGACAGCTGAGACTATCTACCAAATCATTTGATGGTTTATTTGCTATATATCTCTATATATCCAACTGCCATTAATTTATCTGCTAACTATACATCTTCTTTTTATGCATATACCTAACTATGCTTACTTCGCTTCAATTTCTTTTCGTCTAGATTTAGTTTTCCTTTCAGCCTATTCATTCGTTTTCTCCATCACTTCTAACATACTGTATGATTTGTTTTGCTCTTCTTGCCACCCTCTTTGCAGTAGCTGTAGCCGTTGCCTTCTTCCTCTGCTGGGCACCCTTCCACGCCCAACGCCTGATGGCCGTCTACGGCGTCTCGCTGATCAATGTCTGTCGCTGTGCGGAATCCTTCAACGATTACTTTCGCATACTGGACTACACGTCGGGTGTATTGTACTTTCTTTCGACCTGCATCAATCCGCTGCTCTACAACATCATGAGTCACAAGTTTCGCGAGGCCTTCAAGGTGAGTTGAGAACCTATGATAATACAGTACACCCGATTCCCAGACCTCTTCTTTTTTTTAATTCGGATTATCCAGGGGCATCTTTAATATATCATAGGTTAAGGTAGTTTTGGAGTGCCCTACTAAATATGCCCAATCAGCTAGAGACTCGGAAATCATGCCTTGGCAAACTAGGTTCAGGTACTTTATTGTACCCAAAAAGCTTGGACTGTACTCAGGAACCAAGTGGATACTCATATGCTTAGGTAGCTTGTAACTGTGTAACTTGAGGAACCTAAGATGGTGCCAGCTTACGGATCATAACTTAAGCTGTACCTGATATTATCGCCAAAGCCTTTAGCTCTAACTTGTACCTATTTTATTCTTCAAAAGGGTACAAAAAAGACCTTAGGACGTAGATAAATCCTAGTTTACTCCTCAGTCAAGTCGCCAGCGTGTACCAAGGTGCAAAGACCTTAGAATGTGGATAAGACCTTAGTCTGTCCATGGGAATATACCTTACCCCTGGAGGTCTTAAGCTGTACCGTGTACCCAATCTGTAGCTCAGACAAAGAGCTGAAAGTGTACCAAGGAATAGATTCAACCTTAGGCTGCAACTTGGTACACATTCGACTTTCTAATGTACTCGGTTTATTTATTCAAACAAAACTTGAGAGTGTACCAAGGCAAAGATTAGACCTACTGCTGTACCTAGGTACAGTTTAGAGCGCACAGTGTACCTGTATATAAAACGAGAGCTTAGAGTGTACCAAAGTAGAGATAAACCTCATGCAGGACCCTAAACTCCTTGGCCCTATGCCCATGCTTAACTTATTTGCTTCAACTTAATCTACCCAAGCGAAAACCCCACTGGGCGTATACCCAACAGCTGTCAGAGCCTACAGGGTATACTGCCATATTTTCGGTTCCGTTCCCATTCGTTGTCATTTTGTGCGCAGAGCGATAACACGGGAGGGGTGGGGGCAAACCCCAATCAACTGTAAATGACTGTGGCGCAATCAGTGGCCAAATCCCTTCCAGCCACAGGCTTCCCTCCTCCTCCCCCTCTAATACCACACCTCATTTCACTTGGATTTGCTGCACACACACTAAAAAAATTGCTTTCTGGCCTGGCGGCGCTTATTGCAGATCACGCTGACGCGGCAGTTCGGGCTGGCGCGGAGCCAGCAGCGCAGTCAGTACCAGCACCAGCACAACTACAGCGCGCTGATGCGTCTGCACGGCTCGATGCGATTGCAGCCGGCGGCCAGTTGCAGCGTGAACAACAACGCACTGGAACCCTACGGATCGTATCGCGTCGTGCAGTTCCGCTGCCGCGACGGAAGCCACCAGTTGTCGCAGCAGGATAGCATCAGGACGAACACAACGACGACGACGACGATTAACAGCAGCAGCCAGGCCGGTGCGACGGCTGCGACGGGCAGGGGCCGGTCGCGTAGCAAGCAGGAGCTGTACGGGGGCGTGGTCGCCGGCACGCATCGCATGCTGCAGGCGCAGGTATCGCACGCCGTGCTCGATAGCGCCAAGCGGCACACGCTGCTTGCGACCAACAACGGCGCGCTGCTGCTGTCGCCGGCGGCTGAGAGTGCGCCCGGCGACGCGGGCGACGGGCAAATGCAGCCGGCGACGCGGCTGAAGCTGTCGCGTGTCATCAGTCGCAGGGACTGCGAGCCGGTGGTGGCCGGCACGTACAGCGGCAGCAGCAGTCTGCCCGAGCAGGAGCTGTGCCCGAGCGGCGATGTGACGGCGACGGCGACGGCGACGGTGGCGGAGGTGCGACGCTTGCCGTGGCGCAAGAAGCGCCAGAAGGGCAATGCGGCCAACAACAATGAGACGGGGGCGGGGGCGGGCAGGCAGGGCTTGGCCACGCCCAAATCGCTGTGATAAGAGACAAAGAAGGCGTAGAAGGAAAGCGGATGTGGAGCGAGAGCAGAAGAATTGTCTTAATGTTTGCCAGGCATATATCATTAATAAAAGTAAGCGAACAGAGCGGAACGAAATGGGAATGAAACAGGAACAAGGGGAATGGAACGAAAAGAAGTGGAATGGAACAGGAACGAAGTGGAATGTGAAAAAGCAAACTAAAATGGAACAGGTCGAAGTGGGCAGAACAGAAACGAAGTGAAAAGGAGCAGAAACGAAGTGGAATAGAATGGGTTGAAGTGGAATGTATAGAAACGAATTGGAAAGTAGCAGGAACAAAGTGGAAATGAACAGTAACGAAGTGCAATAAAACAGAACGATGTGGAATGGAACGGCACGAAATGGAATGGAATGGAACATAAGATAATCTGATAAAATAGAAGTAAACGAATGAAATATAGCAGATAGAATGCAATGGAGTACAAATCGTAACCGAAACGAAGTGGAATGAAACATAAAATGTAATCATAGAGGGCGCTGTAGCGCAGCATATAATAAAATGCAAAGAAACAAAATGAAAAAAAGTAGAATGAAACGGTGCGGAATGCAGTGTACTAAAACCCAGCCTGGAACGCAGTGGAATAGAACAGAGTTCGACAAACTTTCCATGTTAATTTATGGTCATAAAACGAGAGATCGCGCCCCAGACGATTTATGCCTGGCATAAAGTCGGCCTAAACCGCCGCCTAACGGGCCACGGCACCCGCCCCGAATGACGAACCGCATTCAAGTACATAAATTAAGTGTTAAGTCTCTTCCTCTACCCCCTCCTCCCCACCCCCTCTCTAACCAGAAAAAAAAGCAAGTTAATAAACGAAAACGAAAACGAAACAAATAAAATTGTTGCATGCAGCGAAAACAAACGTTCTTCTGGCTCGACTTTCCGCCTGGGGTGTGCGTGTGTGCGAGTGTGTGTGTGCTGCCAAGTCGGTGTCATCTGCATGTTGAAACTGGGATAAAAGTCGAGTGTTACACGTGGTCTCACTCCCTCTCTTTCTACCTACCCAGCTGTCTCTTTGTGTGCGCACTGCGGGGATTTGCTGCCTGTTGCAGTCGATTAGACTGGGGCAATTTGCACTTGGCCCCGTGACAGGGATTTGTAGGGTATTTCAAGTGTCGCAAATGCATTTGCAGACAAGTTCACAACTTTTGTCGAGTATTTGTTTCCCTTTTACGCCTGTGCAAGACAAGGGACTTCAAGTGAAACAAGACACAGCCTGAAGAGGATGCTGGCAAAAAAAAACTGTGAACAGAAGTAAAAGAAAAAAAAACTAAGAAAAGAGGCAAGAGTTTTAATTGAATTTAGGAAAAATATTGCATAGTATATAAAGGATATAATAGATTCTATTGGATACTAGGAAGATAAAAAGCTTGGATAACAAATTTTAGATTTTTTACGTATATTTTGAAGTGCTTCAGTAAGATTTTTATCATACACATATTTTCATATAAAAATTGCATGAATTTAAATCTTCAATTCCTAGAGAAATCGCTACTTAGTTGCCAAATCAACAAATACTTTAAGCCACACAAAAATAAAATAAAAACTGTCTATCTGCTCAACTTGCTCAAGAGATAAGCTCTCGAATAAAATAAAATAAATATAATAATAATTACCATAAAGAGCAGCACAATAAGCGGCATTCGCAGAGTTCAGTTTCAAAGAGAAATAGACCCTGTAGCAGCTTAAGAAATCACTGTGCAAATTTCACAATTCTCTAGTTTATTTTTGTTGTCGGAAAATCGCTTTAGAATCCACTTGAATACTCTTCAAGGGAACCAACACATTTTTTGCATTTGATTTTCCTGCGGCAAAAACTCATAAACAACGCAGGCTTAAATGAAGCGTTGCAGCAACAAGCTGAAGTAAAGTGTTTTTTCAAAGCATTTTCCATCCCGACTACTTACTATGCGTAACCTCGTCCATCATAGCGCGTAACTGATCAATCAAAGGCGCTGAAAAGTCATAAATTTTTTAGCCCATCGTCAACAAGTTGAACGCCTTCATGCGTAGCCCCAGATTGAAATCTGTGTCGGGCACATTATGCGCCGACAGTTTCGGTTTATTATCCACTGTCCGCAGTCCACATTCCCCCTCTGCTTTGCTCCACTTTTTCGCTATACACATTCCATGCCATTGTCGTCTGCTCTGGCCGTGGCCATTCGCAAATAGTAAAACTATGAGATAGTTTTGTATCTCATCATAAGCCGAGAGAATTTAAACCCACATCCTGCACGTTATTTGCCTGTCTGCGCTTAACGAGCTCATGGAAAGCTTTTGAACTTTCCCCGTAGGGCACATGGCCACGCCCACACACGCCTCTCGCCGCTCTCGTCAACTTCTTTAAAGCCTGCTTAAAAATGAACAAGCAATTAAATATTTACAAAGCTCTTAAAACGAGATAAAAAAAAACAAAGTTTCCTGCTCGCATATTTCTAGCTTGTATAATGCAATCATGTGTAAGTAGCATCACATCACATATGAATGACCAAATCCTTACGGAATATTCCGTACATATACATAATATTTATGCATTTCTGTTTCTAGTTTTCATGGTCTACGGCTTTTTGCGTTCGGTTACGATGAACTCAATTGATTTCTGCTCTTTCTTTTTTTTGTGATTTCTATTGTTGTCAATGTTGATGCGAGGTCAAGTCCCTTCAATATTTTCCAAAAATATGCAGAACTACACTGATAAGTGTATGCGTGTGTGTGTGTGTGTTGGTTTTGGGCTGAAATTTATGGTTACACCGGGAGAAAGTAGTTGGCAAATGAAACCGAGGTAGATATTCGCAAGCTTAGCAAATCAATTTTGATTAGTTTCAGCTTAGCCTGATATTTATGAGTGCACTGAGAGAAAGAACAACCCCCCGGGAGAACGAAACGATGTACACAAAATAACGCAAATTTATTGAATCGATTAAAAGAATATTCTCGAATGAAACAAATCGCTTTACAAGCATTTAAAATATCAACAATGTTTTCCTAACTTTTTTCTTTCTACTTATTATGTCAATTTTCCTTTTACACTTAGTTTCTAATCTCTTTTCAATGCCCAAAAAACGCTCAAATTTCCAAGAAAAACAACCGAGTATTTTATCAAAAAAATATCTATTTTCAGTTGCAAATATGTAGAGTATTCTCAAAGTACTCGATAATTGAACAGCGCACTTGAGTTGCCAGTCAACTATAAAAAGTAATAAGATCGTTTTCTGCAATTCCCTTTCTCTACAGATTTTCCACAAACTAAGCCCAAAATTCGGTAGAATTTTCTCTGTGTGTAAAGCACTTGCAGTTTGTTAAAAATTTCATAGCATACTTTTCAGCACTCGAACATAAAATTCAATTAAAAACGCAAATGAATCGTAGCATTTCATTTGGCAATGGCAATGCCACAGAATGCGGCTTAAGTTTGCTGTTTATTTGTTTATAAATCCGTAAAATTGAGCCAGCTACATGTGTGTAGAGTGTCAATGCTTTTGGCAGTGAAATTTTGAATTTTTAAAGTGAAATTTAAACGCAATTCGACTCGTGGGGTACGCCTCGAAATGTGCTGCTTATTTTTCGGGTTTTCTTCTTATTTTTTGGGCCAACAAATTAAACGCAGCACAGCCCGGTCACAGTCACAGTTCAACAAACTAAAAGTGTTTGTTTTATGGCCAACAAGTAGACTGAGTCGCAGTCGCGCTGGCTTTGGCATTGCGAGTACTCGAAAAGGGCCCGAGTCGCAGGGCAGACGGGGCCAAAGATTAGCTGCAGCCCCGTCAGGTCCAAAAATAACTCGAACTCGCAGTCGGACTCGGACTTGACTTGTACACGCAGTTGTTCAATTGCAGCCATACGATAATAAGACTCTTAGCCTTGCCCAAGCAGCCGTGAACCGTTAGCCGTCCCTTTTGACTGGACCCCGTCTATGTGTTTCTGTCTGCCTCTCTTTGTGCCAGTTTTCCTGTCGCGCTTAAAGAGCCAACTGACTCGCGCTTTTCGGGCCTTTAAGTTGCCCGGGAACCTGCGTAGTGGCTGCCGCTTTGCTAAACCAGAAACGTGTCCATTGTAATCCGTTCGGGCTTAAACGCTGCGACTTCGCTAGAAGTGCCTCTTCTCTCTCTCTCTCTCTCTTTCACTGAAATTAAAATTTATTAAGCAAATTTACACAGATCCTTTTAATGGACGCAACTCGTGCGAGGCATCTGCGTATATACCCTAGGTAAGGTAAATACAGGGTATGCTAGCTGCTAGCTTAATAATTTTTCCATTTCAGATAATAGATATTAATATAGATTCTATCTTTTTAGATAAAAGCACTTGATAAATTGTTTAAACACTTTTTTGAACTTATTCCTTTAATTTGCAAAGAAACTTAATAAACAACTTTAATGAAAATATTTATAATATTTATAAAAATACAAAAAGGCACTCAAAAAAAAATTGTAATATTATACATATTATATTTCGCTTACAGCGCATCTAATAGTCATGCTGAATTTTCTCTAGGTGCCGCCTCGTACAAAAGTATCGAATGCAGTACACAACTTTTGCTTCCGCGGAGATTAATTAACGATTTCGGGCCAACTGGAACAATTAATAAGTGTATCGAAAGTTTTATTAATTAAAACAGTTCAGTTTAGTTGACAAAAGTTTGGCAAATCAATAGTTGCGACTTTATGAACAAGCCCGAATAATTTGTGAAAGTAAGTTGAACATGAAATGGGATCAAGCTAATTATTAAGAGTGTATAAAGAAAATGTCATAACTTCAGCTTGAGTTGGTTAAGTAAATCGATAGTTTTTGCAGCAATAAATCTATAAAAAGTAGCGAACTAATTTAATAAAAAGAACTATAGAGAAATAAATTAAATAAATTGTTCAACCTGCGATTTATGGCAACAAGCAGAAAAAAACTGCTGCCTACTTTCAGGCTTGCGGTCGAAATACGAGGCCAACATTATTCTACATGCCAAACTAACAATTAAATTGAATTTGCATAATAACCTAGCACAACTCAGACAGCCAGCACATTTTAGTATTGCTCGCCTTTTGATTTCAATTAATTATTTTCGGTTTTAATTGCTGTCAAATTGATTTTAATAAGCTTCAATGACAGATAAATTGCAACAGTTGCATTCAACTATAATTAATTGGTAGTATTAGGAATTATTTACGAAAATAACAAGCAGTCAAATGCAGTAGAGGAAGTTCATATGGATTGTGCTAATTTTAATTGAGAATCGGATAAGTCAAGCGAGTGCATGCAGATTAAGTATACGCATAATCGTACACGAAATTAGGCCAGCTTCTCACAGTATTCGCCTATTAACGTAACTTGCTGCAACTGAACGCCCGTTGCATTTCGCCATGCATATATTGTGAATAAATTTCAAGTGACACAAAATCAAATGGCAAACAATTGCAGCTATTTTGAGGGAGTAGGAAAGGATAACTGCCAGACAGCAATAAAGAGAGGGAGATAGGCAGAGAGGGAGCGCTGTGGCACGAGTTCCCGAGTTGCTCGTTAAAAGCGACATGTGTCCGCATATCGCATAGCGGGACATGTGGGAAACATCCGTTTTACAAATTACACATAGAACGCAGACAGAGGGCGAGAGACAAAGAGAGCGCGAGCGCGAGCGTGAGCGAGAGAGACACGCAAGGAATCCGGCGACAGCTTGTGCCATTCCGCACGTACAGGCAGGCTAACGGACGGAACGGTTCTAACGGGCAGTCGCCCTCTAACTGTATTTTACTGACGACCACGCGGGCACAGCCGGTTGCCAAGGAGTTGTCGAACACGATGTCGAAGCTAATTGAAATGATTTGGATGGCGGTGAGAAGTGAAACAAAAACAAAGGGAGCAGGCACAGCAAAGCCTGTTAAATTTATCACACAAATCTGGCAGCCAGACAATATACAAAGTGATTTCTTTGCTTCGTCTTCCTGCTTATGGCATATATATCAAACTATGCGACCGACCGCACGGGCCAAAGTTCCCATGTGTCAAGTGACCTTTTCAGCGGCACAGTCCGAGTCACAAATCAAGCGCAAGCAAAAAACGTGGGCAACCCCGGCCAGGCAGGGCAGGTCGACTTGTGACGACCCTAAGCGATTTGGCTGAAATTTGAGCTTGAAAAGGGGTGCAACTATATTAAAGAGTTGATGAATTTATTTAGTTGTTTGAAGGAAATCTCTTGCTGTTCAACAATATATATATACTTTGCAGCGCCTTAAAGTCTGCAATACCCGCAACTAGTGTGCATAATAAGTTACGCCCACATTTAAAATAACACACAATGCATAAATCAATGCGAAGCAAGCAACAAACAATGCAAACAGTGACAGCAAAAAGAACAGCCACAGCTGAAAAAGACGGCGCAGGCTCGCGCGGCCCGAGAGTATGCTACACTTGCTGCGCATTATGCAATATTTATCGAGACGGCAAACGGTGAATGGAAATTTAAAAAGAAGGAAAGAAAAAAACAGCGAGTAGTATGAGACCAGCATAACTTTTAGAAATTCAAATGCGCTGACAACAGGCGGCAGTCAGGCAGAGAGGGGGCGGGAGAGAGAGGCGGGAGAGAGAGGCGGGAGAGAGAGGCGGGGAGTAGAAGGTGGCAAAATAAACTGCGCAAATGAAAGGAAAATACTCGAGCTGTGTTTCTGGCAAATAGTCAACATCAACATTAAATCAATTGAAAACGCAAATGTTCTCACGAAATCCCGACTTGATTTATGCCGTAGCCCCTGCCCCTGCTCTACGGCTATCGCCTGACTGCGTCTTGGCCTTGAAAGCGCATCGAGAGCTTTATAGGTGTGGACGGGTATTAGACAATTATATTTTAGGAATATATTACATAATGTTGGGCAAGCGGGCTTTGAAATGTACGGGTAACTTCGGAAATAAATAAAAGTATCTTAGAGATACAGAGGTAGCACAAAGCATTTAATGGCTCTGGTAGGTAAGCAGTTATTTTAAGTAAGACAAAAGAGTATCTCGAAGATTAAGAGTATCTCAACAATGCAAAAGTGTTCCAAAGATACACAGGTATGTCAAAAATACAGAAATATTCCACGAATATAGAGTGTACATATATGAATATTTCTGAAAAAAATAAAAGTATCTCAAAGTGTTTCCCGCATTCAAATGTACCTCAAAGATACAAAACTTTCCCAAAAAATTATGATTACCCTCACAGGTACCAAAGACTAAAAGATACAACTAGATCTCAAAGATGCAAACATATCTCCCAGATACAAAAGTATCTTAAATAAATAAAAGTATCACATAGAATAAAATGACATTAATATGAATGTATCTTCAAGAAACAAAAGTATCTCGCAGATACAAAAGTATCTTAACTATATTAGACTATCTCAAAGAGCAAAATGTCATAGGTAAGTACGTATCTTAAAGTAACAAAAGTATCTTAAGTACATAAAAGTATCTCAACGAGTAAAATGTCATTGTATCTTAATGAAACAAAAGTATCTCACAGCTACAAAAGTATCTCAAAGAGTAAACTGTCATTATATATGTATGTATCTTTAAGAAACAAAAGTATCTCAGTGCTATAACTTCATTTGCTTGCGGCTTTTCGGTTACAACCAAGCAAATTCTGTGACAACCGCGCGATAATGAAATGATTTAACTGCCTTTAGTGGAGTTGGGCTTTCGGGAAGGTGTTACTGCAGCTCGAGCGACTCTGTTAGTCAAGTCATGTCGCATAGCTGCACCGCAAACACAGACACACTCGCATACACAAGCGCAGCCGAGGAAACAATGCACAGTTCGTAAATAAGTCGCCTAAGTAAGCACAGCGAGACGGGGCGAAGGCCGCGAACAGGCGAGATCAGAGTGGGGAAAGGAGAAGAACATGGGATGAGGGGAGTAAGATATAGGGGGAGTAAGTGGGAAGCTGTGTTCTTAGCCAGTACAAACTGATGAATGAGACAACTTGCAGCAAGAGCAGCAAACAAAGACGACGCTGCCTTTTTGCTCGCTCCACGCCCCCGCCCCCTCGCCCACAACACCAACTCCAGCGGTCTGCACGCGGGAAATTGGAAAAGCTTGCGTCCGTTATGTGTATTTTAGCGTATTTTATTGCAGCTGCCTCCACTTGTGGCATGCAGCAAATGAACACTCCACTCACTTGCATTGTACATGTATTTACGAGCGATTATTGTCCAACGAGGGTTGCCACAGCACCACTTGACAAGGTTGTGAGGTTATGTAAATAAGAAAATGTGCTCAATTCTCCACAATTTCAGTCAGAAACAGACGGGAAGTAGATTTTTATATTAATTATGAGTTGCTTAATCAACTAAAATCAAAAACTAAAGAATCAATTTTTTGAAAAAATTTCGAAATTTTTGTAAGGGGTAAGTATGGAAAAATTGAAAAAAAATTTAACATTTTTTATTGCTAAATTTTGAATGGAAAATCAATCTAGAATGGAAACCATGAAAAAAATGACATACCACACAAAATTCTGATGAATTTTAAGAAAGTTATGAAGGTTAAATCCGAGTACCAGGTCGGAAAAACTCTGCAGGGGTCGAAAGAACCCTTAAAATTGGGTAAAATTGCTCTCATTTCCACAATTTTAATCAGAAACAGCCTGGAATACGAATTTTTTAACAGTTACGAATAGTTTAATCGCTTAAAATCAAAAAATTAAAAAATTAAAATTTAAAAAAAAATCGGAATTTTTGTAATGTGTATGCATGGAAAAATTTTAAAAATTTTGAAAATTTTCCTTCGCTACAATTTCAAAGCAAAATCAATCTATAATCGAAACCATGAAGAAACTGACATACCACACCAAAATCGAGTGAATTTTAAGAAAGTTATTATGGTTAGAGCGGAAAAACTCTGCAGGGGAGGAAGGAACCCTTAAAATTTGGTAAAATTGCTCTCATTTCCACAAGTCAAAACCAGCCTGGAATACGAATTTATAAAATTCGTTACGTTACGAATAGTTTAATCATTTAAAATCAAAAATTTAAGAACTTAAAACTTCAAAAAAATTTCGAAGCTTTTGTAATTTGGGAAATATTGTGGAATTTTAAAAAAAAATGTATTGAAAAAATTTGAATGCACAATCAATCTAGAGATAAATTAGTGAAGAAAATGACTAACCACTAAAATAGAATGATTTCTAAGAAAGTTATAAAAATAATATCTCAGGTTCCCGTTCAAAAAAATTTCTTGGAATTTTCTAATCAAACGAAAGGTTCAACAAGTGTTGCCTGCTTTTAGGGGGAAATCATTTTTATTTATATTTCTAAAGCGTTTCTTAATTTATAACCGCACGATCAACCCTTGTACAATTTGTTATTTGACACCATAAACATTACCATACACCCACACACCCGCACACACACAGCGCAGCACACCTAAAACTTGAGTCTTTATGGTTTTGGTACTTAAACTTTGGCATTCGCCCGTCGACTTGGTCGCCGGGCAACTCCGCTGGCAGCACTTCATGGGGCCAGGGCTAGGGGCTAGGAGAGGGGCCTGGGATTCTGGTTAAGTTCTAATAATCCGCCGACGGTGCTTGGCACCCACTCGATTTACATAATTTCGTGTTAATTGAAAAAGTTTACTGGCCAAAATATACACTAGGCAGGGTATTGGCCAAGCTAAGCAGGAAAGAGGAAAAATTCGAAAGAAAAACATAAGAAATAAACGAAGCTCAAGCTGTTTAAAATACGACTTCAAATGTTGTGATTAATTCCATAACTGAGCCACGAAACGCGCGTTGCCCATACCCTGTATGGGCATGCGTAGAGGCAGAGTGGGTAGGCAGCGAGGTGAAGTTGAAGACCTTTGACCTTTGGCAGCAAATTCGAGGCTGTCTGTTGTATTTATCTTTAGTTTTTCTTACTATAATATAATAATACTAATAATTTTATGAATCTTTTAGTTCAACCAGATTTTTATATATATTTGATATTTCATATGTCTTTAAAAAATTTAAATATTTATATTGAGCTTTGCTTTGAAATTAAAATTATAATCTTCAATTTTAAATGCTAATCGATTCAACAAGACTGTTTAAGTATAAACATTGCCTATAAAACTTGAAATCATTGTAAATTTAATTAATAAAAAATATTTAATAATTTCACTCACTCTGCATACCCTGTGCAACTGATTTACAGGGTATGCAATGAGTACTATTTATGCCTACACAGCAAATTAAGTTTTAGCGCCGAAGTCCTACGCAATCCTGCGGCCAAGCCTGATTGTAGGGTAGCTGCCAGTCGTGCCCCTTCCCGCTCTACTCATCACAGTCTTATTTGCAGGCCATACTTCTTAAGGCCCAACTTGAGCAAACTTTGAGGATGAGACGCGGTCTCCAGGAGAGTGTGTGTGTGTGTGTGTGTGTGATTGCACGTGCTGGTGATTGTGCGAAGACGTTGGCGGCGCTGGCTGATGGGGCGTGACAAGTCTGTGGTTTTGTGTTTCATGTGGTCTGACAACAACAACAGCAACAGCAGCAACAGCAACAGCAACAATAACAAGCACAACAAGTCGCATTTGACGGCACATTTTGTTTAATTTGATGATTTCATTAAATAAATTGTCAGCTGAACTGCCGTGGTCGGGCGAGAGGGGGGAAGAGGAGGTTTGGTATTGGGCTCGTGTTGCTACTTTGACAACGTGGCCTAATAAAACCTGTTGCCAGAAATAATTAAAATTAGTCCAAGCGTCAACAGCTTGTGGTCAGGACATAGGCTGCTCTCCTGGCTGCTCGACATTCTCCGTTTTTGCACACTCACCTGCCATAGAAATTGGCAATACGCGCGTGTGATAACAGAGATAAGCGCCCGGCCGATGCTTTAATCTGCTTTAATGCCTTCCATTATCAATGCCTCGCTCGCTGGGCGCGTGGCTTGTGCGGGCGGGGCAGATCTAAGAACCTGACAGTCGATTATGAAAGCGAAACCAGCGCTGGGATGGGATGCACAAAGCAACAGTTCGCGTTTGCGGGCAGTACATTAGGCTGTGTGTGTGTGGGTGTGTGTGTGGGTGTGTATGCGTGTGTGTGTGCGTGTGTGTGTCTCAGGGATGTGCGCGTGTACCGCTCTCGTATTTCACAGCAGCCTCGCTTTACCAGCCTATTTGTCGGGTATTGCTGATAAGCCTTTAAATCAAAGCCGAATCTAATGTTATCGTAAATATTTTAATAGCTTTTTCTCTCGGTTTCAAAGTCTATGTATTATAAACCGTAGGACAGGCATGTTTTTTAAGGAAGTCAGCTTAAATTTCGGCACATTTGTCGAGCTTAACGACGAACGTGAGACGAGAAATGGGCAATTATATCCAACTTTTTTAATGGCGCGTTGATTACGACATGTCTGTCTGTATGAACAGCTAGATCTCGGAGACTGTGGCAGCTACAGGCTACAAATTTTGTGACAATACTCTGTATATATTGCAGTATCTTGCAGTTATATAATAAAGCTGGTCACGCCCCCTTACACCTGCTTAAATTGTTATAAATCTATTTTTTATTAGCTTTCTTCATTTTTAGCCTATTTCAAGAAGATATATCTGCAATTTTGACTGCTTATTTACAGAGTTACTTTCAGGCTCAAACTTTCCTTCAATTTCTGATATTCCTTTACACATAGTATAGCATAGAACTCTTTGAACTTTGACTTCCAGCTTGTTCTACAATTGAATTTGCGTGTTCGACACGATTGGCGATTTGCTGTCAAGTCGTGCGTGCTACGTCTCCGTCTTCCGCCTCGAGCAGCATATCCCATGTGGGCGTAACCCATTTGCTTGCTTTCCTTGGCCACATGTGTTGATGTAATGTTGTCTCGTAAAGTGTTGCTCTCTGCACACTGTGGGGGGGGTAAGGCAACAAGACGAGCAGCCCCAAGTGCCGCCCACACAGCAGAGCCTCAAAGGAGGAGGACCCTGCCGCACAATTTACTGCACTGCCAAAGTTTTCAGCAGAATTACGGCTATAAACTTGGCTGGCGCTGTCAGCACAAGGCAAATTAGCAATACACCAGGCCAGAATGAGAGAGTTGGCAAGGAAGGAGAGCGGAAGAGAAGCTAGATAAGGGCAGCAAGCAAATGTAATTAAAGGTATTAGTTGGCGCATAATTTGCACTGGCCTACGCCGCGGCCATTATCAAATGCAAATCTTTTGGGTCAGCCATAACCATTAGGGGTATTCCGGCCCGTGCTACGACGCTACTCGACTGGAATTGACGTTGCAAGTGGATTTGTAAGTCAGTTAGGCGAAGGCCTGTGGAAAGTTTTCTGACTTTTCAAATGCACGTCTTAGAAGCACAAGGTACTGCCGCAGATACCCTGTAAATTTCAGTTTATGGCCTGCTCTTAGTCGCTATAAAAAGCTATGCAAAGTGTACTCTCTTTTTCTAAATATGCCTACCCTAGCAAAGCAGGCCTAACCTTTTCTAATATATTTCTTAATAACCGACAAAAATCAAACTAACTTCCCACTGAAATTACAGGGTAGTTGCACCATTATTCTGCCAAAGTAAATTACAGACATATGATGCATAAATTTCTCGCTTAAATTCCCTACAAAAGTTGCTCAAAATCATTCTCGAAAATCATTTTAGTTTCTGCCTATGAAATTCCTTGAACACATTGCTTAATCCAACATAAATAAAAACCATTTGAGCAAATGCAAAATACTCTCTGGAAAATATACAGTATTTTCAAAAAATACTCAAATTATGTTGAAATTCAATTTGTCGCCCAAGGTCGACCTTGTCAAGTGTTTGGGTAGCTGTGTACGGTTCGAGCAGGCCAAAATCGCATTCAATTCATAACATTTCACATTGCCACTGGCCACTTGCTGCTTGCCACTTGCCACTTGCCACATGGCACTTGCCACATGGCACTTGCCACATGCCACTTGGCATTCGCCCTTTAGTTTATGCTCATGTGCTGCCAATAATCAGATAAAATTATCTATCTGTCTCTTCGGCCATCGTTAGCAAAGCGAAACGAAATGCAAGGAAAAGAAATGAAACGATACGAAATAAAGAGAAACATGGAAAACAACATTTCAATGCAATTTGCCGCAAACGAGGCTCGAATATCGCAAATCGAGTGCGGTTTATGCCTGGCCCGGCCCGGCTCGGGCTCAGCATCGACCCACGCATATCGATATTATTCCGTCAGCTAGAAGATGTTGGCACACGCAGCGAGTTTGTGCGGCTATTAAGTTGAAATTTCACTTAGCCTCCACATACTACTCTCTCACTCTCCCCCGGCCCTTGCATACACGCACACCCTGAAGGTGCAAAGAGGCTGCAAAGAGCACTTAACACGAACGAGTTGCTATCGCAACAAGGCGACACTGAGCAAAATAAATTGTCTTCAGTATTTTGTATATTATTTCATATTTCCGATTGGCTACACTGCAAAAATAAATTGTTATTGTTTTTGTCTACAGTATTTCAAATATATGGTTTAGTATATTTGTTGAATTATTTCATATATCCGATTGTAAATTTGTATTGCTTTTTAAACAGAGTTTAAAAAATACTGGCAGCATTTTTAGTTTAGGAAGCGAATTGTCTACAGTTTTATTTATATATTTTTACTATATATTTTTACATTATTTCATATTTTCGCTAGACCAAACAGCAAAAATACATTTTTATTGTTTATGCCTACAGTATTTATAATATATTATACAGTAAATGTGCTAAATTATTTCATATTTCCGCTAGGCTATACAGCACTAATAAATTTGTATTGCTTTTTAAAAATAGTAAACAAAATATACTGGAAGTATATTTGGTATTTTTTTTCTGACATTCTATACAAAAGCTTACGTGTACAAGAAGTGAAAACAATACTTTTTATCAAGCAAACATCAACAAATTACTCCAAAAATATTTTCCGTGTATTCCTCAAATAATTTATCCAGCTTCCAACTGAATAAATTCACTTAATTCATTCAAACCACCCCACTTGTTTCTCCCAGTGCACTGTCAAACGCAAGCCGCGACTTCGGTTTTGGAAAATTGTCGCAAAAATTGTTGAGCGCTTTTCCGAGCTCAAGGTTGCCGCCGCCTCTGAATCGGAAAGCCATAAACTGTGAGCAGCAGCGTTTGCTTGGGCCAAATGTTGCGTATACGCAGCGTAATCAGCTCGAATGATTTCGCCCGTTTATCAGCTGCGGCTGCTCTGACAATTGCGCCAGCCACACTGCTATTATCAAATTCCTGCGAATTATTTGGCTTAATGAAAAGAAATTAGCTGGCATTCTTTTTAATGACAACCGAAATTAACTGATGAAAATTTCACTTGAAATTCGCTTCCAGGAAAACGTATATTTCCGCCTCGCTGCATCGACATTTTTCACTCACAATGGCAACAGTTTCCCTCGTTTGTTTGGCCGGAACCGAGATTTCAACCGCAAAAAAAAATAACAAATAAAACAAGCCAAAGTCGACAGCGGGCGACTCTTAGATACTCTTCCCCCAACCTGTTCCGATATATGTGCAGTTCGAATGAGTTATCCTGTCAACAAAATGCAAATGTATTTAAGTACATGCAAACATTTTGCCTGGCACTATATCGCTGCGAGGCGGTATATTTGACCCCGTCTCAACACAAAATAGCACCAGGCAGCCAGAAATAGCAACAGGCAGGCAGCAAGTACGATGGAGATCAACGAAGGCTGTATTAGTGCAGCAATCGGTACGAGCAGCAGAAAATGGGCGCCACGTGCTGTTCTGCAGCAAACAACGACCAACGAGGTCCCAGACAAACTCTGCATCGAGCAACTTGAGTAGCTCACAGCAGGAAGTACCAGGAGATCAGAATCGCACATCAGGTAGCTGCAGCAAGCACATGGCAACTTCAGCAGCCACGTGGTGCGATTAAAACAATAGCAAACCAACGTGCAGGCCCACAAAGTCATCTTGCCATATGATTGCTGCAGCCACCTATTGTGCTGCATACTTTTGCGGGGCATTTTTAAATACTCCACTAAAAAGTAGTATTTTATAGTAGTAGTAGTAGTATTTTATATGCAGGATTGTAGTAAACCCACGTGGTGGCCCTACAAAATCGCCTCTCCACGTGCTCCTCTATTAACGCAGCTACCTGGTGCTGACTTCTGGGTGCCTGGTACTTTTCGGGGTTTGACTATGGTGAAAGACCGCCAGAGAGTGATACGCCACGTGCTGACTCACTCGTATCATCATTCAAGTCGAGTATATTTGCTTGAAAATCAACAGAACGTACCAGGCTAACAGAAATCAGCAGCAGGTTACTGCAGCGACCACGTGGAGGATAGAAATGCCACTTGGGGAATCCGAGCAGAACAATAATCAACCCACTCTGGGGAGGAATCAAAACAATAACAAACCCACGTGCGAGGGCGAAATGCCTATCGCCACGTGCTCACTTTTAAATCAATCGAGTATACTAAGCTTTCAATATCGATAGCTATTGATAACATTCAATAACTATAGATAACAATCGAAAACGTTCGATAACTATCGATTACAAACGATAAATATCGATAACTAGTACCAATGATAATAAAAATCGATAACATTCGATAACTATTGATAACCGTGGTTAACTACTATATAATCGTTACAATCGATATGATTTAAAGCTATCGGATCGGTTGGGCTTGCGCATGGTTTTTGTTTTGATCCCTCCCCCAAGTAGGTTGGTTATTATTATGATCGAACTCTCCACGTGGTGTTTTTATCTACCACGTGGTCGATGCAGTAACCTGCTGCTGATTTCTGTTGGCCTGGTACTTTCTGTTGATTTTCAAGCAAATACTCGAGTTGTACGATGCATACGAGTGAGTCAGCACGTGGCGCATCACTCTCTGGCGGTCTTTCACCATAGTCAAATCCCGAAATGTACCAGGCACCCAGAAGTCGGCAGCAGGTAGCTGCGTTAATAGAGGAGCACGTGGAGAGGCGATTTTTGTGTTTACTACAATCCTGCATATAAAAGTATACACTACTTTTTTAGTGGAGTATTTAAAAAAGCCCCGCAAAAGTATGCAGCACAATAGGTGGCTGCAGCAATCAGATGGCAAGATGACTTTGTGGGCCTGCACGTTGGTTTGCTATTGCTGACGTTGCCATGTGCTTGCTGCAGTTACCTGCTGTGCGATTCTGTTCTCCTGGTACTTCCTGCTGTGAGCTACTCAAGTTGCTCGATGCAAGGTTTGTCTGGGAACTCATTGGTCGTTGTTTGCTGCAGAACAGCACGTGGCGCCCATTTTCTGCTGCTCGTACCGATTGCTGCTTTCTGTAAGCCTGGTTTTTAGCATTGTTGAGGCACTAATACAGCCTTCGTTGAGCTCCATCATACTTGCTGCCTGCCTGTTGCTATTTCTGGTTGCCTGGTGCTATTTCGTGCCGAGACATGATCAAATACACCGCCTCGCAGCGATATAGTGCCAGGCAATTTGTTTGCATGCACTCAAACACTTTCGCATTTATTTTACGGGATATCTCACTGTCGATTGTCCATCACACAAGCTAAATATGCCCTTTTGCACATTTTCACTGCTCGCAGGGTATACAAAACAAGAAAAGGCACCGCACCGCACGACGACAATATCGAAATGCTCATTAGCTGCGAGTAGGGGGCACAATTAGGTTGGCAGAGGGGAAAATGGAAACTTTTTCCCTGCTGACATTTTCATTGCACATTTCGCGATTCACACAAAATGGACGTGTTTAATTTCGACGACTTTCTCCCTGCTCCCCCACCCCTGCGACAATTAGCCAGACGAATGCAAGCGGAACGCAAAATTGAATTAAAACTGAAAATTCCCGTGGCAGCGTTGCATGAAGTGTGGCAACAGTGGAGCATGGTTATTCGATTACGCAACATCTGAGGAAAGTAAATTAAAGAAAAAACCTGAAAGTTTTAAAATATTTCTAAACTTTTTAGATTTTTTAAATTGTAAATTGTACTGTAGCCCTCGCTTGCTTTAAGCCATAAAAAATGGAATACACCCTCGAGTTTCTGCAGGTAAAAATGTGTGTAAAAAGTTTGACTACGTTTTCAAAATTTATTAAAACCGACAGAAAATTGCACAACAATGCTTACAACATTCTGTTTTCCCGTAGTACTCCCAAACTTTACGCAAAAAATATCAAAGGAAGAATGTATTTCAAGTGGGAACTTCTGTGTCAGAAACTTTTTTGCAGCCTCAAAGTTTTCAATCGATTCTTTTTTTAACTTTGCACAAATTATGTGCGAAATTTCATGATTTATCCTTAGCTAAATTTAATTTGAAAAGTGCTTACGCATTTGTTGCGAAAAACCCTGAGATTTTCGCCACACGTATATCCAATGTAATATAATATTCAATAGATTATGTTCAGTTCATTATAGAAGTGGATGCGCAAGAAAAAAATCCTGTGGACATTTTTTAAGATGACTTCAGCTTCATTTACGCGCTTTGTGTGGGCCGTGGCCTAAATTCTTTATGACTTGAAAATGAACTGGCAAACTGCGAGGCGAGAGTTTAAAGAGCGAGAGCAGCGAGAGAGAGAGAGAGAGAATAGCTACAATTTTAAAAATCCCGCCACGTATTTTGAATGTGCTTTAAATCGCTTCATGTAAATCACACAGTGAATATTTTATTCGAAACACATGTAGCATGTTGCCACAAACACATACATATGCATATGTGTTTGTTTTCTTTCGACTCGACTCTGCCCACTCGTTGCCGAACCCTTTCTGGCTTGGCGGCACTTTAAGCCGCAAATCAAATAAATAAACGCCGCATAAAGATGCTAAGCAGCGCGAAAACCTTTCAGCCAGCGTCGAGTTTAAAGCAAAAGCGCGAACGCGCGGCAGTTAAATAAATATTGCTCATACGCCATGGTGGCCGCAGCAGCAGCAGCCTGGCTATGCAATGTGTATGTCAAATATGATGCGACACCATGACGATAAAAATCGTAAGATATGGCGACTATCGGCTGCCGGGCGACAGCCAGAAAAAAAAAAAGAATGAACCTTCAAAATTTGATGCTGAGCGAGCTGTGTGTGTGTGTGTGTGTGTGTGCGCTTAAGAGCTTCGTTTGCCTGGTCATTGTACTCTGTGTGTGTGTGCCGCACTAATATGCCGTTATTATCATTGATGAAAGGGCAGCCGGACGAGTCGACTTTACGACGACCGCGTCCATTTCGGCCTACGAAATGCGTATAAATTTGCCACATTTTTTTGCGCTTTCTGTGTGTTTTTCCACTGTGCTGCTTCGACTGCTGCATGCGGCGACCCGGGCATAAACATATTTCAGGCTGTATGCAACAGCAAATTGTCGTCCACACACGCACACAAAATTGGCCCACGAAAAGACTGTCATTAACTGGAATTGGGCCCAGTTCGCCTTGCCGCCGCGTTTAGTACCCCGTTTTTTAGGCCAATCAAAGTGACATATTCATCTTGGCATCTTACATAAATACAGGCAGCCAGATTATGGCCAAAAGAAAAGACAATATTATATGGATTAGCCCACGCTCCTGGCTCCCGCGTGCCGTGTCTTCCTGTTGCCGCCCACTGCTTCTTTGAATTGGCGCACGTTTCCTGTTTGCGCGGAAGCTTCGAGCATATTTTTTGATTATGTACAAATAGCCAAATAAAATGGGTGAGCGATAGGCATGGAGGGTGGCGGAAAGGGAGGGGGGAGGGCGAGCTAACCACCTGCGGCAACTCAGCTTTAACTTACGATTAAAGTGCGTAGGTAGAACGGGAAGGGAAACGTTTATGCTGCGCGTGTCGCTGCATTTGCAAAAAGTGTTGCATACTTTTAGGGCGCGCAGAAAATGCTCGTGCAAAAATTGCTGCAATTAGGCGAAAGAGGAAAATTTTGGAAAAAAAAAAATGCTGCTATAATTATCATACATTTCTGCTATAAATCGACACATACTCCATGAAGTTGTAGTGTAAAAAAAAAACTATAACAACTTTACCTTTTCGCCCACTTATTTCTAGAAAATCAACTTTATTTATCTATAAATTGTAACCAAATTTACAAATTTTCCGCTTGAATGCTGAATGCCCAAAATAAACGTACTAGATTCACGGAATTTCCATTTTTGCCAAGCAAAACTTGCGCAACCCGAATATCATATGAATATCCGCTTTGTACAATTTTTTTAAGCTTTATTTCTGTACACGACTGCGGATATACAGCTTATGCAAACATGTGATTTATTCATAGAGCATTTAATATACAAAGGTAAAAGTTTGCCCAAACTCATCGTGGGGAAATACCTCTGCATCTATGGGAAAATTAACGCACAAACGTAGCCAGGCAAAAGTTTAACAAGTAATTGACAAAGAAAAAACTTCAGTGTGCTTTTTGCTATAGTTCAAATTGCTGAACATCCCATGTTCTATTGGCTGGGGGACTGGGGAGCGTATTGGGCGAGGGATGCATGAACTTGAAGCAGCGGCAGCCGGCTGGGGGGACTGTAAAGTCATGACCAGACATGCTGGATTCATCATTATTTGTTCATCACCAGCAGCGGCCCAGCTGCCGTGACGTCAACAAATGTGCGAGCTGTACAAATCGAACAAGATGTCCAAGTCCGAAATGGACGAAAGCGTAGACAACGCAATTAGAAAGGAGCAGAAGGTCCAACTTGAACGCCAGATGTTATTGGCACATGATGCTATACGCGACACGCACCACGTTTCGTCTCCCTCTCTCTCTCTTTCTCTTCATGTTTACAATTTTATTTAATTTTAGTTTACAAAGTTATACAAAAAATGGCTTTAATGCAATCTCAGTTGCTTCGTTGCGTTTCAAACTTTGACGCCAATCTCGCCGGGATTGAAAATCTTGACATTGCGATCGTTGACCTTGTAGAGCACCTCCTTGCGCGTCTCCTCGCAATCATAACTGCCCTCGTCCAGCACACGTTCGATGAGCAGCTTGCCGTCGACCTCGCGAAACACGCCGCTCTTCAGTCGCAGCACCTGAATGCGCACCTGTCCCAGCTTGGCCACATTATTGTCCGTGAGCTGATGAATGTCGCTATTGCTCAGCTTCGTAATGACCGCCAGATTCTCATGCTCCTTGGCCAAATCGGCCAGGGCCTGACAGAACTGTTGCACCTGCAGCTTGCTGGCACCCAAATTGAACAAGATCGATAGGTTATCGATCAATATGGTGTAACTGCTGCGATTCGCATAGTTGTTGCTCAGCTGACTGCGTATATCCTCGATCAGCTGCTCGGTGAGCAAATTGACCCCGTTCGAAGCGTGCAGCCACTTGCAGCCGAGTCCCTGTCCCGCTATATCGCTCAGCACGTCGATCACGTTCAGCGTTTTGCCCATAAAGATGTTCGAGTTGTAGCCCAGTCGCATGCCCGCATTGAAGTAATGCTGATAATGATGCTGCAGACAGACAAGTAGCGTGCCCGCGTTCGAGATGCGCAAACGTTGTCCCAATATGCAGCTAATCAGGAAACTGCCGTCCACATTCGATTCCTCGCTGATGTGCACGAATCCTGGCAGCTTCTGTTCGTTCAGTCCGCACGCGAGCAGCACCGAGGTGGCCATAATGCTAATAAATTGTGTAAAAATAAACGCTGAAACGAAAAAAAGAATTGTTGAAATTGCACGTAAGCAAGTGAATAAGTTGAATCAATTAATAAATGCCATAAAACGCATTCAATTAATTACCAGCACGCCATACTCGGCGCCGGGTCACGTGCCACAAGTTCAGGACACTTGAGTTGACCGACGAGGGCGCAGACTATCAGAGTTTCTTTTCTTTATTGTGATATACCCTGATTTCGAAATGGGATCTCAGAGTACTTTCAGTAATTTGTGACAACATGTCGCTTTTGAGTAGGGTCGGTTTTCTTGTCAAAACTCAGAGAACCTTCAGGAATTTCATAGCATTTTGCTCTGAGCCCATCAAGTACATTTTAAATGCACATCTTTTATAGCAAGTCAGTCATCTCGGCTAATTGCGTTTATTTATGCATGAATATTAACTGCACAGCAATAAATGCTTTGCAGTAACCATAACTTATTCCCAAATCTCATAAAAATCAAGTCTACAACATAAGAGTATCTGCACTTCTAGCTCGCTTTTCTCAGCTGCCTTTTTAATTTATTTACTTAGTCCGTTGGGTATGTCTCGCAACGCACATTTTCATTACATTTTGTCACTTCATCATCGCTGTCAGCGACACACGTGGCCAATAACCCACTGGCAATCAATGAAAATGAAGCACTCACAATAATTTATTATAACAAAAACCATATTTCACAACAGTGAAATTAAAAAAAGAGAAGAGAAAATAAACCAACAAAATAAAAGAAAACCAAAAAAAATTAGCTTGAATTGGCCCATGAGGGGATCGAACCCGCGACCTTCGCGTTATTAGCACGACGCTCTAACCAGCTGAGCTAATGGGCCGTTGAACGAGCTGCGGCCAAACGACAACTTGAACAGCCTGTGCAGGCTGTGCTAGTAGAGGAGCGCGCAAGGCGAGCGTAAAAAGCTTTCGCCAAAGCTTTTCATTCACATGTGCTAATCGGTTAAATTGAATTTGAATCCCCAATGTAAATATAGAACGCAACAGCTAAAAAGTTTTTGTTTTTCCGCAGACAAATACGAAAATGTTGCAAGAAAATAAAAACAATTTGCATTTCAAATTATCCCTCTACTCTAATCTCTGGCCCAGCAACAATATAAGCGCATCAACTGGCTTATCTAGTAGTTCTAAAAGCAGAAAACTGTTGACTCTATTTGCAGTAAACGCGCTGCTAAGCTAACCAAGCGAGCTACACTCTAATTAAACCTTGACTCTATTTGTCTCTCACTCCCAGTGCGCATTGCAACCGAATTGGAATATTCCGTGGAGCGTAGCTTAAATTACGTCTAATTAAAACTTACGATGGCGATCGACATTAATTCGAATATAATATAAACTCAATTCACAATACATGCATAAACGGGGCGCCTGACCTGATGATTAATAACTTTATGTACTTTATGTACATATTTTCGCTGGGCAAGCAGCACATGGCCCGGCGAGAAAGGTACATCATTTTGTTAATTACATAAAAGGGATTTTTTTCAAATTTGCACATACATAAAATTTCAATGGAAAAGAACTTAATGTTGTCTAGCCGATCGTGAGCGATAAGAAGGCCCTAGAAACTGTATTGTTTGTTAAATATATATAGAAATATGTACTTACACGAAGCAAAATTAAAAATATTTGTAGAATTTCTTAAGCAATTATTTTGAAAATTTAATATTCTTTAAATTTTGATGCAGAATTAATAAGGTCGTAAAGAAAATGTCATCTGCTACGTACATCTGATACGATGTTTTAACGTGTGTATGTGTGTTGAAATTTTACTATCAATAAATTCTTCAATAAAATGAAATCTAAAACACCCTTTTCAACCGTTTCTTGAGTACAGGGTATAATTATTTAACAAAATTCAGCAGCTATAATGAGCGGTCAGTGAAGAACGACCCGATACGAGATATGAGCACTTCCCATACACACACACACACACTCACTCAAGTGTACTTGCTCGTGTGCGCGCAGAATTTTGTTGAGTGTACAAATTTGCCAAGCCATTTGTACCGTTCTGGAACGATTACAAGCGAGATTGTGTGTGCAATACCATTGCATGGTCCACTGTACAATGAAAACACAAAAACACAACACACACACACACACACACAACACAAAGCAGCAACAAATAAAGGCTTGCAAAGAAACAAACAAACAAATAATAAACTGCCAACGAACGGCGCCGGCCGAAGGTTATAATGAAAAGCTCTCACCAATCTATGCTTGTTCACACTCTCTTTCCAGCGCGCTCTCGCACTCTCTGAGCTCGCTCTTTGTCGCCTCTGCTGCGAGGCGTCTGACAACCGACTGGCATTTGCTGATCCCTACACACACTTCCGCACTCGCCTTGACCGTGCTGTCAACGGCGACAGCGATAAACCGAGGCAACGCGTGTGAGAGTAGTTATGGGTCGTTGTCTAACGGCAAAGCTTTGCCAGCCGGTTCGTCCGCTCACGCACGTGGGCTCGCGCGCACACACACACGCAGCTGTATAGTTGAGCATACAACGTGCTCGGCGGCGAGCTTGACGATCAGTACGTTTTTAGTGCTCAAGCGACAACGTCGTGCTGCCTCCAGCAGACAAAGAGAAAGAGAGTAAGCAGGCAAAACCATTTAGAGACCAGTTTTTCGATTTTCGCCGTTTTCGCTGCGACCGGCGATGACGCGCTAAAGTTGTTCTTGCTCGCGCGTGGTGTACGTGTGCGTATTGTCTGCGCACAGATGTTTATGTGTGTGTGTATGAGAGTGTGTTTTGGTGTTGCCAAAAATATACAACAATACTAAGTGGTAGCTAAAATAACACAAATAAATAGAAAACCAACGTTTTCCTTTTCCAAGGTAAAGTTTCGCGCGCGTGTGTTTATGTGTCCGTCTTCCTGCCGCCGTTTTACACCAATTTACATGCAAATTTATGTGCATGTGTCTGTGTGTAATTTAAATTCAATTTAGTTTTTGCACCCATCGCATGCACTGATTCAATTTTCCAATCATGACCGAACGTCATTCAGATAGTGAGAGAAATCATGGAATAATCACGCGACGTTCCGTGATCTACGGGCTGCACATAATGTGATCGCGCGCACCAGAATCAGCTGTTCAAAGCACCGTTATATACTGGGCAGCTTATATGCGCGATAGCACCAACACTAATGTGTGTATTTTAGGGGGCGCGGCCGGTTGAATTAATATTTTATAATACACACACACGCACACGCAGACGCACAGTAATATAAGCAGGTTTCTTGGTGGATCATGTGATGTTTGTTTCGTATTTTTTTATAGATTCGCTTTATTAAGCAGACTTTGAACTTGGCTAATTCAGTTTTTATGATCAGATAAAATGCAAGGTAAAAACAAATAACACATTAAGATTTGCTAAAAAAATACAACCTTGTCTAATGCATTTAGATCGCTCTTTTCTTGTTACCAAGTGTAGCACGTCGCGTATATTTCAAATAATAATTGTTTTCCAAAGATTTTTAAATACAATTTAAAAATTTTTCACCCAACACAACTTCCAATACATATTTCAGAATCTCCTGAAGATACCCTCGATAAAAATTCATTAAATTTCATTCGTTTCATTTTTAAACATCGTATAATACAAATATTATCAATTGATTCAATATTTAATTACACCTGAAGTTCCCAAGATCAAAGTCATTATTCAATCACTTTTCAAGCATTACTTAATCAAGTTCAGCATATCATCAGCCGACACTACAGTACATTTCCACAACATGCGTAGAGGGTATTCGAAAAAAGAATCCCTTATTTAATTTTTTGGCAAAAACAACGGAAAAAAGTCTGATTTATGGGCTTTTTGTGGGCACGTGGCGTGGATCACACGAAAAATGTTGGCTAAAATTAATAAAGGCGGTCAAAATAAAAACATGTTTACCATAATATTCCATAGATAGCTACATACCTACACATGTATGTATTTATGTGTATAGACGGGATTTTGATTAATAAATTTGTTATCACAACATGAAAAACAAGCAACACAATCGAAGCTTGATAACAGCCCAGTACAACGTGACTATTTATGACCGAATTGAACAGATTCGAAATAAGCTAAAAGCTAAACGAAAATATGGTCCATTTGATGAATACGTTTTCCCTGTTTTTTGAATTTTCTTTCCTTCCTTCTACTACACAAATGTTCAATTTGTTATTGCGAAGCTTGTATCGGAAAAGTTTTGCATGCTAAAATTAGTTTGATGGTTGAAATTGGTAAATAAACCAATTGGAACAATGAATATTCACCATTTTATATACATAAATTCCCTGAAATATATACATAAACTATACACTTTACGTATACTTCTTAGTGCTGCTCATTCTTGCATATCAAAAAAAAAAACTTATGTCGGCTTGCAGGTGCAAAAATACCCATGGTGCAGAGAAAATAAGCAAACACTTCAATGTCAATGTTGACTCAAAGAAAATAAGCCGCTTGTGATGCAAGTCCGAGCGTGCATTGTCGTGCAATACCGACACATTGTTTAGACATAATGCGTAGATGAATGCAAAGCAAAACTCACCACTTTACGCGATTTATTTACGTTCAACTCACACAAAAACAACACAGAAGACATGCGGGTGAATGTAAATGGCAAGTAAACAGCTGTTTGCGCGCAGAGTTGCCACAAGTCAAAAGCATAAAATGTGTCAGTGTGGCAACACTTTCGCGTATTTGAATTAAAAGCGCATTATTGATAAATTATTTACAATTTTCGAAGACACAATAAATTGCCGGGCATGAAAATAAATAATTTTACACTATCAAGGCGAAACCGTTTAAAGTAAACTCAAAGACACAGCTGTTCTGCCGCTTATTCACTGCAATGTGACCGTGCTTCGGCAAACCCACCCCCCCGCCAACAGTTGTCAGGCGCGGCAACTAATACGATTAGCAGCCGCCTGCGTCACGGCCCAGCTGTTTTTCCGTGTATGTCCTTAAGTCCAGTTAGTTCCTGGTGCGCGTTGAGCGATGACATAACACCCCGACCTCCGCATTTTACATGCGCGTCCAATAGAGACTAGAGATTATATTGTAGATTTTTTTTCGAAAAAAGTGCGTTAAGTTAGGTTTATGCGAAAATCTATGCAGAATCCAACAACAATTTTGTATATCTTTCTTGCAGCTTTACAAACAAAATGTCCACCGAACGACAGGCACGATGGTACTTTGGCGGCTTGGCCAGCGTGGGCGCGGCCTGCGCCACACATCCACTGGACCTGCTCAAGGTCACGCTACAAACGCAGCAGGGCAACCTGTCGATGGTGCGTCTCGTGCCGCAAATCATTAGCGAGCAGGGCGTGCTGGCATTCTACAATGGACTCTCCGCCTCGATACTGCGCCAGATGACATACTCGACAACACGCTTCGGTGTCTACGAGGTGGGCAAACAGCACATCAACACGGACACATTTGCCGGCAAGATTGCACTGGCGGGTCTGTCCGGTCTGATTGGCGGCATTGTGGGCACACCCGCGGACATGGTGAACGTGCGCATGCAGAACGATGTCAAGCTGCCCATGGACAAGCGCAGAAAGTGAGTTGCGTTTCGGATCTATGAGACTTCTCTAACATATTCCTCCTTCTTCCATCAGTTACAAGAACGGCGTGGATGGCCTGATTCGCGTGTATCGTCATGAGGGTTTCAAAAATCTCTTCTCCGGCGTCACAACAGCTACGGCTCGTGGCATTTTCATGACCATTGGCCAGATTGCATTCTACGATCAGATCAAAACCTATCTCTTGACCACATCCTTCTTCGAGGATAATCTGATTACTCATTTCACCGCCTCGCTGGCGGCCGGAGCCATTGCCACCACACTGACGCAGCCCATGGACGTGCTAAAGACGCGCTCAATGAATGCCAAACCCGGCGAATATAACGGCCTGTGGGATGTCATCCGACACACCGCGAAACTTGGCCCACTGGGATTCTTCAAGGGTTACGTGCCGGCCTTTGTGCGCCTGGGACCCCAAACTATACTGACGTTCGTATTCCTCGAGCAGCTACGCCTCAACTTTGGCTACGAGAAGGTCAACAAATCCAACCTGTAATGCTAACATTCCATCTGCAATTCGTGCTACTTAAAGTTGGTGAACTATGCTAATTGATTTAGTCTTAATTATTGCTAATTATTATTGAGAAATGCTTTTATTGTTGGAAATTTAATATATGATCATACGCTTGTCTGTGTGTGTAACTATTAGCTGAGTTTTTACTATTTACTTGTAGATTATTTGAAATTGTTTATATTGTTACCCGTGGTCAAATAAACCGCAAAATTGATTGTCTTGAAAATAAGTTTACTATGCCGCCGGTTGCGGAAAAACAAAGTCATAAATTGTATGGAAAGATACAATATCATAGGAATTTCTGTAAGGTTTGTTGGTAGCTGATAACGTGGGGTTATCATCCTCAGAGTTTCCAAGAGAAACCGAAGAACAGAGAGTCGAGTCTGCAACTACAACAAGTTCTAGCCTGGCGATGTGCCTGATCGTGTCACATACCGCGTAAGAGAAGCGAAATCTCTAGGCATAACTATGGCTAAAATGCTGCATTTAAAGTAGGCATAGATCTCTAGATCCTTTGCCGCTGCTCAACCGCAAAATACACGCAGCGTTATGCATAAATTTCATTGCTGTTGCTGCACAAAACCGACTGCATGACAATTGTGGAAAAGCGAAATGCCGCTGCAAGGCACGCCTTATTAGTGGATAAATCCCCGTAAATATATAAAAACTACACTCACCTCGGAAAAAGCGCTGCTTAACTAGTTAATTGTTGTTAGAATTCTTGCAATTTTGCACAAACACAACAAAACGCACGCACGAATATAATGAGGTTGCAGTAAACAGCTGTTGCGAACAGTGCTGCCACACTGTGTGCAGACACGCTGCGCGCTGGTGTGGCCAGACCGATAGCAGTCGGTAAAACTCGCAGGGCTGCGTGCAGCAATGCGCGGTAAGTTTAAATTTGATTTAATATTTAAATTATTTTTTGATACGCAAATTGCGCTTGAAAAAAGAAAAATAATATTACTAGAAATTAATTGATAAATAATTTACAGAATTTGTTATATAGCGCGTGTCGCATCTATTGTCGATCTACATCGACTTTCAAATCTTCACATCTTGTTGGCCCAAAACATGTTCCGCGTCCGGCTGATAGATGCAGATATTAACGTAGCACAAAGCACGCAATAGTTGCATGCAATAATCGCCTGCCATATAAGTTATGCCCGCAATGTAATTCTCGTTTCATTTCCCAACGAAATGCCAACGAATTGTGTGCGTCAAATTATGGGCGTGGCCCTGTTGATGGGTCTTCTTCTCGCCTTTATACAGGTGGAAGCCGACGAGGAGCGCAAGATAACTCTACGCAAATTCGAGAAGGTCAAGGAGAACGCCGAGAAGTTTGAAAGCGCGGTGCAATTAGGCAAACGCGATGCCGAGGGTCGCATCACAGTCAGTGGCTCGCTAAAGCAGAAGGTCGCACTGAATAATGATTGGAAGGTGAGTCGGCAGACACCTTTATAGCCCACTTATAACGCACTTTCTCCTGCTGCAGGTCAACATAACTGTGCATCGTGCAGATGAGCCTGGCCAAGAGCTGGCGCTGCACAAGCAGCTGCCGCCTCTGGGCGTCTGCCAGCTAATGTCCACCTACTACAAGAACTTCTTCTACGACACGCTAAAGAACTACTCGAATGCACCGCATCCGGATACGTGCCCGCTGCCGCCCGACAACTATCAGATGACCGACTACCCCATGGACACGACGTCGCTCAAGAATCGTCTGCAGCCAGGCTACTACAGGATTGTGGGGCAGTTGCTGCACGAGGGCAACGTGGAGCTGGCATATCTGAGCGAGTTGCTGGTGGAGTAGCTTGGTGCTTGCTTTTATTTCTTTTCGGGCGCATAATAAATCGCGGCTAACCTACTCGTAGGTTAACATCTGCTTGAGCACCTCGTCGTACACGTATTTCTTGGCCTCGCTGCCCCAGATGAAATCCAGATGAGCCCACTTCTCGAACGGCACCAGATAATCCAGTGCCATGTTCGGCAAACTATCGCGCAGCTTGCGCACATCGCTCACGTCGCACATCCAATCGTTGGCGCCGTAGTAGAGCAGCACCGGCGCCCGGGCGTTCTTG
Source organism: Zaprionus inermis (assembly GCA_018151445.1). NCBI lineage: Eukaryota > Metazoa > Arthropoda > Insecta > Diptera > Drosophilidae > Zaprionus > Zaprionus inermis. Next base: position 2,526,250 of record JAECXD010000674.1, on the reverse strand, counting down.
AGCTTGTAGTCGGGCGGCGTGTAGCTGCCATATTCGTAGGGATTGCGCACGATGGAGTAGTCGAACTTGCGGAATTTGCCCGAGTTGTGTTCCTGGCAGAAGTGCAGATTCTGATTGACCGAGGCACCTGCCGGCGACGTGGCCTTGATGTGCTCCAGCAGCTCCTGCAGGGAAACCATATCAATAACAATCACTTCGATCTAGCCCTCCCTAGTTGACCACACTCACATAGTCCAACTGCTCCGAGTCGTAGCCGCCGATGAGAAACACCTCGTTGGCGCACATTTCCGCGAAGGGCGAATCCGCCTGGCACTTGGCGATGCCCAAGTCCTGCTTGAACTTGCTGCTCGGCATGAACTCCATGGAGCCGACCAGCTCGACCATGGCATTGGGCTGACCCAGTATGGGTGCAAAGGCGCGTGTCAACGGGCTCTTCATGTTGCCCATGTAGGCAGCTGGTCCCAGCAGGTGGGCCGACTTGATCTTGTCGTTGTAGGCGGGTTTCTCGGACATCATGACCAGATAGACGGTGGTGCCTTGCGAGTGACCCACATACTGCACCTGCTGCACGCCCGTAGCCTGCAGCACGTAGTCAATCATGGCCGGCACATCGTATACGCCAATCTCGTTCCAGCTAAAGTTCCAGAATATTTGCCAGAGAGTCGGATAATACTTGTGCGCCTTGGAGTACGTGTTGCCGCGGGCGTTGCCCATCCACACATCGTAGCCGGCATCGGCGAGTATGTAGGCCAACGATTTCTCCGGACCCATAAGCACCCAATCCGAGCTGGAACTCAACATGCCGTGCATGAGGAAAGCCACGGGACGTTTGCCCGTGGCACCGCTCTTCGGCGAATACGGTATGCGATGCATGGTCAGTATATAGTTGTCCTCCGTCTCGACGGTGTGACGCTCCATGGGGTAGCCGTCGTCCACGATGCGCTCGCCCTGCAAAAAGCCGGAAGGGATGGGTAGGGATTAAGAGCCATGCCATATTCCACTTTTGCCCAAACTTACACAATCCGAAATGGGTCTGGTTCTGCCAGCCTGAGCTAGGCCCAAAAGACCCAGCAATACGTATACCCAGCTAATTTGTCGCTTCATTGCAAAACTGCAAATTAACTCGAACACGTCTTTGCCTTATATAGTCGCCGATCGCCAGCATTATCTATCGTTAGATAGTCTACCCCCAGCTGTGCGTCTTGCGAATATATACATAGACTAAATATAGTCATATAGTCGCGCGTCTAATCAGTTCAATGTCTTCATTCCAGTCACATTTCGGTCTAATTTACAATCGTTCGAACTAACGTAATCATTGGGTTTCTATCAATATCTCTGCAGCTATAAACAGTGCCTTAAGTGGGCCGTCAATGAGATCGCACGATCTATCTATCTATATAACGCTGAAGAGAAACGAAATCTGAATTGCAGCTACAAAACAAACTTTTACGCGTTGAGTGTTATTGATTTTCAAATGGAACAGGCGGCAGTACGTGGGGTGTATCCTGGGGGGTAAGTCCCTACCCCTGCAACGCTTGTAAAGCGCGTTAATAATATTATCTGATTGTAGTCTTGTAAAGTGAAACTAGCCTAAACCATGATTAAAGATAGTTTGATTTGAGTTGTAACTAAAAGTTTCGACTTGAAACTATAAGGAAAGCTAAGGGATTAGTTTATGATTATACAAATTAAAGTATAGTCTAAAATTTTGCTACCCAAGTCGTCAAGTCTGAAACCAGCCCCATCCAAAATCGGAATTGCTTTGATTGACTTGTAGAAATCTACAGCTAAATCAACAAGCCTGCGTATACCCCATAATTTCATTAGACCCTCATAGAGTACCCCCACCCGCCAGTTTATCCCACATGCCACGGACAGCGAATCGATTTTCAGATTGTCACATTCTATTGGTCTACGTAGTGCGCGAGCGGGTCTCCGCACATCTTCCACGTATGTGGCACGTATGAGCCACCATGACGACCCGACCCGACCACAACACATGCCACTCGAACTGCGGGTAGACATGGCATATGACAGTTTATCGTCTACTTCGTAGTCGACAGGAAGCCTCCTTTAGCCGTAATGAAGCATCAGCAGGTTGTGGTAGACTATTGGACCATGTTCAAGACGTCGGGCATGTGCCTGCTGCTGGCCATATCGGGCTATATATTCCTGAAGTAAGTAGCACACGTCACATGAGCGAAGGGGTCCTTCAACTGAGCTTCACTTTCAGAATGGTGCAGACCATTTTCTGGCTACCCAATCATCTCAAGCAGAATCAGATGCGACTCGAGGCGATTGCCAAGCAATATGGCAAAGATCTGGATCCCGAGGAGCGTGCCGAGATCGAGAAGATCTTCAAGAGCGACGGACCACTCACGGAGGAGCAGCTGAATCGGTTGCTCGAGAACGTCAAGGATGATCCCGAGCCAAAGCAGGCATTGCCGGCGGAGGAAAAGAAGGAGAAGTAGTTCGAGTAGGGCTAGACTTGTAAATAATTAAGAATTTTGCTTTTCGTTTTAAACAATATAGAACATATACATATATATATATATATGTGTGTGTATTAATATTATTTTATTTTATTTTAATTTAGTACAGTTATCAATCTAATTACACAGTTTACGATTAATTGGCAAAGAAATAAACAATTTAATCGGCTGCAAGCAACTGCTCTAGCTATATATTTATTCAGTTAGTTATCGAGTATATTAGGTATATATGTTTATAGGGTATAGGTTACCGAGAAGACAAAAAAACAAAAACACAAGCAGTTCTATTTTACTACTGATATATGTGTGTGGACTTAAAGCCCTTTCCTGCTTTCCGTCGGTCTCGAGAGCGCAAAAACAATGCCATTATATGTTGAATTTACTTCGATTTCGATTACGATTTCGATTTCGATAAACAAGGAATACTACGACGACCTCAACCTCAGATTGTTCCCAACTAACTCATATCAAATACAAGCAAGCGTTGCCAATTCTACTACAAATTACGTTTAATGTTTAAGTTATTATTCCGGACTCTTACGAAAGCTCAAAATAGCGCAAGTCTCTCAAAAATTTTTACTTTAATCTATTATGATAATATAAAAACCTTTCCACTTTGCCATCTCTCTCTCACTCTCTCTCTCTGTTTGCTCTGCTCCAAAAATATCACGAGAGTTTGCTACATCAATTAAATAATCAATAATGCTAACACTTTTCATTCCGGGAACCAACAGATACTCCAGATGTTGTACTAGATAGATCAGTTTGCATACACATGCCCCTGGGCTGTGTGTCTGTCTGTGTGTGTATAACTTAGTTAATGTCCAATATAGATTATGAATGTATAGAGTTATATATAGAGATTTATCTGCTCTCTCGGCTGATAACTTTGTTGTCTCCATGCAGGCCCTATTGGCTTGGAGTGTGCATTGGAAGCCGGAAGTACGGATTGGCCAGATTGAGTCGGGCGGCTGGCAACAGCTCGGGATGCTCGGTCAAGGTGTCCGACAGTGCAGTAAGAAGAACCCCTGGAAAGGCAGAGTAGTATATATTAAAATTTACTTTCTAGTTCATCGAGTTTCGACTCTACTCACTTAAGACTTTCTTCTGCAAATCAACGGGTATAACACCCAGATTACCCTCACGCTCCAGAAACTCGGTTAGCTTCTGCAACTCCTGCTGTGCCTCGTCGGAGCTGTGAGCCAAGGATTGGGCGAACATAACCTGCAAATTTAAATGTAATTAGCTCTAAAGTATTACAAATTTCCCTAGTTCCGATAATACCTTAGCCAACTTGTACAGTATTTCCTCTAAGCTGTACTCATTGTACAGATACTCGACTATCTTAGCACGTCCCATGGTATCATCGTAGTCTGTTAGGTCTGAAAAGGGTTTGAAGAGAATAATCATTAGCTTAGGTCTTGGAACCTTATTCCTAATAGGAATGTTAAGGGTTGGAGGGGAAAATCATTAGATAAGGTGTTAGAACCCTATTCCTAGGAGGAATGAAAAAGCTTGAATAGGAGAGTCATTAGCTTAGGTCTTAGAACCCTATTCCAGGAAAAAAAGGGTTTAATGAGGATAATCATTAGCTTAGGTTTCATTCCTAATAGGAAGGGTTGGGGGGGGAAAATTTTTTTTTTAGGTTTTGGAACTTTATTCCTAATGGGAATGTTACGGGTTGATGGGGAAAATCATTAGATAAGGTGTCAAAACCCTATTCCTAGTAGGAAAAAAAGTGTTGAATAGGAAAGTCATTAGCTTAGGTCTTGAAACCCTATTCCTAGTAGGAATGAAAAGGGTTGAATAGGAAAGTCATTAACTTAGGTCTTGGAACCCTATTCCTAGGAGGAATGAAAAGGGTTTAAGAGGATACTCATTAGCTTAGGTCTGGGAACCCTACCCCAAGTACTTGAAGCGTCCATTTGAAGTCCTAAGACCCCTAGGTTACTCACCCTGTGGGGCTTCGCTCTCCAGCGCCTTGAGCTTGTTCCAAACCGTGAAGCTATCCAGCGCCTTGTTGCGTCCTATCTCGGGTGTAACACCATCCGACCTGGCTGACTGTAGATGAATGAAGGGTAGCGGTTTCTCTGTGGTTGTTGTAGTTGTGGTTGTGGTCGATGTGGTTGTTGTTGTCGCAGGACTAGGGGGACTGCTGCGCTTGAGATGATTCTGACGTAGTTCCTCGGGGAAGATGCGATTGGCATAGGAACGCTGCAAGAACTCGATGCCAAGACGAATGTCGCGCAGGAACTTCAGAGCGCTCTCGCGTGTAATCTGAGAAGAGATGAACCCAAAATCAAAGGCAGTTCAAGTGGGCGGCAGAGCGGTCTAACCCACCAGGTTCTCATCGATGAGTTCCTCCACAGCGCGAGCCACACCGGTCTCATCGCCTGTCCAGAACACATACTGCGCCATGTCGAAGGAAGAGTATTGTCCATTCGGATTACGCAGCAGACTCTGCGCAGTCTGCAAAGGAAAGAGATGGAAAAACAAGTTAACAAGGAATGGCAACGCCTGCGAAGGGTTGAGAACTTTGTGCGGGCTTGAGAATACATGGAATTTCTTTGGGTTAGCCAATTGTTTGCATTGCCAATCGGTAATGTGATTGATTCTTGAATTGAATATAAGAACCTTGGCCATCAGACGGGGCTGGCTGGAGCGTCGCTCTGTGGTCTTGGCCACTGCCTCCAGCTGATCGATGAGTATGTCGCCAATGGTCTCCTTGTTCAGATCGTGATCGGGCGACTTCTTGGGCGTGTGCTCAATCTCAGCTGGCGCTGCAGGCGCAGGCACAGGAGCTGCCTCGCCTTCGCCGCCGGCTGCATCCACAACGCTTTCATCCACGGCTTCGGCTGCGGTTTCCGTTGCGGCTCCGGCTGCTACGGCTGCTGCTGTTGCTTCTGGCGTTGCTGGTGCTGCTGGCGTAGTGGTTGTAGTTGTTGTTGGACTGGGAGTGGTGCTGGTTGTGGTGGTTGTGGGTAACACCTCCGGATTTTGGCCGAACGCCAGACGAGCTGCACCGTAGAATGCCTGTTGGTTTTTGGGTGGTTTCGTGGATATACACTTTGGTTTTTAAAAGACACACACAGCGTGTACAAGCAATAAGAACGGGCATACATATAGCTAGGGAACGGGTAGACATGGGGGAAGGGAGGGGAATAATGCCGTAAGAAAAGATGCCGATTTCAGTTTTTCAGCTTTTCCTACAGCTTTAATCCGTCCCTGCACTGCTGCCAACTGCACCCTTCTGTGACCTTACCTTAGCTCCGTGTGCTCCCAGCTCGGGCTTTGCCGCGGTCTTGGGCTCCTCCAGCTGCGACCGCTCGCTGTCGTCCTTAAACGCAGCCGTTGTTGTTGTGGCCGAGGTGCTGGTTGTAGTTGTAGTCGACATCGACATCAGTGGCGTGGCCACCTCCAGCTGCCGCTCGAGATCGGGCAGCAGCTGCGCGCCGCCGGCCTGCTGCTGTTCCTTGCTGCTGCCGGCCTCGGGTGCGGCAATAACTTTCTCCACGCTCTCCTTGGTGGTGGTTGTGGTGCGTACGGTGCTGCCGCCATCGTGTTGTCGCTTATTGATCAGCGCGGGCTCGTTACGCAGCTGATCCAACTCGCCGACATCGTCCTCGATTTGCGGAAAGACCGCATCGCTGCGCTTGTCCAGGCGCGTAGAAGTCGAGGGATCTGTGGGAAAGAAAGCAAAACAAAAACGTACAGCATACTTTCGCGCTGCAGGCAAAACACTTTTCCCGTGCCTCCTGAAAGCATGCTATGAAATTTATTCAATTCCAAAGCGCAACTTACTGTAAATGTACGGCAGCAGCGCCGGATAGGCCTGAACTAGACTGCAGCTGGCCAGCAGCGCGACGGCCACAAAGCTCTTTCCCAGCATTATTACACGCTCGCTTACTGAAAGTGACATTAGACGTAATTCATTTGATTAGCTGCCAAAAATTCGATTACATGCAAAACGAATTTACATAAAAGTCTTGCTCGTCGGGTGTGTGTGTGTGTGTATTGCGACCCAATGGGGGAAACAAGCACACAGACACACGCATACACATAAATAATGCTAAAAATAACACAAGAAATCGATAAAACAGCGGCAGTAAAACGGCGAAACCAAAGCAGAACGAGCGAACAACAAAACAACAAGGAGTAGGAAGCACAGCTCGCAATACCACACACAGAGAAGACACGCTAACTTTGATGTGAACTGAACTTTCTGGGCACTTGCCTAGCCAAACCAACCCAACCACCCACCGGGTCACCCACTGAGCGAGGCGCACACCGTCACACACACACCGACACAGCATACGCAGCATGCCCTGCGGCATTAAATCGACTAGATTGGCCGCAAAAGCGAATTATCGATGCATTTGGGAGCACTTGAGCACGTTCGTGCCCTCGTCGCCTAAGTGGCCCAGCAGAGGCGGCGATTTCTTTGCCAAAAACTGTGCTGCAATTGCTGTGCTACGGCCCACATGCATACACACACGCACAGGTAGATGCAAATGCAATTCGCATGCATGTGTGGCTATTTGCATATATTTTAATTGCCCTCGAAAGTATGCTGCACTTTTGCATAGTCTTTTTTCGGTTATTGCCAATTTGCCTTATTTTTACGCTTTCCACACACACTATTGTTTGAATATAATTAACTAGTTTTTAATCACATTTTTACCTTTGAACTGTAGTTTTCTTAAAATGCGTCCTAACTGCACGACAGCAAACAAGACTCTGAGCCGAGCGACAATTTGCGAATCGGTGTGATTGACTGAGACAACGAAAGCTCTCTCTCTCTCTCTCTGCAGGACAAAAGCTCGCGTAGAAGCTTCGCTTTGTAGTAAACGACATTACATAGAATATTCTACATTTGAATTTTTCTTAACTATGGTTTTATTTAATTCAAAACAAACAGCACAATTTCAGTTTCATCAAGTTGACTTCTAACTGCAGCCTGGGAAGGGCTCGACGCGATTCTTGCGTAGAACAAATTGAATTTTTCGATTCATATCCTCGTTGTAGATGGCTTTGCACTTTTCGAAATTAATGCGGCGACGCACCTGCAGGGATTTGCATTGAATTAGTTCATATTTTACACATAAAGCGGCTGCAAACGCACCTGGTAGGGCTTCTCGTAGAAACGTGTGCGACGGAATTGATCGAAAATATCCTCCTTTCCGAGTACACGATTTAGCAGACGACACGCCTCCTCCACATTGTTGTTTTGTACCAGCACGGTGCGCGCAAGAAATTGTACGTGCCTCATGTTATGTTTTAATTCAGCTACTTGTTTATTTCAATAATTATTGTAGTTAAATAATCAGGCCGCACAAACAGCTGACGAGGGTGTTCAATGCGAAGGCGAATGACTCGTTACATAAAATATACTCTCGCCTACTTTAATGCTTCTGCGAGAAGCATAGCAACTATGAGAAACTCTCTCGAGTTTTTGTTGTTGTATGACGAACTACTTGCAGTAGGCAGTCAGTATTTATAGGAACTGGAAATTTTTCATTTTTGGTATACATTTTTTCAAGCATCAGTATAATTTCGCATTAGTATTTCGGTCACACTGTTCTCGATCTTTCATACAACAAGCGTGGCGCATTCAAGTAGCAATAGTAAGCTGCTGAAAAGTATTCGAGATAGATTAAAAATTCTAGTAAAGTGTAACTAATAAAGCATACTGCAAACGGTATATCTGTATATATAAATATTTGAACAATTACTCGAATACTCGCCGAACTTCTGCTGTCAAAGGTGAGACCATTGAAAATCAACTGAATAATTATTCCCGCAGACTTTTCGCTTGCTGTGTATGTGTGTGTATTTGCTAGACTTCTTTATGCTACTCACTCTTTGTTAAGTAATCAGAGGTAATTACAATTTTCTCGATTAAAATGGCGAATAAAATAATGTGGGACATTCCCCAGAGAATAATGCATATTTGGCAAAATCGATTAGGTCGTCGGCGATAGTCAACTTTATTTTCTTTCATTGTCTCTACGCCAGTTAACATATATTTCTCTGACGCAGCGTCCTGCGCGACGGCGGCACATGTTTCATCTAAAAATACATATGTATGTTGAATGTACACGCATGTGAGTACACAGACATCGTTTTATTCGACTGTGCCTGCTGCATCTTGCACAATTGACAGGGCCTTATGTGTATCACACATAAATCAATAGAAAATTCTACGGCATTTTTTTTGCACGTTGCTTCTCTCTTTGTAGTTGTGTTGGTGCGTTTTTTTTTTCGTTCATTATCATACGTCTGCTTTGTGCTGCCATTCGCGCAGGGCAACGGTTACCGCGACCAGGGCTGCGTTGTTTGGTTGACGAAAATTTCTAGAAGTTTTTGTATGTATGGGTGCACGTTCGTGTCCGTGTGCCTGCGTCAGTGTGTCGATGCGTGTGTGTGTGTGTGTATGAACATCGCGTAGTGGTTGGTGATGTTGCCCCTGCTGTGCGAAAGCGGGATGAGGGACAGAGAGTCAGCTGCTTGGCGTCGCAACGAAATGAAATTAATTCAAAATGGAAATAGAAAAATTTCTAGAAAACGTGGTGCCTTACGACACACAGTAACGTATTCGCTACCTGACCTTGAATTTTCGCATGCCGGAAGCAATATTTACACGCATATAAGGCAGAAATAAAAAATGTGTATCATTCTCTGTTTGCACGATGAAAATGTAATTCATGAAGTTTGTGTTTTGTAAGCGTGACGTGTAAGAGCAGGACAGAACATTGTAAACAAACCCTGAATTAGAAAGAAGATGCAGAATTAATGTAATTGTTGTTGACACTGTAAATATTCTTTATGATATCTACAGTACATCTGAATTAATGAAGTGCAAATTGACGTATATGTTTGAACGTCGTATATGAATCATCGTACCGAACCTAGTCGTATTTACACGCCGACTTAACCGGCTGACCTGTCATTTTTTGTTATCCCACGATAATTATAAAAAACTAGAAATTGTTTTTGCTTTCAGTTTAAAGCGCAACAGTCAAGAAAATGGTCAAAGAAACCGGCTACTATGATCTGCTGGGTGTTAAGCCCAACGCGACACCAGATGAACTGAAGAAGGCCTACAGAAAATTGGCACTCAAATACCATCCGGATAAGAATCCCAATGAGGGCGAGAAGTTCAAAGCGATCTCGCAGGCGTACGAGGTTCTTTCCGATGTGGACAAGCGTCAGGTGTACGATGATGGCGGCGAGGCGGCCATCAAGAAGGGCGGTGCGGACTCTGGTGATTTCCGCAATCCCATGGACTTCTTTGAGAAGTTCTTCGGAACCAACTTCGGCGGGCATGGACGTCGTCGTGAGCGACGTGGCAAGGATGTGGTCCATCAAATGTCTGTACAACTGGAGGAGCTGTACAATGGAGCGACGCGCAAGCTGCAGCTCCAGAAGAATGTGATTTGTGACAAGTGCGAGGGTCGCGGTGGCAAGAAGGGCAGCATCGAGAAGTGCCAGCAGTGTCGCGGCAATGGTGTCGAGACGCGCGTACAACAGATTGCGCCCGGCATTGTGCAACATATCGAGCAGGTGTGCCGCAAATGTGCCGGCGCCGGTGAGACTATACAGGAGAAGGATCGCTGCAAGACCTGCAACGGTCGCAAAACGGTGCGCGAGCGCAAGGTGCTGGAGGTGCACATCGAGAAGGGCATGCGAGATGGACAGAAGATAACATTTACAGGCGAGGGCGATCACGAGCCCGATTCTCAACCGGGTGATATCATTATATTGTTGGACGAAAAGGAACACTCGACCTTCGTGCATGCCGGTTTAGATCTGATGTTAAAGATGCCACTGCAACTGGTAGAGGCGTTGTGTGGATTCCAGCGCATTGTGAAGACACTTGACGATCGTGATCTGTTGGTGGCCTCGCTGCCCGGCGAGATTATACAGCACGAGATGACCAAGTCCATTGCCGGAGAGGGTATGCCCATCTTCAAGAACCCCATGGAGAAGGGCACTCTGATCATACAGTTTGAGGTCATTTTCCCCGATGTTATCAATCCATCAGTTATACCAACGCTCAAGCAGTGTTTGCCCCCAGCACCCGAGATTGACATTCCAGTTGATGCAGAGCATACAGTTTTGGTAAGTGCCCTGCTAGTTGTATATCTCGATGCTGGTTCCTTACTAACCGAATTCTCCACTTTCTTGTGCGTTCTACAGGAGGACTTTGATCCCAAGCAGCGTCGCCAGCAACACCAGCAACATCAGCACATGGCGTACGATGAGGACGATGGCCAGGATGGTCCACGCGTGCAGCAGTGCACCTCCAGTTAAGCAGCCCGCGGCCGACACTTAAAACTAACCCCACATAAAACACACAACCCTATAATCCCCAACCCTCAAACACACACACACACAATACCAATTTAGGCGATATGTAGTGTGCCCTCGCCGGGGGCGATATCTGTAATCGAAGAAAAACTTGCTGCAAACCCCGATAAACAACAACAACAACACCTGCAACACAATAACTAAAAAAAAACATTGTATTATCAAAGCAAATAATGAAAATCAAATCGCACTCGCAAACCACGGATAATTGATACAAATTTGAAGTTATATATATGTGGATGGCTTAGGATCAGAAAAGTTCTTCAGACCACGAGATATGCAAACTACGATATATTATACAAACATATATAAATATAGATATATATATTTATAGGTATAATTATACTTATCGAAATATGCACTACATTACCGCAAACTACACCAACAGTAGCAGCAGCAGCAACAACAATATTGTTTAATTCCGTTCGAGTTTATGTTGAGCAGAGAAAATGAGCGAGAGAGATGTGGGAACCTCACCATGATGAACATGATTATAAACCCTATTGATAAACACAGAAAAAAACGAACTTTTTAATTCAGTCGCCACTAGAACCGCATATAATTAAAGTCCGCGAGCGAGCGCGTCTAGGAACAAGTTTAAGTTATTTAATTCCAGCATAAATAAAAAGCGTTAGATTAAAACGGATATAACAAATAAAATAATACACAATTTCAACTATATAAATGTGAAACAAGTTGTGGCTGTTTTCAATTGGGTGGGAGGTTTAAAAACTGAATATGTGAACTAAATGATGTAGTATTTCGTATTATTAAGAAATGGGCAGCTTATCAGTTTCTTTCTTGTCTGGAAACTAATGTCGCTTCTGAGAAATCTCGTGTCATAGATTTATTACCAGTCATCGCTGAGTCAGAAATGGGTTATACAGATCCGAAAGCAATTGAAATGCACATATAAAAATATAATTATGGAGTTTTATTTTCTTATCTCGAAAATCAGTTCCCAGTTAGACGATCATATGGAATGGTATCTTCTCCTCCAGCTCAGCAAATATGCACTCTTTAAAGATTCGCTCTTTAAAACATTGTTGCAAATTTATTTACAAACTCGTTCCTTTAACTTTTAACTACACATATAAATATATAATAATGGTTACATATCGGGCGATTCTAACGTGCAAAGTTGCGCAGCGCAGCGACCACTCCGGTGCCATAGATCAGCTTGCTCTCAATGCGCTCCCAGGCGGTCTCCTGCACCTTGGACACACTACGCAAGCCCTCAACCAGCTGCGGGGAATCTGTCAGACTGAGGCCATGAGAGCGCAGATAGACGCTTAGGTAGGATTGGGCCAGTTCGAAGTAGAGATTGCTGGCAAACATATGTTCGATGAGCTTGAGGAACTGCAGCATTGCCAGTAGAGTGCCGCCTGCATCTGGATGCAATGATTTGATCTCGAAGTCGACCATCGAGGGACCCAGCTGGGTGATGTGGTTGACGGCAGCATCGAAGTCATCGCTTGTGGCAGTTGCCTCAAGCTCTTTGCCAAATACAGTCAGATTATTAAACGATTTCGCCTGCAAGATGCGTGATCCATCGTCATTCTTGGGCGTATCGTTAACATCGAAGCGCAACTCGAGTCCCGAGACCGTGGGCAGGAAGAATGGTGCCTGCTTGGGCGCCTTTGGCGGTGCCTTCGGTTTGTTGCGCTGCTTGATCAGCTGCAAATCGAGCAGATTCTGCCAGCGTGAAGCAGCCAGACCAGACATGGTAATTAGCCCGGAATCCAATTGCTTGGGCGTCTCGTACTTGGCATCAATTTCTTCGCCTAGCTCGGCATGCTCGTCATCGATCTCCAGCTCCTGCATGACATCCTCCAGCTGCATGGCGTCGCAAACATTTGCGGGCAGACCCACATACGGTGCCGGGTCGTACGGATCGATGGAACGCAACGAGATCTGGTTGAACAGTGTCTTGTTGGCCCACAGATATATGCCGAGTAGACCCACATGAGCGGTGGCCAAGAAATCGCCGCTGGGCGACATGGTCAGCGATAAGCATGGCTGTTCGATGCGAAAATGATCAATCATATAGGACGAGGGTATGTCCCAGATCTTAATTGTGCAATCCATGGACGCGGAGATGAGCCAGCGGCTGTCCGGACTGAAGGTCATATCGTTGAGCCTTGACGTGTGTCCAAGGAACTTGCGCACAACCACACGAGTTTCCATATCCACCACATAGATCTTAAAAGTCTCCAGGCCAATAGCGACCATGGAACTCTCCCGATGATGCCGCATCAGCGACACGCCGTCCGCCAGACGCAGTAGGGCCAGAGGTTTCTTAGCTACGAAGGTAGACAGATGAGCATAAGTTGTAAGAAACACAAACAACCTATTCCCACTTACCCTTCTTCTTAAACAACCAGAACTTTACCAATCCCTCGCTGCAGCCAGACACAACATACTGATTCAGATTGTCGCTGGCCAAGCCGCGCACAGCTCCCTGGTGCGCGGCATTCGGTGCACCATAGCTGTTGCGATGCAAGCCGGACTGTATATTAAAACGTTCCACATGTCCACTGCTGTAGCCAATGATGACAAAGTTGCCGCAGTGCGTCAAAATGACGCAAGTCGTCTCGCTCTGGAAATCGACGCGATTTTTGTTCTGAAATTGCTCAGGCACCAGCCGATGCTCGCCCATACGGTTCTTGTCAAATGACCAGGTGGTGGCCTGTATAATCCCGGTGTGGATGGCTACAATGTTATCCCATTCCTTCTCGCGCGCCAAATCCGATGTGAACTCACGTATGGGCGGCATGGAATGCTGATCGAACTTGAAGCGATCTAGGGAAATGGAAAATAGAATAATTCAATTCAGGAATCTAGAAAGTATCACATGTTAACCTACTCTTCTTCTTAGTTGCCTTCTGGCTGTAGGATGCACGACCCATGCTCTTGTTGAGCGACTCCGAAATGGTGGAGAAGACGCGTAGCGTACTATCCTCGCTGGAGGAGAGTATGGAGTTTCCTGTGGCACCATGATAACGTATGCAAAGCGGCGGCTTCGTATGACCCTCACGAATGCGCAGCTGACGTGCTCCACCATCGGGCATGTCGAAAACGAACGTCTTCATCGAGTTGTCCGGCGACGTGGTGAACACAACCGGTTCGCTGGGCAAGCAAATGGCTGTGGTGACTTGCTTCTCATGTGCCTGCAACTGTCCGGCTAGCTTGCGATCCTCCAGATTCCAGAACGCCAGGTTGCCATTGTTGCAGGCAGATACCAAAATGGGCGGTCCATCTGTGCGGAAAGTCAGGCAAGTGACCATGCCCCAATCCTGCTTAAACGCTACCAGCACCTGATCGAATTTCAGATTCAGCACCAAAATGGTGCCATCACTGTCACCGACAGCTACCACGTCCAGTGCCGGCGCCGGCTCGATGCAGGTGATGCGCTTTTGATGATGATTGAAGGTGCACACGACGACATTCTTCTTGATGTTCAGAATCTTCAGCAATCCCTGCCGCGAGCCAAGCACAATTTTATTGATATACGTGGGCGGATGAGCAATGGCCGTAATGTGGAACTCCGCGGACTGGAAGGGTACGTCCAAGTAAACATCCTCCGAACCGATGTTCCACACTTTCAGCACATTGGCGCCATCAACGGCAATCAGGTTATTGCCAAATGGTTGCAGTAGGTGCACATCGCTCTCGTGGCCGCGGAAGACATGACGAATGTGCTTGCCAGCGCGCCAGGCGTAGATGCATTTGTTGCTCGCCGTGTACGTGTGCACTCTGTCCGTGGCCATTGCCGTGATTTCATCCGGATGCAGGCCGCTCACATGCAACAGCCGGAAATGACCTGCCGTATACACCTGAAAGCTGCGACCAATGCAGGTGATCAACAGCGTGTCCCGACGACGCTGCACATATCGTGTCACCGCCGGTACGTGGTTGCTCACATAGCCCAGCGCTCGATTGCGACGGAATATTTGGCTGCTCTCCTTCACTATACCACGTGGCTCATGATCCTCCGTTACCACATTGTTCTCCTCGCGTGTTTGTGTCATTTTCAATCCCTTTTTAGTCTATTATTTGTATATTTTTCAATAAACTTTCGCGCTTCTCATGTTTACCAGCGCAACAGCAGAACACGTGTGTCGTTGCCAGCGGCTCTCAAACTGTTAGCATATGTTACATTAAAAGAGCAACGACATCAAACTGTTGTGCCGCTTAATTGCAATGTTTTTTTAATTTAATGCCGCTATACAAAATTTATTTTACGTTATATTAATCTTATATGCTAACAATATGTGCTATACGCATTTAAAATATAGCTTTATCACGCAAAAATGCAGCATAAGTTTGTAGAACAGCTGTTGAGTTCGACTAAAACTGTTAAGTCCCTGTTAAGCAAAACGATACAAATCGAACTATCGATAAGTTGGCGCAACAATTTAAAATACCAAAGAGCTAACAGATTTATACGAAACTGAAATTAAAGAGCAAATTCACATTTATATTCAAGCTAAATAACAATAAGAGACAAACAGATTTTGTCAATTCATTTTATTTATAAGCCCACATAGTCTATAACATATATACAATAAAAGCTCTTGTGATCTTTTGTTTTAAATTGCATTGTAAATTGAGCTGCATATTACATTCAGGATTACGTATAATAAAGTTATAAGCTAGCTATAAGCTAGGTATGTAAATATGTACATATATAGTCTTTTCATTTGGTTTTAGTTCACACAAAACTCATATGGAATAAGTTAAGAATAATGGTTTAAGTTTACTAAATAGCGCAATAAAAACACATATGCTACTGCATGTTCCTTTCGATTTTTATTGAAAAAACCTTCTTCGAGCGTTTCTTTTATTTTTTACACTGAAATTTTTACCAGCCCTTAAAAATTTCAGATAGTTTTCCATTATGCAAGTAGCGAAAATTTGTTGCTTTGTAGACACCTATGAAACGATTTTTGTTTTTTCGATTATTAACATTCATAATAAATTGTGTTCACTGTTGTTGTTGTTGTTGTTGTTTTTTAAGTGTGATGTTAGAGGGGAAAGTGATGCGTTCGCGGTATAGTTGATGCCAGGGAATTGGTTGAAGCGCTTAATTCAGCGCATTCAACGCGACTTCACGGTTGAAACTCTCACTGGAACTCGAAAGGGGATAGTCCAATTCACTGAGACGGGGAGAGGGTCGATGGGGCCGATTGAACTGAAAGCAGTTTCAAATGGAAATGTGTCAATTTGCATGTAGGCAAGCCAGATTTTCAAGAGATAAGCCAGTTTAAGACACCTACCCACGACTTCATTATTTTGTAGAGCACTTGGCGTGAGGGATAATCGTCGAATTCGGCTTCGGGCATTACTGGTGCCTGCTCGTTGGGTGCCAGTATGGGCAGCAGACCGTTAGGACGCACATACTCCTGCTCGGCGGCGGCGGCGCCTGCTGATGCAGCTCCATCGGAGCCGGCGTTCAAAGAGCGCTTCCCGTGTCCGCCGTAACAGACGTGTCCATAGGCCTGGCAGCCCTCTGTAAAGTGCAAAATGCAAAATGGATTAGCCACTGGAACGCTTTTCGGAAGAAATTGCAAACGCTTCTGGCCATAAAACTGGAATCGATATTACGCACACACACGCACACACAAACACACACCTTTGCACGTTATTAACTGCGACTGAGAAAGTTTCTAGAGTCCGCTGCGTGTGCATTCCCAGAGCGCACACGCTGGGACCAAAAACTTTGTCCCATTATTTGGAAAATTATGTGAACAAACATTTGCGTCTGCCTCTCCCGAAACCTTTAATCGCTTGCCAATGCTCGAGAGAGACGCGTTTCGATAAGCATTTGACCTGCCCGACTGACAGTAAACTGTGATTTCGTATCTACCCCCCCCCTCACACACACACACACATACACTAAGTTAATATATTTTGTCTGCCTGTTTGGCTTTTTTTGTTCGTGCAAAAAGAAAACTGTTGACTTTCGTTGCTATTTTCGATGCTTCCGTTTGCATACACAATTATATTAGGATCTCATGCGCCTACACACTCGGGAGTTACCCTAGCCCGCCCCCTACTTCAATCTCTGCTGTCACTTAAACCGACTCAATACGCTGGGGAAGCATAAACAATGTTAACACACATTGCTAATCTACATATGAAAGCAAACAAATTTAAAGAAAAGCAATAAACTGTTAAAAAAAAAAATTAAATGAGAAAATTTCCTTTCCGCGACTTTTTGAGTTACTGAGCTAGAGATGGCAAAGCGCTGGTTTTGTAGCTAAATTTAGCTTGTCCATATTGAGTATAGATCGTGACTTTTGAATTTATCGATTGTTTGTCAATGCAAGTCAAGTGGCTGCAATTGCTGCCCCCCACCTCTTCGATTACCTGCTGCATATGGCGTGCAATGTAACGGAAATTGCCTGCCTTCCCCCACTTGGCATTGCACCCCGTTGGCCACAGCAGCGCAGCAGCTGCATAAACAAAGCCGCAAAGGAGCAATGTCAATGGCGCTGTCGATGTCATTGCCGTCGCACTTTGTGTTTGTTTTCCCGCAACAATTGATGCTGCCAGTCATAACAGTGCGAGACACGGTTGCGTGTGGGTGTGCATGTGGGTGTGTGTGTGTGTGTGCGCGTGTGTGTGCGTGTTGTGACTTCCGCCTGCCGGGCACTTTATGGTTTTGTTTTTTGCGCTTAAATTAAATGAATATTTCATGGCATCTTAAGTGACGGCGGCGTGTCCGGCAATATTATGTTTCAATTCAGTTGGCAACGCGGGCAGTGCAGTCTATAGTAGACAGGGTCGTTTACCAACCCTGGCAGCTGCTTCATCTTCGAATTTGAGTTAATTTCGAGGACTGCAATTAAAATATGTAAACTTACTTTTGGCCTGGCTCTGTTGGGCGGCCAAGACGACGGTGCAGATGACAACCAGCAGCAGCGAGATTGTAGATTTCATGTTAACTGCAAAGAGAGAGAGAGTGAGAGAGTGAGAGAGGGGAGAGGTTAACCCAATTAGAGCACGTTCTCAGCAAACTAAAAAGGGGAAGGAAGTGCGTGTGTGTGTGTGTGCGAGGAAGGGGAACGTCAGGGCCAAGGCACCTGTTGAGATGTGCATGACACACAATGCGCTGCGCCTGCGGGTATGCTACACTAATTAGTAAACCACACAACGACAGCACGGTCCAATCTCGCAAGTCTCACATGCATTTAAGGAGTTAATCCTGGGCACACAAAACTTTTGAACTTTGATTTATGTTCCACCCACATGCAGACAATTAGTGCGCGTGTGCGTGTGTGTGTGTGTGTGACACAACTTAAGCTAATGCTCGTTTATTACGTGCTCGGAATTTAACTAATCGTTTGGCCTGCAGTCAAAGATGAATATCTTGCACATTATTGCTATGTATGGAAATCTCGTAGAGAATTTCAATGCGATACACACACACACCTGGTCGCGTCTCCGATTTCTTACTGCGGAAAACTCACCTCCGATCGAGCTGATTGGTTTATATTTCTCGGCGCTTTTATGTAAAGGAAATCGCACCAAACATGACAAAAACAAAACAAAATAGGTATAACAATAATAGTATATACACATATATAACACTTTATCAGCAACGTAGCGTAATTATTATTGAAATTTAATTAGCTATAACATATAGTGGTATCAACTGGGAAACTTGTTTCGCAATATGTGTGTCCTATTATTGTAATCACAGATACGCTTCATCAAAACTATTCCATTAACTACGCCAGCACAGCCCGAACTAGCACCGAAAATACCGCACACGATTTCACATTTTCGAGCGCTGCCCCGAGACTGAAACGGAGCCGCAGCTCGGCCTGAAGCTGCTCCCGAATCTGTTGGCTGTGTGTGGGATCGGCGTGGCGCGATAAGCGACAGATTAATCGTGTCACGCGTCGTGCTCGGGCTCAGCGCTTCAAGCTCAGGCTCAGACGCGGTTCCGCCTCTTTCTCTCTCTCTCTCTCTCTGTGCAAGATTTCGAGCGTGCACTACTCAACAAAATTAGGGCTTGAAGCACTGCTAACGGTTTAGAAAATTTTCCAAATCTAAATATATTTAAAAATTAATTTCTTAAAAAAAAACTATTCAAAGCATTCCTAAAATACCCTTAAAAATAACAAAAGAATTTTAAAAACTTATTAAATGAGTCAACAAAGCTACAGTCAAGCGCGCCTGACTGGAGCATACCCTTTGTCCAACCTAACCTCATTTTCCCATTCACCATAACCTGCTAAATATCAAGTGATTTTCATTCTTAATCGCTCATTTAAAAAATGCAAAAGAAAAAACTCTCTGAACATTTTCGATTTTCTGTCAATTTAGGTAAGGGTAGCCCTATAATTTTTCCGACATTTTATTTTCTCGTAATTGTATATAGCCAGTTTTTACTTTTAATCGATTGGGTAGGTCAAAATTAGTACAAAACAAGCTTTAAAACTGTTTTAAGTAATATTTAATTTTTGCCAGGAGAAGTCTTACAACCTTCATAACTTGGTTAAAAATCGATTTTCATGCGACATGACATTTTGCTTAGATCTTGAAAACCTTAGTTGTTTTACATTAAAAAAATTACAATATAGACTTTTGAAAAATTTTGAACTTGCTAAGCATTTTGGTAATTTTTTAGAAATTAATTTTTTTTCAAGATTGAATTTTTGAAATTAAGTAATTAAATGAAAATTATTCTCAATTTTGTTGTACAGTGCAATTGAAGCCGCATCAAGCTCTTAGGCTATTTTTAATGACAGGCTGAACTAAATATATAAATGAACTGGAACAGCTGTACATAACATATAAGCTATATAGGCGCCAGATAAGTGCGCAGCGATGGACGCGAATCGGTGAAAATCAACAGGGTCCACCTACACAGGCTGATGTGAAAACAATAATATTATTGTTATAACAATAATAAGGGAGCTGTTTATCAGCGGAGAGTCGAGTGGAGCGATACCCTATACCCGAGTTGGGGGGACGGTACGGAGCTTATCTGTCAACTCATTTGCATAGGATAGATACAGCGAGGGAGTCCCTCGACAGTAGCTATAGATTTATTGATAGTTAACAACGTTTTAATGAGTGCGCTGTCAGTTAAGTTATCGTAATATCTGTTCGGTGACTTTTGGCCCCATATAAATCAATTGCGCTAGGAACTTTCCACAGGTGCAAACGCCCCACAGATCGCGTCCAGCTGTTCCTATCACCAAACTCGCATCGATGATCAGCTGGTGCGATCGCATCTGCCTTTACAAAGTTCACGAACAGCACACTCTTTGTGTGTTCCGTGTGAACTTTTTCTAATCTACAGCCCACAGATAAGCTGCATATAAACCTATACTATATATACTATATAAGGAAAACAAATCAATTTGATTAATAATTCCCCACAGACAGTTGGAAAAAGCGTGCCTTTCACATGGCGAACTAGTCGGCTACTCGACACAGATCTGCTGCTCTAAATCATGTATATATGAATAATATTAAGTGGAATCTATACGTTTGTTTCTATATAACTGTATTGGGAGCAAACAAATCAGAACTGATTGACTTGAGATGACCCAGCGGCCGGGGGCTCGAAAAGAAAACTAAAAAGAAACTTAACTGGGGCAAGAAAGGCCAGCAAAAGTTCCCCCTGCTTTGTGGTATAGACTTTTGTGGCTTTTCCCAAGTTTTTCCTGATTCTATAAAAATTGTTAGCAACCCGGCTAAGTCTGAACAAAAGCCGCACTCTTAGCTCTTGACGAACTTATTTACTAAGTTTAATTTTAGACTCGAATTCAGGGAAATATAATATATAAATTCCGTTTTTTTTAACATATTTTCAAGGGATTTCAGTTATGTTTGGCTAGTTTTAAATTTATTTAAACCTATGCGAGGGTTTTAAATCTTTTGTTATTGAAAACTTCTACTAGTTAGCAAGTTCTTTCAGTGACTTAAGATATACTAAGTCATTTTAACTGCAGTTTGGTTTAAGACTAGTTTATTTATAAAGAATCTAATAGAATTTCATATGTTTGAGCGCAGGATCTATAGACAGCTTTAGGCACTTTCAAAATGCAGAGATTTTCAAATTTGCAGGACATTTACCAGAAGAATTTAAAGATTTATAAGACGTATTAATACATGTATTAAGAAGGAAAATTATTGTATGGGAAATTAAACGTTTGCATACTAAACTTCTTAAGATCACAAAGAAATTTCATGTGAATAATACTATATCATTTGCTAGAGAGCGAGGTACTCTAAAGAGAAAGAATTTTGAAATTAACAATACATTTTCGTTGGAAAATAACGTTTTTTGAATAAATATAAAGAAAAGGAATTTATTTTATACAAAATTTCCTTTTTTGCATAATAATACTTCAAAATTAACAAAAAAGAAAAAATAGGAACTTATTTTATAGAACCATTTCCTTTTTGCATAGTAAATCTGTAAAGAACTCTATGAAATTTCTTGTGCTCTAGATAATGTGCTAAGGCACTTCAAATAAGAAGACTTTAAATTTTAATGCAAATAAACAACATTTGCTACACATGTATATCAAAAGCTTATAAGGTTTAAGCTGCAAATTGCGCAAACTCATTAGTAGTTCCAACCTTAGAGCAACAAGTAGTCCCTGGGAAACTTCGCACTGTAATAACATAATCTTATACTACATTGTGACGAACTTATGCACATCCCGATGCATGGTTTATGCAGCTGATTTGGGGGGAGTGGGGAGGGGCAAGTGTTGACTTTTAGGTTTAAGTAGCGCATAAGCAAATGGCAGAAAGACGTAAAAGAGAGAGAGAAAGAGAGATGGGGAGCACTCTGTTTACAAGTTTTGTGAAGTGCAGCCCGTGGCGGGTTATTAAAAATTAATCAAAGCAAAAGCGAAAGATGGAAAAGTTAAGCGCATCTTTATGATAGCCAGGCGCACACAAAGGCAGCAGGGCGAGAGGAGGCAGGGGGTAGTCTGTTAAATGACCAGTAATCTAATTTGATTCAATTAGATTGAGCAAATAAACAGGAAGAAGAAACAGGCCGCAGGCAGTGAATAAATATTTGAAGCGGGTCGATTAATTAAAGCAAAATGTGCTGAACTTACCAATTTTTTTGTTTTGTGTTTGGATTGAGACCGTTTTTAAGTTGAGTATAAAGTTGTTGTGCACCACACTAAATTGCCTGAATTTTTTTGCAATTCGATTTATTAATTTATTTATTTTTTTATAAAAATTTGAATTTTCCTATTTTCTCTTTTTCTCTTCAGCTTTTGCGTGTTTGCGCGCCTGTTGTTGGTGTCGCTCGACTGCAAGCCAAAAATCGTGTGATGCCGCCAACAGGCGCACGAGCTGGCTTTATACTGCAGGACCACGGTGCGTATGTGTGTGCGTCGCGGGCCTGTGTGGGTGTCGCTGTAGTCGCTTGGCCAATCAGAAACGCGCTAAGAGCCGAATGGCGCACGAAGGCGCCTAACGCTATGCAATGGAAATGGCTGCGTAGGTTGCGTAGGTGCTGCAACCATATTTTTCGGACACAAAGCCTTTCCTATCCGCGCCTTCTCCTGCTCCTCGGGCATTCCCTTTGAACCTGGAAACAGGCCAATTCCCGAGGCGTGCACCCCAGCTCGGATTTACACAGTTTTGGGCGTCGCGTGCGTCATCTGCATCAAGATATGAGTTAATGAATCAATCGAGGCAAGAGCTCGACACATAGGTATACATAGTATATAAACACACACAGCCTCACATATATCTTTTATCTATTGCCCCGCTAATTGTTTAATTGAATCTCGTTTAACTTGCGCCCTGATTCCAAATTCGCAGACAATTTCAAATTCAATCTCTGTCTCCGAGCAGTAAAAAATACTACAACAACAACAACGGTAATAATTATTTTTATTATAACCTCCGATTAATCAGCTGCAGCCACTGCAAATCGCTGTGCCGTTGACTTGTTTACAACAATTACCTCAAATTGTTGCTAATCACAGCAAGAAAAATTACGTCGATAAGCAGCTGTTGCCGGCTCGCCTCCTGCGTGCCCCTCCTCCCCCCCCCACTCGGATCAAGAGATCACAAATATTTGACAGCAAACAGTAGCAGCACCCACAAGCGCGCATATAGCATATATAGTCGAGTACTCGAGCAGCCCTATCTCTGTCAATCTATTCAACTATCGAACCCATCTGGCCGCGGCTAATCAGCTTGTTGTGCTCGCAGTGGACAGTGGGTTGCCAGTCGGATTAGGGCTGGAGGAACCGAAGAAAAGCTGGAACTATTTAAAAGTAAATATCTATATGTATTATATACGTATAGGTCTCTATATGTAAAGATCTCCCTAATTTCAGAACACAGACCCAGCAAATCTTTAATTTTTTAAGTTCCTAGTCATTTTTTAAACAAAACGATTAATTATACTTATACCTATTTCTATACTAGTTACATTAGTATATTTATCTTATTTCCCTTGAAATTGAAGTTGTAAGTCCAATTGATGCTAAATTGTCCAATTTCGAGGTAATATTTGGTCAAAAATCAAATATCATCTAAGTCAGGTTAAAACATTTATTTAGTATTAATTTTAACTCCCCAATCGATTTAAAGTGAAAATTGGCGATTTAAAATGTTAAAGAAAAATAATTCTGAAAAATTATAAGATTATACCTAAATTGCCAATCAAAAAATTTTCAAAAATTAAATTTTGCAATTTTCAACATCCAAAACAACTAGGCCTATTAAGACGTAAGCAAAATATTATTCCTCGTGAAAATCCCTTGCCTTGTTATGATGGGTGCAAGATGAGGTTAGAATTCCTCGTACGTTCTACATTTTTAGATGACTTCGACATGATTTTTGGCCAAAAATTTAATTTGTCTAAAACTAATTTAAGCTCTTGCTTAGTACTAATTTTAACCTCCCCAATAGATTAAAATTTAAAACTGTCGATTTTAAATTAAATTAATCGATCCTAAATTACCTGAAAGTTGAAAATTTTCAAAATGAAATTAAATTTAAATTTTTTAAATGTGGAATAACTAAGAGCGTGATGACGTAAAAATATGTTGATATTTACCAGGTTGTGTTGTATGGGAAAATATTGGATTAGACGAAGGGTATTGTACGGTCGGGAACACTCGACTGCAGCTTTAGTTACTTTGTTCTGTCAGAATGACAAAATCGTTCATTTTAAAAGTTTTTAAGCAATTTCTTACGCAAAATACAGGAGAAACTCTTTTAAAGCTTGCAAAGAGATACAGATATAAATATATATATATTGTTCTCGAATATAAGTTGTTTAACCAATTAACCATTTCATTTAATAGTCTTAATACACGCATCCGAATTTATAATATCAAACTCTAATTTTATTGCAGCCCTTGCGGCATACTGATAGACGGAATCGGGTTACATTTGGATGAATGAAAAAAATGTACAATTAAACAGAGATTCATACGATCATACGATAAGGTGAAGCCTCTAAAGCGTTTGTTTGTGTCTAGAAGAGGCTGCGCAGCAGCAGCAGCAGACCCAGCAGGGAGCTGACACCGAGCATGGCTGGGCCGGTGGTGGCGGCGGCGTTGTGCTGGGCACAGATGCGGGGCTGTGGAGCCGAGACAAAGCGGCAGAGGGTGCCCACAAAGTTGAGCTGGGCACGCTCGTTGATCTCCTTATCGAATCGCTGTGGAAGGCAACAGGGATTAGTCGAAGCAGAGATGATACACTGGCACTAACATGTATCGCTTACCTCATTGAAGAGAATCGTGGGAACACTGGTCAGTGGCTCCTTGAGACGCTGTGTGGTTTCGCCGGCTTTGCGGAGCAGCACGCTGCCATCTGTGCTGTTGGCACAGGTCTTGATGTTCTCCCAGTTGTTGATGTGGTTCTCGGTGGCGCAACGCTGGCCGGGATACACGTTATCCGGGAAGTTCTTGCCTGCCTTCATCAGGCAATTGATGAAGTCCAGCGTAAGCGACTCGCGGGTGTATTCAATCTGATACGAGTTGGCCTGGATGTGCTCAATGGCGCAGGCATGCACCTTGTTGCCATAGCACTCGTTGGGTCCATGGTGGCAGGTAAAGGTCACCTCGGCGCCCTGCGTGGTGAACTGCGAATGAATGAGGCATTGTTAGTCGGACCACAAATGTTGTGTGTTTCGCTACTCACCTGGGATTTGCCAAAGGGCACAAACGTGATTTCCACCTGCTCGCGCAGTTCACTCTTCAGAGCCGGATAGAGCTGCTCCGTAATGAACTTGGCACTGTCCGGGCACAGTGATTCGTAGTAAACGGCCACGGGCACCTGATGACGAGAGGGAGAGAGAGATAGAGAGAGCCTTTATGCTTGTTGTTGTTCCATAAACTGCAATGAGTTCTTTGCCCTCAACCCTCTGCCCAATCTCCTCATGCACTTTTGCCTATGTGTTGTTCTTTGTGTCCTGCCTACTTTCTGTTTGGGCCAATTTGCATTTTGCATTTTGCAGCACATGCAAATCAGTTTCGCCTGAGTTAACACACACATACAAGTTGTGTGATTCACAAAACGAAACAATCGAGTGTTGTAGACTGTGTTTGCTGATTGATATACACGGGACCTCCAAAAAAAAATAAAAATAAATAAACACAATATAAAGTCACCTAGAGTGCGCCCTGCAAATAAGTTGGGGTAATTATTGATTGGGTTGCTCCAAAAAGCTTTAAATTTAATCCAACATATGACGCATTTTTAGATTTTGTTGAAAATGTGTGAAATTTATTATAAAATCTAATTAAATTTCCAAGCCTGTTTATTATAATTAATTTTGATAATCAAGCTTAAATTGTTTTATAACCTAAAAAAAAATTACTGAAAATAGCAAAAAATATTTCCGATTTCAATTTAATTAAAGCTTCACTTAATGAGAAAATTTTCGAGCATTTTGGGCGCGTTTGGTCAATTGGAGTTCAGACCACTTAAACAACTTATAAACTTAAATATATAGAAGTACATGCCTAATTAAATATATATGTACATATGAAAGGTCTGTCAAATCAATTCAAATCTCTTACTCATTTACAGTATATACACATAAATTTGAAAAATTATATAAAGAAATCCCATTCAAATAAATTACGCATTATTAAAGCTACAAACAGTATATACACACCCATACACTTACTCATACTAGTCCTTATATATGTGTTCAGATACCCGATGGGCAAAATAATATTTCCAAGTGTCAGCAGAACGAATCGCTTAACTTATTTCCAGCTCTTAGAAGTCAGCATGATTTATGATGTTTTGAACCTGACATAACTATCAATAAACTCAAATTGTTTATTGTTCTTAAGCCATTGGCAAGAACATTTTTATATATGTTTATTTCTCTGCAGTTTGTGTCGTCTAACAAACAGACTGAATGTATAAATTATTCTATATCTATCAGTGACTACAAAATTAATTTCACAATTTCCATGTCAGGAGCAGATGTTTTTTTAAGCTTATCCGGATTCAAAGCAATTATTATATACCAATATTCAACATGTGGTTTTGTTATCTTGACTGTGAAAACATTGTCAAGTAATTGCAAGAGTTTGTGAATTTTTTCTGAGTCATAAATAGTTTACAGTGTATGTAGTTTATTAAGCTTAAAATTAACATTTATCAAAATTTCTTAAGGTTTTATAGTTGATTTTATTCGTCAAGTCTTAAGCCGCACCTATTGTGCTGCCCGTGAGTGTATGCAGCTATTACACGCATACATGCAAACGCAATAGCCTTTTGTCATTTTTCGTGCTGAGAATTTTCAGCTTGAGCTCGATCAGTTATGATACATGATTATAATAATTATTATATTCGTGACTAGCTCTGCCAACGATGCGCAATTGATTGAGAATAAACTTGAAAACTGCCAACTCAACTGGCATCAACTGTTTTTATTCTTTATTTACAAAGTACATACTTGCATACATACATATATTCAAATTTACCTACGCTTGCACATACACACAAATACAAACATATGTATTTTACCCCGTTCGCTTTTTACTTCATCCCAAGCGGAATGCCGCAGCCATTGTGTTGTTACTTTAATGGCGGCATACAGAAGAGAAAAAACAGCAGCAGAATGTTCCATTCTTGATTGCCGCCCAAACAACAACAACAGCTTCCAAGCGTGGACGGACAGCGGCTAACACCGGTTAAAGCATGCATCACAACTCCACACGCACACACACACACACACACACGAGAAGAGAGACGCTTGACATGCTGCAGTGAAATGGAAACTGGTCGGCATAATAGAACCGGTTTTGGGTCTCAAAACAAAAATATCGAATTGGATGTTGCGCTCAAACTGAGTTTACACACTTAATTATGCATATATGTATGTGTGTACATAAGTATTTTAAATACACACACAAACAGACAGCAGTATTTTCCCGCAGCGGCATTTTCCAGCAGTTCGTTAAACCCAAAATTTTAGGGTGCGCCACTTGTTGCTTGCACGCAGTAGAAGAGGAGGAGGAGGAGGCGAAGAAGAAGGGCACAGCAAACTTCTTCACCTACTTCGGCGGCCCTGACCCGCCTGCTGTACAGTAATGTATGTATGAGCTGAACGAATTTCGCTAATTTTCTGCATCTACAGCGCCCTGTCCTGCATTTTAAATTGATTTTACCGAAAACGCCACTGGGATTATGTAAATCCCACAATCACACATGCACAATCTAACAGTAACATGTACATACCTTGGCAGCGCTGCAGACGGTCGCGGCAGCGAGGCAGAGCAATAAAACAAATTTGTGACTCATGCTTCGGCTTTCTGTCTTCGATATTTTTGAACACCGTGTTAATCGCGCGTTGTTGTGGACCTGCTGACAGCTTAGCGTGAACTGTTTGCTCACACGTCTCTGAGCTTGGTCAGCGGCAGCAGCAGCGGCAGCTCCAACCGCATTCCAGTCTGAGCGCGCGTTTAAAGAGCGAGCACACCCATGCATACGCAATGCCGAAACACAAACACAAGTGCATATTCCAGTGCATAGATCTACTGCGGCATCTGCATACAAACAAATTAGAGCGTAGCAGCATGCAGCGAGCGACAATGAGAGCGCAGTGCTGAGTACGCTCTCGAATACCAAGAGAAATGCGTATGCTTAAACACAGATCAGCCAGCTTTAAGAGCGCCTCAAGTAAATCCATGCTCTGAGGGAATTGTATCGCGTTGCTGCTTGATTAACAAATTGTTTTTAAACTTTCTCGCCAAGGGAATTGTGGGCCAATAAACAACTTATATCTAATTGCAACAACGTTTAACATGTTTTGGCAAAACACTTTTTCTTTTATATGTACATATAATGGAATTACAAATTACAATTTTCAGTCCCGAAACTTGAATCCCTTTGCTATCAAGTCTTTGCGTGCCTCCAAAATCTCAGCCTGCAATTCCTTGGCTGCCTCCGGGCAATCGTTGAATGTGAACGTGCGATAGAGCACAGTGAACACAGAATAAATCTATAAAGAGAGTTTTCATTAATGTTAGTTACTAATTAAGTTCACATCAAGTTACTTACACCAAACAGAACTAGAAACAGGAAAGGTAGCAATTGAATGTGCAGAGAGTACTTTGTTGTTAACGGCGTTTGCACTGCGCCCAGTACTACGGCCAGGTAGGGCACGGCGAAAAGCGTCGCATAGAAGAGCCAACGCTGTAGATTAGTCATAACGTCCAAGTTATCAATGTTAAAAACTATTTCAAATAAATATAATTAAATTAAAATGCAACACGTAAACAATGAGCCGGGGTCTGGATGGCCAATAATCGATTCATCTATCGAATCACCTTATAGAACATTTATCGAGTGACGGAGCGAACAAGCTGGTTCATACAGGGGCTGTTATTAACAGTTCGTATACAAACTTAACAGAGAAACTGTTATATTTTAAAAGAATATTAAAAGCAGAGTTGTCGACTTCGCCTTTTCCCGACAAATCTGGCTTTTATTATAGCGGAAATAAATTAATCGACAAACTTTGATTTTTTGGATATATGTACATTTTTAATCACGTTTGAAACAGTTTAAAAACAAAAACAAATTGTAGACAAATGTTATCTGCAATTAATTCAAATTTTCGAAATTAATGTTTTCACAAGGCTTTCCGTAGGGAGTGAATATTCTACAGACTCAAGGCTTTACAAGTCGAATTAACTTGGTTTCCATTTTGGGTTTTTGTTTCCTATTTTCCATATTTTCTTCTTTTATCTTCGGTATTACTATATACTCTAGTATTTATAATATTAATGAATACATAACAAAACAATTTATATTTATCAAGTAGAATTTAAACATTTTTGCGTTCTTGATAGTTGCTTTTTTTTGAGACTGACTTCGATCGCGGTCGGGCATAACGCATGGATTCAAAATGGAATAATGGAGCCAGGGGCAGGGTAAGCAGTGTCGGCAAATACTTCTCAAGCTGTGCATATTGGTTTCGAAGGGGAGGATCGAAAGTGACTACCGGTTTTCTTTATATATGTATAAACTATGTTAAATTTACGCCATATACACACACATATATGTATATAAATATAAATATATAGAGGCTATATAGTACTGATTGCTTACAAGGTATATCTATTCCTGATTCAGGTTCTTGATCACGTAATTAACGATGAGTGCAAATATTGCAAAACAGATTATAATCACCAGGTTCGAGTAGATCGACTGCCAATTTAAATAGGAATTCCGAGCACAATTCTTAAGCGCAGCAGCACCACTGCCGCCCACACCACCAATGCCACCCAGTTCCCCGATGGCCACCGCACCGGCCACAGCACCAGCTCCGTCGACGCCGCATGCGTCCGCTGCCAACGCCGCCTGCCCGCTGCCACTACTCGCGTCCTTAATGTTGTGACTGTCCGCGGCTACGGCACTGCCGTTCGCATTGCCATTGGCACTCGTCGTCGAACCACTGGCGCCCGAGTTGGAAGCTGCAGCTGCTGCCTGCGTGCCCTGCAAGCGTTGCTTGATCTCGCACACTATGTCTGGAAACAGTTCACAGAAGTTGGAGTTGCGCAGGTTAAATGCAAGCGATTTTTGGGCAAACATCTGCTTGTCATAGTTCGACGATTCGATGGAGCCCAGTGTGGGTGTGCTCTCCAGCTGAAGCGGAAAAAACCAATTAGTTAGATAACAAGCCAGAAAGTTGTCACATAACGTCACATTACCATGAAACTCAGCAGCCCTGTGAGTATCGTGCCCACGCACCAGGTTGGATTCCATGTGTCCGGATGAAAGTCTGGGGAAAGGAAATGCAATCAATATAAGCTTGGAATAACCAGCATCATGTTCAACCCACCTGAAATGCTCAAACAGAGACGGGTATTTGTCTTGAAGCGTCCATTTGGCGTCACCATGTAAATCGAAGGCGGCTTAAAGGGGAATTCGCGGGGAAATAGCAGTGTACCGTGGTAGTAGCCACCATAGTATGGCGAGTCCTCCGGTCCTTTAACACAATAATGCCATTCCAGTATATTATTTGGCAGCGGTTCGGCAGCTATGTACGGCAAGGGATCACGTTTGAGTCGCATATAATCCTGTTTCATGCGCGACACCGCCGTTGGCTGTTTGCGGGCGCCGGAACCGGACGCCGTTGACGACATTTTGCGTTAAATAATTGTTCTGTGTCCTGTGAGCAACTATTGCTAATGAAACTGCTGCAAGCCAATATGAAAACAAAATTTATTATATTTTCTCTCAAACGCACACTACTCAAAATATTGATAAGCGTCTCTGTCTGTGTCATTTGTGAGTGTGTGGACGTGGGTGTGTGTGTGTGTCGATGTGGATGTGCCACAGCAACCACCCACTCGGCAATTTGCAAAAACAAAAAACATACACGTGGCCAATTGCATCGAATCCTACAGCTCGATCGAGTACAGAGGATTGGGCCACGACAAGTCTCAAAAAATACGAAAATTCCGTTGTTTATTATTATTGTTTCGATGCTCGTCCGGCGTTGCGTCCAATGTTGTTTTTGTTTTTAGTGTACCAACCTCGAGAATTGTGTTTGCTTCCTTACAGCTTTTGTTGTTGTTGCAAGTGTGTGTGTGTGTGGCTGCAATTTACAGCTAGGTCACAGCTGCCCAGCGAATTGGTGTGAAAACAACACAAACACAGCAAATTAATGATGCGAAGTGCATTCGACTTTGCTCTTTGCGATCTCTGTTTATGGCCACGCTTTTGTGTCTGCAGCTATGCGCCCACGTCTCCGCGCTGATCTTAGTCTATTACTTAATTATCAAATATTTTTCCGATTAATTGATTTCAAGTACTTTGTGACAGCAAATTGTATTAGTGTAAAAAATTTCTCTTGACGTAGTTCTTAGCGAATGGTGTTGTGAAGCGCATCAAAACGAGTGTTGAGTCATCTGCGAATAGTGTCTGCTGCGATATATCGACTACATCGATATTTTGTGCGTGCTGCCAACTTGTTGCGAAATTAATCGTTAATTTAAATAATGATTTGAAAAGCCTTAACCGATTGCAGACTGCAAGTAAAACGCGAAATTATTGCCTATCAGCACGTTGACTTAAAACAAACAGCTGCAGATAATAATGGAAAGTGCAAACAAACAACTAATAAAAGGAAATTTAAAACCGACTTAAGCATTGTTGTTGTTTGCATAGTCTAGCCGGGGCGCTGTCCGATTCGACTGATAAAAAACCTGAGGCACATCCACACACCAACACACACTCACACACACACCCATGTGTATACAATCATATACATATACATTTATAAATTGATAAGACATTATTGCGCTTAAGCAATGTCGAGTGTTGCTGTTGGCTTGGCTGCTGGAAAGGGGTGTCGGCGGGGCATTACGACGAACCAAAGACCAGATTGCTTATCAGGCCAATTGGTTTATTTGCCGAAACAGTCGCTACACAGTCAGCGTAAAGAGCACACCATGGGATCAATCGGAAAAATTGGATTTCTGGGCGGCGGCAACATGGCCAAAGCCCTGGCCAAAGGCTTCATCTCGGCAGGTGAAGATCAATACTCGAATTCGTTCGGTTGAGTTCTGAATCATTTGCAAGTTGCCCAACGCTTTAGGTCTGGTCAAACCGACTGCGATTATGGCTAGCGTGCATCCCGCTGATAAGCAATCACTGGAAAATTTCAAAGCGCTGGGCATAGAAACACTGGTGGAGAACGCTCCAATTGTGGAGAAATCGGAGGTGGTTTTC
Source organism: Zaprionus inermis (assembly GCA_018151445.1). Taxonomy (NCBI): domain Eukaryota; kingdom Metazoa; phylum Arthropoda; class Insecta; order Diptera; family Drosophilidae; genus Zaprionus; species Zaprionus inermis. The sequence goes on along the minus strand of JAECXD010000674.1, from coordinate 2,494,166 downwards.
ATTTCAGTCAAGCCGCAAGTGGTGCCCACAGTGCTCAAGGAGATTAAGCCGCTGAGTGGCAATAAGCTCTTCCTCTCGGTGGCCATGGGCATAACACTGCAGAGTCTGGAATCGGGTTTGTCGCCACAGTCGCGAGTAATCCGTGTCATGCCGAATACGCCGGCATTTGTGCGTTCCGGTTGCTCGGTCTATGTGCGCGGCAGCAAGGCCAACGATAACGATGCTCAGCTCACGCAGCGCCTGCTCGAGGCGGTGGGCACCTGCGAGGCCGTCGATGAATCTCAGCTCGACATTGTCACTGCGCTCAGTGGCAGCGGACCGGCCTATGTGTTTGTCATGATCGAGGCACTCGCCGACGGAGCCGTCCACATGGGCATGCCCCGTGACATGGCCTATCGTCTGGCCGCACAGACGGTCCTGGGTTCCGGGCAAATGGTGCGCGATTGTACCACACATCCCGGTCAGTTGAAAGACAACGTCACCAGCCCCGCCGGCTCAACGGCTGCGGCCTTAAGGCACCTCGAGCTGTCAGGTAGGTCGCGCATGACGTCGCAGCTGATAAGCTTGTCAATTCACATCGCTTTTGGACTTTGCAGGTTTCCGAAGCGCTGTCTCTGGCGCTGTGGAAGCGGCTACGCTTCGCTGTCGTCAGATCTCCGGCAAGCAGACTTAGAAAACAGTAAACAATCTTTATATTATAGTGTATATAACTATATACATATGTATATTTTCTAGAAGTAAGATTAAAATTCCGCTGTGCTTTAGAATTTTTTGCGTTTCTTGGCGCGCGCCAGCTCGTTGAGCTCGCCCTGTTGCATGGATGCCTCCTGGTAGATGCGCTTGACCTTCTCGTGGCGCTCCTTGTCGCTGTACAGGGGGGAAGAGATTGCATATATTAGTAGGGAATAACTTGGAATCCTTCGGAGATTCTTTCTTACCTTTGCAGCTGCTGCTTGAGCTTGAGGTCCTGCACGAAGGCCGTGTCCCGGCGGATTTCACGTATGGCGCCCTTCTTCTCGCGCTTGATCTTGTGCAGCAGCTTGACACGCTCCTCCTTCTGCTTGGACATCTTAGGGCGACGCTTATCGTCGTAGACCACCTCGAAGCGTGGTTCGAGCAGGCGCAGTGCCTTCGGTTTCTTGTCCGCGGGCGCCAGCGGCTTCATCTTCTGTGCTGCAACCAGCTCCAGTGCGGACTTGGCTTCTGCATAGTTTTGCTTCACATGCTCGGGATATGCTTTCAGCGGTAGCCGCTCGAGCAATGACAGCAAGGGACTGGCCAAGTAGCAGCCGCCCATGTGCTCGGCCACGAGCTGCTCCATGGTCTGCTTGATCAGACGCAGCGTTGCGTCCAGAGCGCGCACCTTAAAGTCGAGTGTCAGTATGTGCGTCACGAGATCAGCTGTCTGCAGCTGCTGTGGCTGCAACGCTTTGCTCTCAGCTGTCGCCGCAATGGCCAACAGCTTGCTGAAGGGTCCGTCCCGTTCGAAAGGTGGCGTTATCTCCGACTGATCATCCTTGCGCTTGGGCAGCGCCAGATGCACAATACCCTGAAGGAAATTGAAGACGGCAGGCAGTATGCGCTTCGAACGTGAACCGAATTCCAGCGCAATCATGCTGACAAACAGTCCCATTGCGATATCCTGACGATTGCGAACGCGGGCACGCGACAGAATGTGCTGCATGAAGATGTACGTGGGCGTGGCCACGGGATGTCGGAAATCCGAGGTGGAATACAGATTCGAGACGAGCTTAAAGTAGACGAGTGTCTCCAGCGACGGATAAACTTTGTGATTCTTGCGAAATTCCGCATACTTCTCCTTGATGACGTCGAGCAAGGTGTTGGACATGCGTTCGGGATTCAGATGCACCAGGTCATACAAATGTGGCATCAGCTGCGAGGTGAGCTGGAAATGTGACAGTATGTCCTGCTCGCTAGCATCCTCGAACATGTCCTTGATATACTGCAGCAGAAAGGCGAATAGCTTGACAACATTCTCGCGATTGACTCCCTCCAGCTTGGGGTGATTGCACTTGATGATGCGTTCCACCGCTGTGACCTGCTGTGCCGGCATGTATTTGCCAAGCAGCTTGGTAAAGTCATCATAGGTTTTGGGCATGCTAATGGTGAAAGGAACGCTGCTGTCTTCTGCATCCGAAGGCTTCCCGATTTTTGGTTTTGTCTTGGCTTTTACTTTTTTAGGCTGTGGTTCCTGTTCCGCTTCAGACTCACTTTCCGATTCTTTTAGATCACTTAAGTTATCCACCTCCGATTCACTATCTTCTTCTTCCTCTTCCCCGGACTCATCTTCATCTTGATCTTCCTCATCATCGTCTTTCCCTTCGTCCTTTAGGCTCTTTTTCTCATTGAGATGCGTTCCCAGATTGCCGTCTAAATCATAGGCCAACATATCATCACCATCCTCGTCGTCACCTCCCACAAAGTAACCATCGTCCAAGTCATCTGCCGAACGATGTTTGGGCTTGTTAGTCGCCTCCTGCTCATCCTCTTCGCCATCGGCTTTCATGCGACGCAGTCTTTCATTTTCGAGCTTCTCCAGACGTTCCGCCTCCTGCTTGGCCAGCTCATCCGGGTCGATCAGCTTGTCTGTGACTGTGCCTCGTGGTTCGAAGATCATCTGCTTGAGCAGCTTGTCATAAGCATCCGGCGGTGGTCGCTCACGCTGCTCGTCTTTGGTTGCCTTTGCAACCAGCGGCAAAAGTTCCTTGTAGTTGGCATCCAACTTCTCGGTCAAGTTGAACACTTCATCCTTATCCTTGGCAATCTCGTTCTTGCGACGCTTCTGTTCGCTAATCATTTCCTCAATTGCCGTTTGGCGATCCTGAGGCTTGTCGCCATCGCCGCCGAAATGTGCCGCCGATGTGAACTCAGCTGCAATTGAAGATAGGAATAGGGATAAGGATTATCTTGGAATTCATACTCTACATACCATCTAGTCCCTCGTCATCCAGCTCCTCGTCATCGGAACGTTCGTCTCGGTATTGCTCGATCTCCTCCAGCGTTTGTCCGCGATGTGTGAGCAACTCGTTGTCGTTAAGATTGAACTTTTCAGCTTTGTTCGACGCGCGAACCTGTGCCAGCTTCTCGGCCAAGAAGCGAGCATTCATCACGGATTCAGTTAGCTGATCCCCACTCAGGTGCTTGCCAATGCGGTGATCCACGAATTTGTTTGTTTTGTCTTTAACAGCGTATTGCTTGCCCAACGTCTGGGTACGCTTCTGCAGTGCCTTGGCACGTGAAACACCCGGCATACCGCGGTCATGTTTGCAGATCCTACCCAGAATCTTGAATTTCTCTTTGTTCACATGCACGTCGAATGGATTAAGGCGCTTCGACGTTTGACCTTCAGCTGCCTCGAACGGATTGCTTGGCTTCATATTTTTCTTAGCGTACACCGTATCGGCACTCGATTTCTTATTTTTCGCACCCATTTTAATTGAAAATGTATTTGAGCGAATGCATGAGCCAAAACGAAAACAAATGTAGCACACGTGCGATCAGGCTATCGATAGTTCAAAACCAACAGCAACAAACATAAAAATATCGATTTCTGACACAATTTAAATTTTAGCGCGATTAATTATTTTGCTCAAATTATTCTCTGCTATACCTTTGTTTTTTATATATATAAATTAATTAATAAAGGAAAGGTATTGATTAACTATGAAATTGATTGGCAGTAAATATCGATGCCGGCAAAACACATCACAAAATATCGATATAATTACTTTACCCAAGTTCGTTTTACAACCCTAAACTAATAACGTCCCTGTGTGTATGTGTAAGATTTTCGGCGAAAATCGACGTTTGCATCTTTGGTTATATATTTGTAAAAGTGAATATTAAATATGAAAATAGCGAAAATACTTGAGTAAAGCAAGTAGCATCGCAATAAGCAATAATAAAACAGTAATTGGCGCATCGCAGTTGCACAAATAATTGCCGCTTGCCACGCATTTGTGCAATTCAAGTTACATTAGTGTTCGTGTATGTGTGCAGTTCATTGCGACAGTGGTATAAAAAGTGAAATATACATTTAATTTATGTAAAGTGTACATATACTTGAGAGATAATCTAAACAGTTTTATTGTTAATTTGTTGCAATGAGTGCAACACCCCCAGACACGATGCTGTCTGGCAAGGAGAAGGAGTCCAACGGCGGCGGCCACAACGATGACTATCGCAAAGAACGCTCGCGCTCCAGAGATCGTGGCCGGGATAAGGACAAGGACAAAGAAAGGGAAAAGAAACGGAGGTGAGCAGCAGTTACACTACACTTCATGAGCAACTGTTTCTAACTGCTTACTACTTTTTTATTACAGAGATCGAGATCGTGAACGCAGTAAAGATCGTGATAGTCGACGCCGTGACAGTCGTGAACGTGATCGCGAGCGTGACCGGGATCGCGAGTCGCGTTCGCATCGCAGCCGTTCGCGCAATCACGACGACTACGATAGACGCAAGAAACGTTCCCGCAGTCGGGACCGCGACCGCAGGCGAGACCGCGATCATGACTCGCGCTCAAGGCGCAGCGGTTCCCGTGGTGGCGGCGGCGGCGGAAGCAGCCGTGATGACTACGATCGCAGTCGAAGACGTCGCTCGGGCAGTCGCAGCTACGAGCGTCGTCGCAGCGATCGCAATCATGAGTCGCAATCGCATCGCAACAGTCGGGAGCGCAGCAGTCGAGAGCGCAGCAGTCGCGATCGCAGTAGCCGAGAGCGTAACTATGTGAATCCCTTTGACACTTCGAATAATCGCAGTGCGCAGCACGAGCAGCAGGAGCAGCCACGCATACCGTCGCTCTTCGAACGCCATTTGCCGCCACTAGAGTCCATACGCGAAGAGACCAGTTCACGTTTTGATCTCTCACAGACCATACAGGATCTTATGAACAATGTGGGCGGCAACAAGAGCTTTGCATCGATGTTCAGCAGTCAGAATAGCAATGATTCCGCGAGCAATGGACCCTCGGAGAACTCAAGTAGGTTTTGTGGCATGGAGTGAGTTTTGGTTTACTTAACTCTTCTCTCAATCTTACAGTGGACAGCGCAGCAGAGCGTAAACGGAAGCGTAAATCACGCTGGGGCGGCACCGAGAAGGACAAGACTTTCATACCGGGCATGCCGACAATTCTGCCCTCAACGCTGGATCCGGCACAGCAGGAGGCCTACTTAGGTAACGTTGTGAAATCCTCAGTTCACGTAGAGTTTAGTACGTAACTAAGTTAGTTTGTAAGTCATAGTCTGTAAGTCTAATGACAACTAATGAGCAAAATCAAAAAAACACAGCCACAAATAGTCGCGGGGATCACAGATCACAGATAACGGTCACAGTAACTGTGACCTTTTGCTGTCGTCACGCACGAAGTCCTGGACATGCGAACATGCGAGTAAAACAAACAACAACTACGTAACCAAACCTGTTGCATTGTGAGCAAACAATAATAATCTCTCGTTCTCTTTTTGAAGGGATTCATTCCGGCGTGTGAGACAAATACGACTCGAGTTCCAAGCGGCTAGAAAATAAGATACCCTCTTAACAATCGATCCAAATAATCATGAATCTTTAAATAATTTTGTAATTGTAATGCTCACAGATTTTCAGTTAGTTTAGGCACGCGTCGGCGCAACGGAATCACACACACACAGAAATGTCGTAACAGGCTGCTCAATAGAACCAATAGAACCAAAATTATCAAAAAAAAAAAAAAAAAAAAAAAATACCTCCCCGTCCAAAAAAAAGAAAAAATCAGAAATATGTTTCGGTCTCCCACTTCACAATTGATAAACAAAAGCATATATAATCATATTCTCTTTCTTTCTCTCTCCTCGCCTTAATAGCATTTAACATTTACTAATGTCGAGGTTGCGCTCGATTTTCTTTTTTCTTCTCTAACGCCTTCTCATTGCAGTTCAATTTCAAATCGAGGAAATCAGCCGAAAGCTACGCACAGGCGATTTGGGCATCACGCAAACGCCGGAAGAAAGGTTTGCAAAAAACTGTTTATTTCTCTTTCCTTCGCTATCCCTCTCTCTCTGTACCCAACGTACACCAACCGTCCGTCTACCACAAACATACTACAATCCGTCCTAGCCGTAAGGAATCTACAGCGGCGCCTCAATATGCAGATGGAGTGGAGACATGGAGTCTACGAACTACGAAGGAGTTGTGGGTTATGGTGGGACTACGGCACGATCGCGTTGATCGTTCAGGTTTAAGTGCAGCATGTCCCAGAGAATAACATATTGTGAAACTATTTTATTATTTTTTAATGTATATTCAAGCAATCACATAGTTCAATCCACACACTAAACTTATAACTATATCGATAACTCGTGAAAAACAAGTTTTAAAATGTTATATTTCTACTAAAAGATCACTTGATCAGCAGAATGTTGTATTATATTATATTAAGTATGTTATGTAGTTGATATACCCCAAAGATCCTTTAGTTTTGTATTGATTTTATTGTAAATTTCTGCCAACTGATCAAGTTATCGCTTGCACTGCTAGATTGAACTATTGTGAGTGCTCTTTAAACAATTTTTGTTCTATATTTATATCGATATGTAATTTTGAATAATTTTGCTGGTTAAAGTGCAATGAGGTCACGGTTTTAGCATTATCGTCGGTAATTTCGGGGTGGCACTTGGGGGAAAGGACTAACTAACCATTTGCTGATTTCTATCTAGGTCACATCTAATTCACGCTTTTTTTTGTTCCACACCGCACAAAAAAAAAATAATAACTAATGCTAGCCTAATTTGTTTAATTTGAAACTTTTAAAGGGTATTTTTGAGTGTGAGAGACAACCCATTTTAGATTCGACTCCTACCCCCGAGCAAAGAAAAAGAACAGAATAACACAGAGAGCAAAGCGTAAGCGTGTCTGGCCAAAACCGATTTCTTTTTCCTTACATTATTATTAATGTGAAATTTCTCTTACTTCTCTTCCCGATCAAAGCCGTAATCACATAACAAAATGCACAATTTTTGCAGAATTCTTACAGGGTGTGCTCCCAAGCAACAACACACACACACACAGACCCAGCCAGAGAAACAGAAAAACAAAAATAAAAATATGAATTAATTAGAAAAGTGTGCAACAAATCGAAATGAATTAATCAAAATTCTTCTTTTCTCAATTCACCAGCGAATCAATCTAATCAAATAATGATAATGATAATGATAATGTTGATTAATCAATGATGATTTGCCAATTACAGGATATACAATATTTATTATGATAATTATATCAATAAGTTGAATTAAGTCTAGCCGCTGCCTTGACTCCAACTTCGATTGAACCTGTTGCATTTCTCTTTTTCTTTTTTTCATCTCATTCACAGATCGCCCTCGCCGGAGCCCATTTACAGTTCTGATGGCAAACGTTTGAATACGCGTGAGTTCCGCTATCGCAAGCGCCTGGAGGAGCAGCGCCATCAGTTGATTGTCAAGATGCAGGCCGTGAATCCTGAGTTCAAGCCGCCGGCTGACTACAAGTGAGTAACGTTTAAATTAGTTCCTCAACTTTGGATTAACACATTGATTTTTCTAGGCCTCCGGTTACGCGCGTCAGCGACAAGGTGTTGATTCCGCAGGAGCAGCATCCGGATATCAATTTTGTGGGCCTCTTGATTGGGCCACGTGGTAATACGCTCAAGGCCATGGAGAAGGACACGGGAGCCAAGATTATTATACGCGGCAAGGGCTCCGTTAAGGAGGGCAAAGTGGGTCGCAAGGATGGTCAGCCGCTGCCGGGTGAAGATGAGCCGCTGCACGCATTCATTACAGCTCCAAATCCGGAGGCAGTACGCAAGGCTGTGGATAAGATTAAGGACGTCATCAGGCAGGGCATCGAGGTGCCCGAGGGTCACAACGATCTGCGTCGCATGCAGCTGCGTGAGCTTGCCCAGCTAAATGGAACACTGCGCGAGAACGATATACAGCGCTGCACCTGCGGCTCCACGGATCACAAGTCATGGCAGTGTCCCGACAAACCGATCATTACGAACACCATTGTGTGCACCTCTTGCGGCGGCACCGGCCACTTGACCAAAGATTGTCGCAATAAGCGTCCTGGCTCCGGTGCACCGGGCATGGCTTGCGAGGACTCGCAGGCCAAGATCGATGAGGAGTACATGAGTTTGATGGCCGAATTGGGCGAGGGACCGCCACCGTCGGCGCCCAAGCCAGAGGTTCCAGCGCCACCGCAACTGCATCGTGCCAGCTATAGCATCTTCGACAAGAAGCCCTCACAAATGCAGGCCATACAGTCGCCACCGGGCTCCAGTTCGCGGGATCATCAGCGTGACATGGGCGGCGGTTGGGGTGGTCCGGCAAACGATCATCAATCGATGGGCATGGATGCAGGCATGGGCATGGATCATGGCATGGGTATGTCAGCATATATGCCTGCGCCGCCTGTGGCACAGGCACCGCCACCGATGCCACCGCCACTTATGCCCTGGATGAGTGCACCGCAGCCACCGCCGCCGGCCACTGAGCCCATCAATCCGCCCATACCGGGCACCTTGCCGCCGCTTATACCGCCGCCACCCGGCACCAGTGCACCACCCATGCCGTGGGCCAACGCCTATTCGGGCTGGGGTACTGGCTATGCGCCACCACCACCGCCGCCGTGTGCTCCGCCACCATCGCTTAGCCTGGCACAGCCGCCGCCACCGCCGCCGCCGAGCAATTGAGCCACAGCTGCATATACGGATGCTTCACATACACCCAATTAATTAATAGACTATGACCTCTAATCCATTATAACCTAAAAAGCCTGAATTAACCATGTACTTTGTATTCACTACGCTTCATCATTAAAGGATTGACGATATATATATTGGTTCTGCTTTTATTCTCGAATGTGTTGCTTCATTTCTTTGCTGCCGTGTGTGTCCTTATGGGGTAAAATCTTAACCATGCTTGCTGAAGTACTGTTTGGACTCATCCACATCGGGCTTAATGGTGGCTGGGTTTGTCTTGGGGTTCCAGTTGGCCGGGCACACTTCGCCGTGCTGTTCGACGAACTGGAAGGCCTTGATCAAACGCAATACCTCGTCCACCGAACGTCCGACGGGCAGATCGTTGATGGAGTATTGGCGCAAGATGCCCTTGGGATCAATGATGAATGTGCCGCGCAGCGAGATGCCCTCCTTGTCGAGCAGCACATCGTAGTCGGCGGATATCTTCTTGGTCAGATCGGAAAGTAGGGGATATTTTAGTTTGCCAACGCCGCCGCTCTTGCGATCGACATTGCACCAGGTCAGATGACTGAAATGTGAGTCCACAGAGACGCCAACGACCTCAGCGTTGATATCCTGGAACTCCTTAATGCGTTCACTAAATGCAACAATTTCCGTGGGACAGACAAAGGTGCTGCGGGGCAAAGAGAGAGAAGGCACATTTACTTAGTGTGAACTGTGAAATGGATAATAATTAATCCTTGCTTACAAGTCCAACGGGTAGAAGAAGAGCACCAGATATTTGCCTCTGTAGTCTTCGAGTTTGATCTCCTGGAAGTCGTTGCCCACAACGGCCAATCCTCTAAAGTCTGGTGCCGGCTGTTGCACGCGCACTGCGCACAGTGGGGCAGCTAAACGAAATGCGGCTTGACATTTATCTATAATTTAATATAATTTTCACGTTTACTCACTCTGATGCAACAGACGTGCCGCTGGCTGCCGGCGTTGACTAGCTAATCCCTTGCTGAGCAGCGATACCTGTAAATAATTAAGACATTTATACTTTCCCGTATTACGTAATCGCAATGGAATGTGCGTTTCTCGTTTTCTGCTTTATGTAAATGTTTTGGTTGCAGTCAATAATTGCACTTACACTGCGCAATGTGCGGCCAATGAAAGACATGATTCTGTTTTAATCTTTGTCAACAACAAATATTTTATGTATATATATATATGTTACAAGACTTAGCAGTCGTTCACCCTACAGTAGCAAATGACAACGAACCGGCATAAAACAAAATACAAAATGACAATACAAAAACAAAACAAACTACAGAGCGCTTTGTCAAACGCAGTTGGCAGCGCCAAAACTATGATTCGATTAACGCAATTCGGAGCTTCGAGTAAAAGAAAGTTATCGAAAAGTTTGCGGGCAGGCAGAAATTTAAATTTTGAGGTTTAAAAATTTATTTAAAAATCTTAGAATAATTTTAATGAGTTATAATTATATATTTGATGGCATTTTGTTAGTCAAAGACACGTTATCGATTAAAAAGCTTTCATCGCTCAGTAACTATCGAAAGCAAGACTCAATTCGCCGCATACTATCGAAAAGCAAAGTCAACGTAAATTTGAAATTGATTTCATTTGTTTAGGAAAAAAAAAACGATGTAGAGCATAGATACGCTTGGTGTTTTTGGGCTAAAAAGAGCAATGCAGTTGCTGCCAAAATGTTCAAAGTGTTTGCCGCGCGTCTTAAGAACAAGATCCGCTAGAAGATAGCTGTACAGAGCGGATCTATTTGGCCCGCGCGAGGACAATGAAAACTGTAGCAAAATATTTATCACGCACTCCGCACGCCACACAATGGTAATGAGCTATAAAACGCGCGCATGTGTGTATACATATGTGCCGGCGAGTGCATGTTTCGGTAAGTATGTATTTACCTATTGATGTGATTGTTTTGTTTCTTAATCTAGTAAATGCCCAAAAGCGGCTCAGCTACAGCGGCACGCACACAGGCATACGCACACGCACACGCACACACGGGAGCGAATTCACAATGCATCGAATAATGCAGAGTTTGGTTTTCTTTGGTTTGTAGCGATGACGCTTGCGAACAATACAGCCTGCTGCAGTGCGTCAGCCGCACTTCAATCCCGATCTTGATATCTTTCGTAGACAATGGCACGAATACTTTTGCATATACTTGGTGAATTATTGGCAAAACAACTGAGGCGCATTGGCAAGTAGTATTCGCCGCGTTCACTTCACTTCACTCAGGCGAATTGATCACCGCTTGCACTCGCTATTTGTCTCGCTCGCTCGCTCTGCCCATTTGTGGGGGGAGGCTGCTGGCGTTGCCACAATTAGAGAATTTCCAGTTAATGGGGCAATCCCAGTGCGCTCGTTTTCAGGCTTTTTACACTTTTCAGCGCTTTTTGCCGCTTTTCATTTGTAATTTAAGGCAAATTACGCGCACCGCCACGTTCACATGCCCAGCACACCCCACCGCCGCTCACCCACACCCGTTTAGGTTGTTAACTGGGTTATGGTCAGCACAAATTGCTAAGGGGAGCAGTGGGAGAGGTGTTTTTAAAGAGAGATAGAGAGAGAGAGAGTGCGAGAGATGGGGCAGAACAAGGTTCAGGGTTGCCATGATTCGCGCATAAACAGAGTTTATTTTTGTTATTTTTCTGAATTTTATTAGGAAATCTAATTATTTGACCAAATATTCGAGTTTTTGCAAGGGGGTAAGCATGGAAAACAAATAAATAATTGAATTTTTTATATAGAATGATATAAAAATTTAAAACTGAAAGTATTTGTACTAAGAAATCCGTCCAAAATATATTTTTAATACTAATTTTGACCCGCTTAAGCAATTTCGAGTTTTAGCAAGGGAACAATGGAACAATTTGTAAAAACTAATATCTTGTATATAGAATGTTATAATAATAAAAGTTATAAATATTTCATATACAAATTTCTTCTTAAAACATATTAAAATTAATTAGAAAAAAAAAATCCTATAATACTAAGATATGCTTGGTATTATATTATAATGATATATAAAAAAATAAAATAATACAAATAGGGATTAAATTTTACAGCATCATATCAGAACACATTCCATCACATTTCTATTATTTTAGCTATTATTTCGTTTCCTCCACTTTCCTATGATTATTTCAAGTTTTAGCTGCATTCTTTGACAAGTTTTTCGCCTGTTTTTCCTTGCATTTTTCGGGGAATTGCTTGCACACGCCGCTTGCACTGCGCCTAAACCTCTCGCCGAGCTGCACTAATTCCGCAGGCTAAGCCGCGGGCAAAGTAGAGCGAGGAGAGACCCGAGTGTCCCCGAGACTGTTGGGCTGCGTTTGTCAATTAAAACGCAACCGTCTCTAGGTCTGCGGCGCATGCCGTACAGTGGGTACGGCGAGTACTCGACCCGCCCGCTGGATTTGCGCAGATTTGCATAATTTAAGCAAACAACACTTGAAGTAGCCCACTGCGCTTCCCACTCCTACTACTCCTCCTCGTTCTCCTGCTGCTGCTGCTGTTCACACGCACCGCTTTCAGGTGCCGCCGTAGTGTCTCGGAATCTGCCTGAGATCTGTCGTCATATTAGGGCAAATCTGCTTACCTTTTCGAGTGTCCCGAAAGATTTGTTTGCCCGATCTCTACGAGATTCGTGTGACAATTGTCACAATGAGGGCCGAAGTGTGGCTTAGGTGCGATCTGCTCTGCTTCTAATCCCTTTGCAAATCTTCTGCTAATGTGATACATATCGCGATCGGCCGACTATATCTCTGTCTCTCTCCCTCTGCTCTTCATTTCTTCGCGCTGTTCTTTTAACACTTCTGCTGCGTAATTCGAGCAGTTTCTTTGCACCTCGTTTCGATTTCATCTTTCTCACTCGCTTTTCCAATTATTTTCCATCAATTTTCCACACTCTGCCTCGTTGTTTGCCCTTCTGTCTGGCCGTGCCTTCTCTTTCGCTCTCTCTCTCCCACTCTGTCGATAAATTGTCATTTTATCTGCAATTTATTTGATTGCGAAATGCCATTAAGCCGCCTACACGTTACGCATTTATTGTTCGCCCGTGTATGCATAATTTCAAGCGGCACTGTGCGTGTGTGCACATTGGGCAATTGTGGAGGCCTATAAAGTTTCGGTATATATGCACCAAATATTCAGGTTGCCCTAGCCGTTGTTTATTTCGAATTTTGACTAAATAGAAATGAAACATTTTAAATATATAAAAAAATGTACTAATTATGTAAATTACTCAAGCTTATTAAATTTCATAAAAATTCAAATTGTTGTTTAAAATCGATAGAAATTAAATATTTATGCAGTATAAAAACATTAAGCAAAGAAAATAAATTAAAATAAACATAATAAACATTTTAAATAAACATTTACCTAATATAAACCTGTAAAACCATCACTTCCATTAGAAAGAAAAACCATAAACACGCTGACAAGTTAAACCCGTTTAATGAGAGGGAGAGAAAGAGAGAGAGAGGGCACCCCGTCTAATTAGGCTGTAAAAGTCATACTCGCACTCGTAAACCCCTCTATAACATCTAATGTCGTTAAATTAATGTCACACGTGCAGAGATATAGGCTGCACGTGCTGTACGTCCAAGGGGTAGCTACTTCTACTTCCCAGAATGTATTCAGGCTAAATACTTGAGTAAACATGGCTAAGGATTTGATTTGTGTCATAATTAATGGCATACGCTACTGAGAAAAGGATAAATATTTGATTTAAAATTGAAAGAAACAATTGTAAGAAAGAGTATTCCTGATATAGGTGTTCATACAGACAGAAATGATTATAAAGAGTATTTCAATAGCATAAGTTACGGATAAAATGATAAATAATTGGTTAAAAAGTAAAAGGATTTTTTTTTAAAAAGATTCTCTGTGTTATAGGTTATGGTTATATAGGGTCTTTCAATGGCATAAGCTACTGAAAAGAACAGATATATTTGGTTAAAAGGTAAAAGGAATTTGTTTACAAAAGATGCTCTTGGTTGATGTTCATTCAGGCAAATTTAGTTATATAATTATTAATTCCTATTAATAGCTTAAACTACAGAGAAAAGGAAAAATATTTGTTTCAAAAGTAAAAGGAAATTTTTTAAAAAGATTCTCTGTGTTATAGGTATTCATACAGGCAGATGTAGATATATAGGGTCTTTCAGTAGCAGAAGCTGCTGAGAAAAGGGGAAATATTTGTTTAAAAACTCAAAGGAAATTTTTTAAAAAAAGATGCTCTGAGTTATAGTTGCTCATACAAACAGATATGGTTATATAGACTATTTTAAAGAAAAGCAGATAGAAGACGGAGTCTCCAACCTTACATATTAGGACTTGAGGTAGAAGATTCCACTATCTTCCCGATTTATGAGTTTTCGTAATATCATTTCCTAACCATAAGAAAAGTCTTTGATTTGATTGATTCGATTTCAACAATTCAGACTTTGCGCAAAAGCTAAAATGCTAAAGAAAGTCAATATTTAGTTGAAAAATTACTTATTTATTTGCATATTGTAAACAACAAACAAACTATACAAAAACACCCCAGACAATTGCAGGAAAAACCCACAAAAACTCGTCTCCTCTCCCCCATACATTTCCCACACAATTTTCACCTGGCAATAAATATAAATTATCAAAGCGAACAAACATAAAACAAATGACAATACAAAAGGCAGTTGTGTATGTACATTCACGTATGTGTATGTGTATATTCCGAACTTCAATCGAGCGGCATAAAATGGGAGAGGGATGAGAGGAGGCTGCAAAGCGTAGCTGGGCTTTGGCTGGCCAACGATATCCATTAAAATTTAAATCAGAGCAATTATTATTAATGGTCGAAAGCGCTTTCATTTAAATGTACGCAAATTGTTGCGCAAATTGTGCAGTGCCAACAACAACAGCAGCAGCAGCAACAACAACAGAAACAACAACAGCAACAACAACAACAATACATATGGAGGCTGGCAAAAATCAATGGCAATAATTTTCACGCCATTTTCCATGTTCGACAGCGCAGAGAAACAACCGCAAAATGGCGCCAAGTGAATGGTTCGCCCATGTATTTATTCTGCATGTGTGTGTGAAGCTATAAGTATATACCATATATATACAATTATACATATATGCTTATACAACAGGCTTGCTTAATGATAATAGACATGTATTTCAGGGCAATGTAGTTAAAAATGTTGTATTATATTCCATATAACAAGCTATAACTTAAACAAGAACAAGAACTATTGAAATTTCTATAATAATATAGTATAATAATATTTCTATATAGACTGTATCTATAATATTCAAGCAGAAACCCTAAACTTTAAAGAAACTCATGTGAAAACGACCTAAAGTTTAAGAGTTAAGATAGCTTGCCTTTAACACAACTGAGCTATTCTGATGAATTTCTGTATTATACTATATCAATAAAATGCCGAATATATAAATAAAATTTCAATATTTCAAGCGAAAAAAATAAAAAGCTGTACATAAAATACGGGTAGAAAGTTTAAGCTAATAATAAAATCTGAAGGAACCTAGTTAGATGATTTTTTAATCATCATTTTATAAGGTTAACTGAAGCGTAGAAGTTTTATGAAGTTCTGAAGCTGACTGTAACATTGCTACTTAATTTTATCTATAAATAAACCAATTTAGTTTAAAATCAGTTTGGAAATTTCCCAAGAAATACCCAACATATTTGCCTTATTATAGCTAATATTTTCCTGAAACTTGAGAGTACTTTACTTCTATATATAATCTTGATGCTTACCAAATTTCATAGACATACAACGCATACAAGCAACGATACAGCAACTTTTGCAACGCACTGTAATCACTTAAAATCTGCGACAGTCTAAACAAATTCACTTGAGCTTCAACTAATTGAACAAACACTTGGAAAAAACAATAATGACAACAATACTTTAACTCAGTAGAATATTCAAAACATGCTGCCTCTCCCTCTCTCTACCTCTTCCTCTTCCCCTCTCCCTCTCTCTCGCTCTTGCTCTTTGTCTGCCTGTACTGTGCGGCAACTGGCGGCAATTTTAATTTAATTCCAATTCAAATTGCTTTCAGACGGTAACATTGCGCCGTTTTTTGAAAGCAATCGCAACAATTCAATCACTTTGATGTTTGTTATCAACAAAACACGACGCGCCTGTTTTGCCACGCCTCTGCCCCCCTCCGCCCTTGCGCCTGCGACATTTAAGCGCAATAGTCGTCGCTTTTTCTGTGCGAAACATCAATGCGATTGCATTGGCAGGGAAAGCAGAGAGACAGCGAGAGAGGGGTAGAGGTGAAGTAGCAACATGTAATTTCTTTAATGGTTTTCCACACCACGCCCACTGCAACCCGCCCATCAAATGTGGTACCCGAAAATTGCGACTAACGCAACCAACACGGAAGCCAAATAAGGTGCAAAATATTCGTACGTGCTTAAAAGGCTGCGCAGGGCAGGAAGGAGCAGGGCTCTGGGAATAGTGTTTGAATGGAGTGGGGAGGGGGGGAAGTGTGGTGGGTAGGTGTAAAAGTTGTGACAGTTGTTGGTTTCATAACGCAAATTGTTGGACTGCTTCAGATTGTAGTAACAGGTCGATGCGAGAAAGGTTTCGAGGGCAATTCGATTGGGAAAGCAAGGTGTCTCCCTTGTAGAAGGTTCTAAGCTGGACAAATATGAAATACACTTATTAAATTGTTCTCACAAGCTTACTGATGAAGATCCATCCAATAATGAGCTCTACCCACTCGAAATTCAAAGCGTTGCTTCGAAATTCGTGTAAATACAACGAAAAACTGATGCGGGTAAAAAAACAAACGCATCAATTTTGTTGCTTCATTTTTTTACTCGTTGCGCACATGTAGCGAGTACAAATATGATTTAATACTACTACTATGAGTTATTCTCTGTTACGAAGTGTATGTATATAAGCAGGTATCTCTTTTAAACATAAATTTTAAATACTCTTTAAATGCTCACATTTTTAGTGTTTTTTTGGCCGAGTTTCTTTTTGTATGTTCTGTCTCTTTATTTTTGTATAAAATCCATCATTTTTTTTAAATTATTTCTTTTAATAAATTCATTATTCTTAAGTCTCTAAGAAATCTTAATAATTTCAAATTCTTATTCTATATATTATTCTCTATATTCTTCACTCTCTTCTAACTGATTCCACACTTATGTCAGGCCTTTTGCAACTTTTGCTACCCGAAACGCAGCTTAAATTTGCCCAACTTTGAATTTTAATTACATTTTGCTTAACGGCTTTTTCATTGTGCAAGTTTTGGTAACTATTTTGGCTAACGAGTGAGCGAGAGAGCAAGACAGTTGGGGTAAGAGAGGGGTAGATACTGAGCGAGAGAGAGAGAGTGGGAGAGGGAGTGCGAGTGTGTTTGTGCGGCCTAAACGCATTAAAACACTTCATTATGCCTAATCCTGTATGATAACAAAAGCCACATACACACGCACACACTGCCACACACTCTCAGACTCACAGACACTCGCTCCCAGCATATGTTCTCGGCACAAACTTGAACAAGTTTCTAAGCGAGTCGAGTACCCTCTGCAGGAGGAAGGGTGCAACCCGTAGCTGGAATCATTTTAATGGAACGTTTTGCATTTGCATTAGATACAGGCAGGGGTAGCAGTGGGTAAAAGGGGGAGGAGAGAGTGGGGAGAGGGTAAAGGCAGAGTGCCGCTTGGTTTAACAAGTTTCATAGAAATCACGGCACGTCAGAAACCATAAAGTGTATAAATACCCAAAGCACACACACACAAGAACTACACAACGCAGAGAGGGGTTTGGGAAGTAGAGGGAGAGAGAGAGAGCAGCGGCGTGGCAGGGGGGTTGCCATGGCAAGCAGTGCGCGCACGTGACCAGCAACCACTTCGATTCGCGTTGTTTGCCATGAATTTTACGCCTGATAGAGAGAGAGGGCACCGCCTCTGATTGATAAGAATCTCACGCCTTATATAGAGCCCTACTCCTCTTGCCCTTACTACTAGCACTACAAACACCCCTACCCCTACTCCTGCCCCTACTCCCTCTCCTCCTGCCAAGTGCGCAACCCGCCTGTTTGGCCAACAAACCAGGCCAGAACTAACTTACCTGCTCGCTCCGATCGCGATCTGCAGCAGCTCAGACTGGCGCCAGGCATGCTAATACAGAGTTCAAAGGGCAAGCAGGGGAAGGGTACGGCTTGCATATCTTGTGCGTATCTTAAGCCGATCTAATGCGCACTCTCTGCTCTGGTTTGCTCTACAAATTGGATTACAATTAAATTGCATTTACATATAGCAGACCGTGCCTCAATTAAAAATTGCCGTGTGTTTTCGATCAGCTACCCGGGTTGTAGCTACCTTCGCTCTCCAGCTGTGCCCGGGTACTACGGTTTGCATTCTGCATTTCAGATTAAAGAGATAATTGAGCTGCTTGACTGACTTCGAAAATGGCCGACGCGGCGCAAAAGATTCGAGGCGTGCTCTCGGACGGAGAGCGAAAAGATATGGGAATCGGAAAAATTGAAGCTGAATTGGCAAGCCAAACAAGGCACAGTGGTTAGAAGTGTATTGTATATATTATAGGTAATTAACGGAGATATATTTTAATTACATTTAATAAATTAACCAGAGTAATAAAGCGTATTATTTCAGCAGCTTCAAACTAGATTTTCATATAGAAATTTGATAGATATGCCTACTAGGTCGCTCAGGTCTTAAAAAAGACACAAAATCTAAAATCCTAAAATGTAGGATAATTTTTTTATGCTGCTGAAATAATCTAGAGGCCAAATCATAAACAAAATTAATCCGAAGCAAAATCGGAGAATTTTTAAGAAAGTTAAGACTGTTGGAAGTGTAGATGGGTCTATCAGGTCTCTTGGATCTTTGCAAGATGGAACCAAAAATTCTAAAATTTGAATAGCCTTATTTTTTGATGCAGAAACAAGCTAGGCACCAAACCATGAACAAAATGATATCCCACACCAAAATCGTATAATTTTCGTCAAAGTTCTGGTTTCTGTATGTTAAATGGGTCTCTCAGGTCTCTTAAGTCTTTGAAGTATGGAAGACATGGATGAAAATTTAAAAAAGAGGCTTATTTTTTATGTAGAATAATTCTAGAGGGCAAACGACGAAAAAATTGACATTCAAACACAAAATCGTATAATTTTTGACAAAGTTATGACTTCTGAAAGGCTAGATGGGTCTCTTAGGTCCAGGAAAGGGGGTAGGATTAAGGTCTTGGATGACCCAAAATTCTAAAATTTTAGGAGACTAATTTTTTGTTTTTTTTCAGATCAAATCATGAAAAAAATGTCATTCCAAATAAAAATCGGATCATTTTTTAGAAAGTTATGATTGTAGGAAGTCTAGATGGGTCTCTCAGGTCTCATAGGTCTTCGAAGGTTTGCAGACATGGATGACACAAAATTTCAAAATTTTAGGAGCCTTATTTTTTGATCAATCTAGAGATCAAATCATGAACAAATAAAAATCGGATCACTTTTAATAAAATTATGACTTATGGAAGTCTAGAAGGGTCTCAGGAAGGGAAAAGGAGGTAGCACATGTTTGATCCGAAATTCCCAAACTTTAGGAACTTTATTTTATGATCCTAAATCAATCTAGAGGTCAAACCATGAACAAAAATATATTCCCAAGCAGAATGTACTCGATTTACACAAAGTTGTGATTCCTGGAAGTTTGACAGGTCTCTCAGACGCCACAGATGTTCGAAAGTTGCAGCTAGTCTATGCTATATGTCGAATTTTCTATTGTTTTTCGTCGTGCTACAACTTAAGCCAGACAAGGCCAATGAACGCAGCGAGGGATCCGGCAATAACCCAAATGCAATGACTTTTCTACGCATACGCCAGGTCTCTGCGCCCTAGTCTCCCCCCTATACATACCCTGATTGGTCGTATATTCCGCCATAATGCATCATCATTAGCTCGCAGCACTTCAGGCACTCCAATCTCTGCTTCTCCCCCCTCTCTCTCTCTCTGTGAGTGTGCTGGCTTCGCTTTTAGCATTCACCCAAAAATAATTGAATTGTTCTTCATTATTTATTTTATTATTTTGCTTGTCTCTTATTATCGCTCCAGCTTATGCCAGACTGCCTTGGGCTCCACTATCATCATCAGCATTATTCTCATCATCATCGTCAGCATCGTGGCAGCCTGCTCCATTGTTTCAATAATGTTCCAACTGCTCGAACCGCTCCGCTCCAACTGGGTGGATATGAAGCACTTTTGCGCCATCGCCATCGCCATCAACGTGGCGCGTCATAAAATACGCGAATTGCATTTGCCATTTACGATGTGTCTTTCTTTGTTTGCTTTATTTTTGTACCCTGTACCCATTGTAGAAAACGTATTCGAAAGGGTATTTTCGTTTTGGCCTAGACAGAAGAAAGATTTTTCCTAAGTTTCGGATTCTAAATCAGCTTGTCGCCGTTTTTTAGTATTTCCTGTTATTCAGGTCTTTTCTATAATATCAGGAATTATTTGCAACAATCTCTGCTGTTAGAAGAGCTGGAGTGGTTAAATTTGGTATAGATAATCGTTTATCTCAGCTCAGAATACTTTTAAAAAATGCATAGGTCTTGTTCTTCGTATAGAAATTTATTTAAACACGTTGATCTCTGCTTTTCGAAGAGCTTAGGTTCTGAAATTTGGTATATAGTTAACTACATATTATATATAGTTAGTGCTTATTAAAAAAAGTTAATATCTATCTTCCTTTGCAGAAAATCGCAAAAGAAACTCTAGAAATCTGCAATAATTCTACATAAATTAAACAAAATCAGCTCTAACTATAGTTAGAAGTAATAGCAAGCATAAATCGTATAAGGTATTTCGCAGTCTAGACCACTCTCCCATCACTTTCATTACTTGTGCTCTGTATTCACTTTTTTTTTCGCCAGCTTCGCTTTGTTATTGTGCTTCTTGGCCGGGATTTTTGCTGGGTGTGGAGCTGATTCCTTTGGGGATTTTGCGCACAAAGCAGTGCCAAATTGAATGTGGGATTTGACAAGGATATAGACGGTGCAGGGGGGTGGTGGCAGGGGCAGGGCAGGGGGTTGCCAACTGTGTGGCAGGAGGGAGGTAATTTTATTGCGCTGCCTTTTATGATGTGGCGACAAATTGATATTTCCTTTGCTTGGCAAAAGGCAATTTAGATACACTCGCACACACAGTCGCACACACACATACAGTTACGCATACATGTATACACCCACACACAGTCACACACTCGCACACTGAGAGCAAAAAGCAACCGCAAATCGGCTGAACGCGCTCGCTGGGCGGTCTGAAGCGCACCCGCTGCGCTCTTCAGCTACTTGTTGTCCTTCTGTTCTTGCCCCCCTCCCTCTTCTTCTTCTTTTGCTTTGTTGTTATCCTTATAAAATAATTAAGTCTTAGCTGCTGTTGTTGTACGCGTATCTGTCGGCTATGTTTGTTGTCTTTCAATACGCGCATTAAGGACTTTAGCACGATTTGTGCCAGGGTGCGTCTTCGTTTCTCACTCCTTCCAGCTCTGCCTATGACTCTACCTCTCCCCCTCTCTGCCTTTCTTTTTCACTCTCTCCTTCTTTGCCTTTCGGCAACTTTCGTTACTTTGATACCGCTCGACTGTAAGTTAATCGCATTAATCCGCGATCGTTTTTTCAAGTGCAGTACCCCGATCGGTTCCTGCTTTCCCTCTCTGCCCGACTAGACACAAAGGCGCACAGCACGGTAGGGATCGGGATCGGATCGCAGCTAAGGGAAGGTTTGGCAATTTGTCTCCGCATTATGTGCCGAATTAACAGGGAAATTCACACACAATGCACGCACCACACGACGTATGCGTGATATTTCAAGAAAATAGAAAACGGTTTGAGTTGTAGCTGCACTTCTTCAGTTTTATAATAAAATTATGTCAACTTAAGCATTTTTTAAACTGTAATATAAAATATGTGTAATATATCTGTAGTATTCGCAACATTTAATAGGTTTTCCGCTTTTTACACTAAATTAAAATACTTTTTTTTATGTCTTCTTTGTCCAAAACAAGCGTATTATATCTATGTTGGCACCCCTTTTTGAGCCGTTTTACCGCACACACACACACATACACACACACACACGCGCACACACACACTCGTACACAATAAATAAATAGATGAATTATTATTATTTTAACGCTGCGCTGACCACACAGACATATCGTGTGTCTGGACAACAGCGCGTAGTTTTCAGGCACCCTGTACTCGAACGGACTGCAGCATGGGGTTGTATAGACGCAGGCAGTAGTTGCTTGGAGCTAATACGAATAGAAAAAGTATTCAAAATTAGGTCTGTATATATTTTATTACATGAAATGTTTGGGTGCATATGAAGAATTGATTTACGAACTGTAGAAAATTATATAATAATCTTTCTTCAATATTATATTATATTGAAATCGTTTACTCTGTCTAGCAGCTATTTATAGACCAGCAATATTTAATTTTTTAATTTATTGTATATTGTATGACGCATAAATATTATTATATAGGAAAGTATTATAAAATATTTAGTTATTATCTTTATTTATTTGAATTTTCATTTAATGTGTTTAGCAGCTATTTATAGGCCAGTAATATTTAGTTTTATTGGTACATTATATAATTATCTTTAATTTCTTGTAAATTTTATTATAACAAATTGCTGTAATATATTTGAAAAGTAATTCCAGATGTCAGTACACTATTTACTAGCTAGAAACCCCTACAAATAGTTGATGCAATCGTTGAGTACTCTGATCAACTTAAATTTTCTTTTTCTCATTTCTATAGGGTATTTTTCCGTTCAGTATTCTACTTAATTTTCCGCTGGCATTTTGACTTAATTTTTTTGAGTGCGTTTTTCATTCCTTCTTCGCACTCTCTCTTTATCTCAGGATTCGCAGCAAATGCGCTTCAATTCGCTTAGCAATCGTTTGCCGCTTTCTCATCCCTTTCGGCTCCCTCTTTCTCATCCCTCTCTCCCTTTCTCCCGCTCCCCTTGCCCCTTCTCAGCCTTATTATTGCAAATTGGTAATTTTATACTGTTGACGGCGTCTTTGTTGGTGGCCGACATCGTCGTACCCGTTGCAGTTCTCGATGCATTTTGCTGTCTCTCTTTTGTTGCTGATTTTGTTTATTAATTGTTGAAAATTATGAGCGTAAAATATTTTATTTGCTCCATTGTGTGTGTGTGTTTCTTTTTTGTTGGTTTTTTGATGGATTTCAAACGTTTGCCGACTTGTTTTTTGCACGATGAGAGGGGGACTAGGCAATAAGAGCCTCCTTTACAGTTACTTGAAAAATTAACAATACTATTTTATTTCAAAATGCTTGTTTAATGCTATGAATTAGATATATAATTATTGAGATTGTATTTTGTTTTATATTTTTTAATAGAATAAACTAAATTTTGGCATAATTTCGTGTATTTCAGTTTTAGGTTAAATATGCCTTGAGCATTTCTACATTTTTCTTTCAAATTAAGTATTTAAATTACGTTTTGTATGCATTTTTATTTGAAATGCGTCAATCTCTGCTTGTGGAAGAGCGAGCACTATCAAATTTGACATATAGATAGTTCTATATTCTGTATTCTATATTGCGTATTGCAAGAATACCATAACTAATCCGAATTTGCAGAAAACGATAAAAGAAACTTTGAGTGCACATTTGCTTAATTTTTACTACAATCTGATTTTAATATGATAATCTGTTATTTTAGGCTTATTTTCATAAGTAATTCCAAAAGAAAAATCATCTATAGTTTATTTAAGTCGTATTTTATTGTAAAATCTCATTATACTTAAATTTCCAACTTGAAATTTGGAAATTTCTGCATAAAAAGAGCTTAAGCTGCGCGTAAAGCTCTGTAGAAATTTAAATTGAGCCGATTTCGTGCATAAAAAGTCCAGACAGACGAAACGAGCCAATAACGAGGTCAAAGACGTGCCGTGGGGGGTTAGGCGGGGGGAGGCGGACACACTTACAAGGCCCCGACTCGAGTGATTTCTGGAGAAATTTTACGATGCGCTCTTGGCATGAAATTTATGCGTTCAAAATGGCACTCAATCAGGCGGGTTAGCATGTCTCCAAATAAAAAAAAAACCTACCAAAAAAGAAAAGTCATTTGAAAAACGCACAGGAAAAATCGAAAGGGAGTCGGGGCGGGGGCGGGGGCGGGAGACAGTTGAAATGATAAAATATGAGCGTTCGTAATACAATTTATTTAAATCAAAGTCTAAAGCGTTATTTATGAGACGGGTGGGTTTTGCCATGCACATGTGTGCGTGCGCGCGTGTTTGTGTGTGTGCGAACCCACCAGAGCTGAGAGTGCCAGTCCACCCCTTTCGCTGCCTTTTACATATTTCATTCATCCATTGTTCCCATTCGAATGAAGACAAAAGCCAAGCCCAAATAGCGCGTCACTAATAACCAAAATAGACAGTGGAAGAAGTAGCAGGCAGTGGCAAAGGGGGGGGGGGCAGGAAGAAGCGGACTACAACTCCATTTGCTTTTAAGCAAATGCCGTGCAGTTTATTGTTTAGCATGCTTTGCGCCTATTATACTACATTTGTTAATAACAAACAAAAGCCGCAGCCATTTGCCTAATGTGTGCGGCGATAACGTAATGGAGAACTGAACTGAGCAGAGCTGAGCCGAGGCAGCCCCATTTGCTTCAAAATGTTATCGAATTCAAGCTTGTTTCCCTCTGCAACGTCAATTGCCAAATTAATTGCAGTTAAGTCGAGCAAACAGGGCGAGCCTTGAGCGTGCATAGACACTCTCGCTCACAGACTCACGCACACACACGCAAGTAAAGGCAAAAGAGTTGGCAGGCCGATCAAACTAGTCTGCATAGTCATGCAAATGGCTCTCCCACTCCCACGCACACACGCTACTGACTAACTCAACTCGCACTCGAACTCACCACCCCACAGCCTCACACACAATATGGCGCCTGGTTCTCTACTCATTGCTGCGCTGCTGCTGCTGCTGGTGCTGCTGCGCTGCCCTGCCCTGCTGCTGCGGTCGACTTTTAGGCGCCCGTCTGCCAGCTAAAGTGGAGTCAATGAAAATTGCAACTCCCACTTTGCTCGTACGTCAATTAAGAGTTGTTTTTCTTGTTTGTGCACAAACTCACACACACACAGAAGCACAAAAACATAAAGAGAGAGAGAGAGCCGTACACAAGCTCGCGCACATGCACACACACACAAAAGCAACAGCTCAGTCTGCATTGCTTTTGGCTCTACTAGCACTGGCTTTGGTTTCACTGCTGCCATCCCGCTCTCACACACACACACACTCTCTTTTATTGCAGTGCAATTTGTTGTAGAATCGTTTTGTCCGACAGTTGAACAGTTTGTTATTTCTTTTAAATGTTCCAAGTAAAAGAGCTTTGCTCGCCGCTTGCTTGCTTGTGTGTTTGCTTTTGGAATTTTTGTGGCTTGCCTTTGGCGCGCTGGCCAGCGGTCATGCATGGCGCTGAGAGCGGGAGAGTCAGGGCAGAAGCTGAGACAGAGGCTGAGGCAGTGGCAGAGGCAGCAGCAGCGACAGAGTTGAATTTCTGCTTGCCGTGTGCTTCAACAATTTTTCTCTATAAGTTTTTTATTTATTTGCGTTGATTTTGATTGTTTTAATTTCTTTTTGTTTATTTATGGCTAATGTCAATTTGCCTAATTAATGCCAAAACTGAACTAAAATAAGGAGAGTGAGCCGGAGAGAGCGAAACGTTAATGCGATTGCAAATTAAAGTGGGGCAGCGCCCAGGTGTCGCCCCCTATCGGATGGCCATGTGTCTTGGGAGGGGGCGCTGTAGCTGCGCCCTGAAAACGAATCAAAAACAAGCAAAGCGCAGAGGGAAATAACACACGAGAAATTTCTGTGTTACGCTGCACACACACTCGGTAGCAGCAGAGTGTGTGCGTGTGTGGGGGAGGTGGGATGTCTGCGGTGACTGCCAGCACTTTGAGACGCACTTTGGCAAAGCAATCTTCTAAACAGGATAAATGTAATTGCGCATGAATTTCTACGCATTTTTTTGCGTTCCACTGTCGTTGCTGTTGCCGTCGCCTTCGCTGTTGCCGTCGTCTGCTGCTGCATGGCGAATGTTTTTGGTTATTTGCCGCCGGTGTCAGCTGAGCGTCGCGTCGAGTAGCAGCAGCAGCACGCGAACTGCTGCGATTGGTTTGCACACGACACGCCTACATTTGCTACGCTCTCGCACGCAGCGCGCTCGCTCTCATGCTCGCTCTCTTTCTCTCTCTATCTGCCTGTGTCTGTGCAATTGCCTCGCGTTTTGTTTTGTGCAAATTGCTTGCAACACTTTTTGAATGCCTCGTGGTCTCTGGCGCGTCTCAGTCGCAAAAGCATTTAAAAACATTTCAATTTGCTGCTCTCTCGCACGCGCTCTCTTGCTCGCTCTCACTCTCTCTCTGTCGCTTCGTCTGCCGGCGTCTGCAAAGTTTGCTCAGCTTTGGTAAAAATGGCTGCCTCTGTGCACGCACAGGGGTAGTTTCTTGCTTTGTTTGTTTGTGCCATAGAAACACTGTGGAATTGGAACGGCAAATTGCGTGAATCTGGCGTGATAAAATGATTAACACGCTGCGATAGGATTTTGCAATTAGTTTTATGTGCCATATGATGGTGTTATATGATAATTGCGGAGAGTGGTGATTCATAATAAAACTGAGAGCAAAATAAGAAATTATTTTTATATATTTGAAATATATTATTATAACTTTACATAATAATATGTAAATAAACTTTTGATTGTAATGACTTTTCTTTGGAAATTGCAAATTTATATATTTATTTATTATACGTTTTTTAGTATTTAATAATTACATTTTTAAATTTCGTTCTTTCTTTAATGAATTATTAAATCCTGTAGTTCCGCCTTTTTATAAAACAGTTTAAGTATTATATTTATTTATTTTTCGAAATCATGGATACAACATGTTTTTTTTTTTTTGCAATGTATTTATAAAACAAAAAAAAATAAGTTAAATTCTTATATTTTCCCTGCTGTCAAATTTTACGTGAAAACTATAATAATATAATTCTTAAGCTGTAAATCCCCTAATTCATTAATTCTTTATTTCTACAAATTAAAATGTTATATATGTATTTACTTATTTCTGATAAACTATTTGAACTTTCTAATCATGTCCTGCGGCTATTTCAATTATTGCTCGACTTAATCCCTGTCTAATTTGCAGTTCGCTTCACCCGAATGGAACCTTTCGGGTTGCCATCAATTAAAATATTTCGCACACACTTTAGAGGGGGTGGCAACTCGGGACTGAGCTGAGCTGAGTTGCACACGGGGCGCCACTTGACCCCTGCTTGGTGCCAATTGATTGATTTTATATTGGCATTTCAATAGGGACACACTGCATAGTTAGACACACACACACACACACACACACACACACACACACACAGAGGGAGAGAGTAAAAGTGTGAGAGAGAGGCGTGCCCCCACTTAGGCTTGTTCCAATTGCCAAGTGTTTCAGCCTGGCGTTTGCTACGTATTTTCTTCTTTTTTAGTGGCACAATTTACGTACAGCGACAAAAAGAACATACGCAAAGTGTCTGTCGATGCGGTTGCAGCACAATTGTCGAAATAAACGAACGAAACTCGACAGCAAATGGAATGGAAATAGAAACAGCAGAGGCGGCGGCAGCGACAGCGGCAGTTGCAGCAGCAGCAGAGAGTGAGAGTGAGAGTGAGAGCGTGTGGTGGGCGCAACGAGCCAACCCTGCTTAAGAGAGCGCACACACCCTGCACAGGTATCTCAGTGTGCGTGTGCTTGTGCGTGTGTTTGCAAAACCATTTAGCGCACAGACCAAGAGAATTTCAGCAGCAGCAGCAGCCAACCAACCACCTCAGCTTTGCTCTCCCTCTGCCGCTGCCTCTGCTGCCACTGTTGCTGCCCCTGCTGTGTTGAGTTTGCAGTGAGTTGAGTTTTGCGAGCACGCTGTGTGTTCAGTTTCGCGGGCTTGGTTTCAGTTACAGCTGAGCGCCGGCAGCACAGGCAGCACAGAGGCAGAGCAGGCTCTCTGAGGCGATTAGGGGTTAAAAATTCAGAGACTGAAACAATAAAATTACTAAACGATCGCTTACACAGGCCATGCGAGCGTGAGCGAGACACAGAGCGCGCGAGAGAGAGAGTGAGAGCAGAGCGAGTGGTGGAGAGTGGCAAGGATAGCGGCTGTGGCAGCGGCAGCGCGTTCAGGCAGCGTCGAGGCAGCGAGGACTTTGAGCCTGTTAACAGAAAACATTTGAATTTAAATGCGAATCGTTGATCAAACGGTGCAGACGTCTCGGTTTGCCAAGTGACGGTACGAATAAGAAGAAGAAGAGCTAAAGCTAGAAAATAAGTGAAAGCAAAACTAGAAAGCAAGTGCGTGCGTGTGCGTGAGTGTGTGTGACATTCTGTTGTGCGTCAAACATGTCTTCCTCCGAGGCCGAAGTCGATATTAGTGTGGTGTCCAGTCCGGAACCGAGTCCCGCCGGCCGCGGCGCTGAGAGTCCGCTGGCGCGTTCCATCGACGGCAGCTCGCCACCTGCGACGCCCACACATCGTTCCAACACGCCCAACACGGCCGCCGGCACACCCACCTCAACGTCCACGGTGACAGCGGCGGCGGCGGCAGCGGCAGCGGCAGCGGCTGCCGCGCATTATCATCACAGTCCCAACGGCTCGGTGCCGCCGGCTGTACTGCATCATCATTTGCAGCATCACCTGAGCTCGCTGAGCGGTCATCCGGTTGCACTGCATCATGCGTTGCACAGTTTTGGCCATTTGCATCCGGCGCCGCATCCTGCCCTGCTGCAGCATGCGGTGGCGCCAGCGCTGGCCTCGCCCCCGGCCAGATCGCCGGACCTGGAGCGAAATGGCAGCGCCGGCCAGGCAGAGGAGCTCAACAACAACAACAAGACACTCAATCACAACAATTGCGCCTCAGCAGCGGCGGCTGCTGCGGCGGCATCTGTTGCCAACAGCAACAGCAACGACAGCAACGCGAGCGACAGCACCGGCAATGGTAACAAGGCCACTACCGGCTCCAATGGCTTCACTAGCTTCTCCATCTCCAGCATACTCAGTCGCAGCGAGCCGGCGAAAAAGAATGGCGCCAACACAGCGCTTATAACGCCCATACCACAACTGCCACAGCCCGGTGCGACCGGACCGCAGGATGCAGCAATGCTCTCCAGGTGAGTCGAGTTCCAGAGTTCCTTGTGCCGTCTCCAAGTGCCTTAAGCCTTCTCCCTGTGCCTAGTGCCTACTGTCTTATCCCAGTGTCCCCTTGCCTTGTCCCTTCTTCCAGTGACTCGAGTCATGTCTTGCGCCTTGTTCCACTGCTTCGTGCATACCCCCAGTGCCTTGTACCTTGTCCCAAAGCCGTGTTCCTACTCCCTTCTTCCTTTTACCTTTTTCCAGTGCTTTGTGCCTTGCCCCATTGCCTTGTGCCTTGTCCCAATACCTTGAGCCTCGTCCCTTCTACCGTCTCCCTTCTCCCTTGTGAAACCAAGAAGTCAAGCCCGCTGTTCTTCACAATTTCACCTGATCCCTACTCGAGTGTTGAGCAAATTTCATCCAATAATCCTCGAACTGCCTGCAAGTCCCAGAGTAAACCCAAACCCACAACAAAGCAGGCACTCAGGTCTGTAGGTGACGCAAATCTCTTCGCTCGAAAAACACACGCATACTTCGAGTACTCTAAGCTGATCTTAGAGATAGGATAGGAGAGAAGAGGCATAGGCACAGACAGACACACTGGTCATGGGACACCTTAAGTGGCTGCCGAGATGCGCATCTTGCGATAAAGCGCAAAACAACTCGTCTTTTTTGCTGGGCCAATTCCAATTTACCTAATTGAGCAGGCATATTTATTATATACTCTGTAATATCCATATTGTTCTTGAAGGTAGTTAATTTGGTTTCCTTTTTGCTGTGGTTTCGAATTTACAATTTTCCTAAAATAGCTAAGGGTGTTGGTAGGCGATCTAGATGTAAGAACAGTCTACAAGACTGAATTTACTTAGGTAACTCCAGAAATGCAAAGGTTTCAGGTATTTCTCGTTTCTCAAACTTCCAAAACCTCTTCTGTATTTGCGTAGACAAAAGAATTTATGATATAAGCATTGCAGAAGCGTCTTTTAGCTGAATCAATGATGGTAACCACTTAAAATAATATCTGTGTAGAGTTACGCAAGATTTTATAGTATCAGGCCTAGGGGTTTTCAGTAATTAAATCACTTTTTTGCTTGTAGATCAATAATGTTCCTATATATGTTGTATGCTGATTCTAATGTTTATATCATAAATGAATGCTCTAGCTTTTAAAATACGCTTGTTATTCAAAATTTATTCATTTATGTAGGCGTAAAGAGGCGTGGCAAAAGTCTAAGACAAACTATAAAACCCTAAAATATATAAGAGTCTTCTCACAAAGTTTGGTGACTCTATCTTCTATAGGCTGTGAGATCTAGGTGATTATATAGACAAACAGACGAGCAGACGGACAGACAAGCAGACAGAGCAGCAGATCTACATACGGAGAGACATAACTGTCTTCCCTCAGCCAAATAGATGTGATTTTGTTTTTTTTTTAAGAGAAAACGTTAATTCAAGGTTACCATGTTGATTACTTCTTTACATAAAAAATACTTTCGATTTCCAGCACGATTTTTGACCTATTCACTCGTTTGCAATTTCTCTCTTTTTGCATAAGCGTGGTCGAATTGTCTGCCATCCCATTCCCCTTGCCCACTGCAGACCCCTTGGTCAGCTGTTCCATGCAGACACATATCGATTCCTTTCCAAATTCGCTGATGCAATTTACGTGGAGTATCGAATTTCGCAGCATTTGCAGGCGAAATTCGACAAGAAATATGAATAGCGACGAATATGAATACGAATATTCATAACTGACAAGCTGAATGAATGAACCCTCCTGACCAGAGTGACCCAGAAAAAGACATGAACTATGAGGGCTGCCACCTACAACACGAGCTCATCAATAAATTTCATAAGTGAGCGGCGCACGGAGGGGGCACAGGGGGTAGTTGTCTTTAACCCCACTTAGCCGACATTTATATGCAAGAGGGAGAGAGGGAGACAGATCAAGTTTCGCCTGGACTCGATTAGGGCATGTGTTGAATTAAAAAAATGTTGCACTTTTATTCCTTCGGTTCCTAAATAATGATCATATTCATTTGAAGCGATCGATCGTGCGATAAGCGGAGGGTCCGGTGCTTGCGCTTGCGTGTGACAGAGTGAGAGGGCGAGCTAGAGGGTAAGCACCCTCGCAAGTGTTGACTCCTGCTTATACAGCTGACGTGTGGCTACCCAGCTGAGCGGTTTATCGCAGGATCGATCAGTTCAAGTTCCCTGGGCGCTTGCTGACTGATCGTTTAGTCGTACGGGGGGGACTTTCACCTGGATAAAGTCGGATATTTTGACATTGTCTACTTACTCTGCTCTTCTTTTTTTTTTTAATTACTGCTCAGCTACTGTCCAACTGCCACGCCTCTCTCGCTACCTCCCCTTTTTGCGGTTTAATTATAAGAGCGCAGTGCAACTGTGTAACTCGATATGCTTGTGAGTGTCCCCTTAAAAAAATGAAGGAAAAGCAAAGGCAAAGGGTGCAGGAAATGTGTGTACGCTATTGTGCAGCTTTCTCTCTCTCTCTCCATCTCTCTCCCTCCCTTTCGCTGACAATACAATTATATGCTGCAGTAATTACAAACCAATTCCAGAGTCGCCGTGCGCAATCTTATCGCGACCACAAAAGGGATTAACTCTCGTCCCGCTCTCGCTCTCACTGTCGTTGTCTATCTAGATTACATGTCCTTTTCATAGTTTCAATTAATGAAAACATATTCGCTGCACTGAATCTTATCAGATCTCACCCGGTTCTGTGAGGGGCTTGACTTTTGTGGGCTTTTCCTTTGGGCTTTACGCTGCGGCGCGTGTCATTTCTGCGACTTCCCGTCGAGTACTCCAAACAAAAGCCTCTAAAAGAAAAAAAAAACTCATTTTCAGCGCTTGGCAAATGTCACGATTTTTCAAGTACACAGCTTTAGACTAAGCCTAGTTGAATATTACACAAAATATACTAATCTATACCTATCCAAGTATTATTTTCGTAATATCTTTCCCCTCACTAATCCCTTGCTGTGCCCAGTCAACTGTGCGCAATATTTTGGCTACTTTGCGGTTTCCTTCGGCGTCGAGTGCCCGCACACCCCGATTCCCGCGTATACAAAAAAAATGTCACATATTAACCATATATAATACCGTTATGTTCGATACACTCGCAATTAGCGTGAGCAAATCTCTTATACATGAACGATTCCTAAGCGGTTTAAACGCTTCGATTCTTTTCTTTGCCACATTTTCCATTTCAATTTTCAATTTCCTTAAACCCATTTGGTTAATTCGCATGGAAATTGTGCAACAATTGTCGCCTTCCCTACAATACCCTAGACGATATGCTAATAGGGGAAGTCGAGTGGGGGTTTTCGAGCCAAGTGAGCGCGAGTTCTGCGGGTACTTGAGCAAGTTAAGCTCATAAAGCTGTTGAGATGGTGCCTGAAGGGCGATGGCGTGAATAGCAGACTGTAAAATAGGGTTATATATGGTTTATACTAATGAAACTTAGCATATATCAATTAGAGAGTTAGTTGTTTAATTTACCCAAAAAATCCAAAAGGGTTTTCTAACCCAACTTTGTAAAAACTCAAAGAAATTGATTTTAAATTTATAAAAACAGAGTTTTCTAGGGTTCTATGCAAGATATTGAAATGAAACTTGGTAGATACATAAAAGATAACTAGTTCTTTATTTTACAGCTAAAATCTACGAGGTTTTCTTTTAAAATTTCGCAAAAACCACGAAACTCTTTAAAAACTCCTCGTTTAAACCTACAAAAATTTCAGTTTCAACATAAAACAGTCAGCTAGACCTTTCTCTATCTGTCCTAATAGTAGTATAGGAAACTTCTTTATTTTGTGTCTAGTTCAAACGGGGCAAAAACATCAAAGCAGCTGTTGAAACAGCAAAAACGCGTTTTCCAATCAAAATCCGAGGGAAATTGGAAAAGAACAAACGCCGCAACCCATGTAGTATGCCATGTTCAACAACAACTCGATTGCCGGGCACGTCACTGCAAAAAAAACAAGAAGGGAAACCCGGGAAGAATTATGATAGCTCTGGGGGTGTGGCAGACACAGACAGACAGAGAACAGAGAGTAACAGAAACAGAAACAGAAGTGGAGAAGGTACGAAAAGGAAACAATTCATTAGACTCAGAACTAACAGAGCAATACGTCAAGTCGAGCTGGGATTGGCCATGCTGCCGTTGTTGACTTCTGACAGCTGCAGGGGATTGGTGGTGGTTGTGAGGGGGCTCGCTTGGAGCTAGCAACCCCCGGCAGGCTGCTCGCCCCCTCTCCACCCGGTGTGAATTTTAAACACGGTCATCCACTTCCGCCGCAAAGTGACACCAATGTGACCGAGAGGCCGCGGGCAATGGAATGCTGTATTTATTTCATTGCTCGAGTAGGAAAAACAAATGCCCCTCTTCCCCCGAAGCCCTGCTTCACGTAACCCTGCCCACTCGACTGGACCGCTGGTCCTTCTTTGATTTGTATAATTAGTAAAGCAAATGGCTACAAGCTGTTCGCAATTCACTGCCCTCTACTCCGGCTTTTCCCTGCTTTTCCCGCCGTTTTCTGCCTTTTTCGTTGACAGTTGCCAACGAAAAATTAGCGCAGTAATTGAGGTAATTTCTCTGCCTGCTCCCGCTCCTCCTTCTCTGCTTCTTCTACGCTCTTTTTTCGCTTTCCGCTTTGCTGTGTAATTCGAGGAGCGCGCTGCTGGGCGTCATCTCTTCGGGCCGTAAGCGAAAAGCGGCTTTCTCTCAATTGACGTTGTAAACATGAAGCCCATTAGAAGTGATTTGAGCTGCCAGTTTGTCCCAAGTAGCCCCCAGTCCTACGCAAGGGCCGGGGGAAGCCTTTGAAGCGTTTCGCCCTCGCATGGAGTGGTTCATAATTTAAGAGAGAGCAGCGCGGTCGCGGGGTAAAAGGCTAAATTTAATTGAAAAGGCAGTACTTACAAAGCGAGAAGAGAGAGAGAGAGAATGGGAGAGAAAGAGAGTGAAGTAGAGAGAAAGAAAGAGATGTGTGTATACTAAATTGGCAAAGAGTTGGAGACAGGGAAAGAGAGATATATGAAGCTAGACAGTTAAGGAAAGGAAGAGGTTCTAGACTGGACTAGACTGAACTAGACTGGAGTAGACTGGACCAGACTGGACCAGTCTAGTCTCTTGTTTATACCAAGTAAAATGTGGCTTGAAAGAAAGTTGGGAAAAGCAAAGGGATCTAATAGTATAGTGAATAGTTCCCTTCACAAATCACGTGTATATCAAGCAACACTTTTCCCCCCTGTAAAACGATCAATTTTCCACAAGTCTCTCATGACTCTTTTGCCAGTCAAACGGAGCACTTCAGCTAACTCTTGTTCTCTCTTTCTCGTCCCCTATCTCTTTCCCGTCTCTCTCTCTCTCTGTCTCTCTCTAGTGAGACTATTGATTTGCACACACCTGCACCTTGGCCGCAGCGAAAGAGGTCAGCCAAATGTTAATGTCACACACAACTTGCCTGGGCTCATTGTCTGTCGCTCGCACGGTCGGTCTCGTGCGTGTGTGGGTGGGTAGGGTGTCGGAGCAGGGGGTGTTGCACAGAAATCACAGTCTACTGCTAAACACGGGTCACTTGCCAAACGGTCAAAGGGTTTAAGAGTAAAGCAAAACAAAGCAAAGTGTACAAAAAAAGAAAAAACAAAAACCGAATCCGAAAAGCAAAAAGCAAAATCAGCAACAAAAGCAGAGTCAACTAAAGCGAGTGGGTTGCGCGGTAGTGCAGGGATTGGGGAAGAAGAGTGCACTACCTCGGGTCGCCAATGGCATTCTAGACGGGTGGGAATGCACTGAGGGGCGGTAGTTCTGCGTCTTTATACACAGTTTCTACCCAAACCTGCACTGACGAAGCAAGTTCAACGAGTGCGTGGGAAGCTTAAACATATCGGGGCGTCTACCTATATGCCTCAAGTATTGTATTACTAGTAGACCATAATTTAGCCTTTTATTTGACTATATACAAGCTAAAACCGCTGAAAATATAAATAAAAATACATTTTAGTCAAAATAAAAAAAAACAGGGTAGATCTTTAAGCACATCAATAAATCAATCAAATCGTAGCGAGTGTGCTAAGCAAAAGCTCTTAAGTGCCACAAACGAGTCACTACCCCTCCCCCAGTAACCTGCTCCCCTCTTCCTTTCCTACCTTCGTCGAGCAACCCCTGCCAAGAACAAAAGCAGCTTTCTTCCAATTACCACTCGCATTAGCTCTGCTGCCCGACTGATTTGACTTGAAAACTTTGATTTAGCACAATAACCCCCCCCCCCCCAGGCAAAACCACCCTCAGGCACACACACACACACATACACATAGTCGAAAAAGTGTTTCGTCCTCTTCTTGGGCAAAGTTTGCCGCGCCAACATTAATAAATAAAACGTATTTATAAAGATGCTTTTAAGCCCGCACAACCTAACAAGGTTACACAGAGACGCTGGCATGCTGTGTGTATACACACACACACACACACATACACATATATATACTATCTGTGTTTATGGCAAATTGGCAGCAGCTGTTGTCGTTTATGCTCGGGTTGCTTAGCATTTCGAGCGGGTCGCCCATTTTTCCGCCCATCTGCGACGACAACCTTTGCCCGTCGGCATTTACCTACGCATGTATATGCCGCATATATACCCTACATATAAACCTACTATATATATGCCTTATACTCTTGGCAATTATCTCGCTGCATAATTTATGACAATTTATTAACCATACTCTTTTTGCTTTTGCTTCTTCTTCTTCAGATTGGGTTTCATCTCACAGTGGGGCGCTCTGGCGGGACGCTATGCAGCACTGTGCCCACCTGGCTGGCCCTGGGCACCTCAGCGTATGCCCTTCCATAGTCCAACGCACGGTAAGTTGATTTATCCCTCGTTCCGTCACTCTCGCCGAGATCAAAACTTGAGTTGTGTAATCAGAGAAAGAACTCAGGTAGCTGCAGGAGTTCATAAGTTGTATTTTAATAGAAACGTGGGGAAAGAGAATAACTATAAGTATAAACTATCAGTTATGACTGAGGTCTAGCTTAACCCATAGCTGAAACTATTAGTAATTGCTCTAGCAAGTGCGGTCTAGAGGGAGCAGGTTGGGAACTATTAAGCCCAGTTTCTGAGCTTCTAACCTCGGGTTAAACTGATCTAATAGACTACAGTTTTCAGATTCAAGTATAATTCCCAGTTTATTCAAGTTTATAATGATCGTTTGCGTTATCAGTGCCTAGATATAGGCTTTACCTGTTAGACTAGGTAGGAGCTTAGGTTATTTAAATCTTAAACATTTTCTACAACGTTGAAAAAGTTGAGCAGCTTCGAAAATACGTCCAGGGTTGCAATATCACGGTATACGCTTACTGGACGGACCCAACCCGCCTAGCTCAGTTTCAAGATTTTGGAAACATGCAAGAACAGCCTTAGATCTATTTAAGCAATAAAAATAACTGATGCTTTAGCAAACAGAACAATGAGGAACCCCAATTAACTTTGCAGCTATCTTACCAGGCTTACAACGTTACCTCCACGGAGTTCTTGCACTGGCACCCCCGATTGAGCTAGTCCCACTCAGTCTCTGACCTCAGCTTAACTTAGCCCACAATGCCTAGAAGAACTATAAACTTTAGTCTTTCTTTTTTTTGCTTTCAACCTTCTCGCTGAGTAGTTTCTCAATTGTTTCTCCACTAGTTCGCGCATACCTTAACTAATCTGGCAATAGATAGCATTACTTTTGCACTTAAGGGTTAGGAATGCCAGGGCTAAGACGAGTTAGCTATAAGCCAACTAGCCTGCCTGCCTGCCTGCCTGGGCAAGAATGCGCTGTGCTGGGCATTCTTCAAAGTATTTCGCTTAATTTGCATAAGCCACGAGCTGCGCGCACGCCTCTAATGCCGTCAAGAATTCGTGCAATGCGGCAAACTGCACAAATGCGCCACCTGGCGGGCGGGCATGCGAGTGGGAGGGGGACGGGGGTGGGTATTAGCGTATGCTCTACACATGTTACCGTTAGCCACCGTTGCAACGGTTGCTTTAATCGCCATTTTCAATTAATTGCAATTTGTAATCGAGTATCGAGTTACGACTGCCCGGGGGAGGGATGATAGGGGGAGGTGACGGCAGGTGCAATGCTAAGTACACACGCTACAAAGCGTTTGACATGCCCAGTCCTATCAACAACACCCTCCGCCCCCACCACCAGCCCCGCCGGTTGCCACGGCATTAGGTGCGAGAATATCGCTAGGCCCACGTTGGGTGCCCTGTGGCAGTGCAATTTGCTGCAATTGCAAAATGGCAGAAGGAGTGTGGGGTGTAGGGGCAGCGCAGAGGGGGGGGGATAATGTAAAGGCAGGCAGGCAGGCATGCTGTGTCAGTGGGCGTGGCAGCAAAGTTCCGTTTGGTCGCCAAATGGCGGCAATTTAAACTTGGCCAAATGAGTTTGCCAAACTAAAAGCTCAATAAAAGTAAAATCGTTCAGCTGACTGACAGCCATTTTAAATGGTAATTTAACGCACACACACGCGCGCAGACATAGACAGGAGGCACACACACACACACACACACATAGTTTCGCTCTGCGCGTCTGCGCTCTGGGGGCAGCGAAAAAAAAAGTCTAGCAAAAGAGACAAGACGAAGGCAAGTGTGAGGTTAAGTGCGGCAGCTTAAATCTGTGCAGGCACAGACACAGGCACGCACACACACACACCGCACTCCCCCTCGCACACACACACACACACTCAAGATCTCGTGCAACCCTCAGCTAAATCAACTAATAAAATTTCCTGTCGCTTCTGCTCTCACTCTCACTCATGCGCGCTCTCCGTCGCTCTCTCTCTCGCTCTCCCTCTCTCTTTGCAGACAGTTCCTCCACAAACACCACAGAGAATCCACCATCGCCCACATCGCTCAGTCCGAACAACAACAACAACAACAGCAGCACTGCCAACGCCAACAACAACAACAACGGCAGCGGCAACAGCAATGGCAACGCCGCCGCCTCGTGCAAGTCACCACCACCACACATTGCTGCCGTGGTGGGTGTAGGTGGCGCCAGCTTGAACTCTCACCACATTAGTTCGCATCACGCGCTCTACCAGCAGCAGCAGCAGCAGCAGCAACAACACCAGCAGCAGCAGCAGCAGCTGTCGCAGTCGCAGTCGGCAGCGCAGCAGCACACACAGCATCCACAACAACATCCACAGCATCCACATCAGCCCAGCACGCCAACAAGCAGCAGCAGCGGCAGCGTTGCCGCCCATCATGCGCATCACTTGGCCAGCTCGGGCGGCTACATGCTCCCGACCAGCTCCAACGAATCCGACGACGATGGCGACGAGATTATCGAGGAGGACGACGGCACCGACGGTCCCTCGGACAGTTCATCGCCGCATGGCGACGGCAGCAACTCGAAGCGCAAGAAGAAGACACGCACCGTCTTCTCGCGCGCTCAGGTCTTTCAGCTGGAGTCAACGTTCGATCTGAAGCGTTATCTCAGCTCGTCGGAGCGTGCAGGATTGGCTGCCTCGCTGCGTCTGACCGAGACGCAGGTAAAGATTTGGTTTCAGAATCGTCGCAACAAGTGGAAACGTCAGCTGGCCGCCGAACTCGAGGCCGCCAACATGGCCAATATGGCGCATGCCGCGCAGCGTTTGGTACGCGTTCCCGTACTCTATCACGATGGCACCACGGCCGGATTTGTGCCGCCACCGCCGCCACATCATCATCCGATGCAGTACTACGCCGCGGCCGCTGCACGCAACACAAGCCCGCCCCGGCCACCGCTGTCGTCGCTGGTATAGAACGTGGGTTGCCTGGCGGCGCCAATGACGACCATGACGCTGCTAAAGCCACCACCACCACCACCTGCGCCGGTGCCGGCGGCGCCGCCACTCGCCATGCATATGCAGCCAGCGCTGCTGCAACGTTGCTCCATGGATGTGGACTCGGATGGCGAGCAGCAGCCGCTCGATGAGGAGGAGGATGATGCGGCCATCGATGTGGAGGCCGACGAGGAGACCGATGCCGCCGATGTCGATAACGATGCGGGCAAACTGCGTCCGCCTACAGCGCCACCTGCCGACAACAACAACAGCAGCAGCTGCCTGGAACGCAACGAGGCAGGGGCGGGGCTGGACAGCAAATCGATAAGTCAGAGGGAGGCGGCGCATAGCTACTGAGCTGAGACCCTTCCCCCCCCTCCCCCTCCACTGGGCACGCCCAATCCCAGTTGCATTGTAAGTTTCTATTGAAAAGTTTCACCAAAGGATCAGCGGCTAAGTGCACATCAATTGGTTTCAATGCCAACAACAAAAGGCCAAAAAGAGAGAGAGAGAACAGATGAATCAGGAGAAGAAGACGAATCGTCCTCGAAGAAGAAGTAGAAGGGGCAAGCACGCCTCATAAATATAATCGATAAAAAGCTGTAAAGTTTTGAATAGTTTGTTCCTAAAGTTTTTGTATATACTACTTACCCAATCATGTGTGTGTGTGTGTGGCTGTGTGTGTGTGAATAAGTGTGTGTGTGTTGCGGCACCCAGCGGGACCAGTAGGCAAAAATTTGAGGTTATGATGCCATAAAAGTTTCGATAAATTGCAGAAAATCGACAAAGTTTTCTTTGTTTTCGGGTATGTGTTGTTTATTTTTTAGGACTTATTTAAAGTCAAAAAAAACATCGGAGAGCAGAAATACAAGTAGTAACAAAAGATGCAGATAGTAAACGATAGTATGCGATAGAT
Source organism: Zaprionus inermis (assembly GCA_018151445.1). Lineage (NCBI taxonomy): Eukaryota > Metazoa > Arthropoda > Insecta > Diptera > Drosophilidae > Zaprionus > Zaprionus inermis. Next base: position 2,454,424 of record JAECXD010000674.1, on the reverse strand, counting down.
CTAGCTAAATAAATTGCATCAAATCAGTAAAGTTTGCTTTAAATACATTTTTTGTACACGATTTTTCAAAATTCAAAGAAAACAACATAGAAAAGACATGATTATTTGATAGTATACGATAGTATGCGATAGTCAACGTTTTTTTGTAGGCTAAATAACCTCCAAACTCAGCTCTTTCGTTTCCATTGCCTCGTCCCACTGGTTGTCGTCAACACTCGAGCTTAGCTATAGGAAATCCCACTAATCTATCCACTCTCCCTCTCTCTCTCGTGTTGTAAATGCCTCTTGCTCAATAATTTTAAGCTCTTTTTAACTACTCTTTCTTCTACTGCTCCTCCTCACCTCCTTTCGCTTTAGTCACCCCCTCGCACTTTGTAAATATTTGCACTCGCTGCGTACTTAGCTTAGTTTGCTTTAACTTTCGATTGCTGGTCAAGTGTAGGTTAATCCCATATAAATATATCGATTAAATACATATAAATATATCGTATAGTTATGCTAATCCTAGTTATAGTTCTATGTTGGTTTCCGTAATATAAAAAAAAAACACAGAAAATCGAAACATATATCTAAATAAACTACACACGCTCTATGTACATACTATCTAGACATATATATACATACATATATGTGTTGCAGTCAAGGTGTCAGATATATATAATATGTACTATATATGTCAAGCAATTACCAAATAACTAGTTAAATTATTACTTCAATGTATTAAAAAAAAAGGGAATGCAAATTAAGAAACCGAAGAAAGCCCGAAGAACCGTAAAGAAACACCAAAAACTGCTTATATAAAGAAATATTATAAAAAAAATAATAAGAAAATAAAAAAAAAATGTAATTATATGCAAGGGAGTTTTAATGGGGGACTTACTGCATGGGAATGAATTAATTTATGGTACAATTGGTTTCAACACTCTGTATTAGCTTTGTGAGGGGAATTCTTTACGCTGAAATCCTGTAGAATCGAAAATCTTCAATTTGCGATTATAACACTATATAATATATCATTTTCAAAAAATAAATCATGTTCTTAAGTTGTCAGAAGTTTAAGAGGAAAATTCTGCAGCTCATAACTTGCGTCAAAAAATATATGATCTTAAAAGAAGTAATAGAGTTTTTAAGCTTATAAAATTCTACATAAATAGTGGGATATTACGAAAAGAGTGAATATTTTAAAACCATCTGCTTAGTGGGTTTGCAAGAGACTTCTATAATAAAAATATTATGCAGTTTATAATATTCAAAGCTGCAAAACAGATTAAATGTTAATAATTCATATATTTTTAAAATAGTTAGCTTATTTTTTGATTGAACGCTGAGAAGTATGCAATAAAAAGTGAGTATTCGAAAGTGATACTCCCTATAGAACCCTGTTATCTATCTGTATCGAATGCACTCGCATTCATTGCAGCAATTTGCAAACATTTGAAATAAACCGTACTGAACGACGGCTTTCCCGACAATTTTCCAGCAGAGTGCAGAGCATTTTCCCCATGCCAGCAAACGCTTATTAACATTTAATTGCCAGCGCCAGCATAAGGCTGCAACGTTAGTCTATGTATACGAATATATATTTATACAGTCAGGCTGGATATTAAATATGTATATTTGTATGTATATTGCGCCTGCAACAATAGCCCGAACAATGCAAAGTGTTGCTGAGCGGGGCGTGCGGGGCAGCGGGCTGGTTTTAAGTTTCCATTTATTGTGCACTTTGCTGTTGAACGCGTTGCATGCATTCCTCCGCCCCCCCTGGTCGACGACACTGCGCGTGTTAAATTGCAAAAATAAATTGCAAATTGCGCGCTGCGAGTAAATGGCAATAAAAATGCATAAAATGCTTTCGGTTATGCGCACAACAACAGCAGCAGCTTCAACAAAAACGTTTGTTGTTAGTTTAAACAAGCAGAAAGACACACACACACACACACACACACACAGAGACACAGAGACACACATTCGTAATTATCAACAAATGCCGTAAATAATGGGTAATTGTTCGAGGCGTTGTATTTCACACGCTCCGCAATCCTTTTAAATTGATTTGACTTTATTCGAAATCAATACGATACTTTTCAAAACGATTATGCGATTAGCATTGCAGTTCGTACAGACTGAGGCCGAGGACAGACGGGACAGACAAGAAGAATACATCCTTGATTTTTACTGGTACTTAGCCGGGCTTAAGGACAGCCAAACTAATTTCTCAGCCCGAATATCAAGTTGAGGCGGCCACAAAAATGGTTCAGCTTGCATGAGCTGCCTTTGTTGCTTGCCAGGAGCAGGGTATATCGACTTACAGGCCTACTATGTTACACTTGCATTGAAATATATAATATATATATTTAAATATGAAGAAATTTCTGACTTGGCTTATTTATTGGACATATACTTTTTCAGCTTGCAAAAAGCTTATGATGTTTTTTTTAGTTATTTATAGGCATTATATGTATGTTTAAAAGATATATATATTTTTTGTACAGTGCATTGACTGTTGAACAGATTTATAACCATGCTTGTGTATTAAATATTATCATATTCTGTTTGTGATGAGATCCTTATTTTTATAAGATACTTGAGATATTATAGACATGTATATGTTAAATATTATTGTTCTTTATGTGAAGTAAAAAAGATCTATTCAACTTTTATATATAAGTATAAAATAACACCTTCTTTAATAACTGTTTCTTGTTGATAAAGACAGTAGCTAGACCAATTTGATACTTTTCTATATCTTTTATGTTTTAAAATTTCTTAAGAAATATTATAAAGACTGTTTCACACAAACTGGCCAGTGCAGAGCATTTTTTTCAACATAAAAATGCCCAGGTTCATCTAAAAAATCAAGTAAAACCAATGCAAGCACAACTTCTATGAACAGTTGACACCCCAGCTCGCATCTTCCAGGGTATATGCCTTTGCTTTGCCCAACCATTATTGTTGTCAGCACTATATAAAACGTATATAGAAGCCATCTGAACAAATTAGGCTGGCGGGTACACTGTACACCCTACCCCCTTCCCGCCAACCACCCCTCCCTGCCATATCCTTGAGCAGCATTTCGCATATTTCATTTCATTTCGTTTTTCAGCATTTTTCCTCTTTTTCGGTTGCTGCGCTGCGCTTTTCTATGGATGCAGTCAAGTGCTTGAGCATTTTATTTAAGCGCATGAATGGATTTGATGGCTTTTCTTATTTTTTGCGCACCCAAAAATAGGAGGCAAAAGCAGCAACAAGAGGAACGGGCAGGGGAAGAGTAGAGAGTAAAAATTTCAATTCATTTCATAAAATGCTTGAAAATTGTAGAGAAATTATGAAAATTGTCTGTGTGCGGGCAAGGAGCGGGGAATGGCACTTTGAATACCTTTTTTCTTTATTTCGATTTTTTAGCCTTTTTTTAAAGCTTTTTTCTTTTTTCTTTGCTTTTCATAATTTCAGTTTTGGTTTTTTTAGCTTTTTATTTTTTGGTTTCTTTGCCGCACATTTGCTCATATGTAAAGTGAGTTTGGTAGTGCAGGGAGAGGGAGAAAAAGAGCGAGAGAGATGGAGAGAGAGCGAGTTGGTCGGTGTATGCGATGTCTGCCTGTTGGATTAAGCGTGCAGCGGCTACAAAAAGGGGGACGGCATATTGGTTTATACGAAAAATAGAATTTTCAATGATGTAAGCTTATATTTTTCGATAAGTTATGTTTAGTCTTAAGCTTAGTTATTTTCTAAAATACAATAAAATGTTCTTTGTTTAATATTTTGTTAGTTGTGGCAACTCTAGCCAGATTTTGGCATATTAAGTCATATTTATTATTTACTCACATTCAAGATATTCCAATTCTAGCCCAATGTTGTCTTACACGCACTCTTATACTCCCGTTTTAAAAAGGCACAGCGCACTGCAGATTCGCCTTAACCTAGAAACTGCTCTGTCTTTTTTTTGTTAATGTCATATTTCGCTCTCTCCCCGTGCTCGGGAATATTGAATGGGTTTTCGGTAATGGCGCAGTCGGCGCAGCACGCTGATTCGTTTCTTTTCGGCTAACAGCGTAGATGGGGAGGAGCAGAAGAAGTGGACAGGGGTGCCCGGGGGTTTGGTTCGTGTGTGTGGGTCGTGTGGGCGTTGTTTTGCCTGCAGTAATTTCTTAATTAGCTTGCGAACACAATGTGCTTATATACCGCCATATATGTATGTACATGCATGTGTGTATGTGTGTGTGTTTGTTAATGTTGAGAACTTTGGTTAGCGTTATTTCTACTGGTTTTTTTGCTTTTTTTCGGGTTTTTCTGTGTATTTAAATCTCCGCAGCCGAAAACGACGAGGTACTTATTTTAATTGCAGCCCTTTTGGCCATGAAGTGCAGCAGCTTAGCGCAAAGTTGGCTATTGTTATTGTTTTATTTTCGTTTTCTGTTTGTCTGCTTTTGCCTCTACTGTCTAGCTCTGTTAATGCACCGTGCACAAGTGAGTTTAACAGAAAATGTTATCATTAGCTAATTATTACTTTGCAATTAGAAATAGAAGAGAATCCGCGCAAATGCATTAAATTATGCTCTGCACAACAACAGCACAACTAGCACTTATCGCTCTCTCTTCGAAACTAAACCAATTAGGGTGCGTGAGAGGGACTACGTGAGAGCGCACTTTGCTTTGATCTGCGAATTGAATATTCAATTGTGGTTGGCAATATAGTGTAATGTAATGTAAAATGCATAATAACAGAGCAGGCAGCTGCTGTGCCATAACATTGCCAAAACTGATTAGCAGCATAATGCGCTTAACATTACCCAGCGCAAGGGGGCGTAGGTGTGCTTTGATCATCGATAGTCGCAGCACATATCTTACATGACCAAATGAGTAAATGGCAATGCCGGAAGCCAAGCTTAAAGCAATTGTGAAAAACGTATGAAAATAGTTATATATAAAATGAAGTGATCGGAATGTGTGATTAATGCAGTTTTAAAGTGTTCAAAAAAACATATTAATATGCATGCAGTGATTCAAAAAGGCAATGTGAGTAAATAATATGCATAATTAGGCCGCAGCACATTTGCATAGAAGCTGCCAGAAGAGTTTCAATTGGCGGGCGCAACAGAGATGGCAGATGCGAATACGCCGCAGACAAAATGTCACTTGCAATAAAAAACACTACATGTCCGGCAAAATGCGGTGTCCTATTATGTTTATCTATGTATTTCGGTTGACAGTTCAATTAAGTACAATGGCCACGCCAGTTAAATTACGCTTAAAAAAGAGAACAGCAGCAGCAGCAGCGGCGGCAAGGAGAACAACAACAACAAAAACAATGCTTGTAATTTTCTGTGCAATTTTATTTGGTTAGTGTCTGAGTGGCCATTATGCCTGTCGCTCTTTGTATTTTATTATCCATTTAGCACATTTATTTTTATTTCGCACATTATCCCTGCCGTTGTGTATGTGTGTGTGTTGGTCAGCCCGAAAACGCTGCCAATTTTTAGCAGTGTTTGCTTTTATGAGCTGCTCTGCTCTCGTATTTAATGCTTTTTATCTACTTTATTTTTTAGCCATTCGTTTATGGACCTTTGTTTTAGTGCGTGCAGCGCGTGTCTCTGCCTCTCCCACTCTGACTCGCTCAGTGTTAAGCAGGGTTGCTTTGCGGGGTTGGGGTGAACAGACGCGAGCAGAGATACATATGTGCGTGTGTGTGTGTGTGCGTAGGGGCAATTGCAATTGCGTCAGTTGTGCTGTCCGTTTTGCTGTCGTTTCTGCTGTTTGTTGTTGTTATTGCCTGTAATAGACTCATCAGCGACGCGTTGTGGCTTGTTCATTTCGTTTTTTATTGCTGGCGCTGCTTCAGCCACTGCGCCTGCTGCTGTTGTTGCTGTTCTTGTTGTTGTTGTTGCTGTTTGTGCTTGAAGTGCATTAATCAAGTTGCATTTGTTGTTGTCCGTGCTTCGTGTTTTTTTATGGCTTGTGCGGCAGTTTAGCTCAACCTTATGGGCTTGTTATTGCACTTCTTCTTCTTTTTGTTGGGTAAAACTATTCCACGCATTTTATTTATTTTTTATAGAGTTCTCTTATCTAGTGCTTAGTTATAACTGAGATAAAAATAAATCTTTAACCCTATTTATTATTATATGCTGGTTGTGCCTTAAATATTCAAGCAAATTAAATTCGTAGTTATACCCTGTAAAAATAAACAAATTTCCAGTATTTGTCTTGCATATCTAAGCAATAATGTGTATGTATGTATGGCTTTTCAGCATTTCAATGGAAGCATCTACTCATTTGGTCATGTTAGACATGTGCAGTGCTTTTACATGCCGTGACTATCGATGATCAAATCACACCTACGCCCCCTTGCGCTTGGTAATGTTAAGCGCATTATGCTGCTAATCAATTTTGGCAATGTTATGGCACAGCAGCTGCCCGCTCTGTTATTATGAATATTACATTATACTACGTTGCCAACCAAAATTTTGACGTTGCAGATCAAAATAAATTGTATATTATCTGTTTTTTAAGTAAATATTTAAAAAGAGAAATATATAAAAAAGAGAAAAAAGGGCATTATCTCAGATTCTATTATGCATTCACATTGCCGCGCTGTTCATTTCTCTGTAAATTCGAGTTACTTTCGAAAACAGGTTTTCCAGAACGCAATTCCGGCCGTGTGATCGGGCGCTAAACCCTTTATAAGGTGCAATGGGAGAGCGTTGCGACTTGGCTGATTGCGCTGAATGGGTAACCCGAGACTAAGCTGTTTAGCCTACGCCCATAATTACAACTCGAGCTCGAACTCGAACACGAACTCGAGACTGCAGAACACAAAGAGGCACTCAGAAGGACGCACTCCAGAGCAGGATCTCGAGCCGAGGCACCGAGAGAGAGAGAGAGAGCAGGACTATGCGACAATGGCATAATCAAATTCAGGCTCATTACGCAGCATATTGTCGTAAATTAATGCAATAACACACAAACAATGCAGCAAACACTGAACTCGAATTACACAATGCGCATTTGTCACACACACTCGCACACACACACACACACACACACGACACTTGCCTAATGCACAAACGCAATTTGTGCGAATTGCTGCAAAAGAAATGTGAGACAAGGATCAAGTTAGGCAAATCCCCTCACACTCTTTCTCTTCGTCTCCAACCCTGGCTAATTACGAACTTCACTCGAATTTCTCTCTCCCTCTCTCTGGGTGTAGCGATCGCAACTCCAACCGGAAATATGCTGTTTGTGAGGCGGCGTCAATTGTCGCGCCATGTAACAAGGCCGCGTGGTAAATTCGAATCCAATTGAATGACAATCAAAATGCACTCACTCCGCGTTTCGTCAAGGATCAGCGAGTACTCTTCCCTCTCCTCTCACCTTAGCCCTACTAACCATGTTATTTGATGCATGCGGCATTGTTTGGGGCGCCTCGTTTCGTAGGCTACCTACAAATTACCGACGTGACAGGAAGTCGCCAATGTTGGCAGGACGTGGCACAGGATGCGCGTTGCAAGCTGTTTGCAAAACGCTTTTCAAATCGCAACACGCTGAAATCACTCTCTCGCTGTGTTGCCACTCCCCTACCCCCTCCCGTCACCCCCTACCTCTTGCTGTTGTTGTTTGTAATTTAATGTCATTTAGCCTGAGGCCAAATAGACTCTACCGCGCTACCTCGTCGAACCCCTTTTGTAACACGTCCCAGCCAAGCGCAGCGTGCTCTCTATGTTGTTGTTATTGTTTTGTTAGCTTTTGTTGTTGTTGTTGTTGCTGTTATTGCTGCCCCTGCATATAGTGCGCGTTTTGATTTGTCACAGAGCTTCAATTAAAGTCACTTTGTGGGAATGAATCACATGAATCGCACTCACTCTGTCGATGTAGTTGGTATAGACTCGCAGTACTCACTCTGGTTGGGTTACATAGTAGATATAAGACTGATTTGTACAGTTTCCTGTTGATAAGTTGAAGTATATGTGGAAATGAGGTTATGTGGTATACGTAAACTTTACATTCTGCCATAGTTTTAGATGTTAAGTTGATTATAATGTTTTCCTTAGAGTGAAATTTATTATCTACTTCGGAATAGGTCTTGTTGTTGAATAGTTGAGTTATATGTCGAAATGAGGTTATGTTGTACATGTAAACTTCACTATATGCAATAGTTTTAGAGGTTATGTTGTATACGGCTTTTATTTGATTGTATACTATAGATTAAATGTATATGATTATATGTAGATTATACATTAGATTTTTCGTCTATTTTATGATCTTTTAAGTAGTATCTCTAATTTTCTCTTTAATTTGAATCAAGCTTAATAAAAATACCTTTAAAGGAAGTTATAACATCCCAAATTCTCTTTAAATATTCTACTTTAGTCATTCGGAATTAAATATTTCTTCTTTCTACAAAGCTTAAATTTTATTCATGTACTGATAACTCAATCCATTGTTCGTCTAACCAAACTCGCGACTTTTAGTTCTCATTTATTAAAACCAACTCATACTTCGCTGATAGATCGACAATAACATCATTATCGCGCTTTATACGCAGAGAGGTGTCTGTCTCACACACTCTGGTAAATCCCAATCCCCGTGCTGCTGCCTTGGCAACCGCTCAAAAGGGTTCCCACTACAGTAGACCGTGCAGTGCACTACCGGCCAGCAGGGGCAGCTGAGACCCCGTTGGGTGTCATGTGAACAAAATCATTTTAATTGCAAAAAATTGAACAAAGTTTTGTGGCGCAGCAGTTGCTCGTTTGCGTCATTTGTTGCAAGTTTGTGCTCTCTCTCCCTCCGACGGGCTTTGTTCCTGCTTCGCGTGCAGCCTGCAGCATGCAGCAGCAGCCTCCTTCTTGTACTGGTTAACAGCAAGTGGGTATCATAGCAGCGCATTAATGGCGACCCCTTGTGGCGTACGAACACACCGTATTTACGTATAAAAGTGCCGCAAGCGGACATTTCATTAAACGCCCAGTGCAAACATTGAATGGTTAAGTAAATGAATAAATGACACACTCACTAGCACACTCGCACACACACACACATTGCAGCAAAAGTTCAGTCCGTAAAGTGTGAAAATTACAGGTTATGCGACATGTCAAACAATTTTCGAAAAATTGACTTTTGTAAGGGTTGTGATCGAGGGTAGCACTAAAGCGTCGACTTAAACATGTACCGCATGTGGTGTGTATAATTTATAACTAGTGAAAACAAGTTGAAGAATCGAGCTGAAAGGCAATACCAACAATAGTTTCGCAAATATCTTTGTCATACTTTGCGGAATTGTTGTGAAAGTTGTGCACTGCATTAATGGTTAAGTCTAGTTAGTATATACTAAATTTCAGAACTATGCTACTATTTTTGGCTATGGAAAATCACTATTTTCATTTTACGATGGTATAAACGAAATTTCAGAAATGCACCAGCTTGGTATACTCTAAAGTAGGGTATGCAATAAATTTGCTGACTATGGTTTCTATAGGTCTCAAAATCCAGGGGTTTTTGTGAAGAAAATAAAACATAACTTTATATAATGAAGTTTTTTTAATAGAATATGATGTAGAGATACCCCAGGCCTTTGCATATTCATTTTCATCAGTTATTGTTGTTGTCTCTTTCGGAACACGCGACAAAAAATCGAAACGCGTCCATGTGCGAAATTGAAGTGTGAATTTATCTGTAATCTTTGCGCCGTTTTCATTTAAACTGACACATACTTTCTTTTTTTGACTGGCAGTCAAATTTCGAAAAAAGTTAGATAGAAAATTTCCCCTCCCTAGCGAGGGTGTGCTAATATAATTTATTACAAAATGCAAAACACTTGAACCCCGCACAAGAAATGACAATCTGCAGTTGAAAATCTTTTGCGGTTTAAAATTACCAATTTCGAAACACACATAAATTGGCATTTAAGAGAGCAAGGTCCCCAAGCGCATAGCCCAAAACCCGAATACCCGAGCAAAACTGAACCAAAGGAGGAGAAGGAACCTGAGTCGGACAACGGGGACGACCCACTTATCATATTAAACTATGTATGCGACGTTGTATTAGACCATTTAGCAAATCTTTGAACAACAACAAGTGAGCCACCCCTTTGTGGGGGTGGTGGTGGTGGTATCTGACGGCACATACAACCCAATTACGACTACCGAAATAGCAGGAGCATCAACCGAGAGTCAGTCAAAACAAAATCAAGATAAAAGCGAAATTCAATCTGTCAAAAATAGATTACAGACCAATTATGCGCTCTTTAAGAGAGAAACCCGGTACCGAGGAGGGTTGTTGCTTTACCACCCAGCAGCCCTCGTTCCATCCAAACTCTCATCCATCTATGTATGGCCATCAGGCACAATTTTCCTATCACTCTCTCTCTCTCTCTCTCTCTCTTGGTTCTTTTTCTGGTTTCTGATTCCACTTTTACTTGTTGTTGTTTGTGCAATGTTTTAGGGTCTGCGGCGTGTAATTGTGCCCGAGTTTGGTTGGGGTGATTATCTGATTGGGTGGGGTCGAAGTTGGGCTTGGGTTGGTACACTCACTCGCCCTTTTTGGTGGGGTGGCGGTTGCTCGAGCAAGTTCATTTAATCGACACCCGAGTACGGAGAGCCTGTTTTGGCCGCACAAGTTTATCATAAATGCGAAATGACAGGCTGTTAAGGAGCTGGAAAAAGAGAGAACTCACCCTTCCTTCTGCCTCAGCACTTTACCTCCTCCTGCCCCTACTCCATTTCGTTGTTCTATTAGCCAGGAATTTTTATTAAGTTCAATTTACTCATTCGTGATTTAAATTCTTTTTTCTAAGTCCAAGTAATTTTCAACTCAAATGAAATCTTTTCTTTCTTGCCTTCAAATTGCTATTCTTTTCTCTATCATTCTCTCTCTTTCTTGCCTTCACAGTGACTGCAAAAAATCAGTAGCAAAAGTTAAATAAATATGTACAAAGCAAACTAATCTGCGAGATCCTCCATTGTGTTTCGCATGTGCATGTGCCTGACCACGTTTTAAATGATATCAGCATGTCTAAAAAAACAAGCATAGTAGACTGTGTGCACTGAGAGAAATTTTGGGTGGAGAGAATGTTTTTTAAAATACATATTAAAAGGTAATAGGTTATAGGTAGCTTATACCGTTATTTATTTCATTAAATATATCCCAATTGTGTCTTGAAATATATTCACAAGAAAATCCGTTTTTTTTACTTTCTTTATAAAGTAAGAAAACCGAATATCAAAATATAGTACTCTTACATCACATGGTAGGGGAAATTAATAATAATTATCAAACTCAATATGAAAATCTAACAAACTAAACTAATTTAAAAATCTTTATAGCAGCAGAAAACTTAATAAAAAGTTTATATTTTTAGTTTTTTTCAATTTAATATTTAGTATTGATATTTTATGAAATAAAATAAAATATATAACTTTATATAATATTAAGAGAACAAAATCAATTTGCACTCTGATTCTACTCCCCTTTTGCGCACAGTGCAACTTCTGCTCGTCTACAGGTTCAAGTCGGGTGCTCGGCTACTCGGGTACTTGTACTCGTACTCGCTACCGGTACCGGTACCGGTTCAATTCCATTCAATGCACGGCATTCTTTGTGTGTGTAAAGTACCATTTAAGGGTGATAATCGTTCGCCATTTGAGGGTGCAAAATGGAAAAATCATTGAAAGCGAACGTCAAGCAAAGCGACAGAGTGAGATAGGAAGAGGATAAAGGGGCGAATAGAGGAGGGAAGGAGGTGGGGGGAAGCGAGTTGGCTGGCAAGATTAAAAGTGCATTTAATAATAGAGTTCACTGCAAGAGAGAGGGAGAAAGAGAGAGAGAGAGAGGGAGGTAGAGCGGAGAAGAAGAGGGTTCCCCTGTTTCCTTTAGTGCTTCGGGGAATACGCGACTCTTGCTACATGTGCAGCGTCCTGTGACGGCCTGTAGCAAGCTTAGAGTGGATTATAATGAACATCAAGTTAAACTAACTGTCTCAATAGAAGCAGCAGCAGTACCAAGGGGGGAGCAGAAAGGAGAAGCGGCAAAAAAAAACGTAATGATTCAGAATCATTTGATTGCGTGGGCGGTTTGTTGGCTCGTTGAACGTCGACGGGTTGCTCGAGCTGGGCTGGGCTGGTCGGGGCTGGTATCTGCTCTGTCGGTGGATGAACGCGGTAGTTAGCGACATATGTCGCCACATCCTGCGGCTCTGCGTTCCTGCTGCACATTCTGACAACGTTGTGCGCTGACTTATGTCGCGGTTACGTGTAAAATTGTTATAATTCCTGCGGTTGCCACACGGGCGAACACATCTGCGCGCTGCACTGTAATAAATTGAATTGCAATTTTAAAAGGGGAGTACGGATTGGATTTGTTTCTTCATGTGTGTGGCTTGTCTGGCAGAAGGAGACGGTTCGGGTAGGGGTAACTACGCTGTCAACTCTTCCTTGCACCTTGACACAATTAATTTGCTCAGTTTGTGCATTTTGCCTGCTGACAATCGAATGAGCCTTGTCCGTTTTGGATTACAGATTTAATTATTGCAAAGTTCACCAAGACTTGTCACTATGCGAATTCCCACTAATTAATTAATGCCACAACGAGTGTGGAGACGTTGCAGGAAGTGGGCAGGAGAGGGTCCTTGAGCTGCACAGTAATATTTCACATTATTATTGATTACCAAGTGCATTTATAATGTGCTACTCGATATTTGCTTTGGTTCTAATCAATTAAGGTTAAGGCACTAGAGAAATTTATCAATTTCTATGGTTATGCAAGTCTAGACTAGTCTCTCAGGTCTTGGAAAAAAAGAAGGCATTCCACACTAAAATCGGACATTTTTTGGAGAAGATTATGACTGTTGGTCTCTCAGATCTGTCAGATCCTGGATGGATGGAAACATGAGTGACTCAAAGTTCTTTAATTTTAGAAACCTTATTTTTTGATGCAAAATCAATCCAGAGATGAAATCATGCACAAAATGACATTGCACATGAAAATCAGTTCACTTTTGAGAATGTTATGAATGTTGGTAGTCAAGTAGGGGCACCTAGGATTCTGAAAGATCAAAGACATGGATGATCTAAAATTTCCATATTTTACCTTTATTTATTGGTGCAGAAACAATCTAAAAGAGAAACCATTAACAAAATGATAGACCAAATGGAAATCGGAGCATTTTTGACAAAGTTATGTATGTTGGTAGTTTGGAAGGGTGTCTGAGGCCCCGGAGGGGAGTAGCTAAGGCCACATGAATGATACAAAAATTCCAAAATTTTTAGATAATCATTTTTATATCCAGAACCAATCTGAATACAAAAAGATATTCCAAGCCAAAATTCAATTATTTTTGAGAAATTTATGATTGCTGGAAGTGTAGATAGGTCTCTTAGGTCTGCGTAACCCGACTCTATTTTCGCTGAGTGTACTTCATTTAGCACCTGCCAGGGGAGCTTATACATTCGCATATGCCTTTGCCCATTCGAGCTGCTCAGCTGCGTGCTGAGGGTGTGCGTCGGGCTATATCAAAGCTTTCTCAGAAGCAATTCTTCCCCAGAGATCATAGCACAAAGGAGAGCAGACATAGAGTAGAAGAGAGGAAGAGGGAAAGACACACACACAAATGACATTTTGATTTTTGCGCACTTTTTGATTGATGACAGGCAGCAGCAGCAGCAGCGGCAGCGGCGTCCCTGAAGCAGCATATCCTAATCATAAATAAAAGCTATCAAATGCGCTTTTTTGTTCGATTGGAAGGCGTGCCAAGCGCAGAGCAGAAGCAGAAGCACAAGGAGCAAAGAAATCAAAAGCGCGCGCGCCTTTTTGGCGTGGAACAAAGGCGAAAAAAAGGGCACAGCTGGGCAGGACTATGCCGGGGCGGGCTTCAATTGTGCGAGCGCTTGAATGGAGCAGCCAAAATGCAAATTTGCTGCCTTAAACAAAGGACACACACGTGTGTGTGGGCGGGTGTGTGTGCGAGTGTGTTTTAGTCTAATGAAAGTGCCGGGCAGAACACTTCGACAAGGACAACTTGAGCACTTGTCAACGGGCGCTGAGGCGTGCCGAGAAGTAGGAGAACTGAGCGGAATTCTCCTCGAACTGAGGCCACTTTTCGCTATCATTAAGTAAACAGAATGCACTGTCGCCTCTCTCTAGTTAGGAGCCAATGTAGGAGACTGCTGCCGCGCTGGGCGTCAGCCTAAGTGATTAAAATGCCGCACAAGTGCAATTTACCAGCCCCCCTCCGCCGCCTACGCCTCCGTTTTCCAGCTTCATTTTTCGCGCTCAAGCAACTGAAAAACCACTTTGGCCAAATTGACAAACAGCCGCCTGCAGGATGTCCGTATAACAACGTTTGCACCACCAGCACCTCGAACGCGTTTAAAAACGCGCACAAAAAAACGCGCGAGTGTGAATTCTTCACTTCAATGTGCCGCCCTTTCTCTGCTCCGGCTCTAGCTGCTTCTGCTTTATCATCTTCGTGTTGTTCTTTTTTTTCGCTTTCTGCATCCATTAAAAAATGGATTCGCATCTGGCAGTTGGGCAGGTGGTAGCCCCGAGGTCCTGTTAACAATGCACTCGCCGCACAAAAGCATATGCCAGAACAGGCTTCAACGGGAAAAAAACGCGACAACATAGACGAGTCTAAAATACTATGTAGACTGGGATTTCCAGGGGGTACATCATATTTAGCAGGCAAGGGAAACACTTATTGTTAATATTTGTATGAGTTGAAAGTATATGAATAGTACTGATGGAAAATTGATAAATAAGTCCATATATTGCTTTATAATAATTGAATTACAGAACTTGCATAACTTTAGTTAATTTTTTAAGTAGTTTCAATTAGTTTTTTCATCTTTTTGTCGGTATGAACGCGTAGATCTCAGTGACTATAAGGAGCTAGAGACACTAAATTTGTTGACTACACTCATAACTTAACCACACCCCTTTCTCGCACGTAAATCTATAGTTATTTATCTGTAGCTAAAAGATCTATAGCCCTACACAGTTTAGTTTAGTTTTATAACGTTCGTAATTTTCCCTTGTTTCTTTGGATTATATTGCAATTAGTTTCTAGAGCTCTACCTATGCTCATGAGTTCTAAGTTGCAAAAGCATATGAAATGTTATACTTTATCTTTTAGTTCCTAAATTTATTATATTACTTTCTTGAAAAATCTACAACAATTATATGAAAACTTGATTTCTGCTTGTCCTGATTTCTTATGCGAATAATAATCAGTTATTTCATAGTAAGATTTCTCATATAACATTAATACAGTTAAATATATTATAAAAATAATATTAATTAATAAGTAAATCCATAGAAAAATTGCTCAGATATCAGTTATACAGTTAAATATATTATAAACATTATCAATCTAAATGTTCCTGCTTATCTACAGGGTATACGCTTAACTTTCCACATTACTCTCGCCGTGGGTGTCACTTTTGTTCTCATTTGTTTGTCTCCGCCGTTTTGCCTCGTTTTCTTTTACTTCTTTCAGCCTATTCTATCCCTCTCTATCTCCCTCTTAGTCGCTTTGAGCTGAATTCGCATTGTTTTATTGCCAGAAAGACGGCGGAAATGTTTGACTAGTTTTGGATATTACGCATACGCCGCATGTATTAGCGTTTATTACTGCGCACAGCACACGCTCAGCTCTTTTGGCTGCTGGTGTTGAGCCTCCTTCGCCTTCCACCTCCACCTCCCCCTCCCACCCTTCTGCCCGCTTACCTTGCCCAACTCATGGCACATGGCTCAATTAATCAGCGCAAAGAGGATGCCTCGAAACGCAGGCGAAAAAAAGCTGCAGCGGGGAGTTGAAAAAAATCACATACACGACTTTTCGCTTTGGGATATTGTAAGCCGACACGCTCGGCCTGTAGCAGCTCGACCTGTTCTGCCCGCTCTCCTTCACCTCCCGCGCTTGACTAAGAGCCCTTTTTCCTGTGCCTTGCTTAGATTTTTTGGTGCCGCCGCCGCCACAAGCCACAAGCCACTGCAATGCGCCACATGGTAGCCACATTTTTTGGGACTTTTTTCGAGCTGTGAGTGTGTGTGTGTGTGCCCCAGCTTACTTTCATCAATGGCATTTTGCCATTTTTCAAAATTTTCGCTGACAGTTGGGCGCAAAAAAATGGCAGCAGAAGAAGACCGTTAGACATAATACGAAACACACACACACAGCTGCATACAGTTGGGTTTTGATTTATGTTACCCACTCTCACACTCCCCGTTTCCCCCCTCTTGGCCAGGCCTAACCGGTGAATGCCTTTTTGATAGACGTCAAATTGAAACATGTAACAAGATGATAAAGCTGCTGCTGCTGGCTATACCGCGCTGCCCTCGACTGTGGCCACAAATTATTTAGTAAATTTCTTCTTTTTTTCTCTCTCTCTCTCTCTGTTTCTCTCGGTGCACGCTGCTGCATCACGCTGCATCAGTGTGGCATATTCCATATTCATTTGGCCTGCCCGTTCGCTTGCTGGTTCGTTGACATGCATGAAAACCATATTTCGCATAGTTATATACCCCTTGCTGCCCCCCCGAACCTCACCTTACTTCATTTTTTCGCTCAGTTTTTCTTTGCTTGTTTTAGGTAGCCATCTCTCTCTCTCTCTAGCTCTGCCCATCTGTCCAGCTGTCCCTGTTGCGCGCTTGACGAACCAATAATAATTCATATTCATGCCTGATGGCCATTTCTATGCCCAAACCTGTATGTTACCGTAGCTAATGGCATTTTTTCGCAGAATTTTTCTCCATTTCAATTTCTATTCGCATTCGCATTCACATATTCATTGCTCTCTTTTATTTTTTGGTAGCCTCAACGGTATTTTTGATCAATTTTAATTAGTACGCGTATGCGGTTACGTTTCGGAATTAAAGTCTGCATATAAAATAGAAATTGTGGAATGAATTTAGTGTGAGTTTGATAAGAGGCGAACCAGAAGAATGCTTTACTATATAGAAATGATTTTCAGGTTAGTTTTCTTTATTTTATTTTAAATATATACATATTTGTATACACAAATATATTTATAGAAAGTATCTTCTTATAATTATTGTATTTATATATATTTTAGGAAATATTTTGAACTCAGTTCTCAGATATTTTAATTAACAGAATTATTTAATATGCATTTAGAATTTTTTTAAAATTAAATGCCAAATGCCAATTAAATGACTAATTAGCATCATAGATGTATAACAAATGAATCTATACCCCAAATAACAAACTAATCGGGCAATAAACAAGATAGTTATTTAAGTGAACATTTTACATGGTTTCGAGCAGCGCAGTCAGCGCAGGCGGCGCCTTGGGGTATGCTCCACTATATTTTTATGTTGTGTGTGTAAGAAAGAGCAAGCCAATAGAAGGCGAAAGATGTGCTGTGTTGGAAATGATAAGTATTTGTGTTTTCTTGCTTATACTCTTCAAATTTCTTTTAATAAGGATTTATCAGTTTTGAAATGCCCTTTGAAATATCTATAAAGAGAGTATCACTTAAACCGCTTCTTCACTTTATTAGCCACGTTTTTAATCCAGCCGAGCAGCTGTCCACAGCGTTTTTAGCCGTTTTTATGCTGACCTTTTAGCTTGCTCAAGAGTTGAAAATCTTTTAGTGTGCTTCGATGAGTGTGAACTAATCCGTCGCTACTCAATGCTCGCTTCCCAGGACTAGCGGGACATGGCGGGTCAGCTAAGCATCAAGTGGCCCATTAAGAGCTTAAAACCAAACAACTGAAGCATCATCAGATGTAACCTCCTCTCCCACTCTCTATCCCTTGCCCGCCTTTGCTCTCTCTGTGTTCCTCTCTCTGTAATCAGCGGCTTTTTGACGCGTCTGCGGCCGCGTGCCGTATTTGTTTGTCGCCTTGTTTACTTGTCAGCGCCTTCACTTGGCCACGCCCATTTCAATTTTATGAGGCAGTGATGGGGGATGTGTGCACGCGACCCGGCCGCGTGTGATAATGAAGCAACTGTGTTGCAGTTTCGCATCAGGCACGTGGCACATCGAACGAAACCAACAACACACACAAGTATCCATATCCGCATCGGGTTGCGTATCGGTGGGCAGCATAATTGCTGCAAATATTTATCCAGATATCGGTAGCAATATGTTTTTGTTTGAGAGGGTAAATATGTGCGTTGTGCGACCGCCGCTCAAGTGCCACTCGACTCAAGGATACGCTCTCGCTCGAGCAACCTCCACCTTTGCATTCGCTTTCAGGTGAACCTTTCTCGGCTTGTTAATTGCATTAATGTGCGTAATTTATAATCAAGTGCACACGCGGCCCTCCCCCTCCCCCTGCTCTCACCCCCCCCCCTGCACGCCCCTACATCGCTGTGTGGACTGTGCGAACTTGCTGCCCTACTTTGGGCCCAAACTCATCGGCGGCAATAATGCTAAAAGTGCCAAACGGAGACTCGTAAATTGCTACCACTCTCTCCCACTCCCACTCTCTCTCTCGCGCGCTCGCTCTCTCTCTCTCTCTCTTTCTCTGTCTTGTTCTCACTCTCTCTCTTTCGCACACGCAGGGGAAATTGGCGACGCCATTTTTGAATGTGCCGCTAGAGCGGAGAGCGTGAGAAATGTTGCTAAGTGCTTTACATTGATTAGTTTGCTATATATAGCTATATATTCATGTATAGTATTCTTAGCTTAGGCGATGTGCAAATTAGAATGATTTTAATAATGCATATTACTATTGTATTAACTGTTTGGGGACGCACTCTCTGGTACAAACCTCTTGAGTAGACACAGAACCTTTAATATTTCACGTAGGGTACACTAAAGTTGAGAGTCCTCTCTGGCAGGTGTTGATTCCTTCCTACTAACTTCTGCATAGATGGTACGGTCTTACTCCTTCTCTGGAGGGTGTTTGCCGTTTCCTGTCTCTCTGGAGCATCGTCACCCTTCTTCCTCCCTCTTTAGATTATCCTCACCTTTCTGAATGAGAGGTACAGTCGTCTTCCTCACTGGTAGCTATTATTTTTCCTCCTTTCTTCTGTATGAAAGGTACACAGTCTTTCTTCTTCTCGGGAAGATTCATATTTTTTTTACCTTCACTTCACTACAATCGTCTACCTCTTTAGTAGGTCCGTTTTCCTACTTCCCTTCTTCTGGATGGAAGCTATAGTCATTGTTCTTCCTCCTCTGGATGATCCTTCCTACTTAATCTTTCTTTGGCAGGTGTCTCCTTACTCCCCCTCTGGAAGTTCCTTCCTTATATATTCTTCTCTCCGATTGGGAGCTACAGTTCGATTCCTGCTTCGATTCCCCGTAGAAAACTCCCTCCGACTCTTTGCAGCCCATTTCGCAGCTCGTGTCACGCGGTCATCTCTCGCCGAAGAAGTCACGAAACGCAAGCCAAGCCAAACAACGAGCAGAACTCACGAATGAGTCCAATAGCAAATCCAATTCCCTGCTGCAAGTTGGCTAAAGACCCCGCCTAATAGCAGTTACTGACAACACCGCATTGGCCCCCGGGGAACAGACAATTTCAATAAATATTTCACTGCATTAGGTCGACGCATGAGTTGGGAATAGCACAGGGTATGTACCGGAGGGGGACGCTGCGGGGGGGCGAATTCGAGTGGAGTATACTCTAAGCGAAATCCAACGGCGCAAATTGCTTTTTGCTTCTCGGTCAGCAATAACGTGCATTAAATGTTGTTTGTCCCATTATCATTTCGGGGCAGCTTCTCGTGTTCTCGTTTTCCATTAGGCCTGCGTATTGGAAACGGGAATTTTCCCGGAAAAATCCCGGCCGTTTAGCGTTGAAGTTTTCTCGCTACGATCTTTGCACCATTGAGCCACAAATTGACGGCAATTTCGATGACAATGCAACTGCAGCAGCAGCAACAGCACAGGCAGCAGCAGCAGCAATTGTGGCAGCAACTCTTTGAGTACAGACATAAGAAAAGAAGGGAAAGTAAGTGAAAGCATGAGGACCGCAACAATGCGGCAGCTCGATTGCCTTGTTTACTGTTGCTGTGTATTGCAGCTGCAATTGTTGCTGCTGCTGCTGCTGTCGTAGCTAACTAACACTCGAGGCTTTCCTTCATTTTGCTGACAATAAATTTTCATTTTCTTGGCTCGTGTTGCACTTGTCGATTGCCTTCTGCTTTGCCCCGCACACACACACTCACACACACATGCCGCATTTTTGCGCCGCACAACAATTTGGCAGGCTACGCTTATTGTCTCGATGTGGCAACCCTGCACAACCGCAGACTGCCCCTGCATCTGCGTCTACTCTGCCACATTGCAATTGCAATTGCTCACAAGTTTTCCCAAGTGGAAATTTTTTGCCGTTGTTCTTCGTATGCGCATTGTTGTTGCTCCTCTCTCACTTTCTATCTCTCTCTCTCTCCCTCTCTCTATTTGCCAGCAAATCGCAATAAAACAAAAGTGATTGTCAAGTGAATACGCTTATTCTCACTCGCACTCGCATTCATTTGCACCCACCCACACTCACTCGGCCCCACAGACACACATCCATAATATGCAATTCATCATGTGCGCTCTTCTGCGTAATTCCGAGTGATTAAAATTGTTATTCATATGCACATGATGATTGATGGTTCGAATACACTCATACACACACACACACACACACATACGAGTCAGCTTGCTATCGTTGATATTCAAATGGATTTCGATTAAACAAAACAAAGAAAAACACTTGATAGGGGAAGCTCTGGTTTGCCAAAGCTTTTGTTGAATGAAATTCTCACTTGATTGGAATGTAGTTGCAAATAGGCACATATTTATATATATTCATGAATATTTACTTGATTCGAGTGCGAAGTATGTTTAAATTTGAGATTAAAGTGTCTTGGTGCCGTGTAGATACTAAATGTATACTATAAATATAAACTATGCTCTATTTTAGTTAGTAAAATTATGTAGAAAATGCAATAGCCTGTTGTTATTACAAAAAGAGTATCTTTAAGATACCTTAAGATATCTTTTAGGTAACCAGAGTTATTAACTAGCTATCTAGGTATCCGGTAGATACAAATAATTAAATTACATAGCTTTGTAGCTTTTATAATGGTCTAGGTTTGTTGCCAGCTCTTTCCAGGTATAAAAAGTATCTTTTTGTTTGCAAATGTATCTTTTAGACAAAAAGCGTGCCCTCCTCATGCTGCAGATATAAATTATGCTGTTGTCTACAAAGCTTATACGTTTTTAAAGATTACAAAGAGAACCTAAAGGAAACAATATATATCTTGTCGAGTTTAAAAGTATCTTTTAACTTATATCGTAGATCCCAATTTTGATGTTGTGTGTCAGACTTAGATGTATGTATCTAAAGGGCACAAAGAGTATCTTGTATGTACAAAATGTATCTTATGGGTTGCACTTGTATATTAAATTTTCACTGGCTATATGCATGGGTAATTTAAAATTCCAAAAAGTATCTAGAAGATACATACTTTATACTTATAGACACAAAATATTTATTATAGATGCAAAGGTATTATATAGTTACCTATATGTCTTATAGACACAAAAGTATTTTGTAAATACAAAAGTATCTTGTAGATACAAAAGTATCTTTTTGGTAAAATGAAGCACACAAATCATAACTAATGCTGTTTCGGTTGATGTTTCCTCATAATTTAAATCAAGTCCAATTTCGCAGTCCCTCCAACCAAAGCAGCTCTGCCGCCTTCAGCTCTGCGATTAGAGCCGGAAAACCCTTTGTCACGCCTATTAAATGTCTGATAAACATAATTTCAGCTAGGGAAACTTCAACGTCACAAGTCAAAAAAGAAAAACCACAAAAAAATAAAAACAAAAACGGAAAAACACGCAAAGCTGAGCAATTTTCAAATACAAACAAGTTGGCCAACAGGCGAGAGGGCTGCCGCCGGATATGTTGTTGCTTAATGTGGCAACACGCACGCACGCACGCACGCACACAGTCGAAAGGGCAGTTAATTAAGGGTGTGAACTGGTTGAATGATGCGTGGAGTCGCAGTCGCAGGACATGGCACGGACCGACCAGGCCAGTAAATAATTCATTAGCGGCTTTTAACAATAAATTTAGACGAAGCATACCGACTAAGCGGCTAACCGACAGAAGTAGGTAGCTGGAGGGGGAGGAGCAGGAGCAGGGTCAAGAGGGAGGGCAAGAAAAGTGCCTGCAGCTAATTAGACCGCGCGGTTTGAACTTTGAACTGCACTTCATTAGCAAAGGAATTTTTTGTGGGTCGCGATAAACGAGTTGCATCAACAGCTGCAAGTGAAGTGGCCTCTCTCGCGCGCTCTTACTCTCTCTCTCTCTCTCTGCAGATCTCTTCCTCCCTTTCTCTTTTTTTTGGCACATTTTGCTGCCAAATTAAAATGCAATAAGTCTTCATTTGTGTGAGAAACGAGAAGGGGCTAAGCAGGCAGGAAATGCGCCATAATTGAAAAATGTGGTAACAAGACGCTACGTGGCGGGCCTAATGAATACCTCACTTTTTTTTGCATAACAGACGAGGCGACACGCCACGACACGTTGCGACACGCAAGCAGCGTTAAAGAAGTTGTTGTTTTTTTCCGCGTTCCTTCTTCGACCCAGAAAGCAAGAGAGAGGAGGGTGATAAATGCTCATCAAGCTTTAAGGCTGCGCTGGCAATTAACTTTTACAATGTTGTTGAAACGTAATCAAGTTGTCAGCGCAGTCAACGTCGACGTCAGTCGGCTCTGCGCTGCGCTGCGTAGTAGCAAATGATACTCCCTAATTACGCCAAAAGTTTCAGGCGCGCAAAATTCCCCAGGCAGCGCCTAAATGTCAACAAATAACTGCTTAAGATGCGACCCAGCCAGGCCAGCCCACTTACCCGGATACCCTGTAAAGGCTGAAGGTATTAGGGGCACTGAAATTGCGCTTATATCAGTACTATTTCTATTACTTATAGTAAACCTTAGGAAACTGTTCTGAAGTTTGTGAGAGAGTAAATAGAACATATTATAAATATAAACCTAAAGTTTTTTAAGATTTGTGTAAGAAACTAAAAAGTTAATGCAGTTTTCCTAGAGATCTAAGCTTAAGCTTGAACAAATTCTAGAAATATGCTGTCTATAAGCCGCCACAGAGTAACAGGCAGTATATTTCAACCCTTCATCACATGCGCATCTTAATCGCTCTATAAGCTAATGATATTGTGCATATATCAGTTCTAATAATTAGCTTAAACTATAGTTATCTTAAGTGTATAGTTCTGAAATTTGCCAGAGAGCAAATAGAATATATTATAAATTTATATCTAAAGTTTTAAATGAATTGTGTAAGGAATTGAAAAGTTATTTAATTTTTGCTTTTAGAAATATGTCAAGTACTTACCTGAAGCTTCACGAACAGCAACAATAGCTACTCCTTACAGGATAACTGCTAGTCCAACAACCCCGAGGCCAACACTCATGCATCTTAGCCACTTCTTCTTAAGGGGGAGCTAATCCTGCGGGATCCATTTGCCTAATGCTCTGCAACAATTTCGCAGTCGTCTGCACGCATTTTCACACTTTTCAAATGTCTTTCAGTTGTCATAACAAAACTTGGTGGGGGGGGCTTTGGAGCCAATCTACGGGGGACATTAGCCGACTGAGATCTTAAGTTACCACGTCCCTCCCCCAAAAAAAAAGAAAAACCTGCGAAAAAATTGACAATAAGCGGGATAAATTTTAAAATTTCATTTTTATCGCATTACAATCTGCTCAACAGTTTTTTCCCGTCTTCCATCTTTGCCAGCTTCTTCTCCTTCTGCGTCTCCATCTGCCTCTGCTACCTCGACTGGCATTATATTGACTTTCGAGTTGATAAAGTGCCATAAATGTCACCCCATTAAAAAGAGACAGTGACGGCAAGGCGGCCAGGGGCGCAGGGCTGAGAGGGGGGAAGGACTCTGTCGCCAAGGTAAGCGAAAAGGTAAAAAGCGCGTTGCGTTGCGTTTGCGTTAAGTAACTGTAACTCCTGTCACTCCCGAGGGGGGGACAGGGCGAGGCAGGGTTGCTCAGCTCGGCTCGGATAATGCGCCTCAACTCAATTGGGAATTTCGGGAGTAAAGTTGAATTTCATGTTTGGCTGCGGCAATTGTCACAGATGGTTTAATTGAAGTAATTACATGCGAAATCCGTCAGGATTTGCCCCCACCCTCTCTCTATCTCGCTCTCTCTCACTCTCTCCCTGTCTCTCTCGAATGATGACACTTTTTGTTTATTATTTTATTATTACTTACTAAGCCAAAACAGCCAGGGGAAAGCGGGTTTGCTGCCGTGGGGGCTGCTTTCCCCGGCAAAGGGTTAATGGCGTTGTTTGACTTTCGCAGCGTCCTTCCTTCCGCTCCGTTCCTCCTTTTGTGGCACTTCTAATGCTAATGAGCTAATGAGACTGCGGCGTGTAATTAAGAATCCGCTGAAAAAGGTGTCATAATTATTTATTTTTATTCGCTTTTCTGTTTTGCATTCATTATGAACTTAACCAGATTTGAACCGGTTTTAACGACTTTGACTGAGTGTTGTCAGTTGTTAAAATCTGATCCTGATGTGATACTCATTTAGCGAGTGATTACGGCCAGCTAGAGTGGGTATATAAATAGGTTTAAACAATAGCTAGAAGGTAGAGAAATATAAATAAATTTACAAAGAAAATGCACAATTACTAAAGCAGTTAAGACTTTCACCCAAATCAAGTTTTGACAGCACAAGTTAATTAATTAATAAAAGTACAAAGAAAAGGGTCAAGGTTTTTACCAAAAGAAAACCCAAAGAAATGTGTTTTAATTGTAGATAAATTACTTGCTTAAGCGTTACAATTGTTCTAATAAAAGGTAACAAATTATGACAAACAATTCTGAAAGACATAAATTAGACATACATTTCTTTACAGCAACAGTTTGCCAATTGTTCTTTACATAAACTTATTTAGGTATTTAAGTACCGCAACTCATTGCAACGCAATTTTGCGTTACTTTTGCTATACACCGCAATTCCATGAAATGTAGCAGTCTTACACATATTATAATTATCATAATCTATTTAAACTATTGCTTTAATTATATTTACAGAGACTATCTACCATTTCCAGACCTCATCTACTTTGTATTTTGGAATATTATTAAGACCTGCAAGAAAAGAATTTAATCAGGCAAAGAAAATAGGCGTGGATAGGTTTTGCTTTTAAAAAACAATCAAAAAAAGTCTCGAAAATAAGACAGAAAATTCTTTTAGAAGGACTAAGTTCGCAAGCGGAATAAAATATAATTATACAAACAGAAACTCCAAGAAGTTTCTCGAAAGAAAATAACTACAAAGTATCTTAAAGTACAGTATCTTAAATAAAGAAATTGCAAATTATTTGCTGAGAAAAGGGCGCAATAATATTGATATTGTTCATGTTCTGCGCTGAAATGACCTCACTAGGCAAAACAACGACCAAAATAAGCGTTGCAGCAACTGGATAAACAAGTGCAGCAGTCGAAGCGATCACTTTTTTTGGCTATAAAAAACCGTCGAGCTGTGTTACAATTTAAGCAGTTCCCGCAGGTTTGCTCGATCGGCATGTTCAATTTAAAGTTCTGGATTCTCATAGTAGTTGTCTTGGCGACGACACAGGAATGTCTTTCCAAGCCATGTGGATGCGGTGAGGAGATCGAAATCGTTGAAAATCCCGTTGAGAGTCCTAATCGATGTTCCTGCGGCTGCAGATGTTGTCGTTCATGCCGTTGCGGTGATTGCTGTGATTGCGGTGGTTCGTAGCAGGTGAGTCATATCTAAAAATGTTCGAATAGATTAAAATATATTTTAACCGATATATATCGGCATACTTAACGTATGTGCTTGCAGCGTGCTGAGAACTTGCTACGTTTGGACTACGATTAGATTGTTATTATTATTGCTAAACTTGTTGTCATTAAAATGAATGTTGTTGTCTCTGAGTGTGTGCGTTGTTTATTCACATCGAACCTAACCTTACTTGAGTTGCTTCTTCTCTTCCATTGCACAGTGGTACATTACTTTGTGCGTTCAATTGTAAAGCTTTTGACGCTACAATGCACAGACAATCATTTTCATTGCATTGATCATTCGTTTTTTATTCATATTCATTCATTCGTTGGCAAAGTAATTTCTTTGCTTTGCCCTTTTTGTGCTACGCTTTCTTGACTTCACAGCCCACAATCAGCGAGTGAGAGGGAGACGAACAGAGAGACGGTGAGAGAGACAGAGAGTGAGAGCGCTGGCGAAGACAAAGGCAAAAGTAATCATATCCTGCACCTTGCCTCAGACATTCGATTTCGCTTTGTTGTATCCTGTGTTACACCACAGCAAGCGGGTATATCGATTTGCTGTGATGAAAGAGAAGAAATGTTGTGTTGAAAAATGTATTCTGGTTATTTTACAGTATGGTTGAAATACTCTATAAAAAAGTTCTGATTAAAAATTCTTTTAAGAGTAAATTATATTTATGTTTGAAGAAAAATTGTTCTAAGTAATTTGAAAAAAATGCATTTTTCATTTGGAAAAGTTTCTTCAAATTCTAGAAAACTAGGATCTGTACAAGAACATTGATAAGTCTGTACGAAGTCAACGCATTGCAGTAAAGATTTT
This sequence comes from Zaprionus inermis, assembly GCA_018151445.1. NCBI lineage: Eukaryota > Metazoa > Arthropoda > Insecta > Diptera > Drosophilidae > Zaprionus > Zaprionus inermis. Next base: position 2,427,842 of record JAECXD010000674.1, on the reverse strand, counting down.
TAGAGGAACTTCACACAAATTCAACTTTGTCTTCACGTCTTTTAAACAGTATTCCGTTTTGTTTTGACAACAGATTTCTAAAGTTAAGATTCACAATTCACCTTTAGTAAAACTTCGACTTCTTACTGGCTACCCCCCGCTCCCGTTGCTACCTTGTGTTTGGTATTGCCTGCGCTACCTTTACCGACATCCACGCGCAAGGACATGCGACATCTCTTCGGCTTAATAACCTTAAAAGCCTTATCGAGTCATTTAGTATGAAAACAAGCAATTAAAATGATGAATATGCAATAAATGTGAATATATACAACATTCAAAAAAGGACAATTCACTGTCCCTATCCTCTAGCCTCGCAACCATCCATTTTATATGCTAATGAGGAGCGCGTTTCTATCTAGAAAAACCAAAAAAAAAAAAAAAAAAAAAAGCGGACACACATTTGCCTAATGAAAATAGCGCCATTAAAATGGAAGAAAAAACAACTTTAGATAGCACACTCGGCATTCGGGAATTTCTCCGTACGTATATTCGGGTTTTCGCTTATTGGGGTATCGTTTATTCGGGTATTCGTTTATTCAGTTATTCAGGTTTATTCGGTATTTGACGGTTTTTCGACTTTGGGCAATTAAAATGCGACGAGCAGAAGGTGCCAGCCCTGCCCTGCCCTTCCCTGCCTGCCTGTCTGTCGCATACCCCGCTGCTAGATAGATGATACTCGGCAGATACTCCCCAGGAGGGGGAGGTTAAACTCAACGATCGTCTAGCAAATTAGAGATTAACACGCATGTGTCCGTGTGGTTCATCGACCGAACGTGCCAAACTCGTGGCCAGTTTTATAACTGTGTACGAATTGGAGCAATTTGATGGAAACTATAAAACTGTCGGACACACTCGACAAAAAAAAAATAAAAGAAAACCACACAAATGTTTAGAAAGAGAATTCAGGTAGATAATGCTGCAGCAGCGAACCGACTGTGACGACACGTTAGAAGTGCAGTTGAGGGTAGAGGGTGTGTGTAGTCTGCCCTTCGCTTCCCTTACCTTACCCTGCCCCGACATGACTTGCCTCACCTCGTGCTGCATCTCGCTGCGGCAACGTATTAATTAAACTGCCCACGAGCCTATGCGCCTGTCACTTCTCTTTCTACTGCCTTTTCCAGGGTCAACTTCGGTCAACAATTTAATTATATTGCAGACAACACACACACCCGCACACACACGCACATACAAACATGCATGTGTGTGTTTTGCATTTTCACTTTAATTTTTTTTTCATATTTGTTTCTCGAATTGCGTCTGCTTAATTTGATAATTGCAATTACGCCTCCCTCATGCAGCCCTCGGCAGCACGTCGGCGACAGCGAGGCGTGGCACATTTCTTGTTTGTACAGTTGACGGGTTAATTGGCATTTAATTAGCCGCAAATTGGCATATTGTGTGTGTGTGTGTGTGCCTAGCCAGATGCTACGAGTAGTTAATGCGCTAGTTAAAGCCTAAATTTATTTATTTTAGCGTGTATATTTTTGTTTAGCAACTGAAATTGATACCATTTTAATGTGTATGTGGACTATTACAAGATTTATAGTTTATTTTTTCAACAATTTTAATTGTTCTGTTAGATTATTTAAACAAGTGTGCACATAACCTAACAATTAATAGTGTAGCTATGCGGTATATCATTGAAAAATAGATGGGTCTCTTGAATAAACTGTGTAGCATATGGATAATAGTTAAATTAAACTAAAATAATTAGTTTTTATAGGGTATCCTGAATTTGAATTTTCTCTAATTTGATCTGAAAATTCACAATAAATAAAAGTTAACTATTATTTTTATTTTCTTTAAGCTATACAAAAGTGTCAGATTCTAATATAAAAATAAGAAATTTACTAAGTTTTTATTTAAAAAAAACTTAAATGGATTTTTAAAGACGCTAAGTCGAAAAAATATATTTTATACATAATATATGTTTAATAACTAGAAATCTATGGAGTATTATGCGCAAATATGTACAATAATGGACTACATAATAATTAGATAATTATAGTCATAAGTTTTTCATATTTTTGGAGGATAGTACCAATTCTATGCAGAAAGTACTTAAGATATTGTTGCTTTTTCGTCATCTATCTTTCATTATGAAGCATATAGCATTATACAATTATACAAGATAATTCGAATATTATTTATATACGAAATTTCCTACTCGTCAACTGTCTCAAACATTATAAATAATTTCCCATTTGCATCTGCACAAATATTTTGACATTATATCGAATTGTGTTCGTATTGTCCGGAATTTTGAATTAGTGTCGTTTCGAAGCAAATGTGCTTAGGCCAATGACCAGGGCGGCTTTTGATAAATATGTTGAGTGGAATGGAATGAATGGAAATGAAATTGATTGATGAGCCATCGCAGATAAAGTCGGTACACTCGCGTTTTGTAGCTCTAACACTTTGACAGATTGCCGGCAGTCGGGCGTGCTGGCTGGCTGGGCTGACGGGTTGATAGGTTGAGTTGGTTGGGTTGGGTGGGTTGATGGGTTTGTCCTGCCTGGTGGTTTTCGATGATGATGCAGAATCCAACAGCAGGCAAAGTGTCAAAGTGTAATAAAGCCAGCATTAACGTCGAACAATGCCAGCAACAACATTATCAGCTCGATCTGCCTCCGTCTCATTCTGGTACCGGAAAGACAACAGAGAATTGAAATGTTTATGCTGCCACGAGTCAAATACACGGACAAAGGGATGCTTATTGCCACAGAGAGGGGGCAGAGAGTGAAGTAGGGTGAAAGGGCTCGTAGGCTCGCCCGAAACTGTGATAGAAATGTAAATGCTTGAAAATTGCTGTGTCTTGTGGCTTATTGACATTAATGTAACAATTGTCAACGGATTTATTAGGGTTTATACGCATACGTACTACGAAAGGGGTGTATCGTGGTCTGAGTGTGCGTGTGTGTGCGCGTTATCAATCATTTGATTGATATTAATGAGCTGAAATTTGCATTATTTTGTAATGAACATGAAACCGCAGCACAGCAGCCCAGGCTACATATCTATAAACATCTGTATATATACACACGTATTTCTCTATGTGGGTTGCGCGTCTGTTTGCACAGATTTGCAAAATGTTTGCATATATTTCAGGGGTAATTAACCGCGTGCAACACGAATTCGCATTAGCTTGAGCCATACTCAAAATCGAGTTCGATATTTGGCAATTGCCAGAGCAATAAATAACCCAATGGCATTTTCACGAGGGTTGCTTGAGCGAAGCGTGATTGTTTGGCCATTGAGTAGAGTTGAAATTGCACTTTAAATTTGTTGGAAAATTAGAAAAAATATAACGAAATTGTGTGCGCGTGTGTGGGTTATTGCTTTGTGTAACAACATTATATTGGTCAGGGATAGTCGAAAGGTAGAAATGCGTAGACAGCGAGGGTGGTTTAATTTGTTGTGGAAGTGAATTGGAAACTTGTTAATGGTATACATACGTTTTCAAGAGTTCTATGTAGTTTATGCTTTTGTCTTTTCACTTGATTACACATTTAACTGTCAGTTATATATTTAACTATCAGTTTAATTCTTACTAGCGCTCTTAAAAATATAAATACCTGTTTAAATATTTTATTTTGCATTTTTTTTAGACTTATCTTACAATAACTACTTGAGTCCCAAATAAAATTGCTACACATTTAACCGTTAGTTAAATATTGGGTATTTTTTTTGTGTAGGTAACCATCAGTTAATTTTTTCTTTATTTCTTTTGTTAAATTTGTTTAAAAATATGTTTAAGCTGTCAGTTAACACTTTATAGTTTTTAGTAGATTAGTATTACTTGAACCTTTAATTATGTAGCAGTTATGTTATACATTTAACCATCAGTTAAATATTTTGTATTTAATACTTTGCAATTAAATTCTTTACTTTGCTTCTAATTTACTAGATATGGCTGAAAATTAGCTGCCCTTTGGAACTTCAATAGCTTTAAGTAGAATTCTCTTACATGAACTATTTACATTATACATGTAGCTATAAATTTAACCGACCGTTAAAGTACTTTGTACTTTTTGCAGCAACTACAGTTGATTTTCTTAAGGAATCTTAAGAGTTATATAAATTATATATAAATTCAATAATCAGTACATTATTTCTTAGTGTCTTCAGCTTACTGCTACACCTAAGCAACGGTTAACTATATCGTACTCTAGTTTTATTTGAAGTTTCCACACACAGCTTTCTATGTGCACCTTACGACCACACATTAGTCCAAGTTCAGTGAATTGTGTCTTAGCCACAAGTTCCCCTGGGTATTATATGGTCTTTGCATAAACTGACCCTCGAATGTTGTTGTTGTTGTTGTTGGCTGTCGTCTTCTTTTCGCATTTCTATATTTAAATTATAACGAATTTGTCGACGTTTTATGCATACAAAAAAACCTTAGATATCAAAGAGGGGAAAATCAGCTCGACAAGGAGATCAACAATAAACCCACAAGAATACAAATTACCAGCAGTAGAAACTCCCCCTATACACGGCAAGACTAACACACATACAGTAATATACACTCACACACACCCACACACACTAACACACACACTGGGTCGGGCCATATAAACGTACAGTTTGTGGCGCATATAAAAACGGAAAGCAAATTTGAATTTTTAAATTAGTTTTTGTTAACTTTTGCTGGCTGTCGCTGGGCTCTTTGCCCACTTTGTTGTTGCTGCTCTTGTTGTTGTTTTTGTTGTTGTCATAGCCTGGAAATGTTTAACGACTCGTAAGGAAATTGCAAAGTAAAATGTCTTCAGGAATTTCCACATTTTTATGCAGGAAGCAGCGCAGCGACGGCAGCGGAGGCAAATGTAATAAAAAGCGAGCAAAAGAAACCACAAGATGGCGGTTAGGGCGGACGAGTGTGCGTGTGGGGGGAGGGCTTGTTGTGGGGTAGGCGGAGGTTGCTCTGTTGGATTTGCTCACTTGGGTGGGTTTTGCCGCCCACCGTTGCCTCCACAAAATGGCGAATTAAATTTGAAATTGTTAGAGCGGGAGCGAGCAAGTTGAAGAGAGTGCGAGAAAGAGTGTGAGAGAGAGAATGAAAGAGCGAGAAAAGTAGCAAAGAAATGTCACGACAAGTTGTGGCAAAAGTTGTGCTTGCTTTCTCGTTTCTCCGGTTGCCTTAGCTGCCTCTGCATCTGCTTTTTGCTTTACTCTGCTTCTTCCGCACGCTTCAGCCTGCTGTAAAATATGGAAAAATTTCCCACTGTCTGTACGTCTATTTTCCAAGGTGTGCGACAGACAGGTTGCTGCTTATGCATACCAAATACTTGTGTGCTAGAAAAGTTTATTTGATTTGTCAGCTCTTCTCTCTCTCTCTTTCTCTCTTAGTGAGTGGGCATGTCATTAGCCCATAGACCCTTGCAGCCGTCTATATCATTTTATAATTATATTCTGACAGGTCAGCGGGCGCGTGACTTATTTGTGATTATAATTCGGTATCTGCCTTCCAATTTCTTCGATTTCGAGGGAGGTTTTTTATATTTTGCCTAGTTTTTGGAGTGGAAAAAATTTAGCTAATCTTGACATTTGCAATTTTGTATTATGAATTATTAAGGATTTTATATATATTCTAATATGATTTTTATTATTATTCAAAAATGACGAAGAGTTTACGTTTGAAAAAAAATATTAAAAAAAAATGATTGTAAATTGGAGCATGGGTTAATATAGTATTCGAGCATGTGTATACCGAAATAGAAAATTGTGTCTTAAATACTCGGCTTAATAATCGCAAAAAAAGTTTTTAATAGGCGGTGGGCGTGGCAGTTAATGTTTACAATAAGCTTCAGCTGCATATGGTATACAGAAACCTTCGTGCCAAATTTGAATACTCTAGCTTTTATAAAAGCAGAGATATTTGTGTTCATACAGACAGAAATGACTAAATTGACTAGTTTCATTGAAGAAGAGGGAAGGACTGCCTGCTTAATACTTTTGCACAAAGTTAGTATACAATATTTTAAGGGGTTTCAATGCTTAAAGGGTATGTAAAGGAGTAAAATATTTTCTTTCAATAATTTCGAAGTTTTGTAGAGTTTTAGGTACTTTCAAGTAAAACTAAAGATACAGATACAGATAAAGAAAACTGATGATACAATTTTCACATTATTGCTAAATGATTTCGTTAATTAACGATCTCAATTATTAATATTTCTCCCTAATCTTGGCCGCAGGTCATCAGTATGTTGAGTACTTGGCTAAATCAGAGCAAATAAAACGCAAATTGTGGCCAATAAGCTCAAAGGTAATGCAGACAGAGGGTGAGACAGACACATGTGTGTATAATCAGCGCAGAAAGCGCACAAAGAGTGTGCAGACAGGGGGAGAAAGGACAAGGAACAAGGACAGCAAAGGGAAATGGAAAAGCGGCAAAAACTTTGTGCAATTTATTTGGCCAAGTAAAATAACTTGTCGCTGCGGGCGAGAAATTACAACTGATGCATGAGTGTGTGTGAGAGAGAGAGAGAGAGAGAAAACAGAGACAGAGAAAGGGAGAGAGAAAGAGAGAGGGGTAGTGCATGTCGAGGAATTAGACAACACAAAGCGCGCTCAAAGTGAGCCACGTCATGGGGAAACATATTCAAATTGGCATTAACATTTTTCCGTTTGTGCTGCAGTTGGTTGCATGCGGCATGTGGCATGTGGCATGTTGCATGCTGCGTGTTGCCTTTGGTGCGAAACTGTTGCAATTGAAAATTGGCTGCACCATGCACCCACGCCCCCAAAAAGATAAAAGACAGCGCATTGCTGCCGGCTGCGGACGCTGCAACATCGGCAACAACTACAACAGCAACTGTTGCTGCTGCAGCAAAACTTTTGATGCACACACACACATTTTTTTGTTGTTGCCTTTCCATATTTATTTTTTGTTTTTCATCCTCGCTTCATTCAGGACATTCATGCCATTCCTTTTGCCTCTTTTGCTCTTTGTTGTTGCTGTTTTGGTTTCTGTTGCTGCTGCCGTTGCTGCTCAAGTTGCTGTGTTTATTTCACTTTGATTTCAGCTTCAGTTGTCCGCACTGTCCTGCTCTGAGTTCCTATGAGCACGCTGTGCTGGCTTTTTAGCTGCTTTCTAGCCAAAAGTACCCAGTTGTTTTAAGGTTTCCATGTTTTTTATTTGTTGGAGAAAACCAGAAAGAGGCAGCTGCAACTCCATGAACTACTTTGAGATAGTATATTCTGCAATAACAGCCTAATCCGTATAGTCAGATTGATATTTTCTGTTTGTTTGTCTGTATGAACCTAGAGATCTCAGAGAGTATAAGAGCCAGAGTAAACAAATTTCGTGGCAATGCTCGAAGTAACTTCTAGTTTGTTTTAGAATGTAGCCACGCCCCCTTTAACTCCCGCAAATGCAACAAAATTGCATTCAAAGCCAAATTTAAAAACAAAAACATTGTATTTTTAGTTCAAGGAAAAAAGTCCAACTTTAAGTCAACATTCACAAGGATGCCTACAGATTTGGCTATTTACAGAGCTAAAAATTGTATTTTGTGCAAAGGGGTGGCTTGAAAAAACAAGATAATATTTTGAATATTTTAAAAAATTCAGATTTCCATGACAAAGCAGGAAGAAAATAATATTCTCAATCAAAATCGATGCATATTTGATAAAGTTACGAAAGAGACAAGTATTTTGCATGCCTTATAAGCAGGTTTATTCTATATTGGTAATCAAAAATAACTTTTTTGAAAGCACCCAGAGTAATTCTATTTAGCAGCATTTTTCCGCAACTTGGCAACACTGGCAGCGACTCTGCTGCTACTTTTGCTGCCAGTCGATTTCGTCATGTTCCACTTGATAAGAACTCTCTGATTGGTTCTGTTCGTGGTGGCAACTTCATTTGCATATTTATGATTTTATTTGACTCGACTCGCTGCTCGTTTCTGCCGGCTAGATCATTTTTCTTTTGAACGTTTTTAATCAGAGCGAGAAAAAGCGAAATGCGACGAGACAAGGCGAGCGGAAACGAGACGAGGCGAATTGCTGCGAGCTGAAGGTTAAAACTAATTAATTCTGTTCAGACCTGACTGAAGGAGTCGACCGAGATTCCGATGGCAGACAGCTTGACAAATGGGCAACTGTGTTGGTAACGTCTGTGTGTGTGTGTGTGTGTGTGTGTCAAAGCTTGCGAGCAATGGCGACGCGCAGCCAATTTTGAGGTGTGGTCTAACAAAGCGACAGAAAAAGAGCAGGTAAAAGCGAAAAGAGGGATTCCCCCCCCCCCCAACTCTTAGAAAAGTACAAACTAATTTCCATGCTCGGCACGCGCACAAATACATGGAAAATCATTAGGGTGTCTCGAGTGTGTCTCGGGTGTTTGTGTATTAGAATAATTAAATGGCATAGGCAAAGTTAATTGGAGCGAGTCAGCCGCTCTATATACCTCCCTTTCTCTCGCTCTGGCAATAAAATAAAAAAATGTCCTAATAAAACTTAACTTGAATTGGCGGCCATTTTGCGGTCAGACATGGGGCAGTTGGGGAGGGGGGGAGGCAGGCGGTGGCAACTCTGTGTTGCGTGCCTATTTATTTAACAAATTAGCATAATTGTTCACAAAATAAAATTCAACTTAAGTACAAATGATGGCAAAGTCACAAGCAGCAAGCTGGACACACAGCTGAGTCGTGCTACACGGTGAGAAAAAGTTTATATAGTTTGACAGAATAAATTGACAAGCAGAAACATTTATAAATTTAGTTCTAGCTTTAAAAATAAGCTTGTTATTGAATTTTTAAGGATTTGGGGGCGATGAATTGGGCGTGGCAAAATACTTAAATAATGTGCAAGTAACTACAAGTGTAGACAGCAAATTTTGAGCCGCTAGCTCCTATACTCTCTAAGATCTACGCGTTGAAACAGACAGTTAGAGGAAACCAAGCTAAGAAATCAAGTGGGCCTGGGTTTGCGCTTGAATTTCTGGAGCTTGCGAGCTCTATAGCTATTTGCCTAGTTAATACCTCTCTTCTTGTCTTTTTGCGTAGTGTATTGACTGCTGTATGTATTCATAATTTCTCTCAGTGCAGCTGACAGACTGTTAATTAACATGTGGGTGCAGGACGCGCATCCCGCAGCGCAAATTAGTTTGTACGCCATGCTAATTGCGAAATGGCGTGTCGTGCCACAATGAAAAGCTACGCGTAGCTCTTGTTGTTGTTGTTCTTGCTGCGGCTTCTGCCCGGAAAATATATGAAAATTGTTTTGACTTTAGATAAGCGACAAACGACGCAAAGTCAAACGTGCACAGGGCGCGCCACAATCCTCCCGGTTTCCTCCTCGTGTCTCTACCTTCTGCGGCGTCTGCCGTGATAGACGCGACAATAAATTTAACGAGCTGCAGCCGAAGACAGTTGAGAAACTCGCAGCCACTTGGCAACCCTAATTACTTTTATAATCCAAACAGCTGCTCGAGTGGCCGAGCGAGCGAACGGATCAGAGCAGGCAGATCTCGCTCCCGATCTGAGCGCGTAGCTTTTGTCTGTGTGCATCGGCGATAAGCTTTGTAAGCCAACACGCAGCGACAAGTTTCTTTTTGAACTTGCAGGCGGGGAAGGAGGGGGGTTATCGCTCTATATATAGTATATCGAAGTGGGATATGGCAACAAAGCACCTTTTTTTCCAGTTGCCAACAATGACAACTGAGTGTCATCGACGGGGTGTCCCTCGGCTCTCGCTCTCTCTCTGTCTCCCTCTCTCTGTCTATCTGGCCAGCTGACAGGGTGTGCCACGCTCCCTTTCTCCCCCTGCCCCTCCCCCTCTCTGTCTTGCTTTTTCATTGCTTAAAGTGTTGCCCGGCACACAATTCGTATTGTTGTTACGACACAAAAAACGTTTATGTTGTTTGCTGGCCTCGGCTTATCGTGGCAGGCAATTTAACAAATGGCCAATATTATTATTGCGACTGATAAGTAGCCAACGCACACACACTCACACACAGAGACACATACAGTAGGTGCACTCTAAATAGAGTTAGGACTTCTTTAAAAACGTTTGGCAACTCTATAAAGTATTTTAAAATTGTTTTTGTGCGTATTTTGACTTGTTTAATTAATCCTTAACAAAGATTTGTATTTGTTAACTGTGTAGACATTTTTTAAAAGAATGTGCTCTGGAAAAAAATTTAAATTTTGGACGTAAATGAATTTTTAAGCACAAAATTTACCAATTATAAAAATCTGTTAAATATCAAGCGATTTTCATATGAAAAGAGAATTTTTTCTTGTCATAACCATGCTAGGAATTATTCATTTAAAGAATATTAAAAATAAAAAGACTCTAAAATTGTTTCGACTTTTCGGGCCATTAGATAGGGGGTACTTATCTATTTTTAGAAAATTGTTTTTCTTAAAAATGGTTAATTGCCAGCTCGATAGCAGAGGTCAAATTTAGTACTAAACAAGTTTTTAAAATTGTTTTAGGCTATATTTAATTTTTGGTCAAAAATCATGTCGAATATATCTTAAAATTGCACATGCAAGACCCTCGATAGGACTTACTATACATTGACTATAACTTCGTTAAAAATCAAGCGATTTTTACGCGGCATGGAATTTTGACCATTCTGAGTAATTTAACATTAAAAAAAGAACAAAATAGACCTTTGAAAATTTTAAACTTTTTGGGCAATTGAGGTAAGGGTACCCTCTTATAATTTTTCAGACATTTTTTCTGAAAATTTGTAAGTTTCGAGCTTTTATTTTTAATCGATTGTGGAGGTCAAAATTAGTACTAAACAAATGTTTAAATTGATTTTTAATGATATTTAATTTTTGACCAAAAATCATGTCTAAAGTTGCAAAAAATGTCATACCCTTGACAGGACCCTTGGCAGGACTTATACCCTCACATTCCATCAATCAAAACTCTGTTAAAAATTACGCGATTTTCATTCTGCATTTTGTTTAGGTCTAAGCAATCTTAGTCATTCTACATTTTAAATACTTGTTTGTTTTTGTTTTGCATATTTTGGCCTAACGTTCAAATCCGTCTTCAATCTCAGTTCTTACCATGCACTTCTTCTAGTGCAGCCAAGACACAGCACACCGTCTAGCCAAGACACAAACCACGCAGGGCTTTTAAAAAGCGCCCGCACGTATGCAAGGCTTTTTCACACATGCCACGAGAGGCGGGCAAAAAGACACCCTCAAAACGAGAGATAAAACATACGCAACACACACGCAGTCATGCACGCACACATGTGCTCTGTGTGCGTGTGTGTGCGTGCCAGTGTGCGTGTGTCTCTGTGATGCGTGTACGCTGATTATGCTGCGTGCGAGCGCGTGCTGCCTGCGCCGTGCCCTGTGCGCCTAATCGAAAATCTACCACGAAAGAATGTGTGACAGTGTGTGATAGAGCGAGCGTTGCGTCAGTGTGCGAGCATGCATACACACACACACACACAGGGGTGTGTTGCGACCTTGTGGCAGTTGCAACCCCTAAGCGAATGTAACAACGTAGTAATGCGACACGTTGCTGCTTGTGCTGCTCGCCTGCTACACTAAGGTTGCTCCTAGTTACGACGTAACTGCTAACCGGTTTCTGCCTGTCGCGTACCGTTATGTAACAAGAGACAGCCACACTGCGTGTGTGTGCGCGCTAACGTCAAACCCAGCCCCGGCCAGCACGACGACCTTTACTCCGCCCTGCCCGCCGGACACGCCCAGCGGAGACATGCGCAGAGCGCGATAGCGACGTGCTGCCTGCGCTGTTCGCCTGGTAATCCTTGGGCGGGCGTTACCTTAAGAAGGGTTAAATGGTTGATGGACACGTGTCTAAGTGAGGTTCTTGGTGCGGCCTTGTTGCGATTCTTGTGAAAAATGCCCAAGAACCAGTTCAGCCAGCCACACCCCCAAAATGACCGCCCCACCCCGCCTCTCGGCGCAGCACTTGCAGCAAGTGCGCATTATTGGATCGCAGGCGGAGGCACGAGGAAAAAAGGTTGCAGCAGCAGCGACCCACCCACTCTGGGGCGGGCAAAGAGGCAGAGAGGCCGAGAGGCTGCCGTTATCGTTGTAAACGCGTCGCATAACCCACCCCTAAAATGCGCGGCAATTCTAAAGTGAACACACCCCTCACACACACATACACACACTCGCGCGCACACACACAACGAGGCACACTCTCGCTTTCGTCGTGACGCGCATTGGAATGCGCTGCGTTTGCCTGTCGCGCGCGCTGTGCGCCTGCTTGAAAACTGCGAGCGGAATTTCCTTTCGTTTGACTGTGAAACCTTTGGCGCGAGGCAAGGCACTTGGCGTGCCGCAACTGTATGCCGGAGCGTGGAAAGGGGATGAGTAGGGTATCGCCTTGGCAAAGTTATGCATTTACTGTAGCATACTTTTAGTTGCAGTTAAAGAAATATTAAATTTCGAAGCAGCTCAAAAGCATGCTACAAAACATAAAAGTTGACTACAATTTAGTTGCGCAAGCACAAAAGCAGGCAACAATTTTAGGCAGTAGCATACTGCATGCTGCTAGCCGGCGTGTGGTGCTTGTCGCTGCTAAGCAAGCCAAGCTGAGCAACAGATGGCGCTAGCTGGCAGATTGAGCAGCAAGTGTGGAGCAACTAATTTGGTTTGCAACTTGACTAAAACAAGCCAATATGGTATAAAAGTTTTTAAATTTGTAAAAATTAAATTTAGCAGTAAAATAAAAAGAATATAAATATATAAATAATATAAATATAAAAAGTCAATATGCAAAGCTGAGCAAATGAGCGCTACTTGACAATTGTGGAAATTGTAATTGGGGTTTGCAACTTGACTAAACTAGAGCAAGCAAATATCGTAAAAACTTGTTAAATAAGTAAAAATCAAGTTTAAATGCAAAATAAATGAAATATAAATATTTAAAAAATATAATAAATAGTCCATACGCACGCCCAACTATTTCGACTGCTAATTAGCAGCAGCAAGGCGACACATGCTGTCATTATGCGCCACTAAATGGAAAGATCGGAAGCAATTTCCACAAGAACACTCGACGCGTAATCCAATTAACCGGCAGCGTGATGAGTTTCGACTGTCAAAAGATGAATGCGACTAATTTCGCCGCTTGTCTACAGAGAGACAGAGACAGCAATAGAGAGGGACAGAGAGAGAGAGTGCGACAGAGAGGGGTAGACACGATGTCAAAATGTCAAAGTGAAAAACAATAAATTGCTCAGCCAATGGAACTCGCGCGCGCGCCTTCCCTCTCCCACGCAGCAGCAGCAGCTGCCGCGCAAGATTTTCAATTTCCGCAGCGGCATTTTTCAATACGACTGAGAATTCCTTGGAGAACGAAGCGTAGAACGAACGAGCGCGCTCGACGACATGTTCGGGTCTTGTCGCAGAATCTAATTAGCTGGATACTTCATTAACCGCAGCCGACAATCAACAAATGAGTAATTAGCCTGCGCCTGCTAGCCTGTCTCTTTCTTCCTCTCTCTCTCTCTCCCTCTATCTCTCTTCCTCCTGCCTGTCGTCGTGTGCAGTTAATTTTTCATAATTGAGCAATTTATTTTCGCATCTTTGACAGGATCAAAGTTAAAGCCGACACCGACTTCTGCTTCATGCAGATTTCATGCACAGTTTGTCGTCTCACAGCGCCGTGATAATTCCCGGTGGGTCTGCTATGTGTGGCGCTACGTCTGAAGTTGGCTGAGCGAGCGGAACTTTTAGAGAAATGCAGACAGACACATATTGCTGCGTTTTAATGGCGCTTTGATAGCAGCTAAAGATACTTGCTATAAGCAAGGCGGAATGACAGCCATATTTTGTGCTACTAATCGTCTGTACTAAGCTGTTTTTAGAGAACTATTTAGAACTACTTTACTATATATTTTGTATATTTTATAGAGCGGGTATTAACTGCTTTTATTTCCATTTCAACTAGTTATTCTTTATATTATATAGATGATAAATTGTTTTAATATTAAGTATTCAGTTGTTCCTACTAAATTAAGAATTTGGTTTGCATTAGACGACTCACTAAGTCCTTAAGGCTTTAAATTGTTAAGGTATAAGAAATAAATCATGAAAAGGTAAATTCTTATCAGAATTTATTAGAGAAAATATAAAGTGTAATTTTCCCATAAAACGGGCGTTTTTAAAGGCCAACAGCGGAAAAATTTGAGAATTCGGGAATTCGGATTTTATTAATACTAATTTAGCTTTTTTTCAGCCTGTTTTGGAATTAAATTTTTATCAACCATTTTCAAATTTGTTGCTTAATTTGCATTGAAATATATTATAATTTTAGCCCTTTTTGCACTTTTTATTGAAAATTCTTTAGCTTTTTCCGCTTTTTTTGTGCAATGTTTGTTTGGCTTTTTTATACATCGATTTGATTTACTGAATCAATTGCGAATTGGGCAAATTACTTATATTTTGCTACTGCAAGAAGTTTACTATATTATAATATAAAATTAATACTATATTTTACTATTACTATTTTTTTATAACTATATTATTATAGTGCTCTAAATAAACTCATTAAGAGTATTAATTTCTTACAGCATTATTTCAATGGAATAAACCAATGTTCTTCCAATTTGTGCGCATAGAGATTAAATTCATTATAGGTAAGTCATTTCTTTTCTACCAAATTCTGAACAATCTACCAAATATTCCACAACAATTTAATTTAACGATCTTGCGTTATTTGTGGGTATTATTTTTACGCCCAAGTTGTGGAATAAGTATATCGTAATTTAGCGTAATTAAAATGGGAAATTGCTTTTAACACTCGTGTATCTTGCGCGTACAGTAAATAAGCTGTTTATTTGGTACACCCCTTTCGAAACCGAATAAACTTGTTCCACACGATATCAACACTTGCATAAAAATCAACAACTTCCGCTGGCCTAAAGGGGATGGGGGTAGGAGTGTGGAGCCCCGCGCCGGGTACCTGTGTGCGGCGACGGCGGCGTCTTCATGGGGCACGCTGAATGGCGGCAATAAAATCCAAATTACACAATCAAAGTGACATTAGAAATGTCATTCCAGCAGCGGGAGCAGGCCCCGGCGGCACAGTGTGCGTTGACAATGTCAAAACACGTGGAGAGAGAGAGAGAGAGAGAAATTGAGAACTGTGCAAACACGCGTCATAAATTTCATTTTGATTGTCTCACAGGCATTTCCAGTGGAAATTTATGAGAGCCAGAGGGAGCAGGAGCAGGAACAGGGCGGAGAGGGCGTAGATCACTCAGTCTATCAATAGTTAGTTGTTGCTGCCGCTGCCAACGAGGCGTATGAGTGATTTGTTATTGTCTCTCCGCGCGCCGCCCACAAGTTGCGCCATTTTATGTTTGCGATAAATTAATTAAAATTAGACAATAAACTTGGGAAAACGGGAAGCGCACTAATTAGCCGAAGAGATCGAGGAGCAGCAGTCCCAGCTGCACTGGGCCCCCACTGTAGCCCTGCCTGCCTCACTCTCCCTCTCTTCCACTCCGACTGCCACTGTTTGTCGTAGATGTCAGCGCAACAAATTTCAATTAGTTCACGCTTCAGTTGGTCGGCGGCCGCGACGCCGCTCATAAAAAGCAAAGTGCCGCCCCCGGCATGGCCCTCGTCCGTTGCGAGTTCCGAATCCGTATCCCATACTGATTCCCATGTTGCAAGCAATCCCTCTACCGCGCTCTCTCTCTCTCGCCGCGCGCTCGCTCGCTCTCTGCTGCTGCTTGCGCTGCCTTGGGCTGTCAATGAGCCGCAGACAGCAGCGGGCAGCGCACAGTGGGCACAGTGCGTATAGTTCAAGCTATAAATTTTTACATACGATTATATTATAGAAAATTATTCTTATATTTTAAAAACCTAACTAATCGTTGGAAATTATTATTTATTCATTTTTTATTGATTACATATTGGTACATTTTTTTAAACTTTCAATTTACATTGCACATTAAAATGTAAATTTTAAAATTTGGTTTCTCAATTTTTTAACTTTGTTAAATAGTAAATTATAACATTTAAATAGTACTCACAGTTGCAATTAAAATTTGTATACGCATTTATTTACCACTATGCATACAAATTTGAATTTAATAATATTAATATTATTTAGTATTTTTATCACTGAGAATAAATTTACAATTTAACAAATTATTTTTTATGTTTTTTTTGTTGTATAGTACGCACTGTAAATAGATTATTAACGTTTATAAATTATTTTATGTGCTGAAATACAATATTCATTTTATTTTTACTACTTATTGATTTGAATTTGTGTTGTTTTAATTTTTATTCACCTTTACACTGTATATACAAATTCGAATTTAAAAATGTTTTAACATTTATTTTTTAACAATAAATAATTTAAACTTGAATTGTTTTAATTTTTATACGCATTTATTTATCACTGTGCAATGCATTTTAATGTATTGAGCAAAATGCCATTATAAATTTCGTATTTATAGCAAATCAAATTTTAAATTTCTATATTTGCACGCACACGCACTATTTCTTTACTTTTGCCCACTGTGCCCACTGAGCAACATTGTAATTAATTTGTGCAGCATTTTGTTGTAAAATGTGGATTGTGATTTTAATTAGGCACGGAATCGCGCATTAAGCGGCCACCCAAAGCACTTGAGGTGCGTCTGCAATGCTCAACCCTTGCTCCATTCTCTCCCCGAATCTTTGAACCCCCCTGGGGAGAGCTGTGACTGCATCTTGAGCCTGCGCTGCCTTGCAAAGAGCTGCGAAAGGTTCAACTCGTTGCCCCTTGCGAGCAGGGGTAGGGCAGGAGCTAGCGGGGTTGCACGTTATTTTCGGGTCTCGACTGTCGCAGCTCCGATTACATGTTTTCTGTCATAGATTAGCCGCGGCACAGCCCACACGCTCTCGCGAGCTGCTCCCGCCTGCCGCCTTCTCCACGCCTCAAGCTGTCTGGCATAGGGCGTGTCACTTGCGGTAGCGCACATAATTTCACACTCCCTACGGCGAGTGTGTCTCGGCTGCGAGTGTGTGTGAGTGTGTGCGTGTGTGTGTGTCTCTGCCTGTCGCTGTTGAGCATCTGTTGATTTCTGTGGCGGCATCTTCTTGCAAGCGGGAGATGTTGCTCGCCTCGTTGCCGCATCTGCATCTCTCGTAGTTTGTATCCGTATCTGTATCTGTATCTGTAACTTGCGGCTAAACTGCACAGATATTACTTATGCCACGATGATTTAGTGCGACGCGTGACAGATTTACAAGTTGCATTTACTGCATTAATTTATCATAAATGCGATTTAAATGCCTCGCTCGCTGCCTCAGATTATTGGGGCAATATTTATGGGACGAAATTATTCAATAGGCGAGAAAGAACTAGGCAGGGGAGATCGTGTGGAGGGGAATGGTAGGCAGATAGAGCAGCAGAAGTAGATGAAGGGGGAGCTATGATGCGACTAAGGTATGTCAATGTTAATGAATGTGTGGATTGTAGTCAATTAATTATTATTATGCTTTCTTTGTTTAGCATTTTTTTATGGATATTTGCAGGTATTTTATAAAGGCTTTGCTAAGATATGCTTAAGAGTTATAGCAGATTTTTGAGTTTTTCTAGGTTTTTTAATTGTTATAAAGTTTTTAAGGCATAATACTAACTTAAGTATTATATGAGAGTTTACCAAGATTTTTAAATTGATTTTACTTCATAAAAATTTATTTTTCTTTTCAATTTTTAAAATGTATTATATATTCATATTATTTCATATTCTATAAGTTTTTAAAAAGTTCTTCATACTTATAGGGTTGAGAGGGATTTTAGTATGGGTATTACGAAGTTTTTTTAAGTTTATGAATATTTTCTTTGTGTATCTTAAGTTTTTAAACAGTATTACGTAATTTTTCATATTTAAAAATGTATTAATGAGTTACTACGGTAGTTTTCAAAATGTATAGATGCCAAAGTTGTAAACCCTTTAAAAGGAAATACGCACTTTGCAGTTTTTGACTGTGATTGAAATTGATTCAAAATGTATACAAAATTGATTCAAAAGTACTTTTATGAATTATATAACTGAGATAAAGATTACGCTGCATCTCAGTCTAAATTTCGGGTCATCTCTTCTATTTCCACTCTATTCACTAGCTTGAGCACGCTAATTAACCCTTGGCATTTGCCGTTTGCTTTATCAAAGTTGTCTAATGATATACCGGATATATAAACATATATATGATCATATCTACGGCAAACCATACTCAGTTGTTTGTCGACACCTCGCAAGGAGACAATTACCGTGCTGCAGATGTTGCCATTTCCTGCCTGGTTTGCTTGGACGGCTAATTGTGGGACTCTCTTGTCTCTGTCTCTGTCTCTGTCTGCAGACTACATGCTATATACTATATATATGCATTAATATCTGTATAGTGTGTGTGCGTATAAATACAAAGTGATCGAGACACATTTTCGCCTGTTTTGCTCTTTGGCAAGAACTTAATTACAGCCCGAGGCGTTGACACAAATATCGCTTGCAGGCAGCCGCCAGAAAGAGAGAGATGGAGAAAACAGGCAGAGAGAGATGGCATGCTCTTGCGCTGTAGCTAATTAGAATACAGTTGCGTATAATGTTTTTATGACTTTTTAATGTAGTTTTCACGAATTTTACATGAATTTTGTGACATTAATTTTGGCGTGTAGAAATGGCAACAAAGTTGAATAGAAATCGAAAAATCAAAATTCAAAAATTTCTATATAAATTCAAATTTGATTTGCAAAAACGCGTTGCCAACTGTGCACACACGCTCGCTCCCTTTGATTGGCCATAAAATGCGAGCAGATACAAATGTATCTGACAAATGCAATTGCAAAGTTATGTGTATCTGTAGCTTGTATTTTTATGTGCCATGAAATTAATTTACGATTACGACAATTTAAATTTTTAAAATGACACTCAAAATATGTTAACAACTCCACGAAGACGCCGAAGGCGACGGCGACGGCGACGCATTGTCGCAGCGAAAGTGTTAAAAAAAAAAAAAAAGAAGGAACTTTGCATCTCTTTGCGAGCGAGCGGGATTTACGACTCGGTTTGTGTGGTAGCACGACGACACATTGTTCCCGTTCAGGCTTATTGAAGTGTTGACTTTATGTTTTCATATTTTCTGTGTGTGTTTGTCAAGTCATTTAATTTCTATAAAAAGGGAAAGAGCTGACTGAGCTGAGTAGGGGAAACTCCTCAGCTTGTCATGTGACACTGACAGAGGGCAACTCGCACACAACTCATTCACATTCATATTCACACTCACTTCTTCTGCATGGCTCATTCACGGCCTATTGGCAGCATGTTGTTGTCTGAGCAGGGGGCGGGCGGAGAGGAGTAGCAGCAGGGGAAGCTGCTTATTAAAGGAAGCTGTTAGATTTTATTGCCACAAAAAATACGATGAACCATAAAGCAGCATGTTGATGGAGTAAATCAAGGCGTAGCAGGCTAGAAAAAAACAAAGTCGCAGGTGATCGACAAGAGAGTGCACTTGGGGCAGGTTGAAGGTAGAGGGGCGTACATAAAAGAAATAGAGAATGAGTAGAAGAACCTCTACAACTGCTGCTAGCATAGTTATGCCAAAATATGCCAAAATGAAGACTAGCTTTAGCTTAAAGTAAGATATTAAAGCATACTGTGAACAAATTTAGTAGCTCTAGCTTGTATAGTCGCTCAGTTATAGCTGTTCATACAAACAATTAGGGGAATATTGACTTTGCTGAATAAAAGAGTAGCAGAAGAAGCCCTAAGCTGCTTGTAATTCTGGTATATATCCAAAAGTGAGGTTTTTGCTTTAAATTTACGCTTTACATTAGAATATTAAAGTTTCAGTAGGCGGCAGAGGGCGTGGCAAAGTTTTAAAACAAAAGTGTAATATTTAAGCAAACTGTTAGTAAATGTAATAGCTCTAGGTTGTATAGTTACAGAGATATAGCTGTTCATACAAACAGAAATGAGTATTTTGACTTTGCTGCTTTTTAAGGCTTGCCTAATGGCAGGACTACTTAATAAACAAATATATATTGTTATTCAATAACTTCTATCGAGGAAAACAATTATATGCAGGGTATTTTCAACCACTTCTGAGAATTTTTGAGTAGTTTTAGTTGGAAACATGGCGTAGTTTTTACTTTAGGCTAATTCCCACAATTCTGTTGCCTGCATAATAAATTACAGTATTTCCAGCTTATATGAATTCCGACGCAAGTTAAGCATTTAATTTCGCCTACTTTGCGTTGTCTAATCAATAGTTTAATCAAGCCACAATTAACTATTTGCAAATCCATTTGGCAACTATTCGTCAATCGAATATTCATGATTCATTTGCCGCATTCACGCATTCAGTTGAGATAAGAGACGGCCAAATGATTAGGTCAGGGCACAATCGCAGTAAGTTGTGTGTGTGTGTGTGTGTATGTGTGCGTGTGTGATTTGAAAATTATTTATTTATGTATAGAGTGCGAAAGATGATGGGCAGAAGAAAAGGCAATTGAGCTTTAGCTGCGCTAATATTGCCTGTCGGAATGAACAAATAAGCAAAACATGTGGCAAATACAGAGAGAGCGAGAGAGAGCGGGGTGGGGCAAACAAATGATGAATTGACAGCAAACGCAAGTTGGGAGAGCGCCAGCGTGAGTGTGAGTGAGAGAGCGAGAGGCACGTAAATAGCGCAGCAAATCCTAAATCCGGCGAGAGGCGACTTTGGCTTTTGCTCCTGTTGCAGCTTCCCTTCTTCTTATTCTTCTTCTTGTTGTTGTTGCTGCGCTGCTTACATTGTACGTTACGTTGGCGCAAGTACACAACCATGTATTTTTTTGACTGCTCTGCTGCTTGTTTTACCCCACTGTTGTTGTTGGCCCGCCTTTGTTGCCGCATTGGCTTTAAAATCGTTGAAGGTTTTCTTTTTTTATTTTTCAACACTTTTTGTGGCGCTTGTCGAAGCGCAAAAACGCGAATCAAGGCAAAAGGGCAGAGAGGGGAGAGGGGGAGGCAAGAGCGCGTAGAGAAGGGCGAGAGAGCAGCAAGGGGCGAAGTGCTGGAAAAACACATTCATAAAATATGCATTATGCAATCTAAGCTCGTGTGAGCATTGCTAAATATTTTATGCGCATGTATTGTGCAGTACGCACACACACACACGCAAACGCACACACACACATGCAAAAGAAAATACGATATTATTTATATCGCTAGTTTATGGCTTTGTTTTGCAGCACAGTCTGCGGCTGTGTGTGTGTGTGTGTGTATTTGTTTGCTTATTTTGCCTGTGTATTTGTGTTAATCATTAATTTCACAGCCAAAAACAAATTAACAAATTTCTTTATGCCAGAAATACTGCACGCTTGAGCGAAGACAAATGGGCTGCGCGGCCTAACCTCACTCTCTTGCACTCGCCTCACTCCCACACTCCCCTCTCCCACTCCCACAGTCTCTCACTTGCCGCAGGCCTTTGTCAAACAGCAGCAGCACAGCGAGCGGCGAATTATTAAATATGCCGTTCGTTGCCGTTTAACACATTTTTTGTTTTTTTCATATAAATTTCAACTTAAATTGCGCGCGCAGTAAAAAATGTCGCACAACGCAAACCGCAAGGCGTATGTATGTATGTGTGCGCGCTCTCCCGCTCTCTGCTGTCGCTCTGCCGCCTCACACAAGTGCATCTGCCTCGCTCTGTCTGCCTGCGCCGCCTACTTAGCGCCGTCGGCGCAACGCGTCACATTGTGTGTGGCTTGCTGCGCCGCGCTCTCACATCGTACGCTCTCTCGCTGCTACGCTACGCTCTTTCGTTGAGTTTGCCAATTAGCGTGCGTGTGTGTGTGCGTGTGTGTGTGTGTGTGCACGCGGCTTTGCAAAGCATTAATTTGTGATTTTGAAACAATTAAATTATGAGCGCGCAAAGAACGAAAAAGAAAAGATTTTTAATTCCTTTTTATGCTGCCTGCCTGCGCGCTTTGATCTGCTGCCAAATATGTGTATGTGTGTGTGTGTGTGTGTGTGTGCTCCCTCTGCCGCCTACTGCTTTACGGCTTTTTAATGAGCATTATGTGAGTTTAATTTATGTCTCAATTTTGCGCATATTAAAAATACTGTGTTTATAAGACAGTGAGTGCGAGTGAGATGGCTGAGCATCTCCTTGTATTTCATTTCATATCTTATCTACGCAATTCCGGCAAATTCCCTAGCACATATTGAACCTAAACCCGGCTAGTTGTTAATAAGTTGCTAAGCCACAATTTAAATTGCCTAAGGCGCTGCTCGTGAGCAAAGTTTGTTAAGCAGCTGCTGCAGCACACGCACAAGCATAAACACACCCACACACACACACACACACACGCACTTACAGGCAGTGTGTACTCATACATGCGAAACGAGCAATGGCCACAGAAACTTGTCAGGCTCGTAATGCGCTGACAACAAGAGCTTTATTAGCAAAACGCACTGGCAGCAGCTGTCTCGCTCGCACCCACTCGCTCCCGGGCACACTCTAATATCTAAAGCAATTTACAGTTATGAAAATAAGAGACATATCCGCAAAACGACAAGCACAGTGCAGAGCAGCAGCAGCGACGCCAACAACAAAAGGCACGAGGCGAGAAACTTCTGCTAACGAAGTAAGTACCCTGGAGGACACTTAAGCGTGCGACCCCCAAGACTGCCGTCTCTGCCTGGTGCGACCTGGGCGAGGCAGGCGGGCATAATGTCGCCAACATTTTCCGAAATTACACACAAATGGCCAAATAAAAGGTGCAAAACTCTGAAATAGTTGTTGGGGCCACACTGGCGCTCGCACTCGCACACTCACACTCTCTCGCTGCTACGCGCTCTCACTACAGCTCTGCTGCTGCTGAGTCACTTTGCTGGCGGCCATATTGGATACAGCGTCGGATTGAGCGCTTGCAGAAGCTCTCAGCTATGAGTGCGCTCATTGGCTGCGCGCATAGTGGTACGTCATTCGAGGCGTGGCGTTGCCAACTGAGTGAGTTGTGTGTGTGCGCGCAGAGAGAGAGAGAGCAAGCACGCACGTATGCGCTGAGAGAGCGCAGCGAGCGGGCAGAGCGCGGTGCGTGACCAACGAAATGAGGGTTAAATCGCGTGCATAATTTAGCAGTTCATTTCGTTTCATTTTGAGTGCAAATGCCGCGAGTGTGGGAGAGAGCGCTAGTGTGGCGCTCTCTGTGCGAGTGTGTGTGCGTGTCTGCGTGTGTGTGTGTGGGCGCTGGCGCAGTGGCAACGTGGCAAATATCTACTGTCGTTTACCGCTACAATGACAAGCATTTATGGCAATTAACACTTTAGCTGTTTATATGCTGCCAGTGCACGCTGCCGCCGCTGCTGCTCTCGCTCTCGCTCTCGCTCTCGTTCAGCTGCTGCTGCTGCTGCTGCGACAAGCTCAGCCGTGCACGCGCGCTTTGTTGCTGCTTAAGTGTGTCGGCCATTAGCGCCGGCAGCCACAACAACAACAGCAGCAGCAGCAGCAGAAACTACAGTGCGCGCAAGTTGCCTAAAATCTAATTGCATTTCATGCAAATCAGCTTGTGTCTGGCTAGCTCGCTCTCTCTCTCTCTTGCTCTCTGAGTTTTTTTTGTCGGCACTTGCTGCCTTCGCTTTCGCTTCGCACTTAGCGCAAATTCAATATGCTGCATAATTAATTTGCAATTAGCACGTTGCTGTTTTTGTTCGCGCAGCTCACCTCAGCCCACCCCCAACCCGCAGCTCACCTCACCTCGTGCGCCATGCAAATTTCCTAATTACAAGCTCAAAGCTGTAAACTAGTTTAGTCTCTCTCTATCCCGCTCTCTCTCTCTCTCCCTCTGCTGCTCCCGCACACTGTGGGTCATTCACGCTGCTGCACGCTCTTCGCCCCTGGGCGTTTTCCGCTCTACCCTTTTCGCTCGCTCTCTCTCTCTCTCTCTCTCTCTCTCTCTCTTGCTCCCCCTTTGGCCATTCACAGCGAGCGTTTTGCATTTTTCGCACGTACACGCGGCCAGCTACGGCGTAGGCTGCCTCTGCCGCTGCCTCTGCCTCCGCCTCTGCTGGCGGCTGCCAAATGCGTTGGCATATCAAATGAGCTGCAAATTGATGGAGGAATTAGCGCAGCATATTTAATTTGCCTGTAAAAGCCACGCCGTAGGCAACTGTAGAGCGCGCGGGCAGCACCAGCAGCAGCTGCGATCCTCGGGGCAGCGCACAATAGCTACGTGTGTGTGCGAGAGCATACCTCGCGATGCGGTTGCTTGTGGAAGTGTTGCTGCTTGCAGAACAAGCTTATCGGAGAGGAAATTTATTTTATAGCAAATCAATAAACTATAGAATCGATAACTACATTCGATAAATCGATAACCACAATTCAGAAGCTAACGTCAACCTTTAGCTTTTACTGAAACTTTACAATACTTCGAAAAGCCATAGCTTTAGCAGTAATTCTGCTTGACTATAAATTTAAAATTGGAAGTAAAATTTTAAATTTCTATAAATATAAAAATTGAAAAAAATTAAAATTACATAGAAAAAAGATTGACAAATTGAAAACACGTAAAAACAAAATCTTATATAACTGTTATAAAAAGAAATCTCATTATTTTATACAAGTTTATCGGTTCCAGTTTTATAAAGTCTGTTTCCTTTAATATTATATGAAAACCAATGAGGGATTAGCGCAGGAAAAGAATTATAGAGGCAGGTTGAGGAAGAAAAAGAGGCAAAGTGACGCTTTGGTCTTGTAGTGTTACATGAAATGCAAAATTAAAGATGGAAATGATATTCCTATAGACAGAGTGATAGATATGGAGAAAAAAGATAGACAGATATTTATAGAGAGATAGAAAGTGAAATAAAGGCGAAAGCGAGACCTACTATATTTAAGCTTAAGCCAGTAACAAAAGCTGCACTAAGATGTAGGGTATTTTAGGGTATCTTGGCTCAGTAACGAGAAACGCAATCGCAGGCAGCGCTGCTCGACTAAAGATCACGTTAACCTAAATAACTTCTATGTTATTTTTTCGATCGCATTGAAACATTAAACATCTATGTGCATGTGGATTGTAACTATAAAACTTGCTTGAAAAATCACAAAGAACCGCTTATAGTTGGCAATGAGCGTGGCAGTCAAAATTTGACTTAAACTTCTACTGCGCATGATGCATAGCAAGCTGCATGCTAAATTTGATATACCTAGCTTTTATACTAACTGAGTTACGAGTGTTCAAACAGACAGATATGGCTTAAGCGCCTCGGCTACTATAGAACATGGCTAATAAGGGCATTTATAGCGATCCAGGTATACAATTAGCTGAAATAATCAAGTTTATAGGCAGTATTTTTGTCTCTCTACCTCAAAACTTATTTCTATAAATCCCGCTATTAGCTTTAGATATGCCATGCAAATTATTATTGCGCAAGCTTTGGGCATTATAGAGATTTAGTCGGGCAATTAATGTGTTAAACATATTATATTTGCATAAGTTCATTTATAATTCGTTTTGCTGCCGTGGGCAATAAATTGGAAAACCGCAAAATTGCAAAAGCTGCCGCTGCTGCTGCTCTCGATTAGGCTGTCTCCCCCTCATCTCCCATTGACGCACGCCCCTGCCCATGCAGCAGCAGCTGACCGACTGACTAATTTATGTATTAACTTTGAACGCTCATTAGTTTAATTAGTCAAACAAATTAACGTGGGGCGTGCACAAGTGGAGTGCAAACAACAAAATGGCCGAATCAACACAGACAGAGACAGAGAGAACGGGTGAGAGCGAGAGAGAGAGAGAGAGCAGACCGGATAGACTGCCTGCTCGCTTGCACACGCATAGGCGCAGTGGCTTCATTAAATCTACAAATATTCAAATATTCAAACATATGCCAGGGGAGAGGGGGGTACCGACGGCAGAGCGGCGCAAGGGGTGTGTGGCATGTGCGAATAATTGGAAAATAATTTAATTAGCGCATAATTACGCAGCTGACCGCAGTTGTAATTTTAATTGGGCGCAACGCTCGAGGTCAGCGGCTTTTCCGTGCTTTTTCCGGCTCTTCCTGTTTGCCGATTATCGATTTTCCTTATGCACCGAGCAGTACGCCTTTTAATTAGCTGTAAATCTTTTGTGTGGGCAGAGGGAAGGGAGGGGGACGGGGGTGCTGAATGGCTGCCATTGCATGCACTATTTATTTTAACAAGAGCTGCTCGTTTAATACTTATTTTCACTAATTAAATGCGAGAGCGAGACAGTTGACACAACAGAGAATGGATGAGAGAGAGCGAGAGAGGGAGAGCGAGCGACTGAGAGGCGTAGTGGGCGTGAGAGAGAGAGGGGACTGTGGCAGCGCGTATTTTCCGTTTCGCAAAAGTTTCATGTCTGTGTAAACAGCGGCTTGTGTGTGTCTGGCGGGTTGCCCAACGCACACGCACACACTCTCTTTGTCTACCCCTCTCTCTCACTCTCTCACCCAGCCTGTTTGGGCGCACTTAAATAATGAATAATGACGAGACAGGCAATTAAAATAATTTGCGGTTTTACCGTGCGTATGCGCATCATTTAATTTTACATGCACAAAGGGTAAAGCGCTTAATGCACTGCGCGAAAAGTGCGTGTGGCAAGTGAAGACACTGCTAGAAATCATTTTTCTGCATTTATGTTGCATTTCTTTAGGCACAGTTCATAAATGAAGCACATAAACCCCACCTAGCTTTCATTTTCAAGATACCTGCACATGGGCGTCGCTTGTCAGGGATCATTTGGGGGGATTTAATAATAAAGTTTTGAAGTAATGTAAACTTTAAGGATTTCTTAGCTTAGGCCTTTAAGGTAAAAAATATACATTTCTCAAGAAAAATTTAATATTCAAGAAATAATCCAAGTTTGGCTTACAAAAATACCTATTTTTATTATAAACACGTTTCTAGAAATAAATTTTCTAAATATATATATATATATATATTCTATACAGAAAACCTAAGCAGACTAATTGTAATTACTTTAAAGACCTTACCTTGCAATTTCTGCATAGCTAGAGCTTATATAATGAAATAATCATCAATATGCAGTTTATTAAGATTTATAAAACTAGTTTTATTAATTGAAAGTTGTTTAAGAGGTATTATTATGAGTTTGAGCTAAATCACCTCTACAAAAAACGTTTTCTAGAGTTACATTCCTATCGGAACACTTCTACAATATGCAACAGCGTTTAGTGCGTATTTTACATATTTAATATAGATACTAAATAAATAAATACTTTCTTGAATTGATGCACAAACAAGAATAAAATGAAAAAAATTATTTTACATATTTAATTTCATATACAAAAATATTCCCAATCGTGCAATACTTAGAGTATAATAAGGAGTTGTATTAAATCTGCAGAGCAGTTGAAGAATTTATAGAACTGTCGGAACTATCTTGAAATATTCCAATAAATATCCTAAGTTTTTATAGTAGATAAAGAATTTATAGGTCTATTTTCCATGCCAAGCTGGGGCAGTAAGCTCAAAGTGTAGATTGCTATAAACAGTGCATAAAACTGCCACATCTACGCCTCTGCGAAGAACTACACACACACTTCTATATATACATATACCGTACTCCAATACACCCACTTGCTTTGGGGTCTCATCAATGGACCAATTAAAACGCAGCGCAGCATTTTCCACTTTTCCATTGCGCTCGTTGTTGTTGTTGGTAACAAGCATCTTAAGAGTGCTCGTAATTAAAAGCGAAAATGGCATAACAAGCTGCTCATTAAGAATGAGACCAGTGCACCCCCCTCCCGCCGCTCGCTGCACACCCCTGCCCACTTGGCTGCCTCATTTTGCGGTTAATTATAGCGGAGCGAAGCCGAGCAGCGCTAACGAGCGCCGAGTTGCGAGTCACAAAAAGAGAAAAGAAAACAAGGAAAATACCAAGAAAAATGCGCTTAAAAGTGAGACAAACAGAGACAGAGCGATGAGGCAGATACCCAGGGAGCGAGAGTAAGAGAGAGCTAGAGAGAGAGAGAGCAAGCGACAGAGCTGCCGTTGAAGTTCATTAAGCAGCGTCGTCCTTGTCGTCCGGCGCGTCCACTTAACGATGTCACTTATACGCCCCATTGTGCGCTCAAACCCGACCACAGACAGTGGAGGAGATGTAGGCAGCAGCACGAGCCACTCACTTAAGCCCCCTTTGCCACCCCCTCTCGACAGCCGCTGCCCTGCCCTGTCTCTGCCTCTGCTCGTCGTCGTCGTCGTCGTGCTGCTTCTCGATGCGTATAAACCGCAAATTGGATGCGATATTAAATTGTCTGTGCAAAGCGCATATAAATTTTTGTTCAATTTAAAAACATTCTGCAAACTGAGCGACAAAACAGACTGCAGTGTGAGCGAGAGAGAGAGAGAGTGAGAGCGTGACAGAGAGAGCTATACAGCAGCTGAGAGAGAGCGAGACTGAGACTGAGAGAGACCACTTTGCAGTGGGCGGTTTTGAGTTGATTTTGAGTCTTGTACAGCAAAAAGTGTCAAGTCGCATGGGAGAGGGACAGGAAGAGAGAGAGAGAGAGCAAGCAGGCAGGCGGAAGGGTAAGAGCAGCGTTAACAAGTGGAGTGTTAGCAGAGCGCGGGAAGGCAGCGAGAAGTGGGGCAAGGGGTAGTTAGCCAGGCCAAGGCTAAAAGCTGTCGAGTTTGCTGGCATTTACAGCGTTTAAAATGGGAAACTGAGAAACTACGAGGCGAGTAGAAGCGGTGCTGCGAGAGCAGCTGCAGTTGGGATATGCTTTATAGAGCGGATTTTTGGCAGACTAGAAAATTATAAAGCAGAAGATGCAGGTAAAAATGATAGAAGAGAAAATGTAAGTTCGATTTTTGATACTATTAGCTTATTTATTATATTATAATGCATAAAAATTATATTAGATTATTTGTTATAATATAATTTATTAAAATCATATAATGCATTTCATATCATATAATTTTCCTGAGAGCTTAGGATTATTTAAATTAGATATTAAGCAATACTCAAGAACCTGTTCAACTTGAGAGGAAATTTTAAAGAAATTTCAACTTTGAAAGGAGAAAGATATTTATTTTATAAATTTAGCAAGAATTTATATACGATACTAAGCATTTTATTATTATTTATATTAAGTAAGGAGAGCATATACAGAACACTATTTGCTGCTTTTCTTTCTGTTTTTCTCTGATATATTTAATATCTTTCTTGTTTAACATCAATAATTTCTTTGATATATGGGAATTCAAATATTTTATAAGGCTGTAACATTAATACAATAAGAACAATATATTTTTAATACTACAAATACTTTGTTTTTTAAAAAATTTAATTTATTATTTTGTTCTCTTTGATTTTAGTAAGGTTAGCTTAAAGTTTTTTTTTTCCTACAATTTTCTTTGTTTTATTTTAAAGCGATTTTTATTAATTTACCTTTAACTAGTTATAGATTTTGCAAAAATGTTTACATTTTCTCAATAATTTAATAATATTTTCCGAAATCTTGCTAAGCTCATTTGAAGAATATATGAAAAACAAACTCATTGACGCTTGTTAAAAATGAATAACTAATGAGGGAAATGATGTTAATGACGATTGAAAATTTGTCTGAAATTCAATTAAGCTGAACGAATATTGGCAACGCGATTCGCTAGCTAGAGCAGCCCCCTCCCCCCTTTTGACAACACCCATGCCATGCGACTGCCATGTAGATTGCCACAAGAGCAGAGCACAGCAGAGGAGGCATTCATGCATAAATGACTAAGAACAAACCAGGCGCATAGGCAGAGCACAACAAAGGGCAGTGGGAGAGGGGAGCGCAAGAGGGGGAGGAGGTAGAAGGAGATGGGTAGAGAGTAGTAGCAGGAGACAGTGGAAATATAAAAAAGCAGAGATCCATTTCGCGGCCAACGAAGCGAAAAAGCAAACAAATTTTGCGCTAAATAATTTGACAATTACTCACATGCTTGTGCGTGCGAAAGAGAGAGAGAAAGCAGGCAAGAGAGATAGAGAGAGAAGCAGATATTCTCTCTCTCTCTCTCTTTCTCTGTGTGTGTAGCTAAGACCCAAAAACAGACCATTACGCCTGCTAACGAGTGCCGAGCAAATTAAATCATTAGTTGCTGCACGAGATTAAAACTTGAGAGGCAAAAAAACTCGGGAAAACACTCGACAAAAACTGAGTGAAAAGTCAGGGAAATACACAGGCAGTACGTAGGAAAAAACTCAGGAAGAAGCTCAGTAAAATATTCGGGAAAATAACTCAGTTAAAAAGCAGAAAGAATACTCGGAAAACCGTTACAAAAAAAAAGTTAGGAAAATTTGAGGGAAACATGCAGGATTAAGCTCACAAAAGAGTCAGGAAAACATGCAGGAAAAAGCCCAGTAAATGACTTAGTAAAATTTGGTAGAAAGGCACCAAAAATACATGAAACACGCTAAATGAAACTGAGAAAATTTCAAAAATATACAAAAAAATGCAACAAAAAACTAGGGAAATATGCAGGAATAACTCAAAAAAGCACTCAAAGCACACAAGCAGGGGCGTGTGCAAAGCAAGAACTGAGTGAGAAATGAGACGAGAGCGAGTGAGTGGCAAAGCGAGAGAGTGAGAGCGAGTGAGTGAGTGAGCGAGGAAGAAAGGGAGGCAGGCAGTCAGTTAGCAAGGGCAGGAGTGGGTAAGCGAGCATGTAGTAGAGTGTAGGAGCAGGAGAGTGAGTGTAAAGAGATGAAGAGCGCGTGAGCGAGTAAGAAAGGCGTGCTCAATTAGACTCAAAGCCACCACCAGGCGGCAGGAAGAGAGCAGGGCAGGAGAGCATGCCACAACGTCCATTTTCACCCCTCAAACTCTGCCGCGGATTACGCTCAGCGCGCGATAAGCAGAGGCAGCAGCGCCACGCCGTGTCGCAGCATCCGGCCGCAGCACGATGCGACAGTCGATTGGCTGCCCTCAAGCGGACAACAACACGTCGCGCAACGAAACGAAACGAAACGCAAACGCAAGCAGAAAAACGTAAGCAAAGACGTAAGCAGAGACGTAAGACAAGCCCGAAGACAAAGACGTAGCCAAGTGTGACTTGTGTGTAGTGCAGTGTAGAGCGTAGAGTGTAAGCCACTTGCGTTTTGTGCAGTGTATACTCTACAGTGCAGGGTATAACACGTGTAGTGTATACCCCGTGTAGTGTGTGTGTGTGTGTGCGACAACATGGTGATGCTGCAATCGCCCGTGCAGAAGTCGAGCGATACAACGGCGGCGGCCACAGCAGCCGTCGGCAGCGGCCTGATGAGTCCGCACTCCCAGCCGGATTCGCCCAAATCGAATATGTCACCGGAGCTGGGCGGCAGCGATGTGGGCGTGGCCAGTGGCAGTGGCAACGGCAATGCAGGCGGAGGAGCAAGTGCAGCCAAAATTGCCAAGTTCAAGCAGGAACAGGAGCTGCGCTTCTCCATCGAGCGGCTGAAGCAGATGAGCAGCAGCAGCGGGGCAGGAAACAATGGGGAGACGGCAGTGCTGAGTCGCCTAAGTCCGCAGGCGGCGGAGGAGTCGGACAAGGAGAAGCAGAATCAGCACAACAATAACATCAACAACAACAACAACATCTTGATGAGCAACAACAACAACGGCAGCAGCGGGAACGGGAATGGCAATGGCAATGGGAACGGAAGCAGCAGCGGCATCGCCAGCCTCGCGCTGCCCAACGGTTTCACGCTGCCGTCACGCAAACTGCTCGAACTGAACGCGGTGCGTCATCTGGCCCGGCCGGAGCCAATGCAGCATCCACATGCCGCGCTGCTGCAGCAGCATCCGCATCTGCTGCAGAATCCACAGTTTCTGGCAGCAGCCGCCGCGCAGCAGCAACAACACTTGCCACATCCTCACCAGCACTCGCATCCACATGCCCATAGCCATCCGCATCCGCATCCACATCCGCATGCACATGCCGCCCTGCTGCAGTTGCAGCGTCACAGCGTCGCCTCCACAGCCACGCCTCCTTCGCCCGCCACCTCGCCGCTATCGCCGCCAAATTCGCCACATTCCGAGACGGCGGCGGCAGCGGCGCCTAATCCGCTGCCTCCTCCACCACCGCCACCGCCGGCACAGCCACAGCCTGCTCCTCCGCCTCCCGCGGAGCTGGCAGAACTGGAGCGTCTTAAGCTGGTCGCTGCCTCTGTAGCTGCCGCCGCCTCCAGCAGCTCTGCCTCCGCGTCCTCTGCCTGCACCTCCTCCTCCTCGCCCACGGGCCGCGACCTGAGCGACTATGGCTTCAGAATACAGCTGGGCGGTCTGGCCGCAGCAGCAGCAGCAGCGGCAGCCACATCCCGCCAGATTGCAGCGGCGGCAGCGACGGCAAACTACGCGCGCAGCGACACCAGCGAAGAGCTCAATGTGGACGGCAACGATGAGGACAGCAACGATGGCTCCGGTTCGCACAGCACGCCGTCGGTAAGTAGCAGCAGCTGCTCTCCCGCGCCCCTGCTCTTCTGCTCCTGCATCATTTGCTCACTTGGTTACTCCTTCTCCTCGTCCTCCTCCTTCAGGTTTGCCCTGTGGATCTGACACGCTCCGTGCCCAGTGGCGTGAGCAATGCAGCCAATTCCGCATCCTCCTCCAGCGCAGCCAGCGACAGGGAGGCGGCCACAAAGCGACTCGCCTTCTCCGTGGAGAACATACTCGATCCCAATAAGTTTACGGGCAACAAGCTGCCAGGAGCAACGGCCACGCCTCCATTTGGTCATCCACGTGCCGCGTGGAATGGCTACGAGCGGGATGACGATATGCAGGAGCATCTCGACGACGAGCACAGCGAGGATATGTCGGGTGAGTGTGGCAGGAGTGGGAATATGTTATACATATCAAGTTGAAGAGTTTTGACTCTGTCTGAGTGTTATAGGGACAGATTACGGCGAATATACCATATAATCCCAGAGATTAATGGATGAAGAATACTGAAAAATTATTATGGCATATTATTTTCCTATATCTATGTAAGCTTTTGCTTTTCAAGCAGAAATCTTACATATTTCTTTATGGGGTTCACATTTCTATATATAAAATGAAAAATAAATATTAAACTGAGTTTATATGGTATATTATCTACCTATATCCATATAACCTACTGTTTTTTCAGCAATAACTTTTTTCCTCACTTTATGGGATCATATTTCTATATATAGTATGAGAATTCGAAACTAAACTGATCCTTAAAACCTCAAAAGCTTATAAAAGGTTTGCAACCTTTGTGAAATTCATAAAGTAACCTAGTTAGGCTGTATAATGGGAAAGATAAAGAAAAACCTGAAGAACAAAGGTATTTTCCAAAATTTCTATCAATTACAGTAAAGAAAAATTAGGAAACTCATACTAAAGACTATATCTTAAAAATATACACAGAAAGAAGAGTATAGCTGCTAAATATGCGACACAAAATTTATTCAGTTAAAAAACGAATGATATATAGTGTGAATAATGCTTGATTAATTGAAAAGTTTTCGGAAAAACAATATAAATGCTGAGTATATAGAGTGAAAATCAGGGAAGAATTCAAATATTTGCGACATATTTTCTCTGAAACGAATGAAAACAAAAAATACTGAAACATTATAGATGAATGCGGCACATTTTATTCTAAAGATCATGGCAGTAAATTTGATAGCAGACTCATGCAGACAGACAAAGCAATGATATAGTGGTTTTTTAATAGAGCAAACCGACTTATGCCTGATTTAAAAGAGTTTTTTTTGCATTGAAATTAAAACATTAAGAGATTATATTATGGTCAGCAATTTAAGATCAGTTTTTTAAGGTTTTTAATTTGTTATTGCAGTATTGGAACGATAAAGATTAATAAAATACTTTTAAAAATATCAAATATCATATCACGAATAGAAAATGAAAACAAGTACAAGTTAGAACCATTAAAGAAGTAAAACCAATCTGAGCGTACAAATTAAATAAATTTAAAAAAAATATAAATAGTAATGTAGCAATAGATTTTTAAGTTTATAGATAAAGCGTTTATAGATAAAAAAGATCATAGAGCAGAAAGAGAATGTGTTTCTGGATAAGGTAGAAATTTTCCAGTTAAAAGCGAGTAAATTAAACTTTAGTAGAAAAAGGGATGGCAAATAACTTACTTTATAAATAATATTGAGCTTACAGTTGGTAATAGCTAAAGGCGGAAGTAAACATCATTATATATTAGTAATAAATCTAGTAATATATAAAGATATACTAGGTATAGCAGTTTATAGAGCTACACACAGTTTAAAGGAAGTGTATCTATTTTTTCCTATTTATTTGGGCTGAAACAGAGACACCTGCTAGACATAGGGTACGTTGCTTTTGTTTTCTACCTTTTCCTGTTGGATATTTGTAGCTTTATTTTTTCTAGTCTTCCAGGTACGGTCTGTAGCGGGGAAGAGAGTGGGCAGGAAGATGTGTGTGTATCGGTTGTGTTGTATTTAAACTGCTGCCTGTAGCTTTTCACATGTTTTGATTTTGATATTGCCTTCCCCCCAGCCTGCCTGCCTGCCATGGCTACGCCTCCGTGCATATTGAACGAGCAGAGATTTGCTGTTGCCTGCTTTCAGGCGCAAGTCACGTACAGAAAGAAAGGGAGAGAGAGAGGGAGAGAGAGACACACCTGTGCCTGTGCCGAGGGTTGGCTATGAAAGCATTTATATTTCTGCGTTTATTCACCAAGCAAACAAATGCGGAAACAATTCGAGTGGGCGGCAGGAGACGGAAACAGGAGCGGGGGCAACTTGTTTAGAAACGGAAACGGAAACTGCCGGCACACTCATATGCAACGAGGGATTTTCCATGGAATTTGTTTTAATTGATTGATTGATGTTTTAATTGGGAAAAGCAATTGCTGTGGGGAATTTTACGATATTTTTGCCGCACCTCCTCCCACCCCTTTTATGCTCGTGTTGCCTTCCTTTTTTCTTTGGGGATTCTCAATTTTATTTTTTCTATTTTTTTTTTTTTTGGTTTTTGCTTCTTGTTTTTTTTTTTTTGTTTGTGCTGCTGCTACTGCTGGCTAACATTTTGCTGAAAATTAATTGATTTTCATGCTTGGCTCGTTGCAAAGAAATTGCTCAAATAAAAATTTGCAAATTTGATTGAAGTTGTTGCGGAACGGGGAGGAGAGGAGTATCGACTGTGCTGCTGCTGCTGCTGCTAAGCTGCTGCAAAGCGCCAAAATAAACGTTGGCTGAAAAGTTTTCAGGAGGGTTGGGGGGGAGCGAGGGAATTGGTCTCACATGGCAGACAAAAAGTCAAGTTTTTTGCGGTATGTGTAAGTGCAAGTCGAACTCGTATTCGAATTCGGAATTTGAATATGGGATTGCACTCATCTTAAATGGAGAACGATTAGGTTGGCAAGGGAGCTGCATATGAGAAAGGTGTGCAGGGGAGAGGGAGAAGAAGAGAAAGAGAGCAATAGAGTTGAAGAGAAGGCTATGCGAGACAAGAATTGAATATAACGTTCGAAAAAACTATAGATTTAGAGTAGAAAATGCAAAGAAAGAGTGAACAAGAGGGAGAAAGTGAAGAAATGATGGCAAAACAGAGGATAATAGGGAGAAAAAAAAGGAAGAGGCAGAAACATGGAATGAGAGCCAGAAGGATTAAAAAGACAGGCGAAAGTTCTTTTAAATAGAGAAAACAATGAAAAAACATGGGAATAGAAGGAAAAAGAGTAAAAATGAAGAATAAAGAGAGAGAAAGAATGTTAAAGAATCAAAAGCAGAGATAAATAGCGTTATGCATACATAAATGTTGGGAATACAGAGATTAGAAAGATAGAAAATCAAAATCGAGCGATATAAAAAGTTATAGAGTGTAAAACAATAAACAAACATTTATCAAATAATAAATATCAATAATCTTGTAATATGAATATCGTGCGAATATTCCTTAAAATATACCCATAAATCCCTAGATTCAACATTGCTTTTGAAAGGTTTTTCTATATGAAGTTCAATGAAATTCTTTGATATTCCCTTTTCCTACTGGCAAAATACTAGTCTTTTACCTGATACCTGGACAATTCTCTCATATCGCTGCATTATAAGTCTGCAATTTTGTTTGTCTTTAATCAATATACAGTGCCACGAATGACAACTGCATACCGGACTTAGGACACCACCAGGCACACACTACCAAGCACACACTCTCACATACACACACAACACTCATACACATATAGTACAACTACACGCTCATACAGCTTGTAGGCCATTTAGACGCCACACGCCCTTTCACACTCACACAAAACACACACACGGCCACACACACTCCTCTACCCACTCCCACACTCTCTCGCATTCACACTCACTTCATTGGGCACTTCAATAAGCGCTTATGTTGGGAAATTATAAACACTGCAAATGGCGCAGCACAACGAGCGACAGCAGCAGCAGCCGCATCTATAACAACAGCAACTAAAACAACAACAGCAATTGAAACAGCAACAACATCGGCTATAACAACAGCAACAACATTCACAACAGCAACATCCTCATTATTAGCAACAAATTATCGGCCTGCTGCTGCTGCTGCCCGCTCTGCCATTTCCGTTTTCCACTGCCATTTGCCACTACTTTTTCCGTTACTTGCGCACCCCACTTTTGCTTCCCTCATTGCCGCCTTCCTTACCTCCATTTTCACCGCACTCCCTGTTTCCTCTGCTCTTACTGTCCCGTTTGGCGCGCTGTTTGTGCATTTGTGTTTGTGTTAATAAAACACAATTAACTTCATCAATGGCAGCTCAGTGGCAGAGGGGAGGGGCAGGGGCCGGCACAGGGCTGTCGCAGCACGCTGCCAACATAACTGCTAATAAAACAGACGCCCGTAATGGCGGCGGCGGCGGCAACGGCAGCAATGGCGGCATAGACAGTTAGCGAGGTTTGTTTTTGTTGTTTTCTCTATTGTTGTTGCTGCCCATTGCTGTTGTTATTGTAGTTGCTTTCGCTCTATTGTTGCTGCTGCTGCTGCTTCTGTTCAGAGTTGTTGCAGCTCACGCGCCATTCAAATTTACCTGCCGCCCTTGCCTGACATAACGTATACGTAATACGTATACGCAGCGTGTTACTGCAATTGTTTGACAACTGTCTGCCTCACCTCTCTCTCTCTCTCTCTCTGTCTGTCCTGCTTTTCTCTCTCACTCTCTGATTTGCTATTTACCTTTACTTCTTCCTTTCTGCGCCCCTCCCCCCTGGTTACTCCGGTAACCGCATGGCCATTCAGCTTGATCATTAATTAGCAAGCTACTTAATTACCGCACATTCATTAGCTGCGCCCCAATAAGCCGACCTTAATTTTATGGCCCCCACCGTACCAGGTGCTAATGCCGCTTTGAATTGGCCTCATTATGCGGCTGAAGCGAATGGTGGCAACACTGGCGACGGCGCTTTTGTCTTTGTCGGCTAATTAGATTTTATGATGCTTTTGACAGGCGCAGAGAGTTGGATGGGCTGCCTGCAGCTCTATCTATCTCTATCTGCAACTCTCCCTCTCTCATCTCTGCCTATTGCCAGCTCCTTCTCACACCTTCTGCCATTCTGCTGGCCCCACTTCAGTCCCTGCTTTTCCCACTCTCAGCTGTATTTTGTGCATGCGCTTAAATATTTCATAAATATTACGCATACGCCGCGTCAGTCTCCAAGGCGCCATTCAAGCTGAGTGCAGGAGTGGAGTTGGAGCGCGCGGGACAGGGGCGGTTGCAGCGCAATTTGCATTTCATTTAAATTGCAAAACAACAACAACAACTACAACTAGCGCATCGTGCACTAAAAGCAGCGTTGAAAGCCGCAAAACAAAACACATTTACTTATACACACACAAAACGTAGGCCAGGGGCGTAGAGTTGTAGAGGGGGTCAAAAAAAAACATGGCTAGCAGCCATGTACGAAAAAAAGATGCGCCCCAAAAGTCATATGAAAAAACAAGCGATAAGCAGCAGCGCAGGGCAAGCCGAGCCAAGTCAAGGCAGAAGGAGCAGGAGGCAGCTCTGCGTCGCAAATGGGGGTTGGGACGCGCATAAAATGGTTATGTGGCAACATTTAAATGTGGGTGGAACCCAAGAAGAAGAAGAGGACAAGGCAAGAGCTGAGGGGGGACTGCCTGGACACGCCAACTCGCGGGGGTAACTCGAGGGTAGCAACAACCCCGGAAATGTAAAAAGTAAAATGGCTGGCGAGCAACTTTTATTTTAACGCGTTCTCACTCGCACTCGCATACACACACACACGCGCGTAAATGCTGCCTGCTTGTGTGTGTGTGTGTGTGCTTTGGCTGGTACTACCCCCTGGGGGGTGAGGCGTAGAGGGGGGCACTGCCTGTCTGGCAGCAGCTTTTACCCCCAAGTTAGAGCGAGTCTCTCTCTCTCTCTCCTGCTGCCGACTGCTTCTCTCTGTCTCTCTCTCTCTCTTTTTCTACTACTCGGTCTCCTTCTCCCTCCTCTGCCTCTTCTTTCTCTACTCTCTCCTTCTCTCTTTTATTTCCATCATCAGCAACTCATTTATTATTTTATGAAAATGGCAAAATGAGACGACAAATGCTCCCCGGGGTCGCATTGGGCCATGGCGTATGCGATTATAATGATTGCGACAATGGAGACAGCTCCAAACTTCCCTACGCTGGCCTCGCCTCCCCCCCCCCTCTCCGGCGAGTGTATGTGTGGGTAAATTATGCGATGGTTGTGGTAATTAACACTCGGATTTCATAATTAAGTTTATGGCTTAAAATTGCAGAGAGAGAGAGGAGAGAGGGAAAGCAGTCTCTCTTTGTCTGTTTGCCAGTCTGAACGCACACAGCATACTCTGCAATATTGTAAGTGCTCCAAAATTACATTATGTCGCCTAAAACAAGACTAACTAGACAAAAATGCGATTTACAGGGTATCTGACTTGTCTGGCCTGCACATTTCGTTGTGGCCTCCATCCCCTTTGGGTACTTTAATTTAAATTGTTCTTCGTTTGCATAGCGTGGGTTGTGTGGGGAGTTTTGGCTTTTAAATTGTCTACCGCTCTTCCCTACTCTCCCCTACTCATCCTCTCTGGGTAAATGAGCCTTGTCTGCGCTTTTGTGCTTCCACTCTCCCCCCTGCCTGCCAGCATAAGCCTCGCCTTATCTTCGACATGGCATATCATCAAAATTGCTTATGAAGTGCTTTTGCCGTAATTATAATTAACTGCAGTCATTTTACAACACTGTCGCATGTCGATAAGAGTGCGAGGAAGAGCAGAGAAAGAGGGAGGGCGAGCGAAAGAGAGGTAGCTGCTTGCAAAATGACGATAATGATAAGCGGAAAATGTTTACCTCTTGAAATTAACATATTGAAAATATCGTAGGTAGTTCAAAGGGTGTGCAAAGGCAGGGGAAGGTGGAAAAGGAGTCTACTTTGTTTTCATTGCAAAGGAAATCAAAATGTTTCTTTATAGAGAAAACTAAAGAAATAAAAAGCTGATAAATAATTCTTAAAAGTCATAATAATAATACACGAAAATATCACCATCACTGTGAGTTTCCTTATTTATAGCAGGATCATCTAGCTTTAAAATAGTTGCCAGCAATTTTCTGCTACAGAAGCTTTGCTACACATTCTATTAGAAAATTCTCTATCATATCGTGAAAATAATAATAATATTCGCATATTTATTCTAACGTAGTTGCCATTGTAATTTTCCCTTGAATTTTTCGCACATTTCCCTCGCTCTCGACTCCTGCCTTTCTAAATTGCAACTCTATTGCATATTTACAGCGTTGCCTCTCTTTCTCTCTCTGTCTGATTTCTCTCGCTCTCGCTCTCGCTCTATAGCTGTCTGCACAGACAATACGCATACGCCACGTTGGCTCGGTTAGTTACCCTAATTGGGCAGCCCTTTGCCAGCAGTCACTGCTGCGCTGCGGTGCTGCGCTTATTAACCAGCTGCGGTTTGTGGATGCCAAAAAGCAACCCCCTTTTTGTGTTGGTGGCCCCACGCCACTGACTAGACTGTCTGGGCGGGCAGGCAGGCAGGCAGGCAGGCAGGCAGGCAGGCAGCAGGCAGGCAGGCAGGCAGCAGGCAGGCTGTGTATGGACTACGGCGCGCGCTGTGTATGTGGACTTTTTCGCGTTTGTTTGCGAACGCATTAGGCGCGTCTGTTTTTGGTGGGACGGACTTTATACACACAGAACACGAGGCGGTTAATTCAATTGACCCAAACCCAACGATTGTGGCTAGGAACCTGTCGACGCAACCCTGCCTGCTGCCTGGTCAATTGGCTATTGATGTGCACGAGAGTTGCGCATCTAATGTGCCATCAATGCATATCAAAGTGACTGCAAACACTCCACAGCCCATTACCGGTGACAGGAGCAGGGCTAGGCAGCAGAGAGAGAGGAGAGAAGGGGTAGATGGCAGAGCACAGAGAGTGCAGAGCAGGAAGAGCGCGTGGTAGTCGCACAGGACACTCGACCAGGCAAATTCGTTAAATATTAAATGAAGCGTTCATGTTAATTTTCTGTTTAATTGCCGCGCGCAGACTTTTAGGGGGCAGACGTGGCAAGGGAGGGGAAAGAGGAGGCACTAATTACATGCAAACATGGCCAATCACAATCGCTTGTTGGGCCAATTACCGCGCGCACATGCAACCTACCATGATAGACACAGAGACAGCGGGGAACAGCGTAAGACGAGACGTTGCGTCGTAGTTAACCGCATTCGTTTTTAGCCTGATGGGGGTTGACAACTTGCTCGAAAGAAAAAGGGTTGTCGCTTCTATGTCTCGCAGATAATTTGTAAACAAGCAAAAAGTTTCAGAAACTTAATCCACCGGTTTCTTGAGCTCGCAGGGTTGGTTGAGTCTTGCTTAAAGTTTTTGGCCAAGATGCGGCGGCTGCTTGTTATCGCTATCGATTACAACGCGAGGAAAGATGCCTTATTAACTCGATAAGAGATCAGGAATGCAAATAAACAAAAAAAAGGACCTATTTCGACCTATTTCTATAGATTTATGGTATTATTTAAGGCGCTGGCGAATTGTCGTGCATTTTTTAGAGTATGAAAAATAGATGTTGATTGATTTTCAGATCTGCTTGATATGCAGTTTCAGTTTCATAAGAAATTGGTCTTGCAGTTTCGAAAAAGCACAGAGACCTCAGAATCTTATATGTATAAAGATTAGCATATATGATATATAAAGAAGTCCTACCTTATCTGCAGCAGTCCAAACAGCTTCATCATTCTTCGCCTTTTTAGGTCTGAAGAACATCTTGTTGCTAATCCAAATTAGTTGATATCCATAGAGTTTGTTTGATAAAATATTTAAAAGAGAAAATTTAGCACATCACTGTAGTTTTGCTTATAAAGCTTGTGTTGCCAAGTTGTTGATCGATTTCTTTCGCAGTTTCTCTATAAGCTGTTCCCCAGCTTCTCTTTGCAGTCTTTTCCTCACTCTATAAATTCAAAAAGTTAATACAGTTAATAATGTTTATAATAAAACGTAAACTTAATTACTTTAGTTTATAAATCACAACATATGTGATATGAGTTCTAGACGAAACCTTTCGCTCCCTACACTCTCTATATCCTCCCTAAACCGTACTTGAAATGCACATAAGGTTCCGTTACACCCTCTTGTAACTTATTGGGTAATTGATATGCCATCGCGTACAGTGGGCACAGTTGTCTGACTGCCCAACTGGACAGTGGTTGCCGTAATTGAATTCTGATTGCCGTAGCGCTGCGCAATCAATCCCGGAACTCCACCTACACACTACGCACACATGTGCCCCGAAAAAATTCCAATTAATTCACAATGATGCGTACAAAGTGATTGATTTCCGTTTACAAATCTGTCGCCTCAGCTCGCTGACAGTTGTACTGTCTGTGTCTCCCTCTCTGTCTCTCTCTTGATTGATGACCTTATGCAAAAAAAAAA
Organism: Zaprionus inermis; assembly: GCA_018151445.1. Taxonomy (NCBI): domain Eukaryota; kingdom Metazoa; phylum Arthropoda; class Insecta; order Diptera; family Drosophilidae; genus Zaprionus; species Zaprionus inermis. The sequence continues at coordinate 2,385,937 of JAECXD010000674.1, read as the reverse complement.
AAAAAAATAAAAGACTAACTGGACCTCTTCCCTTTGTTCTTCTATTGGCAATTGCAGCTCAGGATCTGAATGACATGGATCAGGACGACATGTGCGACGATGGCAGCGACATCGATGATCCAAGCAGCGAAACGGACTCCAAGAAGGGCGGCAGTCGCAATGGCGATGGCAAATCGGGAAGCGGTGGCGGTGGTAGCGGTGGCGGTGGTTCTAAGCCGCGACGGGCACGCACCGCATTCACGTACGAACAACTTGTTTCGCTGGAGAATAAATTCAAGACGACGCGCTATCTGAGTGTCTGCGAGCGACTCAATCTGGCGCTGAGTCTGAGCCTGACCGAGACACAGGTGAGACTATAGCTGGCTACACAATTCCCTGCAATATGCTAAAAGTGTGCTTTTCTCTTTCTTTCTCTACCAGGTTAAGATCTGGTTCCAGAATCGTCGCACCAAGTGGAAAAAGCAAAATCCTGGCATGGATGTCAATAGTCCTACGCTTCCTCCTCCGGCTGGTGGCTCCTTTGGACCCGGCGCCTATGCCAGCAGCCTGCTCTATCCACATGCTGTGCCCTATCCACCCTATGGACCCTACTTCCATCCCCTGGGCGCGCATCATTTGAGTCATTCGCACTCATAAAATTGCAAGATGCAACAGCGTTTGTTGCAACTTTTCGAGAAGCGAGCGAAAGCGGGGCATGAGCAGGAGCAGGGCAGGGGTTGAGCCAGAACTCCCTAGAAAAAGGAGATTTTCTGCTGAAATTTTGTTGCCCTCATTGAAATTTGTAAATTTCAAGGAAAAGGAACAAGTTTTCCATAGCAACCACGTGGGGAGTAGCGAAAGAACCGCCCCCGAAGTGGGCTAAAACGCTTTAAATGTTGTCAAATCGCACTGTAAATAGATTTTTGTATAATATAGTACTATATATGATATTGTAGCGCTTAAAACTGAAAACTGGAACACAAACCCAAAGAAGTATGCCATAAAATTAACTATAAACTATGAGATTACAAACTATTATTAACTATTGTATCGAGTATGTAATTATTTTTAGTGCAAGCAAAAATCAAAAATTTAAAATAAATAAAATACCATTAAAAAATACAGAAAAAGGAAATAAATAATTTGAGGGGAATGAGCGGAGAGGAAGTGGGAGAGATTGCCAAAAAACAATTTATCGCCGTGACGCACACAGCAGCAGAGGTAGTGGGAGAGAGGAGAGGGAGAGTGCTGTCAGTGCTGGGTATAACGCTTTTTTGGGGGAACGATTCTAGCGGGAAAATGTTCTGGAGTTTTTTAACTATGAAGTTGGCTTTATTCCGATTTCCCAGGTATTGTTTTATACATTTTAGTTAACAATAAATTTGTTATCGATAATTTACGAATTAAAAGATTGTTTTGTTTTTATTGTTTTTGAAATTAACTGTTTTTAACACTTTTTTTATGAATTCATAAGCTGAATTAGCTTTTTAGTTGGGATTTTTGTAATTTCCTATGTTTTTCTATCAAATTTAGCTGAAATTAAACTTTTTTTTGATTATTTTCTATTTTTTTTATTATATTTTAATTAATGGACACAGTTCATTTATTTTGAAATATCATTGTATATTGAAATTTAGTGCTCTTTAGCTCTTTATTTATAAAAATGCTTTAGCTGCATTACGCTTTATTTTGTGGCTTCTTTTTGCACTCAAAAATTGTGCAACACTGCTGAGTACTCTCAGAGGATTGTGGGTTGGGTAGTTGCGACGGCTACACAGCGGGCAGGGTGTTTTCGGGCGTGTGAAATGACAGGACAACAAAGCTAAGTCAAGTGTAAAATTTTAAATTTGCTTCTCATTTGCCGCACAGGGGCACTCACACACACTCACACGGGGGCACTCGTGAGCTATTCAATTATGTGGCAAACGAATACGTATACGACGAATACGAAATTTCTTAATCCGATTTGTGTGCTACAATGCGGGGCATATACGTAGAGACCGTGTCGCAAAAGTCGCCAGGCAGCTTGTCAAAACAAGCAGCGAGCGAGAGAGGGAGATAGAAAGGGCGAGAAAGCGGGACAGGTAGCGAGTGCGAATGAATAAATTCAGGCGCACAGCGACACCACTGCTCGATGCGCCCATTGATATTATAATAACTATTGGGGGTATCCCTTGCATTGTGGCCGACGACGAGAGCCTAATTGAAACAGAAATCTACGCATGGCCAGCGCCAGGCAGGACTCATCCGTGGCAGGAGTCATCCGTTGACAGAAAGGCATAAACAAATAAACAAACAAGGATCGGTGAGGAAATCCTTTTATATCTATTACGCACTCGCTCGCTCTGAGCTCTGTGTGAAAAGCCATGCGACACGCGCCGCGGCCAAAAAAAAAGTAGCGCAAATTTGATTGCCACGCCCCTCTGGCACTCCGACACCCTCTCCCCCCTTTTAACAAACCTTCAGCAGCGGACATACGCATTAAGAATTTATGAAAAATTTACTTTTTGCATTTGTTTTAAGCTTTTGCTTAAGCACTTTGCAATTAGTCGCACAAATCCAGCCCACACATGCATTTTAAGCACATTCAGCGTGTGTATTTGTGCATCTGTGTGTGTGGGTGCCTGTCTGTGTGTGCGTTAATTTCTGCAAATGTAAGTCGCTAAATTATTCAGCTCGCACATGCCAGAGTTGCCAAACTCGTGCGAGCTTCATTTGCATCAAATTAAATGCTAATTTCACTCGCATCTGCCTGCGCTGCTTCAAGCTAGTTTCGCTCTCTCTCGAGAGAGAGGATGCTGTGTGTTGGTATGTTAAAGAAAGCTTAGCTGCGATTGCATTCTCTGTGAACTGAGAGTTGTCTTCAAGTAAAAGCATACAATATAACTTACTTGTTCCAATTTAATGCATTTTTTTTTTTCATGAAATATTACTTAACATTTACATTTTATATATAACTTATTTTACAACATTTCTGGAGTCGACATTCATTAATTGAATTTAAATAAATATACAAATTAAACATATCATCGTGTAAATGCTTTAAATATGTGTTTTCACATTAGAGATAACTCTATTAAATTTTGTTTATATAATAAACATACCTTCCTTCATTCATAACCATTCTTTGAGAATTTAAGAAATATTGCATAGTGCAAAAGTGCTAAATCTTGTGAAAATATGAACTGTGCAAGAAATCCCATACCTTATAGCTAAGTAATACTCAAATACTTATAGAAAAAGGTTCATAAGTACACGATTTTGAAAATCCTTTTATGAATTGACTAGACATCAGTTAGGGTCAACCCTTTGCACAAGAACTGCATAGCTGATTAGAGTATTCAGTAAACCTCTCTGAGACAACCCTTTAAACGCAGCTAACCTGTCACCTTCACTTACCATCTTTCCCTGCCCCCGTTGTCATTTGACATATTTATTTAGCAATTCTCGTAAATGGAAAAGGAAGTACTGCATATTTACCGAACTGTATCTCAAAGTTATTTTCTATTGCCACACCCTTTCCCCTCTCCCCACGCAGTCGCGGATCCGATGAGCCCACTAAACATTACGTAGTAATGTGCCACCCACGAACAAATCAGTGAAACGATAAATTAACGAGACGCCTGCCCACTTAAAGTAATACCCTAACCCAAACACACACGCCTCCCCTACTCCTGTTGCCTGCTTAGGCCTGCTTGGGCGTCGGGCACAACCCTGACAATGCAAGGCAAAAGCCCAACTCAACCCAAACGCAAATCCAAGACAATTGCTTTCCAATGCAAAAGCAAATCCCATTTTAAGCATTTCGCACCACCATCAACAACAACAACAACAGTTGACAGTTTTTCCGACTCGACCCGGAAAGAGAAAGAGAAAAAAACCGAGAATCCTCATTGTAGAATCAAAACGCGACACTTACGCAATTAAGTTGTTTCCGAGCCTGTCTCTAGCTCTCTCACTCATATGCTACAATTCTATCCCTGTCTCTCTCTCTCTCTTTACTCACTCCACGCTCTCATCTGGCTAAACTACTTTGAATTTTATTTTATGCATCGCTTTGGCAATCCCATTTGTTGCCTTTGTGGAATACCCTTAATGGGGAAGTTCATGGCATTTTATAGAAAGTTGGTAAGGTGGAAAAGGGAGAACTACTTGATTTTATTAGGGCTTTTTAATATGCCTTTAATATGTGTATATACTGTACTATATTGTATTTTTTTATATACTTTACTAATATAATATTTTATATTTTATAATATTTTATTTTAATGTATTGCCATCTTATATTGTCGTTTGTAGACCCTTCATAAAACTTAGATATTAATTTTTACTTCTTGTCCATTTTAGCTACGAAATCCATAATTTTTCCTTGAATGTACAATCTTAGCTTATCTACATTATATTGATAAAATAAAAAATTATATAGACTTAAATACAATTTACTAGAAAAAGTCTATATTTATTTATTCAGCTGATTTTTTTTTAGATGAGAATACTACATTAATTTATCTTCTACAGATTCCAACAATATTCGCTTCTCTACGCTCTATAAACATTAAGCTCATAAATCTCTTTAAATAAACTTCTCAAAAATCTGTTAATAATATCATATATGTACATCCATAAAAATGTTTAGGGTATCTAAACTTCGTCACGCTGCATATGGCTACTGGCAGCTTGTTGTTTTGTTGTTTACGTATTTTACGAGAACCTTTTTTTGCGCCTGAATTGCTGCAGATTACGCATACTTCATTTTGGCGTGTGTGCGAGAGGGAGAGGGAGAATATGTGTGTGTGTCTATGCTAGTGTGTGAGCTGGTGTGTTTGTGTGTGCGTGTGTGGCACGCTCAGCAACATTTAATCTGCACCATTGACTTTTCTACAGTGCGACCCTCAGACAAGTTCACTCACTGTCTCACTCTGACACAACACTCCCCCTTTGCATACTCTCTCTTTCGCGCACTCTCTCTCTCTCTCTCTCCCTCTCTCTGTCTTACACTCACCCTCTCTGACGTTGCTTGAGTGTAGTAAATTTTATGCGAATATTTAGTTTTGTGTGCTTATCAGTTCGGCTTTATCGAAACTTATTGTGTTTGTTTAATTGAATTCGGATTGCCGACGCTGGCGACAATTTCGCGACTGACTGCGCCGCTGCCAGCGCACAGATAACTCCCAGTGGAGCAGAGCGGGAGGGGGCAGAGAGGGAGAGAGCGCTGGGTGAGAATGTCTCTAATTGCGAGTGGTAGATCAACTTTTGCGACTTAGTTTAGTTCATTTAGTTTAACAGCGTGTGGCATAAAAAAAAGGAATTTCGTTTTTATGGCAAACAATGGCAACAGCTTTTAGTTGCTATAAATAAACGAATATCATGACAAAATATTTAGAATAAACAAAACTGGCAATTTACTATAAAATTAACATAAACTATAAAATATTAAAATATTAAAACATATTATACAGCATGATTCATAAATAAAATATCAATAATGAGGTCGTGGCTAAATTCTAAAATAAACTAAAAGCTACAACGAGTGTGGCCACCAAATATAATGAATCTAGTTCTTAAAATTCCTGAGATATATGCGTTCATACCGGCAGACTAGTGTAAAAATGAATTATAAAAATATATAAAGCGTGCTATAAATTCCATAAGTACATTATGATACTTATATATATATAAATTACAAGTATTTCCTATGAAATTTACTTAATTAACACATCTCATTATGACATATCTAAAATCAAAAATAAAAATACTACAACAAATTAAAATCTCATTGTAAGATCATATCAATTAAACCCCACGATCATTTTCGTTTTGCGGCGTGGCAATTAAACTTTTTACCCGCTTGCCACGCCCTCTTCCCTCCCCATGCGCAGCTAAAAAAAATTTGTGCATCTGTGCGGCCATATAAATTATGACCAACGCTTGACATAAACAAGCTCCCAAGAGGCCCTTACAGCCCGAGAGTTATATGACAGATTTGATGAAGAGGGAGACACAGAGAGCGGGTGAGAGAGCTAGAGCTGAGCCAGGACACGCTAAAGTGTCGCCAGGGAGCTACCCGAAGACCGTGTGCCACATGTGTCTCGAAACTGAGGGGTAGCTGTTTCCCTTGCAGGCGAATCACATTTTGATGATTGTCAATGTGACTTTAATACCATTTTTCAACTTGACGCGAACTCTGCGCGTGGGCTCTGTCCCGTTACATGGCTCTGGCTGCGGGCTGCGGGGGTAACCCCTGTGCGGCACGTGCATTTCGAGAGGACTTCCGGCAGAGATAAGCGACACAAAAAAGGGCTGCGACACGAGGAGGGCAGCGTGATCGCAATGCTGACATCTGTGGATTAAATTGCGATTTGCGCTCATGTTTTATTGAAAGCTAGCGAGGACCGACCGAGACTCGAGTCTCGGGAAACTGTAACACTTTCCTTCTGCTTGTTGCAGTGTTCCCTCGGATGTTGTTGTTGTTGTTATCACACAATTGCCATTAGTACTCGGGCAATAAAATTGTAAACTGCCTTTTGTGTGTTTTGGAAAATTACATTTGATATTTTAATGGGCGATTAAGCGTATAAGTCGAAATTTAGGGCACCCATAAGAATGGAACAAATTTGACGTAGATTTAGAAAGTACACATGAATTATCACCATGTTTTAAGCTAGTTAGTAAATGAAGTGAGAAAGGAAGTATTTATGAAGTGCCTGAAGATATTGGGAAAATTAGTTAATAAACAATTCAAAGAAATTTATCTTAAGTAGGGCCCATATTTGCAATGACTTAAGAGACCTATCCAAACATACAACAGTCATAACTTTGTAAAGATGGATCATATCTTGGTTTGGTATGTCATATTGTTCATGGTTTAAGCTCTATATTGATTCTATATCCAAGAGTAAGGCTCACAACATTTTAAGATTTTGGCTCAACCATGTCCTCAATCCTTCGAAGACCTAAAAGACCTGAGACACCCATCTAGACTTCTTACAATCATAACTTTCTCAAAAGTGATCCGATTATTTGTTGGAAAGTCATTTTGTTCATGGTTTGGGCTGCAGGTTAATTCTGGACTGAAAACTAAGGTTCCTAAAATTTTAGAATTTTGTGTCATCTACATCAGAACCTTTCCAGAACCCGTCTTTCAGAAGTCATAAATTTGTCAAAAATGATTAGATTTTGGGTTGGAATGTCATTTTTTTCATTGTACAATTTTTAAAATTTTGGTTCGTTCATGTCTTCTATCTTTAAAGACCTAAAAGAACTGAGAGACCCATTTAGACTTCCCACAGTCATAACTTTTTCAATAATGATTCGATTTTCATTTGGAATGACATTTCGTTCATGGTTTGAGCTCTGGATTGAGTCTCCATAACAAAAAGGTTTTTAAAATTTTGAGCTATTAGATCATGCATACCTTCCATCCAGAAAAAACCTGGAAGACCTTTCTAGACTTAGTTAACTAGAGTAAATTTCAAATTTGATTAGCGACACAAATGCTGTAAGCGAGTCGAACGAATAGAGAATTTCCCACCTAATCGAGAGAGAGTGGCCACGTGCAGTGTAGGCCAATTCGATGGACATTTAGCCCCCATTAGCTTTTGGTCGACAGCGGCACGAGGCCGAACTACCAGCGCAACCAGCAGCAGCATCATCATCCATCATTACGGAAGCCATGACATGCCTCCTTTCATTCCCCCGTGCCCTCTCGCTGTCAAGTGGAAGACCCAACAAGCTGGGCCTGAAAAGCATTGCGAATTCAACGAAATTAAACGCGTGTCCGTTTCATCTGCCCAAATAATTCGCAGTTAATTCGCCGGCAAGCGCAACGAAATGGGGCACAAAAGCCAAGCCAAGGGAAGGTAAGCAGAGGGGCGATAGAAATGGCGGGAGGGTTAGGCAGCCGTTTTTATTTGGTGAGAAAACATTTACGCACTAATTTCGACGCTGCTGCGTGTGCAGCATTCCAGGCGCATTACTCGACCAGTTGCACATGCCAATTGGTTTGCAATTTGACGTGCTTAGTCAGGGGTTGGAACGCCACACACGCAGGGAAGGGAGGGGTTTGTGCCACGGGCTCTATCAGCCACAAATAGCGCACGCGTAGCGCCCAAACACGTGGCACAATTACGCGGTTAAATGCATTCAAATTGAGTTGTTTATACTGTGGGCGTATGCCAAAGCACAAGTTGCGCCACGGCCCACGTTGAGGTTGATGCCCATGACGAGGCCCTGTCAGTGGGCACAGTGGGCGAAGGTGAGTTTTGGTTGAATAAAAATTGTAGAAAGAAGCGATTAAATAGAAAAGGGAGATTTTAAGAGGATCAGAATAAAAATGTTAGAAAAAATGGAACATTTTGAGAGTAGAATTTGATTAGAGTCTAATATAATTAAAGGAAGATAAGAAAAGAGATAATTTTGCATAATGGGTTGTCTATAGAAATTATATTTCTATTAATTATATATTTTCTTTAAATTTCAAACAAATTTTAAGTTGTTTTTTATAAATAAATAAGAAACTAAGGTTTGGGTGTATAATAGCTCAATACATTTTACACAAGTTCGCATCTTCAAAAAAAAACATGGAAAATTAAACTAAAAATCGTTATCAAAAATGATTTATCTGTTTCTCTCATTACAAAAATATGTCCCCACTTCGATGCCATTCCCTTCCACTGTACCTTGATCAACTCTGCCGCAAATCAGTAACAGTTTCGGCTACTGCTGTACCCATTGTACTTGTTATAGCAGCTGGACCCACAAAGCGCCACGCGACCACGCATTGTTCGCAAATTTGGGAAAGTGTTGCTTACCCCTTCCCGCTCAGTCGACGGGGGTAAACATAAAACTATCATCATTGCAAGTGGATGTCGATGCCTTTGCACCCCGTTTGACAAACTCCCCATCCCGCCCCGGGAACAATCCGCTTAGGCTTGTCTCATATTTAAGCTGACATTACAAGCAAATCAAAACAAAAGGCGGCCATAATTAAAAGCCAGACAGAGAGCAGCATAGTCACGGTATGTGCGAGAGCGAAGGAGACAGCGCATTTGGCGTCTTTGTCGCTTGTTTAATTTGCTGCAGAAAGTTTCGGTAGCAAAAACAACAAACAAAGCGGCAAAGAGAGAAAGAGGGAGACAGACACAGACAGCAAACAAACTACTGTAATTATAAGAAAACCCATTTTAAAGCAATTAATACGCGCAGCAAGAGTTAAGACTGCGCACCGGGCAGAGCGAAAGAGACAACTGTAGAGGGAGAACGTGAGTGAGAGGGAGGAGGAAGCGCATTACTTGTACTGTAGCACAATTTGGCTTTGAAGACGTTTATAAATGGATCAGCATTTGGCCACAAGGCATACGAATTGCCACTAAGATATTCCAAGTGGTTTAGGCAGATGAGGTCCTTATGTCGGGGAAGGGGGATAGAAGAGAAAAGGGAGCGGAAAGAGGGCAAGGATGAGTTTGAGAGAGGAATGAGTCAGTGTCAGTGAGAGAGTCAATCAGAAAGTTTATGCTACATTTGGCAAAGACAGTATCAGATAGTTGTCTGTCATATGGATACACTGAGCAAAATGAAAAAAAAACTATTTAATAATTATAAAAACTTATAAAAAAATCGTCAAAAAAAATGTAATACAACACCAAAAAGTTCACTAAATCAAGGACAGATTAATAATATAGTAAAAATATTTATAACACTAACACTAGAAAGGATCTTTTACGTTTTCCAATATAATCTTTCAGTTTTCGTCTTAATTTACCATCTACTCTCTAAATTTGGCTAAGAAATATATTCCATCACCCTGAAAATTAAAAACTATTAAGCTGACATATATTTTTCTGTTTTCTTGTATGCCAAATTTAGTATGATATATGTATACATTTTTTCTTCAGATATGCACACACCTTTTCTGCATTTATCCAGCATATTGTTAACCCACAAAACTTTCTTTCCTAAATTTCTCTTACTTTTCCATTTATTTCAAAACATTATTAACCTATAAAACTACCTCAGCCTTTTCTCTCAGTGCAGTCGATTTGTTGCCTTTTTTATTCATTATGTCTAGAGAAAACCAACTCATTATAGCATGACCAGGCAACACAATTACCTTCTCTAACAGCAGTGTCATCTGTCTGCCTCTGCCCAAGCCAACCAATCCCCAAATCTTTCCACACCCCACCGCTCCTCTCCAACTCCTGCTTTCTTGCACCTTTCATGTTTCTCTCTCATTTGTTGCGCTAGATTTTTCTCAATCACACACACGTATTCTCTGGGGAATCCTCACCAGAAACTGAACTAGTTCAATTCGCATACAAATGCGAAAAACAGACAAAGGATACAACTCTATCTCTCTCTCTCTCTCTCTCTCTCTCTCTCCTCTCTCTGTCTCCATTTCTCTTCTAGGGCACTTCAAACACACTAAGCTAGATAAAGAGCAGGAGAGAGAGAGACAGAGTGACAGGGGTCGGGGAAGAATAAATAGGCATCCACCGGCTAGGTGGACATTTTGCAAATGTCTTCGGTTTCGTGTGCTGCGCATAATGAGCAGATTTGTTTTCTTATAAACGGGACACGGACTAAGCTTCTGTTGGGCACTTCTTGGCAGTTTTAAAATGAGCAACCCGCACCAGGGAAACTACATACTTAATTATCGGCCAAACATAAACCAGCGGGGGGAGGGTGTTGGGCAGAGGGCAGGAAGAAGTAGCCAAGTGTAAGCGGAAGCTAGAAACGACGCGGGAGGCACAGCAGGAGCGCGCACAGTATGAGGTCGTGTCAGGGCTGGGACTGAGCTGAGCTGAGCTGCGAGTGTGCTTTGTGCTAGCTTCAGCAGGGGCGTATACAGGTAATTTGCAGCGGGGGGTTGCAAAGCTGGCGCTTCTAATGAGTTGTCATTGAGGTTATAATAGGATGAGTGCAGAGTGGATATGTCAGGTTATGTGGAAGAATCTACTAAAGGAAGGTAAGAGAAGAGATATGGGAGAGATAGAGAATGATCAGAGAAAAATAAATAAAAACAGAGATAGAGCGATTGTAGAGAAAAAAGAGTTAGGTGAGATAGAAACTGTGAAAAAGTGGAAAGTACAGAGAGAGAAACAGAAAAAACATAGAAAGAGAGATATATAGAAAAAAAGATATATAGAAAGCTAAAAAATAATGAAAGAGATAGAAAGAATGAACAATTTTTCAAACAGCCAAAAAGTTAAGAAATTGATTGGGATGATGCAGAGGCATTAGAAAGTAAAATGACTTAGTGTGGGATGGATTGAGATTCAGAGAACAGATAGAGAAACCTAGTGATTCACAGGGACCGAGAAGGAGAGGACCAGAGTGAAGGAAAGAATAGATCTCTAGAGGACAGAAATAGAGACAAATACAGAGTGATAAGGTTAAGAAGCAGAACTCATGTAGTGTGAAAAATTAATACAGGAACAAAGAGAGGGAAGTCGGTAAGTGATAAAAAGAAGTACTTTCTCTATGTGCTATGGTGGAGAAAGAAAGAAAAAATATATATTTAAACACATGAAAATAATAAATAGAAATAAATCCTTAAGGAAATTTCTATCAGACAACAATATAGATGGAGAAATCAAAAAAGAGTGCGAGAGGTAAAGAAACAGAAGTACACTCAGTACAAAACAGAATATATGCAGTTCTAGAACATCTTTCGCTATATCATCATGATTGCAAACCCCTTTCGCGTAACCCCTTGCCATAACCGCGCCCCGGAAGCAACTACACACTCGTTTACACGCACTCAATACACGCATGTTTATCAGTTTTGGCAGTCAAAAGATTCCGATTTATTGCTGTCAGTGCTGCGCTAATGTGCTCGTTAAAGTTTACGCTGACAGGAAAAGAGCAAAAGGACGATATAATAGAGAAAAGGTGGGGGAATAGAAAAAAGGGCTCGAGGTGGAAGGGGACTAACGAACACCTGCCAAAAAATGTAACGCTTGCCATGTGGTCGTTATGACAATAACCGAACCCAAATGCAGAAATTGCTCAATAATTGCTGTTGGCAACCCCACGAGGTGGATAGAGAGCTCTCTATAGAGGGAAAGAGAGTGAGACAGGGGGAGATGCAGAGGCAACTGACTGCATTGCGTAGTTGTGCAGTTGCCAGGACTATTATCCGGCACACTACGCCATCGCTATCGTTATCGGTGTCGCTAATGTGCAAGCCGTAGCTAATTAGTGGATTTTTGGCAAACGTTTCTCTATTTGGTTTATGGGACGCGTTGCAACCCTCTGAAAAATAAAGAGTACCAAACAGGGCGATAGTTAAGGCACTACACGGGTTAACTCGGCATCGCTGTCACAATTCAATTTGGAACTAACAACTTAATCCTTTATTCAATTTGAAACCCATTAAAAGGACATTGCTTATCCTTTTAAGTGAATGCAAACAGCTTTTAATGTAAATAAGAAAACGAGATCGAGTCGAGTCGAGACGATGGAGATGGAGATGGAAATGACGTTGGCCGTAGCCAAAGGAAAATTAAAATGCACACCGATTTTCTGCAATTTCCACAGAGTTTCCCAGTGGGAGAGCCCGCTCGGCTCGGCCAATTGACATTTGCAACCGCACTTAAGAGCACGCTGCAGCTGTGGCTCCTTCACTCGCTCCCTCTCTCTCTCTCTCTCTCTCTCAATCTCTCTGCACTGCTCGTTGCTATCGAAGCCACTTCAAGTAAATCGAACTGACTATATATAGCTGTGTGTGTGTGCCTGTGTGTGTGTGTGGGTGTACTGAATGCCATTTGAATATTTCATGCTGTTGTGGTGCAAAATTTTAAATCGACTCAAGTCAAGTGTGCGCAGTAGATGCCCCGAAATCAATCTCGTTTGTGTAGCTACCAAATTAACATAGTCACAGCAGCAGCAGCAGCAGTGGCGTAGCAAGAGGGGAGCAATAGGGATGACAAGGGGGAAGGCACATCAACTGTAAGCCACTTGCCACAGAGTCAGTTGCATTTGTCGTTTTAGTCTACTTAGTGTAGCCTGCCTTTCCACTCCTCTCTCTCACTCTGTCTCTCTCTTTCCGTGCCTGTCTTTTACACTCTGCCCCCCTCTGCTACTCCCCTGCCCGGCCCTGTCCTACCCCTCACTCGTACTTAGTTACACTTTGGCTTTGTCTTTGCGCTTTCTTTTCATTTTAATACCTACGAGTTTACTTTTTTAAATGTGTTTTATATCTGATTCTGGTAGCACTTCGCCCCTCTGCATTCCCTCCCCACCCCACCCAACACTTCCCTCACGCTGATGAGGGCTAAGTAGAGTTTGGGAAATTCAGCATGTGCACTCACGGAGTATAATTTACCCTCGACACGGCAAGTACAGTAAAACGAAGAAGCAAGAAACTTAGCTGCAACTTTTTTCTATGGGTTTACTTTTTGCTCGCCACTTTTTTTTTGTTTTTCGGGTATCCTTATATACCCTGTGATATGGTAAAGCAGTCTGCTAAGTTGACTTGGGTAGACTGAGTTGAAATTTAAAGAGACGTAAGGTTTAGTTATAACGGATTCTGAAATTTTACAGCTCATTTCGGTCAGATCTTGAGAATAACAAGAGTTAGGGCTATAAAATTTGCAGACTTCGGAGATACTAAGCTATCCCTGTGCATTTTTAACTTTCGGCAAACTAACTAACAGGTCGTAAATAAAACGTTTTTTTTGCCTAATTTAAGTCGAAGCAGGTAGACCTGGACATGTACCTAGTTTACTTCCATATGCAGCTGATCAAGTAATTTCATCACGTTTGAAAAGAAAATATGGTATATATGCTGGAAATAGGAGAAGTTTTCCATTTGGCGTAAGATCTAAGCTCTGTATCGCGTGCAGGATATCTGCTAGTCATATACGTCATTCCACTTGCTACTTGTTTCGCCTGTCCTGAACTCTGCTCCGCTCTAAAGCAGTCTTTGTTGCTACTGTTGTTGTTGCTCGCCATAATGGGCTCAAAAACCCCAAAGGCATCGCGTGTATCCAACACTTTGTAGCGAATTTTGCAGATTAGAGAGCAATACAGGGAGAAAGTAGTCGGAGAGAGATGAGAGCGCTGATCTAGACGATCTCAAGTGATCCCATTCATAACTCATTTGGTCCAACAGCGACAGCTGCTCAAACAACAAATAGTCGAGAGCACGCGTCAGAGAAGGCAAACAAAACAAACTGAGAAGGCAAACAAACAAATATGAGAGTACACTGCGCGAAAATGAGAGGCCACTTGAGCTGCCGCTGAGCCACTTGAGCCCCGTGGGTTGACAGATTTTGGCACTGGGCAAACATACACACACATACACAGTGAGAGACATCAAAGGCAACACAAATGTCAACGCTGAGCAAACAAATAAATGTAATTACACTGAAATTACGAAAAAAAGGAAAACACAAAGGGGAGTGTGAGGTTAGGTACGCAAGGAGTGAGGTTAGGCACGTAGAAAGAGTGAGGTAAGCTAACTAGAAAGTGTGACCTTAGGTACGTAGAGAGAGCGGGGTTAGCTAAGCAAGAAGTGAGGTCAGGCGGCTACTTCCACGGCTTAGCTCAGTTATCCCGCTGTTGCAGCTGGCGTTAGAGCACGGGACACTGGACTAATAAGTGGTCAAGCGAGCGAGACAACGTCTTATCTATAAATAGCCATAAACCACTGCCAGCTAGGACATTCCCCTCACACTCCCCCCGGTACTACCCGGAATTTCAACACATTTGCGCGCTTAATCCCTTAAGGCTCTTTAAACTTTACACACTTTCCCGAACACGGACCGGGACACAAAACATGGCCGAAATGTGCCGGAAAAAAGCGACTCAAATAATCCTTTTTTTTTGCCAGAAAAAAAGGTTAAAACATCAGCACTAAAAGGCGCATGCATTATGAAGGGTCTTGAGTTTTAATTGAGTGTGGGCGGCGACGCCGCCACCATCCCCTACCTCCCCAAAAAGAAGGGTATAAAAAGGCGTGCAACAAGAACAAACTGTAATAAAACAATTTGCCATTTGACGCTTGGCTGCCTTGGGAGGCATCATTCTCCATCCTGCTCCTTGTGCCATGTGTGTGTGTTTGAGCCCAATTAGAGCTGCAGCGGCAGCGGTCACTTCAAGGACACAACTTTTCTCTGCTCTGGACTCTAGAAACTTTCTATTTCACGCCTCAAGTATGAGTAATTGATTCATTTGTGCTGCTAATTGTAAAATGCCTGACCGGCATCGCCTACTCCCACTCTCCACCTACAGCTCCCTGGTCCTGCTGGCAATATGCTAATTAGCAGCTTAAGCTCATTTTTCAATTAAGCTCGCAAAACTTTTAGCCCAGAAGCCAACTAAATTAATTAATGGCAAAACAATTAAAAGTGCGCGGACTGAAAGAGAGAGAGAAAAATAGGGCAAAAAGCAATTAATGCGCTTTTACAGCAGTAAATAAAGCAAAATTCAGAAAGCATACAAGACTACACCATACTCAGTAAAGAGCTGAAAGAGTTGTGCATGCACATACTAAAATGCTGCGTGAATGCATCCAACACGGCAAAATCATGAATTAATCAGGAACGTTGCATGTACTTTCGAATTATCCGTATAAAAATGTTTTAACAAATGTTGCCCTAAGTTTTTTTTTTATAAACATATGACACAGTTGATGTTAGGAAGTAATCCCCAAATAGAGCAGGGTGTATGCAAATTGGAGTATGCAAAATACTCGAATTTTTCTTATTCAGTTTCGTATTTATTTCAATTTAAAATCCTGTAAAGTTTTTCTTTTTTTGTAATCCAAACAAGAATTAAAAGTTGATAAAACCTTTATTAATTTTGTAAAAATTATTTAATGAATCTATAAACTCTTTCAAACATATCGAAAATGTTAAAAAAAATGTTCTATAATGTATTAAAATATAATTTCTAGATTCAATAAAATTTCCAGGATTTTTTGTAACTTGAAGAAATAGTCTAGATTCTTTTCAAGTTGTGTCTATTGCTCTATATACAACATCTTTCAGCCTACAAAATACACCATCGATCCCTACCAACTGAAAGCGATTTCCGCACATTGCCCGCAGCGAATCTCAGCGCGAATCCCCCTGGTAATCGATATATTTATTACTTAATTAACAGTAATAATTCTAATTATATTTACAGACCCCGCACACTACCCTACGCGAAAAGGTGTCTGTCGATTTCCTGCTATAATGTTACAGCTACAGGGCAAACATCGGGCACGCGAAGAGGAAACCAAAACGTAATACGAAACACGCGTAAAAGATGCCGCTGCCAGCGTGATGCAGTGCGTCGAACTGGCGTGACATAATTGCGTTGTCATTTGCCACGCCATATCGGAGCCGGATATGGTAGAGAAAGAGAGATAGCGAATGAGGAGAGAAATATAGGCGTAGTCAGGCGCCGGCTCTGTAATAGGAACCGCAATTTACACACGACACGGCAAATTATGAAATTTGTTATGCATGGAGCAGAGCAGGGAAGCGGGGGGAGGAGGAGGTAGAAGGCAAGATAACTCAATTAAACCAACAACAGGCAAAGGATGTCGCCAGAGGCCTACTTCTGCGACGTCGTGATTGATTTATCAGTCGACAATTTGGCGAACAAACAGCCCAAGCCAAGGCAAGTCCATAAAATTATCCCAGCCAGCCCGCAGGCGACGGGCAGGCTCCCCCCCCCCCTGCGGTTGGCGCTTATATTGTTGACAGCTCGTCAGCTAATTACACGCCACAATAAGTTTAATAACTTTGCAACCGACTCGACTTGCCTGCGTCTCAACACTTCGTCACGATAAACATTTTAATTAACTGGCGAGACGTGATAGCAGCGAGGAGCGAAGTGCGGGGGGCTGCTGCTTAAGGCGTCGCGCTGTGCTTAACGACAACTTAACACGCCCACACTTCACCTTTACACTTCCTGCCACGCCCTGCCGCCGCCCTAATCGATTGCTGCCTGCGGCTGTAAAGTGCCAAACAATGTTTCATAATTTTCAGCTCGAGCATTTCCTGTCTTTCCACGCAACGTATCCCAATCCCCAGTACGATAGCCTGGCTCTGTCACTTTTTTCAGGCAATTTATGACGCATAAATAAACCGAATTTGAAACTATGCAAGCACAGTGGGTAACGGCGCTAAAAAACAACGCTTAAACTCATTAATTTAAACGAGATTTGACGTGCGCTTTGATAAAGCCGCAATTTATATTCGCCACGAGGCGAGGGGGTAGTTGCGCGGTGAGTGGGGGGGACAACCTGCAATTGCCTCGTTTAGTTGGAAAACAATGGCACGGCTTAGTAAGCTATGGCGTAAAAAATATGACTAGCAAAATTACTGCACCGTGCAAAACTCAGGGGTAGCTTCACAAATATCGTGTAATTTTGAAAATTTTATATATGTTTTTTACAAGATTTTAAAATAAATTGTACTAGATAATAAACATTTAAATGTTTGCATGTATTAAAACCCAAATTTAAATACTTAAGAATGTGCTTCAACATTAGTAAACCCACCAAAGTTAAATTTTATGCTCTAATTCTTGACGTTCGGTTCCCAGAACGATTTCTCATTCTAAGCATATTCGAATTCGTTAAGCTAATGAAATCGCCTACTGTATATAAATCAGTTTGGTCGTTGTTCAGGGAAAACACACACATTTTAATTCAACAACAACTGAAAACTTCTGAAAGAGTTGGAATATAAGCACAAAAAACATTGCTTATAAATATGAAATTTTAGAAAAAGTAAAACAATATTATAAAACTATCCTTAACTAAGAATAAACGCAAAAGACTTCTTTAAAGTCTATGAAACAATATTAAATAACGGTTAAATAAATTGAATATCTACAAAATATGATAATAAATAAAGAATAAACATAAATTTCGATTATAATTTTCTAAAAAACATATCCAGAATTGAAAAAAATCTGCAAAATATGATCACAAATATTAAATTAACATTATTATTGATTATATTAGTCCAAAACACATATCAAACTGTTTTAATTTATGAATTACAATTAAGTAAGTTTTGCAAAATACTAAAAATACTTATAGAAACATGCAATGAACCGTTAAGAACAATTCTGGAATTATGGAACAACTCAATATTTATAGAACTACCCAATCAGTATTCTTATAGCTTGCATAAACTATAGCAAACTCCTGCCCATTGCGCACAGTGCATTTATTTGTAGATGAACCAACAAAAGATGGCGCAAAAAACGATTACATGGCCAACATGGCAACAAAAGGCCAAGCTGGTCGCACTCTAGGAAGGCTGCGGGGTTGGGCTTGGTGCACGTTTTGGCAACTGCAGCGCGGCGGCGACTCCATTTGCAAAAAGCAATTACATTTTTTTTTTTTGGGTTAGACTCTTCTCTCGCCCAATGTGGCACATAAATTTCAACAAGTTCGCTTCAGTTAGCGGAGAAATTGGCCAAGTGCGAAGCGAAGCAACAATTCGCGTGCATTTAAATGCGACGAGGGGGGAGGGAGAAGGGAGAAGGGAAAACTCGATTTCACATGTCCAGAGAAAACTAAATAAATATTTACGCGCATGTGGCCAAAATGCAAAATAGAAACGGCCCCTTAGCACAATGGAAGAGAAAGTGAGTGAGAGAGACGTGCAAAGAATACTGTCAATTCCCTAAGCAAACACGGCGAATCGAAAGCAATCAGAGCGAATTCGCTTTAAGTGAAAAATCAATTTGTCAAATCGAACAATCGCTACGAACATGGAAAGGATCGAAAAGGATAAACAAGCCCACAGAAATCAAAATATTTCACAACTGTGCGTAAACAAATCGCTTTCGAGTGCAGTACTCAAAAAAAAGGGTTAGGTGACAACTCTATATCCGAATCTCCCCCTCTCCCAACACTTTACAATTTACAATTCGCTGCGCCAATTAGAAATTAGAATAGTCAAGTTATGTTGGAATTGAAAAATTTGAATCCTGCCACATCATTTAATGCGAAATAATTGAACAATTGACGATACAGCACACCCCTTTTTCGTCGTGTACGTGGAAATTTTTAAGTTATTGCCCTGCACGTCATTTAAGGAGGCACCCAAACCCGAACCCGAACCCGAACCCGAATCCGTACCCATTTCGAACCCAACCCTGTGCCCTACACTACCAACTGGCCGCGAATTTAAATAATCTTTTGTTGTTGCCCTGCAGCAAAATGATAAATTATTAAATTAGCTGTGGCGGCAGTTTTGCATGTACCAACACGGATCGGGGTTGACGGGGGTAGAGAGAGAGACGGTGAGGGTACTGTGATTTGGCGTGTTTCGCTGCCTGCATCGAGTCGTACTCATAGGTATTCACTGATTTGCACCCCACACACACAGAGCGCCAGACACAGTCAGACACTCACTCAGACAGACCCTGTGTCTGTGGTAGTAGTAAAATTCAATTGTCTGGGGACAAGTTTGCAATGGTAGAGAAAAGGCGAGCAGACTCATTTTCCTTTAAATTGCCCGGGACTGCCTTTTGCTAATTTGCCTTTACATTAGACAAAAAGCAGACAGACTCCACGACAAGTTTCAGCTACAAGAGTATTACACGCAGAGAAAAAGAGCAATATTACAGTATAAAAGAATATACCGAGCCTGCTAATTCAGCAATGCGAAGAGGCACTTTTCCTGTGAGTTTATCATACCCTATAAAAAATAAATGAAATAAATTTTTTTTTTTATGTCTTAGAAAACTAAAATAAAAATCGTGTTACTCACCTATGTATGACTAATAGTATATATCATTCCCACACATGATATGTATAGTAAATAATGGTATAAAATATACACTTGCATGTTTTGGATGTATTTAAATCCCAGAGTCAAATTATATAAATATATATAAAAGCCCCCATTCAAGGTTAAATCATGTACCTATTTGAAGGCATTGCTGTCGTTCGGGTCAAGTAGATAATGAAGCATTTTATACGAAACACATTGCTATAAAAACCTTAGTCGATCGAGACTCATTCAGTCTTCGTTCTCTATCGACGTGCTACAATGAAATATCTGCTGAACTGTGTTTTCGCCATTGTGCTGTGCGGTGTTCTAGCCCACGATTGCAGTTATCCGACTAAGCCAACTATACAGGGTAATACAACATAGCAACAGACTACTATATTATACAAATATATAACTATTTCGAAAACTTTTCAAAGTAGTCGTATGTCCAATCACTTTAAATACAACCTTCACACGGATCGGCCAGAAATACTACTATATATCGGATCACAAGACTACTTGGTTTGGTGCTGCACACTCCTGTCGCAAAATCGGGGGCGATATGGTCCTGATTGAATCAGCCGAGGAAATGGGTGCGATTTCATCGTATCTTATTGAGAAAGGACATGATGGGAATAAATGGTTCTGGATATCAGGAAATGATCTTGTCATAACAAGTAATTTCATGTCTATAACCAATGGAATGACACTACCTTTTTACGCCTGGTCCTCTGGACAACCAGACTTTCCTGGCCGTGAGCAGTGTATGCATATTTGGCTACGCGACGGATCCTTCAAGATGAATAATTGGATATGCACTCAGCAGGCTTTCTATATTTGCCAGAAATACGATATGAATCGCTGTGGGGTTAACTGTTGATAGAGGTAGAAGATAGTACTATCGAATCATCGATGATCTGAGAGACCACTGTCGATAATATCGACTTCAAGATAATATATATGAACATTTTTGTTTAATTCCTCCGCTTAATAAATGTGCAATATAGCAAAAACATTTGATATTTTCAAAAACTATCGATAGTAATTTATACATTGCACCCTATCGATAATATCGATAGTTCTATCGACGCCTTCTACTTGTTCTGTAGGCATACAATGAAGTTGAACACATACTACATAAAAATATCCTATTTTTGCAGAAACTTAACAAATTTTTAAATTCAAATTTGATAAAGTTGTTGATCCTATTTGTTCCTCCCAGTTTTTGCTTAGTGTAGTCTATGCAGCGAGTTTGTCGCACACTTGTGCCCCCATTTACAATGCAAGCAGAACAATTTACAATGTGTTTTTGTTCATTATAGAACTATTCAAGTTGACCTCCCCAGAAAACAGCTCGAGGTCCTGCTGAGTCCCAGGCAATCCAACGCACTCTCAAAAAAGCCGCCGCATGTTGCCGCCTGTCGCCTCCAGGAGAAAACAAGGGTAAAAACCCCGAGATGCCGCGGGGTTGGCATGCTGCGGCTGCTGATGCCGCAATTTGGAACCTTTTTACAGTCCTCAGACGATAGACGATGGACAGAACATACCCCCGGGCAGGGCTGAGCTGGTTTGGTGTGGGGTAGGGTGTGAGTGGTAGCTAATGAATAGTTCCTGTTTGTCGAATAATTCTCAAACACATTTGTTGTGAATTACGTTGTTTGTTTGAGTGTCGACTTGATGCACTTTAATTGATGTCAATATTCACAGATTTTTCCTGTATACCCTATGCGCTGTAGTACTTGATAAATGTGTAGGTAGTGGGTATATTGAGTGTGTGAAACCTTGCGTAAGCAGGCAGTAAGGAATTCATATATAAATATGTTTGTATGAACAGCTACATCTCTGGAACTATAAGTGCTAAAATGACAAAATTTAGTGAGAGTGAAGGTCTTAGCATACCCAGCAACAAAATCATACTTTTAAAATCAAATACAAGTGCTAAGGTGATTAAATTTGATCAGGGTGAAGCACTTAACATACCCTAAAATAAATGTAAAATTGGTTTGTTTGAACAGTTACATTAAATTGAGTGTGAGTGAAGGTCTCAGCATATTCCACAAGAAAATCATACTCTATATGGAAATACCGTAGCATTTCGCTTAAAATCGATTATGCAGGGTATTCCTGAGCCTCGCACTCTTGATTCTGCCTGCTCTCTCTCCCTCCCCTACTTGTTTCGTTAGCATTTCGGTTGTTTACAAATATTTGTTGTTTTTTTAACGAGCACATGGTGCAATTGCGATAAAATGGTCGACGTACCCGCAGAGATTTTCATACCGCACTCGCAGCACTTGTTCCTCGTCCAAGATATGCAAAGTATTTGCGCATATTAAAAACTAATTTCAAAAGTCAACATGCCAATAAAAACAACAACGATCTGATGTGGAGGGTTTCCGCACTGAACGGGCAGGTACTCAAGACGCGCACACACACCCCTTTTGATGGCTTCGGGGCGGCCGCAAATTAAGCAAAAGGCACTCAAAATGGGAGACTCCTTCACTCTCTCATTCTCTCTCCCCCGCACAAAGTGAGTATAATTTAGAAAATATGTTTCAACGGTTAATATTTAAGCGTATTTAAGGGTTGCTTCAACCCCGCCGGCAGCCAACCAAAATGCGGGCATGGTAACACTGGCAAGAAGGGGCGAGACAGGCAGCACTTCGTCGCCTGCACAAACAAAAGCCAAAAGTTATGCCGAAAATGATATTTTTCATTATTAAACACAATAATGTGGTTATTATTTTTATGATTGCGGTTACCACCAGCTACGTGTATACACCCTGCCCCCAACAAAACACCCGCACCCAACCAAACCAACTGCCTGCCTGCCCGACGTATTCCCTGCGGATGCCGCGCAGCATTCACAGTTGCATTCATTCGGTTAGTTTGTTTACGTTGGGTTTGCGGTCTTTGGGGATTTGAACACGCTTAATTTTAAGTGCCCGTCCAAATGGCAAGGCCGAGGGAAGGAAAAAAAAGCATCGAAGAAAAGCGGAAAATAAAGAAAAATCAAGAGTTGACTGCGGTATGTAATGAAATATTATGGCTTGACCAGAGCCAACCATATTACACTGAGCGAAGCGGTGTTATGTACGTAATGAGATCTTTAACTGAAGAGTTGAGTTGCGATTTCGCATCCCGTAGGCTACAATATGGAATATTTAAGTAGCACATAGACTGCAGAGATATTATTAAATGCATAGGAATGTTGAATAAATGTAGTTTTTTTAGGAAAACATTTCTGATGCTTTCAGCAAATCTTGAATATTTTTCTGAGTTATATATACATAAAAGGAATTTTAAGAAACCCGATGAAATAAGAAGAAACCAGCACTAATGAATTGTTTGCTTAGTTTACGTGATATGTCATCAATATTTCTGATATCGAAAAGTTATTTCGCCAGATTTCATAATAATATGTTTTGACTAATATAAATTGTTAATTGTACCCCTATTTTTCGATCATTTTAAGATCAATCACAGAAATACTTCTCTATTTTACATATTTCATTCAAGTACTTGAAATTTTCTCTAAGTGCAGGCTACAGTTTTTTGTTTGCCTTGCGGACAAGCGAACAAAGGAAAACATTTGCGGCAAATGGCTTTCAGGTAATTAAAGAAAGTTCGACAAAAGGAGGAGCAGCATCATAAAGCAGAACAGAGAGAGAGAATGGCACAAATAGGGAGGGAGAAAGAGAAGGAGGGGTAAAGTCAAAACACCTGGCTATTTTAAGACAATTTCATATGCGACAAATCGCAGCACGCTCCCGTGGAATAGAACATGATCTACGCTGCTAACACCCCAACTGTGTTCCCTCCTCCTTGCCTCGCGTCTCTGCCTAATAAGGCAATTAATCAAGATAATTACCAGCGATTAATCATAAGCAACATGATGTATAGCCGAACGTTCTGAGCCTGTATCTGCTGACAGTTCGGGCGTGAGTTTTTTAAAGCAACTTTAGAAAACGAAAAAAACTCTAAACTACAAATGAGAGCAAATAAATCAATGCAGAGCCGAGCAAGCAGGATACGTTGCTGCTCGCTGAACTGTGCTGTGAGACGATGGAAGAAAATCGATCAATCCCTCCGCCCGTTGAAATGTCGCAGCCACAAAACGAATGCTCTGATTCCCGCGTAAATCCTTTCTTCGACTTCTGAAAAAAAGTTGAACACAGACGACATTCGGCATCCTTTCAATGCCTGTGTGTCATCTGCTTGGCATCTCATTGACCCGTGACAACAAAAGGGAAAGGCAAGGAGGGGCTAATCAGTTTAAAGTATTCCCTTGTCTCACCCCTAGCTCAGTTGCGGCACATTTTAATTTGTAATACGAGTCGACACTCACGGCTCGCTCCTGGTCGCGTCAGACACGCAGTCCTCGATTTTCGGTGTGGATTACACGAACTGACAGCGACAAGGTGTGTGGGATCTGAGGTCTGAAAGGGAACACAAGCCGCAGATACATGAGTATTGATAGTAAAGTGTGAAAGTGTGACTAAAGCTGAGTACTTAGAAGGCATGTATCCAAACCTCAAGTCATACCTGTCTTAACTAGACTTATAATATAGAAGATCAAATAAGTCTTCGGCTTTATCATACCTCATTATTATTCTGAGTGTAGACAGTAAGACAATCATATAATCATGTCATTTAAACAACTTCTCTTTTGAAAGCACTTATTACTTCTCTTCACAGTCAACAACATACGTATTTATGTTTATTCTCAAGCACGACAATATTTATTATTTTTCGCAAATTAAGTTTTTGTATTCGTAAATTGTGCAAACAGATAAAAGAAACAAGTGATGGTTTTTCCATAGCTAATGAGTACTCGACCAGAAGATAGGCATTGTTGGAATTCTGCTATGAATAACTCATATTATTATAACGTCTATTCCACATGCCTGTATTGATTTGTAGTCGGTTATGCCTGCAGGTAAATTGCAGGTAAAATTAATTACCTTCAAGATAATAAATATTGATTTTCTTATGAATGAAGTAGTGATTGCTTGTGTATATATAGCTGGGCTCATGTCGAATGCTGTCAGTCGTCAATAAGCTACACTTTCATCATGTTCTCGAGATTTTTAATAATCGCAATCAGTCTGTACTGCGCTTTGGCATATGATTTAAATTATCCAACTAAGCCCACGGCTACAGGTAATACGTATTAAACAGTTCTGATATCTAAGTCGAAAACTCGTAATATTCCACCTAATAGTCACATGCAACAATGGAGATAATGAAACATATGTCAGGATCGGACAGAAGTATTACTTCACTGGCCTCACTAAAGTCAACTGGTTCGATGCTCTACAAAAGTGCCGTCGCTATGGAGGCGACTTGGCTCTTATCGAATCAGCCCAGGAAATGGAGGATATATCAAACCACCTAACCAGCCAGGGCCACGATGCAAACGCTTGGTTCTGGATTTCAGGAAACGATCTTGTCACTACGCATAAATTCATGTCCACAACCAACGGATTACCCTTGCAGTTCACCGCCTGGTCCACTGGACAACCAGATTATCCAGGCACGGAGCAGTGCATGCATTTATGGCTGCGAGAGGGCTCATTTAAGATGAACAATTGGGTATGTGCGAATAAGGCGAACTACCTTTGTCAGAGGCAGAACTACACGCGCTGCTGGGATGGCTGCTAAGAAATAGTAGAAACATAATTTTGAAATAATAAAATAATAACTTGCATCAAATTTCAAGGCATCTTTTACATATATGTATGTACTTCTAAGCACCCGAAATTTTAGTTTAGTCGGAACTACTGTATTGCTAATCGATGATTTAATTTAATTGCTGTCAATCAGGTCAAGTGATTAATTAAGCATTTACAATATGTTGCTATAAAAACCACACACTGTGCGTACAGCCCTCAGTGTGTCTTCGTTCTCTATCAAGGTTCTACAATGAAATATCTGCTGGCCTGCGTTTTTACCATCGCACTTTCCGGTGCCGTGGCGAATAATTGCAACAATCCGAATAAACCAACTATTCAGGGTAATACATGGAGTACTACATAAAGAATAATATGTATATATATATACATATATAACTATTTCGTACCTTCTTCATAGTAGGCACATGTCCGATCACATTGAATACAACCTTCACACGGATCGGCCAAAAATACTACTATATACCGGAGCACAAGACAAACTGGTTTAGTGCTGCGCACATCTGTCGCCAAATCGGGGGCGATTTGGCTCTGATTGAGTCGGCCGAGGAAATGAATGCGATCTCATCGTACCTTATTGGAAAAACACATGACAAATGGTACTGGATATCGGGCAACGATCTTGCCGCAACAAGTCAATTCATGTCTATTACCAACGGCATGCCACTGGTCTATTTGAACTGGTCCAACGGACAGCCAGACCTGCCCGACAAAGAGCATTGTATACACCTATGGCATGCAGATGAAACTTTTAAGATGAACAATCGGGAATGCAAGCAGAATGCGTATTATATATGCCAGAAACAAACCGTGGAGCGTTTATGGGTAAATTGCTGAATCCACAAATGAGTGAAATAAGTGCGAAAGGCATAAAATAAACATATATAGTAAATATACATATATCTTCCTTGAGTTTTTATTTGCGAGCACTTTCCTACTTATTTTGATCGCAGCGCAAATATTCATTTAGCCAACATACATACATATGTATGTACACACACACATCTTTATATTTTTAAATAATACAAATATGACACATATTTGGTAAGATAAACATAAATAAGAATGGATAAGGAAATTCGTATTCATGCATACCACATAAATAGAGCCTCATAGCGACAAGCAATTAGTCTCAAAAATAATTCGCTTTCATAATGTTCTTCTCAAGGTTTGTAATTATCGCGATCTGCCTGCACTTTACTTTGGCATATGATTTAAACTATCCAACTACACCCACAGTTAAAGGTAATGTGTACCCAATAGTTCTGATTTTTGAAGTCCATAGCCCGTAATACTCTTCCTAATAGTCGCGTGCAAGAGTGGAGACAAGGAGACTTATATCAGGATCGGTGAGAAATATTACTTATTTGGTCTACCGAAGGTCAATTGGTTCAATGCTCTTCAAAAGTGCCGTCGCTATGGAGGCGACTTGGCTCTTATCGAATCAGCCCAGGAAATGAAGGATATATCAAACTATCTAACCATCCAGGGCTATGACGCCAACGATTGGTTCTGGATTTCAGGAAACGATCTTGTCACTACGCATAAATTCATGTCCACAACCAACGGATTACCCTTGCAGTTTACCGCCTGGTCGCGTGATCAACCAGACTTTCCCGGAGTGGAGCAGTGTGTGCATTTGTGGCTGAAAGACGGCTCCTTTAAGATGAACAATAGGAGATGTACCGAAAAGGCGCACTACATTTGTCAGCGGGAGAACTACACACGTTGCTGGGATAGCTGCTATTAATTTCATTTAATGCCTCTTTCTAGAAAGAGTATAAAACCATTCGAGGTATTTGCTTCGCGTATGACTAGTGATAGTGAAAACTTAATGTATGTGCATTGATTAGTATATATGTACTTATAAATTACTCGTGATTTACAATTCAATATCATGGCCCAAACTTAGGTTCTCAGTCTTTTTTTTCAGTCTTTTTTCGCATTCTTTTCACGCTACGGTTTCTTATCTAGCGAGTCATCGGAACGACGTTCTCTAATAAGCCCTTTACTGAATTATTTAGTTACTAACTCTCATTCATTCTCAAAATCTACAAAGGGGAAGGGGAAAAGCTCGTATACTAATACATAAGAATAAATACAGTTAGATGTATTGTGAAAATGTTTTGTAATAACCGAAGCGCTGTCGCTATGTGTAATTTTCATTCACAAACTCACGTGATTGCATGATTCTTTTTTGTGTTTCTTTTCCTTCCTAATTTCACCAATTCCTTTGTCTGTTAGCAACCGCAATTATTTAATTCCCTGGGAAAATCCTGATGCAGTTTTCGCCGTCCAAATTAGCATTTTAATAAAAGCATTAGTAATTTATAATTATCTTTAATAAAGACATCTACTCACTGCGATTTTTTTTACATTTTTTTGCTGTTTCTTCTTCCCTTTGATTCCGACACCATGTTTGATGCTAGGTAAAATAGCCGCTGTCTTCGAAGACTTATTGCACTATTCGTATACATCCATTTATTTAGTTAATATGCACATACCAATTATATGCAGTTGATATAACAGTAATTAAGTAATTTTATATTTGTAATTGCATTTTTACATTGATTTGCGATTCTTCGTCCATCTCCTCCGAGAATTAATTGCACACTCTGAGCTGCCGTTTTCGATCAATGCTGTGTGCTTAGTGCCGACTTGCGAATTTGCTCTCGTCTTTTTCTCGACTGCAACTTCGGCTTGTGCTTCGATCGCTGCTCTCACAATTACAGGCGCGTGCGTTGATTTTGCATAGCTTAATTTCTACTGGGTGTGTGGGATACACACATGCAGTGTGAGCGCAAAGAGAGAAAAACGAGCGCCAATGCATGGTACGAACTCGCAAGGTTGACGTCGTGAACGACTGTTGCCAACCGAAGACTTACAGCAATTTGCAGAGACTGCTAAGTACAACCTTTTCTCTCGTCATCATGCATAAATCAAGCGGTCAACGATAAAGAATTGAATTAAAGCAAAGCAAAGGCACAATCGATTAACTCAGGTAGATAAATTAGAACAAACTATAATCGATAATAGCGTATAATTTTAAATATCTATAGAAAGTATTTATTTATAGATATTCATCCCATCTATTGGGTCAGTTTGATTTATAGACTTGCTTGGAATACCAAATCAAAGGCGATTATCGTAGTTTTTGCTAGTAATCTCTCGATTATGGTTGCAGTCATCTAACTGCCCTAATGACAAACCCAATTTGCCGGCATCGGGCCATAAATCACTGGCAAAATGACGCCGTCAAATGCAGAGTGACAGAACAAAACATGGAAGCGAAGAGGACGCCGAAGGAGGAGAATAAAAAATAAACGATGATACAAAACAATTTCACCAGCAACCCCAGCCAAGCGAAGCTGACCAACATGTCACGGCGACCACGTAATACAAGTGGACCCCAGCCGGAGACACAGTGAGACCACATCCGCACACGGAAACGCCCACACACACACATACGCACACACACGCCCCCACACATGCTTGATAAAGGTGTGGAAACGTGCGATTTTGTAATTGATACTAAAAAGCCCTTAATTGGCACCTTAACGCTGCTGATGCTCTGACAAATTTCCCCCAAGGACCCAAGGCGAAGGGCTGCGGCTCGCGTTGACATGCGTCCTGCTGTGCGTGGGCCCTGACACACACACACACTGAGAGAAATGATTGAGCGGCACGTTCAAGCAGTACAACTGAATTAAATGCCTTTATTTGCAGAGTGTAGTCGAAAGGTTTGCGGTTTATATTTCGATTTGGATGTGTGCGGCGGTAATCGGATACGCTAGGCTAATAAAACGCAGGAGGAGGGTTCAAAGAAATCAGTGTCATATAATGCCATAGCCACATCGTTGTCGTCATTAGCATCATGCCGATCAGCATGTGAAGTACTTGCACTGGGAAAAACAAATGGCACTAATCCATAATTGTCTGGCCGTGCCGGCGCTTGGCTGTTCCTGCTGCTGCATCCACTGGTCAAGTGGGACTTGAGCCAATAAATCTCATCAAACTAATTCGATACGTGTGGACCATGTGAGTCTATCTCTCTCCGTGTGAGTGTGTGTGTGCGAGCCACCCTTGCGGTTTTTGCTGCTTGTTTGCCAGCCGGTTGTCATTTGTTAACATTTCATTACATTTATTTCAGTCGAGCCTGGAGAGAACGGAGACCGAAGAACGGACCGAAGCGGAGCGGAGAGACTGGACACAATTGCAAAGTGGATGAATGGATTTGCCGTTTGATGTCACCCTCCCGCTGTCTCTCTCTCTGTCTCCCCCTCAGTACATATTTATTTGCGCTCAAACCAATTTGCTTTATAATTGAATTTGAAATTGAAGATGACATTCGGTTTGCGATTGTTTGGCGTGTGGTGCCATAGCCGCAGGCTCAGCCCGTGACCTCAGCTGTAGTCTCCCTAATTGTATGCACGACTGTCCCGAGTGTGTGTGTGTGCGTGTGTGTGTGGCACGCTTGACCATAAATTCAATTATGTATAAAATTTCACAACACATTTTTGACTCACTTTTCGGCAAAAACGCAATTTTCTATTTAATTTGCTTTCAAGTGTCAATCTGGTTGCCTGTGGTCACACACGCACACACACACACACATGCATACTTACTCACATTGTGCACTTTGACCTTAAGGTTATTCGGCTACACAAATATTGTTTGTCAGCTTTGATTTCATTTATGCATCATTTGATTTTAAGGTTTTTTCAATTGATTTATTCACATTGTGCGCTCAACTCTCGCAAATTTCGCAATTCAACGCAAATTGTATTCAATTATTTTAATGACAAAGCGTAGTACGAAGAAATGCCACAGACTGCAAGTAATTAACAGCACTAATCGAGTCAAGAGAGAAGAGCTCGACTCGCAACGAGTTAAGTACTCACTTCATGTGTAAAATATCACACAATTGGTGCAATTCAATGGATAATTATTTGTCTTGTCTGACAGATAGTTCGAGAGGGAATTCAATTCAATGTGGAATAGCTAAAACACTCAGAGAACATTATTGCAGGCTAGTGGTATGGTATGACAATCGATTCATAAGAAACTTTTCATATCTATTGTATGTCATATTTTTTCATATTCATGTCGAAAATGTTCAGATTTTTCAAGGCTTAATCTCTAGATTCATTCTGCTTTAAAAAATAATGCTCTTAAAATTTTTAAATTTTGGGTCATTCATGTTTTCAAAACTCCGAAGACCTAATAGACACGAGAGACCCTCTAGACATCCTACAATCATAACCTTCTCAAAAATGATCCGATTTTCATTTGGAATAACATTTTGTTCATGATTTGACCTGTAGTTTAATGCTGGAACAAAAAATAAGGCTCCTAAAATTTTAAAATTTTGAGTTATTCATGTCCTTAATCCTACCCTTTTTCCAGGACCCGAGAGACCCATCTAGACTGTCAGAAGTCATAACTTAGTCAAAAATGATCAGATTTTGGCGTGGAGTGTCATTTTGTTCATGGTTTCAACTCTAGATTAGTTCTACATCATAAAATAAGGCTATTAAATTTTTAGATTTTTGGACATTCCAAGTCCTCAAGGCCACGCCTCTTCCTCCTTCCTAAGAGACCCCTCTATACTTCTAATAGTAATAACTTTGTCAAAAATGATCTGATTTCCCTTTTCAATGTCATTCTGTTCATTTTTTAACTTCTGGATTGATTCTGAATTTATTAACTTTTATGGAACATATCTATTAGAATACCCGATAATTTTCTCGCTCTATAAATACCCCAAGTACCGTAAATAATCATGCTTACTTAATTGGCCAATCTTTATTACTGTCTCTCTCAGTGTCTCTCCCTTTAGATTATCTCCCAAATGGCGTCATTGCGTTATCCTGCATCGGGCTCAACTGTAAATTAAAAGTCAATCAGGGCAAATGTAGTCGAAGGCTGCACTGGTGATGGCAGGAAGGGGACAATTGGGTGCTCTCGCATATTTAGTAGACATAAAATTAGCATACATGCCATAAAGCAAATTCGATTTCTATCGAAGAGCCCCACCCGGGGGAAGGCTGCACATAATAGGCGCACTCAGCTGTGCGTCAAGCACTTAACCCGCTTTTAGCAATAAAATTAAGTTTGCCAGTAGACACAGTAGACCCAGGCCCAGATTCAGATTCGGAGACCAACACGTACTGCCGTTCGTATAGGAAATTAATGGTTTAAGGCAAAAGTGTTTAACGTAACTGGGCTAGCAGGGGGAGTGATGCGGTAAAGGGGCGAGAGAGCCAGAGACTGCCACATACGATAGATGGCAGGCAGTAAATTCCTCGACTATCTGTGTATTTCACTTTATGGCTGCATAAAAAAAGAAGAAAGAAAGCAAGAGAGAGGGAGAGAGAGAGAGAGTAAAGGACTGTCGACTGTGTGCCGGAGTCGCATGCCGGAGTCGGTGTCTGTGTTGGTTCAATTTGAAAGGAAGCTGTGCTTAAGAAGGCGTGTAATTGAAACATTCAAAAGACAATTTCCAAGTCTTAGCACAGACACACTTAATGGACGCCCAAGACAGCAGCAGAGGCAGACGGTACATGGAAGAAGTTACGAAGTGAAAGGCGAAAGAGAAATGGCAAACTGACTGCAGGAGCAGGAGCAGAAGCAGGAGCAGGGGTAGAGGTAGCTGTAGCAGCGCAGGCGGCACTGCAGCGCCAATCAAGCGTGACCGGGGGTCAAATGGATTGGCATCATATCCCTTATCTATATAGATACGCTACAAGTTAGACCGAGCAGTCGTTACTTCCGTGCGTTAATTAAACAAACATTCGCCTGAAGATTGATGGCACTTTGATTGAAAAACAATTGATGCAACTCTGCGGCTGTGGCAACATTAGCATCATATTGGTCCGATGCTCGACTAAAAAGAGAGGAATAACAATGGCATAAAGCGTGTCCCGCTTATCGCCTGGCAGCGACGGTGGCGGCGGCCCAAAAAGTTCAATATGGCCAGGCCAAAGTTCGCATAAATAAAACTCCAATATCACACGCTGACACACAGACACACGCACATTTCTGTATGCATAAGCTGATTGGCAGCATTATGGGTTTCGGTTTGGTAGTGGTTCCGTTATTTGTGGTGTTTTAATGGATTTTTGATCTCTCCTGACCGGCGCTGGCCAGCTTGAGGGTGGCTTCACGACCATTTTCCGCGCATTACCCTGCACTGCACTGAGTGAGCGGGGTGTCCAAGTTCAAGTTGTGGGATCTCCGGCTTTATAAGGTCTAGAGTTGAGAAATTTGGTACAGACATCTGCCTGCTAAGTGAGTACATGTAAGGGAGGTTTTCATATATGGCATATCTTTATTTGTTTACAGAATAAATCAAAAATAAATATATAACTTTTCTCAATGTGCAATTCCTGTTCGAGTTTATCTAGGGTATCTGCTAGTTGTTCAACATCAGCGTAGCTATTCTTTATCGCTTATGTAAACAAGTGCCATCAAACAATGGAGCAGCACTTGGCACTGACACGTCGTCTCCTGCTGCTGTTCTGCTTCGTTTTTGACACCCAGAAGTCAACCCCAGTGCACATGCCCATAAATTGACCAAAAACTTTGATGTGAAGCAGTTTAACACAAACACACACACACACACATACATATATATATGTAGTATATATTTCGGAGTAATCGGTGGCACATATGTACATACAAAGATACATATAACTACAAATTAGTATCAGTAATTACGACTACGAAAAAACAGACATAATTATTCATTAATAATTGTGTACACGTGTATATCAATCGTAATATCGTTGGCTTTACTAATCTTCAACTTGTTTGGGTTTTTCTTTTCAAAAAATTATTGCAGTTTTCATCTTAAACTATATATCGGAAACTACTTTTTCTAATTCGATTCCGTTTCGTTATGCTTCTTGCTTCTTGCTAAAATTTGTGTTTCGTGTAGAAAATGGTTCAGCTTATGCCAAAGTCTTTTGTTTGTTTGTTTGTCTTGTTTTGTCTTGTTCTAAGGTTAGTTTCGTGTGTAGATCTTGTTCTAACCACTAATCTGACAAAAAGTACGTATAACTGTTTGCATTGTGCTGCGTAAAGTCGCTCTAATTGATTAATATTATTGTTGAATTTTAAGCAAAAGCATTTCAAACTGCATAATACATGAATACAGTATGTGAAACATATTTGCAGTAGCTAAAGACGAATATATTAACGTGGAAGAGTATGCATAATATTATGGTATTATGTTCTGTGTTAACAATGGCGTCATATAAGAACAAATATTAAATTATTTAAATTTAAAGTTTTGAAATGATCTCTGCCAAATTTGGTATATAAATATACCTCAAATTATACAATTTAAAATACAAACGCCACATGAACAAGTTACAGTGTGACACAGCAGTGGAAACATCTCTCGTAAACTCACATACAGTATTACATTAAACACACTACAGTAAAACCCTAATAACAATCACAAACATTGCAAATATCGTGTACAGTTTAAAACGTGTATATCGTTACATATTGTATAAATGTATGTATAGTTTCCCTAATGTGTTGGAAGTGCCACGTAAAACGTCTAATACTATTAGTGTATAATAAATAATTTATATCATATCACTGCACTAAAATTTATTGAAGGGGGGCATGTTACAAAGCGGTGAACTCCTTAGAGAGCGATTAGCTTGGATTTGCATTGGGCAGCTGTCCACATTTCCAGCAGAACATCACGATTGCCAGGACCGCGTTCAACTGGAGAATTGTCAGCCGATGTAGTAGTGGGCGATAGCACGCCGGTCTAAAGAAGGATAAAGATATATTAGAGATATGTATAACTGATCCTACTAACTTCTGCCAACTCACCTTGGTGCCAATTTTGCGTGGATCCAGATTTAGTCCAATGTTTTGCATGCCCTTGGCCAGCTTGGACAGCGGACTGGTTAGATGCTTTAGTTTATTGGCCTCAGTAGTGCAGGTAGGTTGTGCCAACGGCAAATCCAGATCCCGAGCAGCAACACTACAGTAAAAAATCAAGCGAACACAAAACGCGATACCGAATTTCATCATTTCATTTCGTAGATTTATTTTTGAGCTTCGATTGTATGAAGAGACACAGGCACAAGGGTTTCGCTATTTGTACATTAACACATGCTTACCAATCTAACTATTTAACACAGAAATGAACTATACTTATTACGTTATATATATCGACCGTTTTAAATAACAAAAAGTTGAACAAATACAAATAATTATGGTATGAATACTAGAGTTTGAACAAACATTCGACTAATACGAAAAACTTAAGAATTGGAACACAATATATGCAATAAAGCCAAGCTACAACAATCTAGTCAGGAATCAATCATAGAATACCGACCTTGTGAACGGCTTTACCAACTCATCATCCTCCCGTGCCTCGTAGGCCTGGCCGATGTATATTTGTGGATTTGGCGTTATGGGTCGCACAGGCGGCCCGTTTTCGAGCAGACCATTGGGTAAGCCAACATTATCGGTGACCGTGCTAATAGATATGGTGCACACATCCTCCGATGTCTTGCACATGCTATCCTTTTGTTCCAGTTGCTGCATACTCGACGATGAGGTGGGCGTCTCCTTCTGGCTGCTGCCCATTACAATGCCCACCGAGGGCAGAAAAGCATTCTCATTGAAGTTGGATTTATCCATAGCAATCTCGACATCTAAATCCACATCGGGCTCGTATAGACTATTATCGTGCTCCTCTGTATCGGTGCTACTGGTGCTATCCGAGGATAGCTTCTTGTTGCCGACAGTAAACACAGCTTTATCCGCCTCCAGAGCGATATCGAGTCCGGGGTTGTCGTTTAACTGTCGCATCACTTGCGGATTGACCGCCGCGCATAAATTACTTGATTGTGCCGGTGCCGCTGGCTTCTTAAAGGTCTGGCCCAGTTTCGAGAACTGTCCGGCAACGTTGGACAGCGCTTTCGAGCTGAGCTGTACCAGCTGAGATTCGGAAAGATTGCGTGGCATACCCTTGGGTACATCTAGCATTGGCAAACGGCTCTTGCGACGCTGCAACGCGCCACCGATAGTAAAAGGCACATCCGTATTGCCGGCATTATCCAATGCAATGCGAAACATTTCCACAATAGCAGTCAACGATTCGGTGAGCTCCTCTTGCGTCTTTATGGCATAAGCTGCATTGTTGAAGAAGCGGAAATTAGCGGAACGGAACATGTGGAAATAACCATCCTGATTATCGACGCAGTAGTTGAGTCGCAAACACAGATGCGCCGGTGCGGATCCTTGAAAGAGCTTAGCATGTTGATACATGCCCAGTTCAATTTGCCGTACTTGCGTTAATGGCACCTTCTCAAATCGCCTAATCTTGTCCAAAACCGATTCGTACTCAGCGACAATGTAGCAATCGTCTGTTAGGAGCAAAACGGTGTCCACCTCGGTCTCGTTGGCATCGCCGGAGCTGAAGATAAAAGCGATTCAATAACATTGGAGTCAAGAAGATTTGTGCACGCGTTACTTACCTGGGATCCGCATCGATTAGTCCCCAAGCTCCTACGGGATACTGCTCTGAGCTCAGCAATAAACGACGACAATCATCAACCAACAACTTGGCTTGTTCGGCACTTTCAAAATCGTTTTCTTCGGGCACAGCTTGGCCGCCCAGTGCACTCAGCGATTCCGCAGTGATCTGGTTGCCCAGCATCAGGTCGATTGTAGCCTGGCGATAGGAGTCCTTAAATCGCGACAAATAATAGCTGCAAAACGAATCGATCAGTGTTTAGTTTGGTTGGTAAAAAATAAGAAGAAAAAACTGAAGAATTTGATTTTAACGATATAAATTATATTCCAATCTTTTATTTATATCATTTTGTTTAAACATAATTTGTAGAAGAAGCAGAGTGCAGATGGGTGAAGATAAATGATAAGTTTGAATGGAAAATCGTTTGATAATATACCTTTTTTTTAATACAAATTAATTAACAATAGTTGTGGCAACTGAAAATGGTAAGGTTTGTTGTTTTTTGATCTTCTGTCTGGACGGGGTCGGATTTTTAATCGTCTACCTGCTTGAAAAAAGCGATTCGAGTAACTTTAGCTCGGGCCCCAGAACGCCGGCATTGTAATAGCCATGCATGGGTGGCTGTGTCTCGGCCGTTAGGATATTCGCTATGGTCTCGAGTATGGGATCTTCTTGTAATTCTGCTGGTTTCTTCAGTTTGCCCTGCATCAGATCGATAATGCACTGACGGAACGAGTCGGCAAAGTTTTGAATGAAAAAGCTATCGAAAAAGGTTGAGGCGGTATACTAGATTAGCTCAGAATCAAGAGTTTATTTTTAACAAGTATTCTGTGAGCCGAAAGTGGTTAGCAATTTGAGTATACCCTTCACCCAGGTCCAGAGCATGGGTTTCATGGGGAGGTGTGGATTTGTACCCAATAAAAGCAGCGGCAAAACTATCGAATATACTATCGTGTTAAAAAAAAGCAAAGAATGCTGCAAAACCATCGATAGCTTCCTAAATATACTGTTAATGCAATTCAGTCGATAGTACTATGGGTACTATCGATAGTTTTATAAAATATGATTGACAAAGTCTTCCTTAATTAGACTAAATTTACCGATAGTACAAAAGATAGCTTTGCAGCGCTACTACCTTTCGCATAGCCCACATGATCTTTGGGTGAAGTGTACAACAATTATTGAAAGTTCGAAAAGAGTTTAGTTAGGAGATTAGAGAAAAAAGCATGCAGCATTAGTAGAAGGTAAGCACAGTTCTACAATGGCTTTTGCTGTGGCTGTTATCATTTAGGAACCAAAGCGATAATTCGAAAACTTGATGGATTGTGAGCGGGGCTGATTGTCAATTGGGGTACCCAAGGTATATTATTATCGATTTTCGATTTCATTATGATATGAGCGTTATTATAAAGCGATTGAGGTGTAGGCAACATAAACAAACACACAAAATAAATCAATTTTGACATACTACGAACCGATTGGCTGAGTTCACGCCGTCCTTCACCATGCCGCTGATTTTACGCTCTCCGGTGCGAGTATAGTCGCCCTAGAAAATAAATAGAAAATAGATTAATTTACAATTCATTTTTGATTGTCTGTTCGGCAAACCTTCAGGGCATTTGTGCCTGCATACTGCCTGCTTATAATGTCTCCATTGTTTGCCCAGAGCACCATAAACGGCGACTTCAGTGGTTCCGGTATGGGCGAGTAGGGTGGCGAGAGGCCCAACTTGACTAGCTGCGACTCCAGCACAGCTTTACCTATTGCCGTTTGCACCACATTCGTGCGATCTAGACAATCCATGCAGTTTACACGAAATACTGATTTCTGATTGCAGATCATGCCACGCTGATCGCGCCAGTGGAAGCCCATGGCGCCTGCTTCGGGTCCAATAGCCTCAATCAGAAGCGAAACATTCTCGAAGCGCATGCCGCGACTAGAAGGGAAAAAGGAGAGTAAAATGCAAGTTAATGCATCAATACAAAACTTTAGAACTTACCAATAATCGTGAAAATCGAATGTGACATAGATAATGTCCTCGTTGTTGTATTTTATCACATGCTCTGCATAGGCGTCTCCAATCAGCTTCTCCTTGCCGCTCTGCTCGACCAGATTAACAATGCAGACACGCTGATAGATGGATAATTCTTTGGTAAAGTGCCGCTCGAAGGCCTGCTGAGTTTCGGCATCTCCTCGATCTAGACGCGGTGGCGGACGATACTTATAACCAGGCTGACTCCAGTAAATGGGCACCGAGCCGCGCACCTGAGTAAACGAGAGCAGATGATGCCGAAACGAGAGAATCTGTTCCGTTTCCACATAGTTGGCGCAGTTGCCTTTCTCATCCACACCACGACGCTTGTAGCTGCAGAGTGTAATGATGTTTTCGGATTAGTTCTATTTGAATATAATGACTAAACGACGACAAAACTTACCGCGTACCCGCACGATGACGCGAGCGACGCGATACCAAGGCCAGAGTGAAGCAATCGTTGCCTATCACACATGTCTCAACTTGTACAAATCCCTGTATAACAGGCAGTATCCAGGTCTTATCCTGCATGAAAAATATGCGCATTTATAATGCGTTTCTTATTGTCAGAACAGCCAACCTACATGCATCTTTAGTAACTCGCGTATCATGTGTTTGTTCCAGAAGAATCTGCCATCTGGCTCTGGTTGTGCATCGTCGGGCTTTACCTCATGCCGCTGCAGATTGTTGGTGATGTCACAATCGAAACTGAAGTAGAAACTATCCGTATCATCGAAGATCTTGTGCAGCTCCTCGGTGATGCGTCGTGAATCGTCGCGTATGCCCACGGAGCTCTTCACCTGTTTGGTAGCCAAATTGGCAGCCTGCTGTGTGGTTGCTTTGATGGTGATGCCAGCACTCTTGACAGCGCCCCATGTCTTATTCATGCCCTCAAAGAGTTTGGTGCTTTTCGAGCCCTGTGCCGGAGCAGCTCTGGCATTGCTTGCAGTGTTGTTATTGCTGTTTGAGTTGTTGCTGTGCGTGGGCGTGGAACTGTTGCTTCTGAAAATTGAAATGAGATTTTATTAATAGGATTCATTAAAGGATACTCCTGCACCTACTTTGCGTGCTTAGTGCAATTGTGTAGCTCCGAGTCTGGATCATCGGCACTGAGTATACAAATCGATTTGATTTTGTACACCAAATGGGGTGGATACAGTACGCCCACGGGAGTTGCCTCCTTGACAATCACCAGATGTGGTTCGTAGACGTTGGGCAGTGAGATGACGCCCACAATGCCCTGCGTAACGCCAATACATTCGATATCCTCCACAGAGCTGAGGTCCCATCCTGCAGGGGGAAAAAATAGGAGAAAGGGACATTATTGAAGCGTGTTTGTGTTTATTATTGTGCTATAAATCGCGTGCCTGGCTTAATTACCAGTAGCCAATTGCCTGCTCTGATTATACACAATGAGAATGCGCGTTTATTGTTTGTTTGCCTTTATGAACATTTCATTAGTTATGCAGCCTCAATAATATTACGCATACGCCCCTTCGAACAACAACACCAGCTTATCGGAATAAAATACGTGCTGTGGTTTGCTTTGTTTAGATAAAAAAGGCATTTGATGTGAATTAGAGGATTATAGAGTATAGTTACGACTTAGGGAATTATTAAAGATAATGTATATTATCATTTCGAAGAGCCTGAATAAGTAGTTGAGCTTCTGGGCCAGAATTGACCTTAGTTAACTGCCATTATTATAATAAATTTGTCATAATAATTATAAATAAAAAGAACTGTATGACTAGGCGTTATGCATACTTATCAAATATGATTAATAAAGGTTTAAATTAATCTTGGTTCAATAATTTCATTACTCAACAAATAAGTCGCCTATATTATATATAGTCTATACAAAATCAAATCGAGAGGCGGCTTAAATCGTGCGTTAAATTGTCAAGCGCTGGGGAAAAGCGTGTGGAAATTGTGGAAAATTGCACGCTACACGCTAGCCTTGTTGCATCCTTTGCCGAGAGAGAGAGAGAGAGAGAGAGAGCGAGAGGAAAGAGAAAAAACTGTGACCTTTAAGCAACAACGAATAGAGAACAAATACATGCCTTATATGGTATATATGACGTTAAGCGATATCATAGTAATATTTGTCTACAGAATAAAACAATTTCCTGTTAATCTTATCAAATCGAGCGTTTATCTTGCGTTGCACAGATGACGCAGCTGAAAATAAAACTTGCAAAAACTAATAAATAACTTAATGTTATATGTATGTATATAAATTGCTAAAAATTATTTGCCAAAAATACAAAAATGAGGGAAAGTGGAAAAGTTTGATGTGAAAAGCTGCCACGGCTGCTGCTGCTGCTGCCTCTGCTGCTGCTTTGCGACCTTCAATGAGATTTATGTGCGGAGAGGAAACAAAGCACTGTAGAGTCACGGTCAACGTATGAGTCACCTCCAAATGTCGTGACTCCGCACAGACAGGAAGAAAGGCAGACAGGCAGGAAGGGGCAATCGAATACATAGAAATTAATCAGAATGCAGAGCCGAAACCACAATTCGTTGGGTAAGTTGCGTGTTTTCCTACCAATTGCGATGCCTGCGCAATTAACAAGCAATTAACGTAGAGAAGGACAGTAGAAAGGACACGCGTTTGGGTATTTTTATAGGCAACTATAAATAACGCAAAAGCTGCGTGGGCAGCATGGAAAAGCTGACAGCGAAAGCGGCATTAATAATAAATAAATGTGGTAAGACAGGGGGAGCAGCTGTAGGTAAGCACACTTCCCTACAGATTTCACAGAATTCAAGAGAAAATAATAATATGAAAAGGTTGATAATACACATAAAAACCTCAGCGAACCTCAGCTAATATATATGGCACATGTCTCATTTGT
The DNA here is from genome assembly GCA_018151445.1 of Zaprionus inermis. Lineage (NCBI taxonomy): Eukaryota > Metazoa > Arthropoda > Insecta > Diptera > Drosophilidae > Zaprionus > Zaprionus inermis. The sequence continues at coordinate 2,345,135 of JAECXD010000674.1, read as the reverse complement.
TTGAACAAAAAAACTTCTGAAAATTAAGCAATATAATGAACAATAAACACATTTATTACTGATAAAAACCAGTTGGAAGTCATTCAACCGAATTTCAAAGGCGCACAGTGGCACATTTCAATGGAAACTTGATGCAAAATTATAATTAAATTAAAAACACGCGAAATGGAGATTTTTAAAAGTGAATTGAAAATTCCGCAAAAAATGTAGAATACTCTTAATTTGATAGCGTGCGCATCATGCTTGCCCCACTGTGGGCTGATAATATCTACAACTACAACAAGCGGCCTCTGCTAAACGCGTCGTTTAGACGCGCAATAAGCACAGACGCAGACGCCCACAAAGCGATAACGATGCAGAACCAAGCTGGACTGCTCCAGGTTGCTGCAGCACAGCCTTGACATTCAGTGCGAAACTGGAGCGCGCACACACACAGACGCAGCCAGACACGCTCGTGCATGCAGTATTTATAAACAGCTAAGTGTCCGTCTCAGACCGCAGGGCGCCCTTTCACGTTCTCGTCATGTTCTCGTTTTCAAGAGCAGAAACGTGAGCGCAATGCTGATAAGTCTAAAGAGCAGCAGCCACAACACGAACAACATCTTAATTACAATTGAAAATGGACAGCTGCACTCGACACACACACACACACAGACTCGCGCAATGATTCATCTCTCATTCACAACGTACATATGTAGTGTTTTACCTGGCTTTATTGTGAATTCCGATGTCTTGCGATTCCACCAGAGACTCTTGTCACGCTTTACGAAAATGTAATGCGTATCGGTTTGAAACACCTCCATGCCGTTTGCTCTTCCCTTTTATTTATGCACTAGTTTTATTGCGACATTTTACAACTGCATTTTGAAATTTTTCTCGTAATAAATTGTTGTACAATCAATTTCGTACCATGTTTTCCCTTCTACAACTGTTTTGATACTGCAATCGAATGAGGGCCTGGCACGCAAGCGTCATCGATAGCTGCAGCATGAACGTGTGGCCCTTACACGATATATTAGGTCGGACGACTAGAAGAGAATTATGTAAGAGAATTATGATTTCAGCAGTTACATTCAGTATTATTTGAAAGTCTAAATAAAAATGTAACTTGGTTAAAATAATGTATACTTTCTACAGATAAATGCTTGTAAAATTTGTTTATCTAAGGGGAATTTATTCGCTCTCTTACGACTTGCGGCTATCGATAGCTGTCCGATAATCGCTACGCTGCGTGACATAGCAAGCAGCAAAACATGCGCGTCAAACAGCTGTGCGCGTAAGTGTCAGGGAGCTCAGCACAAATTGAATAACAATAACATTTGATTTTCACATCTATTTCATACACTAACCGATGGCGCTGCGCAGCATTAACAAAGTGCAATTGTTGATGAGGCGATTCAGCATACACACGTTGTATTATTGTAGCAACCGAAACGCAAACACTGTCAACAGCGGCCCCATCTTCCACAGCGACGAGAGCAACAGCAGCGGTGGCAACAGCAGTGGCAACAAAAAAGATGGCAAATTCGGTTGGCGCAGCGCCATTCGCCTATTTGTGCCATTCTCGCTGGGCGCCCTGGCCGGCACCTTCATTGCCAACCGGGACGAGCTGACGCCGCATCTGACACCGCATCTGACGGCGCGCGCAATGACGGGACGCAGACGCGACTTCAATTTCATAGCCGACGTTGTGGCCGGGTGCGCCGACTCGGTTGTCTACATAGAGATCAAGGATACGCGGCATTTCGACTACTTTAGTGGGCAACCGATTACGGCATCGAATGGTTCCGGGTTTGTTATCGAACACAATGGGCTCATCCTGACCAATGCCCATGTGGTTATCAACAAACCGAATACAATGGTGCAGGTTCGTCTCTCCGATGGACGCACATTTCCGGCCACCATCGAGGACGTGGATCAGACATCCGATTTGGCCACACTGCGCATACATGTCAGCAATTTGCCGGTCATGAAGCTGGGCAAGAGCAGCACACTGCGTTCCGGCGAATTTGTAATCGCGCTGGGCAGCCCGTTGGCTCTGAGCAATACCGTAACAGCTGGCGTCATCAGCTCCACGCAGCGCGCCTCGCAGGAGCTGGGGCTGCGCAATCGTGATATCAATTACCTGCAGACCGATGCGGCGATTACGTTTGGAAATTCCGGCGGACCATTGGTGAATCTCGATGGCGAGGCAATTGGCGTCAACTCGATGAAGGTTACGGCCGGCATCAGTTTCGCCATACCCATCGATTATGTGAAAGTATTCCTGGAGCGGGCGGCCGAGCGAAGACGCAAGGGTTCCGCCTACAAAACCGGCTATCCGGTCAAGCGTTACATGGGCATAACCATGCTCACGCTAACGCCGGACATACTGTTCGAACTGAAATCGCGCAGCCAGAACATGCCCACGAATCTGACGCACGGCGTGCTCGTCTGGAAGGTAATTGTCGGCTCGCCGGCGCACAGGTAAGCATCGGTAGACAGCTCCGGTTGCAGTTAACTCACAGCTCCTCCTCCTCCTCCTGCTTCTGCTCTCTAGTGGCGGCCTGCAGCCCGGCGACATTGTGACGCACATCAACAAGAAAGAGATCAAGAACTCTTCGGATGTCTACGACGCGTTGGCGGATGGCAAAAAGGAATTGGCAATTGTCATACTGCGCGGCGTGAAACAGATGCACGTGACCATTACGCCCGAGGATACATGAGATTCCACAACTTCATACAATTTTCGTATAAAGCGAATAGTACATGATTCTGTAAAATGTTTTTGATATGCAATATAAACCCGAAACGGAACCGACAACCTACGCACAGCTCAGCTCACTGACACATAGCTAACAGCAATTGTCATGTTGCGCCAGCACCACAACCACCTTCACCACCACCTCCATCTCGACCTCGACCAGCACCACAACCTCAGCAAATTGTTAAGGATATTCCGCAACCAAATTCCCTGTCTATTTTCGACTTTTATTTTTTAAATTATGTAAACTCGAAAAAAAAAATCGATTACTCAACAAGAGACACGGTCAATTTACGGTAAATTTTGAAGTTGCAATAACGATGATTGAATTCTTGCTTGAAGTAATTGTAGTACATAAATAAAATGAGTATTATTATTGAATTTTTGTAGAGTGCAGCTGAATGTGTATGTATGTATGTTTGTGCTTGGGTCTAGTTAAGTATTATCTGTGTAATTAAAATGCGAGAACATAACTTTTTTAAATATACTGCATATTTTTAAATAATATAAAATAATTGCAGAAATAATTTGTGTATTATAGAAACTTATCTAACCAAGCCTCCCGCTCTAATTAATTTGCACAGTGGAACTTCTCTCATGCATCATTTATGACGTAGGCATGGCTCGCCGTCTCTGCCTGTCTGTCTCTCTCTCTGTCACTCTGTCTGTCTGTCTCGCTTGCGCTTTCACTTTGGCCACTCTTCGCGCCAGTTTGTTCGTTCGATCGAACGACAAAAATGTATTTACGCTAATTGAAATATCTTGCGCTGCGATCAATCGATGCCAGCCGTGTATATCGTTTTTTGTTTTGTTTTCCTCTTTGTGGGCCAATCAAAAACAAAAAAAAAAACATCGAAATCGAAATGCAAATTTCGATAAATTTATGCAACTGCGCTCGTCGCAGACGCTTCTCGTTTTTTGTGGGTGACATGGCTGGCGTTGTTGTTGTTGTGCTGTCGAAGTTGTTGTTGCTGCTGCTGCTGTCGTTGCGTGAAAAGTGAAATTCTTGTGATTATTAATTTTATTTTCGCTTTTGCCTGCTACGCTTTTTGGGCCTCCGCACATAAATTCACATATCGATTCCCGCACTCCTTGCCTGCATCTACCTGCCGCTCTTGCCGCGTTGTTGCTGTTGTTTATTGGCCTTATGACTTCGTTGGCACTAAGTTACCTTTATTGCGAATAAGCCGCACGCATAAACGCAGCTTGGCGTACACATAAATTTCGCCCATGATCTCCTGACGGGGTTAAGCAAACAACACAGAGGAGCGGCCTCTGCTCTTTGCCTTCGCTGCTGGCGCCGTTATTGCTTTCTTTTACTCTACCGTTATTTGGCGCTCCTTGGCCCCTTCCTCCACCCACCCCTTCGCCCACCAATCACTTACTAACTGGCCGACTAATTGAAATATTTAATCGCACCACAAAACTATCGGCGCAATCAACTTGCGGTCGCGCGACAATTCGCGTTTTTCATTTCAAACCAGTGAGAAAAATTATTTCGCGTATTTAACTGGATTTTGCTAGGGTACATTTGCTATGAGCTTAAAGAGCAATCTTTTCTAAAATAGCTTGAATAATTTCAGAAATTTTGAAACTCCCAAAATCTCAATATCAGGAGTATATCATGTATAGAAATTTGCTAGGGTACATTTGCTATGAGCTTAAAGAGCAATATTTTCTAAAATAGCTTGAATAATTTCAGAAATTTTGAAACTCCCAAAATCTCAATATCATGAGTATACCATGTATAGAAATTTCTTTGATTATAGTAAATTGAGCTAAAAAAATGTTTGCACATAATTTTTTATAACAATTTCGATCAGCTTAATCGGTTTCAAGCCAAAAATTCCATATTTAATTTTTTTGAAATTTGGCATATTTTTAGCAAGGGGGTAGCTTGGAAAAAAGTTCAAAAAATTAAAGTCTTGCAAATGTAATAAATTTTGCGATCAAATCCATTTAGGAGTCAGACCATGAATTTTAAGCTAAATCATGGTGAAATCTGGAGATTTTTAACAAAGTTATGAGAATTAAAAGTAAAGATTTAGGTAAATACAAAAAATATCAAGTCTTTAAAATAAACAGAACATATAAAAAGATAAACAAATACTGAATATTTGGGATTAAAAAAAGGATTTAAAAATAAAGATTTAAGTATAGAAGTCTTTCAGAGATCTAGAAAATTAATAATAAATAAAATAAATATTAAACTCATTCACAATTTTGGGACTCTTAAATGTATCAAATCAAACTAGAGAACAGAAAATAAAGCAAATCAGTATTAAAAATAAAATCGTTAAAAATTTGTATGCAGATTAAAAGAAGTTCTACTGAGGTATCCAAAATATTAGCAAGGTAGCAAGCAATAATTTTTCTAAATACCCTAGAGCATTGACTCATCGGCTATGCCGCACTCAACTGCATTTTGATATATTATTTAGTTGCATTTTTATAAATTAAGACGATAATTGAGTCGATTTTGCGGTCTGCGCATGTTGTGGCCGATCAAGTTCACACGGTCGTCGACAAACGATATATATATAGATATATATATATATCTGTATATATTCGATATCACATACGCATACACATGTTAACATTGACATTCGGCTGATTTAACACTTTCATAGTTGACGATAATTACAAAATTGTGAACTAGGTTGATCGATCGCATTGATGAGGGTCAGTTCGAGCTGTATCGTGTCTTTACTTGTCTTTTATTTTTTTTGCAATTGAGTTATTAAACGTACCGTTAATTGCGATGCTCTGTCGCGTTAACCCAAAAGTGTCAGACGAACCGGAGGAAGGCAACGAGGAGAAGGCAATTCGCACGTGGAATTATGCACAGACGCGATGCTGCCATTTGACGTTTGACGCGACCTCGGCACGTCCGGCGCAGCGATCTCTGCCGGCAATGTGTGCCGGGTGCCCCAATGTGCTCGAGCTCAGTGCCCAGAAACCCTCCCTGCCCCCGGGTTTAACCTGCCGTACCTGGCCCGGTGTGTCTTGGGTGCCAGGCCGGCATTAAAAACACCATCAACTACAACATCAACACCATCGGCAGCAACAACAACGACAACAATAAAGAAAACTGCTAAAGAAAGCAAGTGTGAAGCGCTCACGACTGTGCCATACCCTGCACATGATTAGGTATATATAAAAAAAAATAGTTTATTAAATTATTCCATGCAATTTAAGAGTATTAAGTGTTAAAATGAAAGAGAAACTGTGAAATTAAATCCAATAATTGCAGTAATTAATTAATATAAATTATTATATTATACATATATATATTGCATTTTATAGTTACAATTTTAATTTTTTAATTTTATTATACAGCAACAATTTAAACGACTTTACAAGCTGCATGTCCTTAGAATTTGGTCTATAACTGAAAAAGTGATTTACTGCAGAAGTGGGCGTGGCAGAAAATCTAAAAAAAATAACCAGCTTAGCCCTGGATATTAAGGAAACTGTCAACTAAATTTGAAGTGTCTAAGTCATATAATAACAGAGATCATCGCATGAATGTAGCTGGAAAAAATACAGAAAACTAGAAAAACACAAAAAAACTTTTTAAAGCGTTAAAAACTTGCGTACTGCTATGGGCTGAGATGAATACAATATGCCCACCCTGCCACTCACTCGACACATGTACAGGGTATATCCACTACAACAACAATGACGACTTTCTCGACTGTTGTTCCCATGAACTGCTCACATTTAAAGGTATCGGCAGGCGCGCGCAATGAAAACTCCAGGAAAATTGCAATAGCAGCAGCAGCGGCAGCAACAACAACAACAACAACACGACGAAAACATGCTAAACATTAAAGTTCATGACACACAACTGTAAAATACATTTCAGAGCCAGCAACTTTTACCGTCAAATAACAAATGGCCCGACCAACTTAGCGCCCCCGAAAGTTCAAGCCGTAAGTCGCCAATCGGCAATCGGCAATCGCATATGGAAGAGTTCTTCGTGTTGGTCATGGACAGGAAGTGAGCGCTGCGCGCGAGACAGATGGACAGATGGTGCGAGAGACAGATGGAACGTTGGCGGACGTACATAGCTCACACGCCGAACTCGAGGCACGCGGTGCCGTTGGCCAATGCCGCGAGCCATAAATCATTTAAATATGCCAAAAAGAAACTTACATAATAATTCTGGCCAAAGCGAAGATCATGCGAGAGCGCCCCGAACATGATGATAATTGACAACTGGACAGATGCGGGGGGTGCCGGCAGCGGCAAGGGCAGCGGCAATAGATACCACGCGCCGACCCAGTGGGACATGGAGCAGATGAGTTGAGGGAAGCTGTGAGATAGTTTTGTGTTGAAAACGAAGAAGTACTTAAAGTACAGCTCTAGTTGAAGATAATGGGAGTATTAATTAAGTTCATATCATGCTTCACTGAAAGATAGAATTTCTTATAGAACTTTTTCTTTTTCAAACCATAGCTAGTTATGGACATTACCTGTATAAACAGATTCTTTGAATTCCTATGCAATACTCAAAGAAAATCGATAGTATTAATTTAATATTTAATAAAATAATTTCTAACTTTTTTTAGGTTTTATATAATTATATTACCACATTCTCTTCTATCGATATTACGGCTAATCGATTTTCTAATTGTTTGCTGATTTTAAAGAGAATTTTCCATAATTTCTCTACTAGTCTTTTAACGATAGTAACAAAAAGACTATCGATAGATGCTTTCCAAGTAAAAGAAGCGCCCATAGTAACAACATGACTTTGGAAATAGATTTTCTTGGTCATATTGGATTCTCTTCTTTCTTTTCTCGACTGTATCAATCTGATATTATAAACTCTTGTTAGGCAGTAAAATAACACAACTATCGTAACAGCTTTTCTTGGTCTTGTTGCACCCTCAGCTTTTTTTTCTCCACTTTTGTCAAACAGATATAAAGGAACTCTTATTAGATAGTAAAAGAAACCAACATAGTTAGCTGCTGCATCTACTGCCTGAACAATAGGAACTTCATAACTATCGAGTGCAAAACTGGCTAGCTACTTGTGGCATTAGAAAGAACTCTTTTTGAGTTTCTGCATCTATCCAGTTCCGACTGGGTTGAGCCGAGCGCTTTTAAGGCTAAAGCGTGATCTGTGCAAATGATCTGCGCACATATATAGCCAACTCGATTTGCCCGTCATTGGCCGACATTAATCAAATAATCGAGAAAGCTTTTTGCTCGCGCCCAAAAAGAAAAAAAAAACGAAACGAGTTGCTTAATGAAGTCATCCACATCGTCATCGTCATCTGCAGCCACATCTCAGTCTCAGTCTCTCTCGCTGTCTCCGTCTCTGTCTGTGGAACTGTCCAAATTGAAATGTATTTAAATGCGGCATTTTATGCGGCATGCCAAATTGTGTTCACCTCGTAATGGATACGAAGTGGAGTCCACTAAATCAACACACACACACACACACACACACACACACACACAGAGACACAGGCGGGCCTGGAAAATCAAGAAAAATTATGATGATTACGCGGAAATGTGCGGCAACTGTTTTGGCCACTGGGCCACAGCCTAAGCCAAGCAAGCGAATTTATGAAATTGCACAAGGTTTTCATATTTCTAAATTATTGCAATTGTTGTAGCCGCTGCTGTTGTTGTTGTTGTTGTTGCTGCAGGGAGTTTTCATATACATTTCCCACTTGCAGTTGGCGTCGTTTGCTTTTGTGGGTCAGCTTACATATCGCGGCCGGCGAGTATAATGGGAACTGTGCGAGGTCTCCGCATGGTTTCCGTTTTTCGCTTTTCGCTCAATGTTGGCCAAATATTTGCGCCAGTGTGCAAAAGTCATCATCATTAATAATAATAGTAGTAGTAGTAGTAGTGGAAATTTCACCTGCTGGAAAAGCGTTTTCGGTTTGCTTTGCTGCTTGCTTGCTTGCATTTTCTCAACTTCTCCGCCGGGCGAGAATTCATCAATTACGCTCAAGTTCGTTGCCTGAGTCATTTGTTTCGGCGGGCAGGCGCAATGTTTGTATCGGTTTCGTTTGGGCGAATGAGACCACGCTGAAGACTGAGTGCAAGCTTAGAACTTTCAGACTTTCGTTTTAATTTTCGTCAGACTTAAAGACGATAAATAATGCAAAAGAAATTTATATATTTTATGATGTATCATTAGTTTTTCAAGGATTAGCAGAGAATCTTCAGAGCTTTAGAGTATTTTCAGACACTTAAAACTAAATGGAAGGCTACTTAAGACTCTCACATTTTAAAAATATGAAAGATTATGAGATAGTTAGCATTTTTAATGTATATTCAAAGTTTCAGAGCGGTTGCTTAGTTAAAAAAAAAATTTATAGACTTGTTTAAGCTGTCTAATTATTTCTGGCCTCGTAAAATATGATGTATCATTTTTTTAAATGTGATTTTCAAATAATTTTTCAAGTATTAGAGTACCTGCTACATTAGAAATGCCTCTAAGAAACTCTTCAACTATTTTATTATTCTCAGGTTTATAATATATGTTGTATTATTATTTGTCTTGAATTTTCAAGAAAACTTTCATGCCTTAGCTGGCTTATTCTATTAAAAACTTCTCTAAGACTCTCCTTACTCAGTTCTGGGGTAGCTTAGACTGTATTATCTCAAGTTTGTAGGGGTTTACAATAAAAAGCATCGAGTATTTCCTAAGTTTCAAACTCTCGCCAGAGAAACCGTTTGGCATTTGAAAGTAAGTCATAGACATTGTTCAGATATAATGTATTGCTCCCTTTTATATAGTGCATAATATAGATACCGATATATATTGTCACATATCAAACAGTTATACACTTGAATAATCGCGCAACGAGACAATGCTGCGATAAATCATTCCAATCCAAACCAAAACCAAAACCGAGCATTATCTGTCTGAATGTCAGGGGATTGATTGATTCGTCAGTGTTGCGATTGTGACAAACATCTAACGAATCGTTCGATGTTCGATGTTTGATTTCGAATATCTGGTGAATGTCTCTTGACCATTTTGGACAAATTATGCAAAAGCAGATGAAGCAGATCGAAGCGAGCTACGAAATGATGTCATCGCGGTGACCCAATGCGAGCGAACAGACAAGATAAGCCAAGCCAAAAGCTACGAGACGTGCCAAGTAGGTGCAGCCGTAGAAATCGGGGCAAACGAATCACTTAATTGTTGCGATTTTTCACAACAACAACAGCAACAAAAAATTGAAACATCTTCCGGCATCTCGAGGGGGGGGGATTGTACTCGAGTCTCGACCAAGACATACGATGTGTGCGCCGAAATTAGTTTTTCGCATGTTGCCTGCCCCGAGGCGTGAAAAGATTTTCGCATGCAAGGTGCGGCAGCCAACAACAGCCACAGCAGCAACGCGAACAACGGCTACGGCAACGGCCGCCAGCAACAGCAGCAGCAACAGCAACGGCAGCAGCAACAGCAACGGCAGCAGCAACGGCAACGACAGCAGCAACACTTGCTGTGTTGCTCTAATTTATAAAAGACTTTCTGCTACCAACTTGGCCAAAGTGTGGTAGATAAAAAACACAGCGAGTGTGTGAAGCAGGCGTGATGAACTAGCACATACGCTGTAGAAGCATAGCAAGGGGTTAGTTGGGGCATGTGCTTAGGAAATAGGTCGGAAATAGGTTGATTTCAAGTGCACTTTGACTTGTTTTTGAAACTTCTATTATATTGAATAATGAATTTGATGTGTGATGAACTTGCAGATACGCTGTAGTAATTTCATACATTTTTATTTAAAGTAATTTCTTTAATAACTGAACTTTGATTTGCTTTATAAATTTCTATTAAATTAAATATATTCTAGCATGAGTTTGCAAGTCGTGTGATGAACTAGCGAATACGCTGTAGAAGCATAGCTAAAGGTTTTTGGAAGAATGTGCTTAAGAAATAGGTCGGAAATAGGTTGATTTTTAATAAATTAAATATATATATATTAAATTAAATTAAATATATTGAGTTTGAATTGAGTTTGTTTAAGCTAGTGTGATGAACATGAAAATTCTTTAGATATAGCTCGGAAATAGGTTGGTTTTAAATGCATATTGATTTGCTTTTAAATTTTATACATTATATATTTATATATTAATTATGAGTGTCTTGAATCAAGCTTGATGAATGCGCAGATACGCAGAAGAGAACTTGTTGTGAAAAATGTTTGAGATTTAGGTCGAAATAACCTATTTTCGATCTAAAAAAAGCATTCATTTCTTTTAAACTGCAATAGATTTTAATGAATTTATTTTATAATAAATATGTGAGTAAGAAATGTGATAAGCTAGCAGACATGCTGTAAAAACAAGAAAAAAACTGCTTAGATTTGCTTTAGAAATAGTTTAGTATACAATATACAATTTTATTCTACCCTACTCTAGTTTTGTACACATGCAACCCTTTCGCTAGCTACAGGGTATATTATACAAATTAATTGCTTTGCGGTTCTCACACACAAGAGTGTGCGGCGCAAAAATTTCACTTCTTTTGAAATTCCTCCAGCACGACGATGCGACGGCGATGCTCGTGTCTCGTCTCGCTTCTGTCTCTCTCCCCCTGCTGCCTGCTCTTCTCACGCCTGCGGCATTTCTTTCACACTTTTTCTCACTCCATTTCTATTGCGGCAGTTGACGCGCTTGTTGTTGCTGTTTCCGCTGCTTGTGCCTTTGTTTCTAACGTGGGGCAAGGCAGGGGATCGGAGCTGGTCACCCATCATAAATGCCGTCACATGTTTTAATTAAATAGAAAAAGAAGAAGACGAGAAATAGGCACAAAGCTCTAAAAGACGTTGCAGTTGTTGTTGTCGTTGTTTCTGTTTTAACTTATTGTTTTTTGTTTTGTTTTTTGTTGGGTCGTGTCTTTCATCGACTTTTTTTTATGGGTCACATTAATTGAAATTACAACACGCGCACGCCCCACATGCTTCTTGCTTGCAATAATTAATTTTTATTTTACTTCCCCTGCTTCCCCTCTTCCCCTGTCGCCACACCCCCTTCCCCTTTTGCTCTGCATATGACACTTTCACCCGAACTTTTACAACTGTTTCATAGCTGTTGTTCTATTGCGCTCGTAAATGCCCAGTTCGTTGCCTAAGTCTTTTGTTTTACACTGTGTGGAAAGAGTGTGGCATGAGAGGGGCAGGCGGTGGGAAGTCTGGCTGCACATGCATCAATCAGCTGCAAATGCGAACTGATCGCTGTTTTCATAAACAACATCGAAATGCGCAGAAAATGTCATTAATTTTCCAAGTTGGCGGAAAAAAGGCTAAAAAAACGCAACGAGCATTTGTCTCATCTCTAAAACATTTCAATTTCTCTCAGTTTTTCCTTTATTTATGGCCAGCTAAATTACGCGTTCCCCTCGCCGGCGTGATTAATGATCTCGTCCGGGCTTGGCCAGGCGAATGTACCGTACGCAGCAGTGCAGTAGCAACATGTGGCAGCAACATGTTGCATGCTAATCAGGTTAATTGTCTTTCAATTTAATTTTGACTAACGCCAGTTGGGGCTTCATGATTGCTAGCGGGTGGCTGGAAGCGCGCTCCGGGGGGGCGGGGGTGGTGTGTCTAGCTACCTATTAGCTAATTCAATTTGGAGCCGAAACCTCTAGCGGGTTTTTTTTTGTGGCCAATTTAAGGTAGCGGGCGTCCAGTGAAATTGCAATAAAAATGAAAGTTGCGACCGCCGGCTGCGAATTACGACAATTTGTGGGCAACAACAACAACAACTGCCGCGAAATCCTTAAAGAAAAATGCACATATTTAACTAATGATGCCCACTTAACGCAAACTTAACGACAAATCAACAAAAGCAACAGTCGTCCCAGCAACAGCAACAACAGCAACTTTCCCACAGCAATCGCCTGGCGTGGGTGTTTTTTGAAAAATTTACAAAATATATAAACATAAAAATTATTAAATGCGCTTTCTGCTGATTATGCGCGGTCGCTGTTGCTGTTGCTGTTGCTGACGGCGTTGGCATTGCTGTTGCTGTTGTGCTTGCTGATGATGCTGCTGCTGCAGTCGCTATTGCTGTTGCTGTTGTTGACAACAACAATAATATTGTTAATGATAATGCTTATGAGTTTTCCTTGTAACAGCTTCAGTAATAACAACAACAGCAGCCGCAGCAGCAACGGCACAGCTGCAGCAGCAACAACAACAACAACAACAACAAAAACAAAAACAACTGCAGCCGCCTGTTGCTTCTCCTGCGCCTGGTGGATGTTGTTGTTGACAGTTGATGTTGTCCGAGTGATAAACGTTGTTCATGTGCAATTAGTAAAAATGTTTCAAAGCAGCAAACAAATGTAAGGGGAAAAATTAATGGACTATGAGATACCCTAGGCTTGAAAGCGCAAGACAAGAGAACAAAGAAAAGAAAATTATCTTAAATTTATTTTTTAGAGTGTTTTTAGAAGTTACAACAAAAGAAAATATATTTCATGCATTTATGGAATACAAATTTATAATGTATGAAATATCTACTATTTTTTAGATTAAAAAATTATTATTAAACAATTTATTAGATTTTTTAAGCTTTTAATGCTGTTATCTAACATGATTTATTTTATTATATTAACTTTTATAAATCGTTTTATTCGATTTTCCAATTGATTGCAGACTCTTCTTATTTATTTTGTAAATTTTATAGAATTTTCTGTATTTATTGTGATTTATTTCAAGATTTATTGACCTATATTCTTTATCAAAATTTAATGAGTATTTCCAGAGTGCATCAGGCCTTATTAAATACTGGGAGGACTGTCTAAATCTCTGCTGCAGTTGTTGCTGTTGTTGTCATGTTGTTTGGTTTGTGTCTAAGGTCAGTTAGGTAGGCAGTTGCCAGTTGCCAGTTGCAACAGCGACTGTTGCTGGCCGCTGTTGCCGTTGTGACTCGGCAATTGCTGAAATCGCCGCAACTTTCCATCACAATCGGCTTTGACAATGCGCTGCACAAACGTATTGACAGTTGAAAATCAAATTGAGCATATGCCAACATAATCTACATATAAATTACGAGCGAAAAGTATGACTACGAGTTTGAGTGCCGAGTGCCGAGTGTGAGTGTATGTGAATGTGAATACAAGCCGCGGCTCTTGTGCAGTGAATCATGGCAAACATTTCGCGGAAATCGCTGCCAACAACCACAGCAACAACTGCTACAACAACGAGAGCAAACAGCAACAACAGCAAATCGTCGGTTGTTTACTTTTTTTTTTTTCATCTGCACATACTTTCCAAATACCTGGATCCATTTCAATTGCCCGTCTCACTTGGTTAGTCAGCGATGCATGGGATTGTTTTCTGGAACAGAGAGCTAGAACATCGCAGCACAATCACACACATAGCAAATTCGTTTGACTTAGTTTCGCCACAGCTTGACATATTTATGCAGCACGTGCTGGAGTCGGTCGAAGGGTGGAGATAATGCGAATAGAGACAGTAATATAGCTGCGATTTGTCTGAAATGTAGGGTATATAGTTAGCTTGCTGTGTGCTGACTTTCATTTGTATAGCTTAGAAGTCAACGCAGAAAATGAAGTATTGGGTTCAGGTGAGAGGAAAGTAAAGTTCTTCTAAAGTTTTTGCATTGACTATTTAGGCAGAGTGAAAGATAAGGCTAATAGATGCAATTATATTGCTGCGAGTTGTCTGAAATTTGGTAAGAATGTTGGGTATAAAGTTAGCTTGCTGTGTGCTGACTTTCATTTGTATAGCTTAGAAGACAACGAAGAAAATGAAGTATTGGGTTCAGGTGAGAGGAAAGTAAAGTTCTTTTAGCTTTTCTGCTCGCTTTTTCACTACACTAGAATAAGTGCCTATATACATTATATTTTTAACTTTATATATAACATGTTTTAGTTTTTAAACTTTGTAACTAGAGCAGGAACCCCAAAAAGACTCATTTCAGACACTCTATACACCACAAAACTGTTTCTTTTATTATGTTGACAATTTCATCACGCGCCTACCAGGAGATAGAGAGGGAAGAAAGAGAGACAGGGAGACAGAGAGAGACCGAGTGAGAGGGAGAGAGGGAGGTAGGCAGAGTGAGCGGCAGAGAGAGAGAGAGAGACGTCAAAGCTATCGGCATCAAATTGAAATGCTAAGCGAGATTAGAGCAAAGCCCAGTCGAGCGGGTTGGCTGGCCGCAACTTGTGTGGCATGCAGCAAGTTGAGGCTGCTGCTCTGCCACACTGGCTGATTTCAATCTGTGGCACAGTTTGTCTTAGTCAGCTGCAAAAATAAGTTAATTGCCGAACTGGACTAGGGACAACACAGAGCGGACATTGTCGTCGTCGACGTCGTCGTAGTCGCGTTTTTCGAATGTGAAGGTCGTCAACCTCGCGGCGTAAAACGGGAACCTTTTCGGCCTGTGAATGCCTTTCTTCTTTCTCTCTCTCCCACCCTCTCTCACTCTCTTTTATCTGTCTGTCTGTCTTCGCCATTGAATTGCGCTTTGAAATGTCGAACAAATGTTTTAAACTGCATGAATCGGCGATTTCGAGTTCAGTTTGATTCGCAATTCGTTTCTCTTTGTTTTCTGCCTTTTTTTGCGGGCTCTTTCAGTTCGTCGTCGGCGTCGTCACCCTCTGAGAGAATTCGCACGAACATGAGCAACAAATTGAAATTAACTTACATAAAATTGTTGTTGTTGTTGTTGCTCGCAAATGTTGGCAAATTATGTTGTTCGTGGCAATTAAGTTGCAAGAGGCGGAAACAATTTGGACGGCGAGCGGCCCAGAGCTGCGGCCAATAAAAGACAAAAGCCTGTGACTATTTTGGCTAAGAGCGGCAACAACAACCGCAACAACAACAACACTATACAAACAACAACAACTCAAGTAATAGCAACAACAACACGAAGTACGCGCAATTTCAACGCATTGCGCAACGAGCATAATTGAAATTGAAATTGAAATTGAACAACAACAGCAACACATACTGTTACAACAACAACTAGCACAACAACAACATTAACAACTACAACAACAAGAATAACAACAACAATTGCTACAACCACAACAACAGCTACAAGCAAGCACAATAACAACAAAAACTGGCAACAATTTGCAAAATCGACATTTAAATGTACATTAAAGTTGCTGCAATTGTTGTTGTTGCTGTTGTTGTTCCTGGCAATTGTTGTTGCCGTTGTAGTAGTTGTTGTTGTTATCATGCCTGGAAAGTGTTTTGCGATTCTGTCTAGCTTTGCGTTCCGCTCTCCATCTCGATGTCCGTCTTCGTCTCCGTCTTCAACTCTGATCTTCGTCTTCATCTTCCTTTCCTGTGGCCTAAAAGTGAGAGTCATGTAGACACACTTGAGACCTAGAGCCAAGCACTTTCGCAAACACTGCGCATACACTGCGCGAAAAATAGCCAGCATAATGTGCATAATTATTGTAATTAGTTTGCAATAAGTGTGATCATACGAGTGTCTGAGAAAATGAAAGACAGAGACTGATTGCTTCGAGCATGGAAGCTTAGTTTCACGTGTGCAACGACCTATTTTCGAGTTGAACGACCTATTTTTTCAAGTATGGTATATGATACATATATTTACAATGGTTCAAAAAGTATTTAAAGTATATAAAGTATTCATTGATCAATGACCTATTTTAGTTAAGCAATCTGTATTTCTCCAAAGACCTATTTCACTTAAACGACCTATTTCGCTTTAACAATCTATTTCACAAAAACTACCTATTTATATATGCATACTAATCTACACTTTGAATCATATTTTCTTCTAGTATATTGCATGTATTATATATAATTCTGTAGAAGTTACGATAGTTCACAGAGTAATCGGTTTCCCTTATGAAACGACCTATTTGAGTGCAACTACCTATGTTTTACACACTATTCTTAGATATAGCAAATATTGATGTTGGATTTCTCGCAGTGTCCGCAGCACTGCCCCTCTGTGTGCTAACAACTTGGCAGGGCGCAGCCTTTCATGACTTAATCTTATCGGACAAGCACTGGCATTAAAAATGCACTTCAAGGTTCTACAATGATTATGTTCGGCGTGGTTCGGCGTCGTTTTGGGTTGGGTTCGGGTTTGGGTTTGGGTTGGGCTGCATTTTGGGCTCGTTGTGCAGTTGGTTAAATGGTTAAGGGGCGCATAATTCATGGTTGCAGGATTACCAGCGCCCTTTTGTGGAAAATCAGCAACGCTTGTTTGCGGACAGACGCAAAACAGACGGGCAGACAGACGGACAGACGGACAGACGGACAGACGGACAGACAGACAGACAGACAGATAAATAGACAGACAGAGAGTTGACTGAGTAAGACTGGCCAGCTGATTCTTATTATGGGCAAATTAAGTTGTTGTGCGTGGCAACGAGAGGCATCAAGGTCGTGCCGTCGCACAGTGCCTGCACTTAGTCAATGCACGCTGCCAGCGACGTTGCCTTGACCCAAGTAAGCCCGTGTCTTTTTAAGCTCTTTTAGCTCTTAATATACTCTTGCAGCGGGTATATTTCCATGCTTGCGAAGCTGCAGAGTTGTTATGGGCATTTTTCTGAATCTGTCTGTCTGTATGTACGCACAGATCGCTGTAATAGTAAGCGCTAAAAATACCTAATTGGGCGTGGGGCTGCCTGTTTGACATATGCAAAGTAAGCTGCTTTCAAATTTTGAATGCCACGCCTACAACTTCTGGAAATTGTTTTTTTCCTGGTAAGCTAAAATATTTTATGTTGAAATAAGCTACATCTGTTTACAGAGGGTATACAGACTTCGTGGTGCTGCAGATGGCATTTCCTATTTTTTTCAGCTTCTTTTCAGCCTCTTTCTTCCAGCTACCCACGTAGTAATCCCAAAGTTTATGACTACAGCGAGTGCGTTTTTCTTTTCAAAATAGAAAACTTTACAGAGCACACGGTGGCTACTGTGTTCTTAAGCTGCTTTTGCTGTCATGTGATTTGTGCCATAAAGTTGCATATTAGTTGCCCTGGCTTAACGTGGTTTCATGTGGTAGGGGGCGTGGCTGGCGAAGCATCCACTTTGTACCAAGTCCCACTGTGCCATTGCAACATGTCAATTGGCTGCGGCATTTGCCAAAATCTCGTACAAAAATCACATACACATAAATTGCCGTTCAAATGCAGCGCCATATTTGGCTAAAATGCCAAACTTGCGGCTAATACTCATAAGTTTATTTACAGCAACAACAGCAACAACAACAATGGCAACAATCAAAGCTGACGACGTCAATTGACAATCATGAGAATTTTCCACATTCGACAGATCCGTAGCCGCCTTTTGTTTTGTGACTGTTGGAAAACATCTGTTGATCTTAGCTTTATTTGTATTATTTTTCTAGCTAAAAATTAATTGCATAAATACGCTAAGATGTTGCCGAAGTTCTAGCTAAAACCGATGGCTAAGCAAGCGATTAAGTATTTCGCAAGAGTCGCATTAATTGTGCAGGTTTTTTTTAGCGATCGACTGTTAAATATTTATGTCAATCACGGATCGCGAAAGGTCTCAGGTTCTCAGGGGCGGGGGAAAGCGATGAATCGTTTCGCGAATCATCAGATTAAACAATTTGCGAATTGCATTTAGACGATGTCATCGGATCAAATTAGTTTTAATTGATGATAATGAGCCCGACGACGATGAGGGAAAACAAACTCGTATACTATATAAGAGAGATTATGGTACAGGGCAGGGAAGTGACTGGAAGATTACTAAGCAAGCGATCATTTCTAACAAGTATTTTGGAAAAGGAATGCTGGAAAGAAAACATGTATGATGATATAAAGAAAGATAGAAAGGAGGACAAAGAGAGTTTTTTCAGAAACAAATATGAGTTGAATAAAAAATACACGATCGACATCAGGTATATGGAAAAACAGAGTAGAAGAGTGAGATGTAGCGATGGGAAGGAAGGAGAAGAAAGAAAAAGGTATAAATAAATAAAAATTTGGTAATGAAAAAAGGACAGGCAGATAGATTGAATGGACTGAGACTATTAGACTTATAGGATTAATAGAACAAGAAAAAAAGGCAAATAGCTATAAAAGCAAGAGAAGTTAATATAGATAGAGATATTATTTGGTATTATTATTTGGAATCAGAGTTTTCAAGAGAAAGAAAGAGAGATGAAGAGAGCAAGACTGGGCAAGAAAAGAAGACGACACTTGCCTTTTGATTTGACCCTACGAATTCAGACCATTTTTATGAATCTACATATAGACTCTTTGGCTTACCTACTTATACTTCTTCTTCTGCAGTATAATTTGTGTGATTTTTACTTTCAATAGACCCTCGTATGATATCTGCTTTTCAGACAACTCCCTTTCCGACAGCTCGGCCTGAACAAACATATCATTTACAGCTATAAAACGGACTCTCTTAACTTATGAAAGTTTCAGTTGCAGTTGCAGTTCGTAATCAAGGCGAAACAAGTTGCAGATTGCGTAGGAATTCCCTTTGATTGTCAGCTGAAGAAGAAAGAGAGAGATATGGGCAGAAAGAGTGTAGCAAAGAGAGATAGCAAGCTGGCCCACGTACCGTTAAGTTAGTAATAAATTCAATTTAAACGAAACGCACACAGAATCGCGCACACACAACTTAATGAAAGTGAAGTAGAGTGAAGTGAAGTGAGAAGCGAAAAAGGGCAGAAATGCCACAGAAATTTATTAACATATTACCAACAATTGTTGCAATTTGATTTGCTTTATGGCCGCAACGTGCTCGCGATGCGCTGCCGGCGATAAGCGCAGATGATGCAGCATCTGCAGCAACTCCTTGACGACGGGATGAGATGAGATGAGATGAGATGATGGGGACGAGAGCTGTGTCTGATGAGGCTGGTGCTGCTGCTGCCCACGATCGAAAACAAGAAATTCGCGTTAACTTCGCAAGCTGCACGCCGCACGCCGCACGCCGTTGCACGGGCTGGCCGAAAGGGTTACACAATTCATTTCATTTGTGGCAAGACATAAATCAGTGCGGCCAACGAGCAGAGGCTGCGTCTTGCTGGGAGGTCGTCGCCAAGCTGCGCCAAGTACTATGCGAGTGATATATGATTTCGTTAATTTTCTGTCCGCTTTTCTGCTTCTTCTTCTTCTTGCTTTTTTGGACTGCATGCAAAACAAGTTTGTTGCCTAAGTCTTTTGTTTTTCTCTGCAGAACCTTTGCGTAATCGAACTTGAAACGACGACGCAACTTATGTGGGTAATTGGAAGCATGACGGACAGCACACTCGCACACACACACACACACGCACACACATAGCCAGTGGGCGCAACAATTGACAGACAGTTGGACGACGCGACGCCGTGCGGCGCTGTCAAGGTTGCAGTGAAAGTGTTTTTACTTTTGTTTATTTTTTGTCCATTTCAGTTGCATTTCGCAGGCTTCATCGACTTCATGGCCAACCCCGTTGCCATAATATTACGGTATGCTGACGAATTACATGCTATAAAAAGTATACGCAAGCTAGAGTAGAGCGCGCATGACTATAAACTACCCTGCGCTAAATTAACACTTCCAGGAAACAATTCTGAGCGAATTCCGTCTGTATGAACACGCAGATCTCATTTATTATAGAAGCTAGAGACTCCAAACTTGGTATACGGTTTTATGTATAACACACGCTTCTACATTTTATTTTATATACTGGTTGCCACGCCCACATCCCCACCAAAACGTTAATTATTTGTTAATACAGACAGAAATTTTGTTCAAAAACTTCTCTTAAATATTTTTATGAAATTCAAACATGACTTAGTATACCCGATTTTGGAGCATTTTCACTGTTTGTAGGGTATGAAAAAATGACCAAGCGCCAGCCAGAGGCAGCAACGTCATCGTCTGCCAGTTTGCTGCCCCATTGCAGCAACAGCAACACGCAAAGCCAATTAATGGGCGTGAAAGTTTATTATCATTTTCTTAGCGAACTGCAACTGTTGCTCCTGTGGCTGCTGCTGTTGCTGCTGCAACGAAATGGGGCAGCAGCAGCCACTGTCGCTGGCTACTCGACTTCATTTCGGGGATTTCGGGAATTATCAACAACAATGCACACATATGTTTAACCGCGCATATGCCCATATATCATTTTATTTGCTCAGCCTGGCAGTCGGCGATAAATATTGAATTGTGCTGAAAAATTGGTTACACATTGAGCGACGTTTTAATTAAAATACATGGCTAACTGGCAGCACTGCGAGAAAAGGATGTGAAGCGTGGCACAGCAGCTTCAAAAATACATATATATAATATACAAACATAAAAAGAGGACTAGTTAAAAAGGCTACATACAAATTTGTATAGTCTTTTTAATTGTATAAATACACATATTCTTTTTTATTAAATACGATATACTTTTGGGGGAGATATTGAGTTTATAAACTAATAAATAACATTGTAGCTTTAAATTTCTGTTTAATATTCAATTTATGACAATTTACTGAAGCTTTAGGGGGCGTGGACAAATTTTAAAAACAATTTCAAAGCACGGAAATATTTAAGATTGTTGTGTTAAATTCTGCTGGCTGTAGTTTTCATAGTCTCCGAGATCTAGGTCTCTGAGATCTATAGACAGAAAGACGAGCAGACGGACGAACAGACCCACAAACAGACAGACAGACAGAGGGTCCTGGCTGCTTCGATTGGGTTAATGATTCACGTGTATTGATTGCTCAAAAAATATATTTATAAATGAAATCAAAAGAAAGATTGAAAGCAAATGTGCTACAAGAAAACTTCTCTGTCCTGTTATCTCTATCTTTCTTTCGGAGCTTTCCAGTTTTCTTTCTTTTCCTTGCCGTACCGCCAATGAGGTTTCATCATTTGTGGACTAAGCCAAAGACAAATCGACGCTTTGCGAACGACGAACACATTTGTTGCATGCCTCGCTGACAGTGGCACTCAATACGTGTGTACTCTATGGCCAATTATAAGTTCATTTACCTGCCAGCAACACGGCGATAGCAACAGCAACAACAGCAGCAGCAACAACAACAACTGCAACTGCTGCAACAATTGAGAGTTGGCATGCAAAACCAGAGGGAAGAAAAATGTGCAGGCATGTGAAAAACAGCGCCACCGCATGATAATCAGATTTTTAACACTTTCCATTCGTTTGTTTAATGTTGCTGTTGTTGTTGTTGCTGTTGTTATGTGTCTATTACAAGACAGCAGGATAGGGTATGATTTAGTCAGTATTGTAGGCTCATTTACTCACTCAAATCATAAGAGACTTCAATATATTTACGCTTAATACAGAAATATTTATAGTTGTGACCATATGTAGGCAGATAGACTTGCAGTTAAAAACAACACAGGGTATGTACGTAGTCGAGCTTAGCAAGCGTTGCTGCTTTGTTGTTGCATTTGATTTGATTAAAAACCGCAGTTATCTGCTTCATTTTGTCGCTGTCTCAATGTTAACATTGACACTTAGCTGAAGTTGTTGTTGTTGTTGTCCAGCTGCAGTTGCACACTCGCACACACACACAAGCTCTCACACACATAAGCCACAATGTTGTCGGGCTTGTAATCAGGCTGCATTATCCGACTTCGACTCCGACTCCGACTCCGACTCGTTTGCCAGCAAGGCCAACGCCAAAGGTCACGTGGGGTGGCTTATGACAACGTTTAGGCATCGGCATCTGCACCTTAATTAGCTTTTTCGATAATGCAAATCAATAACAACAACAGCAACCACAAATTGAATTATTTTATTGTCATCCGCTTGCGCTTTTGTATGAGTTGAATTTCAACATCGTATCGCGAAAATAATCTGCCAGCCTTGCGGTCTCTCATTTTAAATCCCCCTCAATCCAAATTGGCAGCCAAGTCGTGAGTCAGTCGGCAATTTATTTTCGCCGAATTAAATGCAAATTGACAGTTCCAATTGCATTCTAAAAATCAAGTAAGAGTGTGTCACGCGGGTCTGTCTAGCCGGCAGATATGCTGGGAATACTGCACTAACAGTAGAGCATATGTAATGTTAAATTTCCTTAGCTCAGAACTTTTTTATTTAGTTGGAGATTCTAAAGAGATTTTTAGTATTGATTCCTAAGACCTTACAGTAAGTCTGTGCCAAATTAAAGTCTCCTAACTTAGCTTTAAATCACTGTGGGAGGGGCTTCAAACTCAAATTCCTGAACTGACCTAATCAAATTTAAATATTTTTAAGTTAAGTCTTTTCACTGGCAAGAACTTCTTTATTTAGTTGAAGATCGTAATAAGATTTTTAGTATAAGTTTTTCAAATTTTAAGTGTAGTCTATGCAAAATTTTAATCTTCAATTTTATCTATAAACCACTTTAAAATCATATTGAAAATTCTGAAGCAACCCAATGAACTATTTAGCTTGTCACTTTAAGACTTTTCACAGGCAAGAACTTATTTATTAAGCTGATATTGCTAATAAAATTTATAGTATCAGTTCCTAAGATCTTAAGCTAAGTCTATGCCAAATTTAAGTAACCTACCTTACCAGTTCTGCTTGCTATGAAACTCTTAATCAAGGTGCTGGAAAATAATAAATATTTAAGAGTTTTTCAAGTGTTTTATTTATTCAAAACCTATGCTCCCTTTTCATGCAGCTCACAGGGTATACAAAAACATCGAATTCACATTCGCATTCGAAATCGAAATCAAAAATCCAAATGCAAATCGTGTTTCGACGTTGTTTTGCAATTAATCAATTAGGCGCAGGCCCCCAGCTTCGTCAGTGTCAGTCGCACAGCTCGTCTGTCTGCCTGTCTGTCTGTCTGTCTGTCTGTCTGCCTGTCTGTCTGTCAGTTCGTCTATCTGTCAGCCTTTCTGACTGCAAGAACTACGTCGCACTGGCACTCCCTACTGTGGCCCATGCCCAGACAGAAGTCTGGCTTTACCATTCCCCCTTGTATGCAAATCGCCTGTGATTTTCAGCAATTCTCAAGCCGTTCTCGAGATATGACGCCGCATGCATAATGAGCCGTTATTCAAATCGGTTTTGCGCTTTGTTTTATTGCCTTCAAATTGCATTTAGTGTCAAATGTCTCGCCCGAGAAGAAACCCCGTCCCATTCCGTTCCCCTCCCTGCCACTGATTCGCCACGAATAAATCTTCGAGCGACAAATCATTCAACGTGCCCAACTGACTCATTCGCTGTCGGCCAGCTCTATAAATAAATATCCAATTCGATATAGTATGTTATATTTTTACGATCACGCCAAAATGCATTTGACAATTTTGGGGCATTTTCGAAAAGGCAACAAAAACATTTGCTGTTTGTATTTTCGCTGCGACCTTCGCAGTTGCTTGCCAAAAACACGCCCTGCCTGCCCCCTTCGAGAATAGTTCACACCTTCTAAATTATTTTTAATGTGCGAAATTACTTACTTTTTTACGACAACATAAAAAATATTGATGACTTAAGTTGTTAAATGAAATTGCTTGTGAAATTTTTGTTCATCCCTGCGAGCTGAGCTATCGATTATGTAAAAAGCCAGCGTTACTTTATTCGATTTTTCAAAATATTAGGACTCATATATTTTTATTTAAAATCAATCTAGAGGTCAAGCTAGCAAAAAGACAATCCACAGCAAAATCCGATGATTTTTGAGAAAGTTATGACTGTGCGAAGTACGGATAGGCCTTTCAGGAAGGGGAAAAAAGTAACCCTGAGGACATGCAGGATACAAAATTTTGAAAATTATTTATTTAAAATTTGGGACCCTTATTTTTTGATGCAGAATCAATCTAGAAGCTAGGAATAAAAAGACAATCCACAGAAAAATCCGATGATTTTAAAGAAATTTATGACTAATAGAAATCTAGAAAGCTTTAAAGGCCTGATGATGCTAAAATCCTCAAGCAAGACATGCAAACTACTAGCTGATTATCAACATTTAAGTGAATAATACATCAGAGTCGACTGCCTTTAATGTAGCAACAGTTTTCAATTCATACCTAATATTCGCAAAACCGTAAACAGATAATAAACTCATAAAACTGTCCTTAGGCTTATAGATGGATGATCTACGATTTGTTTAAGCTGCCCCAAAAAAACGCTTTCGCATTTTCGCACTTGTTCGCCTCTTGGGGCATACCTCTTCGATTTGTTTGCACAGTTCGGTAAACATACAATAAAGTTGTGCACTGTATGCGAAGAGATAATAATAAAATAGAAAATTATGGTTAATTTGCACAGCGGGCGCGTTAATTGGATTACAAAATCGACGCCCGCCCGCGCGCAAAGGGGAAGCTGTACGTGATAGTCGAGTACAGAGATGTAGAGATGCAGCAAAAGATACGATTGCAGTGAGAGTTATAGATGCAACTACAGGTACATAAACAACCGAGATGGCAGCGTGTTGAATCATGCAATTCAATCGACACGAACGAAAAACGAGAAATCATCATTAATATATCAACACAATGTGTATCTAACAGATACTCAGATACAGACAGGCTGGCGCGCGTGCAGTTGAAAAGCGTTTGAATGGCTTTTGATGATTGGGAAAGTGTTTTCACGGTTGCAACTGGCTGCCACATGCTAATTGCCGCATTTTCGCACATTGCCAGCTCTTTGCTGCAACAATTTGTTATCTCGCTTGTGAAATGATGATAGAGGGGATATGGGGCGGTATAATGACTCATGCGTGCTGAAAAATCGACAAGGTTTGCCATATCTCAATGGCCCGCTTAATACATAATTTATTACAGTAATGATTTAATTAATAATTTCCGAACCAACCGACCTTGTGCAGCTGGCCGCGACTGATAATGTTTTTTGTACCCAATATTTCGGGGCAACCGGAGTGTTATGAACTACAAAATTCACATTTTTTGTTACAAGCCCATCTGAAAGTCGATACATAATTTAAAAACAATCAGATCTCTGCAACTGCATCGAGTAGAAAGACCAAATTTTGTAAACAGACTCTACAAATGCTACCATATACTGTGTTTATTTAATGGCACAGACCAGATCTCTTCAGCTCTTGATATTTAGGAAAAGTATTTTCCATATCATATATTTCTCTTACTTAATCAAACAATCTACCAAGTTTCACAAAAATCGAAATAATATTGCCCGAGTTATAGCTTAAATTATACGAACATAACTCATTACTGAGTATCTGACAATCGAGAGCATTCCTCGCGAGCTAACCAAACTTGCTTTTTATCGTTCAATCTCGCAGTTACTTGGGTTCATTAATTTGTACTTCGAACAGGGGTCACTCTGATAATGGTCTTTAAAAGGCTTTAAAAGGTATGTGGTATAGGGCCAGTACGTAATTTGATCTGCAGTTGCAGTCGCACGTTTTACTATGCATCCCAGTTGGTTCTCCCCGCTCTTCCGAAACAAAACAAAAAAATGACCCAGTAAATTGCATAAGCCACAGCATGTAGCCGAAAAAAGCTAAAAACAACACAGTAACAAATTGAGGCGGTGGAATTTTTTTGATATTATCAGACGATAATTGACAAGTATTGAATTTCGTGTGCCCTGACGAGATAAAAAATGGTATGGAGCGAGTTTGACTGGAAAATATTCTGTATGGAATTTTGATAAAGCAAGTAAAATTACAAAAAATATTTATATAAGCAAATATAAAATATATATATAATATATTTACATATAGAAAATTATTAAACTGATTTGAAAAAATGTTCACATTTTAAGAGAAAATTGAAGTCAAACAATAGAAAAATTGCAGTATTATAACTAAATTAGGGATTTAGAAGGGAATAACCGTCAGATCGAGCTGTTCACTCATATATAGACTACAGATTCATATATAACCATAAAAAAAATTAATTTTCTCTGCATTAGCAAACTATATCGTGCTAAAAGTTTTAAAATTTATTAAATGTTTACAAACTGAGGGTTGTGCAAAACCTAGGCCGTAATATTCATAAGCTTATTTGACTTATAAAAGAATGGGGTGCCCCAGTATCCTTTGTTCTACAGAAACCTCATGTAAACTTTTATAGGAATATTTGAGAATACAATTTCACAATTTGGAATACATTTTTAAGTTATAAAACTCGTTTAGAGTATTTGCCTAATAAATTCAAATGTATATACTATATATTATAATTATTTACCCAGTAATGTGTAGACCTCATTCATTTGAACTTTATAATAGCTATGCAAAATCAATTTAAGTACTGTATCTATAAAAATATCCATGAAAAATCAAGTTGCTTGAAGTGTTTAGCTTAGCTCAGTTGCTTAAGATGACTTCGGATTGGAGGTCGTGCTCGTTAAACAAGACAATTGGGAAACATTTGGAAAAGATCGATATTGTAGGAGTCTAGAATGTGGTTTCCATTCATTTTGATACTTATGTTGATTCCATGTAAGTCTAAGACTAAGACTTCCTCCATATGTTTATACATGAAATATCATCTTTAAGTGAGGCAAGTCCATGGCAACCAAGAACATCATCATCGCATGAGTGCACCAAAGAGACTTTGGCCAACGTCAAGGCCTATTCTCAATAATAAAGTAACCTATTATCTGTTTACCCAAGCGAATCCAATGAAAGGACAAAGAATTGATGACAAAATGAGATCATTGCAAGAAACTAATTTCAACGCGAGTAATCCGACGCGTATTCTAATTCACGATTGGAAGAAATCATATGACGATCCTATGGCCATTCTATTAACTAAAGCCTGGCTCACTAAGGGACAATACAATGTTATCTCGGTCGACTGGCCGCAGGCACGTAACACCTATGCGGCTTCCAGGTCAGCGGTAACCAAAGTTGGCCAGCAAATCAATCGTATGATATTGTTTCTGCAAAAATTCGATCTGTCTTTGAAATTACTGCATCTGATTGGTAAGGGATTGGGAGCTCACGTGGCTGGAATCGCCGGCAAAGGTATGGTGCATAACAAAATTGAGATGATCATCGGTTTGGATCCATCTAGAGCCAGTTTCTGGTCCAACAAACCCAACGAGCGTCTGGCCGCCTTCGATGCCCAATACGTGGAGGCAATCCATACAAACAGCGGTACCTGGGGCTATATGCAACCCTTGGGCATAGCTGACTTCTATGTAAACGGTGGATTGATGCAGCCTGGCTGCAACGTTCCGTACCCGAATGTATGCGCCCACGATCGAGCCTATATCTATCTGGCGGAGGCCATAATCCATGAGAACTTTGGCAGCGTCGCGTGCATAGATTATCTGGACGCTGTGGCCAAGCGATGTGGAACCGAGCGTATTGTCGAAATGGGTGACCCCTTTAATACGTATAGGGCTCGTGGCACATACTATGTACCAGTTCATGTCAAGCCTCCATATGGACTGGCTATTGATCAAGATGACTTGACAATGCGATTATAATAGTTTTAAATCGTTTTCATGGCTGGATTGTGGATTACTTCTTAATATTATATTCAATGTAAATAGTAAATGTAACAGTTAATAGTGTCAAGATTTGACTGGGCAGACTAGAGAAGACCTCCATCTCGCTAGTGGCTAAAGGTGTCGAGTTCGGGATCAACTTGTTCGAGTAACATAACATACAGGGGCACTTAAGTTCCTTGATTATATTTCATCCGATCCTAATGAAATTTCAAGATATTTCAGGAGAGCTATAGATGCGACTGACTGATATGAACGTTATCACTTTAACTGGAGGACAAGATACTGAAATCATATTTAAAATACTGATCCACAAAAAGATAGACATGACAATATCGCATATAGCTTATAGAGTCGCATGTTTTGTGGCCTCAAATCGTTATGCCAAGATTTTTCCCTTATTTTATTTGCTGGTTATATCATTGCTATAAAGAATCAATTATTCAACGGATATCGAAAAACCCAGCATGAAAAATCAATCTTGAAATGGAATATCTAGCTTGGCATAAGCTCTTTGAAATGTTATTAGGTTGTAGGGGTATTTTCAGATCTTGTAGAACTTCAGAATGATATTTCTGCGTGTGCCGATACTCTTGATCTTCTGCTTGAAAGTACATTTAGTGGACTCGACCTTTGATACTGTTGTCTCGGGGTCTGCCAGTGTTGCCTTTTATCTTTTTACCCAGTCGAATCCGCGGAATGGACAAAGGTTATATTGCAAAAGTGGAAACATAAAAAAATCGTATTTTAATTTTGATAATCCCACGCGCTTCGTTATACACGGCTGGATGGGTGGCTATGATCAAACGATGCCTACCATGGTGACCGAGGCGTGGTTGCGAAGAGGTTCATATAATATTGTTGCCGTCGACTGGAGAAATGCTCGTACCATTGACTATATTGATGCCAAGTGGAAGGTGCGTAATGCTGGCCAGCTAATCGCGGCGTTCATCTTGTGCTTGCATGAGCGGCATGACCTGGCACTGAATACCCTGCATGTTATCGGATTTAGTTTGGGTGCGCATGTGGCCGGGTATGTTGGTAAGTTTGTTGGCGACAGAAGAATTGAAACCATCATTGGCCTGGATCCTGCCCATCCACTGTATCACTTTAGTTCATCCGAACATCGTTTGGCGGATACAGATGCCAAATATGTTGAGGTAATTCATACAAACAATGTGTTGGGTTTTTGTGAACCGATCGGAACGAGCGACTTCTATGTGAATGGCGGCATGAATCAACCGAACTGTGGCATATTGTTCTCCCAAATATGCGCACACTATCGTGCCTATATAGTCTATTCGGAGGCCATTACACTGAATAATTTCGGTAGCATCAGGTGCAGAGACAAACTGGATGCAAATTTAAATCGATGTGGATCGAAATTTGTAGTTCGCATGGCTGATCCTGATAATGTAAAAAAAAAGAAGGTCCGCGGTATTTTCTACGTGCCAACTCATCACAGTTCTCCCTATGGCATTAATCTTTGAATACTTTTATATAAAACTAACTTAAAACTATTTTTTACACACTTTTTAAATCGATTTCAAGCAATGTTTTGTACGAAAATGATATGGGAGTATAAATAGCACGTAATGCATTATTCTGTTATTTGTTGTCTTCCCCTTTGCGGTGTTACATCATGGCTGTAAAGAATCAGTTTAGAGTAAAAGTCTTTAAAAAACTTTACATGAAAAATCAACCATGAAACTGCGTATATAGATTGGCCTTAGTTCTGCGATAGTTGTGAATATGACAGTTCTTTTTCTACTCATATTTTTAATTATCGAACTTCAAGTGAATACGCACAGACACGCTGGCAAAGCATCGAAAACTATAGCAAAATATAATGCTGCAAAAATGCATCAAGATGTTTCGTTCTATATTTTTACGAAGTCGAAGCCGCTGAAGGAACATAGGATATTTTGCAAAGGTGACTCAATAGTGAACTCTCGTTTTAATAATAAACACCCTACTCGCATTATAATACACGGTTGGACGGCTTCGTATAACGAAACAATGACTCCCCTAGTAGCCAGTGCCCTAATGTCTCGGGCGGCCTGCAATATTATCGCTGTCGATTGGCCTAAAGCTCGTAACTTATTCTATCCGTCCGCCCGATGGGCTGTACGTGATGCTGGCAATCAGGTTGGAAGCATGATCATGTGCCTGCACGATAAGCATGGCATGTCGTTGAATACTCTGCATCTCATTGGATTTAGTCTGGGCGCCCATGTGGCCGGCTATGCTGGCAAATATGTAGGAGACAGACGAATTAATACTATCGTTGGTTTGGATCCTGCCAAGCCCTTGTTCAGTCCCACCGAACCTGACACGCGGCTGGCGGCGACAGATGCGAAATATGTCGATGTAATTCATACAAATGGAAATTCGTTTGGTTTCGAGGCACCCATCGGGACATCTGATTACTATGTGAATGGCGGCATGACTCAACCCGATTGTGGTTATCTGTTCACCAATATTTGCTCGCATCTGCGTGCCTATGTCTACTACGAGAGGGCCATAACCCTGAGAAGCTATGGCACCATCAAATGCAACACCTATGAGAATGCCATCCAAAAGCATTGCGGTCGAAGTTTCAGCAATGTTCTAGTTGGCGCACCTAGGAATCCGGACACGGCTCAAGGTGCGTTCTACGTACCCGTGCATAAGAAGGCACCGTTTGGCAGGACGCACTTTTGAATTCTCTGCAGGAATTTGTATTATTTTATTATTATTATTACTTCTATATCTCTCTCTCACTATATATAAAAAAACGTTATCTTAAAATATGCAATATCAAATTCTTTGTTGTGTCAATAACCCTAATGAAATTTCAGCACTTACTGCGTTTATGCGAAGTGCATTTTATGAATTGGGGCAAAGGTGCGTGCATAAGCATAAGTATTCTTGAAGCACAGCCAACTTAACTCAGCTTAATTAGCTGGCAACGCCTCACGGAAGGTTAAACAAAGAACGAAAAAATCAGCCAAATGAAAGAGCTGTAGTTGCGCGTGCTCGACTGTGATATACCCGCTTTATTTTTCATTTTATTTTTTTTTGTATTTTTTTTTTATTTCACAAAATTATCTTGCATAGAATTGAAATATATATTTGCTATTCAGCTGCTAGATTACTTACTGCCAAATTGATTTTGGAAACTCACTTAAATTATATATTAAATATCTGCTCTATTTTTTATCCAATCATGCATGCAAATTTTCAGAAATAATATAAGTGCTAATATTGTGTGCATACACCAAAATTGTACACACCTTAAAATTGCGTTGCAATTCGTTTTTTTTTTTCAATTTACGGAGGCAGGCAAAGGCGTGGCAAAATTGTAAACAATAACAAGTCATATAATCAACAGATTTTGCTGCAGTCTCTCTTATACCCACTGAGTTCTAGTTTATCACATAATCTCTGTTAAGGATTTCTTTTCTTTTTGCGTATTCAAGAATTCAGAACTCAGCTGTGGTTCGCGGCATAAACGTATTGCCTGCAGAGGGTACTCCCTTTACTGGCCAAAATATGGCCGCAATCAAGCCAAAAGCAATTTATTTTTTGCGCTGACTTTCAGTTCGATGCATTTGCAGCATAATTAAAAACGTTGCGCCACCAGCAACAGCAACAGCAACAGCAGCAGCAGCAGCAACAGCAGCAGCAACAGCAACAATATCAGCAGCAGCAACACCCGAAAATATGCTTCGACCCACCCATAAATGACGTGCGGCAGTCGCATTATTTGCCTTTCTTTTGGCTTTTTTCTTAGCCGTTTTTTTTTCTTCTGCAACAGCAGCAATCCGGCCATGTCGTTAATATTATTTGGCTTGATAAACTTCTGCCACAAGACAATCGAAATTACTCAATCACGCTGAGTGTTGCAGAGACTCGCTGGGGGCGTGGCAGTTGAGGGAGACGTTAGGGTAGGGTATGGTGTGGGTTAGGGCGAGAGAGAGAGGCACTTTGAAATGAACGCGCGGTAACAGGAGTCGTTTGTCGTGTAATTGATGTCAATTTGTTGTTGTTGTTGCGGCTGTTGCTGCTGTTGCTGCTGATGGAGCACCCACTCTCAGGCACGCTAAATGCCAAATATAATTTAATAGGAAGTGAAAACAAGCAACAAAGGGTACAAATTACGTTGCCAGCGAAAATAATGATTGATTTGTATCGGCTGTGAAAGCCGTCTCCACATCTATTACCTCCCCTTCTCAACCATCGCACACCCTACCCACAGCTAAAACTATACGATATAAAATTTTGGCATTTATTACTAAACATATATGAGGACTATAGAGAGGGAGAGAGAGAGAGAGAGACACAGAGAGATTGGCCCACAGGGCGGCAGAGAGATTGCGATTACCTTTTTAGGCAATTTTCTGCGCCCAATTTCGCATTCGCTTTTAAATTTGGCGGGTTTTCTGATTTGACTTTATGCCAATTTGTTGCAAGGCGGAAATAATAACAATAATTTTGCGCACTGTTTGCCCAAATCGAGTTAACGTAATAGGGGTCTATTATCCTCCTGCTAGTATAACCGAAAACCAAATCCATTAAACAGAAACACACTCACAAATGTTATATCTTATTTTATTTACTTAGTTCACTTTGTTACCACTGCAATTACCTTTGCTGTGGCTTCTTTATTGTGTGCACTGAAAGAAATTTCCAGTTGGCAAACTTGTAGATTTATTTTCAAATATTTCCAGACTTTTTATAGCCACTACTCATGGAGAAAGGTTTTATAAACTTAAGTCAAACGGAATTTTCTGAGTCCATAAAGCTATAATAATATTATTAAGCTATATTCATTTCTCCTTTGTCTGTATGACCGCCTAGATCTCGGAGATTATCAGAACTAGGCCTATCCAATTTGTTGACAATATGTCTTATGATTGTAAGCAGCTGACAATTGTTTTGTAGTGGATTATTTACAGATAAACAAAATGTTATAACAATATACTGATTGTTGCCTGAAATAAGTCGTAAACGTTCCAGCCCATAATCAGCTGGAACTTTTAAATTGAAATTTTTAAACGTGTATAATGCAAATTGAAGTATGTTAAATTCGCATCAATTTTCCTAAGACCAACCATAATAATCTATACAACCGACTTTATTAAATCGCCTTCTTAAGCTATAAGTTTATCATTTGCAGCCTGAATGTCGAACAATAATTTTGAAATGAAACTCATAGCAGTTCTCACATTGTGTTCGTTATTTTGTAAGTACACGTATATAAGTAATCTGTATAAACTCTTATAACTCAAAGTATTTTTCCGTTCCAAGTGTGTACAGCTACTAAAAAATATTGTCATTTGTCTGAACTAAAAGTTATTCATATTGTCAACAATCCAGGATGTACCAAAATATTTTGTCTTCCCGAACCATTTGTACAAATGTTCGATTGTTTTATGACGGCTAAGGAAATTACAAGAACCAAAAATAGTAAAATATGTTGTGAAATAATTTGTAAGCAATTTAAAAAGATTTGTCGACCGGAGATATGGTCTCACTGTCCAAACAAACCAAAAAAAAAGAGACAATAATGTAAAATTGAGTACGAAAATGGCATAATAAAAATGAATGAATATTGAACCTTAAAACTGAGAGACTAGTTTACTTGCCTAATATTGGATGCACCAATATATTTTGTAACTACGCGGAACTTCCAGTTACCGAATGTTTTTTGAAGAACAAAAAAATTGCAAAAATCAAAGATGATATAGAATGTGTGAATGCTATTTGTAATGAGCTGGAACGAGAATGTCGTATTGAGAAATGGTATTTCTGTCCAAAAAAACAAACTCTAAAAAAACAAAAAAAAAAAAATGTAAATTTGCAGACTAAATAAACATGTTAAAAACTTGTACATATTGTTCTTGAAATCCCTTAGATGCCAAGTAAGTATGCTTTCGATTTAATAACTAAGGATTTCTTGTTCTTGTTTCACTTGAGAATTTCTCTCGGTGCACTGCCATAGAGATGGCAATTTGTATTATCTATTGTTGATTTGGGACTTGCATTGCATCATCATCTTTAACCTGAGAGTTGTCAGTTGCAGTTGCAGTTGGACAATTTGCATTATTATGGTTTGGGAGACCGAGACAGAGCCCGAGCCTGAGACAGAGACAGAGACAGAGGCGTTCCCTGATTAGCTGCGACTATCGTACAAGCCAGTTGCAGGTTTAGAAAGCACACGGAAAGACTGTCCTTATTGTTATTGTTGCTGTAGTTGCAGTTGCAGTTGCAGTTGCAGTTGCAGCTGATATGCCTGACTAACTTGCAACTATGCGCCACAAGCGAAAGGTGGAAAGGTGTTGTCCCTGCCCCTCCGCCTGCCTCTGTCGCCCCCTGCGATTCGAATTGCATGCCAAGCAACGAAAGTTGTTTGAAGGTTGTTGGGTCACCACTTCCTACTTGGCCACCAGGCGACAAAAGTCGCGGGTTACCAAAAAAACAAAAATAAACGAAATCAAATTTGAAGAAAAAAATTAGACAGAATTTCATATATTTTAATAAGGCGTGAGGCAAGTTTAACTACTTTTAAATCGACGTGGAGTTGGTGTAACGAGCTCATTACCACAAATATTTTCAATTCGAGTTTGCTCAGGGCGTTCCCGGTCCCGCTTCAGCTCGGCACACACGAGTTTCTAATTGAAATAAATTACTTTGTTTTGCAGCTGTGAAAAACAAGTTGGCAGCGTTGTGATTTTAGCGGTTTTACAGGCACAACGAAAAAAAGCTAGGCAACTCCTTAAAATCTCTTAAGCTTTCGGATTTCAGTTGATATTAGAATTAAATCAAGAAAATAATGCGATTTATTTAAAAAAAAAAAATTTCTAAATATAATATATACAATTTTTAAAAATTATGCAATAATGTTTTACACTATTAATTATTAGCTTAAATAATAATCCGCTTTTTTTAATACTGGGTTTCATATTGGAGAGATGAAATGAAAATTTCCTATAAATACCTTCAATAAGTACAGCAATAAATCTATAATAAATTTAAACTTCGTTATTTTCTAGGCTTTATATGGTAAAAATAGTGCGTTTTACCTGGGCAACTATACGAAATGGTATACAAAATTTAAATATCTCCTTTAAGATAATCCTATCACTAATATATTAATATACAACAATCTGAAGTACCTATATAAGCCATATAATATAAGAAAAACAAGTAAATCTACTACCATATTGACTTCTTCTAGCTTTTTTTCAGCCAAAACGCACAACACTGTCGAGCAACGGCAGCTGCCCTTGAATTAGCTGCAAACTTAGCTTAAATTCATATAAATTGGTTCATTTGTGCAACCCTCGTCCGTCCGTTTCTGCTTCTGTCTGGCCACAGTGACAGGCGGACAAAAGCTGCGCGTCATGGCTGCGCTTGGGGCGACTTATGGCTGACCTTGAGCTGCTGTGCGGGAAGCCTGAAAGCGAGGGGGGCAAGGGGAAGGGGAAGGCAATCCATCTTGACTGCAACTCGATTCGAATGTGTGTCAAATGCAACATGCAGTCGACTATACAGAAGAAGTGGTTGAGAGAGAGACAGGCAGAGAGAGAGAGAGAGAGAGAGGGAGAAAGAGAGAGAGGGGAGGAGAAGAGGGAGAAACTACGACGCGGACATAGACGCAGACGTGACTAACCGACTTTCATGTCATAACTTAGTGCGCTCTTTGAAGTTCAAGTTGCTGTTGCCACACTCCCGACTCTCTTCCCTCCCCGCTACTACATACTCCTTCCTTCCCCCGTCCCCCCACACACACACACAGACTGCATTGTCCAATGCACAAGCCGGTTCAATTAAGGCGCATAAATTATGCCGCGGCCGCCAAATTGAAATCGTAAATTAACATTTGCCAGACGACGACGATGCCGCAGTTGCAGTCGCCATCGCAATAACTTTTACATTTTGACCAAATATTTTTGCAAATTTTCACTAAGCGCAGCCCACGCAGTCGACGCCCGTCGGGTGAATGCTGTGTGCCGTATACGGACGGACAAGTCGACGCGTCGATACCCTTCAAAGAGCTGAGAAAACAATTCAGGCTTTAAACAGTCAGAACTTTGTGAAAAGTCATCAGATTTGAGTTTGCAATGGCATATTGTTAATGGTTTGGTACTTAGATTGATTCTGCATAAAAAATAGGTTTGCCAAATATTTAGAATTTTGGATCATCCATGTCCTCAATATTACTTCCTTCCCGCTTCCTGAGAGACCTAGAATTCCAAACGTCATAACTTTGTCAAATATGATCTGATTTTAGTTTGAAATGTCATTTTGTTAATGGTTTGACATCTAGATTGATTCTGTATTAAAAATTAAATATTTAAAAATTTTTGAATTTTGGATCATCAGGAGAACATCATCCACTTTTCTGAGACACCTTCCTACCATAGCTTAATTAAAATTAATCCGATTTTGGTTTGGTTTGGAATGGCATTTTTTTATGGTCCTTTCTGAACATCGATTCTGCATTAAGAAATAGATATTTCAAAAATTTAGAATTTTGGATAATCAAAGTCATCAATGCTACCTTTGTTCCTCCCTTCCTGAGAGACCTACTACAGTTCCATCATAATTTTCTCAAAATTTATCTGATCTTAGTTTGCAATGTTATTTCGTTCATGGTTTGATCTCTAGAGTAATTCCACTCTAAAAAAATAAGCATCCTAAAATTTTGGACCCACCATGTCTTCTCTGCCAGCTCTTTTTCCTCCTACCTGAGAGACCTTTTAGATTTTCAATTATCATAGCTTTCCCAAAAATAAACCGATTTAAGTTTGCAATATAATTTTGTTCATGGTTAGATCTCTAGATTGATTCTGCAGTAAAAAACAGATACCCAATAGTTTTGAAATTTTTCCTATGCAAACCTTGTGAGAAGAGCAAAGCACCTGCTTGTAGGGTATAAAAATTGTCAACGTTAGCGACAAACGAAATGAAAATGGTAGCAATTGGCGCGGACATGCGACTTGGCCGAAAAGTGACAGTTGCAAGTCAGTCAGCGGCAGCAGCAGCAGCAGCAGCGGCAACTGTTGCAACTGCCGGCGAATTCCAGTTGCTGTTGCTGCTGCAGTTGTTGTTGCCGTTGCCAGAGGAGCTGCTGCTGTTGCTGCGTCGCTTGATTTCTTTATGTGTGACAGTTGCTTTATGTTACAATTTTCAGCATTAGTTTTTATTTCAAGTGCAAAATTTATTGCCATTTGCCAAGGTGCATGCCGCGTCGTTGCGCTCGCCTCGTGTCGGGGGCACAATCCGGCTACCGGCTAATCAGTGGCAATGTTTGGTTGTACGTTTGTTGTTCGGTTGTTGAGTTGTTCATTTGTGTTGCTGCTGCTTGGCTTTCACTAGAAGCAGCAAAAAGCGTTGAGTTTTTGCGTCCGCTCGAAATGCCTTTAAATTAGCAACATATTTCTAGCTCTGCAAACGTTGCCGGCTTTTTCAGGCATTGCTGGCTTATTATTTTTAGCCTTTTAGCTGTTTTATTTTGTTCAAGAAACTGGCAATTGCAAATATTCAATCAGCTATGCACGAAAATCGAGGCAGACCTTCTTTGACAGTTTGGTTATAAAAAATTGCATTTAGTTTGCATTTAAAAACATGTTTTTCAGATATCATAAGAACTTTTAATATTGTTCTGCTCTAAGATAGTTGATCTTTAGCCTTTTTTTTTATTAATATATAATATTTATTATTTTTATTAAATCACAATTTATGCTAGGTATTTGCCTGTAGTAATATATTTAAATTAAAACTCTAGTCTTATCAGCTTATTCCATACCATTTTTTTATTATAATATTCTTTTTTAAATTATTTATTTTCTATACAATTCCCGCTTTAAATCTTTCTAAAATTGTTTTTATATTTTAAAGGGTTTTTTTGAAGTAACCTTTTATGCAGAGGCTCCACTCAATATCAACCTCTTGTAACTTCAGCTCATATTATATAATTTAATTTAATAAAATTTCGTATTTTACATAGCCCTAAACACTCTACAAAATTCGCCAGTGCCTTGACAACTTTACCCTCGCTCTGCATTCTTAAAGTTTCCGTTATTTTCTGCTTCTTCAGCTTTCAGTTGCACCCTCTTATTTTTAGCTTTCTATTTCGGACAAATTTCATAACTTTTCAGCTGCTTTTCAGCTTTTGAATCCATTAATAATCAACTCGGGCTACACCTTACCACACTGACAGTTCCAGCACGTTGTTTGCGAGTGCAGCGAGAAGAAAAACCCAAAAAAAAATGTAGGTAAAACTGGGGGACAGTCGATTGCATAACGCATAAATTTTCTGCTGTTTTTCCCGCTAACTTCTATGGCCGTAAAGCCAGAGCGAGGGAAAACATAGCGAAAACTTTTCCTGTAACGAGCCGCCAACTCGCATTGAGCTTGAGGTAATATGAGCCGCAGCCCGGGACGAAGACTGGGCTCAGCTCGGCTCGGGCTTGGAGGCTTGGAGGTTGTTGCCTGGTAATAATGACAGTATGTGTCACATTGCAACCCACACGCATTCAATTTTACTGCCAGCAACAACAACAAGCTTGCAATTTTATGAGGCATTTGGAAAAGAGACTCAGCCTCAGCCTCAGCATCAGCATCGGCATCGGCAACTGCAACTGTTGCTGGCTCGTTTAGTTTTTGGCTTCAGTCTTGGCGCAAATTTGATCCAATTGCGCACTCATTTAATCGTGATCTTTATGCGATTGTACAGTTGGATGTGTGTTTAGCCTTTTATGTCGAGCCCGTTGTTCGTCTGTCCTTTTTGCTCTCGTGTGACCTACATAACTTGCAGTTGCAACTGTTGTTGCTGTTGCAGCCGATGTTGCTGTTGTCGCTGCTGTCTTTGTTTAATTTAATTTGCCTGCGCCGCAATAATTATGTAAAAAAAAGCATGTCGCTGCCTTCGAGGAAGTTAATTAAGTGGAAAATAAATGTGTTTTCCAGCGAACTCGAACCCGATTCGGCCTTAATTGGCGATTGTCCGCCCGCCCCCCCCCCCTCTCTCTCTCTCTCTCTCTGTCGGTGTGTGTGGGAGGCAGGCAACATCCAGGATTTCCTCGCTTTGGTATTCTTTGTTTTTGACGAACTGGCGCACACATTGGCTGTGCATTTTCTTGCAGTGTAACTAATCAAGCTGTTTCCGCATTGTTCCGCCATCTACGGCGCTCTAGCTATGAAAACCCATTTATAGCTACGGGACAAAATTTTCTTCATTGCATTTCAGTTATTGCTTCCTGCACACAGCTTTTTCTTAAACTCATACGATTAATTTTTCTCGATTTGTGGCTTACCACTATTTTTGATTCGATAAAACTTACTCATTCATAGATTTTATAGCATGAGCTTTGTGGTTTAAGTTTTGGGTTGATAAGTTTTTGGAGTTTTTAATGATTTTCGACTAAAGTTTGATAAAAAAAAGTGTAGACCTTGAGATCTATGCAGGCTAGTTCTATGAAATTTGGTATGGAGTTTACTTTAAGCACCCTCTAACTCATGTGTATACGGGACATCCGGAAATCTACAAAGTTTAATTTTTTTAGCCATATTTTGTATATAAATGTGAAGATCTTGGGTTCTATGCAGGCTAGAGCTATGAAATTTGGTGCAGAGTTTACTTTAAACACACTCTAACTGATGTGTATGTTTTACATTCGAAATTCTAAAAATTTTTGCTAGTTCGTGCTTGCTTTTCATATAAATGTATAGATTTTGAGAACTATGCAAGCCAGAGCTATGAAATTTGGTATACAGGTTACACAATACACCGCGATGCTTACTTGTGTGTAAGCACACCTAAATATTAAGAACCTTTATAAGAAAATTAATTTAAAAGCACAATTTTAGAGTAATACCTATTGAGTACACATATTTAAACATACTATTTAATTAAACGCTCAGTTTCATTGGGTTCAAGTTGCTAGAAACATTTTTTGTATCAAAAACATAAACCTCACCTAGTATTTACAACCTTTTCTACCTTCAAATACATTACTTTTGAATGAAATCACATTTTGCCTATCGACTGGCAAAAATCGTGAAGACTTCCACGAGACTTCCGATTATGCGAGCGGAGGCTACGTCATAATCCGTTTGCCTCATCTCAACGAAGTTGTCTAAGTTCGTCGCTGTCTACGCGTATTTGATATGCCTCTCGAAAATCGGATTTGACATTAAGGCGTACTTCAAGTTAATGTCAGCCCAGAGAGAGTGAGAGAGACGTAAAAACTCTACGAAAATTATATGAAATTTCGGCCTCACCTCGCATCGCCTTGGTTATGTAATTAAGCCAGTTGCCATGGCAATAATTACCATAAAAGATACTCAGTAATTTGGCCTATTGAGCTGCGTGTAATTAAGATGCGCGGCCGGATATGAAAATTGACATGATTAGACGAAACTCTGCGCTGGTGGCATATAATTTTGAGCTTTGAGCTGCAGGTGGGACTAAAAAAACAGTGAGAAAAATAGGGGTAATCTTGTAAGATGAAATGGCAAGTGATGAAAAAATGTATATGCAATTTTTTGATAGAGATTTAAAGAGATTCTACAAAAAATTTCAATATTTTAATATTTCAAAAATATGTTATAATAATACATGGATTTTTTAAAAACGTTTATTTTGAATGGATAAAAGTCTAAATTATATTAGTTTATGAAGAATTTAGTTGAAATTATTTTAGGATATTTAGTATATTTTTTAAAGTAATTTTTAATATTTTTCAATTAGTGTTATATATTTATTTGAATATTTCTGAAAGCTTTTGAACGAAAGAAACAAAAATTTCAAATAATGATAGATAAATTAGTTTGGAATGAACGAATATAGCTAGAACTGTGTAAAGTAGTTATAATAATTTTCACATATATTTTAAATAAATTTCTAGTAATTTTTTAATTTTTTTCAAATGTTAAATTTTAATATATTTTACAAAATAAAAATATTGAAGGCGAAATTTCCGAAAAAATTGAATAAATTATAGTAAAGACAAATGTCTGCTTTGCTCATTAGCTTGACGTCTCGTGGCAACTCACTCGTTGCTTTCTCGCAGTGTATATGAAAAGTGTCAAGGGCAGGCTTGAATCACGCTCGAAATTAGCAGACAATATTAAATTAGCTTTATGATTCCAAAGAAATTTTCGCATTACCAGCGCCGGTTGGCGAAAGCCAACCAAATGTTGCACTCCTGCTGCAACTGCAACTGTTGCTGCTGCTGGCATGAATAAAACATTACGAAGGCGTGTTGCATGCGGCAAGAGAAACAATAACTAAAGGCGTTGCTGCTACCTTGTGCCGTGCGGTGCAAGCTGGCCGAGCGGTAATACGTCAATAACCGTTTAGCGTACAAATTGAAATTTTTATTAGTTACGGACGCCACGAAGCAGCAACAGCAACAGCAGCAACGGCAACAGCAGCAACAGTTGCAGCGCGAGCAACGGCAAAAAAGCAAAGCAAAGCAAAGCGTTGGCCCGCCGGCGCTACGGCAGCAACAGCAACAACAACAAAGCTGCTTAGACAGTTGCTGAGGGGTTGTAGCAGCAGCAGCAACAGTTGCAGCGTTGCAGTTGCAAGGAAGCCACACGAATGCCGTCGCTGAGATATCGCCAGAGATTATGTTTTGTGGCGGTAGCAGCAGCTGCCACCATTGTTTTTGTTTTGCCGCTGCTGCTGCTGTTGTTGCTGCTGCTTTTGTTGTTGTTGCTGTTGTTGTTGTCGCTGGCCTTTGGCTTGTATCGCGGCGCTGGCATCTGCGCGATGTGCAACACTTGCAGACAACTTGGCGCTCGTTTCTACCTGCTTCCTTCCCCCCGCTCGAAAGTTCAGGGCGCTATGAAATTTGTTTATAGAAATTAGCCAGGCAGCTGCCACGCCTAGACCGCCCCACGACTGTCTCTTTCTTTCTCTCTCTCTGTCTCAGCCTCAGCCTCCGACTCAGTCTCCGCCTCAGCCGCCGACTCAGTCTCAGCCTCTGTCTATCCGTTTATCAGCCCGCAGGTGATTAAGCCGTCGTCTCAGCCATTTGCATGTTGGTCGCTGTGTGTGTGTGTCTGTCTGTGTGTGTGTCTGTCTGTGTGGGTCTGTGTGTGTGGCTGCAGCTGTGACGTCTCTCTGACGGGTGTGTTGCATCCTGCTGTCACTCGGCTACTGCGCTTGGGCCACCCCTCCTGATAATATCGCTGATAGCTCTGTTGATTTCTGCGCACACAACAAATACATTTCCCTCTCCCGCTCTCTTCCTCTCCTTCCCTCCCCCTCTCTCTTTTCCTATCTTTGTTTCCCTTTTACTCGTGTTTATTTTCCTGTTTTTATTTCGCTTTTCTCAGCTGCAAAAGCCTTCAAAGCTGCAGGTTTTTGTTTTTTGAGGTTTTTCGGTTTATGATACTTTTGCACCCAAATCGTTGTTGACTTCATTTTAATAAAATCTTCATTTTATTTCGATGCCCTTGCAGAGTGCTTGAGCTGTTGCAGAAGACGTCGCTGAACCCATAAACGAAACTTAAGCAGCAATAATCGTTTTAGTTATCGGTTATCGAACTCTCTGGTTCTCATGTGACCTAGTTCATTGCAGTGTTTATATCGAAGCTCTTCGACTATATATTGATAATCCTAACTGGAATATCTATACATGGATAGATATATGAGTATATGTTAGATAGATAATGGAAAGACAAACACATAATGGATTGACAGATATATAACTATATATAACTTATTTGTACCTAGCAGGATCAGTACTTAAATATCTGAATTTATGTGTTAATAAATGATATGTAAAATAAATATAGATTATAAATATGTCGAAGCGTCAATTGCTTCAGTGTTCTTAGCACCTCGAGCAGCGAGCCCCGTTCCCTTCGTT
The DNA here is from genome assembly GCA_018151445.1 of Zaprionus inermis. Taxonomy (NCBI): domain Eukaryota; kingdom Metazoa; phylum Arthropoda; class Insecta; order Diptera; family Drosophilidae; genus Zaprionus; species Zaprionus inermis. Next base: position 2,302,160 of record JAECXD010000674.1, on the reverse strand, counting down.
GGTGCCATCGTTCCACTTGTAGTCGTTTCACAAAAATATCGTCTGTGTACTACGAATATTCTCCCAAGACTCCCTTCTCTCTTTTCATGCACGCTCGCTCGTCGCCAAAATCCGTTGCGCAGCTTGCTCATGACACACTTGCCATCCTGCTCATTCGCACACACCGCAAATAGCCAGTCCAGTCTCGCTCACACACTCCTTCGAGTGATGTACACAGAACGAACCAACGGAAGAGGCAATACACCAAACACGTAGGCACGGGTCTCACTCAGTGAGAAGATTTACAGTTAGTCCTCTCGCCGACTCTCGGTGATATAAAGAATACAAGACAGCAATGACGGTTGTTCTGTTTTCTCTATTCTTCTTTATTACAATTTTGACACACACAATATTCATGTTGCTGTACTAAATTCAAATAATGCTACCAATGCTCCGACACGGCCAATCCTGACTTTTACACGTCCTCGTGTACAAATTTAGCAATTCATGTTGATATGCCCTGCTCAAGTATTTCTTCCTCTTTCTTAAAATCAATTCAAAACATAATCTTTACAACTAATTTGATATTCAAATCATACAGATGAATGTCCAGATAGCGCACCAAGTCTACCTATGTTTCTCGAAGAGGCCTCTTGGATTATGACGTTACACCTTTATGCGTCTGTTTCAACGCCAGTACCCTCTCTGGCACTGTCTCTCGCGTATGTTTCAACGCCGCTTGTACCCTCACTGGTACCAATTGCGTCTGTTTCAACGCTAGTACCCTCACTGGCACTGTCTCTTGCGTATGTTTCAACGCCACCATTTGCGTCTGTTTCAACGCCACCACTCATCATATCCTCATCCATCTCCGCAGAAACTGTCTCGACCGGTAACGCCCTCAAACACTCATGAGGATACTTGTAGGTTCGCTTGCTTGTTAATGACTTCAAACAATATCGGTCTCCTTCAAGTAACTCGGTTATAACAAACGGGCCTTTAAATTTGGGATCTAGTTTGATCTGATTTCTTTCTTCGCACTTGAGCAGAACATGATCACCCACTTTATGCTTTACAACGTTTGCCTTACTTCTATCGCTTCTTTCCTTATCATAATTAGCATTACTTTCTATATTAACTTTTGCTTGTGCTCTTAGGTTCTGTAGATTATCATATTTTTCTTCAACAATATTCGATAGCATCCCTAATGGTCTTACGTCTTTTCCAATTAAAAGCTGTAACGGACTAAACTTAGTGACCCGATTGATTGTGCAATTTATTGCTAACTGAACCTCTTTTAATGCCTCTTGCCACGAACGTTGGCCTATCTCCACCGCCGTTAGTAAACTTTTAAGGGTACTCATTACCCGCTCGACCTGTCCATTCGCTCGACTAGCTCCTGTGGCAATTAAATGCAACTCGATATTATGCACAGAGCAAAACTCCTTAAACTCAGATCCCGCAAAGCATCGTCCCTGATCTGCTATGATACGGGATGGAACACCAAACAAGGAAATAACTGCCTTCACTGATACTATACAATTGGCTGCATCTATCTTCAGAGTATGGTGTAAATAAACGTATTTTGTAAACGCATCTATAAGGACTATAATATACTCTTTTTGGTCGTTCTTGCCACTTAGTTTACCCGTGATGTCTATATGTACCGTATGAAAGGGTATTTCGATTTTAGGAATCGGATGCATTTCTTGTTGTATTTTCCCAGATTGTGGTTTCGATAGTTTGCACGTGATGCAGTTGTCAACGAACTTTCGTACGTATTTCGTCATTCCTACAAACCAGTAACAGCTATACACTTTGTCAAGAGTCTTTTCCCAACCAAGGTGCATTATAGCCTCGTGAATGTGGTGAATGACAGCCCTCCTATAAGACCTTGGAACTACAGGTAACCAACGGGTTCTACCATTCCTCTGAATTTTACGATACAGCAAACCAGCTCTTAACTCATACGTACTAGCAAGACTCTCGTTCAATTCATTGTTTTGTAGTTTAGAGATTAAAGATGTTATTTCGAGATCTCGCTGCTGTTCAGCTATAAGCCAGGTGTCACTCAATTCAGTTAAATCTACACGCATTTCAGGAGCTTTGGCAGCAAACTGTAACTTTTTCGTTATCGGGTTTCTTGAGAGGAAGTCCGCATGCGCCATGCGTTTTCCCTTCCTATACACAATATCGAATTCAAAAGATTGTAAATACAACCACCATCGATATACCTTGTCATCTAACTCAATCTTTTGTTGACTTGCCTTTAAAGAGTTACAGTCGGTATATACTGTAAACTTGATACCCTTCAAATAATGTTGATAATATTTCACTGCGTTAAATACTGCCAGGGTTTCCAAAAGATATGAATTATACCTTGACTCTGCTGGGGTTGTACATTTACTGTAGTACTCAATAACATGGTTTTTATCGTTTATCTTGTGCATGAGTATCGCACCATAGCCCACAGAGCTAGCATCTGTATGAAGCTCAACCGGATATTGTGGATCGAAAATTGTTAATACCGGGCTACGGGTCAATGCAAAGATTATCTCCTTTCTCACTGCTTCATGATTTTCCTTCCAGTCAAAACTATTATTGTCTTTAGAAGTAAGACAAAATAGAGGCTTTAAGGTTTCAGAGAATTTTGGAACGAATTGTCGAAAGTATGATGCTAGTCCAATAAACTGTCTTAGCTGCGTGACCGTTTGCGGAGGTGGCAATTCAACTAATGCCTGCAACTTTCGAGGATTAGGTCTAAGCTCACCTGCCTCTACTTCGTAACCGAGATACTCAATTTTTTGATTTTAAAAATGTACATTTTTCGAAATTAAATGAGAATCCAGCTTGAATGAGAGTTTCTATGACTGTCTGTAATCTTGAAATTGCCTCCATTTTAGTTTCGGCCACGACCAATACATCATCCATGTAAACCACAACATACGAATACGAAAGTGGCCCCAACGCTTTTATTATTGCCCGCTGAAACACAGACGGAGCATTCTTTAAACCAAACGGCATTGCCACAAATTCGAACTGCCCTTCCGGTGTAACAAATGCCGTACGCTCTATCGAATCTGGGTGAATAGGTATTTGGTAGAATCCGCTGGCCATGTCCAGACAAGAAAAATACCTTCCCCTACGCAACCTTGCAATTTGATCCGAGATAAGAGGCAATGGGAATTTATCCGACACTGTATTAGCGTTTAGCTCTCTATAGTCGACGCATAAGCGATCAGTTCCGTTTTTCTTTCTTACCAATAAAATTGGACTCGCAAATGGGGAACAGCTCGGTCTTATAATATTTGCCGTCAACAACTCGTCAATCTTTGCACGAACAGTTTGCTTCTCATCTACACTAAGCCTATATGGTCGCCTTTGTACCGTTTTATTTGGATCTATTAAACGAATTTCTAACTGACCTGTGTTAACTTGTGTCTTTGGAACTCCTGAGATAAAGTGTTGCATGTATGGTTTCAAGACGTTTATTAAACGGCTCTTGTCAGCTTCATTCAACTCTACATTTTCGTTAATACAATTTTCATATGTTTTGGGTTCAGTTACAACATTAATCAGTTTTACTTTATAAATGCAGAATCTGTCTGACTCAATCGTCACTCCGAAACCTTGACTTAAAATCTCCCTGCCTATCATGATATCGTGTTTCAAGTACTTGTCCATAATGACATGAAATAACATTTCCAGGATAAAGTCATTAATGGTAACATTGGTCAAAATTTGCGTAGAGCTACATACAGAATCGTTTCCAATACCCTTAAGCATTACTACATTATGAAGTCTTTTTCCAGAGAATTTCCCAGCAGCGCTTTCCTTAATGAGTGAACACTCGGCTCCGGAATCAAAGCAAAAATCAACGAACTCACCAGAATGAACGAGCACACCTTTTGGTTCCATTACCGAACATATGTTAACTCTCTTTTCAGTGCTTTGTCCAATCAAAGAGCACCCAGTAGAAATGTGTCCAGCCTGTCCACACTTATAGCATATTACGTTCGACTTTTGCTCTTTTGGCTTCATACCAACGCCTCCAGCATGCCCGCTCCCCGATGATTGTGATTCCCGACTTTTCTTCTGGCGGCAGTCTGCGATTTTGTGCCCTGACTTTCCACAATAATGGCAAATGATGTTTGAAAATTTCTGCTTCTTCCTTTCTGGCCCCAAAGTTGTGTCTGCCTTCGAAGTCTCTTGACGCTGCCCGATTTCGTATACCTGCAACTGTTGCTGCAATTCGCTACGCGACTTGATGTTTGTGGTGCACACAAGCTTTTTCAGTCTGCTGTCCAGTTGCGCAGTATGCGCAAGTACAACTGACACCAACAATTCCTCGCGCTCCATATTTTTCATTTTCGTCATTAGCGAAGTGACTAGGCGGCTTGCATACGACGACATGCACTCTCCAATCCCTGGGCGTCCTTCTAGCAGCTTGAGAAGTGTTGCTGCAGCTGTTTCTACGCCGACAAATCTTTGCGTAAATAGTTGCTTGAATTCAACCCAAGTCATGCCAGGAAAACAGATCTGTGAAAGCCATTGAGATGCATTGCCCTCCAAAGCTTTGCTGAGAGCAATCACAAGTGCACTACCCTCAAGTGGGTTATCAGTAAAAATCATGTCGGCCGTAATACTCCAAGCACATGGATCGGCGCCAGCAGCTTCGGGATTGTATTTTGGTAAAAACACCGTCTTTGGCTCACGAGGCGCTGCGCTAGCCTGCACTGTTCGCAGCAACTCCATAAAATTTCTATTTTGTTGCTCCAAAATTTGTCGCAACTCAGAGTTAGGAGGGTCGAATCCCACTTCTGATGTCGAAGCGTCAATTGCTTCAGTGTTCTTAGCACCTCGAGCAGCGAGCCCCGTTCCCTTCGTTGGTGCCATCGTTCCACTTGTAGTCGTTTCACAAAAATATCGTCTGTGTACTACGAATATTCTCCCAAGACTCCCTTCTCTCTTTTCATGCACGCTCGCTCGTCGCCAAAATCCGTTGCGCAGCTTGCTCATGACACACTTGCCATCCTGCTCATTCGCACACACCGCAAATAGCCAGTCCAGTCTCGCTCACACACTCCTTCGAGTGATGTACACAGAACGAACCAACGGAAGAGGCAATACACCAAACACGTAGGCACGGGTCTCACTCAGTGAGAAGATTTACAGTTAGTCCTCTCGCCGACTCTCGGTGATATAAAGAATACAAGACAGCAATGACGGTTGTTCTGTTTTCTCTATTCTTCTTTATTACAATTTTGACACACACAATATTCATGTTGCTGTACTAAATTCAAATAATGCTACCAATGCTCCGACAAATATATGATATATATAGGTTAGACAGATGATAGATAGATAATACAGGTGTAGATGAAACGGAAGTAATGGTTATGGGATGAGAGATAAATTAAGGATAGATGGATACACAGTATAAAGATGAATATATAGATAGTTAAATAAATAGATAGATAGATAGAAAGATAGGTGGGTAGATAAATGGATGAACAGACAGATAGATAATAAGAAAGATAAATAGATATATAGATAAGTAATTAGAAAGATAGATTGTTCGATAGATGGACAGATAGATAGATAGATAAATATATAGATAAATTGATAGCTAGATAGATATAATGATCAATAGATAAATGGATAGATAGATAGATTAAAATAATATAGATAGATAATAGATAATGACAAAAATGGAGAGATAGAAAGATAGTTTGTTCGATAGATGGATATATTGATATATAGTTAAATAGATCAACAGATTGATATATAGAAAAGCAGATAGAGAAATAAATAAATTTGTAGATATATAGTTATATATATATATTACCATACAGATAGCTAGTTTTATAGATAGATAGAGATATATAGCCTAGATATTCCTCCAACTCTATATACCTGCCGCAAAAGAGCTAGAAAGACTATAGATACCCCTTGAGCGGCAAATCGGACAGGGTATGCAGGGCAGCTGGCGCGGTCGCCCGCAAGTCTGCCACTTCGGCGCGAATATCGAGATTCCCCATGCATGTCTATAGTGTGCTACGACTATGACTGCTATAATTATATAGAGAACGCTCGCCGTATCACAGTTGCCACATAAATCAAAGCTTACTCGCGGAGTGGAAGGGGAATGGGGAGCCGGCGGAGATAGACGAAGCTACCACGCGCGACTTTTCGCTCTGAAATCATAATTCTATGCTGGCGGCACAACTATCGCATCCGTTGCCACTGTGCCAACCAGTTTACAGTGCTGGCAAATAGTCATGCAACACTTGGCAAATTTTCTTGTAATTTTTTTTTTGTTTTGCTCGCATCCGTCTTCGTAATTAGACGCTCATAATTAGCCGCAGCTGAGTGTAGAAAGTGGCTAAATTAGTTGATTATTAGCGCGATAAGATTTAATTAGATTTTTGTGAAAGGCAGGCCAAGTATTGGACTACTGACAAGGAGTTAGAGGGGCGGGGAGGGGGGGAGCACATTTCCGTTTCGATTTCAAGTTGAAATTTATCTTACTCAATGCGACCTTGATCGCACGCGGCGAAGCGTGGCAAATCGCCGCCAAACTTGCAACGTCTGTTCTACCGCTGCCTCTGCCTTTGCCTCTCGTTTGTTTTGTTTTTTCCCCCCGCACTTTGTTTGTTTGCCTCTTGCTTGTTAGGCACAACAGAATCGTAAAACTGTAAACACGCCGAGCATAAATTGCAACTCACACACAGCCGTACTTAACCCACTTTGCAGTTGCTGCCACTGCCGCATCGAGTCGCGTCGAGTTCGCAGTTCGCGGCAGCAGGCAAACAAAGTCGACCAGTTGTGGGCTGGCTGCGTTGACAGACGGCAATTAGACGTCCTTGCACCGGCCAAGCCCCGAAAAAGCTGCAGCAGCTTGAGCAGGTGCCACGACGGCAGCGCAAGTATTGATGACTTTGAGTGCAAAGATTACACGGGTTCGAAAATACTTTACAGCAATAAGCTGTGCATCAGCTGGTCGAGCTCTACCCGAAGGGATTTGGTAGATCTCTAGCAAAGTGCATGGCAAATTTCCTATCTGTAGCTCTTTTAATCACCGAGATCTGTAATGTTATCGGCTACAAAACAGCTAAATATATGTTGAGGTTGAGCTAAGCGCGATCTTAGCGTGTGTACTGTTAATTACCAGTGTAGTCAAAGTAGATACCAAATTTTTTGTCTTTAGCTGCTAAAATAACAGAGATCTGGCAAAAGTACCGAGGCATACTATAGGTACAGGCTAATAAATTTGTAACCAAACAATATATCAATGTTAGCTAGTTTATTTCTCAAGAAATAGGCTAGTTTTGTTATCATTTACGTATGTTCTTGTGAAACAGTAAAATTTGGCTTAAGAACTAGGCTTAATAATCGGATAATATCTATTTTTGTGGGCGGTAGGCGTGGCATTCGAAATTAGAAACAAACATGAGTTGAGTATTGTTTACCGGCACCTGCATACCAAATTTGTTGCCTCTAACTGCAGTAGTTGCTGAGATTAGCGCGTTCATACAGACGCTTATGTCTAAAGCGACTTGGTTGTATATAAATAAATAAAGAAAATAAATATAACTTATTTAAGCAAGCAAGGCAAATGCAGTTCATAGGTTTAGGGCACTAGAATATTATTTGCTTACACACTATTAAAGGAAGCTACATATTTCAAATTTTACAGCCTTATTTTAAGCATAAGCCCTGGTTTTATATAAAATAAATTACAAAACACAAAGAATCTTAGTGACAGAGTATAATATCTTTCAGAAAATTGAAAAATACTGTTGTTCAGCCTTTAACATAAACTGCATGACTAAGAAATTGAAAATACTGAAAATAAACCAAAATTCGACTTGATAAAGCTGCAAGAGCCGGGCACATGTCGGTTATGGGAATTAAGAAATTGTCAGCCCATTTCAATTTGGACTTCAATTTCGCTTTAATTTTCCATTTTCAATTGAAATTTCTCGAGCGCGAACACCTCGCCCGCATCAAGATCGCCACATTTGCCCACTGTGCGTGCTGCGGCACAGCATCTGGCAAGCGCGGGCTGACACATTGAATTGGCTGACGCCGCGTGCTGTCAACGTACCCGCTCTTAGAGATTAACCCCCCCCCCCCACCAACATACACCCTCTTCGATTGTTGCTGCTGTTGTTGCTCGGTTAATGTTGTCAGCGACGCATTTGCAACACGCGCGCGATTCGCAGTGCGTAAAATTGCCTGGAAATACGAGCTTCCTGGAATGCAGTGAGCGCAGCAACGGGCGTTGATGGCCCTTTTTAGCCATAAAAAGGCTATAAATTAAAATCAAACTAGCCGGGGAAAAAAGAAGCGCGAGGTGCGCTCGAATTGTTGTTCGAACAAGTACATAAAGGGCATGCCGCCAACAGCAACAGTAATAACAATGGCTCAGTTGACCCATTTATGCAGATTTCGTTAATCGCGCAACAATGGAAGCAGGCTAAACATACCCTGTAAGCTTACGTGTGAGTGGTTTATGCTAGCCTGAATGTTAAATTTAATTTAAAGGGTTTTGTTGTACATATAAACTGCCTGTACTCATTTATTTAGATTTATAGGTATGCCAGTGAATTTATTTAAAAAAAAGTCAATTTGCGTAAATTGAAAATATAAAATTAGTCGATTTAAGTAAATTGGTATTTATACGGTAACTAACAGTCTTTCAATCAGTGTATTAAACAGAAAATTTATGTATAACAATTTTTATTAGGTATCAACTAGTCAGTCAGTCATTAATTAATACGAGAAATTTCTAAAATTAAATTACAATAAATTGTGTACAAATAAATAAATATAAAAATGGACACATAAATTTAAGTTTATACTTATTTACAGCATATCAATTAGTCAGTCAGTAAATATTTTTTCATATATAGAGCAGCGGCCATAAATTTACCATTAAAGGGTATTTAGTAGCCAGTCCAATGTGCTCTTGAATACTGTTTGTTGAAGATTTTAAAGATATAGAAGAAAATTGCTGCTAAAGCTGCCTGTTTGTCATTATTTTTATGCCTTTTATAGGGTATGCTCGGAGTCCATCAAGTTTGCAGCTATTTGCTTATCTCCTTTATCTGATGTTGTCGGCACAAAGAATATTGTGTCATTTGTCATGTTGATTTATGCTCGTATGTACTTATTGGCGTTTAATGTTGTACAAGATTTTCACACGACGCCAGCTCCGACTCCAACTTCAACTCCGACTCCATCCCGGCTCGATACCCGACTCCAACTCCAACTCCAGCTCGAGCTGCGTCTGTGGCTTGCCTGACCCAATGCTGGCGGCAACCTTGAGGCCGGCCCAGGGGCTTGCATAACGACAGCTGTACGCATTATGTTTTGGATCATACAGTCCAAACATAGCACAGTTTTCAGCTTGAACTACTACACTTCGAGAAATTACATGATCATAGCGAATTAACTTTGAGTTTGTAAATAATTTCAAGGAATCTCATTCAATTTCCACTCTGTATTATATATTTGAAACTATACGATGCAAACAAATCAAGAAATATATAATGCAATTATTCGTCAACAAATTTAGAACATATCTAGAACATATTGTTACAGAACCATTATAGTAACACACTATTGCACTCTTTTACTTCGTGCAATAATGTTTCGGGTTTACAGGTCCTGGTTTGCAAATTATTTTCATACATTTTTTACTTGTGCGTATTGAAATAATAATGTTCGGTTTCAATTCACAACTTTTAATTTTATCCACTCGCAAATTGCCACAAAGTTCTTTTACGCATTTTTGGTTCAATTTGATTTTCATAATGTCTGTATTACTGAGAAAAACGTCTTTACTTCCACGAGCAGCTCTTCGATAGGCTTCGATTTGTGTAAAACACGCTATGAAGGGAATCAAATTTTTTAGTTAGACTGAATACTGTACTGCTTATATAATACACGTATACTTATTATGACGTATTCCCTGCGCCTTTTAATCAGGCATTTTCAGCTGTTTTCTGATAAATTAAGCCATGACTTATTGTGTGTCAATTGTTTATTTAATTATGTTGCTTATGCCTTACAAAAAAAATCTAGCCACTTTTTGATTTTCCTTCCGATGAAACCCAGCAAACAGCATACAATTTCAGTTGTTCTTTGTACAGGGCTCGTATCTAAATCTAAATAGCTTAAATCAGCTAGTGAATGTGGATATGATTGTGCGATCTGAGCTAGAGACACTTTAAACGAAACAAAGCAGAGTCATCAGTTGGAGAAAGACATGATAGAACTGATATATCGTACTTACATACTGTCAGCAGCATTTGAAGAATTATTATTATTTTCATTTCACAATTTATAAAAAAAAAACAATTTCGGTTCTTGACTTGCAGCTTTTTAGCAAATGTTATGATGATCTATTTTCGCACTGTATATATATGATATATTTTGTTAATTATATAAGAATGTTACGGTCAATTTTACTAATAAGCCATACAAATGCGATTACAACGGTTGGTTCCTACACAACCTTTTTATTCCTACTACTGATAGAGTAGTAAGGCATTTGAACATTGTGCCAACTGAAAAGGTATTGAATGGGCAGAAGAGTGTACAGGCGATTCCAAAAAGTATATATATAATCGAGATTAGGTGTGCGAGGTATTTCACAGCCGAACATAGTCGATTTTAGCCATTTTATTTTTTTATTATTTTTAAAATTATTATATCATACTAAAAGCAGACTTGGCTTTTTTAAAAGCATCAAAAATCTGCTTCAAATTATTTAAATCCTTTTTGATATTAAAGAATATATAAGCTATCTAACATTTTTTTTTATCAATTTGCAACACTGTGCGAGAGCAGCGCACATAAATCATGCATTGTTATTGCTACCGCTAACAGCGGCTCATCAATAAAACGCGCTGGCAATAGAAACGCAATTGGCTAATCCGCTGCTGCCGCTGAGATGCTGCGTGGGGTGGCTTGGCGTGGCGCCTGGATTAATGAGCGCGCCACGATTAGAATCAATTGGAATTAATGAACATTCGAGGTGACTTTGATTTTGTTTAGCAACAAACACGCACAGCGGGAAGTCGCCAAATGCAAAAAAAAAAGAAGCTGGCAAAACCAAAAAAAAAAAACAAAAGACTTAGGCAACGAACTTGACGGCAAGCGAGCCCGTCCGTCTGCCTCTCGACTCTCGGCATATTAATTTCACATGCCCGCTGCATAATGAAAAGCGATTTTATATTGCTCGGCCGCCTGCGGTCGTTTATAATCAAGTTAAATGCGCGCGCGGCTATAAAACGGCGACTTATCAACCAAACGCCGCCAAATGGCACAGGATGCTGATGCATCCTAGAGGGGGAGAGAGAGAGAGGGAGGGAGGGCGGGATGGCAGATAGCGAGTGCGAGCATTAGCAGAACAACGAGCAAGCGATGTCGTTCGCCGCGTTCCGCGTGCCGCGTGCATTGCCTTTTTTATGGCAATTTTCACCGTGGCCGTGGAAAAACCCCGCCAAATGCATCGACAATTCGGGCGACTTTATAGCTCGCTCGCCCGCTGTGTGTGCGCAGTGTATAAAACTATCGTTTATCGTCTTTTATTTGCATTATTTATGCAAAAGTGAGTGGCGCAAGAGAGAGAGAGAAAGAGAGAGAGGGAGACAGTTAGCTAGAAAAGTGCGTTGCAATGCAAATGCGCCTTGCCACACTGAAAACATTTTTGCGGCGCGAAATAATCGAAAGTCATAAAATAAATATTATCGATGTGTGAAGAGTTTCTTCGGCTTAGAATTGGCAACGAGTCTTCAATCTTGTAGTCTTGTAGCTTATGGTAAGTGCAACTTTTGCTTTTCTTGGCACTTTCTGTGTGGTATTTTGTAGTATTTTCTACACAGTTTCAATTCCCGAACTTATCAATGAACATGCGATTTTAGCAGGCCGAAAAAATGGAAATCCATCAAAGATCTATTAAAATTCTAATAGTTTTTTTTTAAATTAAGAAAATTTTAAATATTTCGAGCCATACGAAAATTTAATTATTTCCTTTATGATCAGATACTGCGCATGCGCAGATCAATAAGTTTTTAAGTTAAGATCAATGAACTTTTTGTAATTTTTCAATGTTTTCAAATGTTCAAAATTTTTTTATGCCGATCTACTTTATGTAAAACTCTATATTCTATTTTATTTTAATCTAAACTTAAACTTAAAACTCTATATTCTATTTTATTTTAATCTAAACTTATTTTAAAGTTAAAATACTTGCATTTTCTAGTTTTTCCACTATTATAATATTTTATAAATTTTTTCTAATTGAATAATAATCTTGAAGTCTCTCTACTAATTAATCTAAGCTACTTTTAAAGCTTGAGATCAGTTTATTTATTAATTTTTAAATTACTAGAAAATATTTCTATTAATATTTGCTTAGATAGTTCCATATAATTCTAGATTTTTCTCTATAAAAACAGTTTTTCTAAACGCAGTGGCTCAGCTCACGTTCCAATCGTAAAAAATTTAATAAAATTTCTTGCATATTTTGAGCGTGCAGCAGACACACAGAGAGAGAGGGAGAGAGTGAGAGTAAGAGAGGAAGAGAAAGAGGGGAAGCAAGAACCAGAATGTAGTAAGAAGGAAGAGCTGGAGGGGTTTCCTAACCGAGTACGTTGCGTTGGCATTGAAAACTATTCAAAATATGCTCGAAAATATCTGCTTGGCATCTTTTTGTTTTCGTCTTTCTACTTTTCGCTGCGGTTCGCTTTGTTTTTCATTGGAAACACGAATGCGGCAGCAACAGCAGCGGTGACCGGGGCAGACGCTATCGATCAACATGCAACGCGCGGGGATCGCTTAGATTTCAACACAATGGAACGTCGGGGGTTTCGATTTCAAAGCCAGATCGCAGGCACGTAGCCAGGGCCAGCGAGTTGGGGGATTTCAGTGACGTTTGATGCGCACCTTTGATAAGGATGTGGCCGCCGATGCCGATGCCGATGCCGATGCCGATGCCGCAGTCGACGTTGACGTTGACGCTAACGTTGTGGCATAACACACCTCAGAAAGTTATGCGAAGAAGGTGAAGGCATAAAGGGGCGAGTCGGAGTGAGAAATAAGGTAGACAAAACCAATCAAACTAATTCCGAAGACAATGCTAATCCTTTTTTTAACCACAAGTTAAAGCTGAGGTTAGACTGTTTTCAATTAGAAATTGAGCTTAATTTGTAGTTAAAATATAGTTACAGTTAACTTCTGATTGTAATATAGCAGGAAGTCTAGTTTAATTACTGGTTAATAAAATACATTTCTTAGTTACGCAAAAACTTACCTCCAGTTAAACAAGAACACATAGGTACAGTTAACTTCTGGTTAAAATTAAAAAAAAATATACATTATAATTGCAGTTTAATATGTTCTTTCTACATTAATTTAAACGGTTTACTATTTTTAAGTAAGGTTTAACTTCAGGTTAAACTTCAGTTTAACCATTAATCGTAGCTACAGTTAACTTTTGGTTAAAATACAACAAAGACCCCATTGTAAATGTATAAAATAAAATTATCAACTCTACAAAATCTATGAAATGCTTAACTTCTGGTTAAAATGCAGGTAAATAAAGAATCATAGATAAAAATAACTTCTGGTTAAAATATAACAAAAAAAACCCACTCTGAGTACAGGTTAATGTTTAGAATTTGTAAATTTTCCGATATCGTGAAACATCAGGTTAAACTCCAGTTAATACTTACACTTAACCTCTGGCGAAATCTAAAACAGGTTTAACTTCGAGTTGAAATGCAGTTAAACACAGACCCGCAGATATAGCTAACTTCAGGTTAAAATCGAATTACACAAAGACTCGTAGATACAGTTAACAGTTTAGTCAATTTGAAATCGAACTCTAGCCTGGTTTTAATCACAGTTGAATGTGAATCCAAGTTAAAATCAGTGCAAAATCATTGCCAATTTATCATTTAGTTAGACAACTGCTGGTTAAGCGGTTGAACACTTGAACTACAGGTTAATAAACAAACCGCCGATCAAAGTGTGGCAATTGTAGCTCAAAGGTTTCAGATATATTGTTTCTACAAAGACAGTTGCGTTCACAATAAAATTTAAGGCTAAAAACGATATCGACAATGGTTTGTTTAGTTGGCTCGTTTCGACTTGTTGCTTCAGCTGCGCTTCGGGTCCCATTTGCAGCGCTTACGGCGCTGCTCTCCCTCCGCGCCCTCCTCCATGGTCTTGCAGCGATAGATGTATTCCATCAGCAATTCCGGCTGCAGAATGGCGCCCTCATCCTGATTGCGCGATGGACTCTTGCTGCAGCAGGCTATGCTGTGCGAGCGCTTGCGACTCGTCCTGTGTGACGGTGACTGGGAGCGCGAGTGCGAGTGTGACTGTGACTGGGAGTGCGAATGTGGCTGTGACTGGGTGTGTGAGTGTGACTGTGACTGGGTGTGTGAGTGTGAGTGTGGCTGTGATTGGGAGTGCGAGTGTGACTGGGAGTGTGACTGGGAGTGTGACTGGGAGTGTGACTGGGAGTGTGACTGTGAATGTGACTGTGACTGTGGATGTGAACGAGAGTGTGACTGCGAGTGTGACTGTGACTGCGAGTGTGACTGTGACTGCGAATGTGACTGTGGATGTGAACGAGAGTGTGACTGCGAGTGTGACTGTGACTGCGAATGTGACTGTGACTGTGGATGTGAACGAGAGTGCTTATGCGAGTGTAAATGAATACGCGTATGCGAGCGTGGTTTTGAGCGCGAAGAATGCGTATGCGAACGTGACGTCGAGTGTGATCGTGACTTCGAATGCGATCTGTGCTGCCGCAGTACCCTCAGCTCGACAGGCATAGCCTGTTGTAGCTGCAAACACGGCACCAAGTGCTTCGGCTCAGGCTGCCGCTGCAGATGCGTCTGCTGCTCATCCACATCCATCGGTTCGGACGCAGACTGCTCCTGTGACTGGAATGTGCCTTGCGACTGTGCCGGTGACTGCGACTGCGACTGCGACTGCGCCTGTGCCTGCGCTTGCGCCTGCGAATGCGACGCGCTCAGTTTCTTCTTGGACAAACTCTGCAAGCGCTTCGATCGTCTCAGGCCGCGTATATGCTGCAGACGCTTGCGCGGCTTGCCGCGTCCCTGGCAGCTCTTGCGCTTGCCCACAACGCGCTTGACGAATCTACGTCTACCGCGGCCCGAGCTGCAGGACATTGCCGACGCCCCCTGCACATCCAAGCCATCCGATTCCAGCGCCTTCAACGGCTGATAGATATTGTCTTCGATAAGTCGATCCATCGGCAAACTGGTGTGATACGCATTGGCGGCCAGCTCGCGATATTTGGCCTTTTTCTTGGACGTCATCTTCGACCACATGCGCTTGGAGGATTTTCGGATTTTGCTGGATTCGCGCAGCGTCATATGATTCTTACCCAGCTTGTCAAGCGCCAGCAGACGCATCTCGTTCAGGAAATTCTGGAACGGCATCGGCGATGCCATCTTGCGTAGCATACGCTCGCGTTCGGCTTCGATTGTGCTCGCCGTGAAATAGACGCGACGATTCTGTTCAAGCGGCGACAGGGCGTAGCTGTAGCAACGCTGCATGGTGCGAAATAGCCAACTCATGTTTCTTCGGTTCCGATCATATATATATATATATATGATATATGATATATATATATATATATATATTCCTATATATATATATATATAGAGATATTATTATCGTTTCCTATTCGATGTTGAAATGTTGTGCGTAGCTCTCCGTTTTTAACTATTGTGATTGTAGTCCGGCATTATATGAACTTCACCTGCTGACACTAGTTCCAATTGCTGCTGCGTTCGAGCGAGGTGTTAATCCCTGCGGTTCCTGGAAATCGCAGCTGATCATGATCATAAACTCGCTCGCCCCGATAAGCGGACAGCGCATCGCAAGCCCGACAAAACCAACTCTGATAAGAACTTTGTGATTTAGGAGGCTGCAGGCCATAAAACGCTCAAGCACTCGCATCCCGCACAGCATAGCACAGCTTCACGGTGTTTTATCACCGCTTGTTAACTGTGGAAAGTGTGTAAATTTACACACCGAATCGCCGCAGGTGGTGTGGAGCTGCCCCTCCCCTCCCCCTTCAGCGTTCGCGTTCGGTTTTACTTTCAATGTTGAAAAAGTTCTTCTCTTACTGCGCTTCTTGCTACGTTCGAACAGGTTCGCAGCGTGAAGCGGTCACGGTTTGCTCGCTCTGTTAGTGCGCTGTTAGTTAACAGCGGCAGGCATTGCAGTGCGTGGGTGCAACTGAAAGTGAATAAGTATGCAAAGGTTTATGCACTTGATTTCCTTAAATTTAAAAAATATTTAAATTTATATAGAAAAAAAGGGGGGCTTTATTTATTTACATATTTTAATGTCTGCAATTATTACAAATGTGCAAATTATGTGTTCAACTTTGCTTCGATTTTATAATAAAATAATGAAATATATAAAAATCTGTTAATCTATGTGTTTACCTTGATACAGGCTTGTCTATAATTAAACCTTATCAGGTTCTGTCTCCCCTTTCATTCACACTCATTCTCAGTGCAATAAAAATATTAATTATTGTTGCTTATCTGCGGCCTCTTATCACTTTGCTGCCACTGGCATTTGTTTATTTATAAACATTTTAAATTTGGCTCATCTTTTCAACTGCGCTGCCCACTGTCGCAGCGAGTCGAGCTTGAAACTCTACGAATGCAACTCCAACCCTGTTAAGCACGCACTTGCAAAAACTTGTAAATAAATGTTAATAACATTTTATTTTGCTTTGTGAGATGTCTGTTATTTAAAGGTTTTTGCTCGTGCACTGTTAGCGATGCAACAACAGCGCGCGCAAATGTTGCGTTCGCTCGACGCCAACATGTTGGCTGCGAACACGCGATCGTCAGGCCAATCGGTTGCGCCGTTTGTCAGTCCGCTAACGTGAGCCCAACTACGCAGACGTGTGTGCGGTTCGGCGAGAAAAGTTTTGCTCTTTTTGACAAACGACGACGACGTCGACGTCGCGACGGTCGACACGATTTATGAATGAGCATCGCGCAGCGTGAGACAGACAATAATTCCCTCAATACACAAACGCAGACGCGCGGTCGGAGAACGTGAACGAAATTACAAAACAAAATCGAGGAAAATAACATAAAAAAATATACGATAAACAAGAACACACTCATACAACATACAAACACACACACACACAACGACAGACAGACACATAAACACACTCGACATCGAATTCGAAACGATACCGTACGATACGCGCAGTGTGTAAAAGTTTATTAAGAAAGAAAACGTTTGTTTTGCTTCAACAACAAAACGCAACGCAGTGCAACGAAGAGAAGAGAAACGAGCGCGGAAATTGCAATTGCAAACAAAACAAACGCTTCGATTGTCGTGTGTGTGTTGGGTTTTTTTTTCGGGCTTCGCATTCGCACTCTACCGCCCCGGCGACGCAGCACATGAAAGCGAAGCGCAAAGAAACCAGGAGAGAGAAAAATACAACAAAAAAAATTACAGCAAGAAATCTAAAGCTAAATAGTGCGTAAAAATCGGGAGTGTAGGAGTGTGCGTGTGTGTGTGAGTTCTGCGTGCGTGCGTGCGTGCGTGTGTGCGTGCGTCAGTGCCAGTGCCAGTGCCGCCAGAGTGCGTGAGAGAGCTTCGCAGAGAGAGCGAGAGAGAGAGCAGAGCAGAGCAGCGCGACGTGCGTGTTTTTGTTTTAGATTAAGTAAAGAAAAAAAAAAACAACCAACAAGAAGTATTTCGAAATTGTGAATTGAAATCGAAATTTAAAGTGCTACGGAAATTGAAATCTGTGTGAAAATTGATTTGAGCGTGAATTATTTGTGTGCCAAAAGTGTCTACGTGCTTACTCACTCCACTCTCATTCATCTCTCTCCCCCAAATTTCTGCGTCTAACCGCCGCTGCAGCCGCAACGAAAAAGGTAAATGCGAAGGGGGCAAAATAAAGAAGAAGCGCAGCGCCAGCTTATTATCAGTTATGTGCAAACATAGGCTTATCTCTTCTACTGCAACAGCAATAACAGCGACAACATCTGCAGCTGACAGTGTTTATGCGCGACGTTTCTTAGAACGCGACGACGTCACAGTTTCAGTGTTAGAAAACATTTAGTTGCTCTCGCTATGTTTGCACTTACTTTCACTCCAAAAAAAAGAGACAGAAAAACCGAAATAAACACAAGTTTAGATAGAGTCTGAAAAAAGCTAACTAAGCGTGACCTGTGCATATGCAAATGCACGACCCGAGTGTACCCTGTGAATAAGTTAAATGTGATTTTCAGTACGTTTTTGGTATAAATTAGAAATTCTCATTCGCAATTCTAATATCTTAATATCTCCTTGATTCTCATTAATATAACAGTTATTTGAAGTGTTATAAAAATGCAACTTTGTGCTTAGTGTAAGAATTTTTTGAGAGAAAGACTTTACCATGATTGCAAAGCCCGTATTTTTTAGTTTCTTTTATAACTCGGGTATTTCAAGAGCAAATTTGTTGAAATTTTGTGAGCAGTCTAAGAAATTTAAGAGGAAAATAATTGTTAAACAACGCCGAGTCAGTTCTTATTAGTTTTCCTTATAACTCTTCCATTTCAAGTGTGATCGTAATGAAAATTGGGAACAGTCTGAGAAATGCGAGAACAACAGAGTCAATTCTCATTAGTTTTCTTAATAACTCGGCTATTACAATTGCGATTACAATTAAATTTTGTGTGCAGTTTTAGAAATTCGAGAGTAATGTGTGTGCCCAGGTTTTGTAGGTAAACAGTGCAAATTGAACGTAAAAATTGCCGTAAATTGTTTATAATATTTTAATTTTACGATCTTAATGTTGTGCGAGTGCCTAGAATGGCAGTTGCCATGACTACAGGGTATGGAAATAAATAAAAACAGAAACAGAAACTCTACTCAAACCGGCATATGCCACACACACACACACACACTCACACGCACACAGAGACACTTGCACTATCACTATCGCAATTGCCTGCGCCGGGCTCTGTGTCCGGGGTTGGCTCTGGGTCTCGCTTAGGTTTGGGTTTGGGTCGGGTCTCCCTCTCTCTCTCCCTCTCGCTCTCCCCCTCTCTTTCCTTTTTAGTGCTGCGACTAGAGCGCTTTATCTTGTCAGCGCGTTGAGTGGTGGCTCGTCGTCTCGACTCCAAAATGATATGGTGATAACCTATATAATATACCATACACCATACATAGACACCAGGCCAGAGCGTATGTATGTACAGTTAGTTAGTCGCACGCATTATCTGCAGCTCGATGGGGCTGCTACTGTCTTCAGCGACGGGGTCTTTCATCACTGATCTGATCGTGCATTTGCACTTGACTCGTTGCGGTGACTTTATCGCGCTTTTTTTTAAAAACATTTCCGTCAGCGTTTTCGTTTTCGTTTTCTTTCTGATTCATAAATCAAAAGACTGATTTCTGTGCGATCTATACACGATTATATTGGCTGATCGTACAGATTTGTTTATTTATATTGTCTGGCTTCAGAAGAATTTCTCAGTTGTTTCATCGAATACAATAATAAACACACAATACATTAATGGGATGCGTCGATTTTGCCTTTCTTTGATTCGCACAGATTTCCGGTTCCATTATGATGTGATGATGCATCGTCATATAAGGAAGTTTTGCCAACCGACTCCTGCTTCTGCTAGGCAAGTGATGGAAATACTTTAGATATGCTATATGGAGTATATTCCAAGAGAAACGGACTATGGCTTGGCCCGTTTACAGCATAAACTGTTGCCATAAACTCGTTTACTCCAGTTTTATTTCTCATTCTGTGTGTTTATACGTGTATTCCACATATGTTTGTGTATAAATAGAGCCTATAAAGAATCAAAAAAACACTTGTGCGTGCGAGGTGTTTAATATAACGGCAAACTCGGGTAAATAAGACTGAAACAACACAACAATTTTATGCGAGTTTTCCAAGTTTTGAGTTCTCTCTTTCTCTCTCTCTCCTTGCTCTGTTTCGCTTGAGAACGCATAGCTGATGATGTGGAGTCGTTTTAAACCGATTAAACGATAGCTATCGATCGATTTTCTACTTTATTCGCAAATGTGTTGAGCTCTTGAAAGTTCTTGCTAGGTTTTAAGTATATTTATAGTTTTAAAAATGAATATTGGCTATTGACTATGGCTCATATAAAGCTCTGCTAGTTCTCTGTTTTAATATTATAGTGCTCTAAATATTGGTTATATTAGTGTTTTATGGGGCATATTTCAAGTTATTTCAAGAGCTTTATACTGTAACTTTCATTATTCAGGTACATGCATAACAAATCTACCCGAAGCGATAGTTTGCAATATATATTAGACATTTTCAGATATTTTTAATGCCTTTTATAAAGAAGTTTTCTATATGAACTCATATAATCATATTACTGTTGCCCGCTTGAAGCCCCAAAAAACGATAGTAGCCAATAGCAGGCATTAATTTTAGCCAAATTCATAAAATTTACTTTAACATATATGATATCATTCTTGCTTTACGTGTAAAATCAATCAAACTAACCGATTTGTAACTATCGCTAAAACCATCGCCCACATAGCGAGCTGCCTTAATTAGTTTCATCTAAATTTGGTCACCGAATTCCATTCGGGGCATCTGTAGAATTCCTTACGTTTTGTCTGGCTGTCCGCCCTCCTGCCTGGTTATACTACTTACTACATAATGCCGCCATATATCACCGACAGGTTCATCAATTTTCGTGTGCGTGATAAATGTCGTACAAGAATTTACATAAATACCGTCTATACAGCTGCCGAACAAGTTGACACAATGATTTGTTTGCCCTGTGTACGGAGTGGTGAGGTGGGGGGGGGGACGACACTGAGCGCCACCCTGAACTTACAACAGCAAGATCGCATAGCTACAGATACATAGATACAGCTACAGATACAAAGATACGGATACGGCAAGCGATGCAACACAAGATTCTATCCAAAAACAGCAACTAATTCCAAACAATGTAAAGTATTATTTATTTTTAACTGAGGTCATCAGCGACGTCGCCGGCGATTACAACGCTCGCTACGCCGTCTCGCTAGCCCCGTCTCTTTCTCTCTCCCTCGCTCGCCCCATCTCTGTCTCTCGTTTTCGTGTTGTTCTTATTTCAAGTTAATGTGCTCGTGTTTCTGTTGTTGTGGCTGTTTTTCAGCTGTTGAACTCGAACTCTCACCAAATTATGCCACACAACGTTGGCAGCGGCCTGCCTGCGCAGACCCGGACCCAGACCCAGTCCCAGTCCCAGACCCGTACCAGACCCGTACCAGACCAGAGCAGAGACCCAACTATATTGCCCAGTGGCGTTGTGGGGCCCCATCTCCATCTCCATCTACATCTCTTGTAGCAGCCCTGGTCGGGGCCAGCAAACACTATTTGAAATACTATTTATGCTTGACTTTTGCGCCTCAATGACTTTTGAATTGCCTTGCCTTTGGCTGCCAGTTTTTACACACACACATACACTCTTCTATACCCTGTACATATGTGTTTGTATGTTGTTTTTTTCTCGCTATGCCACAGGCAAAACACAGGCACATATGTTGCCTCAAATTGCAAGCAGATGCAGTTCTGTATTGGGATTTCTTTCTCTCTATATACACCATGAGTCGCACAGGCAGACTTTGTCAACATCTGTTTTCAAAATAAGGCAAACACAGGCGTTTCTCAAAAAATAAAATCAAAAAAAAAAAAAGAATTTATTTGAGTTTTATAATCTTTCTTTAAGATATAGTACATACAAATTTATAGATATATTTCCGAGAATCTAAATGAGATTAATAGATAATTGTTATACTTAAATAGGCTACTAAATGATAATGATAAATCCGTATGATATAGTACATACAGATTTATAGATATATAGAATCTTATTGGGATTAATAGTTAATTAGTATGCCACAGTGTGCTGCTAAATGATTCATATACTTAGTAAATTCATTTAAGAAAAGTGCTGAAATTTAATTTCCATTATATGATCATTTATTTTACAGAACTTCCAAAAACTTAAATTTTAGATAATTTTTTATATTAAAATTAAAATGATTTTATAAAATTAAAATTCTTATTTAAAAGTGATAAAATCTCAAAAAATTAAAACTCTAAATTAATATTATATAAGATCACTAAGAATGTAAAGGTCTAAACAAATTTAATTCCGTGAGAAAATCTCTTGGTTTTTAACCAAGTTATGAAACAGGGAAAGTGAGGTCCCCTGTCGAGTGTCTTACATGTCAAATTTTTGGTCGACTTCGACATGATTTTCGGCCAAAAATTAAATATTCTCTAAAACACTTTTAAACGCTTGTTTAGTAGTAATTTTGACCTCCGCAATCGAATAGAAATAAAAACTGAAGAGTTAAAATTTTTCGAAAAAAATGTTCTGAAAATTAACAAGGGGGTACCCTTATCAAAATCAATAAAAAATCGAATATTTGGAATTGCTCTAAAATTAAATATTTTAAAAGTGAAATTACTCAGGTTGTAGAGACATTAATAAAATGTGATTCCGAATGAAAATCGCTTATTTTTTAACCAAGTTATGAAAGGTAAAGGAAAGGGTAGTCTATCATCTCTTTCAATGCTTATTGCACACTGTGTTTTAAGGGGTGTTAGAACATTTAGTTTTATTTCAACACTATCTGCGCTTCGTGTTCCTTTAATACCCGCATTATCTACTCAGTTTGTTCTTAAGTGAGTTGTCAGGGAAGTTTTCTAATCTTCAGCGTTTTTTCCGAAGAAACTCATTAACTTTAATCGCTCGGGCTGGCAATATGTAGTCGGGTATTCCTAGTTTTATTAGTTGAAGTAATTTTCTCGACTTGTCTGTGTTGTTATTTGTTTCTCTTTTTATGGATCCGCCTGTGGCATTTCTAAGTGAGTTCCCTCGAGGCGAAGCCAATCACATAACCGCACACATTAAACACACATTAGCCTGAATTTAATTTGTCAATATTGGGGACCCCTACTCCCTCTCCCGTAGACCTGTTGATTTAGCTGCGTTTTAGTTCTCAGGCCGCACTTTTCTTTTCTTTCGAGCTGAAAATACCATTGGAAAGTGAGGCAACAACGTCGAGTCGAGAGCAATAACTCTGCACGACAAACGACACACACACACACATGCACAGGAGATGAGGGAGACGAGGGAGAGCGGGCTGCAGACCTCGACACAGCATGGCTAAATGGCCGGGTCTGTGTATGTTGACCTTTTCACAGCTGGAATCATCTTTCACAAACGGTTCTGCTTGCGGTCTGACTGACTCGAGACTGAGACTGACGGCACTGAGATCTGTCGATCAGGCAGTCCGTTAGTTGGGTCTCTCCCTCTCTCTCTCTCTCTCCGTGTGCTCGCCATACATTTGCCGGTCCATTGCTCGTGAGCTTGTCAATTTCTGTCAGTTGCTTGTCAAAAAATTTGTTTGGCTGTAAAAATGCAGTGAAAATGCTGGAAAAACAAAAAAAAAAACGAAAACAGAAAACTAAAAACTAAAAAAAAAAGAAAAAAAATCGACAAACACGATTTTCATGTACACAAAATGATTGACGGACGAAAGAAAATTGTATTGTAATATGCACACACAGCAGGGGCGTAGTAGAGGGTAGAGGGGGGACAGCCCTGCATAATTAACCTTTTGCCATGCAATGCATATTTGCCATACCACATCGATACTCACCTGTCCCAGCTGTCCGTTTCGTTTACCTTTGTTTACAACGTAATTTGTTTACTCGCATGTGAAAACGCAAACAAATCACAAACAACCGCGCTACGCAATCGTAGCTCAAATGCTGACTAATCAAGCACCCCCTAACCCCCCCCCCCCTCTCCTTTATACTCCACCCACCCACATGGTTCTATAAACACGCACACGTCGCACAGTGCGCCCTTTCGACATTCCCTTTATGGCATAAAGTAACACTATTTGCCAATTTGGCTATACCCAACACGTCGTCTCTCACACGATCTACGCCGTCGACACGTTGGCGCCCAACGGTACTAGCTGGCCGATGATATTAGCATTTTTAACGAGCTTTATTATGCGACCTTATAATGTGACCACAACACAAAATTTGTCATTATTATTTATGTGAACCCCATAGCAGTTGCGTAGATATTTTTGTGAAAATTTCCTAAGGCAATTTTGTATAATTTCTGGAATTTTTTTTTCGCTTTTCTCAATTTTTTGTAGTTTATAAAGTATACTTTTGTTTGTTTTTAGAGTTTGCAATATCTTGTTTGTAATAGTTTATAATATTATAAAGTTAGTGAACTCAAAATTTGCTAGCCTTAGTTTTTACACAGCCTGAGATACAGACAGATAAACCTAGAAGTACTTTTTCTCATGCTCCCTAATTATTATAAATATTCTACTGTGCTTAGCACTTTTTTGACAATTTTTTCAAGCACTTGATTAAGCCAGTTTTTTTTGGCTATTTTTGTTTTGCGCTTTTGCTCTTATTTTCTTCACGCTTGACAGTCGGCCAGGTGAGCTAATCGTCGCTCAGCCAGGCGTCATCTGAATTGCTGCCAATTTTCGTTGATAATTAAGTGCAATTAATTTTGCATATAAGCGGAAATGGAAAATCGCTCTGCTGCGCTCCGAGAGCATTCAATGATAATGGTTGGGGAGCTCGAAAAAAAAATACAGCAAAAAAACGAGACAGAAAAAAATTTCTTAATGATAGACATTCACTTTTTATGGGTGCGCGAGGTGTGTGTCTTAATGGAGTGAAATTTCTCGTAATTGAGCGCGACGAGCTTTGACTTTGGGGGGTTGCGCATTTGGTGAATCTTGAGTGTGCAGCGTTTTGCAACACTGTTTTTTTTTGCAAGCTACTATCTCTATGTGTTTTTATTTTTCTAGCTTGTTTGCCGCTGATATGCCTCAGCGAACTTGGCTGCATTTGTTATGCAAATCAAGTGCCGCCATAGCCATTCACACACACGCACACACAGGGAGAGATACGTGTGTTAGAGCCGGTCGCAGCACAAAATTGAAATCAACTGAAAACTGCGAACTGGTTGTGTAGGCAGCCCACGTACAAGGTCTTCAAATATGGCTCTTTTCCAGCTGCTGCTTTGGTCTTTTCTAAGCATATTTCTTTTATACACACATGCGGCGTATTTTAGACGCTATAATAGCATTAATTTACTATACGATTTCATATTTATGACCATTGTATGGCGAATTATTTTTTTTTTTGTCGATTTTCAATTTGTGCATTTGCTTCGCGTTGTACCACTGTGCGATAGTGGCGTGTGGGTGGTTTTGTTGACTTGTGCACCGCATTTTTGATTTCGTTTAATTAAATGTGTGTTTCTTTATCATTCGCAGGGTAGGGTGGGCACATTACAATAGTTTAAAATTTGTTTGCTCTATAGCTAGAAAGGGAGGCAGCATATGAACTAGGGTATATATATTCCTGAACAGTATCAATAGATGAATAGCCTGATAAAGAATAGAATCTTTATTAAAACAAAAACTCAGTTTCTTTATTGATTCTGCTTAATTTGAAAATTATGCTTAGCTTGAAAAGTGATTAAAGCTGACATATATTAAATTTATTCATGAACAGTTAAAGTAATCAGAAAACTGAAATATAAAGACGGATTTGTTTTATAGAATAGGAAATTTATTTATATCCAAACAATTACATAGATTTTTTAAGAAAAATAAGGCTACATTACATTTTCTTTAGTTTGTAGGCTATCTAGGGTATCTTATAGTCAATCCCTGTACTGTATTTTCGCTTTCCGCTTTTTTGATTACGGTTTACTTTTCCTGTCGCTCGAATTTTAAGCGTGTGAATCAGCTTTCGCATTAGGCAGCTGATTATTGGCAATCTATATGCATATAGAATACACATACACTGTGTAAAGAGATATAGATAAGTTCGCTCACGTTCACGTCCATTTCGCGTTTCGTGTGGCGTGTTTATCTGTCGCCTGTACGGATGATTAATGCGCATCGCTGGCGCCTTCGTGAAAGATTCCGATTGCCGCCGTACCGCGCCAAATATGATGATCTATCAGTTTCGATTAGAAATCAATACACCATGTATGGTACATATAAACATATATTGTACATATGTTTAATCTACACTCGAATTACTAGGCTGCGAATTTAATGGGGCCCATTTCTGTTTCGGTTTGATAAGGAAATTCCAGAAATATAATACAAACAACAAGGGGCCCGAAAAAATCGATAAGTGCAATAATAATTTGAAATAATTAGGGAGTGTTTGTTTTGTGAGAATGTGGGATGTTTAATGGTAAATTTATAGGAAATTCTATGGTAAGTTTGTGGGAAATTGTATGGCAATTGTTTTGAGTAAAGCCAAGCTGAGTGGAAGCTTAATGAAAAATATAAGTTTTATGGCAGATTTATGGGACAATTTATGGCAACTTTTATAAGTAATACTTAAAGCTAAGCTTATTGACAGTACTATGACAATTTTATAGAAAAGTTTATAGCAACTTGTATAAAGTCTGCAAATTCGATATGTAAATTGATTTTGAATTTCTTGAAAAATTCCTTTTACTAATATGTTTTTTTTCCTTATTTTGCAGGTACGTTTCATGCTATAATTCTTATTGCGCTGCTATAATATACTTATACGTAAGTGAATCGCAATGCATTTCATGATATATATAATATATGATTTTCCTTTGACCATAACACATGTCACTCAGCGCCAACGTCGTCGCATTCGTCGCTCATTGTTTTTGTTTTGACTCGAAAATAAAATAAAATTCGAAAAAAAATGTACAAAACGTGCATTTAGCGCAAAAATTGCTATCGACAGCAAAGCAGCGGGGCAGAGGCTAAACCATAGCGCCGCCAGTTGGCCGAGTCTGAGTCAGAAGACGACTCAGTTGCTATAAAATTGTCGGCCAGTGTCTGCCAAAGTCGAAGGCGAAATTTTCGAATTTCGCCGCTAAACGATGCAACCACGATGACGTAATTGTCTAGCTAGACAAGTGATATATATATGTGTTTATAGCACCATATATATATGCATGTGTGTGTGAACAAACATTGCATATTAATTAGCATATGCGGCAGGTCTAGAGATCGCACACACTGCTGCTGATGATTTTGTCATTAGTCACAGTGCATTTTGGCTTGAAAACGGCTGAAACGCTTTGAAGTCGCGTGTTTATGGCGTTGTTGCTGGCCCAAAAGTCCATTAGGCATGTTAAGTACACTTTAGCGGGCAAGGACAGTGTTGTGAAGCGGGGGAGGAGAGGGAGAGGTACAAACCGAATGAGTTCACCGCTTTTGCCATTTTCGCCGGCTGTGTTTTGTTTAACCAAATAATAAAACATGCAGAAAGAGACGCACAGTCTGCGTGGGGTGTCCACAGACCAAGTTAGTCATCAGGTCTCCGATCTTTGCAAGAGAGAGAGATGATCATCATCATCTTCAGCAGCAGCAGCAACATCATTATCAGCCTCTTCGAGGAAACGCAGCAGCAGCAGCAGCGGCGGCAGCAGAGTTGATTGCACTTTGTCAGCGTTCAGAGAGCTGTGATAAGCTTCACTGTTTAGTTTCTTCGGGATAGACTGACAGAGACAGTGGGACAGACTGGCAGTAGAGTGGCGTACAGTGGGACTGGCGGACAGATGGCAGATAAGAGCGCTTGGTTCATCTTGCTGTAGAAGAAAAACATTTTCAATTTGATTTATGGCATGTAAATTTATGGAAATTTACTGAGCCAAGCTCATGACTTTATAAACTGTAATACAAGTCAATAGTCGAGAGAGTGTGTGTGCGGAGTGAGTGTGTGTGTGTGTATGAAGTGAGTGTGTGTGTGTGTGCGAGCAATTGCAGCACATTCCAATTTTATTATATCATGTGCTCGCACAACATTATCGCATATGGTGCGCGGCGGCTACCCATTATCGCCTCGACTGCAGCCCCGTGCAACCGCTGCTCCCCTTCTACGCTCCTGGCAGCCCCTCTCTACATACCCTCCCCTGCCCAGCAGTATTTGCAATTCTAGTTCGAGTAGCAAACAAGTTGTAGAACAAGTTTAGCGACGCCTTTCCGTAGACACACTCTTTCCTCTCTCTCTGGCGCTTCCCACCATGCGGCATGATCGCCTCATGCCTTATTGTAATATCTGGCCAAATCTATAGATGGAAAGAGAACCGTCTTAATTACCTCACATTTATTTGTTTATTTTTCATATACGAAAATTGTTGGTTCCTTCCTTTTTTATATTTTTGCTAACTTGCCCCGCGGCGCTAATGAACTCGCTGCCGCGTCTTGTTAATAATTATTAAAAATACTTTTTTCTCTCTGTTTTGAATTGATTTTGGCAATTAAAGGCCCCCTAAATGAAATTGAAAACGCCACAGCGCCCCTACGCCCCTACCCCGCTCTATGACAGCTTTGGCTACTCTCATGCGAAATTCAAGTTATTATAAATATTTTTATTATTATTTCTCAGAGACACTCGAGCGCTTTGATTGATGGGCGTTCAAGCAGCGTCAGCAATTATTGTACAGCAACAAAATCGAAAAAAAAGGCAGAAACTTTCTGGTATTTCGACTGTGCAGATATGCTATAATTAAACTGCGGAGGAAGTGAAAAATAATTGATTTTTAATTAGTATAGCAAAGAAAAATAGATTTTGGCTAATAAGATTAGATAACTAGTATAAAAGTTTATATATATCATTGCTTTAGCTACTCGAGAGACTGCTTGATAACGTTTTATGAAATCTAAACAGAAATGTGCGTAGAAAAGCTATAATGCTAAAAAGTGTTGTGAAATTTAAGAAAAATTAGAAAAAAAATAAAGAAAACTTAAGGAAATAATTGATTTTAATTAGTCAAGCATAGACAAATATATATTGCGGGATAGACTGATTGGATAAATGGTATAACTTAAGATATATAAATGCTAAAGCTATTTTAGAGACTGCTTGAAAAAGCCGCGGGAATTTGTGCACAAAAACAGAAATATTGCAAAATGTTAAAAAGTTGCATATAAGTTAAAAAATAAATATTACACATGCAAACTGATTTAAAAACTTCTCAAAACTCAACCCAAAACCTGAAAAACCTTTTTTGTTTCTTCTGAAAAAGGGTAGGGCCTTTCGGAGAAGACAATACCCAGGGTATGCTCTTGATTTTATATGCACGTGTATTGTCATATATTTATGTATGGTATCTTAATGCTTTTCTACATATTTCAGCTGCTCTCTACCATAGTTGTTGTTGTTGCTCTTTGTTGTGCGCACACGTGCGTGGCTTAAGTCACTTGCGTTCTGTTATCACGCGGCCCAAGCTTCATTCATTAGAGGCTGATAAACAGTTTTCGGTGCTCTCCGCATGACGATTATCTACATTAATGCAAGTGTATATATATTTGTGTGTATGAGTGTGCAGATAGCGAGGGCCCCGCTTATTTTTCTGTGTTTTTCGTTTTTATTTTGTTTCATTTTCTTTGCTGTTTCTGTTTCTGTTTCTTTTTCATTATTTTTATTTCAATTTTTTTGTTTTTGTTTTTATTTTATTTTATCGCTCTGATAAAAGGCTGGCGTTATGTATATGCGACTTAATTAGTTTGCTATGCCTACGTGGGCAGTGCCGACCGGATCTCTTGGTCTATCGACGGCTATCGGAGGCGAGAAGCAAAGAAAAAAAAAATTAATTAGAGACGCCGCCAAGCTGATAAGCGAATAAAAATATAGAGAGCGGGAGAGAAACATATGTCGCCAGGTAGAACTTTCTTTTGATTAGCTTATGAGTCGGCATATGCAATGGGGTCGATAAAGAAACACACACTAACTCTCTCGCTCTCTCTCTCTCTCTCGTTCTCGAGATTTATGGCACTCTGTCTGGGAAAATTAGTTACCACATTTAATTTATCTCGAAATTTGTACACAATTTGTGCGTCGACTTTTCCCTCTTTCTCAACCTTGAACACATGCCAAAATTTTGTCAGTTTATTGTCGAGCAAAATTTATATACCATAGCCAGAACTCTGAAAAAGAAAATAATCAACATCTTTCAGACTATCTAGTAGATAGCTGCGGAACATCGTAAAAAGTCTATTGAGTCCAATAGGCTGCAAAAGTCGCCGATTATAAATACCTCAATAAATTGGTTAAGGTCAAATCGGACATAAATCTCGAGGCGGTTTCGAACGGGCAGGGAAATAAAATAGCATTAAATGGAGGGAAGCTGAGGCCGGTTGAGTGATTGACCAACTGAATGATTAGCTAGAGAGAAATACAGGAAGCACTCGCAAATGTGGAATAAGATATGAGATAAAGATAGAAAGGTCTTAAAAAGATTTAAAACCCTAAGATTTCTCTTAGACAACCCTAGACATGTGGTATTTTTATTTTAACTAAATTGATGAGATAAATTTAAGAAATAACATTCCAATAGCTAATCCTAGAGTAGCTACTGTAGCTCTAGACTAAAAACATAAGATATTTCTGAAAAGAGCAAACAATTTTGTGTGTTACTCAAAAAATCTCAAGTATTTTTAAGAAAATTGGGAATTTCTTTATTTACTAAAGGTTTTTGCAGCGCTTTCCCCACAATCGAGTAGCTACTGTAGCTGATGATTAAGAACTGAACATTTTATCCAGAAAACACAAATATTTGTATAAATGACTTAAAGAATCTTTAGTATTTCTGCGTAAATTTATGTGGTATATATGTAGATACAACTTTCTCAAAGATATTTGAAGTGTTTTCCCTCTCTATCGAGTAGCTACTGTAGCCAGAGACCACGTATAATATCTATCTATGTTGTCTCTTTAACGACTTTATAGTTTGCACAATTCTTTTATGAATGTAATCATGGGTTTATTGAGGCTTTAAACGCATTCGAAACCTGTCGACCGATGCGAAGGTGAATACGTACGATTCATATCTATGTGTGTGTGTGTGTGTGAGATTAGCATTCTCTGTGCTTACCCGTGACGTCAGCGCGTGTCATTTGTTGTTGTTGTTCCTAGTAATAAATTATGAGAGTTTTATTTATAAGAAAATTTGATTTACAGCGCAAGTGCGAAGGGCGTAGACGGACAACTCTATGAGTGTGCTGCACACACACATATGTGCGTGTGTGTGTAAACATATTTGCATGCCAACAAGTCAATCACCACATGACGCTGATTAATTTAATCGCCGTCGGGGCTGCAAAAGAAAAGAAAAAAAAATTGCTTGAAAATTTATTTGCGTCTCATTACAGAATTCATTATTAAATGCAATTTGCACAGCCAGAGTACCCTCTATCATGGCTGTTGTTGTGGAAGGGGGTAGTAGGAGGGTGCACTGACCAGCGCAAGTGAAGCGATTGACTGCACACACTCACACACACACACGCACAACAAATAACCGCAATTGTAATTATTTTTTACAAAATGCGCTCTCGATACGCTCTGTTTGAAATAAACAACGAAAACAAATGATTAGATGCGAATGCCCCCTTTGGGAATGGGTAAACAACAAGCAGCAAAAGCAACAACTAAATGCACGCAGTGGCGTAGGCGCATAAGCATGCATTGAGCGGGGGTTTGACTGTAATGGAATTTTAATTTTTTAATTGATATATTAAGTTATTATATTTTATTTTATTGATATAATTATATTTCCTGCTGTAGATATAAACTATTGATATTCACTAATATCTTTAAAGATCTTACTAATTTATGATCATATAAATTAAAACGAATTTTAGCGGTATATTTGAAGATTTCATGTCAAGAAAATATAGAAAATCCCAAGTCTATCCTATATATATTTCAACAAATTTTCACAAAGGTTTTCAAAGTGAAATTAGTTTTATTCTTTGCTGTTTTTATCACTATTATATTATTGTATTTATTTGTATATATTTTTTTTTATTATTTATTTTTATATATTTTTTTTTTAAATGTTTTAAAGCTTTTAAAGAATTTTTAAGTATTTTCCATAGATCATTAATCTTTCATAAGATCAGTTTAAAAAGCAACTCTCTTTGTTTGTCGATCTTTCATCACCCTTTTCAACTGGCGCTTATGTCGTCGTTGTCAATTCCACTTCGTCTCCCCTCTTCTGACCCTCCTGCCTACGCCACTGCCTCATGGACAGTGTAACAAACGCGTTTGCTGATAGACGCCGTCGACGCGGTCGCCGCCTGAGTGACCATTACAAATGTTCACTTAGTCGGGGCAGAGATATGACCGCGCTGGAGCGAGCGAAACGAGGGAGCACTCTACTACAGAGAGAAAGAAAGATATTCAGCGGAAATTCCGCATCGTCTGCCGCATGCGGCAGCCACCGCTTGTTGCAAGTTGCAGTTTGCCAGCTTTTTTGGTGTCGTTGTTGATTATTTCTACAAAAACCACTAATGGATTTTGATATGCACACACACACAGCTGTAAGTCACACACACACTCAGCAAGCGACGCATATTTCTATTAAGATGATGCCAGTTGCCAGTTGCCACTCGGCACTCGCCACTCTCCAGTGGCAACTTGCCGCCACTCTTTTATGCCGCTTGCGGCATGCGGCATGTGCCAGATAAAGTTCTTGAGCGCAGTGCGAGAAAGTGCAATCGGGAGAGAGAGAGACGGAGAAAGAGAGATAGAGATAGACTGCGCCTGTGGCCCGCTTAATTATCAAAGACATTTCCTCTGAACGGAGCAGGAAGGAGAAGAAGGAGCTGGAGGCATAGCATGCTCAGCTGTTGCCTTTAGGGGAGTGGCTCGGCATCAGGTCCGGCTCGAGGTCAAGTCGGCGGCGGCGGCGGCAGCTGTCACAGAGTGATCTAATGTGCGATTCAGGAAGCGTAAAAGGGAACTGTGACGACAGAGGCGTGGGTGTGGTTCGAGGGGGTAGGTCGGAGGGGAACTAATGGCAAGTCGCGCCGGCGTAGCACGGTTCAATGAATTACTTCATTAGTGGCAATGCCGTGTGGCATGCGTTGCTCCTCGTCGCAATGAAAGATCCGCGCCCAACGCAGGCAGCGGCCAGTCAGCGAGAGCAGAGGCACAGTGGGACACTAGCAAAATAATGGCAAAAAATTATAGAAAATGAAAAGTTCTTTTTGCATATATATATCTTAATTGTTAAAATATTTTAAATCATTTTTAATATGCAATTAAATTAAAATCGTAAGACTTTCATAACTAAACCTTAATGAAAACATAAGAAAATTCAATAATAAATCAAAAACTTTTGATCATAAGACGAACTTTATCTATATTTTCAAAGATTTTCAACTTGAGATAAAGGCTTTGCTCCCTGCTCAAATAATTCTCTATATTAAAAACTATAAAAAAATAAAAAATTTATTTAAAATTTTTACTTTTATAAAAATAAGAACTCCCATATATTTTTAAATCTTTAGTTTTTATAAAAATAAGAACTTCTTATATATTTTCAAAGATCTTAAAATTGAATTAAATAAATTGTACAGTGCTTAAAATTTTGTGATTGAAGATTTCTATACTCAGAGAGAATATAATAAACTTTGGGCACTACACCTACCACAACTGTCCCACTGTGCATCGTCTGTCAAGGCAAGTCAAGGCACAAGGCACGTTGCGAGTGGCAAGTTGTGTTCCTTCTCTGGAGTGCACACGAGTTGTGCTCCGTCTGTCTGTCTGCCTGTTCGCAGCGCGGATCGCGTCTACTGTGCGTGGAAATTAGCTGCTGTTGCCGACTCCTGTTGGCGTATGCCAGGGGCGTACAGGGAAGGGAGACATAGAGTTGCCCCTGGGCTGTCGGTCGTTGGGAGTTAGGAGGACTTGCTTGGGGTCTATCAAGCCTTAATTGCGGAAGTTATGAGCATGGAATTTTAATTATTTCACTCGACTGAGCGACAGGCTGCAGGCACAACTCGCGCACGCCCCCTCCACAGTCCTACCCTCGCCCCCTTTGGCTACGCCTCCCCTGCTGCATTGTTGTTGCTTTTACAGTTAGTTTGGTTTCTTTTTTTTTTTGGGCAGCCAAGACAAACATCCGTCGTACCTTTTTTGTGGCCACCTCTGTTCTTTGCTCAGTCTTCCCCCCCACCCTACTCTATCTTACTCTCCCGCCTCTGTTTGCATTCTTCATTCGACTGCGTCTTAGAAAGTGTCAAGTCAAATGATTGCACTGTATGCTCAGCTTTAACCAATTTTCTCCATATTTAGTTCTAGAATTTTCACCAAACGTGACACTTTCCACATGCTTTCAAATGTCTTTGGCCATGACGATTTGGGAAAATGTAGCTTAAGCCCAGCGGATCGCCTGCAACAAGCACACAAATCCATGTGCTGCCATGGAGCTGCTGCCTTCTCTAGTTCTCTCTCTTCGATTCTTCTTTCTGTGCCAAGCTAATTTGTTATAAGTGCGCGTTGTTTGCTTATTTGTTGTATGTGTCGCAGCAGCAGCAGCGGCAACAGCAGCAGGCGTTGCCTTCTAAAGGCCAAGTGGCTGCTTCTACACTGAGAGAAATATAGGAATGGGTTGTCTATTCAATAAACTAGGAGCTTGCTAAAGAAGTGCAACTCATAATCTCATTATAATATTACAATATTTCAAGCAAGAAAATGGATCTGAGCTTGTTCTTAAAAAACATTTCATAGAGTATTTACAAAATGTTTTTAGGGTATTCTTTAGAGTATAAGCAAAAATAAAATTATAATTTCTATAATCGGCTAAATATATTTCTATTTAAGCAAACTAAGAAACATTTACAAATTGATTGCAGAAGGTTATTTATGATATTTTGAAGTCTTTTTTTGGATCTAGAAAAATGTGTAATAAGATAAACACACTGAAAATATTACTTATTAGTTTTCGATTTTAAAAAAATTCTAGAATATTTTCTTTTCATTTCCACCTTTCGTAGTAGTTTCTTTTGCGCAGTGTAGGGTGGCTCGTCTGCTTAACGCACTCGCGCGCCGTCAATACTTCAGTCTGTCAGTCTGGCAGTAAACTTCCTTGCTTGTTTTCAAATGCAGGCAAACAAAGGCAGCAGCGGCAAGAGGAAAACTGGCTAAGAGCAGCCACTGCTGCACAGCTGATGTCGATGGCGATGCTGCTGCGACAGAGGCAGCAACTGTGGCAGAGGCAGCGACAGCAGCATAGGCAGCAACTGCTGCTGCCTTCTGAGATGGATGGAGACGTCGTTTAAGATTAAGACGACTTCTTTTTACAGCTGCAGCGACAAGCATGGTGTACTTGGAGCTGCCTCTGCTGATGTTGTTGTAGTTGCTGCTGCTGCTGCGCTGCTGTTGTTGTAGTGTGCGTGTTGCTGCCGCTGCCGCTGCTGCTGCTGAGGTGAGTGATGATGATGAATGTGTTACAACGAAGGTTAACGACTTTCAGCTTTGGTAACAGCAAAGCGGCCAAACAACAGTGCAACAAGGCAGGCAAACAGCTGATAAAAGACTGAGCTCCCGCTCTCCCACTCCTCCACTCTCTCTCTCTCTCTCTCTCTCTCTCTCTCTATCTCTCTATTTCTCTATGCTAACTTGACTTACTAGGCCTGCGTCTAATTAAGCCGCCAATTTAAATAAATGCGACAGGCGGCGTTTTAACCTGTTTTTTTTTTAGAGGAGCATCGATTTTGAAATTTCAATTTGCACTAGGAAAGTTCTACTGCCTCTCTCTCTCCAGCTCTCTCGCTCTCTCTAACAACTAAATTACACTTGTCTGCATGTTAACAATTTACACACACACACATCGAGCAATAAATGTACAACTCGCCTTGTTAACTTGGCCAGAAACTGCGCCTTGGCTTTGCTTTTGCCTTGCTTTTGCTTTGGGCCAAGTTTGCAATGGGGTTAGCAGCGCAATCTCTGCTCAAATATAGCCAGATAGCTAGTTAGCAGCCAAAACCGAAAGCCAGGCCAACATGTGTTGCCACATGTTGCAACAACAACAACAGTTGCAGTTGCAGTTGGCCAGCTGCCTCGCTGCCTGCCTGCTTGGCTATTCTAATTGCGCACAAGCTTAGCTGCTTTTAGTTACTTTGTAGACGTTTTAGCTGCCATCAAGACTGGCGACTCGTCTCGACTCGCGTCTCTCGTCTCTCGTCTTGGCCACTTTACGACTTTTGCATACAAATGCAGCAGCAGTACAGTGCAAACTCGCTATGGTAAACATGCAGAGGGAGAGAGAGACAGAGCGAGAGCGAGAGAGGGTAGTCGGCACTACAAAGCTGTTGCTTAACTTGCTTTGAAATTCAAATTTTTTTTGTCTAAGCAGTTGCAGCAATATTTGATAATTTCAAATAACGTTGTTCAATATTAGTTGAAAAACTTATCGATTAGTTCTGAAATTTTAGCTATATCAGTAAGACATATTTATTTTTCGTATAATACAATTTATGTTGTCTATATAATTTGGGCTCTGATTTTAATACTGTTTTATTAGTTTAGAAATGTATATAATATTTCTCGTTAAGTTTAAAACTGTTTTCCATGCTTAAAAAATGTTAATTATGTGATTAAAGTTTATGATGAGTTTTACCGAATCTGAAATTATGAAATGTTGATTATATAAAAAAATTTTAAATTTGCCAATGTTTTTCTTGAACACAGGTTTACATCTTAAAAAATGCGATATAATATAATTAAAATCTGGTAATTAACTATGTTGTATTAATTGCATATTGTAATATTCTTATATTTTCTGCATTCTACTACAATCTGTGCTTCTTGTTTTAAATCCTCAATTAGATTTATATACTTGTTTTCTGCTATAAACTAAATTGATTAATCCCAGACTAATTTTGAAAATTTTTTCTCTACTTTCAGGAATTCTGACAGCAAAGTTAATCTGTTTCAATGTAAGTTCCATCTAGTAACAATATAAGTCATGCCTTAGTTAGGATGTAAACTGTATAAGCACTCAATAAGATCTTCAGATTTGACACAGTTTTAAAAGTCTTCTCACAATAGCTCTACTGTGGATTATAAAACACATAATAATAACTTTACTATGGATTAAAGAAACTTTATAATATTGACTCTACTGTGGATTAAAGAAACTATATAATTATAGCTCTCTTATGTATTAAAAAAAACGTAGCATAATTGCATATGATTATTTTAATAAAAACATCATATATGATTATCATATTAACTATTCGATTAGAATCTTAATTTAACAAGCAAACTATGCAGTATTCAGAACTATTTCTCGTTTATCTTGTATGGATTACGATTTTAGTTTTCAATTTGTTTTGCGCTTAAAATTGTTTGCATTTTTTAGTTTTTTTAAAACTAGTTTTTATACTGCTGCTTTTCGCGCTGTGTAGAGGCAGCAACACACGTACACACACAAGAGTAGATTGAAGATAGATTTACGCTACGGGGACAGCTGAGTCTGAGTCTCATTTATGCAACACAGACGCGGCGACGGCAACGGCAACGGCAACGGTTGCTGCTGCTGCTGCAACTGTTGCTGTCGTTACAATAAATTGCCTGCCAAGTGTTGGGCAATAAATGTTCTATTGAATTTTGCAACACCTTGTCTAAAAAAGGCTAACTGACTAACTGTTCTGTCAAAATGTTGCCAGACTGCCCACGAGCAGTCGTCTAGGGTTGCCCCCACTCTCTCTCTCTCTCTGTAGCGTTGCATGTGGCATGAAATTCAGTTGAAAATAATGACACACCCGTTTCAATTTATAGCTGAACACACACAGATAGACATCTCTCTCTCATTCTCTCTCTCTCTCTCTGCCACCCTGTCTCTCCATCTTGATTTTTTTCTGGGTAAAATTATCGAACTGTAACCATATGTGGCCCGACCCAGCACAGCTGGCTGAAGATACCCTACAACAATAGAGACTAACCCACTTGAAGTACAGCAAAAATAAGCTCATTAAATTTAGCTTTATTCGGTTTTTTTTAGCTTTAATGAGGCTCGTAAAAAATGAAGAGCAACTCTAAAAGGAATCAGTGCAAATTATCGATATTTATCGCGATTCGAATGTAGTAATTAAAGTATTTTTCTGGCATTTATTAACGACTTTTTAACGGTATTTCCTTTGTCACTTTTTATGTCTTTTTTCTAGTAAAAAAAAGAGAAAGAAAAACAGTTGAGAGACCTACCGCAAATTGCTGTAGAAAAAGGTCAATTACAACTTATTGACAAGCGACTGTTTGGGCTTCGGTTGGACGGGGGATAATGGCGTGCAGGGGGGGTATGGCTAGAAGGGGAAATGGGAATGGGAGCTGTAGACCATGTCCTATGATCGTACAATTTTGATTAGCCCGCAACGACGACGACGGCGACGGCGACAGGCGACGTCAACAATTTAATTGCACATTTGCATTAGACTGGAAAAGCGGGCGCTACAGGAGGGGTAGGAGGTAGGAGAAGTATCTGGAGGGGGGAGAATGGTGCAGGCTATTGGCCATGCTGGCTACACTGCGCTGCTGTCAACGGTAAATTGAGCAAAAAGCTACTGGCAGCTCCTGCCAAGCGGCCGCCTGCCATGCCAATTGTCTCTCCCTTGCAGCTCGTTTTCCCTCTTCTCTCTTTCTCTTACTTGGCAGGTTTGATTTCTTAATTGTCGCTAAATGCGGGACAGGCACTCTCTGCCTCTCGCTCTCTCTCTCTCTCTCTGCCAGCTGCCTCCTTCTCTCTGTTTGGTTTCCCTCTCCCTTCTTATCGTTGATCACTTTGTTTGTTTGCTATGAGTTTTTGTGGTTGCACACGAATTGTGCATGGTTACTTGGGCAGTCGAGCATGTTGGTAATTTTCCCGCACCTCCCCAGCCCTCCTACCTCTCCCCTATCCCTTCCCCCTCCCATACTGCCTTTCAGCGCAATTTTCCTCGCTCGCATTTTAATTACTTCAATTTCGAACCCTCATGCTGCAATTGCGCTGCCTGCATAATGCTACCCGCTCCTCAGACCCCTCCCTCATAGTACCCGCACCCCCTTCCCCTCACCAGTAGTTAGCCACACCCACTTACCACAGCACTTTCACTCTCCCTAAGACACTAAAATAACTTATATTTAGTAATTTCTTTTAGCTTAATTTGCATTTAAATAAATTATTTTCAATATATTATATGCCCTCGACACACTGTGCCACAGTGGGCCAGTTTCTCTAATCGGCTGCTTTTTTTTTCTAAAGGGGGCACACACGCAGTTTTAAAAGCGCTTTTCTACTGCTTCTTTGTCGTCGATTTTTTTAATCGTTTAACTGTCACATAAACTTGGCATTTTATTTGACAAGCAACAACAGAAAATACAAAAAAAAAGACTGAAAAAAAACTCTGAAATTTCTTTTTGATAACATGCGCGGCACATACGCCATATGTGGATGTGGGGTGGGGGAAAGCACTCTCACGCCACATTAACTGAAATTATTGACAATTTTTCCTAATCCAATAATTCAGAAAAACTACATCGATTGGCTTCTTTATGATGATTATTATTAATTCAATTTGCTTTCGATTATCGCCGTCTAAGCTGGAGATTTCATTTCGATTTCGATTTTCAAATCGATTACGTTGTGCGCCTCGCATCGCTTTTGAGATGTTAATGTGGGGGGAACTCCGTAGTCCGTAGTCCGGACACTATTGTTTATGATTAGTTATTGCTGTAATTATCATGATTTTATGCAGATCGATAATGAAGTAACCTGCTGGCGTAATCTTGTGCAGGGTGGGGCTCTATTGCCTTATAGAGGGTGTAGTAAGAGCAGAGATTGTATCGAATTAAATACGATAAATTTATTTAAGCATTTCACTTTAAAAAAAAAAAAACTATATAGTGTGTTTTAGGCGCATACATAAAATACGATAAATAAATATGTGAGGAAAAAAGGTAAACTAATTCTATATATTTTTTTTTAAATACGATCAATTTATATATCGATTTTATTTAAGTACAATAATTAGATTTTTATATATTTCTAAAGGAATACGGAGGGGGTTTAATAAGCTTCTGGTAAAGAGAAAATACGATAAATATATATTTTTTAAAAATACGGTAATTATATTTATCGATAGAATAAATGCATGTATAACTCGTTTATGATTTTTCATAAATATTTTAGTTTTTATACAATTTTCTCAAACTCTACCTTCGCCTGGGGCCAACAGGAAACGGCAGAAATATCGGTTGTTGGCATATGGCAGGCTATAACTCATTCGAGCGCGGCAACAACAACAGTTCGATATCAGAGTCTATCGAAGGTGTTAGAACCTTTTTGGGGGCTTGCGGCTTTTTTAGAATTTATGGCGCTTTAGTGGGGAGATAGAGAGACACACAGAGTGCGGCAGACAGACAGCGCATTAGTGATTTATTGTGGGACAAGAAACAATAGTCTATCTCCCTCTCTCTCTCTCTCTAGCATACTTGACATTGAAACAACGCTAAAGTAAATAGGTTGCTGCCACACATAGTTGCTCAGCTGAGCTCAGCTTGCCTCCACTTACCTCGACTTGGCTGTCGGCGAAGCGTGTGAATTCTGTTTTCGTTGCAACTTTCAAAGCAACGCTGCAAATTAAGTCAAGGCTAAACAGAGAGAGAGAGAGAGTGAGAGAGAGAGAGAGAGAGAGAGAGAGAGAGAGAGAGAGAGAGAGAAAAAGGGAGAGAGAGAGATAATCGTATTACTCATTAACTCTCGACTCGAGTATTGCATTTCAGTCTCAGTTGTGGGGGACGAGCGAGACTTCAACTACAACTTTCTATGTCATGTGAATGATTTTCAATTGATTTCCATAGAATTATATATTAAAAACTTATGCCGGAATACTTTATATAGTTTACAAGTATACTGTATAAGGTCAGTCTTATCTACTCGGCCGATAAGACAAGCGCCAACTAAACAAAACAATCATTTGTGCGTTATGCAACACATTATTGAATTCTCTTTCAGCTAAACTAATTAAAACACTATTAGTGCGTTAAACCCCACTTTATTGAACTCTCTTTCAGATAGATAAAGCTTAAAATTATATAGTATCGATACATTAGTGTTGATTTCTAAATTGCACTCTGTAATTATCGAAGAAAGAAAGTTCCGTTTGTGTCAGCTCATATTGATCGTTTATCCCTGCCTGTCGAGAATTTACGTCAGCGTAGTCCTCATCAGCGATACTTTTATTCCATTTCCGGACCACCTCAATGGCATTCAGATAGTCTTCCATTTCGAAGAGTAACTTATTGTTATCGTACAACATTGCTTGCTGCAGTTTGTATTTCAGATGATCCAATTTGAGTTTT
The DNA here is from genome assembly GCA_018151445.1 of Zaprionus inermis. Taxonomy (NCBI): domain Eukaryota; kingdom Metazoa; phylum Arthropoda; class Insecta; order Diptera; family Drosophilidae; genus Zaprionus; species Zaprionus inermis. The sequence continues at coordinate 2,260,918 of JAECXD010000674.1, read as the reverse complement.
AAAAGCAATTCGCGTGCCCAGTTCACTGGATCTTTAGTTGTGGTAAAATCACCGACTTTTTTATGATACACTAGGCGGGGACTTAACTGTACAGCTTCTACGAAAGACAAATCTGGTACAATTAATTGAGAGTAGGCTGTTCCGATCACCAGTGTGATCAATATGAGACTTAAAAATCTCATTTCTACGATGCTGACAAACTGAGAATCTAGAAACGACTGAAAGTTGCTTATAATCGGCGACACAGTCTTGTAAGATTCACAATTAATGTAGGACTTTGTATATTTATATAAGTGGATTAAAGGCATAGTAAAATTCACAGAGCGTCTGTGTTGTTTTGCTGAATTCAGTATCAGTTTTTTCTGCCATGCTTTAAATTAGAGCCTAGTTCTTTCTTATAACCATACTTGATGCTGTGCTCGAACTGTGTACAAAATTTCATAATAATCGCAGCTGCATAAGCAAAGATTTTTAAGTATTCCTGATGTAAGATATGCAAACCCGAGTGATTTTCGATTTTCTGATTACCATAAAACGGAACTGCTTTGCGTAATCAATAAATTTATTACTGCTGCTGCTGTTGGAATGATTTGTGAGTTCGAGAAAGTTGCAGCATCTTCAGAAAAAATACCAAACTATAGAAAAAAAAAATCATATTTTTTTTTTTACTTTTACCAAAAATGTTGTTCATCTAAACAAACCAAGAAGTTTCCAGCTGTGCGCGTTGATTGCCAGACGACACGATGCGTTTTCACATTGCGTATACGCTGCATGCAATCGCAGACAGAAACAGACAAAAAAAAATTCAAAAACTTGTAAACAATTTTGGGATACATTAAAAAAAAAAAAACACTACACTGAATTTACACTTAATTTTCAATGGGCGAAAATTTTGTTTAGCTTTTGTTAAAAGTGAAATTGATATTCGTCTTGTGCGTTGTCGATTCGAGTGTCGTCATTGAACCTTTGACTCGTTGGATTGATAAGCCCAATCAATGAAACAACACAGCCCTCGTGCTCCCGCTCTGCCTCTAACTCTCTCTCTATCGCTCTCTGCCTTTGTCTATCTGCTTTGGCGCTGTACCCGCTGGTAAAGAGTTTTATCGCGGCTTTTTGTTGAGTTCGCTGTCAATTTGGCTAAAAATAAATTATTACTGAATATAGTATATATGATCTATACTATACCGACTGCTTAGTATAGACGACAATATGATATCATGCCGCTTCGTTTTGCCAATTAAAAAAACCAGAAAATATCTCGCAGTCTGCTGCTTTTTTAAATTATGACTAGCGATAATCGCAACTACGTGGCGCGTTTTCAGTATGTGCTGTTGTTATACCCGACGGTTTTATGTATACAGGTATACTCAATTTATGTAAATGTACTTAGGGTACTTGAGAACACATACATTCTATTTCCCTTTATTTTTACAAGGTATAAGTAAGTCGGTTTTGTATTTCGATCAATATAAAATCAATTTTCGTTTCTTAATTTAATTCTTATGCTTACTCTACAAACCTTTTTTCCTCAGCTGTTTGCAGTATAGTCCATTTTTATAAATGTATTGAAGTATTCAAGTGAAGTACAGTGCCTTCTCAGCTGTTTTTCTACACTCTTACAGGGTATTTGTAAGACCCAAGTAAAGTATGATCAATATATAGTAAGCTAACAACTCTCAAGTGCAGTATGAACACTGTACACTCTAAAGTGTTTTTTTACGTTCTAACAGAGTTTGTTAGTGCCATGTAAAGTATAGTTAAAATACAGTATACTCAAATGTTTGCTTTACTCTTACAGGGTATTTTGAGAGTCGAAAGTGAAGTATGATCAATATAAACTATACTAACAACTCTCACTGTGCAGTATAAATACTGAGGGATGCCTTCTCAAGAGTTTTCCTACGTTCTTACAGGGTATTTACACGTCGCATGCACTGCTACACTTGTCTCTGCCGTAGAATTGTTTTTGCCGTGGCCTTTTGGTCTAGTAATTAGCTGCCGGAGCAGGCAGCTCGTCGCATGCGTAGCTCAAATTTCAAAACTACATGCACTTTGCACAGATACAACGTACCCAGGGACAGAGAGAGAGAGAGAGAGAGAGATAGATAGAGATAGACGGAGAGAAAAGCAGCAGGCAGCTGGACGGAGCAACACTTGCTGAGCTCTCCATGCTGTGGCTTTGGGTGTGAAAAGATTTATGTGCCTGGCAGCGCATCTCTTTTGCAGCAGTTATCAATGCGTTGGCCCCACAGCAGCCACAGGCAGAGGCAGCAGCGGCAGCAGCAGCAACTGCAATCCCAACCCAGTCTGGAGCTGGCTTGCTATGCCATTCACCCGTACCCGAACCCGATTCCAGTTTGGGCCTGCCTGCCTACTGCCTGCCTGCCTGGTGGCATCTTGAGACATTTCATTGTATTATGCAGGCCTTATTTATGGCCTGCTCAGCTTTTTTATAACTCTTCGATTTATATTGATTTAAAAAAAAGCAACAACAACAGCGACGTTGGCAGTTGACCTTGTCCATGGTCTTTGTGCCAACCCAGGATAGGCGAGCGAGTGCTTGCTCCAAGCCGAAGGTTTTTGTTTTTCTTGCCATGTAAATTATCATAGTTACAAAATACCGAAGGTCAGCTGAGCTGCAGGCTTAAGACAAAAGCAGCAGCAACTGGTTGCAAGCAGCAGCAGCAGCAGCAGCGTCTCGTGTTACCCACAACAAGTGCAACACGGCATTGTTTTTTTTTTTTTGCCTGTCTGCAACACGTCAAAAATGCGACGCGCTGCTTTGCCAGCTCCAGGTGCAGCGCGCCCAGGTGACATAACTCGAACTCGAAGGCAATTGCGAATGCGAATGCGAACTCAAATGCGATTTCGAACTCGGACAGGCAAATGCACATGTTGTGCATATTTTTGTACACTGCAAATACCCCGGGGGTATGTTGAATGCCTTAGAAAACAAGTAACGTAAGCTAGAAACGAGAAAAAGGCAGCTTGCAAGCGTGGAAAATCTTTACTCAAATAACTTTGCCGTACATGAACCAATTCATTTGAAATTTGTAGCATAAGTACATGTTATGTACAGCTTACTATATGCCATAGCAGCAAGTTGTAACTGCTATAAAACGGTTTATAATAAGCTCAAAGTATTAAAAAACAATTTTACAGAGTTGTGTGCATGGCAATAAATATTTAAAATATGCAAAAGATATATAAAAAACTGTCTGCCAATTTTTTATTATCTAGCTTTATCTATAACAGAGATCTGTGCGTTCATACAAACAAAAAAAATCAAAAAAATGCTAAAACAACCCAAAGATCTAGCTGCATGCTGTTGTGTGTTACTTACCTAGTCACACAGTTAATATACATATTTATTTAAACCATTTTCAAGGGTATTAAAACGAGCAATATAAATTGAAAAGTGGCAAAACCGCAGCGAATTTGTGGCATGACCCCCTCCCACAGCCCCTGGTGCAAACATTGCACGTGCGAGTGCAACACTTGTACATGCAAATATTTTCGCCAGCAATTTTAAAGCTTTTTGTTGCCAGAATTTGTTAGAAAAAAATGGAAAACAAAAAGCGAAAACGCAGCACATGAAAATGTGTAAATTTTTGTGGCAGTCCAAGCGGCTTTTTTCAGTTGTTGTTTTCAGTTTTTTCTTTATACTGGATGCATGTGTGCGTGTTGCATAAGAGGCGCGTCTTATGCGCAGCGCAAATAGCAAAATATTTGCTTTATTAATTAACCTCGACTGCGGCGGCAGCAGCATTTGGCAATGCGTTTGCAGTGATCAAAATTTTATTTTCTGTGCACTTAGCTGAGTGTCAACACGGCGAGGCAGGGCAAACAACCAGAGAGAGGGGGAAAAAGAAGGGCAGCAAGGGCAGGGGCTGTAGCCCGAGGCGCAATGATTAATGAAAGCGATGCGGAAGCCGATCAACCCAGCGATCGAATAAGTTTGCCTTTGTTTTTTTTTTTTTGGGGGCGAGTGAATTATGAGGTTGTTGCTGCGATTGCATAAGGAACAAAGCGGAAGAATGTGTGGAAGCGGGGCAGGAAAAAGTGTATGAGAAGTGTGAGAGGAAGTAAAGAAGAAAGAATCGGTTCCGGTGTCAATAAATAATTAGATTACGCATTATACACAGACTGCTTTCCGTGAATCAAATGAGTAAGTTTGGGAAAGAAAACAAACCAAAAAATGGTGGATTTTCCTTCGTGTATAACTTCATTATTTCTTTTGCTAACGTGCTGAAATTTTGTGCATGTAAATATATAGAGATATAACTCTAGGGAGAATGATGTTGCATTAGCTATAAAAGAAAATGATGAAAATAAGAGGCCAAAATGGAACTAATAATTGCGCGTATTTTACAAAAATTCTTGAAACTCTTTTAGTTTTTCGGTGATTTTTTTAAAATTTGTTGCTTTCAAAGTTTAGATATAGTACTATATTTATAGCAAAAGTTATAGAGCCTTAAAGCTGTAAATTATGCCTTGGGAAAGCTGAGGAAAAAAGTTTAAAATTTTCAGAGAGACTCAAGCTTAGAACTCTAAGCAACATGACTCTATACGTTAGGGAAGTTATACTATAACTTATAGTTTCGTGTTAAATATAGTAGACTCTCTATATGGTACATTTACTAATAGCCAACACTGTGATGCAATTTCTCACACACAAAACCCCAAAAACAGCGCTCGATTCTCTCTGTAGTTTTTGTGCTTTTTTTCTCGTTGAGCAACAAATTAAATTTCAATTAAAATGCCCATGTCGCATGCCACCGCGAGTCTGTGTGTGTGTGTGTGGGTGGGGAACACACCACACATGTATATGTGGGTCAGAGTTAGTTATTAGCCCCGGTAGAGCAACGACGACGACTTGTGCCATGACCGCGCACTTTGAGGCATTTTTCAATGAACATTTTTAGTCAAAGGCCGCGCGGCACGTTTGCTTTTGCTGATTAAAGGCGCATTCTGTGTTGTTGTTGTATTGGGTATTTTTTTTGGTATTTTTTTTGTTGGCTTTCACCACGCCATGTGGGTCACCTTTCGCCAGGAAAGAAAGAATCGGCAGCGCGCCTAATGAACTTGTTCTTGTGACTTTGCTGTGCCTCGAAATGTTTAGCAAATGCTCCAGCAACTTGTTGCCACTTGCCACGCCTCCCCGTGCCTTTCGCTCTGCCACTCTCACCCCCGCCCCTCCCCACGGCGTGTTGTAGGTGTTTGACCCTCAGCTGGAGACGTAGCCGAAGTCTTATGTAAATTTCGATCTTGAATTCTAATTCACAGTGCGTTGAGTCGCGCTCAATCAAAAGCGGACACATTAATCAATTGCCAAAAAAATCGTAAGAGATGGAGATAGAGATGGGGGAAGAGAGTGGAGGAAAGAGACAGAGACGGAGAGGGATAGACAATTTAATTATAACAACAAAACAGTGGAGGCTACACGAGCGTATCTGAAATTGATATCGTGACTTTGTGTAATTTGTAATTTACGATGAGATCACTTCCTCTCCGAAGCGAGACGAGGCGAGGCTCGGTGCTGGCGATCTTCCATTTCTAATAAAAAAAAGCACATGCATGAGGTAGGGAGTGGGAGAGGGAGGCTTAGTCTGTGACAAGATCAGCCACAGCAAAGCCTCCTCCTGTCTCCTCCTGCTCCTCGGACTGACAGCAGCGTGTCCTTTCTCAGTCTCGCTGCGATCTTTTCTCGCCCCATTTGCATTCACATTCGTATGCAGAATCAAAATCACTTTGAATCTTCTATAGCTTCTATCTGTCTGCCCCCTCTCTTTCTCCCTTCTCTTCAAAGTCGCATAAATTTGATTCGGTCATTCCAAATTCGCTGCTCGCCTTCTTCGCGCCATAATAAATTCAGAATGCGCAATCGAAATGAAAGCAGAGAAAAAGCAATGAAAGAATGGAAAGAAAAGCTACATAAAATGTAAATCATTTGAAATTCTCTTGATTTCTTTGTAGATTTGTGTAGATTTTCGTTTCACGCTGATTGCAAAGTTGGGAAGAAAGAGAAAATGGAAATTGCATTTGCAATCAAACTAAATTTAAGGCTAAGGCACTCTTCCCTCCATTCCCTAGCTCTCCATCTTTCTAACTTTCTTCTTATGCGATCGGTAATAAAAGTAGAAGCGCTAGAGATCGAATTTGAAGGGGAATTTTTACAAAATACGAAGTCAATTCATGTAGGAAGAAGGAGACATGAAATACCTACATATTTAACAAATTTACGATCATTATTTGTAGAATTTGATGTAGAATTAATCTTAAGGCCAACCCATGAACAAAATGCCATTCCAAACTAAAATCGGTTTCCTTTGGACAAAGTTATGATGGTTGTAAGTCTAGAAGGTCTCTCAGGAAGAGGATAAGTAGGTAGCACGCAAGACATGGAATGTCAAAAATTCCAACATTTTGGTATATCTACTTTTTGATGCAGAATAAATCTGGAGATCATACCATGAACAAAATGACATTCTAAACACAAATCTGTTGATTTTTCACAAAGTTATGTCTGTTCGAAATCTAGAAGGTCTCTCGGGAAGAGTAAAAAAGGTAACACAGACACTCCCCCCTTCCTCATTCCCTCTTTAATGTTGTAATGCTTTTCCTGGTATTACCTCTACGTTTCTCTTTATGCTACCTCTTTTCCTCTACCATGCTGTGCCCAGATGATCTCTTCCTCTCTCTCTAGACAAATTAAAAGCGACTTATAACTTCATTTAACTCAGCTCGTTTGTTGGCCCCTTCGAAACTGAAGCTGACCCATTTCCGCATGATCGACAAAGATATACACCAGATGGGAGGGAGAGAGAGAGAGAGAGGCAAGTAGACCGGGTGAGAGGAGTCGCATCAGTCCTTGACCTTAGCCATCGTTATGGCCTCCATCACGTCCGCCTTTTATGGCTACCGCTCTTAAAATGTATCATTATATTGTTAGATGGTACCTCCCCAACATCCCCCCCAACCGTACCAGCCCCTCTACCAACCCTGAGATCGCAGCTCATTAACTTGTAGCGCAGTTCGGGAGAGCGGTGCGTCTTTTATCTCGGTTCGGTTCGGTTAGGTTGGGTTTGTTTAGGTTGTTTTAGGTTGCGAGTGCGGTTTATGGGCGGTTTCGCTGAACTCATCAAAAAGTTGAAACCAAAAAGCGTTGATCGTTTATCGTAAATCGTATATCGTTTATCGTTTTAGCTTATTTTTTTTTTTCTATTTTTGGCAAGTTGCTTTAATTAAGTTGCAAACCTACGCGTGACAGAGAGCGGGAGAGTGACAGCGAGAGAAAGAGAGAGAGGGGTAGGAGATGGCACTGCAGATTGAAAAAGTGTCAGCAACATACGATGTATATTTATAATGCCTACACCAGTTGATCGGCCTACGGTTCTGGCTATTGATGTGTCTGCCTTCTCTGCCCCTCTGCGACTTGCAACGACATGCTGCAACGTGTTGCTGCCTCAAAGCCGCTTTACATGTGCAGCGAAGCGTGTAGGTAGCAGCAGCACAGTGGGACGGGTTACGGCGGGGCACCAGTAGAGGCACAGTGGAACAAGCGGACAGTTTGGACAAGTTGAGAATGTCGAGACAAGATTCTGAAATATTGTCGCAAGCGCGTAGGTTGAAGTAATCAGATGAAGAGAGGCAGATAGAGAGGTGCGAGAGAGAGGCAGGAGAGTCAGAGGGAGAGCGAGATAGAGAGAGGTCTGAAGACCTGTTTTTAATTACACAATCGTCAGTTGAGATGGTTAATTAAAGCGTATGGGTGGCCTAGTGACCAGTTCGGAAAAACTGAGCACGAATTTTCGCCGCAGCGATTGCATAAGCGCTGGCAGATGAGCGAGAAAGAGAGAGATGGAGTGTTAGTGGGGGAGGGGTGGGGGGAGGGGGCAGTGGGAGTAGGCAGGGTGTACTCAGACTGGGCTTGGTCTGTGTGGTCTATGCAGACGCCTGGGCCAAGCCCAGCTAGAGCTACTGCTGCCACAGGCAACTTGCAACTTGCCACAGAAAAGAGATCGAGAAAGAGGGAGAGAGAGGGAAATAGACTAAAATTGCTGCCGCCAATTTAATAGTCACACTTTGCAACACTGTCAGACATGAAGGCAGCCAGCACGCATGCACCAATTTGCCACGCCCTGCCCCGCCCCTCGCCGCCACACTCGGCCCCCGTTGGCGTCGGCGTGTGAGGGCATTAAAAATGCTTCTTAGAAAAGCAAAGATACAGTGCATGCATACTCCCTCTTCCCTTTCCCCTCTCCCCTATCTCTCTCTCTCTCTCTCGCTAGGTGGGTGTAGCTAGCTGCGGGGTCAATTCACTTGCAGCTCACTCGCTCGCATGGCTGCCTCATGCCACATGCCTACTCCCGTCCCGTGCCTCCAACTCCCCTCGTAGACATTGTATAATTTTGTTTAGTTGCTGTAATAGTTCTCGAGAAAATGTGCAGCCTCATCGTAATGATGTTGGTAAACACACTTTACGCTCCCAAAGACAACAGGCAGCGACAGCCCCCCCTACCCGCTTCCCACTCTGCCCTTAACCCTGCGCCGCCTGCGTCTCCGCTTGACTCCCCCGTAAAGGTTTCGTGGCAAAGGCGCTAATGGTTTTTTGATGATCTTGCGGTTTCAAGGTTGTTGCGTTGGATGAGGCTGCGCAGCGCGTGAGGGAGAACAGAGGTTAAGGGTTAACGCTGCGGCACGATCTGGGGCTGAGGCCAATGCGGGTGCACTGTGAGAAAATGCAGTTGAAGTTGGCAAGCGATAATGATAGCAAATCCATTAGATATCTGCACATCTCAAAAACCTTTTTCAATCAGATAAGGAAAGTATGAAAAGGCAGCGAAATAGGATCAGCTAATGTATCTATTTCCCCCTCCCCCCCTGCCGAGGCACATTTCTCTCAGTGCAGCTGTGGGGCGTGGCAGCTGCTGCATTCTCAGATTACCTAAAAACAAATAGAGAAGTAATTGAGCCTCTCTCTCTCTCACTGTCTCTCGGTTTTTGGGGAGTGTGTGTGAATTGAAATTTCCTCAAGCAAATATGATTTTCAACAGCGATCGATCAAATCCAAATGGAATTGCAGACAGACAACAGACACACCGACGCAGACACACACAGATACACACACGTGCAGGGCATATCATATGTCAAGCGATGCATTCGCATACAGAAAACAGAAGGACAGACACGGAGACAGGCAACCCGGTTAGATAAACAAACCGAGAGACAAATAAACTAAGCAGAGGGAATAAATGCAGTGGGACAGACAGACAGACAGACAGAGAGACGGATAGGCAGACAGTGGGATAGACAGACAGGCAGTGGAATAGGCAGACAGACAGACAGGCAGTTAGTATGACAGACAGACAGACAAGCAGGCAGATCGACAGACAGAAAGAGAGATATACAAAGAGAGACAGACAGACGCAGCGACAGGCGGACAGACTGACAGACAAAGAGACCCACATGGAGCGCCATATGTGCGTATACAGCGCGGAGACATAACTGGGCATATTTCTTTCTCCTCATGCATAAAAACATGTGTGCCAGTACGCACTGTGTGTGTGTGTGTGAGTGTGAGAGTATGAGGAATGTGTGTGTGTGTGTAAAACTACCGTTTGATCGATCGTTTTGATTAAAAATGCAACACATTTCTATATGATCTGTCACAGACTGTCAAGCAGATCAGGCTGCAAGCCGCAAAGAGTCGAGGAGAGAGAGGGAGATACGAGTATGGGAGAGAAAGAGAGATGGAGGCTTGAAGACAAGCGAAATGTTTGTTAAAGTGAAATTAACGTCGCCAGTTACAGGCAGCCAATCAACAATGCCACAACACTGTGTGTATCTGCAACTGCAACAGTATCTGTATCTGTATCTGCAACTGCAGTCTAAGCTGCATCACGCATCGTCTATGGCAATTGCAGACAGCCTAGTTGGTCTACCAACTTTTCCGCATGATTGTTGTCTTAGCTTCCTCAAGATATAAGCCAAAGCAAAGCGAGTAAAAACCAAAACCAAACTCGAACCAAGTCGAGTCGAGCAGCGGGCAGCGGTTTCCAGTTTATTTTACAATTAATGAAACTCGATCGATTTATTAACTCTCATATTATTCTGCACTACTCACCGAGCGACCCTCGCTGCGAACGAACGAACGATCGATCGATAGCTATATTCCCCTCCACTTGCGCTCCCCCCAAACTGCACTTGGCTTGTCCATTAACCTTCATTAGGCTTAGCCATAAGTGTTGGTTTCAATTCAGTGTTGTTGTTGCTGTTGCTGTTGCTGCACACTGGTCGCCTCGTTGGTGTTGACAATTTCGTTTCGTCGTCGATTTCACAATTAAAACTTTATTTATTTATTTGTTTGGTCTTAATGAAGTGTGTGAAACAAATTTCGATTTAGTTTCGGACTTTGTGCAATTGCTGCCACCCACCCAAGAGTGAGAGTGGAGTGCACGTGCAGTGCACTGGTGCACGACTACCTTATACCCTGTACTGCAGCTACCCGATTGAATTTAATATTTGGGCCTGTTTAGAGTATTTCAGTAAGAATTAAACCGTTTTTCTGCTTATTTAAAATATTTCATTATTTTTTTTAACGATTATCTTTAGTTTTACTTATCAGATCTTAGGCTTATAAATATTATTAATTTATGGTTGAGCTCAATTAGCTCTATGCCAAATTTCATTGTCGCTCTGACAGTTCCAGAGATCTCAAAGTTTTTTCCAATGAATTTTTCGTATTTTTCGTTTATTTTAAAATAAACACACTATGCCGAATTTTCAATTTCTAACTCTCCAGTTCCAATAATTTCATTGCATTTTTCATTTTTCCCAATTTTTTTCTTCAAAAAGATAATAAAATTTTGTATATATGCTTTAATTAGTATTTTCACATGTTTTTTTCTAGTTAAAGTCTAAATATGCCAAACTGCTAAATACATTTCAATTGTAGATTAGCTTAGTTAGCGCTAGGCCAAATTTAAGATCTTTAGCTCTGTTAGTTTCAGGGATCTCCAAGTTTTTTCCCACAGATTCCATTTCTGTGGACTTTTTTCACATCAAACTTAATTAAATTAATTTTATTAATTTATGATCTGCCAATAAATGAAATAACATACAAACATTGTTAGGTAATCGCACGGAAAAAGTGCAGATTCGGTTTTATGTGGATGGTAATACCAGTGCCATATATAATCTTGACGCGGAAAAGCTGTTAAAAGAAAAAGAGTCCCGTGTTGCAACGTGAGCGCCTTTTTTACGGCCTCTTCACTAATTACAGGGTATTAAAATGCTGCTTGACCAGGCCACAGCACACGTTACTCGTTGCACTCGCTTTGTTTGGGTTGTTGTTGTTGTTGTTGTTGCTGCTGGCTCGTTATAGTTGCTGTTGCTGCTGTTGTTGTTGTTGTCGCATTTTTGTGCAGCTCAAATTGTTATTGCACAATTTTCGTTTTTGGGGAATTCAATGCAATCGCCAACAAACTGGCTATGGGTGGGTAGGAGAAGGTGTTTGAAGGGGGGGAGGTGCCCGAGTGTCGACAACAAAATGCGCCTAATTGTCAACGGCAATTGACGCCACATAACACTTTGTTTTTCTCTCAGTGTTGTTGTTTTTTTGTTGCTAATTTTATGACGCGAATAAATTTTGCGCTGTGTTAGTTTTGAAAGTCCATAAAAAACGGCGTAACTCAAGTTCAGTCGAGGGGGGTTTGTCGCAGCTTTCAACCCCCTCTGCCTCCTCCTATCTGCCACCCCTTCTGCCTGCTTCCGCTTTGCATTTTGTGGCAGCTTTTGTGCCAGCACTTTTGGCTACTGCGAATTATCGCCAACACATTAGCAGCTATCTCGCTCTCTAGTACCCTTCCCTTCTCTCTCTCTCTCTCTCTTTTACTCCCCCTCTTCACCGCTCTCTGTCTCACTTTGCAACCCGTTAAAATTGCATGCCTTGGCATTGGCCATTATCGAGCCAAGGCATCAATCTCAGATGGGGCAGGCAACACGGTCAACACGGGCAACTTGGCAACACAATTGCAAATTGCACTGGGCAATTGCCTGGCCAATTACCAATGCCTGGCCAGGCCTGGAAAATGGAGCAGCCTGAAACTCGATACTCCCCAAAAACTAGTTTAACCCAACAAAACTAGAGCCCAAAAAAAGAAAAAGAATCGAGTCTGTAACCCACAACTCTCGAGATCGAGCGCTGCCCACAGATCAGTTTGCCAGTTTCCCAGTTGAGATCAGTCCAGTTTGATCAGTGATTATGCAATTTACATAATGTTCCTGCTCGGAATTAGGTATATTTTGTAGAAAAACAAGAGTGTTGTTTTGAGAAGATATGCGAAAAGGTTGAATAGGTCGATCTAACCAATTGCAAATCATTTGAATCGGGGTATGTATGTGTAGCTCTTTTAAAGTTTCTAAAATTAAAAAAAAGGACAATTTTTGTAATCGTTTAATAATAATAACAGTATATAGACTTACTGTATGTCTCAGACATAGACATATCTATAGAAAATCTGTAGAAACAAACCAAATGCTATCTAGTTTAATTTTCTAGTTCAGTTTTCTTTTAAGCTAAAAGAAATAAAATTATTAAAAATATTTCCCATGCTTTTCAGAATTCATATTCATAAATAACTAGGTTAATTTGGTTTATAAAATATTTGATATACCATAATCATATATTCTAATATTATTAATACTTTACATATTCATTCGCTTGCCCTTTTCTCATTTGTGGCAGCTTAAGTTCTTTCAACTGGAACTTCAAAGCCCTAGAAAACTGCCGTAGAGTTTCCACTGTCTTCCACTCTCTCCCACTCTACCATATTCAAGGTATTGTATAGTCTTAAGAATCCATAAATAACTGGGTTAATTTGTAACGCTTGCCTGTGCATGCGTAATGAAGCGTTCAGCCCGATTACGAGAACTGAACTAGTTGCGATAGATCGATGGATCGATCGTTGGATCGTTGAGGCTCTAAGTAGGGAGAGCACAGACGTGATAGAAATGCCGAATGAAACCGAAAAATCAATTAACGCAACACAACTGACAAGCGAAGACCCTCGGGTTTTGTCAAGTTCAAAGCACGCGATATGCATGCATATCGATATTTGTATCGTTTTATCGGTTTTTTTTGCGAAAGTCACTGAGGAGAATTGTTCTGTCAGCGGGTTCAATTGCCTTTCAAATGTCATTTGCGTTGAGATTTTTTATGTAAATTTTTTTGGCTTCTTTTTGTTGATTTTTTAGCCATTTTTTCTGCGCTTTTCGATTGGCAATTTGCATTTGAATCGCATAAAGCGAAAATCGTGTGCACAACGCGTTGTGGCAGTTCCACGCCGTGTCTGCTGCTGCTGCTGCAACTGATTGGCAGGCTTTCAAAAACAGAGAAAAAAAACAGAAAAGCGCCCCCGAGTGCAGGTGGTGTGGCACCCACACAATATGCGGCAGTTGCAACGTTGCCTGCCCCGTTGCATGCGCTCATTATTGCAACAGTCGTCGCTGCTGCTACCTCGCTAGGTGTGTCAGTAGTTGCAACAGTTGCTGCCGTCGCTGCTGCTGCTGCTGCTGATTCGATCACGTGGCGCTGATCAATAAGCTGCAGGCACGCAAGCAGCTACAGCCCTCTCTTTCACTCCCAATCTCTCCCTCTCTTTCTCTCTCTCTTGGTCTTTCTCTATGGCAAAAAAAAAATGGGTTAATGCGCAGCCACAGCGTTTGTTTGTTTTCATTGTTGATTGTATTTACAATTGTGTTTGTTTTTCTACTCATATTTGTTGCTGTCTTTCTGTCTCTTTCTGTGTTGTTGTTGTGCTGTCTCTCTCTGTTGTTGTTGCTGCTCTTTTTGTTTATTAACAATTTCTTTACTCTTACTTTTGATTAGGCCGTGACTCAACATTTTCTTGAGCATTCACACTTAACTTGCGGATTAATTCTTGAAAAGTAAATCTGCTGATGATGATTTGTCAACTGTGTATCTTTATATATATTTCTATATATGCCTCTCTATCTTTATATACATGTATATATATATGTGTCTCTATATTCATCTCCAACTGGGTTACAATAATAATAGCAACATATCAAGTTGTCGCTTTCATTTTCCGCTGCTTCTTCAAATTGAATTCTTGCACGCCAGCAGCAACATTTGTGTCTTCTCCTCCCCTGGTTGCATGTCGTTTTCTTCCCCTTGCCCCCTCTACAATTACCGCAAATTAACAGTGCCAGCTGTCAGTCTATCGAGGCTGTCTCTCTCCCTGTCTGTCCGTCTGCCTATCTATCCCACTGTGCACATCCCACTGTAAACTTATGACAGGCCTCTCACATAATTAATCAAAGCTTTAGGGCCGACGCTCGCTCCAGCTACCATTTAGTCTCAATTAACACACGCAAATTATCCAGTGCTGCCCATGGTAGCCGATACACTGCACCCTGCACCCAGCACCCTGCACAGTGGTGCAGCTGCTGAGCGTGCAGTGAAGCGATCGAACGATTGAACGATTCAACAGTCGAGCGAGATGTGAAATATGCGCGGCATTCGAAAGTAAAAACAGTTCAGCACCTACTGCAATTAGTTGGGTGTGTGTATTAAGTATAGGCTGAGCAGTGGCTTAGGCAGAGAGGGGTCTCTGAAAGAAGGCGTACCAGAAAAGGTATGAGGTGGCGTATATAGGAGTTTTGCTCAAATCAAGCGCCTTAGTTGGGTTTGAATGTATTATTTTGTAAACAGTGGCGTAGTTTAAGGGGAGTTTTCAAAGGGGGGTCTTAATGAAACAGGCTTGAGTCCAATCAGAATCACTTAAAATTATGAAATCTGCATATTTTAGTTGAAATACTGTAGTGCAACGTGGAGTAGAGGGGGGCTTTTAAGAAAATATGCAATCTATGAATTTCTGTCTTTAAACCTTTTACAAAATATGCTTAATGCAATATAATATTCCGTTTAAAATCTCAAAAATTACAAGAAATAAGCTTTCTACTCGTTTAATATCAATAATTTGTTGAAAATCTGCAATTTTGTACAAAGAAGCTTACAAAATTTAAAAAATATTAAAATTCTTTTCCAAAGTAAAATCTGGAAGAAAATGTAAAAATCCTACATATGTCATAAATTTTGTATTGTTCTACTTTGTCTAAAGAGTTAATCCACTTCGTATAGAAACCTTTTCAAACACCTTCCGCCCCCTCTTTCAGACGCCACTGCGCTGCTACAGATAGCCAAGCATGTAACCATGCACTGTGCGGCCTTTTGCATCTCTCAGCGCCCCCTCCCTACTTCTCTCACACTCTCTTCCTACCTCCCTTCCTGCTGTGCTCTCAACCAGTTTAGAAATTCTACTAGCTGACAGACTTAGCCTGGCCATGACGAAACCTGATGTGCTACGTGTATACGATTTGTATTTCAAATGACGTCTGGATCCGTTGGCTGATTCCAATGTCAGCTGATTGAATTGCAAAAATTGAGCTAGCTTGCCTCAGATACATTTGGCAATCATTTCCAAGTCGAGTCGACTCCGACTTCGGCTCGGAGACGACCTGAACCCAACTGGTAGCTGTTCTATCAATCTACCTTAATGTATTACCTGGAAACTTGTCGCGCGATCGCGCAACACGCATACTAATTCCACGAATACAATGCGAATTGCGTGGTATCTAACAAACACTATGGAAGTGTTTACCGAATTTATTGCCAAATATTTATCAATAGTTGTTTATGGACCGACCTGTTGGCTCAGATTTCTGACTAAAGACAAAGCTGTGGAAGTGTGAATTAATTTGTTTCTATTTTCGATTTTTTGTACAGTATTGATTTATGGTAATATGTCATCCTTCTTTATATCTATGATTTATTTCAACAGCTATATAATACATATATCTTTCTCCTTTATATTTTCAGCTAGTAGTCTACAGATTTGCATGAGAATTGCAGCCAAGGAGAAAGGTGAGTGAAAAGCAAAGGGGTTTAGCTTATAAATTTATGATTTGGAAGGTGTTTAGGTGGGCTCAAGTAGGCAAAAATAACTTAGGATTGTGTAGAAGTATTTAGAAAATATAAAAATGTGTTTAAAAGGATTAAAAGTCACTTGGATTTTGTAAAAAGTAATGAAAAATAACGGGAATATGGAATAAACATAAGATAATAGTTGAAACTTTTTTATAGTATGATTATTATATCAAAAACAGTTTTTACTATACCTAAATAAACGGCATACACTCTTATACATAATTTTTCCTTAGAATTCTCAACTAGATTACCCAAGAATCGATTTATTCTCATGCTAATTAATCATTTAAACGATAATTTCGTCAAGATCTTGCCGTTTTTTCTCCTTCCTTGCTCTCTGTGCGTTTTTCCCATCTTAAAATGCATTTTCCTTTTGTTTATCGAATCTTGTATGCTAATTAAGTAGGCAGGAAAACTTTCGCGAGTTTTTTTTTTTGCCAGGTTGCAGCGCACTACTCGGCAAATATGCCAATTAAATCGATAAATATTTGCCAGCTGCCGATGTCAGGCGAGGCGAAGCGATTCGCGTTTTGACACCAAATACCAATAAAGATTTCCAAAAATATTTTTTACAAATAGCTGAGGCAGATGACAACAGCAGCAGCAGCAACAGCAACAGCAGCAGCAGCAACATCAGCAGCAACAACAACAACAACGTGCTGTGAGGCAGACAGAAATCATTTATGTTAATCAACACATGTTTTCGAAGTCATTGGCCAGACCAGACCAGGCCAGGCCAGGCCACAGGCAAAAAAGACACACAAGAGGGCGAAGGCGGGGAGGAAGAGAGGCTCAGGGGACTCACGAGAGATGTGGCTAATGTAAAGTTGTTCGTCTGTCGCTGCCGCTGCCGCCGCTGCTGTTGTTGTTTTTCTTCTTTCTATCTGCATATTAAAATGTGCCCAAAAAACCGAAACAAAATAAATATATACAATAAACGTGTTTGTGCCTCCCCTCCTTCCCCCCGCCCTGCTGAACCGCTCCCTGCCTGCCGCGGCTACAACAAAATCAAATTCAAATTGTGCGCCGTTGAAATTTGCGCTAATGTTGCCATTTGTGTTGCTGTTGTTGCCCCGTGGCAGCGCTGCCTCTGCCGCTGCCCCCGCGTGTCTCAGTTTGGAAGGTGTAGACACAACCAGTGTTATTTCTCCCCCCGCACAGCCGCTTCCCTTCAAGCCTTCTCTTTCAGACAAACTCGCTCGACGGTCTTCTAATTCTTATGCACACTGCCAATGCCATTGCGCAGCACTGGCTGTGGCGTTGCCAGACCGTTGTGGCAGCAAGATTCTTGCTAAATTTGATGACTCAAAAAAGTTTTGAAAAATCAAGTTCGCGTTAATTTCTAAACGAGTAAAGCGCGCATAAGGTGAAAACAACTTGAAAACAGCAGCAACAACAAAAGCGATAACTAACAATTTTTTAACAACAACAACAGCAGCAGCAACAACAACAATTAAGACAACAATAAGAAGAACAATAAATGAGACAGCGCAGAGATAAAGGCGGCATATAAAGTGCCAAGTTGACGCGTGACGAGAAGATCAGAACCAGCTTGTAGGGGGCAAAGAGAGAGAGGGAGAGAGAGAGAGAGAGAGAGGAGAGAGAGTGAAGCAGGCATAGAGGGGACAGCGACAGAGGTAAAGTGGGGGCAGGGAACGCCACCACAACTGTAAAAGCAAAAAAATAACAAAATAACAATGAAATAAGCTCAATAAAAAAACATTACGCATACGCCGCATATTGCTGGGTAGAGGGCAGTGAGGCAGAGGCCTTCTGCTCCCAGTAGAGATGTGACTCATTGTAGATGACTTGACACACGAAGCGACAGATAAAAAACAAAAATCGGGGCGTCGCCGCATTTATCGATTGCATTCGCTGTGCCCACGAACAAGCTTGTTTTCTGTGAGTTTGTGTTGTTTTTTCGCAACTTCCGTTCTGCTGCGAGAAAATAAAAGACTTTCTTTGTAATATGCTAGAGCTAAATATAGTCGATTTAGTAAGCTGCAGTTTGCTGTGGGTGCTCAGGAATTTCTATATGTGTAATTTCGGAATGAAATACTAAAAGATTAGGGAATTTTTGAGAAAATTTAATAGAATAAATTATTTTTAAGCTTAAACGTGGAAAAGGTACAAATCTAAGCTTAATAAATGTAAAATAAAGTTTAGAATAATCTGGTATCTAAGATAAAATTCCTAAAAATAAAACATGACAGTTCTCAGTCTGAAAAGGCTATATAAGCTCTTTCTGCGTCACATTCAAGCAAAAACCCACCTAGAAACGACTATTTTGCTTATTTTTACTTGTTTTTATGGATTTAAGGCCAAAATTTCGGTATAAAAAATTGACTCAAATTTTGAAATTTTAGCAAGGGGGGTAGCATGCATTTTTTTCAAAATTTTTGAAATTTCTAAAATCGTTAAATAATGATGCGAAGTAAAAGAAGAGTTCATATCCGTTGAATAAAGTCAAACCAATGGAAAATCGAGTGATTTTTGCGCAAGTTATGACTAGAAGAAGATGATATACTAGGCTGATACGAACTATGTTATAGTGAAAATACTATGATAGCTAATCCACACTTATTAAAACCTTAAGAACAGAGCAGGTATACCTTAAGCTAATCAGCTTCTACAATAGACTGTGAATATAAACTTGAATGATAATGTATTCCAATAATTCCAATTAATGGAACCCTTTTCCCTCTATCCTCGTTCATAACTTTTCGGCTTGTTTGTAGCATTTGCCATGGCATTATCAGTTCAGTTTCTGTCCAAATATGTCGCTCTCAAAACCGAATGCTGCACTAGAATGAGGCACCATGCTCGACCCGCCTGTTGCTTGATTTGCGTTAATCTTGACGCCGCTTTTGTAACCTCACCCTACGTGGATGCACGTTCCCATTACCCTGCACAGCTTGACTCCCACTTCAGGGCCCCCAATTCCCCCCGGCCTGCTTTAATTGTGTGCGCTGCTTATGAACTTGACATGCAGAACGAATGCGATGCAGCGTGGAGGAGCGTGTAGGAGCGTGAAGCGTGCAGCATGCCGCAATCCGAGTCCATCTGCGATGGGGCAGCACATAAACTCACACTTAAAATCAATAAACGTAAACTGCGCCCACCTACCTAAGCCTGCTGCTGATCCTGATCCTGGGCGTCGCTCCATAACCCTATAAAATAGCACAAACTTATGCGCACAATAAACATAAAAAGCACTGGGATGAGGGTGCGAGAGGTAGAGAGAGAGAGGGAGAGAGAGTGGGAGAGGGTGCTCTAAAAGCCCAAAATGCCAATGAGATAGACAGGGTGCCCGCTTCACGCATATGAAGTTGTTGCTACACTGGTAAACAAGTATTTTTATTGCACCACACGCATAAAAGGATGTCCCGGGGCTGTGGAACAGACACGGACTTCAACTGCCAGCCATAAATACACTTAATTGCCATTTTATTACTGTAACTATTAGTAGTAGTAGGCTGTGGCAACCCTGTCTCGCGGTCGCGGTCGCAGTTGCAGTCGCTGCATCACAGTCACGGTCGCAGTCACAGTCTGCGCTTCATTAGAACTCGCAGACTCAGCCCAGACATGGGAGCTCATGGCTTGCGCTTCATTTACGCAGCAGAAAAACTAGACGAGTCCGACTGCAAGTACACTGCGCAAAAACAAAGGGGTAACTCTAGCGAAAATTGCAGATTAGTATAGTTTTTTAAGTGAATGATTGCTACAATTTCCAATACTAAAGTTTTATCGATGTTTTCGCAGTAAAACCTATAATACTATCGATAACAACGGAATACTGAGCAAGTCTTATTTTATTTGTATGGTTTTCTTTTTGGAACAGTGTTGAAAAGTCTTAAAATCCATATATAGTGTAGTAAAAACAATGTATTGCAAAAACTGCTCAACCATCGATAGTATCATCTATATTGCATTCCTTAGCAAAAGTAATATATAATTTTACTATTTCTTGCCCATCACAAGTGTTTTAGTAGCTAACTTCCTTCCAGTGTTGGAAAGTCTTTGAAAATCATCGATATTTCGACCAAATTTATAAACCATCTATATTATCGATTGTGGTTCGTTGCTTTTTGTAAAACCACTGTGTAGTGCTGTAAAATTGCGTTAAGTTCGGCTTAGCCCACTCAAACTTGCTAAGCACTTACTACACACTCTGCCTTTTCGCTCAGTGCACATGCAAAGTGGCTTTGGGGGCCCTTCAACGTTGCCACAGCGCAGCGCAGCCAGCGCAGTCAGCGATATCTTTAATGAAATCTGCATGTTTTGTGCTTTAACAAGCATTTTGCTTGTCTACTCAGCCCTCTCTCTGTCTCTCTGTCTATCTCTCTCTCTTTGTGTCTATCTCTATCCTTTTGTGTGTGGGTTTCCTTGAAGGCGATCAGAGCCGCGATCAGAGTGGAAGGAGGAGGAGAAGGAGGCCTTTGTGGCCGAGTGAATCTTGTTAGCGCAAATATTAACTTGTAAATATGATGATGATGCCCCATGGAAATGGTATAAATCGCTGATAAATATCATTACGTTTCTCTCTCTCTCAGTCTCTGGTTCTTTCTCCCTCTCATTTGTTTGCAATGCGCCTTGCAATTCTATTAAGATTTTTATCTCAAGTGCTTGTACAGCCTATTTGCAGCACGGCCAGAGAGCCGACATTCACGAGTATCGTACTCGTACTCATCGTTCTCGTAATTGTTTAGCAAATCAGTCGAGAGGGTTCTCTAGAGGGTTCTCTATGTCTCGCTGTGGCATTGCAATTGAGTGTGTTGTTCGTGTAACTCGTGCTGTTGTTGCTGTTGCTGTTGCTGTTGTTGCTGCTGCTGCTGTTGCTGTTGTGCCTGATTACAGAGCAGTAGCTGACAATTTGCCACAACAATCGTTCATTAAGCAGGAAGTGCTATAACTCAATTGAGTTGGCAACGCGACTAGGAAGGAAGCAAAGCGATAACTATCGATAGTTACAGACTGGAAATGACACAGATCTAATGTGAAACAGTTGCCTAAACTTGATTACGATAGATATCGCTAGATTGAATACGTAGTTTTATTTATTTTATTTTCTACCTATAACATATCTACCTATTAAATATTTTATTACTGCCTAGAAGAGCAGACAGTTATCGATAGTTTCAATTATTAATTAATCTAAAAATAACACAAGACAATAGCAAATCGATAAACATTTAAAAGCGAGAGTGAATTGTGATGGTTTTGATACTATCGATAGTTTGACTACGTTCTGCCTATAAACAGTTCAATTATTTCGAATATCAGACAGCTTTCGACTGTTTCGATAGTTTTAGTCGTGAAATCGATTAATTTATTTTAGCGATAGGCAATTGCGTTAGTTTTCGTACTGTCGATAGTACGACAAGTTTTATTTGTTCTACCCACAACAAAGCGTTGAGCAACACGAACTATTGTTAGGTTGTTTTCTAGTCGTGCTCTTGGCCAAAACTCTGTAAGGCTCTCCTGCCTGATCTCTAGCTCTCATTCTCTCTTTTAATAGAATTCTGTCTCTTCCTGCTGCTCTCCTTCCTGCCTTCGCCCTAACTCATCAACTTCCTTTCAACTCTTACTCCCTGGGCGGGTGCTTAGGGTCGGTTTCGACTACTATTGTAGCTCCTGCTGCAACACCATCATCTTAATAATTCTAAACCAGCCACAACACGCTTCGTACTCGTAAATAACACCAGCAACAGCAACAACAACACAAACAACACAAGCAACACTAACAAAAGGGAACAACAACAACAGCTGAGAGACGTGACAAATGCGCTAAACGAGCTACTTCTTTATAGCGTGGGAGTTGCAGTCGCATTTCTGTTCTTGACGTGGCCCACGAAGTGAGGTTCATGGGAAGCACAATATGCGCTGCGCTGCACACTGTGCAATGGCGCCAGCAGCAACCGCTAGAGAGAGAGAGAGAGAGTCCCTCTCTATCGCGCTAGGTTGCCCTATCAGTGTGGCCATATAGCCACCATATATAGTCGTTTAGCTGCTCGTATTTCAGCAGAACGTGCGCACAAAACTTCCTACACTCATATGCAGATCGACCTGCCTCGAACCGCCGCCCCCTACCACTCCTTTGGTCACCTAATCAGAGTCACCCTGCGGGGGGCTGCACTGCGATTTGAGCTTCTTTGCATACGTTTCCATCGTAATTTGGAGCACTCAACGCGAGCAGCGGGCCAGCAGTGCGACACAGTGGGAAATGGTTGCTGCCAGACTGCTGCAGCAGTTAAACAAACTATGCACAGTGGCTGGAGAGCTATTTGCAATCGGAAAAAATATTTGTGCCGGCAGTGGAACTCTTGAGATAGCTTAAATTACAATACAATTCACAGGTTTTTAAGACATCAAAAAATATATTTTTAAAATGTTAATTTACTTTAAAAATTTTAAAAATTCTGAATATTTTTATGCAATTTACAGCATAAAGTGAAAGAAATTCTTTAAACTACTAGAAAACTGTGCTCTAAATCTGTTTGTATATTAGGAATTATTTATTTTTGGATATATCGAAATAAATTATGAAATAATTTGTTTAATACTTAGAAAAGCAAATGAATTAATAATTCAGGATCTTCAGCTTAAGACATTTATTTACTCTTGGCAGTATTATAAGAATGTGAATAAAATTTGGAATACATAGAATTCAGGTTTAATTTATGTTTTATTCAGATATTATTTCCAACATTTTTCGATTTACAATTCCACTCGCTACGCGTTCCACTGTGCGACGCACACACTGCATGTTGCACGCTGCGTATGCGCATTATTTTCAGACGAGTTCAATAAACGATTAGCTGACCGCCCAGTTCTAACAGACATTGTTGTAGCCGCCGTCTGTTGTTGCTCTCGTTGTTGTTGTTGCCGCTGCTGCTCATGTTGTTGTTGCTGCTGCTGCTGTTGTTGCTGGCGACGTGGTGAGCGCGAGCGCGAGCGCGTTGCGTGTGCGTCTGCCAAAGTTATCGCGGCTTTTTACACTAAGACGAAGGCTAATATGTCATTTGGTCATTGATACGAGCGATGAGGGTGCCTGGGGGGCGGGGAGCTGAGAAGTGTGCAGAGGGGGTAGAGTAGTGTGGAGAGACTGGAAAGGAGGGAGAAAGACAGAGAGAGAGAGGGAGGGGCACGGTGAGCAAAGCAAAACGCTTACTGTCACTGTGAGGCGAGTATAATTAATTGCGCCTATCAATATCGCTAGTTGTTGTTGCTGTAGCTACACACGCATGTGTAGTTGCTTACAGCCAAAAGAGCTGGATGCGAGCGGCTTGGCCAAGGCCTTCATCGTCGTCAGCAGCAGCGGCAACAACGACGGCGACTGCGGCGGCAGCAGCTCATTGAGATAAGCCTGTCCGCTTGTAGCCATTCGCATTTTGCATAAATCATGCGGCTTTAGCCACGCGAAATGTTATGTCAGCAGCAATGTATTTTCTTGGCCTTTTTCCCGCTGCCTCGGCTTCTGCTGCCTCTTTTCCAATAACAAGAAAAGGCTCTTGCGATGCGCCAAAGAATGGATATCATCATCGCCGTCGTGGGCCAAAGCGTATCCGTGTGTATCCGTGGAAACTTGACAGACACTTGCATTCATTCACAATATTATCATATGATTTGCATAGAAGAATAGAGAGAGATAGACAGAGAGAGAGAGCGGGAGCAGAGTGTTGGGCATAGAGATAGCTGTACTATATATAAAGATACTTGGTTAGATAGTTACTATACCACACACAGAGCCTACTCGTGGCTTTATCGCTTGCCTTGCATTACACACGCTAATGACTCGTATCTTTTGCGACAAGCATGTGCATGTCAAGCTCTTATCTGGCTAGAAAGTGATAAGAAATAATTGAAGAAATAATTAATAAAAAATTTAAGGAATTATAGGGGAAAGAATTTATACGCAGAGGGTATTAATTAGCCAGTTTAAACAGAGACACCGACCAAAAGTAATATATAATCAAACAGAGGGTGAAAAAGGATGCGTCGTCCGTGTCCGTCGTCGCGTCGTCGTGTCCGTGTGTGTGCAAGCAAACAGTCAGTTTTTGAGCTATCTTCATGAAACTTGGCACAAGCTCTTATTGCTGTGGCTGTAAATAAGTCGGAACGAGCCAGATCGGACCAATATCGTATAGCGTCTTGGAAGCTATCGGCCGATTTTGTTGTTTTTCAAGATATTGCAACAAGATTGCAAACTATTCATATTACGTTCTTAATATGCTGTCAAAATTGTATCAAAATCGGACCACTATAACATATAACGCCATAGGAACAATCGGCTGAAATCAGGTTTTGTATGCAAACCTGTTTTGTTTTTGGAAATACCGCACATTATCAATACTTTTTAATGTTATACAGTAACCCGCCCTTAGTTTTTCCATTTAAATATCTCTGACGTTTATATTCTATAGCTGTTATAGGAACAATCAGTCAGTCCGTCTGTCTGTTGCAACTCAAATTAGTCCCCCAGTTATTGAGCTCTCTTCATGAAACTTAGCACACAAGCTTCTTATTGCTGTAGGCTGTAAATAAGTCGGAACGAGCCAGATCGGACCGATATATCGTATAGCTGTCTTGGAAGCTATCGGCCGATTTTGTTGTTTTCAAGATATTGCAACAAGATTTGGCAAATCCTATTCATATTACGTCTAATATGCTGTCAAAATTTACAAAACGGACCACATAACATAAACCAAGTCGCACTTTAATTTTATCAGTACCGCCAGTTCCATTTACTGATTTATCCTTTATGACAGTCGTCGTGTCTGTTGCAACTATTTTTTTCTCTTAAAACACACAACTTCTTTTGCTTAGGCTTAAAAGAACCGCCCAGGATTTTGTTTTTTTCAAATATTGTAACAAATTTAAACATCTATAGTCTAATGTCTTCAATCAAGCCATTACTTTTTCAACCTTTTTGTTTTGGAAATACATCTTTTAATTTATACACTTTTTTTCCATTTAATATCTCAGACGTTTATATTCTATAGCTGTTATAGGAACAATCAGTCAGTCCGTCTGTATGTTGGAACTCAAATTAGTCCCCCAGTTATTGAGCTATCTACATGAAACTTTTCTCCCAAGCTCTTATTTCTGCCCACTTTTAATAAGTCGGAACGGGCCAGATCGGACTGATATATCGTATAGCTGTCAGAAGCCTATCGGCCGATTTTCGTTATATTTCAAGATATTGCAACAAGATTTGGCAAATCCTATTCATATTACGTTCTTAATGTGCTGTCAAAATTGTATCAAAATCGGACCACTATAACAAATAGCTGCCAAGGAACAATCGGCTGAAATCAGTGTTTTTGTATGCAAACCTGTTTTGTTTTGGAAATACCGCACATTATCAATACTTTTAATGTTATACAGTAACCCGCCCTTAGTTTTTCCATTTAAATATCTCAGACGTTTATATTCTATAGCTGTTATAGGAACAATCAGTCAGTCCGTCTGTCTGTTGCAACGCAAATTAGTCCCCCAGTTATTGAGCTATCTTCATGAAACTTTGCTCACAAGCTTCTTATTTCTGCCCTCTTTAAATAAGTCGGATCGGACTGATATATCGTATAGCTGTCATGGAGCCTATCGGCCGATTTTCGTTATATTCCAAGATATAGCTATCAGGCTTACCACATCCAAATCTAAGTGTGTACCTAATAATAAAATTCGAAATCGAACTTTTATAACTTATAACGATCAACGATCGGCCTAATGAAGGTTCATGTTGCAATTTTATGGAAATCTGAGTACTATTACATGTAGCTGTTAAACAAAAAATCATGAAGCTGTTATTCAAACGCATTTTTAATGAGAACTTTCCAAATTTAGATTTTATGACCAAAAGATCCTTTACAAAGACATTTCCTCATAACATTTTGTGTTAAGTATATAAGAAATCCAGGTATATACAAGAGCATTAAAAGGTAGAATTATTTTTTCGAAGCAGGTTTTTGATTCATAGCCTTAATCAGGTAAAAATCTTGACTTCCTGTATTGTTATAATTGTTCAATCAATACCACAGAAACCAGCAGCAATGCAAATATATTTTATATTTTGTATAACTGCAAGGGTATGAAACCTTCGGCAAGCCGAAGGTAGCCTTGCTTTCTTGTTTTTAGACTTTCTGAGTGTAGTTATGAGAAAAGATATTAAAGGAAATATTGTTAGAATTTAGTATTATAGAATTTGTAAGAACTCTGAGATATTTTGTAGCTTAAAAGATATTGAGTGGTTTTAGAAAACTTCTAAGAAATTTGAGTGCTATAAAAATGGCAATAGAATTGTGAGAACTTTCAGCATAAAATCATTTATGACTTGAAAAGAATTTGGAAATTTCTTTAGAAAACGATGGAAAGTTCTCTGAGGTGTTACTTCTCGAATGTTAGGCCTTGACCTCCATAAAAAAGACATTTATATAGAGTTTTTTTCAACTGCTCAGGCAAATGCCAAATGCAGAATGCGAATGTGAATGCGAAAATGCAAATTTATTCACAAAACTACCCACAATACTCAAAGCGACGACGCGACTCATGTCGAGAATGAGTCACAGCGAGCGGATGTGGTCAATGGGATCGCATAGGCTTGTCATAAAAACGAGTGTAGGTGAGTGTGAGTGTGTGAGTGGAGATGGAGGAGGAGTGGGAGAGAGAACAACTTAAAGGCAGAACGCTTGAGTGCATATGGCAAGTGGCGTAATGAGCAGACTGAGT
Source organism: Zaprionus inermis (assembly GCA_018151445.1). Taxonomy (NCBI): domain Eukaryota; kingdom Metazoa; phylum Arthropoda; class Insecta; order Diptera; family Drosophilidae; genus Zaprionus; species Zaprionus inermis. Next base: position 2,234,178 of record JAECXD010000674.1, on the reverse strand, counting down.
GCAGGTGAGTCATGAGTCAAGGTGCCACAAAAGGAAGTTGCCACAGCAAGTATATATAAGGGCGTTGTATGGGGAGGGAAAATGTTATATAGACTGTTGTTTACCAGTTCACAATAGACACAACTGCTAGTGTTTTCACCCCTTTTTTTATTAGTGGCAACTGGACACACACCCTGCGGCTGCAACATGCTGCAGTTCAAGTTGCTTCGCTGCTGCTGCTGCTGCTACTGTCTGCTGCCACTGCAAATGCAAAACAGCAAAATGATTGATGTTGCCACGTTTTGTTACGTTTTTTCTTGCAGAGAGGGGTTTGCCAGGGCAGCAGGGAAATGGCAAAACAAACAAGTCGAAAAATTCTCTTTGTGCAAAATGTTGGCATTTTGAAGTGCGAGTAATTGCAGCTGCAATAGTTTTTCATGTTGCTTAGTTTCAGCTTTTTCGGCTTCCTTTCACAAAGCCAGCCAGGCAGCCAGCCAGAGAAAAATGGCTATGGCTATGGCATGATGGGCTGCTGCCACTCGAATGTTGCTAAATTATAGACTACTCCAGAGAGGTACGGAGAGAGAGAGAGAGAGAGGGGACAGGGAGACTGCCTCAGTCGACCGACCTATTCAGACCGGGACTGTGCCCCAGTGTCTCGTATACATTTCACAGATGTCGCTACACTAAAAATCAAAATGCCATAAGAAGTGCTGTGCCAAGCAAGAAAACCGAAGTAAAATATAGATCTATAGACAGCACTATATATTACTTATATAGCTTAGTTCAGTAAGAACGGGGTAATGATGAAAAACAGGCAGTTGGCCTATGAGAAATTGTTTTGTTTTTACGTGTTTTGCCCTACTACGAAGAAATTTGAGCATAGAGAATAAATAGCTAAAACTGCAGCTTTATTCGCAATTTGCTGCTTACAAAACATTTGCTTAGTTATACTATTTAAAACTGACTCATGCTGATTTGATTGTTTGATTTGTATATTTAGAACTTCTACACGAATAATTCAAATGAGCAAGAGAATTTTTTATAGAACAGAGTTAGGCGCAGATTTTTAATTTAAAATAATAACTTAAGGATCTTTTCATTGTTCAAGCTGCACATAAAATTTAAGGCTAGAAAATATACCTTTCAAATTATACAAAAATAACTCCAACGTTTTCTAAATCTAAAACTACCGATGATTCTATAATTAGCAATATAATAGGGTAAAGTTTTTATAAATGATAAAGAATTTGCTGTTAAAAGAGAATATATAGCTAGATTGCAAACTTTATGCTGTATCCCAACGTTCCTTTGATAAGTTGAACTTTGCATCAACTTTATAGCCAGAAAAATATATCAATTAAACTGGTTAAAATCTTTTTAGCTTGCCTCACTTATAAATAATTTTTAGAATATTTAAAAACAAATTACATTTCATTCGCCTGTAAATATGATATAATAAGCTTGTAAACTTGTTTGGGGATTACATAGTATGTTGTTTTTTTTATTTTCTAACGACTCGCGGCTCACCTTGACAATCAAAATGTCTATAAAAAAAACTTCCCAAAAGCAGCAGCAACAACAACAACCACAAAGTTGGAAATATTATGCAAACAACATGTTTTTTTTTATTAACAAAATAACTTGTACCTTGAGACACGCAAGGGCCTTCATTGCGGAACAGCAAGGTATGAAAAAATTAAATAAAAATGCGGCTAATTACGCGATCGCAAGCACTGCGCGCATTCATATGAGTACACTCACAATTACACTCACTCGGCCAGCGAGCGAGTGAGTGCGTGTGAGTACAGCCTGAGGTAATTACGGGCTGAGCACATGCCACATTATTCTTTTGTGCAATGAGCGCGGACCCCTTTGCCCTGCTCTGCCCTACACCCATGCAAGTTAGCGGTTTTTCACTCTAAACCCCCCCTACCACTGCCCCCTCTGGCTGCGTCAGTAGCTAGAGTAGTTGGCAATGCGGACGCAGACGCCGCCAACACCGACGACACTTGTGCAGCCCCACACGCACACACACACACACATTTAGCCGTATTTTGTTGGCATATACAAAAAAAAAAAAAGAAAAAAAGGCTAAAAACTGCCGCTAGCACACAAAACAAGCAACATAAACGTCAGTCAGGCTCGCCGAAAAACCGGTTGAGGTTATGAAAAATTATGATTGTCACTGGACGCGTTCGCCCCGGTTCGTTCGACAACAACAACAACAGCAGCCGCAGCAACAGCAGCAGCAGCAACAGCAACAACAACAAAAATGTGTAACAATTTCAAGTTAAACATGCGCTTTGTTTGCCTCTCTCGTTGTTGTTGCTTTGCATTTACGCTAAAAGCCAACACCAAATAGACAACAATTACAGTAACTACAGCAACAACAACAACAACGGCAACAGCAGCAGCAGCAACATCTACAGCAATGCCAAGTGGGTCTCTCTATAATTATTTGCCCACGTTTCGCATGTTTTGCCAGACTGACTGTCGTCAAGAAGTCGTCGCTGCAAAAAAGGTGTGTCTCGCCCAGATTCGCCAAGATCCGTGCCCATACAAGGGGTGTATAGCTGTGTATATACCCTGTATGCCGAGTGCAACACACCCCAAAGTGCGGCTATGACATGCTGAAAATCATTTAATATGCTAAGAGCATAGAAAGTCTGCAAATTGTATGCATATTTAAAAGAAAATCCCAGTAGATCACTTCTAAATGCGATAAATATCGAATTAAGGCAGTAGGAGGTTCGAAAATAAAGGCTGCCAAGAGTTTTATGCCTTCTCAGTGTTTAAATATCTCAAATTTGAGGTATATTTGAATGAAACTATTATAGCAGGCTTGCTGTAGTATTATCTATCAGGTTTAGTGCACAAAACTATCGATATATTGAAATTAGATAAGCTTACTTAGTTGATTAAAGAAAAGTATTCTCAAGAGGCAGATTAAGCTGGTAATCATTAAAAGCTTAATATCATAAGGTTAGTTATCGATAGTATTCTGCGACTTATAGGCACTAGAACCAACGCTCTGCACTGCAGCTCTTTACAGCACAACAAATTTATACTTTACAGTGGTATAAAACGTCTCAACAGGCAGCTTATATAGCAAATTTATAAAAATTCATAAAATTGCATAAATAATAATTTATCGATAGTTCAATCGATAGTATAGTGCGACTAATAGGCACTAGAATCGTTGCTCTGCTCTGTCAACCCATTGCCTCCCCCCTTCGCGCATATGTGCAACATGTGTTGCAACTACAACACCAACAACAACAGCTGCTGGCAACATGTTGCTGCTGTCGCTGCTGCTGCTGTTGGGGCCACAACAGCAATTTGTATGCCTCGCGCAGTTGGGGCTAATTCAAGTCGATCGTCTCTGGAATTGCATTTCTATTTGAATTCGTCGCCGACTTTGTCTGCTTTGAAGTTGCAGTTGGTCGCTTTCATCTTCTTCTTGCTCCGCTTCTTCTGTCTTGATCATTTCTGCAATTACGCGTGCAACATTTCAATTGAACAAATGAAGGAGAGAGGAAGAGCGGGGTACTAGGTCTGGCCCAGACTTCATAAATTCTTGGGGAGAAACTCGAAGAGAGCAGCTTAGCGCGAATCAGTCTCCTGTCTGTCTCCTGTCTCTCTCCGTGTTCTCTGCTGTGGCCCTTTGCAGCTGCGTAAATTGTCATCAGCTGTCAGTGTCAGTTTTAATTAGTTTGTTTACAACAACAACAGCAGCAGCAACAACAACAACAGGGGACAAAGACAAAGACAACACGCATTGCGTTTGCCCGTTTGCCTCAATCATTTCAATTTGATGCTCTTAAATAACTTTAAATTATAAGTGTGTGTTTCTCTGTTTGTGTGTGTGCGCGCGTGTGTGTGTGTGTGAGTATGTGTGTTTGTAACGGTCAATAATGCACTGGGTTAATTACCCCTACGGCCTGCAGACTGCGAGCTGATTACGCAGTCTAATGGAGCCTGGTACCAGTTTCTAGTCTTATCAACAGCTTGAAGAACTCGTGAGCAGCAGCTTTGTGTAGATAGACTAGCACTATAGGGTATATGCACTTGTTCTACATGATTACGGTAATGGACTATGCTTAAGAGCTTTGTAAAATGCAGCGTAGATACGTTTCTTTTTGTAGGTTTACGATCAATTTCGATAGTAGCAAACAGGAAATAGGTCGGAAATAGTTTAAATTTAAAAAAAAGTAATAAACTGGGTTAAAAGAATAGTTTCTTGGCAGTTATACAGCTAAAAAAAATATGTTTATCGATAAATCAAGTGCGATTTTAGGCAACAAGACATTTTAGATATCTATCGATAACGCAAGCTACTAAGAAGGCTCTTTAAAGTGTTTAAAAATACACCATTTTTTAAACTAATCGATACCATTGATACTGACAGTGCCTTACCGCACACTTATATATTTCTACCTCCCATTACCACATCTAGTGTTATCGAAAGTACTGCCACATACCTCTATACCTCCTTTACCCACCACACACACAACTGTACACACTGCTCTCCTAACCTCTAACCTTGTCGTTAAAAACACAAATAATGGACCCATTAAAAAAAGTGATTTATGTAAGACGTTCGCATACAAGTCGCATTTTTGGTCTCGCCCTCACTCTCTGTCTCCCACTCTCCCTCTCTCGCTCTCTGGCTCCAGGGATTTCGCCATATGTTCAATTAAAATATTTACCGAATCGGGGTCTCTAACAAAACGCTCTGTGCAAACTTTTATGAAGCTCAACGCAAAATTGCGAGCTCGTAAAATTTTATGACAAACAAATTGAATTCCATTTTAATGGCTGCCAATACATTGTTTTATATGCCATTGTTGTTGCTGTTGGACTATCAGCAAACAATAAATGTTAATTAGAAATATTTATGCGTTGTGGCCTATTGACACTTTTTGTGTTTTTTTTTTTGTTTTATGTCGCAGTTTCATAAAAAATAAAAGCAGTGCGAAAAAAGGCTAAACACAGCTGAAAGTCAAACGAAAAGAATCTGGTTATCAATCAGGCTATTGTTGAGTTTCTTTTTTTTAACACAATTCGCAATTAAGTGAATTTTGCTGTATGCTTTTTTTTTAAGCTATAAACAAAGGCAAAAACCAAAAAAAAAAGGCAAAAATCATATCGGTTTTTGAACCTGCTTCGCAATGGAATTTTCGATCATATGACACTAATTTACAGGGTATTTCCGAGAACAAAGACGTGCAGCAGACTTGCCTAAATTGCGTAATTTATGTAGAATGCAAATTTACTTAAATGATCTTTTGATTAAGCCTACCCCCACCCCATTACACTCTGCGGAATGAAAGTCAATATTGTTTTCGGGCAGTGTGCGGCAATTTAAGAAAAATTATGGCAACATTTGCAAGTGAAGCTTACGGAACAGAACAAACAACGGAGACCAAGACGGACTCGACTCGGCTGCTCTGCAGAAATACACAACATTTTTCATTGCAAATTGAGTCATTAAATTTATTTATACGCGACGAAAGGCAACAAAAAAACCTGAAAAAAAAAATATGAAACGAACCATGCAGAACTTCCGCGATTTTTTTTTTTTTTTTTTTTACATATCTGGGTCAAATCGGTCTGGCAGAGGACTCCCAGGGATATCTTTGTGAGCATGCAGAGAAGCAGTATCATTTTTTATGGCTTTTCATTATAATGCTTAATAAGAAAGTTTCGCTTGGGTTTTCGTTGGTTCTTCAGGCATAAAGTATTATATTTTAATAGGCCGTGGCATAAGTTATAAATATTCACGAGATTTGGGGTCAGGCTAAACGGCAGGCAAGAGATTTACGTATGAAAAACATGAAAAAAGATATATAAAAAAAACCTAAACGATAAATAAACAAAAATAATAGAAATTGTAAATAAATATATAAACATTTAAAATATTAAAATAAAAATAATAAAATAAAAATAATAAAATAAAATAAAAAAAAAGGAAGCAAGGAAATCTATAGCTTCTTCTTTTCTTCTATCTTTATTTCTAGAAAATTTAAAAAAATTTAATAATAACATTGGAAATAAATTTTAGGATATTCGAACTAGGAAATATAATAGGTATCTATAGCGTTTATAGCCTTGTATATATATATATCTCTATAAGAAAATACAAAAAAAAAGTTAATAAAAATGCTTTTAAATAAATTAAAAAAAATAAAAATCAACTATTTGAAGGATGCGCAGCTAGAAAATATAGTTATATCTAGTCTCTCTCTCTCTCTCTCTTTCGCACAACCCTGATTTACTTCAAATAGCATAATTCGCTGCCTTTGCGCACGTTGAAGATGATGATGATGTCGTTGGGCCTCTTGGGCTGTCTGACTATCGCTGAGTATCGGCTCCAAGTGGGGAGTGCTCGACGCGCTTTCAACGCCAACGCTGAAATGGAAACGAGCCCAGCCTAATGAGGCTTTTGTCTGTCTGTGTGTGTTTCTGTCTGTCTCTGTCTGTGTCTATGTCTGTGTGAGTCACAATGATTTTCACTTGCTCTGCGAGTGGCAGAGCGGGATTGGCAATGGGGATTGGGTTTGGGCATTTGGGATTGAAGCTGGAGCTGGCACGCTGGGCGTGCGTTGGTTATTTGCGTGTTGCCGCTGCCTGCCGCCTGCCAATCGACGCTTGCATCTGCAGCAACAACTACAGGCTCTTGATAAGCCTCGCACTCTGTGAAAAGCGCCGCGCTACATGCACAAAATGCATGCTCCTCCATGCTGCTCGGCTCAGTTATGCAGCTGCGCCGGCGTCAGCTTTTTAATTGCAATCGAAGAGCGAGAGAGATAGAAAGAGTGAGAGAGAGAGACTTGCCTGGCCACGCACATCGATGGATGTGCCCACAGATTGCCATTCCCCACAATCCGCACAATCCAGCGATTCCCATTCCGATTTGCGATTGCGTTTTCCATTCTCGCATCGCATCGCCTTGCGCCATATCAAACGTCGCCATCTCTGGTCGCCGCACCACGTCGACCACGTCGACCACTTCAAACATCATCGCAGTGCGCGCACACCTTAGAATTATTGGCGCTAGACATGCAAATCCAAGCAGCCAGTTCTTGGCGAGACCACTCTGCGTCTCCCTACTCCTTCTCCCCTCCTCGTCTTCTCCGCATCTCTGGCAAATTTCGTAATCATCGCATCCGCTGCTGTAGCTGCATAAATCAAAAATCGCTTTATTTATGCGGCGACAGTTGTTACAATTCTATCGCTAGCGTCTCCCCCCCCCCAAAAAAAAAAAAAAAAACAAAATACCGAATGTAATCAAAGTAATAACAAAACGAGAGCAAAGCAAAGCGAGAAAAACAAACAAATTGAGAATTTCGGTTTTCGATCGTTCCCATTTCGCAGTCGCTGCGCCAAATGGTTTTTCCAGCCTCTAAACGAGCATTTATTGATCTATGCACTGAGAGAAACAAATGGGTACTTACGTACATAAACATCAGTTAATTTCTTATATTAAAATTTTCTACACAAAACTTTAAGATGACCTAAACTAGTAAGAAGAAGTTGTAAACTATTTGAAAAGTTTAAAGAGGAATATTCTTTTAAATGAATTCGAAATTTTCGGTTAATCTTGAGGATCGTGAGTACACAAAAATTCTTAAATCTTGTTTGGTTTTATGTCAAATATAAATAATAATTTTTATTTTAAATATATACAATTTTAACGCAACTATTTACTCATTTTAATATTATTTATATACAAGACTTGTATCATCTCAAATTAGTACCACTTTTATAACAAGAAATCTCTCTAAATTCTGAAATCTTATATTAACCCTGTTTATCTATTTCAACATCACATATAGTGTCTTTTATACAACACTTCATTTTCGTCTGTTCTTTTCTTTATTTTCATCTAATTAAAAATGTTTCCCAAATCTCATAAGAACACACTTCTTTCTTTCTCTCAGTGCATGTAAATGTCTTGTTTTGTTTTCTTCTTATTTTTTTTTGGGAGGGAGCAACAATTTCTAAACAATTGCGAGCTTCAACAGCAGCTGCGTGTGTGGCGAGCATGGGAAAGAGTTGCCACACATAGGAAGAAGAAGAAAAAGAATAAGTAGAAGAAGAAGAAAAAATAGAAGAAGCAACAGACGATTCAACTCAAGTTGAACTCTAATTAAAAATAACTAAATCGAGTTTTGGTTATTAAAGAAAATAAATAACTGAATTAAGGCAAAGTATGAAAATAAATGACAAACAGATGAACACCCTGTAAACAAATTGTTGCAGCTTCAAGTACAGCGAAGAATAGGCAACTGGCCCTAGCTATGCCCTGCCCTATGTCTAATTACCAAAAAAACACGCCTGAGATTTACAAAAGCTCATTAAAGAACGCAGAACGGGCAGACTGTTTGAAAATGCGTTTGAAGAAAGAGATCTATGTGTGTGTGTGTGTGTGTGCTGCAGCTTATTTACCTTTGGCACCTCATTATGACGACCTGACGAGAGGCGAGGCGAGTCAAGACGAGCCACGATCGGTGCGGGGGCCGTGGCGTAACCGCAGACAGGCGCGACACAGCCTCGCCTCGATCATTTAGAGAACAATTACGGGAATGTCTCTCTCTCTCTCTCCCATTGTGGCACTCATTAGTAAACAAAATAGGGAAATACAAATAGGGGGGAATGCACGTAGTGGGAAACCGAGTGCATTCACCTGTTCCCATACAATTCCACACTCACACTAATCTTGCAGACTGATCTCTGCCTCAATTGGGTCAGATTAGTGTGGCCAACGATTTTGGATTTTCAATTTCCATTTGAGGATTTTCAATTGATGATCGAATCATTTACAGACTGATTGATTGCGCATAATTATTGATGTCGATGCAGCCGATCTCGTCTGATCTCGATCGGATCGGATCGGTCTGTCGGTCTGTGTGCGTTAACGCGCTTATATAATAAATTTACCATGTGACTTTGATCAGTGCACAAGGCGGCACAAGCTAAACAAATCGGACAAAACTGTAACAAGTTACATGGCATCGATCGTATGTTATCGTATATGTATATCGATTTTTGTGTGTGTTTATTTTGTTGTAAACATCCGGCATAGTGCGGCAAAATGTTGCATATTGTGTGCAGGAAGCCGAAGCTGCCAACGCCGCAGGGCGTGCATTTTCATTCCGCCGCCCGACACACATATTTCCCCCAAATTTATTTGTCAATGAACTTGCCGGCAGTGCACACGTCTTCCTCGAGAGTTTTACCGCAAACAGTTTCGAGTTTAATTTCGCCGCAAATTTACTCCTTGTTTTTTTTTTCTCCCAGTGCATTTTTAATTATCATGTATTTGGGCTGCGAAATGTCAGCAACAATTTATTGCACAAGGTGTGGCTATAGTTTAACGACAGATACAGTCGCAGTTATAATATATATATACATACTGTATTTTATGACAGCAACAACAAAGTACTTAAATAATTTATTTAGCCGAAAAATAATTGATGTTTCGCTTTGTTTCTTTGCAGGTAAATTATGCTAATTTTTTGCTCTGTTGCTGATTAAGTGCGCTGATTGTGAGTAGACGCGGCTAACTGGAAATGTGTGAGTGTTTGAGTGCATAAGTGTGTGTATATATATGCATGACTGGGTTGAAATTAAGAGGAATGTGTGTTAAGTTGAAAAACGTAGTTAGAGGCAGCCTAAAAAAGAATGAGAGCAGCTACGTTGCGCATACGCAGTGTTGTAAAAGAAAGAAATGCTTAAAGTTAGCCAGTATGGTAAAAAAGTTGTAGATTAAGTATAAATTAATATATGCAAAGATAAAGCAATTTGTTAATGATTTTTAAAACACAAGTTGCACAGATATTTGTGTAAATGTATCAAAAATATTTTACACAAAGAACAAGCTTAAAAAAAGCTAAAACAAAACCGCTAGAATAATACAAATGTTTTAAAAATTATATATAACAATATATAAAAGCCATAAGTTTATGTTATTAGAGCTTAACATATTTTCAATATAATTTTCGTTATCGTTTCATCCATGATTTCGCTTCGATAAACTCCAAATCAATTTACGTGCTTTCCTTGCGCATTTTAAGAACGCAGGCATGCCTTCTTAACTGCCACGCCCACTGCTGCACATCTTGACAGCTGTCTACTCATAATTTAAACGATATTCCCCCCACAAATATTACGCATACGCCGCGTGCATGCCAAATTATGCGCAACAATCGTTGAGTTATGCATGTGCTTGCGCTCGCTTGCTGCGTGTTTAAGCATGCCACCGATTGTGGCAAATGTCAAGCTTAACATACGCACACACACACACACACACAATGCAAAATACCCGCACAGTTTGAACCATTTTAAAATTCACTTGTCGTCGCAAGTCCTTGACACCTTTAGCTGCCTTTTATTTTAATTACCCTCGAAACGTTTCTGCCAATTTGTCATCCTGTGTGACAGAGAGGCAGAGAGACGGACAGAGAGCAGCATTGTATGCTCTTGTTGTGCATGTCTGTGCATGTTTAATTACAAATTCACTAAAACTGTCACAATCAGTGAGCGCGCAAAGCATTTGTCAGTTTGACAGCGAGCAGAGACTCAGTCTGAGCCTGAGCTGAGAAATTTCGCTGTGCGATGTTGTGAATAATGTTCGCTTGGCACGCAGCACGCTTAACCAGTGTGTACACACCCTAAGAAGTGCTCATATTTCACACAAGTCAATAAACCGTGTGGGACACACACGCGCGCCGTGCGCGTAGGTAAAGGCAAATTTATCGCTGATATTTTCATTAACTTGGCCTTTGCCAAAATGGCCCAAAGAAACGACCACGCAGCAAGACAATTGAAACCGCAATTGACAAACAGCTGCAGGTGAGGCCCGATGTCTGTCTGCGGGTCTGTCGGTCTATCTGTCTGCTTGCCTGCCTGTATGTTCGTATCTCCAACTCTTTGCCTGCCTGCCTGCTCCACTAATCGCACCGTCGCGCCGTCGAGTGGCTATCGAAACGCGTCAAAGACCCGCCACTAATGCCCTCAATTGTGTCAGTCTTTTCGCCCGGAGTATCGAGTACGCAAGAGTATCGAGTATTTGCACAACGCGTCCTTGTCCTTGTCCCTGAGTGGCGGCTCGACGAGTACGAGCGTGTGTGTTTTTTAATGTATATCGGCTATGCCGCCCTCAACGGATTTGCAATTAGCCAGACCAATTGTCTTGCCTGATTTGTCAAAGATTCCACCACAATGAGTTTTGATTAAAGACAACCGAGTGTGATTGGGGCATATGTACAAAGAAATCAAGGAAATTTTGTATTTTAGTTCATTTTATAAAAAGAAAGAGTTGATTTTCTTTAGTAAACTTATAATATCATGACCAAAGTATAGATAATATGCGAGGCAGAGATCTACAAACTTGGTATTATAGTTTATATTGATAGCTTTTATAATCTCTATATAGAAAGTACTCTACTGGGAACTCCAATCGCTTCTATATAGTACTATAAACTACTTTACTTAAGATCTTGCATATAAAATTGCTTATTTAAACACAATCATCTTAAAGCGCTTTATAATCTTGGAATACTACGTTTAAAATGTGCTATAAATTATAAAATTATAAAAAAACACTCAGTACATACAAGCTGATCTCAGTCTGTATATAATTTTCATAGTTCAGCCTGTCTGAACTCACTCTTGACAAAGTATTATAGTAAATATTCAAAGTGCAAAGCTTAATGTGTTTCTCAGTGCCAAACAGCTCTTTAAACTTAGGAACCCACAATTATAGCAGTTTCTTTAGTCAAACTAAACACATATCTCTTTAGCAACAATCGCTTAAAAAAGCGTTGCCCATTTGAAAAACGCTTTAAAAACTGAAGATCATGTGTAGTCCAAACTCCAAACTCGCTTAACTTTCCATTAAATCATATTTATATTAATAAAACTCAAAAGACAAAAGACTAATACGATTTTGAATTTGAAAACGTAGTAACAGATGTTGTTATTGATCACTAATACACAAGCTGATCTCAGCTTACAATGGGATTGAAAATGTGAAAAGACAAACTAAAGCTTTCAGCTCAAGTTTTTAATTACAGCGAGAGCTGATCCCACAAGATTATACGGTAAGGGAATCGTAAATCATATTTAGGCAGTGCCCGCTGACTATATCATTTTCAATAAAAATGCGTGCCCGGTTCCCTCTCTCTCACTCTCTATCTGTTTCTTTCTCGCTCTTTCTCTAACTGCTTATTATAACCAATTTGGGCTTATAAATAGGCAGGCAAAAGTTAATTTCAATAAATAGCCAAAGCTGTCGCTGGCCTTTGGCATTGGACGTGTCAGTTGCAGTGAGAGAAAGAGCAAAAAGGGGGAGAGTGGGAAGGAGAAAGAGATATGGCAGTGGGGTAGAAAGAGACAGGGAACACTGTTGCCTGACTGCGTTAATGTTACCGTTGTGCGCGCACATTGGGCTGACTCATGATGCGGCTGAAACCGCTGTCATTTTGGCCATTTGCGTTGTCAGTCGTGTTGGCCATATACGTATGAGAAAGAGAGGGAAAAGTAATGGAAGAGTGAGACAGAGTAACTGCTTACAAAAGGATTTGTCTGTGGCCAAAGGCGCTTTGATTAATTGCCGACTTAGTTGAGCCTGGCCAAATTCTCGTTAGGCCAACGTTGACGCCGACAATGATGTGCAGCGGATGCAGCCAGGCAGCGAGGGTGTGGGTAAGGTGAGGGATGAGTGATAGAAGGGGGAGGGATAGGGGGGGTTCGCTTGTTGACTGTGTCGCTTTTTGGCGTGTTGGCGTGAATCACTTGAGCCAAAAGGTCAGACAACAAGGTTGCAGAAATGCAAACAGCTGGAAAATTAATTGCCAAAAGTCTCTGAAGCAGCATGGGAAATGCGGAAATTAATTGGGCGAGCGGAAGGCAGCAACAACAATAACAAATTGGACAACAAATGCAAAGCACAGTGGGCCAGAGCGCGTTATAAATGGAAAGAAAAAGCGTGCGGCTTCTGCGCATTTTTGCGTGAAGCGACAGCAACAGGGGGAAAATCAGTGAGAAAGAGGAGATAGCGAGACACAGAGAGGAGATAGAGATATAAAGAGGGGTGGTAAAGAGTGAGAGGCCAAAAAAGATAGAGAGAGAGGCAAGTCATTAGCAGCTGCGCGACAGCCGAGAGTGGCCACGCAATGCGCGCAGCAGCAGCCAAGTCAATTCCCAAAGGTCAACAGGTTAATGGGCAGCATTAACAGCAGCCGGACGCCAACTACGACTCCAACTTCAACTCCAAGTGCAACTCTCCGGCATCGACATCGAGTTTGAAATCGACTTGCGTTGTCTTTGATTGCCAATGTTGGCCCCATGGCTGGAAAACGTATTCCAGCGCGTTTATAAATCTATTGCATATGCGTTTTTTTTAGCGGCTATTAGCGCTATTCATGGGAAAAAAGGGTATTTTAGCGTATTGTAGGCTGAACAAAAATGTATAGGAGGCATAAACAGGCGTTTATTACCCCACAGATGTGCACATTTTCTAGCGCAACCTAATAAAAACGCATCATGTGCGTATGAACACGTAGATCTCAGTGACTGAAAGAGCTAGAGCTACCGAATTTGGTGCGATCACAGCTTATTATAGCACCTAGAGTATGCTTGTTATACAATTTAGTTACGCCCCTTATCCACCCCTAAAACGAAATTTTAAGAAAGAATTTATAAGGCAACATGTACCATAAGTAGCATTATTTCATGAATTTGACTGCAATGGGTCAAAAAATATAATTTTAATTTATACATAGGTGTAGGGTGTATAATAGCCGAGCACTTAAAACTTTAGCTTTTTATTTTTTTTTTTTTTCAGTTTTCTCCTTTTTACTTTTTATTTTATGTGTATTTCTTTAAGCCTTTCTATATGATTTCTTACTTGATTTCAAACCTGATGTTTTTATTTGATTTTTTACATGATTTTTCTCATTTTCCTTTCCCCGCTGCACTACCCCTGCCCCTCCTCTCCTGCAGTCATACTCTCAACGCGCTCGTTGTAATGTGACTATAAAAGCGGCAATTTGTATGTGCCTGCCTATGATTGACTTATTGATTGCCCGACTGACTGAGTGACTGATTGATTGATTGATCGATGGGCTGACATTAAGCGCTGCTACCTCTCTAGCTCGCTCTCTCACTGCCTACTCCAGGCACGCCCTCAATTAGCTAAGTGAGTTCATAGAACTCGCGGCTACCGTTAGAGAGGCCCGGCGGGTTTAATTGAGTATGATTTATATATAGGCATATATCTATATATAAATTCTATATGCCATATGGTAATTACACGACTGCCAAATAGGGCGTCTAGACTTCATAAATAATCGCATCGCCGGCATGCTACGTGCCACGCATGCGCCCAGGTTTATATAGACAGAAATATACAGATATGTATATAGTATATATATTCAGCTATTTTTATACGCGACTTGACAAATATGTATTAACGATGTCGAACGCGTTGAAATGCATTGCAAAAAATGCCAGAGACAGCCATAAATAACGTGTTAAGCAGCCCCGAGAAGGGTGCGCAATGCAGTTGCTGTAGTTGCTGCTGTTGTTGCTGCTGTTGTTGTTGTTACAAAATAGCAGCGACAACTCTGGCAACCTACTTAAGTTTTAATTTATGCGTAAGTCGGGATTCGGTTTGTTTTTCAATATTAATTGTCTGCTCCTTATGACAACAACAACAACAACAGCTGCAGCAGCAGCAACCGCAGCGACAACAAGAGCAACATCGACAACAGCAACATCGACGACAACAACAACAGCAGCCATAAATCACAATATCATGCATAAGCACACGATTATATGCCGCATTTGGATTTATTGAATAATAAAAGCATATGAAAAAGGAGGCAACAGCTCAAAAGATTTCTCATGCACTACTCTTTTTAGGGTATGTGCACTTTGGCAGGCTGTAGGTAATAGGGAGAGAGATATTAACATATGTAACAGAATTTCTATATCTCTTCTTAAATTTAGACAACAATTTGCTTAATAAATTATCAGATCTAAATTTTAAATTTGCGTTTTTCTAAAAATTCAGATATTTTACTTATGCCAGATATGCATAGTATAGTAAAATTGCATTATTTAGCTAAACAACCAATTTACTTTGATAATACTCAAGAAACTAGAGCATTTATCCTAAAAAGTTGTTATTTAATTAAGTTCTTTGAACTACGCCTTCTCCAATTTTCATCAAACTCGTCTATCTGAAGCCTGTATATATATCGTATGCTTCTACCAAATTTAAGTCAAATCCCCACACTCTATGTGCTTTTTAAAGGGTACTCAGTGCACTGCTTTTGCCTAACCGCATTCAGTTTTTCCTGCTCGTTGTGGAATATTTTCAGTTTTTCATTTTTATGCGTTTTTTGTGTTTGTTTTACGATGTTTTACCCAGTGTGCGCCACACCCGCCATAAATGGGGTATACGAGTATTACACACACACACAGGCACACACGCACACACACAAACCCTGAGTGGTTTTTGGTTGCACAAGTTGTGCGAATCAATAAAAGTTTCAGGTCGCATATAAAGAAGATTTACTTCGATCTGGGATTGACTGCATAAAGAAATCTTTAACAAATTTTCAAACATAATAAAATAGTTTATGGATCTACAAAAAGTCTACCTGCCCCCTCCCTCTGGTACTGCTATAAGTCGTGTGTAATTTGAGAGCGAATTTCACTGTAGGCTTAGGCAGAGCTTAAAAGCTTGTGGCGACTTTATGAAAATCCTATTAGAGCTGCCCGGAGAGCTCGAAAGCCTTGGCAAATATTTAATAAACAAACTGGAAAGGTGCTTCGAAGGGGGGTCAGGAAGGGGCAAGAAATAATAATAATAATAAATACATAGAGCGTGTGCTGCAGCTGCGGCATGGAGTGTTGCTGGTGGCATAGATCGCGCCACACGACGCTTTCGCCTCAGCTGGTCGCGTGGGTGTGTGTAATTTGACAACTTCATGAAATAATTAAAATTATTTATTGTTAATTTTTGTTTGTCTCGATAAACAATTGAGATGAATTTCTCATCCCAATTGACATGCGAGGGCGTGGCAAATGATGCCTCCCCCTTTCACAAAAGCACTTTCTCGTGGCATAAAAGAAGCTAACGGAAAATAAAAAGCTCAGGTCAGCTGCCTCTCAAGGTAGTAGGGGGAGTAGGGAAGGGGTTGCCCCGCTTTAATCATGCCCCCATCGACAACATGTGCCACAGACTGTGGCAACTCAAGCTGCTGCCTTCGGTTTTGGCGGTCACTTCTAAGCGCCGCTCGAAAGTGTTGCGCAAAAAGCAGTTTGCAATTAAAACACGTTGGCACCAGCAACAGTTGCTGCCGTCGTCGTCGTCGTCGTCTGCAAGCATGACGCACAGATGGCGCTGATGTGCGCCGCGAATTGGCTTAAGAGTGCGCCGGCGCAGGAATGAGGAAAAACTTTGGGTGAAAAGCTGAGATGCGTTGAAAAATGTGGTTAATTGATTTTCCTCTGAGTTGCTGCCTCAGCTGTTGCTGCTGCTGCTGCCGCAACGCCTTCTGCCTGTCTGCTGCTCACACTCCTCTCCCTCTCTCTCTACCACTCTGTTGTTTGCTACAGCACTTGTTGCACTGAGAGAAATGGTAGATGTACTATATGTTGTCATGACACAATAAGTGATTGTCAAAATTATTTCTCAGAATATGATTGGGAATTTTTAAAAATAAATAAATGTATAGCTCTCAAATACCTATGTGTATCTATACAGTTTAATTATACTATATATTTATAGAAATTGATATGTAATATTTATTAAAAAATATTAGAAGCTTCTGCTTTCCTTTTTCAATAAAAAGTACCGAATTAATCAAAATATCGAATAGTTTAACATTTTTATAGAGCAATACAATTTCTCTAGTACTATTTTATTTGAATTATATGTCTATGTTATAGTCTATTAATAGAAATAATATTGCAAAAATATACTTCAAATTTTATAAGTTTCAGGTTGCATTTGCATTGAAATATTTTGAAATTCTCAATATTATTTTTAAAAGTTAAAATTATTATCAAGCTTTGATCAATATTTAAGTTCTGTTGTTTTATAACAACTATACAGATAAAAAAAACCGCCTATGATTATGTAAAATAAACAGTAATTTCTTACAATAATTTTAAAAATTCGTAAATCAAGTTTAAATCAATTTAGTACTATATTAAAGCCAGAAAATATTTTTAAATTAGTTTTCTTTAAATATTTTAGATAGATGTATGTTTTTTATATTTTTTATTCTTCTCGTTTATAATCTTAAGGACTTTGAACGTCCCTATTTCTTTTCGTGCACTTGCAATGCTTAATTAAAATGGTTTCTCTCTCTCTTTGATTTACGCCTCATTGCAGAATCCAACTCCATGGCCATACGACAATGTCCAATGCTCGCGAGCTGGCATTGATAGAGAAATGGGCTGACATTGCGACGCCGCCGACGCCGACGTTGCCAACGCTATCGCCAACATCGCCACGGGCGATCATCAAGTTCTGCTGCTGCCCGGGCCGACGATACACGCTGCCCAAGCAGCCCAAGTGCAACACGTTGCATGCTCGCAATATTTTTGTTGATAACGATTTCACTTATATTGATGATGTGCCACGTGGCAACAAGAAGCGACGCCAAGATTGCAGCAGAGATAACGATTATGTTGCTGCCACCGACAATGTCAATAATGATGATAATGATGAACACGTTGCCGATGTTGCAGTTGCAGTCGATGATGATGATGATGATATCGCTGCGATCGCCGAGCACGACGGAAATGTGGCGCTGATATTAATGAATCAACGAAATGTGCCCGAACAATGGCGGCAGGACAACAAAGGCAACAGCAAGAGCAGCAGCAACAACAGCAACAACAACAAGCGTAACAGCGAACTAGCAGCAGCAACTGCAACAGCAGCAACAACAGCAACTCAAAGCAAAACTTGCGCTGTCACAAAGAGCCAGCCGAGTGGCAATGAGCAGCAGCAGCAACAACAACAACCAATCCAAAGACTTAGCAATAGCTTGCAACAGCAACAGCAACAACAGCAACATAGCAATAAGGAAAATACACTAGACAACAACAGCAGCAACAACAGCAACTACAATAAGCCGCGCTGTAATTATTGTAAATTACCCGACGACGCCGAACCCCAAACGAAGAGCAACAAAAACAACAGCAACAGCAACTGCAACAGCGACATCAGCAACACCAGCAACAGCAACAACAACTTGAAAATTGATTCACCGAAGTCGTCGCTGTTGTCGCAGAATAAAATGACAATTACGACAGCAGCAGCAACAACAACGAACATCGCTGCAACGGCCACGGCTAGCGAGTGTGGGCTGCAACTGGCGGCAACAGCAACAACACCAACGGCCACGGCAACAACACCGACGCCAGCAGCAACAGCAACAACAACAGCAGCAGCAGCAGAGCTTGTGGGTGCTGCCACAGAAGTGCTGTGCAGCGATAAACCAACATTGACAGCAACAGCAACATCACAGACGACGCCAGCGACAGCAACAGCAACAGCAACAACGACAACAACACCTAAGCCCAGCATTGCGGCACGTCCGACCACGCCCAGCCGCCTTAAGACTGTGATCAAAACGACAATGGTGAAGCGTAGTCCTAGCCATGACTCAACGCAGGCAACTGCGTCGCCAGCGAACAGCTGCAACAACAACAACAGCAGCAACAACAACAGCAACATCAACTGCGACGAGCCCAGACGTTCGGTTAGGGAGCGCATCGCCGCCTTTGCGGCAGGAAATGGTAAGTTTTTCTTTGTTTTCTTTTCCCTTTTCGCGCTCTCTCACTCGCTCCCTCTCTGGCTGTCTCCTTTTCCCATTTTTAATCAGCTTTGTCGCCAATGTTTGGGCGGAAATGTTGTTGTTGCTGTGGGAAAATCGTCCACGAGTCGCGATCTCACAATCATTAGGCTAGTTAATAGCCGACAATAAGTTATTAATTGATGTGTCAGAGCACGAGGAGGGGGGGGGGGAGTAGAGAGGAAGGGGAAGTGGCGGCAAGATCGCCATGGGAACTGGGAAACTAAAAAGATAGATAGATGTATATTAATGTGCATATAGAGTGTAGATTAGTGTGTCTATCTTTAGGTTAGGTGCAGTTATGATTTATAAAGCTAAAGGAAATTGAAGAGAAAGTAAATGCAGGGTATAATATTAATAAAGTTTTTAAAAAGCAAAAGATCTTAAAAGGATGCCTATATAATTTTCAATGCAATGCAGAATACTTAATAACAATTAGAAATCTTAATCATATCGTATAAGAGAAGGAACCACATACCTCAATCTACATAACTTGTTTAAAAACTAAGTTAGTTTCGCGAGAAATTACATTCTGTTTATGTCTGAAGGAATATATATCCCAAAATTTAAAAAATTGCAATATAGAGATTTTGAAATTTTTTCGAAAATTTAGCCATGTTGTTAAGGGTACCCCTTTGTTGTTTTTCAGAGATATTTTTTTTTTAATTTTAAATCGCCAGCTTTCACTTTTAATCGATTGCGGAGGTCAAAACTAGTACTAAACAAGTGTTGAAAAGTGTTTTAAACGATACTTAATTTTTGGCCAAAAATCATGTCAAAGTCAATCAAAAATTGGATATGTAAGACCCTCTAACATCGCTTTCTACCCATCATAACTTGGTTTAAAATCCAGCGATTGTCACAGAATAACTTTTTGTTAATGTCTTGATGATCTCTATTAAAAATATATATCAATATAGAGAGCTTAAAAATTTTCGAAATTTCGCAATGTTGGCAAAGAAATTTTCTGATCTTGAAAGACTGATCTACTGAGTCATTTAATTGACTATAAATAGTTATATAATGATATATCATGCGTTTAATTGCCTAAGCAGAATCAGTAATTCGCTCAAGAGATTTCGTCACAGCGAGTCGTAGCGATCGTAAGACGAGACAGTCTCTTTTTGAAGCCCCAGAACAACGTCTTCCTTCTCCACCCCCGCTCCTGCGCCCGCTCTACCGCATCCCTAGGGCCAAGTCACTGTGAAGGTCGACCAGCTCATTGTGCAGTCATTTCCTGTACAGAACTTTTAATTAAAGATCGAATACAGATACAGTCTGAGATTTCTGAATCATGACAATTAACGGCATTGTTAGTGGCTAACTAAATATTTATAAATGAGGGGTTGGGGGAGGGGGTAATACTTATAAACGATGTTTATACGCGTAGGGTAGGGCAAGCACATATCATTTGAGGTGAAATCGTCGTTTATTTACTTTTTATAAAGAAATTGAATGCAATTTTGTGTGTGTAGTTGTCTGTTTCTGTTCATAAATTATGCATGACGTTGTGCTTTGGATTTCCGTTACTACACACACTCGCACACACACAGACACACCTTTTGCATAACACAGGGAGACACACACACCCGACCCGACTGCAGTCTCTATTACAAATCAATTAAATGCGGCAATGCTTCATAAAAATCCACTTAAGACGGCATAAAAAAAACCATGGAATAAAAAAAACTCACTTGAAAATTGAGCTTAATAAAGCAGAAGAAATATTTTCCCCCTTCAACTTTTATCATATTTATTACTATTGCTATTATTATTACTATTAATACTATTGCCATTATCTGTCGCGGCAATTGAAAATGTCGTAAAAGTGCGTTGTCGCGTTGCATAAAGACAGAGACGAGGCGATACTGCACCCAGCACAGTCGGCTTTGTCAACGTAGTTGCCACGCCCCAAAAGGGGCACCTCTCTCTATAGCACCCTCTATTCGCACACACACACTCCGAGGAAACACGTACTTCATCGCTGAACACATCATGCACGCATTTTATATTATTTTTGATAGACCAACGAGGCTTGAAAGCCGCGCTCTACACACTCTCGAGACCCGATCCTCAGCCCAGCAGCCTCGTCTACCCTATGCCAGTTCCAGTTCCAGTACTCTGCACTGATCCCTATTAACCCTGGGCGAGCTGACGGCCGACAGGCTTAAGGCGCCAATCTGCAGTTGCGCCTGCATTGGAATCTACTCGAGCGTCGCTTATCATCGTCATCATAATGTACAGCTTAGGACCCTCTGCTGCTGCCCAGCTACCCTGCAATCTTCTGCCTCTGCCAGGGTATTCCCTTCTATTAGCTCTTTGTCTGTGTCTGCTCCCGCTTTCTTTGTGCTTGCACTACTTCTGCGCTTAGCCGACTGGCAAATGCAGTGAGGTAGGGCAGAGCAAGGTAGCGCGGTAGTGTTGTAAAAGGGGGAAAAAACAAAGGCAAATCACAGGGATTGAGTTCAACTCGCGTGCTATTTAAAGCTCTGGCAAATCAACTCGTTTCGAGCAAAACAAATTGAGAGCAAAGTGTGATACATTAACCATACCCCAAAGAAGTGCTAAAGACCCAAACCAAACTCAGATAAGTGACCCACACACAGGCTCCGCAGTAACCGCAATTTTGAACTGAGTCAGCTGTGAATCATTTTGTAGAACGATAAGTGAACTCAAATCCGAGAAATTTGACAACTCCATAAATATTTGAAGCTTCTTTCCTTTAGTAAATAACAAATTCCAATCGATAAATGCCGTAAATTGCAAAACATCCATCATTATGCTTAGGCAATCATTCATAATTGTCTTAGCTGCTATCGGACTGTTTCGTTGGACTTAGTAATGAATCAATAATTATATATGAGCTGTAAGTTAAGAGAACTGTAAGATATTGTATTTAAAGTATTATTTTGTTTGATAACTTCTTAATTTCTATTTAAAACAGCTAAGACTGTAGACAAACGTACCAAGCAATTTATTATATTTTCAACTCTTTTATTGAGCGGGTTTATTCCCTGAACAGTCAAATATGAACTGCAAGCTTTGAAAACTTCTTAAAATTCCAAGATTATTAGTTTATTTCCCTTTTTTAAAACAATTTATTCCAATCTTATGGACTTACAACTTCAGAGAAACCTGCCTTGCATTCATTTATTTATAAAATTCTATCTTAAACGATATATAAACTTAATTCCTAGAAATCTGCTAACTCTTCTATAATTCAAAATTTATTTACTTATCTATGCCAAAGAATACCCCTAAAATGCTGCCCAGACAATCCGCTATAGTATCATAAACATTTATAATCAATCATATACAAAGTATGCACTATAATCGTTTTAAAAATTCCAAATCAACGTGAAGTTTTTAGTTTATTTCGCTTAATGAGCAATCAATCCGAGTCGAAAATGCAACAAAATCAACCTCAAGCAATTCTACGTAATATCTCAAACCTTCATCCAATTACAACTATTGGAACAGCCCTCGCTATAGTCGTGCGCAATAGGCAATTAATCACGTTCAGGTGACCTCAGTCACAGAATCAATCAACGGCAACAAAAACAACAACAACAACAGCAGTAACAATGTCAACCACACACATACACTTGGCACACACACTTCCTCCTCTCTCCCCCTCTCTCACGCGCACTGTGCGTACAATGGGCGCCGTAGATGACATGGACAGTGGCCATTTAGCAGACACACCCAGCAAACAAGAGTTTTATATTTATTTCTCTACCAATTCGCAGCATAAACAGACGAACAAAAATACTAAACGTGTGTGTATTTTTTGTTGTTTGCACTTGGCATTTTTTCGTAAATTGTTTTTATGGCTAAAAGCGAGAACAAAAAACAAAAAAAAAGGCCAAAAGTAAAGTCAGTCAGTTATTTCCGTTAGTTGTGTTTGTTGTGCTAATTAAAAAGGGGGCAAGGCAGGGGGAAAAGGTGACTCTCACAGTGACTGTGACTGCGACAGTAACTGCGACTGACTGCCGGACCCCCCATGAACTTTCGACGCGCCTCCCACACACACACACACACAGAGACAGCCTACTTTACCGTTAGCCGCGTTGCACAATTGAAATATTGCCAAAAAGGCAGATGCAGAAAAGCGCAGGCACAGTGTGGGCCTGCGCGGCCTGGTCTGGCCTGATCGCAGGCTTAGCTGGCGGCCTGCCAATCGCCGCAAGACAATCAATTGGCCCCAGGCTCGACTCTCGTCCCGGCTACGGCCCCCATAAAAAACGCGCCTCTGTCTGCGCTGACTGACTCGTTGCGCCGCTGATTTACGAGCTCGCCATGGGTCGCGCTGTCGCTGTCGCTGTCGTTGTGTAACGCATTCGCGAATCGAGAATTCTTAAATGCCAAAGCTGACCAGCAGCAGCAGCAGCAGCAGCAACAGTTGCTGCTGTCGTGGGCCTCTCTACAATTGTTGCGCGAACGGGGCGACATTTTAATCAAGAAACTCAATCGAACGCACGCATGCGCGCTATAAAAACGAAAAATAAAATCAAGCAGGCGTGCGAAGGAGACAGACAGCTAGCTGCCTCTCTCTCTCTCGCCAGCCCTCTTTCTCTCCCTCTCTCTCTCTCTGTCTCCCGCTGCAAGTTCACTTGATCTTCGCTCGCTTTGCCCCTATGCGAATTTTAATGCGATTTATGGCGATACCTTGTGCCTGCCGCATTTGCATATCCATGTGGGCAGTCGCAGTTGAAGAATCGAAATTGGAATTGGATTCGGAATGGGAATAGCTAAGCGTATGCATGACCCAAGATACACAGGCAGAGACAGCGAAAGGGAGGGAGAGATAGAGGAAGAAACAGAACTGCTAATGGAATTGTTTGCAAATAGTCAAGGAATTATGCAGAAAGACAGAGAGAGTGAGAGAGTGAGAGAGGGCAGAGGGCAGAGCAGCGTTACTTATGGTTTTAGGGAGCAGCTGAAAGTGTTCTGCTCGCTCGTGCCCCGACAATGAGTAATGCGTAATGCCTATATACATGTACCGTCTATAAAGCTCTAGAGCTGACAGCTTGGAATTAAGCAGATGCCAGCTACAAATTTTGCTAAAGAATTCAGCGAGTGCGTCGAACTGCGTGAACTGAACTGAGATTAGGGCTGGGTAGAAATCTATGATATGCCGGAAATTGAAATTTGCTATGATATCATAGCTCAGATATATATACATAAATCAGGCAAAGCTGTTTTTAAGTCAAAAAGGGTCTGCAAAATAAAAGGAATGTTTCTTTATTTATTATACCTGCTTGCAAATTGTTTAGGAATTGTTTTCTACTTAGTTTTCGACTTTTTCAACTATTCAAAAACAAGATCTTAAGTTTTAGGTCTTTACTATGATTTTTTAAATGTTTTTAGAGGTTTGTCAGGTTTTATAAACCTTTCGAAAAATAAAAAAAAAAATTATTTTGCTTTATAGAATAAATTCCAGACAGTATTCGTTTTTTACTTTATTATATCATATTGTAATATGCAATTTTCTCGTAAGCTTAGCGAGTTAAACCAAATTTGAAATAAATGCTATTTGCATTTGCTATAAAGCGATCTATCTACCAAATTTAATCATGCTAGCCCGTCTAGAAGCAGATATCTATGCATAGTTAGCAAATACAGGGCTCTATTGAGCTGTTTGAGCAATCAATTAGCTTAGTTAGATCTCGAAAAAAGAACAATAAACAATTGTGGGAAATGCGCACAAGTTTGTTATATAACTGACAGACAGCGCGAGTGCGTCGTAATTCACTTGGGAAGGGGCATAAATCGCAATCGTGCAGCAGGGGCGTGGCGCAGAGAGAGAACTGTAAACAGATAAATAAAGGCGAACGAACAATCGAGGGCAGGCAATGAGTGATAAATGGGGGTGCGCAGCATAATCGAGAATAAGTAAATAATCGTTTGCCATTTTCGACGGCGACTGCAAATTAATTAAAAAAGTATTATTTGCCAGGGGCGGAGAGGGGTGCTGCGTACCACATGTGTGCGTGCCACATGTTGCACAATTTATGACAATTTAAATGGCGCGCACATTCGGCGCACAATTTGCGGCGATTAGCGCAGAAATTTTCGCGCATTTGGCTTAAGCTTATTTTTGCGGCATGCCACATGTGGCAAGGCGCGCTGGCCGACTGTGCCGAGTGTGGCACATTTGGCTGCAATATTTCATATGCCATAAAAGAGATTATGAAAATGTGTGCGAGCGTGTGTCTGTGTGTGTTCGTGGGGCGCGCCCAGGCCGCCCGACTGCAACATGTTTAATGGCAGCAATTGTGCGACTCAATGTGCAGAAATATGACTAGCTGTGCCGCTATCTCACTTTGTATATATATATATATAAATATGTATCTATCTCTCTTACACACTCTGCATCTCACTCACACTCTCTCTTTCTCTTGCAGAGCCGCAACAAAGCGTCGGCAAACGCTTTGGCAAAGCTGCGAATCAAAACAACATGACAAGCGATGCGAAAAGTGCAATTAGCACGGGCAGCAACACCCAGCAGCAGCAGCAACAGTTGCCGCCGCTTATCAACGGCAACTGCAACACTGCGCCCGTGGCAACATCAGCTGCAGCAGCAACAGCTACGGCTACTTGCAACACGTCAGTCTCGAGCGCGACTATCTGCGCTGACACGACGCGCTACAAATCGGGATTAAGCGATGTTGCCACAGTGCAGCAGCAGCAGCAGCAGCTCGAGGTGGAGGAGGCGAAGCCTGCCGACATTGATGCAACTTCATCTGCCACCGCAAGCGTTTTCAGCACCGGTTGTGCAACCATGCCCCGCACACGCCAATACGGAAGCAGCAACGGCGCAGCAACAGCAGCAACAGTTGCTCTGACAGCTGATAAGAAATTCTTAAGTCTTGCACCCGCCGCCGCCGCCGCCGCCGCCGCACAACATCAGCAACAACAGTTGCAGCTGCCACAGCAACAGCAGCAACACGCGCATCATAAGCTGCAATTAGCCGATAAAAGCGAATCCAAATTGGCCGCACTCAACAATCTCGACTTGGCCCACAGCCTCGACTTGATCGATGACGATGGCGAGGATCCTTATGGCGCACTCGAGGATTATCTGGAGCGCGTCAAGGTGAGTTTGCTAATTGAAAATGCACATAATATCTATAAGCATAGAGAGAGAGAGTACCGTTAGTTGGCTGTAGGCGGGGAGGAAAAATGAATTGAATTCTTGGGCGTTTTTAAAAGGGGAATAAAGTTGTTGGAGCAGATTGTAGATGAAGAGTTGCTCTTAAGACAGAAACTATCTACAAACTCTGCAAGAATATGTTTATTATAGAGTTATAATATATATCTTGCTTTGCTGTACTGAATAGTATAGGCAAATCTACTGGCAGCATATTGTTAGCCTCAATAACATAAGATATTCCTTAGATTTCATTAATAAGAAAAGCTTACGTTATTCTTTATTCAACTAGAAAGTTATTTTATTTAATTTGGTTTAAAAGCTCAAAGAACTAACTTTTCTGGGCTGTAAACAAATAAAAACAGTC
The DNA here is from genome assembly GCA_018151445.1 of Zaprionus inermis. Classification (NCBI taxonomy): domain Eukaryota; kingdom Metazoa; phylum Arthropoda; class Insecta; order Diptera; family Drosophilidae; genus Zaprionus; species Zaprionus inermis. The sequence continues at coordinate 2,207,789 of JAECXD010000674.1, read as the reverse complement.
TCCTAACTCAGCTGTAATATTGTCTTTATGCTGCTTTATTTAGATATAGTGAAAGTTATATTTATAAGCATTTTTCCAAAGTTTATCATTGTATTTCATTGGGATTATTTATGCCAAAAAAACATAAGTTGCAGAGCTGCTTTTATGGAAAAATATGCTCTTAGATCTCAGCTATTAAATTTGGTATAGCATTTATATTTTTTTTATTGTTCTTTCCCTATAAAAAAAAGTCTTAGATCTAGCTACTATTTTTTTTATTATTCTTTGCCTATAAGAAAAATTCTTATTTTAGTATTATTCTGGCCAGTTTTTGCTTGCACTCTTTTTTTATTATCTGCTAGATTGCGTGTAGAATTTAGCACATTTACTTCTTTTCATGCTTTTTTCATAGGAAAAGTTCTCTTTCAGCCCATATATATATTTATTTTAGAATTCTTCTCAAGTTCTTTGGAAAAGTATCAGAATTCATTTTCATCGCCAAAAAGATTTGTATGCATAGTTCGTTTTTGCTTCTACTTCTTTCCCCCTTCTTTCTGCTAAGTTCATAAAGTTGCTCATTTGTTTTCTTAATATACTCACCTCTATACTCATCCATGCATATACACTCAGCCCCTATATTTTCATTACTCCCGCCCTAGGGGGGAGGTTTTCCCATTTCATTCGCTCCACTTGTTGCCGCATTACAAAAGAAAATTTCATAAATTTGTTTTCACATGATGATAAGCGACAGTTTCTGTCGCCACACACAAACACACTCTCACTTCTCGCTGCCACAGCCTAAGCTGCCACACTCCCCTCCTCTCCTTACCCCCTTTTCCCTCTACGCCCCTGCGCAGCGCACTAGTTGCCGCTCTGACTGTCAACAAGGCGTGATTTTGCAAATGATTATTTTGCGTGACAGAAAAATGTGTTAAAGCAAGCACACACACACACGCACAGCACACACACACACTGAGACCGCAAACACACAGACAGCTCTCACACACACACACTGTCAGTCCAGTCACAGTTGTCTCCCCGCAGTCCGAGGCGTATTCGTAATGTGTAACGCATACGACGCGTTGCACGCTTCGTCTATTTGTTGCCGCCGCCGTCGCTGCTGTTGTTGTTGTTGTTGTTGTTGTCGTTAGCGTTGTCAGCGTCGTGTACATTAAATTTTATGTTTCTATACCGGAAAGCGCAATATTACACACGCACACAAACACAGCCAAGCAGAGCCGCGTCGGCAGCGTCGCAACTTTAGTTATTTTTATAACTGTTTCGCATGAAGTTCGTTGCTTCTGCTTCATAGCGGAAGCAACACGCACACTCACGCACGCTCTCACACACATACACTCACAAGCACAACCCTGGCTCATTAGCAGCGCGTTTATGGCTTGATCACAGCGCTGGCGACTTAAAACGCGCGCAAGTCGCGTGCAAAACGCGCGTAGGCTATGCTGGAACTACAAGTGATTTTGCAGCTGTTTTTTTTATCGCTTGCGTAGTGGTTTTCAGAAGAAATATATTCCGCAGGGATTGGTTAGAAATTCGACTTCTAACTGCAGTCTAAACTCTCTTATAGATATGCTTAACTAACTCTCTATATAAACTCAAGTAAATTCAATTCAATTTTTTGTTAATTTATTATAAATTAATTTTACAGCTAAAATTTCTGAAACTTTTCAGCTGTCTTTATATATTTACTTATTTAGCCTAATTTCTTCAAGCTTTTCAGCTTTTTTTGAATTTAATTTTCTAGCTTTTTTTGTCAATTTCTATGGCTTTTCAATTAATAAGCCCCACGTTTTGTATGCTATAATAGTTTTAACAATGCGTTGCTCGCTACCATAAATCGCCTGCGTTTTTATGGCACCGCGTGCACCATCTATTCCACTCTCCCTCCCTCTATATCTCTCTCTCTCTCTCTCTCTCTCTCTCTCTCTCTCTCTCTCTCTCTCTCTCTCTCTCTCTCTCACCTATATTATAATCCGTGTCATCGCCCAACAAGCGAAGACGGGCTTCTCTTTAGGCCCCCTCTGCAAGCTTTTCCCCAGTCGCGTGGGCTGTCGGCTTAGAGCGTCTAACCAACTCCCTCCCCCCTGGACTACAGCCCTGCACATTTTAGCGGTTTTATTAACGCCCAAATGCGGCTAATTTTTTGTCTACTTTTTTTCTTGGCTAAATTGAAATTATTAGCCAGCAACTGTGGCTAATGATGACAAAATGTGTCACACAGCTGCCCACACGAAGCAAGCGCTTTTCTCCGCAGCTGAAGAGGGGTGTGAGTAGCGAGCGGGGAGGAGGGGAGCGGGGCGTTTATTATGACAAATAGTGCAGCACTTTAGGCTTCAAATTGCCGTTACTTGTAAGTCGCATAAGACGCGACGCCTTAGCCGGCGTTGCTGTTGTAGCTGTTGCTGTTGCTGCTGCTGCTGTTGTTGTTGCTGCAGCAGTTGCTGCTGTTGTTGTTGCTGTTGGCCTTAGGCTTAATTTGCCTAGTTATGAAATGCGTTTTGCGTAGGCGTCGGCGACGGCGGCGGCTCTTGCTGTTGTCGCTGTCAGTTTTCATGTTGCTGTTGCTGTTGCTGTTGCTGTCTGACCCATTTTGGCAACGCGTTAGTGAAGCGTGCAACACACACACACACACACTCGCGCAGCTTGTTGTGGGCAGCAGCGAGCAGGCGCAGCCTTTGAAACAGATGCAACATGACACAAGGCAACGCGCGCTTCCTGCAGCAATTAGCGTGGCACACACACACACACACATACATATATTCAGGTAGTATACCAGCATAATCCCCAATAATAACAACACACGCAGAGCTATCATAATTGCGCGACGACGCAGCTCAATCAAGCGACTTCAGCGCGTCTCTAACGTTTTTTAAGCCACTCAACGCGGCAACAACAGCAGCAGGCAGAGATCTGATAACGACAACAACAACAGCAGCAGCGTACAAAAACAACAGGAGGTACAACAATGATTACAACAAAGTTGGCAAAAACAAAAAAAGGAAAAGAAAAGGGGGCGACTTTGCGTGTGTTCTCTAACGATTTTAATTATAGATATTGACAATGTTGATGTTGCTGGGGCATCAATGGGAAATTGAGACGTAAAACTCAACGCAGCGGAGATGCTGCTGCTGCAGAACACTGTGAGAAAACAAAGGGGTGAATTTAAGTCGGGCGGAAAGTGGGTCATACTGTGTATGGAATTATTTTAAAAGCTGGTCTATTGCAGTTTTAAAGGCATTTTTTAAGGTTTATGCTATATATGCTATATATTCTTGTTCAGTTGAAAGTAAATATTGGCGTGAATCAGGCCTTAATTTGTTTGTTAAGCTAATGCACATTGGCTGAAACTACGTGCAATAAATGTAGAACAAATTGAGGGGGACTTTATAAGGTATATATGCTATATATTCTTGTTCAGTATCTAGATAAAGGTTGAAAGCGCCTTATTCTTGCCTTGATAAGCTTGCTATGCTGCTGCGAGTGGTTACATATGCTTTATATAGCTTACAGGCTGTATATAAGACGCTATAAAGCAGCGCTATAAGGCACAGTTAGCATATGAATAATACGTATATTTTTGTTATTTGACAATATAATGGCATGAAACTCAGTATATACTATTTTTATCTTGTTCTTAATATGTTTTCCAAGTTTGCTTATAATCAAAGAACTGCAACATGTGGAAATTTGTGTTTTAGCTTACAAAACTGGCCATATTTTTACAGATTTTGCAGTGTAAATATACTTATGTTAACTTTTAGCTGTTCCTTAAATTTCATACAAATGGTATCAAATTATGCTTTGGTTTTGTTAGTTTTGACAATTTTCTAGCTATACGGCACAGATTACATAGTTTTATAGCAACTTTTATGGTATACAAATATTAATAGTGAATTGTCAAAGCAATTAGATCAGTGTATGCCCAATTTTGCTAGAAATGAGTAAGAAAGTTTACAGTTTTTGTATGTCCCACATTTTACTAGTCTAAGCAGAACTCTATACCAAATTTCTCACAGTGTGCGCGTACTTAGGGATTTTCTCAGTCGAATGAAAACGCCAAGCGTTGCCGCAGTCGTGGCGGAAAGGGGCAGAGGTTGGTGGGTTGGCTCAGTTAGCGACGAGGTGTATCAGCCAATTATGCGAATGCTGTTAATGAATGTGGGCGAGGGTTGCCTTTAACTTATCTATCAGTCTACTATAACTTTATGCAACGGATTCAGCTGCAGGCCGCGCCAGGCCTGCCACATTGGGGTAATTTGCGCCTGCGCCTGCGCCTGAGCTCAGCTGCGCAGCTGCCTAGAGAAAGTTGTCTTTGCCCAATTTGCAAATGACGTTTTTTTGTCAACGTCAACGGCGACGGCGACGGCAATGGCGATGGCGATGGCTATGGCGACAGCCAACGGTAAACTGAAAAGTGAGCAAGAAAAGCAAAAGAGACGAAATGGAGAAAAACTGAGAAAAATCGTAAGCTGCAAATGGCAAATGGCAAAACAAATGGCAATAAAAGGCAGTGCCAGGCCTGGCACGTTACCAATTTTGTCAACCTCCCCCCTTGTATGGGACGACGGGGGGAGGGGGAGAGTAGGCAGGCGTGTGGGGGTTGCTGTCTCTCTACCAATGCAGACAATAAACCAGAAATCGCAGTGTCGTCGCAGTGCGCCAAATGAAGCCGAAAAAATCAAGAGGCAACAATCAGCGGCAACATGTTGCTGCTACTGCTGCTGCTGCTGCTGCTGCTGTCATTGCAACAAATCAAATGAAAGTGAAGCGACTCTCCAACTGTCCAAGCAGCCGCTGCTGTCCCACTGTAACTCTGTCTCTCTGCCTTGTCCCACTGTGCGAGGCTTCTACAATTTCACCCGGGGGCAATCATAATTGCAGACGGCAATTAAGCTGCTGTCAAATGTTGCCACGGCTCGTGTTACAGTTGCAGTTAGCCATGTTGCATGTGGCATGCGGCATGCGGCATGCGGCATGTGCTGCAAGTGTGCCCTCCGCCCCATCTAGCTGTCCCACTGCCTGCAGCTTAGCCTGGCGTGTTGTCAACAACATTTGGTCGCGCTGACAACGCGTTGATATTTTCCGACAACCAAATCAGTTGCAACAAACAGAAAAAAAAAAAAAAGTGAACCTTGCCACAAAAATTGCGCCAATTTGCTGCCGTTTGCAGGCGTCTCTCTCCCGCTCTATCTCTCCCTCTCTGTCTGTCTCCCCCTCGCTGTGAGTAACTTTCTTTTTGGCCCAACTGACACAAAGTAGTCGAGTTCGCTTTTGGAGATCGCGAATTTCAATTTCAATTTCGTTTTCAATTTCATTTTGTACAATCTTCACTTCTGACACTTTTCGACACTCCACACTCCACTGTCGACATTGGGACAGTGGGTGTCCGTTTTTGGCACTTTACTTTGCCTTTTTTTTGGGCTACAACACAATGAGCTCAGGCGAGACGGAAGTGTGGGACGAGCTCGCAAAAAATAAGTTGAAAGAGTTGAGAAAAATAAAAGAAAAATATTTATCTAATATGTTTGGTTATTTATGAGCTGTAAGCTTACAATTTCAGCTATATTAAACATATGAGAATGCTATGGGAAAGAACTTCTTTCACTAACTCGAATACCCTAGCAAATAAAACATATTGCTATATCATTTAAGTGTAGAAATTTTCTAGCAGACAATGATTGTTCAAAGATAAGATAATTATATGTTATTATATATTTATAGTTATTATATTTATTACTATATTATTATAGTTAGAAACAGTATACTCCTTGAAACTTTATTTGATACTTTTAAAGACTATTTCCTTCTTATTTCAATCCTTAAAATTCTATAAAATGTTTTGGTACCATAGATATTGAAAGTTTAAGTATATGATACTTTTTTGATAGATAGACTGTTGCTTGTGAGTTAATCTTGGCTTAATTGGATCATTTAATGTGCTATGAAATATTATTTTACCTTTTAATAAAACTTGATATGCCTGTAAAAAGTATCTTCCCATCAATAAGTACCTTATATAGAGCATGCTGGATATACTTTTAGATAAGAAGTTTATCTGAGCTGAATCTACTTAAAAATTGTCAGCTAGCTTAGCTGTTAGCTCAATTTAACCCTCATCAAATATCCTAAACGATGTGCGCTACCCTTTCCTGGCCTTATCGATCGCAAAGGTCTTTGATCTATGTTAAATCCTCACTCGATCGTTACATTTTGTATTTAAGTTGCCCAGTCCCAGCTCAATCAGTCATCATCGTGAATGTAGTTCAATTCAATGACAGTAAGCTCTCGATAGATTCGATTTACTTCGCAGATTCATAACTGTCCCTATGAATACGTCCGACAGACAGACTTGACTCGACTAACCGTACCGATCACTCGAAGAGCGAGTGTCATTGTCCAGTTGAGTACCCACAACTGCTGCACTCATGATCTGTATGTGTGTGTGTATGTGTGTGTTCGTGTGTGTGCACAGTTCAAGCTGAAGTGCCATTGAAATTACAATGATCTTCATATGTTTTTGGACCGATCGCAGCAGTCAGGCTACCAAGCGAACCCCAAAAAGAGAGACGAGCGCATCTGCTTAACATTTATTTTTTGGGTAGTGTGTATGTCTCATTTGTGTGTGTAACGTGTGTGTATTATGTGTGTTTGTGTGTGTGTGTATTATTATTTAACCAATTTGTTGTTGGCCGCACATTGACCTTCAATGATCATTTGTAGCCAAACAAAGAGCCCCAAAGCAGCGCCTCAGCAGCCTCAGCTTCGGCCACAGACTTTACGTCTCTCCAAATATTTTGACGTAGTTGTTGGAGCTTTTAGACTACTACCGAACTGGTCAATGTCAATGTCAGTGATTCTGTTCAAGTGGAAAATTTCAGTTGAGGCAAGCGACCAAGCTACCCCGCTCTGTCTTTAGTTTTTTTTATGCCACTAATAAGCTGCAGCTTTTTTTTCTCTCTCTCTTTTGATTGATGTGTGTTTTGGGGATTACACGAGCTGACCTTATAGCTATAGAGCTCTGTGCCTAGTTGTAGTTGTAGCTATGCGTTGTTGTTGTTGTTTTTGTTGTTGTCACTGCGCTGCTCGGTTCTATCTGGCTGCATATCGATGTCTTGGCATCGCGGCTGCGTGGTGCCACGCCCGCATTGCCGCAGCTTGTGTTGCAGCTGTGCGCCGACTGCAGCTGCACAGAGACGGGGAGAGGAGTGGTGGGGAGGGGTAGCCAAGTCTAAAGTTGAATTGCTGGCACAATGCTGATTACATTTAGCGATAAATTAGCCAATGAATACAATTAAAAAATGCTGCGATACGACGTCGTCGTCTGCGTAGTCTCGGCAAGGGCAAAGACCTTCAGCGCAGAATTCTAGAAAGGCCCCAAGGGCGAACTACAGTTGCTTGTTGTTGTTCGACATGATTTTCAATATTCTTGCAATCAATTTCAAAAGCCTAATCTGACATGGTTTTTCAATGCGGGTATTACGGTTTTTCATGTTGTAATTCCCATTTACATAAAGAAGTAAACACTTAGTCGAGGTCGTTGATAATGCCTTATCCATTGAAAAGGAAATCAAAAGTACTTAAACAGTTCAAGTTATAAGTATTTCCTTTAAGCTGTATATGTATACTCAGTTATTCAAAAGTGCAAGTGCTCCCTGGGCAGCTTACAGAACGTAACTTTTATATTATTTCGAGTATTCCAATCACACTCTGTAGTTAGACCTATTAATACCTTTTTTGTATGCCCACCAAATTTCATCAATATATTTTCACAGCTTAAATAGTTAGGCTTACAAATCTTACTGTAACTTTCTTTAATCGACAGGTTTGCATATCTATACTTTCTAAACATTTCTACTAAATTTCATAACTATATTGCGTTATTAGGAATACCAAGATTTATTTTATCAGCCTAGAAATATGCTCAGCAAACTCTAAATTTTCTCTTTTCCACTTGTTTTAAACATTCCCATTAAAGTTCTTGAATTTAGTGCGCCTTTTGCCATAGATATGCTTAGAGATCCCAATTTTTCTGCTATATTTATGCAGATTATCCTGGCAAAGTCTATAGCTAAATTTAACTATAACTTATATACAGCCATACCAAGTTTCATTGGTATATACCACTACCTTATATAGTCATGCTTTGGAAAACTCACCTACAATTTACTATCCACTCCATTCCCATCAATATATGCGTTCATTCTTGGACGATTTCTTCGAAATCCATTGCATATACACATACATAATAATTTATTTAAATTGCCTCTTGAATTGTTATATTTTTTTACATTGTTGTTGACCCTTTCGTGCACTGAAAAAAAGAAGGAAGGAAGGAGAAGGTAGCTGTGTAGGCGGTGTCGTTAATAAAAAAGCCCTCGGCAGGCTTGGCCAGAAAAACGTTTGCCATTTACATGTCCAATTGGACGTAATCAGTGTCAATGCCAGCCTTGTGGGTATGCGAAGCGGTGGCGGTGGCGGTTGCGGTGCCGGTGCCGGTGGAGCGCGTTAATTGTGTCTCGCGGGCATCGATCTGCCTTTTCACCTGCTGCCGCTGGCGAGGCACAGCTGACATTGATCTTGTCGAGTGTAATCTATTAGCAGGCAGCAACAGTTGCTGCTGCTTCTGCTGCTGCTGCTGTAGTCGCTGCCAACGTGTTGCAGCTGCATCCTCCTGCTGCTCCAATGACATTGATGGCTTGACTGATTGATCGTTCCTATTAATTTCATGCGTTGACATTCTGTCGCCCGTTCGCTGCAGTTTTCTCTCCTGTTTTCCCGACATCAACTGACGCTTGCCGCGATTGGGAAAGAATGGATCGTCGACATTGTAAAGATCACGTAGCTGAAGTTTTTTGCCGCGATGCGGATAGAATGGATCGTCCAGTTTGAAAATGTTGCGATGCTCTTTCTTGCCGCGATTCGGAAAAAACAGATCGTCATACTTGAAAAGATCTTTGACTTTGTCGCGTTTGCCGCGATTGGGTACAAAGGTCTCGTAGCGATTGAGTAGTGCATCGAGATCGGGTACATTATGTTTGCGACCACGCGGCGGTATAAACGGATCGTTGGGTATCTTAAAGTCGTCTAAAATCAGTGCGAGAGTTGATGGACGATCTATAAGTGAGGATAACTACGTGTTGTTGCTGCCCAACTCACCGCCCAATTTGTAATCATCCTTGGAGTTCTGTTCCCGTCGTACCAGTATATACCGTGGTTCATCCACAATGAGTGGAGGTTCCAAGTGTCCCGACAAGTTCAATTTCTTCCAGATGAACATGCCCGGATGATAGAAGTCCGCACCACCCGGTCCTACGTGCTGGGCATGCGGATAGAGCAGCTGCATGGCCCAATGCAGAAACTTAACCAGATCCTGCTCCCCGGTGAGCAGCATAAAGACCTCATTGTTGTTGCTCTTCAGGTGTATATCTTCATACGAATCACCCGCATCCGCAGCAGAGTCCTCACTCGCCTCCGTATCATCCGAGTCATCGGTATCGTAGCGATCCTGCATGGTGTGCAGCTGCTGCTGTAGACGAGCCAACGCCTCGCGGTTCCTAGAAAGAGACAGAGTGAGAGCGGAAGATACAGATAGAGTTATATGTTAAGTACAAAGATTAATGATGCCTCGTCTGTTATAGACGATGTCAATTTAAGGATCGTCTCGAGACATTTTTCTCTTTGATGTGCGTGGGCTGCACGTGAGCGGGTTTTTCTTTTCGATTGATGAACATGTCTGTAGCTTCTCCTCTTTCTTCCACACACACATACACTCTCTCTTTCTCTCACGCTACGTGGGCGCGCTCTGTCTCTGACCCAGTAAAGCGTTGCCGGTCACGTTGCGTTAATCTTTGAGGCTATTCCCCTCCTCGAGCTGTCATGTCTGCTCATCCCATCATCAATAGTCAATTCAAATTTTCAAATTTCGATCGCGCACCCCTTATGAGAATTGCTGTGTAAAATTACAAATTAAAAGCGAAAAACAACTGGGAAACTGAAGAAAAAAAACCGAAAGTTATGCGGGTCCAGCTTAAGGCCAATTAATCGACGCATTTAACAAATCAACAAGAAATAACACACACTCGCAAACCACAACGAAGTGAGGAAAATATTGTAGACAGTAGGCGGGTGAGAGGGGGGCGAATGAGGGGCAGCCACATGATGAGAGAGATGAAAGATGATTAATTGTCATTTAATAGCTGCGCCCAAGCTGCTTCCAATAGTTTGCTCATCGCGCTGACCCCTTAAAGTGAGTCTGTTTGTACCCTGCCCTGCATGCAGTGTGGGTATAACTAGTTTGTAGGCATGTTCTGCTTAAAAATACTCCCTGCTAAGAACTGAGAGATCTCTCTAGACTTCCAACGATCATAACTTGCTCAAAAATAATACGATTTTAGTTTGGAATGATGTTTTGCTCAGGGATAATTCTATAGATTAATTTAGCATCAAAAAATAAATATGCTAAAATTTTAAAATTTTGGACCATCCTTGTCTACCTACCCCTTTACCGAGTGCCCTATCTAGACTTCTAACCATCATAACTTGCTCAAAAATTCACCGATTTTGGTTTGGAATGTCATTTTGTTCATGGTTTTGCAATCTAGATTGATTCTGCCTTAAAAAATAAGGCTTTAAAAATTTTGAAATTTTTGACAAATTTTCCATGCTACTCCCTGTCAAAAATTTGAATATTTTTACAAAATCTAAAAATTTTTTTTTTTGCTGCTCATTGATTAAGCTGTGCAAAATTAGTCTAAAAATCGATTTGGAAACCTTTTCTAGGGCATATTTTGAAAGATATTGAAAATAGAGCTCATATTCCAGATCTGAATCTACCAAGCTTACAATATAGAAAAGCGTATACTGCAGAAAGTATCTACACAGTTTTCTTATTAAAGAAAATACTGATAGATCATTATATATATGCTAAAGATTCAGGTTTAGCTTTGTGTTAGACATATTCAGCTAAGAACTTAGCTTGAAGAATAAACCACTCATAATCTGAACAGTTTTCATTATAATTATTAATAAGTCCCCTCCCCTTCTACCCAGGGCAAATCCCGCGACTCTTTTCCAGCTTTTTAGTCTGAATGAAAAGTGAAACTTGCCGCATCGCAACGTTGCAATGCAATTCTCGTTTCGGGCCAATGAATTTGCTGACAGTTGGTATTTTGCAAAATAAATCAGCATGCATGTACAACAGATACATACATACACCATATGCATATGTGTTATAAGTCGTCGCTGCAGTTCAAAAACAAAAGAGCAATCGCTTTTTTCACGCCCCTTAATTGGTTTTGCGTGTTTTTTGTTTTCGAGGGGGAAGCGCGTCAGGCAAATTGTCGACGATTTGTTGACTGTTTTTTTTTTGAGGAACCTCTGGAGAGGATCACGCAGAGTGGCGCCCAGTTGTTGGCCCTGTCTCAAGGGTCAAGTTGAAACCTTAACGCGATTGATAAATTGCGAGGCCGCCTTTAATTGGCTTAACATGTGAACTCGGGCGAGAGGCGAGAAAGTTGTGCCTGCGATATATATTTTATTTTCGGGCTCTACCTTGAACCGAACAGACAGACAGGTCTGTAGATTTAAGCCAAGCGATTGCCACCCAGAGCTCTGATCCGATCCTCTCTCGCTTCCCTCTCCCACGACTCACCTGACCGCCAGCATCGCGCGGTTGTATTCACGCGCACAATTGCCGCCTGCTGCCTGGCAGCGACTGCCCCAGTATTTCTGTAGCGTGGGCGTGGCATACTTGACTCCTCCAGCTGCAGCTCCAGCTGCCTGGGACTGAGCCTGGCCATGTCGCTGTGCAATTTCCTGCGGCGCTGATTGCTGTCGTGCCACTAAATCATAAGGTTCGCCGTTTGCAGCTTTTCGATTAAAATCCCTCGACTGCTCCACATCCAATGCGACTGCATCGCTCGCCTGCTCCTGCTCCTCCCCGTATTTAGCGGCATCCTTCGACTGTGCCAGCATATCGTTTCCACTGCCATTGCCTCCGACGCCGCCGTCGCCGTCGAACAGGACGCGTGCATCCTTTTTCCAAGAAGGTCGGCTCAAGGCCATCGTTGCCTCCTCGCCAGCAGCAGCAGCAGCCGCAGCGGCGGCTGCGGCGATAAGCGATGGTGGCAAAGATAAGACCACATTGCTCTGACCATTGTTGGCGAATCCGCCGCCGCAATAAATCGCCAGGCACAACAGCAGCCCAGCGAGCGTGAGCCTCATGCTGCTGCAAGCCCCAACCCGAGCCTGCTCCTCCTCTCTGCGCCTCTCTCTCTCTCCCACTCGCTGGGAGTCTTCTGCCTCGATCGGTATGTGCCTGTTCCAATTTTTTTGCCGGCCTCTCCGCGTCGTCGGCCGCCTTTGATGCTGCTGCCTTTGGCCTGGCTTAGAAACTGAAAGTGCACCTCGACCAGCTTCACTTTTTATAGCCCGGCCAGTCCAGTCCAGGCTCAGTCCAGGCCTCATGCTGTGCAGAGTTTTGGGAATACGTCCTGGAGTGGACCGGGCTGCGAGTGTACGCGAGTGTGCGTGGGACGATTGTTTGGGCAGCGCATTGTAGCATGAAATTAAATATGAATTTCTATTGTGCTCATGGATTGTGATGATGGAAGCGAACTGGGAAATGCGCATGTGGTCACAGGAGAATCCGAGTGCAGCGCAGGTCAAGAAATCAAATATTACGAGACATATTCCCCTATATATGCCGCGGGCTTATTAGCCAATAGTAGGTAAATGCCTGGAAAAGGCAGTACACTGCGAGAAATGAGTGGGATATAATGATGAATGGAAATAAGAAATAAGAAAATGGGATATAAGTTCAGATATAGTACAAGTGGGATGGGATAGGATGGGATAGGATGGGATAGGATGGGATAGGATGGGATAGGATGGGATAGGATGGGATAGGATGGAATAAGATGGGTTAGGATGGAATAGGATGGGATAGGATGGAATAGAATGGAATAGGATGGGATCAAATAGAATAGAATAGAATAAAATAGGAGAGTATAGAGTCAATTTGTAAAGGAAAAATAGAAAGGGATAGGAAAAAAGAGAATAGAAGGAGAAGGGAATAGGATAGCATTGTACAGGATAGGAAAATATAAAATAGAATAGCATAGGACAGGATAGGTTAGGAGAAGTCAGTTAGCAAACAGAACACATACGATACGAAAGATAGAAGAGGAAAAAAGGATTGGTTAGGTAGCATAAGGGAAATTCTGCTTGATTAGAAAATGCACAGTAAATATTTAAGAACAACTAGAAAAATTGAAAGTTTCCTTTACAGAACTGTCACCATTTCTTTCCAATTTCTTCGAGTGTCTTCCGAGCTCTCTTGCCGCACACAGTGCCGCCCAAAAGTAAACCATTTATCGCTGAGCGTGGCCAATTCTCTATAGCGCACTGTGCGCTGATTGTGCTTTATTTGCCCTGCTGTGGTCTGTGGGCTGAGAAAGTTGCCATTTCTTACGAGGTACTCGTGCGAGTACCCGCGTGAGTACCCTATGTAATCGTACACGTTCTCAGACTCGTGCGAGTTCGCTTGGCCGCTCCACAAAATTAGCCGACAACTTCTCACACGGCAGGACAAATGAGGCCCCCGAAAAAAAAAAAAACATTCTCAGCGATAAAATCACAGAGCGAGGCGAAGACTTCGCCGAAGACTGTAGACGCGGCTACATGCGCCTCTTGCGGTCTGGCTTTCAAGCGAGCAGACTGCAATAGATGGCGGCGGCTACCTATGAGAATTTATTACTCGCTAATGCTGCATCGCATTTGTCTGCGGCAAGGGCTTCCAACAACAACCACAACAGCAGCAACAGCAACAATTGCGCTGAGTAATGAGCTCGGCACGTTATTAATGTCATTGTGGAACTGAAACTGGAACTGGAGTTGGAACGAGGAACGAGAACGGAGGAACTTGCCCGGTTCGTTCTACTGGTTCTGTTTCTGTTTCGCTTCGGCTTTCTACTAGAGGGCCACGATTTTTAATTAAGTAATTCGTTGACTTGTTTTTAGCCCTTGCGGCTGGGCTGAGGTTCGATTTGCTGCCTTTGGTTTTAGCTTGCTTTCTTAGCCTTTTTTTTAAGCTGTTTTTCCTTTTTTTTTATTTTTTTCAGCTCTTTTTTGTTTAATCTGCCTAACAAATTGCTTCATTTCAATTTATTTGCATTCGTGCGCTTGCTGCAGTCTTCTGCAGTCTACTCCGAGTCTTTTAGAGTCTAGCGCAGTCTCTGCCCGCTCTCCTGCCCCTCTCCATTCTACAGTCTTCTCTCTACCTTCTTCAGTCTGCGGTCGTGTTCTAATTTATTTGTCTTTGATTGCGCCCATGTCGCTGAGTAATGTCTGATCGTGTCTCTGTTTGGATTCCACCACATCGACCACAGTCAAATTAAGCAGACATACATCATCTACTCTCTACTCTCCTCCCTCTCTCTCTCTCACTCTGTCTCTCTTTGTACTCTGCTAACTAATGCAAATTGCTTTGCTTCTTCTCCTTCTAATTGCAGCTGGAAATCAACGAAGTCTTCGAGCTGCGCAAGGCACAACGCTTGCAGCAACAGTTGCAGGAACAGTTAGACGCAGTGCGGCAGGCGGCAGCTGAGGCGGCTGCCGTCAAGCAGCTTGATGAATTGTCGCGCTCGACAGAATCTGATAGCGGCTTTGACAGCAGCAGCACAACAGCAACATCAACGGCAACGACAACGGCAACAGCAACATGCAACGGCAGCAGCAGCAACAACAACAACAACAGCAGCGACAAACCAGTGACAACTAAACTAAGAGCGCTGCCACCGCCGCCACTGAGTCCCGTCGTGGCCGCGCCTACTGCTGCTCCTGCCACAGCTCCTGCCACCTCCGCCTCCTCCGCTGATGACGTCAACATTTGGGCAAACAAATTTCTACGTGATTTGGACAATCTGATGGCAGCCGGCGATAAGCTGCCGCCTCAACTGGCCGCCATGACCGGCTCAGCCTCCGCCTGCAGCTCACCCACATCCCGTACAGCGCCCATGCTGCTCTCCGCCGCAGCCAGCGCCGCCATACAGAGTCGCTATGGCAAACAGTCGAGCGGCAGCAACCCAGCCGGAGCAGCAGCAGCTGCCGCAGCAGCAACAGTTGCCACCGAACAGCAGCAGCAGAACGGACTCGTCTTGAAACCGGAGAAGCATGTAAGTCAAAGGGGACAACTATAAATTTGCATGTGTTATGTCATAATCAGCAGGAAGGGATCTGAGGGCAGGGGCGAAGGTCACGCAGGCTGTGGCTGCTGATTAGCTTGGAGAGATCTTTAGAAGAACTCTAGGCCTTAGAAATAGAGTTCTGTTAGTTGTCTTTGATATATAATTTTGGTTAGCCTTACTAAAGAGGAAACTCTTTAGGAATCTGGTTGGAATTCTCTTTTCTTGCCAGAAAAAAGTTAACGCATTTCTTCTTGAAATTTCAAGCAATCCTAAGTAATATTTCTTGCAATTTGGCTATAAGATCCTAAAAAAACCAATAAAGTTCTGCATTCTCACTTATGCCTAAAGATTTCAAAATAAGCTGTGATTTGTTAGAAATCTTTTCGACCTAGTAGTAACTCTGCGTTTTCGAAGGCTTAGCATATTGATATGTCTATGTTATATTCTGTAAAAAGCTGCAGAAAGTTTATTAGAATATTTGTATATACAAGTAAACAAAATTCAACTTCAAAAACTCTCTAAAAAATATTCTTTTCCGCATTTACTTCCAAGTTTTCAATACTCTTTCTGCTCAGGAATCTATTCTATTGCGCATTTGCTTTTGAAATCTATAAAAAACTCAAGTAAGGTTTTAAATTTCCCTAACAAACTCTTTAGTATTTAGTACCTTATCTTTTTCAACGGTTTGCAAACTTTAAAATGTGGAATTCACACTTAATCCTTGTTAGTATCTCAATCGAAATGGTTTCAACTGGCTGCTCTAGAAATTCGAAATTAAATTCAATTTTCCCAAGTTCTTTGCTAACGTTTATTCTCCCTCCTCTCCACGCCCCTCCAAAAAATCTCTTTTAGATTGCCGTGACAGGGCTGAGGTTTCATAATTTACACGCATATGAAATCGTTGGGATTCTCTTTGTAATCTTCTAGCATGATTTCCACATGCTGCATATTTTATGTAGGCTAGATAAAAAGCGCTTAAAACAAAGGCATTTAATCCGAAGCCAAACAATGTTGTGCACACACACAGACAGACAGTGTCTGCCCCCCTGCTCCCCTCTCTCTCACTCGTAGACTACACCCCTGGCACAGAGAGCATACAGGAATGTTTTGTCTGTGCGCGCTCAAGAACTGCCGCCATATGTTGCATGTTGCTCTGTGCCGGATACGCGCAAGTGAAGCGCGTGAAATTTATGTGCAACAAAGCGCTGTGGCAGGCAGGCAGGCAGGCAGGCAGTGTGGAAAGGAGGGGGAGGTGGCAAAGGGCGCTGATAGACAGTCGGGGCTGCTGTGGGGCTGCGCCACTTCAACTCCAAACTGTTGAATGGCTGCAGAGAGGCTGGAGAAAGGCAGAGGCAGAGTGTGAAAGAGAGGGAGAGTAAGAGGGATGGCTAGATAGTGAGTAAGCGAGAGGCATAGAAAGGCAGGCAGGCAGGCACCCGGTTTTATGGCCACCAGTTGCATATTTTTGAAGCCTATATAACGAGCCCAATTGATGAGCTCGAAGTGTGCTTAAGAGCACCCTGTATTGATAGGCAATTGATTTATGATTGCACAAAACTGCAGTTCCCTTCGCGTTTCAGCAACTGCAGCTTCGGTTCAGCTCCCCTTTTGACCCACTTAAAGCAAACACACCAACTTGTTAGCTGTCTGTGTCTTATTGCCTGTCGTTGCCTCTTGCCTCCTCTCGCGCTCCCTCTCGCTCTCCTTGCCCGTCTGCAGCTTATCACATCAAATAGATCTAATTAAAACATTTATAAGCCCGAGCGCAGCTCATAAACGGCACCAGGTTTGTGGTCTCCGTTTGCTGCATATGCTTAGCATACATTGCGCTCACAGATTATCAGTGGAAAAACCTCAAAAAGTAAGCAACAACAAAGCAAATATTAATTTTCAAAACGCGTGCCAGCGTCGCGAGACAAGGAAAAACAACACCGAAAATACCGCAAAGACCAAAAAAAAAAAAAAGGGGGTAAAAAAATACTGAATAGCCAAAATGTGGCTAAAGTGAAATAGACACGATTTATCAGCTTACATTAGCAAGAGCAGGGGAGAGAGAGAGAGAGAGCGAGAGATAGATTGAGATAGAGACAGAGAGAGCGGGAGAGGGAGCTGGTTAGACTGAGTAGAGATAGAGTTCGAGCTAGACAAAACAATACATTGCTTTGACAGCAACAAAAGACAACTAATCGTTAACAAATTTAAACCAGGAATATCAATCAAATTTTTTTTTTTTGTGTTTGTGTTATGTTTCGGGCTAGAGATTATTTCCAGTTCGAGCTGTCCGTTCAATCTTGTAACCCCAAACTTATTTAAAAATCGATAAGGCCACATGTAGAGATATGTTTCAAGATGACAATTTGTTTTTGTGAGGCGTTTAGTTTACACTGATTTGTGTTGCGCAGTAGATAAGCAATGTGGCGCGGTTAGGGTGACCATATTGGGTTTATAAAAAGAAAACATTTAGGCTCGATAATGCAGGCATGAAAGTTGAAAATTACGAGTGACTCTACCTACGCTTAGCGCTTTCGAGCTATGGTAACCCTTTTAAACATAGCTTATTACACTTATACAAATTTGCCGCTTCTTGTGTTCTTTTACAGTCGTTTGGCTGCACAACACTTTTAGAGTGACCTTACTTTCATTTAACACTTTTAGGTTGACCATGACATTACAATAATGCAAAGAAAATTTAATTCATTTTACCTCACTTAAGTTTGCCTTGAAGTACCGCCCTTTTTCGCTTGCCTGCCTCAACTCAGCTTAGCCTCTGCTTTAGGCTGACCATGCTGGCATCCATTAACTTAAACTACCTTAGGTCATACACAGACAGAGTGAGAGAGAGAGAGAGCGAGAGCCTAACATGACGCAGGCAACATGCTTAAGCACTATAAGCGATGTTAATGATATGCTTAACGAGTGCACTCTCGCTCTCCCTTTCTGTACGGCTCCTGCGTCTCTGCCTGCTTCCGCCTCTCTCTCTCTCTCTCTCTCTCTCTCGCTCTCTGTCAGCTTAGTGACATTTTGGGGCCGACAGGAAACTCATGTCGTCTTGCTCCGTTTGTTAAATATATTCCATGACATGCATGACAAATATTTGGCGCAATTGCTGTGCCTGATCCCAGTGCTAAAAGCAAAATCAGGCTGCATTCGATTTCCATATCTGGGGGCGGCAAATGTGCGCGCATGTTTGACATTTAGACCTCACTGTGTCCTGCCTCTGCCCCCTGCCAACCCCCCAACCCACCCGGTGTGTGCAAACTGTCATATTTTGAAGTAAAAGTGCCAATTAAAAGCGCTTAAGCAACTTGCAGCAACTGCAGCGGTGCCATAATTAACACCGAGAATGCGGCACAGTGAGTCGCAGTCTGTCTGTCTGTCTGCTCGTCTCTCTCTCTTTCTTTCTCCCTGGTACTCAGTCGGGTAGTCGGTTAGTCAATCAGTGGGCCTTGATTTATGTGCAGCAAAGCTTATCGAGGACACAAGTGCGTGCCTCGTTTGCCAAAAAACGGCCCCAGTGAAAAAACTGTCAACGAAAGTAAAGCCGAGACGGAGAAGAAGCCGAACAGCCAAAACAGATGTTTCTTTCTTTCTGGCACTCTTCTTTCTTTCTTTTTCGTGCGTTTCGAAAGGTGGGCCAAGCGAATTGGGTCAAAAAGCCGCCCTGCGGCTCAAGGCACAAGGCAGCAGGCAGCGCGCCACGCGGGCGGGCAGCAGCTGTCAGCGGCGGCGGCAAGGACAGGAAGGCAGATGAGGAGGCAGCAATTCAGTTGCCACGAAAGTGAATCTTGAAGCTGCGCTTAATGATGACGAGCCGGCACAGGCAGCTTGCAGCGTGCAACGTGCAACATGCTGCATGGCACGCAGAACTTGCAAATCACTGCAAGGCAAACAAACATGCAGGGCAGACACAAAGACGGAGGAGTATAGAGCGAGTCGAGGAGTGTAGAGTGTAGAGTGAGGAGAGAGCGGGAAGCGGGGAGCGGGAAGGCAGAGCCCGTCTTGAGGCAGCGCCTGGGCTGGGCCGACGTTTAAATGTTTTGATTTGATAATTATTATCAGCGTGAGGCCGGCGTGACCACGGACTGTGGCAATCGATTGATACTACTTGCTACTTGCGTGTGGGGTATTCCCTTTTTCTGGGTCATTCATCAATAAGATGCAGGTCCCCTTTTGACAAACTTTGACAGTTGCAAACGCATTTACGATCAATTAGCAACATTTACAGCCCGATAACCCTGTCTCCCTTCCTCCTATTCCCACTTCGCCCTTTCGCTATTGCCTATTCCCTTTTTATGTGTCGTTTTATGACGCTTTTCATTAACTAAGCGATGAAAAACCATTTCATTTTCAATCTGTTTTTATTTTCCCTCTCGAGCTTGTTGTTGTTGTTGTTGTAAGAAATCTTTCCCGTTTTCCCTCCTTTAGTTTTATAGCATTTAAATTGACTTTTGCCAGTTCCCGTGCCGTTTCGGATATCGAATTCTCTACTGTCATACTGCTGCTATATACGATATATAAAATTACAGTTTATTGCATTTTATTTCTCACCAAAAAAGGGGAGAGAGGCAGATAGAGAGTGAGAGCGAGAGCGAGAGCTAAATCAATAAAAATGCTAAACAAAACAAGTTTGTTTATTCAATTCGGGATAAGATCTGTAAATGAATTGAAAAACCCTACGAATTTTATTAGTTTCCCTTGGCATTTGACTGATTTCTGTTCTACATTGTGTATATGGTAGAGAGTAGGAGAAGCAGGAGCCAGGCGCCCGCCTGACTAGATGACCATAAAAGTGCGCCCAATTAATGCGTCGTCGTCGTCGTCGTCGTCGCCGTCGCGGCGGCTCATTAACACGCAACTCTGAGACCATTTCGAGAGTATCGAGTGCGTGGCAGAACGAGGTATCGGGTATCGATATCACTCGCTTGATCGGCGGGCTTTATTAATAATTCATAGAGAGCAGCTGCTGCTGCTGCTGCTGCTGCTGCATAATGCATTACAAATTCGATGGCAGCAACTGTTGCTGCTGCAGTTGCAACTGAGCAACTGTTGCTATTCCCCCAGGACACGTGTCTGTCGCGATACTGTGCGCATCCTGTAAATAATTACAAGACGGGCGTGCCCTTATTTGGGTTGTACCAAGTGGAAGGAGGAAGTATATAAAGTACTACAAAATTTGCAGTGATTTTTTCGGACTGCAGTGTGTGGCATATAGAACGGTATTTAGACTGATTAAGGTTGCGAATTCTGATCTGAGTTCTGAATTTTCTGAGGGGATCTGAAAGGCTTCTTTCGAGTCTTTTATCAGGCATATGCTATAGCTAAGACAATCTTCTGTATTTGTTGCTGTTTCTTTCGGACTTAGCTAGTTCCTTTTGCCTTTCTCTCTCTTTCTTCTACTTTTTCTCAGCTTCATTGTCATTTATTTCTCATATCTGTCTTTCTCTTGCCATTCCTATGCTCTACTGTGTCTTAATTCCTATCTCTTTACCTGCCTGCATAGCTTTTCGAATCCCTCTCTCTTCCTTTCTTTATCCTGCATCCTCTACACACTGTGTTACAATTTCGCTTCATTTTGGCCTTTTTTTCGCTGCCATCCCAACTTGCCCCACAGCAACTGGGTGAGTGTAACAACAACAACAACAACAACACGAGCAGCAGCAACAACCTGCTGAACACAGATTTTTTTTTTAATCATGCAACGTCGCTTTGGGGCATATTGCGCGTACACTGCGCTTTTTTCTTTGCTGCCAATAAATCATTTAAATCAATTTCCGCCTGTTGCAGCGTTTTATTTTTTCATTTTTTTTTTTTCGAAATTTTCTCGCTGTGCCACGAACCAAATTGTCAATCGCTCTCGCCAAAAGGCTTGGCAAATCGAATTGACATAACGAACTTAACGAACGAACGAACGCACGCATGGGCACTTAACGAACTTAACGAACGCCAACAGCCATGGCAGCAACGGTGACAGGTTGCAGCGATTCTTCGTGGAAGTCGACGTCGACGTTGCCGTCGCCTTTTGCCAGATCTGCCATATAAATCATATGACAGCAAACAATAGCAAATTTTTCTATATAAAAAGCGTAGAGCGAACAAGAGAAAGGTGGAGCGGGAGAGTGCGGGAGATATGCAGAAGAGTGGAGACTTTTTCTACAGCCTGGCGGCCTCTTGAAATTTAGCTTTTTTTCCGCTGAAAACTAACTTGCAACGCGTTCCCCCTCCTCTTCACTCTCCCATCTCGTTCGCCTTGACCATTTGCATAAAATACAAATTCTGATTGTGCTCCTCGGATTCTTTGGCATGCTGCCTTTTACGCCTATTGCCCCTGCCCCTTCGAGGCACCCCGCCCTCGCTCGCTTTGCCCCACTGGCCAGAGGCACTTGACAACGCTCAAAAATGCCATTGATATTTCCTTGTGGCATTGTTTCTGTGCAAAACGCAGTCTTCAGGCTAAAAGAACGTGAAAACGCATTGCCCCCTCAGTTACCCAGTGGGACTGGGGCTGGCACTGGGATGGAGTGTGGGGACTAATGAAGAGGTTAGAGTTGAAAGAGTTTAACAAATTCAGTGTTAGTTGGAAATGCAGAAGGTACAAGTGAGACTTAGTGAGGAACACAGGAATATATTTTCACTGAGAACGTATTTAAACTCACTAGAGATGGAACTATTGTTGATATCGATAGGTTTTGTTTAATGGAATTTGACTAAAACTCTTGAGAAAATGCCTGGCAAGCTCTACAAACTAAACTAGTTCGATATTTGCTGCTACTATCGGTATTATCGAATATTATTTGACTCTGGCAACTAGATCTCAAACTATCGATAGATCTCTATGATTTGATGGTACCATCATTAACAACGATAATTGTCACCTGTCTCCTAGCTTCTCAAGCAAATAGCCAACAAGATATGATACTTTTGCTAAAGAGCACCGATTTTCAAATAAGAAATTAGATTGAATGATCACTGCATCAACAAGTGCGAAAACTATCGTTACTTATCGATGATTTGCTCCAATTCCAGCACAGTAAACCTGCTAAAGAGTCTCTAAAGTTGAGATCACAGGCAACTTTATAGTTTCCCTTCTAAAAAGCACTGACTTTTCCACAGCTTGCACACGATTCTACCCTATACGAAGTGAGTCCTAACTGGGCCATGATTTCGTACTGCATACGCTGCTCTTCCAGTCTGCCCATCTCCCCAACCCATCTCGCAGTTGCTTTAGCTCATTATGCATTCAAGGTCCTTTGCCTAAAGGTTGAGGTTGTGGCCCTCGAAACTGTCAGCGAGTTTTCATCTCTCTCTCTCTCTCTCTCGCGCTCTCTGTCTATATTAAAGCAGACTCGCCTCGTATGGAGAATATGTATGTGAATGACTTTAAACTGACCAAGCTGTTTCCCCGTCCCTCCCTCATTGCAGGCCACAATTCCGCTGCAATCGTTTAACCTTGATTGCGGACGCGGCGAGACGACGACGACGACGACGACAACGCCGGCGGCCAAACCGAGCGTTGCCTACTTGCGGACACTGTCGGCGCCGGGCGGACAGACAACAGCAGTAGCCGGCGGAGCAGTAGCCGGGAAGGGGCTGCCATGTCAGCGCAAGAGTCTCGCCGAGTCTAGGCTGACAAATTTGCAAGGCGCACTGAAGATCGAAGAAGTCGGAGCCGAATGTAGACGACAGCAGCCGCTGGAGACGGTACCAAAACGGGTGGTGGGCATAAATATTGGTTCGCCCATGTTGATGAATCGCAATGTGGTAACCCCTCCGCCGGCGCAAGTCAAGTTGGCGGCGACAGCGATTGGCAAGGTAGGCGGTGCCACGCCCGGCTATCTGGTGGATGTAACCAAAAAAGGATCCACATCAACGATTTGGACATCGGAGGAGTCGATTTTGCGCAGCGTTGGCGCCGTCGATGAAGACAACAAGTGAGTTTGAGTTGCGAGTCAGCGAGTACCGTTGCCATATTAATCTCTCCCTCTCTTACCGCCCCCCCTCCCACGCAGCTCCACTTCGTCGTCTTCGGCCTGTGAGGAGGCCACCGGCGTGCTGAGTTCCGGCAAGTCGGGCATATCGCTGGATTCATCGGGCTTGGACAATGACAACAACGAGAGCGGCATTGGCACAGCAACGCCGCCGAAGGACATGTCCTACTGGAAGCTGCATCAGTTGCAGCATCATCATCATCACCATCACCACGATCATCATCATCATCATCACAGGGCCGCAGGTCATGGCGCTGATGCGGAATCCGTGAGCAGCCTGGAGCAATTGCGCAAGCAAAAGTTCCAGAAAAGCGGATCGGTGGCCTCCAGCGATGATCCCGATCTGCTGGAGGTGCTCAGCCTGTGCGGCAGTGGTGGTGAGGCGGCGAATGAATCGCAGGATGACATGCTAGACGAGCAGCCCGCGAAGCGGTCGCCCGCGAAGACCGAAGCTGGCGGCGAGTACGACGAGTGTCAGGATGAGTTCGAGCTGGGACAACATTATTACGAATGCGATTGCACCGATGGCGATGCTAGCAGTGCCAGCGGAGGTGGAGGCACTGCATCCAGCGCCACGCCCGTGGTGCTGCGTCGCAAATACAGCGCTGCCCCGCCCATTCTGGTACCGCTGCCCAGTGTGCCGCGTCGCAATCAGCGCAGTCTCTCGCTGGATCATCAGCAGCAACAGCTGCAACTTCAGCAACAACAGCAACTGTTGCTGCCGCCGCGCAGCAAACTATGGTCACGTCACAATCAAAAGGAGCGTGCTCAGCTCTCGCTCGCTCTGCGCCAGGAACCTTTCCAGTCGCTGCTCTCGCCCGGCACCACGCAGCTCACGCAGCTGCATAACTTCGTCGAGCTGCCCTCGCCCAGCAGCGCCTCGCTGCACAGCGACGCCGGCGGCATGCAGGAACTGACCACCAAGTCGAACTCGGCCCCACTGCTGCTCAAGGAGCGCGAGCGCAGTCGACGCTGCGATGACTTTGCCGCACAGCATTTGGTGAGTAGAGCGCGGGCAGGGAGTAAGATATATTCAGGGGTAAAGAAAAGTAGGGGAAGAATAGAAAGCTGGGCAGAGCTACAGATACAGACTGAAATTCGTAGAAAACTAGATTCGAATAGGGATCAAAGATCTAAGGGAAGTAGAGCAAGGAATTTAGTGAATCCTCAAGAGATGCAACTCTAAGATACCTTAAGAAAACCTTAAGAAGTTGAACAAGTTCAGGTTAAAATCTATTACATAGATTATAACATAGAACCTAACTGGGACTTTTCACATGAAGTACTTCCAAGGCGATAGGCAGAGAAAGCTGAACATTTCCAGCTTCAAAAATAAGAATATAACCTGGATCCTAACTAGGAGTTTTCATATAAAAACTTCCAAGAAGATATGCACACAAAATTGAACACTTTCAGGTAATCATAACATATAACCTAACTAAGACTTTTCACACGAAATATCCAAAGACAGGCAGAGAAAGATGAACATTTCCAGCTTCAAAACTAAGACAATAACATGAAACCTAACTAGGACTTTTCATATGTAGTACTCCCAAGAAGCTATGAAGAGAAACTTGAACATTTTCAGGTTCAAACCTGAGATTATAACATGTAACCTAGCTAGGACATTTACCTGAAGTACTTCCAAGAAGAAAACCGAAGCAAGGAAACTAGTAAATCCACAATAGATAAATTAAATAAGGTACTGGATAGAGCTAATGGAATATCCCAAGAGCTTCAAAACAAACTAGTCAGAATAATGTGCCTAGAAGAATTGGGGCAAGTAAAGAAGTTACTCCAGCTGTAGTTAATAAAGAACCTAACTAGGACTTTTTAGATGAAAATAAGCAGCGCAAGGAATCTAGAAAATCCACATTGAATAAATGAAATAAAAAACTGGATAGAGCTGCTGAAATACAAGAGCTTGAAAACAGACTAGTTAGAACAGGAAAATATTCATAGAAAAATTGGGGCAAGTAAAGAAGTTAATCCAGCTGTAGTTAATAAAGAACCTAACTAGGACTTTTTAGATGAAGATAAGCAGCGCAAGGAATCTAGAAAATCCACATTGAATAAATGAAATAAAAAACTGGATAGAGCTGCTGAAATACCCCAAGAGCTTGAAAACAGACTAGTTAGAAGAGTAAAATATTCATAGAAAAATTGGGGCAAGTAAAGAAGTTAATCCAGCTGTAGTTAATAAAGAACCTAGCTAGGACTTTGTCATGAAATACTTGCAACTCTATAGAAAAATCTCTACAATTCTACTTTGCTCTACACAATCCTCTTTCGCTCCATATGCAACATAATGCTGTATAAAGTTAAAAGTTCTGGTTTGAGAGGCAGAGGCCTACATTGTAAGCGGGGGCAAAGCGGATCTCGCATTAAAAATCGCCTTATCAGACATTAATATTGTGTTATTTTTCTCTTTCTTTTTTCTACTCTACAGACGCTGCGCTATTCTCGTTCGCAGAGCGATCGCTATTTAGCAGGTGAGTCCCAGTAAGGCCGACAACGGGTTTTGCTTTAGCTTGAGCAGGGGAAGGGGAGGAGCGAATTGGGAAGACGTGTACACGGGGGGAGGGTAGAAGGCTAGATGAGGCCGCCAAGATGTGCGCTAAATGAGTTATTTAAATGGCCCGACGAACGATGCAGAAGAAGCAGTCGGAGCAGCAGGAGCGAGGGGTCTGGGGGGATCGCAGGGGGGCAACAGGGGCTGAGGCTCGTTTCTGATTTGATATGCTGGTGGTCCTGCCATCCAATTAGCGGTCTGTTATTAAGCGTGAGTGGTTTATAATAACACAGTGTGGTAGAGCGTGCAGAGTCTCAGATTCAGTTTCATAATATCTATAATTTACGTACAAGAACCTACAGTATTTTGAGTAGACCATATAAAGAGTAGACTATACAGCAAGTCAGACGCCTTCCCGCTCCCCAAAAGATAACTTTCGTTTTCATTCGGCTACAGCTTTGGCATAATTTGATTTCCCAGCAAACAATTGAAGGCAATCAAAGGCTGCACAGCGGGGGGAGGAGGGCGTAGCTGTCATTTAAATTACTTTCATGTTCTCAATCAGATAGATAAAAACAACAACAACAACAACAACAACTACGGCTACTATCGAGTCAAACAGCCGCAGCTCTTTTGCCAATTTCCAACACTTCCGTCCACACTTCAGCACACTGAATGCCAGGCCAAAAATGACTGTCAATCTGTCAATGTGCAACACACACACCCCCCACTCACACACACACAGAGAGAGCGAGAGAGAGCGAGCGAGAGACTCACACAATACACACTCTCATGGCTATTCGATTTTTGCCTGCATTGTCCGTGGCTGTAGATGATGAAGTGGTTCGGGTTTTTCCTTGCCCAACGCTGAAATTGATTCAACAGCAGCATCAAAAACAACAACGACAACGAGAGACATCCCTGTTCGTGTTTCCATTTCAATGACGTCAACGACACATGCCCAACTGCACTCTACGCTGTGACGTCATTGCTGTGACGTTGCGCGAAAAGGTCAGATCCGCCTGCCGCCTGCCGCATGCCGCCTGCTCAGCCAATGTCCATGGCCTTTAGCATTAATTCTGCGTGTATTTTTATATGACCAATTTGGCATTATGACCACGCATTAACGTGCCTGCCATTTATCATACAGTGTGCACTGGCTAAGGCGAACAAATGCTGTAGAAGGAAGTGCAATTCTATAAAACTATGAACAGTTGTTTAATCAACGTATGAAACGTAAATTTAATAAGCTGAAAGCATTTGCATATTTCAAGCACTGCTTTTCCTGCTACAAGCCCGTTTACCAACACTGCAGTCTAGTATGATGTATCATTCTATAACACGTAGCATTCTTCGCTCTCTTACTCAATCAATGACAAAGTTCATCTGCTATAAATGTAGCTTAATATACCCTGAGCTATAGGTAAACCACACTACACTTAACTCTACAACCAAATTGCCCAACACTGTACGTGTATTTTCAACAAAGTGAACTGTATTTGTTGAGAGTGTAGAGAATAAACAAAGCAAGCTGCAAATAGATGCTTAAGATACACTGCTTACAATTTCAAATAATATATTTATGTTATATTATTAGTATAAATACATTTACCAACACTGAATAGAAGCAAATAGAAACGATTGCGACACTATAGCAACTCGCTCAATTGTTCTTTCTGCTCTCTCGCTGTAGTCTAGTCTAGTTTACGTCTTATATACCCTACAGACGCCTTTTTCTAATCTTTCACACTGCATGCAGTGTTGTAAAAGCCTTGTTCGACCGCCGCCTGTTGCTCACAGCGAGTGTGCACTGTGCGTTAGGACTGTGGCGTGTACTACTTGAGAAATGGAACTGTGTAAATGGGTAACTGGGTTTGGGTTTGGGTTTGCGTAGTGGGGCACGTTTGCTTGAGCTTTTGTTGTCGTCGTCGTCGTCGTCGTCGTTTCATAACGGAAGCCACGTTGGCTTTGTATTTGTTTTGTTTGCACTGTTGTTGTTGTTGTTCTTACTTGGAAGATTAACACGCAGTATTTCATGATTTATATCTGATTATTGCACAAATAAAAATTACCAGCATTTATATTATTTTTATTTATCTTGCTCATCAACGCGGCACAGCGCATACTTGGCCATACAAATATGTGTAAACAAGCAGCATACTCAATGCATAGTATATATATGGCTAGATCTATATCCATATCTATATATATATATATGTGGTTTATCGCATTGCTGCAGCAAGTTGTTCAGCTTTTAAATTGTTGTTTAAATTAGCGCAAAAGGCGAAATCGTTGGCTAGAATGCAGTTATGATAATGCCGCAGGCCGATTCAAGGCTATACAGACTGTCCAGTCGAGTGCAAAACAATAGTTCAACCTTCGACGTGATACAACACGCCCCTTCCCCCCCTCCATGTCCTAAGCTACACCCATGCAACAGGTGTGGCCAGTGTGAGCTTCAAAACAAAGACTAACAATGGCGTCTCTGGTGCCCCTCTGCCTCTCTGAGTCCTTTTCATTTGAACTGAACAAGATTCATTTATTTATTTATTTGTTCTCGAAGTGCAACTAAAAAAACAACCACAGCAAATAATAATAAAAATAATAAACCATTTGCCAGGAACAAGTAGAGTCGCAGGCAGGCAGGCAGGCAGGCAGTCGGGCAGGCGGGCGGGCGGGCAGCGGCAACCGACACCGCAAGCCGACAGACACAACGCACAACGAGCAACATTGCGCATACGCCCCGTGGGGGGACGACTCGTTGCCGCTCGGACACACGACTCGACGTCGTCGTTGTCGGTTCGTTGTCGGTTCGTTGCTGGCATCGTAAGCGAATTTTGTTTAGTGCTCTTACAGGCGCCGTGCACGCTGGACGCATACGCAGTGAACGTGGAGTCAGGCGCGGGGTGGCAGTGGCAGCTGTAAACGGTAAACGACGCGTCGACGCCAGCGACTCAGGCGCGTCGAGCAGTGTAGTGTTGCATAGTGCAGTGCAGTGCAGTGTTGTGCAGTGACAGCAGGCAGCATGTAAAACACTTTTAACAAGCCAAAACAAAACAAAAAAAAAGCAAAACACAACAAAGCAGAAGCCTTTCCCTTACTTCTGCTCTTATTCGTCTTTAACAACTTGCCCGTAAGTGGACAGTGCCAAAACGGCGCTGCCAACGTTAGTCAGTATGCAGCGTCGCATGTCGGTCACCATCAGGGAGTACAAGTTCTTCAGGAGCTTCTCCCAGAAGTTCGAGAATTGGCCGAAACGCAAAGCCGAAGCGTTATGGCGCAAGATGCGTGAGCGCAAGATCGCAGGTGAGCGGGACGAGCATCGGGAGCGGGTTGTTTTTAAAAACTTTTCCACAAAATTATTAAATTTCAATTTTCCATCTTCGATTTTAAATTTTCAAATTTTAAATTTTTTTTTTGAGGCTTGTAAACAAACAATAAATACGCTTTGCTTATGGCGCTGCGCCTGGACGCGTGCCACAAGCTGTTTATTGTTTTTCCACACCTCATTAGTGTGGAGCGGGGGAGGGGATGGTATGGGGGGGTGCGTCTTGGCAGCAGGTTGGTTGTACTATTTTTGGCAGCCACTGTGCCTATTTTCAGCTACAATCACAGCCGGCTACATGCACAATTCAAACACAAATTATTGAAACATTTTAATCGAGCGCAAGTGTAGGCAACAAGTTGCCATATATCAACAGAATCGCGTGCCCGCACCCCTAGTGGCAACGCTGGCAGATCGTTTACGACGTTTCTCTAGTTCTGCCAAGTGAAATTGCGTGGCCAGTCAGGCGAAGCATTTCATTAAAATGTATAAAAAACGAGGGGAAAATGGTTTGCATGTAGCAATAAATGGAAAAAAAATATACAATTAATACAAGGTATATAGACATCAGATCTAGACTCGAGTGTGCGTGAAACTGAGCAGGAAAAACAGCAAGAAATACAGGGGGGGGCAGTGAGTGTAATCAGCACTTGCCTACATGGTTCAGGCCCCTCAAAATGCCAATCTTATTCACAAAGTAAAGCGAGTAGCTTGAACTGTGCGAGCAAAAAAGCCAAGTAAAGCAATAAGAATTGCATAGAAATAATTATAGATATTGTACTATATTTCAGAGCAATGTTTAATCAATTGAAAACCCAGAATAGATGGATAGTTAGATAGATACATATATATAGTGTATAAATGAGAATTATATAGAAAGGCAGTTCTAAATGTTGCTCAGAAATAGCTAATTAAATGTAGATATTGCAATATATTTCTGAGAAATGTTTAATTACTTCAAAACCTAGAATTCTTTATATGAATCGAATTATTAGAGCTGTGCTATAGATACATATAGTATATAAATGAGAATTGCATAGAAAGGCAATGAGTAATGCAGCTCAGAGAAGCAGCAAATTATTATTTACAAATATCATACCATGTTTTCTTTATAATATCTACGTAGAATTCTTCAACAGTCATCTAACTAATAATATCCTTAAATTCCTATGGACATATAAGGATTACCTTTATAAATAGATATCGTACGATCGTCGGATGCCACAAGCTTATTTACAGTAAAAAGAAGAAACCACAAGCGTTCCAAGATTATGTCATGCTCTCTATAAGTATAATGTGAGCTGTTATCTAAACCTCAGCTAAACTACGCAAAAGCTAGGAGTAAATTTCAATTTTAGAATGTCCTTCCTGGAAGCTGACAAAAAAAAAAACTGTAATTAAATTGCTGGTAAAGCAAAAAAAAACTCCTACTAATCAGACAACCGCAAAATTATAATGAAAAAGTTTTCTCTTCAAAGTGCTTAAGCTATTTCGGGCTTAGGCTTAACTACCTTTTGCGCAAAAAAGAAAATGTGGCAACCCTTGTTTAACGATTAACTTAATTTGCATCAAGTGGCTTCAAATGCACCTGAAGAAATTTCGCTGTATAATTGAGATGTTTTTTTCGCGCATGCAAATTAGAGTGTCAGAATTACCGTTATATCGTCATAGAGAGTGAGAGAGAGAGAGAGAGAGCAGAGCAATTTGTAGCCGCAGAATTATGCAAATTATACATTGAGCGGCTTTTCAAATTTCAGTTTTTCTTTCATTTTTTCAATTTTTTTTTCGACTGCCATATGATTTTTTTGCATGACTTTTCCTTAACCCATTTCGCGTGCTGGAACAATAAAACGCATAAATTTTCCGCCTGTTGCCCACGTTTTTGTTTCTCGTCTTTTTCTCTCTTATTTCGTTTTGCATTTTTTTTTTACCGTATTTTTTGTATTTTCATTTTTTTCGTATTTTGTTTTACTGTTGTGTTTTGGTGTTTTGTATTGTTTTCCTTTCAAATGTAATTATTTTTATATGCGAAATTGTTTTTTTTTTTTTTATTTTTATTTTTGTCTTTGCCTTTTGTGTGCGTGTTTTTGTTTCTTTTTTTCGGTATTAAACGAAAGGAGAAGGGAGGGGTACGGGGGGACACAACAGCGGCAACTCGGCAGGAAATATGCGGCGTATTATACGCGGACATTAAAAACGCATTAAAAGCTCAATGATCTGTTATATCTGCTTATAGCATATGTACGCGATATCAAAGCGAGGCAGGTGCTACGACAGAGGGAAGGGCGGGGAGGGGTGTAGCTAAGGATAAGCGTGTTGGCAGTTACTGCTTTTCCTTTTCTTTTTCTGTTTTGTTTTTTTTTGAAGTGCGCTTTGAGCTAATTCCAAGTCAAGTATTTTGCGAGCCTCAATCGTCGTCAGGTTTACGGCAAATTGAGCTGACAGCCTGCCACTTGTTGCTCTCGCGCCGCAGCAGCCGACTGGCAGCTTGTTGCACACGCTTTGCGCGCCGCTTGGCACGCGCAACACACGCGTACACTGTGCGAAACGCGAGGGGGGCAGAGTAGGTTGTTCTACAAGCAAAGTATGTTTAAATTAGGCATGCCGCAGCTAACAAAAGCCAAAAGTAGTTTGTAGATTAATACAGCAAAAACAAGCTATATATGTAAGCTATAAATATTTGGCACAGTGTAGTGTGTGCAGGACACACGCAGCTCATACGGGATTATAAATAACTTGATCCTTTGCCGGGCCCATTGTGCCCAGTGAAGAGGAAGTGCGTGCAAACAGAACGCACAAGTGCGTTGCAGAGAGACAGAGAGGGCAGGGAGAGGGCAGGGAGAAGAAGGAGGAGAAGGGGAAGAGCAAGAGAGAGAAGAGGAAGCGAGTTAGACAGATTTGCTTGCTCTGCCTTGCCTGCTCTGCTAACTCTCTACTCCTCGCTCACTCTCTCTAGCTCTCTCTCCCTCTCTTTTCAGTCGCTATTTATATATGAGCCTTGGCTATTTTCGCTGCTGCCTAATTTCCCGCTAAATACTCAATTTCAGTCTGCATTAAGGCAGCTTTTTCCAGCCGCCTGCATAGCTGGCTTTCGCTGTCTCTTTCTCTCTCTACCTGCCTATCCGCCCCCCTCCCTCTCTCACTCTCTCTCTCTTTCTAGCTACCAACCTCACTCTCTCTCACTCTCTCTCTCTCTTCCTCTTTTGTGCTGCTCTATTTATATAAGAACAATGATTTGCTTTGTCAAGATTTCCACAATGAATTGAACCACACTGCGTATGCTTTATATTTGCTAATCCGCCTGCAAGGAAATTCCGGGCGAAGGAGTAGGCGACACGACCAAGTTGCATGCGTCATTTGCTGTCAGAGCTTGGCACAATGCACAATTTATGTTGCACATGACATTTAAATGTTTTTCCGACAATGTTTGTTGCTCCAGGGTCATGTGCAAAGCAATTAATTAATGACTAAGTCGCACGCTACAGCAGCAGCAGCAGCAACAACAACAACAACAAATTTGAGGAAGTAGTAGCTAATTTTGCATATTGAAATCTCTGGCTAGATTCATGTGCCATATAAAGCTAAATATCTGGCTAAAATGCAGCCAAATGCATGCTGGAAGCGCGCTCACTCGCTGCACTAGCATAATGTCGGCTCCTGCGGCTATATAATTAGCTATAAAATGGCCAAAACGTAAGGTAATTTAGTGGGGCAGCGTGTGTAATCATTGTTGACAACTTTGCCCGCAGGCTTGTCGTCGGCGTGGGGGGGGGGGAGGAAGGTAGAGGGGCGCACAACGTTTAACTGCATTAGCTGGCAATTAGCTTTGGCGTGGTAAATCGTTAATTCAACGCAAAAGGTCAATAAAACAGCAACAAAACAAAAGCTTTTACTGTTTGCTCCAACCAAATACCCTGTAATTAAGTTAGCTAAACTTTGCACACACACGCACTGTGGGCAAAAAACAGTGCAGGCATGCGTGAAATTTTCCAACAGAATCCAATGAAAATTGATGCAGCATTACGAGAGCAGCTCGAGCGATGCGTGCTAAGCCATAAACGGAAGTGTGTGTCATTTGCATGCAGTGCAGGTGTGTGAGAGTGTGCTGTGTGTGTGAGTGTGTTGTGTGTGTGTGTGTGTGAGTTGTGCGCTTTGTGTGTTGGTTCACTTAACTTTTTCTGGAGCACGCGCTAAGACAAAGCATGTCAGCAGCACAGGCAGCACAACAGACACAGAAACACACAGACACAGGCAGAGCACACAGGCACAGCTGATACACACACACACAGGCATAACACACACTCTTACACTCATTCACACACACTCGCCTGTCAGCCAGAAACAGACGAGAGCTGCCTGCACTCTCGCATCCTTGTCGAGAGTTGCCTTTTGCAATTGTGTGCGAGAGATACGCACCATTGCAAAGGCGTTTCAACGCCCACTTGGAGGCGTAGATGGGGTGCAGGGGGCGTGGCAAGCTGCACGCTTGCATGCCAGTTGATCAAGGCAAGCGAATAAACAATTTAATTGCCAATTCAATTTGAATATTAGATGAAATATGCAAAAAAAGGCTAAGTCAGAGTTGTAATAGGTCGCTCGACGGTCGAAATGTAATGACAGCAAAGCGAACAGTGTTGAGTAACGCCTGAATAATTTAGTTTTAGACCGTTTTAGCACTATAAAAATAAAAAAATTTAAGATTTATGTATAAAGAGTACTGTAAACACAAATTACAAACAGCTAAACAGTTAACTAGCTTAAAAACGTTTATTAAACTTTGTAAATACTTTTAAATTTATGCTAACAGACACGCTTTAAAATTCCCTGCAAAATTCACTTACAGTGCTACGCGAAATTTAATTACCACGCCCATCCAATTGAGTCACTCTTGGCTGTGGCTGCTTCGGCTGAGCAAGAAAACAATTTGAGAAATTTCATTTTCAAATTGATCGATTTAATTTATCGCCTCGTCATTAATATTTTTAATTAGCCAAGGGTTTTATATAGCCCACGCGCACACACACAAGCACACAGATACACTGGCAGAGGACTACAGTGGGTTGCAATAATTATGCTGCAAATTTGCGCCTCACTGAGTTTTGAAATGTTCTACACCGAAATGAGTTGAGCAAAAACAATCGAGCATGGGAGGCACAACAAAGAGAAATTGCCCGCACACACAGGGTTAACTTATACTCCCACACACACACACACACACACAACACAGTGTTAGCTCACTCCCACTCCCACACACACACACACACACCTACACCTACACCTACACACAGGCAGCGGCACAGGCGAAGGCGTCGCAAACAGCAACAGGCTACAAATATTGACACTGGCGCAATAAACTGCGCGTTCGAAGGCGTGGCAACCAGACGTTGGCTGTCAACTTTGACCAACCGACTGCCTACAGCTCCCCCCCTCTCCCCGCTCTCCACCTGTCGCTTCTCTATCGTGCATAACAATAATGTGCGCACTTTGAAATGGCTTTACTGGCAGCGTACGCGGCGTATGCGCAATTTTAATAATGCTCAAGTGGCAGTCGCATTGCTGCTGCCTCTGCTGCTGCCTCTGCTGCTGCTGCTGTACGAGTTGAGGTGGATAATTAATGGGCTGTTGTTCAGCTATTTTTAGTACCAACTCGACTCGAGTTTCCCCCTGCCAGCACAATCCCTGTGCGAGTCCTGTCCGTGTACACCCGTGTGTAATTATGGGCGCAGTATTGCTAATTAAGTCGGTAGAGATGGGCAAATAGCGCAGGTCAGTTAGCAACGTCAATCGCAGAGTTCGATTACGTATTTAAAAATAAAAGAAAGCAAGCACAGGCAGCCGCCTGCCTTGTCACCTGGCTCACCGTTGGTCCTTGGTCGTGCAAGTTAATCGCTTGCAAAATTCAATAATAATTCATGCCCCCCGAAGCCAACCCCCACTGTTGCACTGCCACACGCCACATAAGCAGCCGGAAAGTGTTTCATGTTGTCGCATGCCACACAAAGTTGATTAAAAATCGATAGAACCCGTTGGACCCTCTCATCCTGCCGCCACCTGCTGCTGCAGCTGCTCAGAGCCTGCTCGGTTCCTCTCCTGCTGAAATTGAATTCCATTCTCTAAAGCCAACATCAAGATTAACATTTAAAATAGCCCACTCAACGTTTTCTCCCTTTCTCTCTCTCTCTCTCTCTCTCTCTGTCTGCCTTCCTCCCAGCTCAGCGTTAGATAAACGCAGATAACTGTAGCTAACACTGTATGAACGAGCTGCCTTAACTTGTTTTCTTTCAATTCAATTGATACGCCCGGTAAAACCCCCTCGAGGCAACCCCCTCGAGACAACCCCCATCGCCTCCCCAGGCAGGCAGTAAAAAACGTTGCCTATTTTTGAGCTGTTGCTGTTGCTGTGCGGGGCTGGGGGGGAAACGCGTTGAATCTGTCACACGATGAATAATCTGTATATTAAATAGGCAGATATCTCAACGGAAGTTGTCTGGCTTTGAGTATTAGACTCAAGCATACCCTGTAGGCAGCTTAAGTGTTTAACTAGACTGCGAGTTGTGCTTTTACTCGATTTCGTGTGCTATGCGATAGTTTAGCGATATATTTAATGCATGTGCAAGTTTAGAGTAAAAGTAAAAATAATACATAAATCTAGCTCGAAAAATGCTATATTTCAAAATATATTTATACTTAGTCAATGTATAAAGGATATGCATGAATTCCTATGCGATAGTTTGCTTACTATCGGTATTACAGGCGATTATTAGAGCTTTTAACGCATTTTATTTAAATGATATGATATACAAAATCTACAGAAAACTTTAAGATTTTCCAAGCAATAGCTTTATTACTATCGTCAAGGAAAGCCAAGCTAAAAGTACTTTTCCCTCTGTACCTTCAGCCATATAACTGCAATAGTTTTCCCCTATATAAGGCATACATCTACATTAATCCTAAGCTCCTTTAAGCTCAGCCAACTCTGCAGCTGTATAACCTTAACACGTTTCGTTAGAATCCATCCTGAATTCCTTTCTCGACGCATTTACATAATATATAAAGATGACACAAATTAGTTGCTTATGTATTTGCGGTTCAATGGCGCTGGGAAACAACCTGAGGCTATGACAGAAAGACAGGGGGACAGAAAGACAGCAACAAGGTCTCTTGTTATGTGTCTGATGTTGCTATTAATGCCTCGACGAGAGCGGGTCGGAAGCTTGAAGCACAGCTCAATATTATTTTGCAACATTGAAAGATTCTTGAGAAACTTTTACTTTTATGTCGGATGTTTGTTGCTGTTGTCGGTTTGTTGTTGCTGTTGTCGGGTTGTTGCTGTTGTCGGTTTGTTGTTGTTGCTGTTGTTGTCGGTCTCTGGCACCGAACCGAAGGCATAAGCACAATTTAAAAGGCCGTCAAAGTTCGCGTCGAAACCGCACCGGGAACGGCGCAAACATAATTTTGCCAATGTCGACATCATTTGGACAGTTTACAACGTAATCCATCAAGTGACCAGAAAGAGTAAGACACTGTCACTACTCGACTCTTTCCTTCTACCTTCTTTCTTCCTGCTACTCCTCCTCCTACTTCCACTGCCGGATCTGAGCATCTCCAGCTGTTTTCCTGTAACCACAAAAATTGCTTTTCAGGCGAAACGCGGATTGCACTTTGTGTCAGGCGTAACAATTCGCGCAGCGATTTAATTAGCAGTTTAAGCTTTAAAGCGGCTATATGCGGCATATTAATACCCTATCTCCCTCTCTCTTTCTCTTACAGAAATCGAGGCCGTTGAAGCCTGCAAATGGCTGCGGGCCGCAGGTTTCCCGCAATATGCGCAGATGTACGAAGGTAAGTTTGCACGCACTTCCGTCTCACTCGACATCGTCATCCTCATCCTCATCCTCATCGACGTCACCGTCCTGTCATGTTTCAACTCTTGTCGCTGGGCGTGGCTCATGTGGGCAGCGCGGATAATTGATGGTTGCGACGTCATTGGCAACGGCTTTGGCAGTTAGTTTTATAAGTACACGTATTTTACGCTCGCCCAAGTGCCCGTTTATTAATTCCATGAAGAGCGCGCACTTTCACTTTGCCCATCAAACCATCCAGGCCCAGTTTGTGTTCGGGCTTTATGACGTGGCAACTTTGGAGCAACAACAGCAACAACAACAACAACAACAACAACAAAGGCAACAACGTTAAGTGAAGAACACAACGGTTTCTGTTTAGTGCCAGATCACGCGCTCAGCTCATTGTTTAGCCGCATCAATGGCTATGATATTTCGGGTTTTGTTCGCGTTTCTTTTGAGCCAGCAATGCGATATGGCTTGTATGATTTATGCTTTAACTATGTAGGGTATATGGGCAGCTGTAAGCCAAATTTGAGCTGTCTAGCTGTTTTAGTTGCTCAGATTTATACAGGAATCGACAGGTTTTAAATTTTTAGTTTCAAGTCATTAGGTTAGCTTGGATTATGCTGCGTTTTGGCTGATCTTCTTGTGGTGTGTTCCAGGTATTGCGTTGAAGATAGTTATATTATCTGTAGAACATATATGGGAAGCTACATAACAAATTTCATAGCTCTAACTTGAAGAAAACCAGAGATCCATGAGTGTTACTTAGTGCACTATCTTTTCTAGCCAGTTTCAGGTGCCTGGTTATGCACTCCATAAGCATACCCTTTTTTATGAAGAGTACCCCATATTAAAATAGCATGATATGATAGCCTAAAACGGCAAGTGAATTTGATATCCGAGGCACGACGATGTGAACGGCGCGACAAACAATTAGCAGCGCGATCGCAGCGATCTCTAAACTCGAATCCTTTCAAGCGAAAACGAAAGCCAAAGCGTCCAAAGATCCCCTCCCAAAAAAAAAACGAGGTAAAAAATAAGAAGAATTTGCCAGCAGGTAACAAACGCTGCTCCCAACACGCGCAGAAAAAACATAATAAAAGGCTAAAGGACACGTTGCGCAAGAATTTATGAAGACCACCTTAGCATGAGGCTGAAGAATGCCGCAAGAGGAGAAGAAAAAGAAAAAAAAGACACGAAAGAGCCAAAATTAAAATGCTTCTTAAAAAGATTCGCTGAGGGCAGCGCCCGCTGCGCAGCCACTAGCCAAAATGTTAGTGCGGGTTCAATGAACCCTTCGCCGAGCTGCATATTTATTTGGGTCTCGACGTAATCCCCACCCTTTGCCCGGCCTGTTTTTTTTTTGTCGCGCCGTCGGTTTGCATTTAACGCCCGAAGGCCGCGCAGATTGATGACGCCGCCAAATCTGCAGAATTCAAATAAATAAAGGCAGCAGAAGAGGGAACCACACTGAATTATGAGTCGAAGAACAGCGAAACGCAGAGAGAGCGAGAGAGCAAAAAGTGAATCTGAAATTGAGAACCCGCTGTTAGGGCATTTATCTTGCAGCTCGCAGCTCGCAGCCGATCGGCATTACGAATGTGGCTACATATATCTTTCTATACGCCGGCTCGACCTTGAAATATGCACTGAGTATTGCATAAATCTGGTGTATGGCGAAATAATTTGTGAGCGCGTATTTAAATTGCCAACGCGGCCCAGCCCAGTACAGAGTTACCTACCTCTTCTACCTGTAAGACCTCTCCTACTCCTGCTCCTCCTCCTCCCCCCCCTCCTTCTCCCCGTGGCACACATGATAAATGCGTATTTTAATGAGTTTCGTGTAAACAAGATCGCTTCGAATTTCTGCAGGATTTCGGGATTCTTTTTTGGGTTTGGCCGACGCGACGCCGCGACTTTTGCAGATTGAAACGCGACGTAGGAGTGTGTGTGTGTGTGTGTGTGTGTACGCTCTTTATTGCGCTGTCATTCGGCAAACCCTAAAAACACCCTCTCCCCCTGCGTGCCGCCCCAGCACACTGTGGTTTACCATGCTGAAAGGAGGAGTAGCAGCTGTAAGCGACTGTTAATTTGCGCGTGCAGAAAAGGCCAAGGCAAGAAGACTTACTCGCAGAGAGCAGCAGTGAGAAAGAGACAGAGTATAGTGAGCGAGAGAGAGAGAGAGAGGCAGACGCGCAAAGACACTGTGTAATTTCTGTTTGTTTTGTGTTCTCTTCTGCTTTGCTCGTATGTGCACATTACTCACCAAAAGTGGCAGACTTAATTCGAGGGTGTGACTTGCTTCCGAGGGGAGTAGGGGGAGGGATAGGGAGTTGCAGTTTCATATGCAGCACCCTCCCCTTTTGCCTGCAGGGGCAGTGTGTCCTGCCGCCGCCAATGTTCGATTATAGCTTGAAGTAATCGATTTATAAACACATTGCCTTTTTTTTTGGTGCAAATTAACTTGCCCCAGCTCTCTATCACTCTTCTCTCTCTCTCTCTCTCTCTCTCTCTTTCTCATACACTCTCTATGCCTCCCTCTCTCTCTCTCACCCCCCATTGCAATCAATCCCATTGCAGTGACAGCTACCAAAATTGCGTGTAAATTGCCCCAACAAAATTCCCATCAATAGCTCAAGCTGTATTAGCGGTTTTTCAGAGGTTTTGCTGATCGCTTTCTAAAATTTTGGCTATATTGGCAGCAATTATAGCTAAATAGATTGAAGGCAAAGAAATTCGAGATCTGAGCAGAACTTACCAAATAATTGTAGTGTAGTTGATAGAACCTGGAGTTCCTCTTCCATTTCAGTTTATCTTAGAAAATCCTTCATCGAACTTATCTCTAAAAGTTCGCGTAGTTTCCGAAGTTCAACTCAAGCTGTAGAGAAGATACAAAAAGTTTAAATAAATTTTATAAATTGTTTTTACGATTGGTTTTACGGTTTATAAATAAACTTTAGACATCTATGGATCATCCGCACAAAATCTAAATATTTAAATGGAACAACTGAGAAGGTTTTCAGGTACTATTTGTAGTTTCCGTCGTATAGTTAGCTCAGCTTCTAGAATAGAACTATCTAATCATAGTCTGCTATTAAAATACTATATTTATCTATACTAGCTCTCACCTCCGATTAATCATAGTCTATTCTATATACTGCGGCAACAGGTGTAATTATAGGAATAATATAACCCAATTAATGACGTCTCTGCGGCCATAGATTTCCGTAATATTGCATTTTTTGGGGGAAAATTGGAAGAAAATCGGAAAAATGAAATATGTATTTCTTGCGGACTGCGTCATTTGCGCAGCTTCCTAATGGAAACAAACAGAATTAATCATACGATTGGCCCAATAAACTGTGAATGGGTAAGGAGAATCAAAATCGGAATGAAGAGAATCGGGCGCGTTGCCCTGTAAATTGTGTTGAACTGTGTAAACTGTCGAAGAAGAACTCAAAATTAGTTTACAGAGAAAGAAATACATATTTGCTGACGTCAAGGCGAGGGATGGGTAGCTGGAGTTGCCCCCTTGGGTGGATTAAGTGGCACAAACACACACACACACACACACGCACACGCACACACTCGCTATCGGGGGCAAATTGGGTCTGCACAACTTTGTTTATTTCGTTAGCATCAAAGTGCATTCGATTAGAAACTAAACACAGCATTTTGGTAAAACATTTAAATTAAATTATAAATAACCTACAAGAAATAAAGCTAATCCCTTCCCCCAAGCCCCCGTTATAACCCCCTACTCCTAAATAAAAGCTTTGCTACAGACAGACAGAAAAAGGGCTACACAAATCGGCTGCGGGTTCAATAAACTGTAAATGGTTTTTCAAGACGCACATTGATTCTTATTGTTTTTGTTATTGTTGCTCTGCTGTTGTTGTTTTTCTGCTCTTGTTGTTGTTGTTGTTGTTGGCTAACAATATTTGTACAAAAACAAAGTGAGCCAAGCAGGCAGGCAGCTTTTCCAGGCTGCATCCTACGGAACTGCAGCAGCTGCCGTAGCCATAGCTATAGCTGTAAATGTATCTGTAGCTGCACAAGTATCTCTATCCGTATCTGTATCTTTTCCGCAGCTGTAGCTGTAGCTGCATCGGTGTGCACGTCGCGACATGTGTAAACGTCTGGCGTATCTGTTTTATGTGGTCGGCTCGACTGTCGTCTGTCTCAGTCTGCCGTCTCCATCGTCCCGTCTCCCTCTCCCTCTCCCTGTCACCTCGCCACCTCGATCAGTGTGTCCTCCTCTGTCCAACTTGATTCTCCTACGTGCAAATTGGCCACGCAAAATATGTGGAAAAACTCTGTGAAAACTTTGCTGCGTGACTTTTTATTACTGCCAGCATACCCTGCAAAACAAAGGCGTACTAGGTAGGCAAGACGTATTGCTATGGGCTGGGAAAATACGCATTAATATTCTTAGATACATATTTACTAGCCTATCCTTTCCATATCAATGTTCTCCTAGATATCTCTACTGTTTTACACATTCCTCTCTATCTACAGTTTTTTAACCTACATTTATCTAGCAATTTTATATATACATATATATATATATATATTCCTGCAGAAATCGATCGATATCTATTTATATTCTATATAAGTTTTACTAGAGAGATATCTATAACATGTTTCCATATTTATCTATCTAAAGATCTCTATATAAAAGACAAATATACATGCAGAACTCTATAATATTTTTCCTTATTCTATATAAATCCGCTCTGATAGCTTTCTTTTATTTCATTCATTCCTCCCTATCTAAAGATCTTTGTCAATCCCCCCAGAAAAACCTCTAGACCTACTCTATTCTTACCTCACACAGGGTATGTGATAGTCGCTCTCCTGCAGCTCTACCACCCCTTTCTCACTTCTCCCTCTATTTTTTTTGCCTGCGCCAATGTCTTCGACTCGGCAATACGCAAACGAATAGTGAATGTGCGTGTGTGTGTGAGTGTGAGTGTCGCTGTGAATACTCGCAGCGTTTAATAGGCGCCTCGTTGTGTCCGACTGTAGGCGCCGCCAGCCGAAAGGCGTTTCGATGTTTCTCGTTTTCCCAATTAGAATTTCGCGCATCGTCGAGGCGAACAGTCGTCGCAGTCGCCGTCGCAGTCGCAGTCACAGTCACATACGCAAAACTAATCACAGTGACTAACGCGTACTAATATCACGTACCCTTCTTCGATTGTTGTTCTTGCAGATCATCAGTTCCCCATCGAACTGAACAATGTAGCCAAAGATCACACAAATCTCGAGAACGATCAGCTGCAGTCGCTCTATCGGCGGCTGTGCGTGCTCAATCGTTGCGCCAACATGCGGCTGGATCAGTCGCATAAGCCGCAGACGCCACAGGTGAGTACAGTGAGCACACGATAGACCGACTTCTGAAGGCAGACCCTCTATACGCTTTCATTACTTTCGCCCACAGCAAAAGGAAGAATCCGATGATGAGAACTTTGCGCTGAGCGAGAACTGGACATTCCAACCGCACATACGACGCTGGTCACGCATAGGTGAAATGGGTCTGGAGCTGCCGCCGCCCGGTCATCTGAATCTGGAGAAAACGGAAAGCTCATCGAAGGAGTCGAGTCCGGATCGCTTCGAGGACGATGGCTACGATATGCGTGGCGCGGGCATCACACTGATGATACCGGGCTGCAGTAAGGTCGATTCCCATGACAGTTCGCTGCATCACGATGGCGATGGCTCCGGTGCCGGCGGACGCTTGAGGCGCACAGGCAGTGAACGTTTCAAGGATGGCGCCAAGGCGTTTCTGCGACGCGTCGAATCGATCAAATCGCGAAGGCGCAAACGACAAAATCGCGAGAATGTCGTAATCAGTGGGCCGCAGGTGCTGGATCTGACGCAGCTGGGACAACGCAGCAGCCTGCGCAAACCGGATGCGGTCTACTCGACGCCACCGTCGCCCTCCGCACTCAGTCCCATACACACATTCCCCAAGGTGCCGTTCTTCGGCAACGAGCTGAAGGTGCCAAGTCACAGTGAGAATTTCCTATCGCCAAATCGTGCCAGCCCCAAACGGACACCGACCACGCCCCGCTCGATGCGTACCAGTCCGCTGCACTTCTTCTCCAGCCCCATGACGCAACTGAAGGAGGGCAAATCGGATGATTCTTCGTCGTACTACAGCGACAGTCAGGAGTCCTCCACGGGCGGCAAGTTGACACTGTCGCTGCGTAAACCCTCCAAGGCGCGTCGCTTCCTGCAGCGTTCGGGCAAAGTGGATGACATCGGGGCCCATTCGGACAGCGAGTGTCATCAGGGACGCAAACTGCTGATCAAGGATGCCAATTCGAATACCACCGAGGTGAAAATCAAGAAACTAACACGTGGTGGCTCGCTGAATCTTGGCAAAGATGCCAAGAAACGTGATGGTTTCCGTGCGGCCTCGTTCCGTTCGCGCAGCACTTCGCGCAAGCAGGAACAGAAGCAGGATCAGCACGAGGAGCATGTGGGAGGCGGTGGCAGCAGCAGCAGCAGCTCCAAGCGACAGCCGGTGATGCGTTGGCACAGTTTCCAAATGGAGGAACGACCGAATATGATTTTCCGCAAATGTTTCTCACAGAAGATCGAACCACGTGCACAGCCCGAGGAGGATGAAGAAGATGAGGAGCGAGAGCGATTGGAGCAGGAGCAGCGCGATGCAGGTACTCCATTTGCAGCCATGTCAGCGGGTCAATTGCAAATCATACGCAAACTGGCACTGGTCACCCTAACCGGCTACATGGAACGCTATTGTCCCACACATCGCTCCGGTTGGAATTGGGAACTACCCAAGTTCATCAAGAAAATCAAAATGCCCGACTATAAGGATAAGAAGGTGTTCGGTGTGCCGCTCATCTTGAATCTACAGCGCAGTGGACAAACGTTGCCGCTCCCGGTGCGTGCTGCCCTCCGCTGGCTGCAACTGAACGCGCTCGACCAGGTCGGGTTGTTCCGCAAAAGTGGAGGCAAATCACGTATCATCAAGCTACGCGAACAGATCGAACTGATCGATTCAACGCCCGAGTGCATGG
The DNA here is from genome assembly GCA_018151445.1 of Zaprionus inermis. NCBI lineage: Eukaryota > Metazoa > Arthropoda > Insecta > Diptera > Drosophilidae > Zaprionus > Zaprionus inermis. Next base: position 2,163,889 of record JAECXD010000674.1, on the reverse strand, counting down.
ACATCTACGATCTGCAGCAGGCCTACGATGTTGCCGACATGCTCAAGCAGTATTTCCGCGAGCTACCCGAGTCCCTGCTGACCACCAAAATGTCCGAGACCTTTGTGGCCATATTCCAGCGTAAGTAAACACGAAATCTAGCCAGAGACCTAGCTAGACTCCTAGCTAGAGACCTAGCTAGACTCCTAGCCAGAGAACTAGCTAGACTCTTAGCCAGACCTTGCTAGACTCCTCTAGATCCCTTCTCTACAACCTGCTCTTTTCTTTCCTCCTTTAGATCTTCCAGCTGAAGTGCGCCTGGATGCGGTGCAGTGTGCCGTGCTGCTGTTGCCGGATGAGAACCGCGAGATACTCTATGTGCTCCTAGAATTCTTGACCATTGTTGCCGCCAACTCGCAACAGAATCAAATGACCAGCAACAATCTGGGAGTCTGTTTGGCACAATCCATTTTCCATTCGTCCATTTCCACCGGTTCCGCCTCCGTTTCCGCTTCGCCGCGTCGCAAGGGCAAAGGATCCGGCATGCCTGACATGAAGGAGTTGGCCGAGGCAAAGGCTTCGCATGAATGTCTCTCCTTCATGATCGAGCACTATAAACCCATCTATACCGCATCCAAGGAGAAGCTGGGCAAATGCAACTTTGGCTACATGGAGGAATCGAAGCCTGTGCCGCTTGAGGCACTGGGCGAGGGCATGCAGTTCCACAACTGGCGTGGCTATCTCTATGAGTGCACCAGTGCCACCATCAAGGAGGGACGCGAGAAGTAAGTATCAGTTTGAGTAGACAAACTAACTCGATCAATTTGCTGATCTAAACCCCTCTCAATTCTTTTCCCAACTCACTTAACATTCTAATCTTATTCTATCTCCTCTTCTCCTTCCCACAGAACTCGCGGCTGGGAAACGATCAACTCGCTGAACGACAGCAACGTGGAGATCGCGCACAAGAAGGTGGGCGATGGTCATCCACTGCGTCTGTGGCGTTGCTCCACCGAGATCGAGGGACCGCCGCGTGAGGTACTCGAGTACATAATCAAGCAGCGTGCCTCGTGGGATCCCAATCTATTGCAGTGTCAGACAGTGAAGAAACTCGATGATCGCACCGAGATCTATCAATATGCGCTCGACGGACAACTGACCACGGACTTTTGTGTGCTGCGGTAATTAAAATAAACTTCTCAACTGAATTTATTCAACAATATCATCGCTTTTACAGTTCCTGGCAAACGGATTTGCCACGCGGCGCCTGCGTCATTGTAGAGACGTCGATCGATCATGCCAAGGCGAAGCCAATGTTCTGCGCAGTGCGTGGCGTAGTGCTTGCCTCGCGTTACCTCATCGAGCCCTGCGGTAGTGGCAGATCGCGTGTCATGCATTTATCCCGCGTGGATGTCAAGTAAGTTAATCTGCTGCTGAGATCAGTCGTAAGATCACAGCCAACTAATTTCGTTGCCTACTTGTAGGGGTAAGAAACCGGAGTGGTACAACAAGAACTATGGACACATCTGTTCGCACTACCTATCCCGCATACGTCTGGCCTTCAAACACGTAGCCGATGGACCCGAGAGCAAGGTCTAAGGCCCTACGCCAATCAAAGCATTTCGATAGACCCCAACGAGAGTAACAAATACTACAAAATATCAGCCCATTTTTTGGACCACGACAAACTTAAGTTGCACTACTCGATATTTATCGAATTCGATATAGGATATAGTATATACTTTACGATATACCATATATTATTTGTAAATACTTGAAAACGCGATATAATTCCAGAACTATTCACAATTCTTGCTAAACAAAGCTTCAATACGTCTCTCGTATAATCGTATAATTAACTGTATTATATTTATACGCAAATGTGTGGTCTTAATTTATGCTAACTGTAATTCTAACTGTAACTCTACAGAACGAAATCTACATCCAAAATACTCAAAATACGCAAATATCACAAACGTACTTTACTTCTACTTCGAACTAAAGCTTCAAGTTATGTTTATTCGGGCTCCCTCCCTCTATAGTATATTTTAATCATTATCTTTATCTCTAACTGTATCTGTATCCTTATCTATATCTATATATCTATATCTTTATCTTTATCTTTAATGTTAATTAGTTTGTAGATGACAAAACATTTCGAGAAATCGCAAAAACGGAAAACCCTTTTAATGTGTAAAGCAAATTCAACTAGTCAAATTTTCTTGTAAACGTTAAGTTAAGAAAACAAAAGAAAACTTACTAACCCCAAATACACTCAACTACATAATATATGTACTATATGATTTATCGATTGTTAGAATTAAAGCACACCTAACTTGTAAGCAAATCTGAGAAAAATATATATCTACACTATCTGTATCTGTATCCGTAACTTTATCTATATATGTTTCTGTATCTGTCGGGTCCGTAGTTATTGCTAGTTTTAGGCATGTATTGTTGATGTACGTGTAGATATCATACATCCTTCCCCATATATTGCCCGTTTTGGCAATATATATTTAATTGTATTGTATGTATACAAGACCAATCTAACACACGCCCAACTCCATCTCTATCGATCATGCAGTTATGACAAGCGCAACTAACCAATGTGAAGCAGCAAAGGGTATGCCAGGGCCGTGCGTACCGCTGCTTCTGTGTATTACGTTTACAATATCAAATATACACATTATATATAAAGCAAAGAAAACGGAACACAATAAAAATTACTATTAAATGTGGATAAAAAAATATTAAAACCAATAAATTGTTTAATTTGCGATAAGTAATCAATTTTCATTGTGGCGCCATCTATAGACAAGCAGTTTAACGCAAGCACTTGTACTGGCGACCTCTGTTGGCTAAGAGCAAACTAAGAGACAAGCAGCCAACAAACAGCAAGCAGTGCGTATGTGCCATGGGCAGTGCAGGCAACCACGCCACAAGCAGTGCATGAAAGCAGTTCAACTGTAGTAAGCAGCCATCTTGTCAGCCATTATGCAAAGCAGTTAAAGTGCAAAAAACGCAAACAAGCAGTTCGACTCCAGCAAACTTGACAGCGCAAGCAGTGCACAGTGCTTCAGGATTTTATATATATTAAATAAAAAACAAATGTGAAATAAAATAATTCAAATATTTTACAAGTCGTAAAAAATCTATAATAATTAATGAAACCCAAAAAATTGAAGAAAATGTTCTGGCATTAAATACACAAATAATTGCCCATATTAAATTACTCAGCTATTTCGCACGTTACGTATACGTAAGCTAACCCACTTTGTGACGTCATAGCGCAAGCACACACTCATCGTGTTGACTTGCATTAATTGTATAACAGCAGCAAGCAATAAATAAACAAAACGTGGGCAATTTTATCGCAACTAAAACAGCAATTACGCATATTAATCTATGATATGCTAATCTATCGGCCCCCCCACTCCCCACTCTGCTTCTTGTGCGAAAAGTCTTGCGGAAAAGCCCACCTCGTATGGGCCGTGCTGCTTACACATGTTAAGTACAGGCGGCGACTAATTGAGCCCAAGTTGACCCCAAAAGGCGCACGCGACACACACACACGCACACACACATCTACACAGAGGGAAATGCATGAAAGAAACATTAAAAGTCCATTAAAAAATGATGTCGTGTTGGGGCCACTGTTTAGGTGTAACGTGTGTGTGTGCAAAAGAGACAGAGAGAGAGAGACACAGAGAGTGAGAGAGAGACACAGAGAGTGAGGTGTATTGGCAATTTGTTAGCCAACTTAGTTGACTGCATATAGAGTTAAGTTAAGTTATGCTATGTCCCTGTTGCTATAACTAGCACACTAGCAATGCAACCCGGCTGCCGCTGCCATCGTTGCCCACCCTGCGTATGCGTAATGCAAATGTCGCACGTATTGATTGCATTAATTAATTAATTTGTGACTTAATTTCATGGGCTTGCGGCAATCAGCGCACGCACCACTGCCAAAATGTATTAATATTGCAGCAGCAGCAGCGACGGCAGCAGCAGCAACGTCGACACAACAGCAACTGTTGCTGATGCGCGGTGCGTGTGTGTGTTTGCCTTGTTATTAATTGAAATTTAATGGCGAAATGCATTTTTTTATTCGTTTTGGATTTTTTTTTTATTTATTTATTCGACTGCAACTGCAATTTATGCGCACTTCCGTCGCGCCTCCACACACGCTACACGCTCTCTCTCTCACTCTCTCGCACACTCCTTTGGTTGCTGGCTGCACTGCTTGCCGTTATCTGCCCACTCGACATCAAAAGCCTTGCAGCGCCCTCTTGTGGCGGGGAGTGGCAGGCAGGCAGGCAGCCCGGCAACGAGTTTGTAATTGATTTCACTTAAAAATTAAATAATGCATGCGGTTTTTACTGCAAAATGCATTTCGAAAATGTTGTTGTTGCTGTTGCCGTTTTATTCGGTCTCTGTTCACGCATCATGCATGTCCTCTTTGCTCTCTGCTGCCCTGTTCCCTCGCTCTCCCCTTGGCCCGTCACGCGTTCGGTCAGTCGTGTTGCCATTTTATTTTCGCGTTAAATTAAATATGAAAATTAATATCAACATAATTGCGATGGCCAAGTGGAGAGGGAAAGCGAGAGGGAGAGAGAGAGAGAGAGAGTGAGCGAGCAGGCAGAGGGGAATTGGCAGGCGCAGTGGCCACGTCCACATACAGGCTGAGCACCATAATTGATGAAATTATTTAAGAATTATTTCCCAAATGCGGCGTGACAATTATGCGGGAAGAGTGCACACAATTGCACTGCGCGAAAAAGTAGAGCAAGCATAAGCAAAAAAAAAGACTGCAGACAAATTTTGATAGGCGTTATCCGTGTATAGGCAAAAAATGAAATGCATAAATAACTTGTCGGAGCGTACACATCAAACGGAAATTTCTGGCTTCAAAACTTCGCTTATAATACGATTATTTCGATTAATAGGGACGGTAGGGGGCGTGGCCTAATTCTAAAATAAACTTAAAGTACACACAAGTAGAGTCACAAATTTTGCTAACCCTAGCCATGGTAGTCTCTGAGCTATAGACGTTCGTACAGACAGAAGTGACTAAATCGACTCACCTGTTGCAGAATAACTATAATTTCTGGGTTCGCAGATGTCTTCCACAGCTTTTATTGTATTTTTTTAAATCCAAAGTCTACAAATAAAAAATGGGGATAATAATATTTGATTAAGACTTTTAAAATCAGTATAATATTAAACAAAAATTGAATTAAGCTTAAAAACTATTTTTATATAATATTAAACAAATTTCTCGCAGTGCGCGAATGCGTGGTACATAATGAAGCAGCATGCAGCGAGTGGAGAGAAAGATGGACAGACAAAGAGAGAGAAAGAGAGGTATAGAGGGGGCAGATAGCGAGGCTGAAAGGGTATTCAAACAACGGGCTGCAATTAATTATGTTCATGCACACCAGGGCAAACCCGCTTGCTGGCAGACAATATGGACAGGCACACATACACAGACACACACACAAACACACACTCAGTCAGTCAGGCTAATGTAGATCAGAGTCTGCTCGCAATTATTTAATGAACCGAAAACAATAATCGCAGCCAGCAGAAAAGCGGCTGATTGACATGTTTCATGTTTGAATTCGCAACTAGTTTGCCATGAACTGGATTTGCATATGGAAAACGATGAAACAGAGTGAGACCGAGAGAGATAGAGTTAAAGAGAGAGATAGCGGCATTGGTAGATAATAACAATTAATTGGCAGAGTTATTAATTAAAACGAGTCGCCGTCACGAAAGTCGTCGCACCTGCCTAAACGTTTCGTTCAGATTGCTCGCTCGAATCGGTCATTAGCTTCAGCTACAACACGAAAGTGCCGCGTCAATAGGGTTACATCGTCTGTATGGCGAATTTGTTTATAATTCCTATTAATTTTGCACTTAACAATAATTTTCAACAATTTTCGCTGACAAACCTAAACAAAAACGAGCGAATTTCGTGCGAATTTGCTCGAAGAAAAGACCTTCAAAAGGGTCTCGACTTGGCGGCGATTAATTGAAATAATGCAGCTCATTACACACACACACACACACACACTCTCTCTCGCACACACACACACTTGCATAGCTATGCGCTGCACTTGAGCTAAGGCATTTCCACGAAGTGAAAATGCATTTCCCAGGCCAATTGCCAAGCGATTTGCTTGCTCAAGCAGTTTGCCATAAAATTTGGCATTCGATACGATTAACCCCAGCTATAAAGACGACAGATTTGAGAATTGACTGGGACGGGGTGCGTGGTGCGGGGTGTAGAGCTGTCGCTTTGCGGGGAGGGGCGTGCGCAGCAATGCGAGCTAATCAGACGGGGGCAGGGGACGCAGTGGGACAAGACACCTACGCAAGAATGTGCGAACAAGTGCGAGAAATGCGAGTGAAGTGCAGGAGAGACACGCGCTGCTTAGCTGGACTAAGCGAGCAAATACCCTGTAAATTACAACAAATTTAGCACTAATTGAAACCATAATTAATTTTTTCTTTGCAGTGCTGCAGAATCATTTTTTATCCCTTTTTTCGGTAATCGCAATCAAAGGCTGAGCAAGATTGCCATTTCTGTCTGTATGAACAGCTATATCTCAGATACTATAATAACTAGAGCCATGAAATTTGATGACAACACACATATATATTGCTAGTTTATTTTTAGATTATTAAAAATAGAATTGCAAGCGTATTTTTATAGCTAGAACATATAGTTCTGTTATGTATATCAATTATCACTAACCATATGATTTGTGTAAAGAAAGAATATATTGTATTTGTTGTACAGTCAGTCTCTGTTTTTATTCTTATGCACTTTATTGCTTTACAGTCGCCACCACTTTCTAGCACACTCCTGCTTGCTACAGGGTATTCAAAACATTTGCGAGACTGGCAGCAAAATGTTGGCGATGCGACAAATTTCAGCAATGCGTCGCCCTACGCGGCCTGCGCTCAAGTGCGTCCGTTTAATCGCACTGTCGGTCCGACTGCCTGTCTGTCTGTCCGTCTGTCTGTCCGTCTGTCTGCCTGTCTGTCTGTTGCTTTGGCGCGCTTCCTTTACGTTTAGCGCCGCCGCTCCCTTCGGTTCTTTGGCCATTGCCTTTGGCTTTGTTTGTCGTTTGTTCGCTTTGCGTGCGCACTTTTAATTGCAATTGAATTTTAATTACTGCGTTGTCAGCAAAGAATGTTGCAGTCGCTCGTTTAGCAAGCGGACAGACAGGCAGACCGGGGAGACAGACAGCGAGACGGGCAGACAGAGCAAGACACAAGGAGACAATGAGGCACAGCCGGCAGCAGCAGCAGCAGCAGCAGTGGCAGCAACAGTTAAGAGCAACAGTTGCTGCTGCCATCGGAAATTGAAGATTGACTGCGGCAGGCAGCGTCTCTTCTCCTGCTCTGCTTTTCTCGCTCAGCCTTCCTCTCTCTCACTCTCACTCTCACTCTCTCTCTCTCTTTGACTTCTACAGCTTCAGTTTCAGTTTCGTTTTCCGTCTTCTTTCGCCGTCAGAGCAATTAAATCGGCTTCAGCTTTGCTTGACTTCATTAATCAGCAGGCTATAAAAGTGATGGCCTGATAACGTTTATCGTTGTCCCTCTCTCTCTCTCTCTCTCTTTTCTCCTGCCTCTCCCCCCACACACTGCTGCTGATAGCCCTGCAATTAGCAAAGTCTGCGCTGATTGTGCGACCCTCCTGCGCGCTTTGTGTGTGCTTAGCTTATCTTAATTAATTGATAACTCATGTTCGACTTGCTATGCCATATACCATGTACCATATACCACAGCTCATTACAGATGGCTAGTCCAAGAGTTTCGGCTACCGCACATAACCTAAAATGAGCCATAAAAATTATCTAGATGCAACTTGAGCAGGTGCAGGCTTTGGTTTCACATTGTTTTCATTTTGCATAAATTACAGGGTATTTAGTAAGGGTTAAGTAATCGTTTGCCTGCAGATTATCTAAATGGGAAAGTATTTTGATGTGAAACTGTCCGAAACTCAGTTTATCTACGACTTTTTATAGAGTTTGATTGATTTCTTTGATGAGCTTGGTCTTTAAGCAGTTTGATGTGGGTTATGGGAATGTTTAGACTAGAACTAGAGCTACAGATAGGTCTCCCAGGTGTTTGAGGTAAAACAATGAAATATTTTTAAATTTTAGAAGTTTTTACACTTGATCAGAATCATTCTAGCTCAAACCATTAACAAAATGATTTTCCTAAAGAGAATCCGATTATTTTTGACAAAGATTTGTAAGTTGGAAGCCTAGAGGGATCTCTCAGGAAGGAGGAAAAGGGGTTGCCCTGAGGACATGCAAGACACAAAATACTAAAATTCTAGGAGCCCTATTTTTTAAATGCAAAATCAATCTAGAGCTCAAACCATGCACAAAATAACATTCCCAAAAAGAATCTTATAATTATCGACAAAGTTATGATTAGTTTTCTAAGACCCACAATCCATATAGTAAGAGACCATTTTAATAATCCCAAATAATACTATTTTCGCAGTTGTTTATGGCACTAATTAAAGCATATTTATTTCAGTGTTTATAAGCATTATAAAACTGGGAATTTTAATAGAACTTCCTTGCGTCGCTTTCAACTCGCAATAAGCCCAAAAGAGCGACAACATCAAGGGGAAAATATATATAATATTTATTAATTTCTTAACCTTTTGGTGCGGCAATTAAGCACGTTATGCGTTGCGGCCCCTTCACCGAAACGACTTTATTAATGCATTTTCAAATTTTCCGACACTGGAAACGTTTGGGGGGGGGTTTCGGTGGGGAGAGGGAGAGGCGTAGATTTATGTGTTGGGAGTGCGGCCATTTATCTAAAATTATATACCACAGAATTTTAGGTAGCGCGTAGGAGGAAGCGAAACACCCGCTGCAGGTGCAGGCCAGCAAAGGGTGTGAGAAAGAAGAAAAGGGGAAGGGAAGTGTGTGCGGTAGGGAGTGAGTGGAAAGGGGGAAAAGAAGTGGGGCTGTCCGGGGCAGACGTCACCAATCAACGGCGAAAATAACGAAATGTCAAACAGAAGGCGAGCGGCAATTTATTTAAATACCACGGCGGGCTCATCAAATTTAAGTTAACACACACACACGCACGCACGCACACACACACCCCTCAAAAATGTAAACTCGCTTGAAAATTCAAAATTGAAAATGAAAATGAAAATTCAATTTTCCACCTAAACTCAGACACCGCATCAATTTTGAAAATGCTACGGCAAAGACGTAGCCCCTGCTGCTGCTGTCGTTGTCGCTGCTGCTGTTTTTGTTGTTGTTGTTGTCAAGAGTGCCACATCGTTGTCGATGTTAAAGAGATGTTGCAGGCGGTCGCCCCACACACACACACACACACACATATATATATGTACAGTGCATGCGTGTGTGCCCCCTGGCACAATTCAATGCCTACGCTGTCAACGACAAAATGCGCCACGTAGCGCCTCCTCAAGCACACATAGTTTTAGACTATATATAGTGCATATATTTAGTTAGTATATAGTATATATAGTATGCAATTTTGATAGCAGCAAATTAAATTTAGTAGCTGCGGTTTTGCATGACAAATTTCAGAATTGCCATCTGAGTTGCACTTGGTTTGTTCTGCGTTCTCTCTATAAACCCGCCAAACCCGATCTACACCCCGATCTACACTAATGCTTATTCGGGAATGCTGCGAGTCTTAACTTTTGCAGTTATAGTTGCACAATTCTGCGGAAGTACTATAGTATATACAGCATATATAGAAATCTACTTGGAGTAACTGCATAAACAGCAAAGTTATGCTGGAATCTGAAGATTCAAAACGTTTTCCTAAGCTGATATAGTCGCACGATCCTTATGAAATTTTACAAACATGAATTTGAGGATCTATAGCATATAAAAGCTGAGTTTGCTGAGTGTAACTGTAACAACAGCAAAGTTATGCACGATTACAGTCTTCCTGCTGCCAGAAATCTATATAACACACTCTATGCGAGATAAGATATAATCTCTCAATAAGACTTTAATCACTCACTGCCTTATAAAATTCAAACTATTCGAACTATGCAATTGTCTGCATACTCTCTCTCTCTCTCTCTCGCTTGATATCTAATTGGTTTTTACGTGCCGTCATTAAGATGCCCGATCGTGATACAGTAGCTAAAGTATTGCCAAAGTGCAACAACACCCACCGAAAAATACTTAAAATACTCGACGCGGATTTTACGACTGCGTATGTGCCGTAGGGTTGCCTATGGTACAAAAGTATTTATGATATTCACAACAAAAGGCGAAGAAGCCAACGAAAAATTTTTATTCAAATCGAAATAAAAACATACAAATTAATTAAGGCCCATAAACAGGGAGGGTGGGGGGGGGTGGTTGGTAGACGAATGGAGTGCAGAGTGGGGCCACGCCCCGTGCCCGACATTAATTGGGGCGCCCTACGCATTGCTGAGTTAACGACAGCGACGATGGCAGCGCCGCCAGACCGGTGCCATCGCTCTCTCTCTCTCTCCTTGGGTTGGGCCAGGCAGTTGCCGCTCGTTGAGTGATCATGGCGGATCAGTGGGAGCAGCGGGTGCCAGAGGAGGGGGGCACTTTGCCGCTGGCAATTTAATGGCGTTTTTACAACTTGAAAGATTCGTGCCTGCCACGCCGTTGTTGAGCGATGATGTCGCCTCACTCCCGTCCAGCTGCCCCGTCCGACACGAAATGCAGCGCAACGAATGTCATTAGAACATAAAACTGATATTAATTGCATGCGAGAGAGTGGTCCCCACAGAGACCTGGCAGACTGCAGACCCTACCCCAGCTGCCCCTGCTTGCCCTGGCTGGCAATAGAAACGTCAGCAGTTTTGATGATGGAATTGCGCGCGATCCACTTAAATGCCAAGCAAAGCCGGCGCTGGGAGAGAGGGAGAGAGAAAGAGAGAGCGAGATCGCAGATAAATAATAAAAATTAAAAATAAATTAACACCTAGTAAGGAGGGCCGCGACAGACCTCGCGCATCGCGCACACACAGCTCGAAAATAGCGAAAAAGTAATTAAAAACCAAAAATGAAATATCTAAAAGCAAAACGCAGCATTCTCCTCCCCCGCGGACCATAAAAAATCTCTGTCTATATTGAATGCAACAAGCGCAACGCGACGCTGCGACAGATCAAAGACAGCTGCGCGAGCAGCGACGCAAGCAGCGCGGCTGGCAATGATGTTTTCGGCTCGACTCGAACCGCAACAGATGCGAGCAGCGCGTCTTCGCAGAGAGCGCAATTATACATAGCAATTTAATTAGCTGGCAACCCTGGCGCGTAGAGGGAGAAAGAACTACGCACAGTGGGCCCAATGTGTTTAATTATTTTTTGTGGTTATGCGATTCTTTGTTTATCTGGAATATTTAATAATATTGCTTTTATGACGTCAATTATGCGTAAATAAACTGCAAAAAGGTAGGTTTATTACAATATTGGGAATAAATACACACACAGGACACACTTGTGGTTGTATGAGTGTGTTTAACATCAACATTTAATAATTTAGCACACGCATTTTAACACCGCGCTGCTTATCCAAACATCTGCAGGCTTCTCACTGTGGCAAGATATGGAAGTGCCACATATATATATATGTATGTTCCAAGGGTATCCCATTAAAAATAGTTTAAACTCCGCCAAATCCGCTATGTTTTTCGTTGTTTTTTGCAAGATTTGAATTAAAACATTAGAAGCTAAAACATTTAAATATTTATTTACAATTCCAAATTTCTAGACTTACTTCCAGTAGGTTAAAGGGGTCTAACGATTTTGTGCCGAAAATGTATGCCCTATGTTCTCTATGTTCTCGCTCAGTATTGATACAACCATTTCCGTCTGTATGAACAGCTAGATCCCAGAAACTATAAGTGCTACGACTATCAAATTTGGTAACAATATTTCTTAAAATTGTCCGTAGCTAGAGTTTTAGAAATTGACCACACTACCTAATTTTTAGACAGTTTTAAAATTATAAAGTGTTTACAATAACTATACATACAAATCATACATATGATTTCTAAATTATTTGATAAAAATTGCATAATTAATATTGCAGTTATTCAGGGAATAATAATATTGGATTGCGGATGACAGTTTTTATTTTAATTTATTTGTTTGCATAAATATAATATATTTTTTTGCATTATTATTTTTTTATTTTTTTATTATATTTACCTAATTATTCTAGTTCGTGCGTAATATTGTACATATAAAAACTCTATAATGTAAATTAAATAATCTCAGCTCAATTACAGGGTAACTGCTAGTCGCATACAATAAACAAAACGTCTCTATTCCAACTTAAATGCCCGAAAATGAAGAAAACTGACAAATTCGCAGGAATCCTGCATCGTACTGGCAAGCAATACGTGCAGGATGCAGTTAATTTCCAGCCCACTGTCCGTCCAGTGTGCGAAAGCGTCAGAGAGAGAGAGAGAGAGAGAGAGAGAGAGAGGCGAGAGAGAGAGAGAGAGAGCGAGCGAGCAACTGTGGCCAGTGTTATAAGTTGACAATATTTAATTGTCATGCTGCTATTTAATAAACACACAAATCCTGCAGCACACGCACACGCACACACACACGCACACTGGTTAAGCTGCAGTGTGAATGCAATAACGGAACAGACACTCTCGCTCACACACACACACACACACACACACACGCAGAGGCAGACAGGCAGCAAAGCCTTTCATGCTGTCCATGGAGGCATTTCATTGAATCCAATTATCGCTGGACATGGCATAATAATTACTGTCTGCTCCACACACGCACACACACACGCGCGCACACACACTCACACGTGCACCAACAAGGTCGCTCGAAGCGATATAACCGACATTGAGCAGCAAACTGTCTCTGCCAGCGTCGCTGTTGCCGAGGCTGGGTGGTATATCCTGGCCTTGTTGCTTAACCAACTCAGTTGCAAGTGGCCCTGCCAGTGAGAGAGAGAGAGAGAGCGAGAGCGAGAGAGAGAGTGAGAGAGAGACAGCTGAAGTGCGAGAGAGAAGCAAAGCGAGCGCGCCGCCAGCAATAAAACAAAATTGCCACATATAAAAGCAAAATAATGAAGTGAAAATGGCAACAATGTGATTACACACACTGCGCCAGGATGTGCCTTAATAAATTGCACTCGCTCGCAGAGAGAAAGAGAGAGAGAGAGCGCGCGAGCAGAGAGCACGCGAAGTGCTTGCGAGTGTGTGTGCGTGTGCGTGTGCGTGTGTGAGCGCAGGCAGCAGCACAGTGTGAGAGCGCAGCAACTGCGTCGGCGCTTCGGGCACATGTTGCTCGGCAACAATGTTGCCAGCAGCTAACTTGTTGGATGCACGCTGCCTGCGCACGTGTGCAGAAGAGTTGCCAACTGCGCTGCAGCGACGGCAACAATTGATTGCTGCGATTTCAGTTCGTAAATCTGTTATAATTATAATGAATACGTTATTATAATAATAAGCAAAATAATTAATTGGCAACGCTTACACACACACACACACATTATGGGCAACACAGCAGCAGCAGCACCAGCTGCTGCCTCTGCCGTCGGGCAACATTACAACGAATTAAATTGCTTGTAATGATGATGGTGGCATAAAAGCACACACACACGCAAGCACACACGCACACACACTACAAAAGTAAGTCGCCATTGGGTTAAAGAGGGCTAAATGCGTGCGTGCTATCATTGTGGGCGGTTTAACCATGTGTGCGTGTGTGTCTGTGTGAGTTTGTGTTTTCTGCTCTTTGGGGCAGTGAAAGAGAGGGAGAAAGAGAGGGGGGGCTGCCCGAACCGGGTAAATGTCAGACAGCATTTATCCATTTGTAGCTGGACGCTGGGGAGCAGCAGCGACGGCAGCGACGGCCGCAGGCCGACAGAACTCTCTCAACTTGTCGATATGCCGCTGCCTCTGCCGCTGCCTCTGCCTCTGTATGTGTGCGTACTTAATGGATACACTGTTGTATCTTATAGAATATGAAATGGCTTTTTGATCCCTCATAATATACAAAACACAACTCTGATCGGCAAAACTTTGTGGCAAAACATTTGGCCCAAAATAAAGTTGAACAAAAACTTTTCACGTTGTTTATGCTACTCGAGTCGACTCACATTTCCCAGAGTATAAGTTGCAGGACTTCAGAGTTATAAATTATGAGAAAATAACTGAACTAATTAAATGCAGACTGCATCCAGTTGGGGGGTATATCAAGTTAGTGTACATGCTAGCGAGTTAAACTCCCAAGCCTCAATTTTATGCATGGCATGGGCGTTGGGCGTGGCATGCAAAATTTAAAATAAACTTGAGCTGCGTATGACCCAGCGCAACTTCCATGCCAAATTTGCTGTCTCTAGCTTTTTAAATAACCGAGATCTGCGTGTTCATACAGACCGAAAAACAGGAAAAACATACGAAAATAGCTGCAACTTTTCAGCTTTTGATACTTTCCCAGAGTAAAAACACTTTAGCAGCTTTGCGAATAGTTTGCTGTCAGTTTTTGAGCAGCAAATTAATATAATCGAAGGTCAAAGTGTATAAAAAAGATGTTTTTATGGGAAACTATGCTAAATAAATAAATAAAAATGTTTTAATGAGTTTCCCCCTAAGTAATTAAGCAAAATTAATATTTTGCATTCAAGCTTTAAGTATTCAACACGTTCATTAAAAAAGTTAAAATTTCATAATTTAAAAGATGTGCATAATATTTCAGGGAAATTATCAATAAAAATACGTAATTTTTAGTGAAGTTCAAAGAAAAATATTTACAATATCTAAAAAAAAATCGGACTTTAACGCGGCAAAATCCTGAGTATCCCAAATTTTGAAATTGTTACTGCAGTAGGTCTCCAAGAAAAACTAAATTCGAGTATAAGAAAGCGGAATTAGCAGAATTAGTAAAGTTCTCCGAACCTTAGAGAGACGTACTACGCTAGAACCAAAACTAAAACCACTTTATAGTACATTTCTCTGGCTTCTACTCCTGTGTTTTGTATATTTTATTTACATTCACATCTCGATCGCATTGACAGAGAGAGGATTAGCCAATTTGCTTCATCTGCTGATCAAAAACATTGTCGTCATCAGCATCATCATCATCATCATCATCGTACAGTACTGATCAGAACTGTCCCCAGCGATTGGGTAGTCCCTGGCCATTGGGGAAGTTATGGCTATTGAGATGCTCGAACAGGTAGTTGGCAAAGTACTCGGATCTCTGCTCCGGCTGGGCACACTGGACACTGGCCCGCCAGCCACTGGCGATGAGCGCACATCTCACCGTCGACGCAGGAAATGGCTTGGATATAGTCCAAAAGCTGCGTTTCTTGCGCGGCCGTTGAGGTACGTTTACCGGCTCCAGTATGTGATGGAGTTCGATGGGCGGCTCGTGTGGTGCATCCAGTAGCATTGCGACCTGGGGATTCTCCAGACGCATTGCCTGCATTTGTACAGCGTCCAATTGGCGTTGCCACGCCTCCTCGCCATCAACATCCCCATCGGCTTCTACATTTCCATTTACATCTACATCGGCATCACCATCACCATCGCCGCCACCAACACCACCACCCCCGCCAACGAAACCGCCACCAACACCGCCTCCGCCTCCGCCACCATTGCCATTGCCATTACCAATCCCAATCCCAATACCATTGCGATTGGCATCGATCGGCATATTGACGACGTTGGCGACGACATCGTGGGCAACGAGCTGAAGCTGCTGCAGGCGCATCAACTCATTGATTAATCTGTGCTCCATGTGGGCTTCGCTTGGCTACTCGATGGATATTCCTCGTTCCTCGATCCTCGTGCCTCGTGTTTCTCCTCCCGAAACCGAAATGAAAATAAACTTGTGAATACTGCAGTATTTTGGAAATAGATCTGCTGCTGTCGTAAGATTAATGGGCTAATTAATGAGCTAATCCTTGGATGTGCAAATCGTCGCGAATACATACACTATATAATTAATGTTCAAGTATTGCCAGCTGTGTGTAAGGTGCGTTTCAAGAATAAAATAATGAAATGAATTCCACAATAAATATCAAATTATTGACACAAATTGCTCGAGCTGCTCGTACGAAACTTTTGAGGACAAAATGTTGGGCATCGAGCTACACATGGAGTACTTTATAAAGGGTATGCTTTAATTGTTTCATAAACTACAGCCAAAAGTGTCCTGCAGAGGCTTCGAAAATAACTTATTAAGTTTAGTTTGAAAATTAAATTTAACTAACTTAAGGCTTTATAAAGGGTATGCTTTCATGATTTCATAAAATTTTTGAGATTTCTAGAAGCTCTGATAATAAAACTTTTCGAGCTCAGTTTGAAAATTTACTATAATAATCAAAATTATTGCTGGTAGTTTTTCAACACTGATGGAACAGCCTTTCCCTCTCTCTCTCTCTCTCTGTCTCTCTCGCTCTCCCTCTCACTTGTTCTGCAAATTTTGCAAATGAAAATGTCGGGGATTTTCTTGGAAAAGTCATTTGATTGCTGAGCCCAAGGCTCAGTTGCATGAATTGCCAATTAATAAACGATAAATTGCAAAATTGAAAACTGACAAATGTACGCAGCAGATAGAGACAGAGAGAGTGGGTGAGAAAGAGAGAGTAAGAGAGAGAGGGAGATAGACATGCTACACCTGCTAGTTGGGCTGTAAACAAAGCGCTGTAAAACCTGCCCCGCACTCGTGCAACGAAAAGCGGCCATGTGCTGGGCTACGTGCAACGTGCTGGGTGCTGCGTGGTGGCATGTGGCAAGTGGCATGTGGCGTGTGTGGCAACAAATGACAATGACAATACAAAAGCCGCTCAACGAACTGTGGAACAATTGGCCAAAGTGTAGCAAATAAATACAAAATGCAGAAGATAATTGCAATCAAAGCCACAATATGTAGCCAAAAGGCTTATAAATTGTGGGCGTGTGCATCTGTGCAACGGCATGTGCATGTAACCACCTGCAGCAGGAAGTGGGACGGGGAGGGGGTTGCTCACACACACGCATTTACACACATGCACACACGCAATCGGAAACAACAACTAAATATTGCACAATTGTGCAATGGCAACTGCAACAGCAACAACGAAAGAAACTGAAATAAACCAACAACAAAGGCTGATTGCCAACTTGATAGACTATCGTTTACGCTATAGTAAAAAATAAAAAAAAATATAAATTAATAAATAATAAATAAATAATGAAAAAAACAAATTTAAATCGAAATTAAACATTTTTAACACTTTATCTGCCGAACACTTTATTGAAAAATTTTTTTGCAGCCTCGGCGGCAATAGCTGTAGTCACAATCTTGATTCCAATTATTACGAGGAGGGGAATCCCAAAAAGAGCAGGTTCATTAGCAGATTGTTTTTTAGTCACTTAGAACAAGAACATCAAGATAAATAAAGTCAAAATATGTACGTTGCCAAATAAGAAGTTCAACTTACCAGCCGTGTGCTCATTTTTTACTGCAACCACTTAGAACATAAGCAACATCAAGAAGATAAATAATAACAAAATATGTACGTTACCCAATAAGAAGTTCAACTTACCGATAGACAAGAAGTGTACGAAAATTAAAATAATTGGTAACTTCATTTTGTTTAGTTATTTTCCACCTTTCTCAACAGTCTTGATCTATATTCGTTGTGATATTGCTACGGAACCTACATTCGCCATAAGTATTTATTTATTCTTTCCTAAACGCTTTAATTTACATTTTTACGCTTGGTTTTGGGCGTGAAGTGTATTTTATGGTAATTTTAAACGAAAGCTGCAAACTGGCTAAAATATAATAATATTAGTATATAATATACTCATATTCTCAGATCCGAGGGAATTTAATTTTCGCCGGATGTACATATGCAATGCACCTTAAGAGACATCTCCAAAGCCATTAGGCATATAAATTTTGACTCAAAATAATCAGGGTTGTCGATCTAGTCATGTCGGTCTGTGCGTCTGCCCGTCTGCCCGTCTGTTCGTCTGTCCGTGTGTCTGTCTGTCTGTCTAATTTCAAGCAAACTAGTCTCTCAGCTTGAAAGCTATCGTATTAAAACTTGGCACACATACTTCATATTGCCTCAGGCTGTATATAAGTCGGAACGATGCAGACCGGACCGATATATCGTAAAGCTACCATAGAATCTATCGGCTAATTATTGCTATTTTTTGAGATTTTAATGCATCGATTTTTATTCATATCAATAACACAACCTCGGACAACTATAACATTGATAGCTGGCCTAGAATTAATCGGGATAGATCGAGATTTGGCTAGTTTTACTGGTAGCATTATTACCTGTAATCGAAATATCAGTATTATCCGCTTTATGTTTTTTCAGACAGCTTTTATGTCGCATTAATACAATCGCAGATTAATAATAATTGTATAGCCTTGTTATACGTATGTTAGCACAGCTTTTGGCTTAAAAAAGCCAAATCTACAACATTTTGAATTGGAGCTATGCCGAGGCACCTAATGAAACATCTCTGAAGCCATTAGGTATATTAATGTTGACTGAAATTAAGCAGGCTGGTCGATCTAGCCATGTCGGTCTGTCTGTTTGTTTTACATAGGAACATAGGAAAAATCTGATTAAAACATCGATTTTTGTTAATAAAGCTCCTAACCAACACGTGAACATGTTAAAGCATTGAACTATTTTATACAATTACAAAAGGAATAATCGGTTAGGTCTAAAGACAAGAACTGCAAGGGTATAGGAACTTCGGCATGCTGCAGAGAGTTTTTTCTTTGAATTATGAATTCATAAATTTGTTAAATAATTTTTATGCATTCCAAAAAGTGTTCAACTTAACTTAAACCAGTGTGACTGAAATTAGTATTACTAAAATAGTTTCAAGGTGACTTTTAATGAGTTGCAAAGGAATTTACATATATATAAAAGCAAGGAAGTATATAGAGAATTTGAGAAAAGAAGTTTATAGCAGAGCAATCCGAGAAGTTTCAACGGCTTAAACTTGATCTAGACTTATTTTTGGGATGACAACTCTAATTGAATTGCAGGCAATTGATTTTCGATTGCAGCAAAAAGGGTTGCCAGAGCGAGACAGAGAGCGAGAGAGAGATAGTAAAGTAAAGGCTGCATTTAAAACGTAATTATGGCTTGTCACCCCGTAGATACAAACTCTCCAAGCCTCCACACACACACACACATCTATACACACTGCGTGCGGCTGCAGCCAAGGGTTGATTAATTTACCAAATGCAGCAGCAATCCGCTCGTGGCAGTGGTGTTTCCTGCCCCCCCCCCTCCCTCTACCACCACGCCCAATCCCGCTCCCGCCACACTGCTCGTCTTCGTAGTCATTAGTCAATGCAGTGAATGTAGGGTAGGGGGCGGGTATATGGGGGTCAGCATGGGGATTTCCATACGGGGTTGCCAGTCGTGTTTTAGTGCGACCCCGTTCAAAATGTGATTGCTTCGGAGCTTCGGACGCTCGACTGTCGCCTGTCGCCTGTCGCATGTCCGGTCTGCCCATTGTTTGACGGCTTTGATCCCATTGCCCAGCTCCTGATTCAGTTAACCCTTCCATACCCCCTCCCCCCACCAATCTACTCATCCCTTGCCCGTCGCTTCGCAATCGCAACGTACCTGAATTTTATTGAGTAATTGATGCTGCGTTGCGTATTGCCTGCACCCCGCTTGTTAATGAGCAAAGCACATCCCTCGACACATCCCCCCTCCCCGCAGCCCCGCGAGCCATCCAACCCACAACTGCTCCCACACTTTAGTGTCATCTATCAATTAGCGCATTTTCAATGTCACACCCCTCGCCCACTCCGCATAATCAACACAAATTTCTGCAGAAATTGTCGAGCACGTTAAAAGTTGACGCGAAACAAGCTAAGCACGCGTGGAACAATGGGATCTGTGATGCACGCTGCAATACCCTGTAACCAACTGCTAATACACTGTACACTCTTTAGCTGCCTATACCCTGTAGGCAGCTTAAGACAAAGTGTTTGCTTGGCTACATCTCATATTTGTTTGAGTTTTCTTTAAGCCTTAAAAATACAAAAAAATCTCTATAAATAATATTAAAATTCTAATAATAAACAACTCCAGCGAAATGGCTCTAAAAAATCAAAAAAACATAAAAAGATATAAAAAATCGAAACATGTATAGAAAACATGTAAAGATATAAAAGATTATCAAATTTTCAAGTTTGCCAAAGGAAAAGATATTTATCTCCGTTTTTCCAGGGCAAAACATTCTTTCTTTCACTTGAATTGCTTGAAAACAAACTACTCCAACAGCTTGTTGCATTTTTCTAGAGCATTTCCACTTCGTTCCACTAAATTCTCAAAGTTATTTATGCCGCATTTATGGCGAAACGTGTGCAGAAACTTTTCCACTTACGAAACAAAGTTGCAAGTTAAATTTTTACCTACCTTGACTTTTAACAGATGCACCGACCCTACCACCCCCTCCCACCCCTGGAGTGGGCGTGTGTGCCACACACAGCATATGGCGCAGTTACGCAAGAGAGAGAGAGAGAGAAAGAGAGGAGGCGGCGGGAGAGCAGATGAACACATGTAACAAATTGCTGGAAAATAAAGTAACTACAGCCGAGTCTAAGACCGAAAGCCCAAAGCCAGCGACATCCATCGGCTACGGCAAATGGCAAACAAAGCAGGCAGCATTTAAGCTGAATGCGTGGGTGGGCTGCCAAGCCGAAGCAGAAGAAGACGAAGAAGTAGCTGAAGCTATTCCCCGCACCAGCCACACTTCACACTCCCCCTTGTCCAAATACAAGCACAGTCTGAGGCTTAGACGAGCAGACTCCCAACTACAGCTCCATCTCCATCTCCATCTCCAGCTTCGTCTCTGTCTCTGTCTCAGACAAACCCAACAGCTGCGTCCATTGTTGTTGCCGTCCTTCTACTTATTTCCTTTCCTCTCGTTGCTCTGCCACCTCATTTGTATCTATTTTAGCCAGCCTGTGTGCCGGATTCCTTTTAAATTCCCTGACTTCTGTTGACTCTCTCTCTCTCTTGAATTGTGCTCTCGTCGAGAGCAAATTGCCAAAGCCAAAGTCTCCTTGCCAACAGTATCAAGTGCAAGACAACCAGTTGAACCCAATCCTGACCAACCTCTTGCCTGGAATCCTCCGCCTACCTCTACATGGCACTACACAATCAGTTGCACGCGTTGAAATATGCAAAGCCGATCAAATTAACAACAGAATGCAATAAGATTCAACATGAATATGAATACTGTACAGCAAAATAAATGAATAATATTCATAATAATAATAAGAAGAATAAAGAATAATATAAGAATATAAGTATAAAACATTAACTTGCATTACTTCTGAGTTTATTATTCGAACTTATTGCAATTTGTTAATTAATTCAGATTATATTTATTTATGTATATTTCGCCGCAGAATATTCAGACTTTAATATATTGAGTTATAATCTTATTAGAAATTGCAATTATTTATTTGAAAAAAATTTAAAATTAACAATATCTGCTCAGGATAAACAATAACCTTCTTGCCAAATTTGGAGTCTCAAGCATTTTTAATAGCTAAGAAATAGACGCTCATACAGACACAGAGGCATGGATAGATCGCATTCATATAATCGCAGAGTCTTTAATAGACATTTTCACAAATGTATCCTTAATAATGTTAAGAGTTTCGTGATTTAAAATTTTCCATCTACATATTTTCATTTTATCAATTATGAAAACTGAAAATTTTAGTTTTTTTTCAAAGAAGTCGTACGTTTCGACACATCATAACATCGAACAATTTTAAACAGTTTATTTCTTACTGTTTTTGAATTTCTTCCATGTATCAATTCCGAAGCTGACAATTCTACTTACTACCTCGGCTATAATTGCTGCCTGCACATCTTCTTTGATTCCAAGCGGTTTATATGAATATAAGGTATATACATTTTTAGCTAGATTTTTGCAACGCACCTCATCCGTGTTATCTTACCCTACCCAAGGGACCTGATCAAATGATTAACAGGCTGAAATGAGAGTCAACTACACCCAAATTGGTGTAAATAAGTAAATGATGTTCATAATTATACTGAGAAGAATCAGTATTTGAAAAAATATTTTCCCTGTTGCGTAAAAGAAATATATGATTAAATCTGGACATTCTCTTTTCACAGTGTTTTTTTTTTTCCTTTTTGATATTTTCCTAAACCTATGTATCGATTTCTGCGAAACTTAGTTTGTTTATTGGTAAATCAAATATTTGTCATAGCCTAAACATACCAGCGCCATAACAGGTCGAAATAGGTCGTTCCGTGATAAATTAAATTACGCCTCAAGCAGTTCGCATTGGGTTATATGGGGGTATATTATATAAGCCAGGAGAGCTCTGAGCTCTCTATACAGATCCCTTGTGACTTTGTGAGCCGTCAGAGCTTAAACAAATAATCGATTTTCATAAGAGTGGGCGTGGCATGCAACCTTGCAGAAAGAAAACTTAAAGAAAATATGAAAGACAGCTACCTTCATGGCAAATTGAATCTGTTTAGCTCTGAAAAGTGCAGAGAATACTATGTGCATGTTCTATACAATGTAACAATACATTGTAACATTAATAATAAAATGAATTGAAAAGAAAGCAAATTAATGAACGAAAATCCTTAAAATCAAACCTCGAATATTAATTGCAATAACAATGGCTAATATGGCATAATATGTGTGTGTGTGTGTGTGTGTGAAAGGCGTGCAAGTATATTATGCATTTTATATTAAGAATTCATCGGGTTGTCAATTAAGAGATGCCAAGAGATAAACACAAAAACGGCGCCTCGACTTGACTGGAAACGACGACGACTTTCTGGGCAAGGCAGACAAGTAATGTAGGTAAACAAACAGACAGAGAGCGAGAGCAAGAGAGAGAGAGAAAGAGCGAAACAGACAGTGAGTGAAAGAGACAGTAGAAGTCTGTGCATTTTTGGCTGGGAAAATGCTTATAAATATTTCAGAAAATATGCGAAAACTTTAATGTTGAAGCAGAAAATGCCAGAGACGCTCATTGCAGCTGGCATTGGGGAATAGGTGGGCAGGGGGAGGTAAGACAGAGCTGGAGAGAAAAGAAAAGAGATAGCAAGTGAGAGAGAGACAGACTAAGAGCGGGCAGCAGTCAAATCCGCATTTGATTTGCATATTAAATACAAAATTGATGTTTTGTCTGTCTCTACCGCTCTCGCTCTCGCTCACTCTCCCTCTCTCTCACACACACGTTCGATAAAGCCAATAAAATGTGAGTTCAGTCTGCACTGCAATTGCCTTTTGTAATTTTAATTGATGCCAATTTGCTCGCTGCAGTTTCCCATTTATAAGTGCGGCCAGCGGAGTCGCAAACCGGAGGCAGGACGCAGGCAGAGGCCATTAACACATTTTAATCTGCTGCCGGCTGAGTTGGGTATTGGGGTTTGTGTGGTCGCTTGTCTGGGAGCAGCTGGGGGGAGCTGGGGCAGCGCTCTTAATCATCGGCATAAGCAATAATGGGAAGCAATTGCAGGCTGTCAAGCCAGGGCAGGGCCAGGCGGAGGGGAGTGGCAGAGGGAGGTCGCCTTTTGCTGCCAACGGAGGCAAACTTTTATTGCATTGCCATGTCAACAGCAGCAACAGCAAAAGCAGCAGCAGCAGCAGCAGCAGCAATCTGTGTGCGCTGCGTTGCACTTAAAATGCGAATTGTGGCACGAAATGAAGCTACTTTGTGCGATGCGACACGGCTACAGATACAGCTACATTTGCACATGCAGATACAGATACACAGATACAGCTGCACAGATACAGTTGCACAGATACAGCTACAGATACATTTACATTGCACGCCGTGCGACACGTTGCGGCGAGAGACAAGCTCAACTTGCTGTGCCCCTTACGTTCCCCCTTTCTCACTGTCTCTGCGTTTGCTGCACGCCTGCCACATTCAATTAGTGCAACAACATATCCTGCCACTGCTGCTGCTGCTGCTGCATCGTGCGAAAGAGCAACACGAGCAGCAGCAGCAACACTCGCCGAGCTACACTTAATTTTATTCATTTGACAGTTGCAACACACACGCACACACATTGAGAGAGAGACACACACACACACACACGCGCTGACTGCCACACACGTACGACAGCAATTAAGGTCACTCTTGCAACAGCAACAGCAACAACATTGGCAGCAACACGCGCCGCAACTTCAGCTGCAACTGCCGCATTTGCTGCTGCAATGTGAGCGAAATTATTTTTTAATTATGACATTTTATTGAGTGAACATTAATGCAAAATGCAGCAACAGCAACAACAATAACCATAAAATCCATGTAAATCGCAGAGAATAAGAGAGAGGGAGAGAGAGAGGGAGAGAGAGAGAGAACGAGCGACCGCTTAACAAAAGCGAAAAATGCGCCCATTGTTGCTGTTGTCGCAGGGTTGTCACCGCCCTCGCTGCCTGCTGCCTGCTGCCAGCTTTTTAATGAGCAGGTTAACAGGGCTGTTGTTGACGGGGTGTTGCAGCTGAAAACGGAAACAATTATGAAAAGCAAGAAATGAACACACACAGATGGTTGTTAATTTAGTCTTGGGGCATGCATCAAATCAAGATAAACGGGTTGTTCTCGAGACTATTCTCAGAAATAGCGAAATTTTAGTTGATTTGAAGTTCGATATTTAAGAAAAGTTAATTAGGGTCTTTGAAAAAATAGCTATAGTAAGTAATGTATAAGTTTAATGTCACATTAAGTAAAGGGGCTCTTAAACAAGCAAAAAAAAAAAATTGAATTTATTATATCATTATTTATAGATTTTAATAGCTAAATTAAGCTGCATATTTGAGTTAAAAACGATTATATTAAAAGATATCAAGCTGAAACTGTGGGATCGAAAAGTTTATGCCTACACCAAGTTTTTTGTGGCCTAACTAAAATTGCAGCACGCTGTTTCTCAATAAAATCAAATACGAAACTAAACAACAAACACATAATTATATATAGTCAGTAGCATGTTTGCAAACAAGCCTATCAATTAAGCTCCGAAATTTTTAGCTTAATTTTGAAATTTTGAATTTCCTTCGATTTTCTTCTAGGATATCAAGCTGAAACTTTAGATACACATATCATATATAGCTTTTATTTAAGAGCAACAAATTGCTTGAACCCTAACTAAAGTTGTAACTCTATTTGATAATGAAACAGCTTTATAAACAACTATGGATATATAGCTGTTTACAGTATATAAAGTATATTTATATATTATTAATCGTTTGAAATGAAGTTTAAATAGATAATTTCATAAGATAGCGGGCTCTCCAACCCTAACTAAATAAAACCCTATAAAACAGCATAATAAATGAAGAAATAAATGTATAGATAAATAAAACTGAACAGTCTGGTAAGTCTGCAACTCCTCCATTCACATAATGAATCCCCCTCCCCCCTTCCCCCGTCATATTGTTAGCAGTCATTGATATGGTATTTCTCATAGCTTGTTAAGGGTTATCGTTTTATTCTCCCTTTACCTACGCCTCTGCTTCTGCCACTGACCAAGCAAGGAATTCAATTTTGAGAATTGTCATTTAGTCATCGCTTCATCATGAATGTTGCACACATTTTCAATGACAGACAAAGAGTGGGAGAGAGAAGGAGAGAGATAGAGAGAGAGAGAGAGAGAGGGAGAGAGAGAAGGAGTATGAGTGGTAGAGAGAGTCGCATAAAAATTCCATAAATACGCTAATGAAACACATGGCCGGAACATTGGCAACCAGTGTGTAGCCAGAGTTGCCACCCCAACACACAAATACACCCTGCTCGCTCTCCCACACTCCCTCGCTCTCTCTCTCTCTCTCCCGCTCAGTCAGACTCAACGTGGGCACGACTGAGAAAGGATTCGCTTCGCTCTCTTGCTGTGCGCCTGTTACTTTCGTATGCACAGTGTGTGTGCAGGTGTGTGCTGGTGTGTGTGAGTGTTTGTGTGTACAGGTGTGTGTGTATGTGTGTGCGACTCTGTCTGGTGTCTATTTTAGCCATTTATGAAAGCATTTAACAAACACACATCATAAAAATTCAATTCGATTCTGTGTTTATGCCTATAGCTGTTTCGCTCGCTCAGTCTCTCTCTCTTTCTCTCTCTGTCTCAGTCTATGGCTTGATATTGCTTTTTAATTGCGGACCCAAGCGGAAATTGCTTTCACAGACACACACACACACACACTCATACAGAGACACGCTCGCACATTGCGGAAGTGCGTTGATTGCCCAAGCTGCTGCTGCAGATCGACTAAGAAATTGCAGTGCATTTTTTTGTTTCACCCCTTTGGGGGTCACCAACTGTGACCTTTCAACTGCAAGCTGCACTCGCTTCTCCCTACTTTATTTTCTTGCTCCTCCCGCGTCACTTGCGCCTTGCAATTTCTAATTGGAAACAGTTCCACTGTGCACAAACTACACACACACACACACTCACACGCAGGCACTCTCACGCCTTGCAGGCGCGCGCGCTCTCATTTAATATGAAAGTCACAGAATGTGAGCTAATTGAAAACACTTGCAATATTTATGAGCAGCGCAACATGTTGCCAAGGCACTTGACTGCTCGATGCGGCTGTGCAACATTGTTGCTCAACTAATAAAACAACAAAATGATTTTATTATAATGGATTTATAACGCAAGCCAAGAGCAAGCACAAGCACAAGCACAAGCACAAGCACACACACACACACACACACACACGCGAAGAGTACGACTGCGAGCGCAGCACAGACACACACACAGGCACAGCAAGAGTTCGCACGAGGCAGCCGACCGACCGCACGAACTGAGCCGAATGAACCGAGCCGAACCAACTGAGAGCACAAACACGCATACACACACACACATGCAAAGCAGTGCCAGTGCAGAGAGCGAACGAGAGTGAGTGAGTGGAGTGGAGTGAGAGCGAATGCAGTTTGAATTGAGACGCGAACACAGCGGCGGCAGCGACGGCGACGGCGACGGCAGTGGCAGTGCCAGAGTCCATTAAGCGCAATGTTGTTGTCATCATTTAATGCTTTTGTTGCTTATTGCGACTTGACAGCCTGTCGCCCTCTGCCTCACTCCCTCACTCCATCAGTCACTCTCTATGTGTGTGTGAGGGAACGAGAGCACAATTTAGCTTTGCGTGTGCGCATTTGTTTCTTATTGCGCTGGTTCACTGCCTCGTTGGGATTTGTGTGTCTGTGTCTGTGTCTGTGTCTGTGACTGTTTCTGAGTCTGCAGCCGCATAAAACGGGGGCCCCCACAGTGACGCCGGCAGCGACGCAGGCAGCGCAACGTTTGGCTTAAGTGGAGATATTTATAATAAGTTTATTTGCTTGTACTTTTTGTAGTTGTTGTTGTGCAGCAGTGTGCGCTTGGTGTCAGGGGGGGGGGGGGGAGGGGAGGATGTACAGCCTGGACACATGCTGCCAAGCTTGATCCTTGTGCAGCAACATGTTGCGCAGCTCGTTTGCCGCTATTCGCCATTCACATTCACAATCGCATTCGCAGTTGTAAATTGACGTTTTGCGTTAACGAGCGTCGTCGTCGTCGTCGTCGTCATCGTCATTGCTGAGCGTCGTTCTCGCGCTGTGCTCTTTCCATGCGTCTTCGCGTTTTGCGTGTTTTGTTGCCGTTTTGACTGCTTGTGTGTGTGTGCGGGTCCTAAGTAAGGCAATCGAATAAAGCATGCGACTGCGACTGCGACTGCGACCGCGAGTTTTGAATTCTCAAGTGCATGCAAAACTGTGCTGCGTCTTCAGCTGCAGCGACGGCGCGGCTGCATTATCTACGCCATCATCTGCCTAAGTACTTGTGCATATTCATCTAGTTATTTTTATACAACCACCCCTCTCTCCCCCCCTCTGGCGCATTCCTCTCTTAAATGAGTAAATCGCCGCCATTTGCAGTTGTTTTTGTTGCTGCTCTTATGGATTTTGCTAATGATGTTTGAATGTGGTTTTCGTTTCTCGCTTGGCTTTTGTTTTTGTTTCTCTCCCCTCTACCCTCCTCCACTCTCTTCCTGCAAGAGTTCATTGAGTTCGCGCTCGTCTCCAGCTGAAATACATCATTAATAATGAGAAAGCTGCGAGAGATTCCAAAATCAGCATCGAGTTACACGAGGTTGTTAAGTGGATTCCCCTCATCGGATTGTTCGTTCTTGAGCGTTTTTAATTGCGCGTTATGTAATCAATTAACCGATTTTAATAGCGCTTAATTAAGGCTAAAAACGAGTTGGGTATTGCTTTTCGCCTTTTTGCAGATTTAGGGGCATAACATATATGTACATATGATATGATAGATAAAGGGAACTTGAAACTGTTTCTTTTAGGTTACATTCAATTTAGCTTGCTTTTTTCTAGCTACTCATTCGTTAATAATAAATTAATAAACAATAAATTATCGTTAACATTGATACATATATGTAGTTTTCTATCTGATAATACTGTCTTAGACACTCGAAATAAATAAATAAAATATTTTAGATAACAATTATCCTGTTTCAATTTCTATAAAATATTTAAAAATAAATAAATAAAATAATTTTATTTATTACATGCTTAAAAATACTCAAAACTATTGATAGTATTTCTAAATTTATTGAATAATAACAGTCAATGAAGCTTGAGTAGACAATTTGCTCAACAAAAGGCAGTAAATTATCGATAGTATGCTTAAACTATCGCACAAATCGATTATACTTGTGCCTAACAAAAACAAAACTTGAAAGAAACAATTTGATAAATTAAAGTAATAAATTGTCGATAGACTATCGAAAGCATTGAGTGTTATAGCTACTATCGAAAGTATTTCTGCCTTATCGAAGTCAATGCCAGCAGGCAACAGTGCCGCAGACACTCAATTATCGATAAGCGTAATTATCGTTTACTATCGATATGCAGTGTTATGCGTTAAGCGTAATAATCGTTTACTATCGATATGCAGTGTTATGCGTTTAATTAACAAAATTACCGATTAGACCCAAGCAATCTATCGATAACACGCCGCACGACACAACGCTTATCGCAATCGCACACGCATTAAAATCGCATTTATCCCGTTATAACTCGCCCCGACTATCTATACTTGTCGCGCCTCACAGCACGGTCCACCCCGCCTCTCGTCCAGTTTAACGTTAATTTACGATGACTAATCGGTCTCTTATCGATAGCCTGTTACGCCTATTAATAGCAGCGTACACAACGCGCGCCCTTATTGTGCTCACATATGGCAAAAGTATGTACATGATTATTATGCTATATGCTATATGGTATACGGTATAGGGTACGTAGTACCGCATGGAATACTGCTTAGCTGACTAATTTATTTGCGACATCGAGAAGAAGAAAAAGAAAACACACAGAAAAACAGAAAAAATAACACACACACGAGCACAAAGCGTTCATTTGTGCGCGACCCGCCGCAAAGTTCTTGGGAAATGAAATCGAATACACCAAATGAATAGATTGCACAATTATGGCAAACTCGAGAAATACTTGCTATAAAATTGAAAACATTGAAAACAAAAAGACATCGAAGAAAAGCAGCGCTGGCTTATCGAAATAATTAATTAAATGCGAAATCCGAGCGAACAAAGGCGAAGGCGCAGGAGTTGAGCGCAAAATAAGCTGTTCTACTCAGCATCAGTGCTGCCGATTTGGCATTTTTTCCGCCAAATCTGATTTATATGGCGGGAAAAAATTAAGAACTGCGGGTAGCCGAAATTCTGCTACGCGAGCAATGATTTTAATATGAAATACACTTAAAATTTTATTTGTATCAATTATTTTTAGTTTTCTTTTCAAGTTTCTTAATTTTAGTCCCTATTATTAATTTTATTTTTAATTTAAGATAGCCTTTATTTGCTATTAATGTATTACAACATTTTTTATGTAATTTCCACAAATAATAAATTTTATTAAATATAATAAGCATTTTTTATAGAATTTCCACGATTTGTAATCTTGTTCTTTTCTAGATGTTTTTCTTTAAAAAAAATATGTTGGATTTTTCTATCTTTTCAGTATTGTCAAAATAAAAAGTTTTTTCGCTTATTTCCATCTCCTAATGTTTTATTATATTAGCTGTTTTATGCTATTTAATTAGAATAGACAAAACATTTTTTTGGGCTTTTTCTCGACAAAAATAAATAATTATTTTACTCTTAAGATTTTAGCTTTTATTTTACTTTTTACTAATAATGTGTTAGCTTTTCATTTTGAAAAATAATTTTTAAGCTTTTTTCCCGCTATAAACAGCCATTTTTCTCGCATAAGCTGACAGCACTGCGCAGCATTAATTAGCGCTAAATATCGCGACAGCAGCAACAACAAAGGCAGCGCTCCCATACAGGAGTCGCAGCATCCGCTGACGAGTTACTTAAGTACAGTATAACTCAATTATGGAGAATTAAAAACAAACTCGCTGTCGACATGAGCAGCAACAACAACAACAACAGAGGAGGAGGGGAAGGAGGCAATAAAACACATTTACAGCATATTTAATAAAGGCAGCACGAGCAGCAGCAGCAACAAGCTGCCAGAGCAGGCCAGCGCGCTGGCAACATGTTGCCAACATGTTGACGCGCAAGCAACAAACCATTTTATAAACTCAAGCAACATGTTGCGTACGCAGGCAGTCAGCAATTTATGAGCTGCAGCAACATGTTGCGGGCAACAACAATCAATTTATGAGTTCAGGCACACACACACACACACGCACAGCCACAATTAAGCCGTAATGCATGCGAGAATTTGTATATTCGGTGTGTGTGTGTGCGAGCGCGCGCGCTGCCAATGTATCTGCAGTTGTATCTGTATCTGTATCTGTAGCCTGTATCTGCGTCTGTATCTGTAGCTGTATCTGTGCCCTGTGAGAGCGCACCATAATTGTAATTATAGTAATATGTTTTATGATGGTTGCCTCGTTTAGCAGCAACCCCCACACAAACACAGACAGCCAGAACGGGCAGGCAGACAGACAGACAGACAGAGCGCGCGCGTCGCCGCCGTCGCTGCTGCGCTTGCTGGCCAAAATGTATCTAGATACATAATTGCCACATTCAGTCGTCGTTAAATAGTTGCACGGCGCAGTTCACAGCTAAAGCGGCAGCGGCAGCAGCAGCGACAGCAACAGTTTCCAATCGTCATCGTCGTCGTCGTCGTCGTCGTCTTTGCTGTTGTCAGCGTCGTCGTCGTCGTCCGCGTCGCCGTCGTCGTCGTCGTCGTTGCTCGTGCTTTATAGCACTCACTCAGAATTCGTTTAGAATCGCGCTGGCAACGTCGTGTTGTCGTTGCTCGTCGCTGTTCGTTCGGTTCGCTAAACGGGTGCGAAGCGTTTAACGCTTGCGACGGCAAAAGATACAATATCTGGCAAGTTTTGCCGGCTTATTAGTGTACGTAATTGATACGCGCATAAAAGATACAGCCGCGGCAGCAATCGCATGCAAGAGATACGGCAACAAATACACAAAGATACAAATCTATTCAACTAGCCTCCAAGGGACCCCCCGCCCCGCAGCGCAGCGCGACGTCGTGTGTGTGTGTGTGTACCCATTTAATTAGGTGTGTGTAACGGTAGCGCAGCAGTCACGCATGTGTAGTTGTAGTCCGCTGTCTCTGTCTCGGCCTGTGTTTGCGTGTGCGTGTGTATTTGAGTGTGTGCGTGTTGTTGTGCCGCTTTTGTATCCATTAGTCACACATGAAACTAATTAGCATTTCGCCGCTGTTTGTTATTGTCGCATTTGCTGGCTAAAAGAATCAGCAGCGCGCGAGATACAGATACAGATACACGTATACAGCCACAGATACGCGTATACAGCCGCAGATACAAATATAAAAGTATCTGCTGCGCCTATATTCATAATGTTTGCTGCCAGACTGCCAGATTCGCTTTGCGCCGTCGGCAAATTGGAAATTTATAAGCACGGCGACGGCAACAATTGATCAACAACAGCAGCAGCAGCAGCAGCTACAACAACAACAACAACTGGCAAAGCTGCCACAACAACAAACACTTGCGCTAACGGCGCTAATTGCTGCGCCGTCGTCGTCGTTGTATCTGACAGATACTTTTGCGCGGCAGTTCACACGCTTCAGACGCTGCGCTCAATTTGTCAATTGGGCAGCGCTGACAGCTTACGCAGTGCTACTCCTATACCCCTCGCTCTATACGCCCCTCTAGGCTTGGCAAAAGTTTTTTTTGAGAAAATGTGAAAAATTTCATTTTGGGAATAAACGATAAAAATGATTTCAATTACCCAATTAAATAATGTTGAGCTGTTTTTCATATGCCCGTGTGTGTGTGTGTGTGTGTGCATAAATATCTCAGCCATGTGTGTGAGTCAACTTTATGGCCAAAAACCAACGTGTGTGTGTGTGTGTACGCTCTTGCTCATTAATTACCCCACGTCGTTACGTTCGTTGTTGTTGTTGTTATTATTGCTGTATGCGCATGTTAATAACAACTTAAAAAATAAATAACTATGCAGCTGTGTGTGTGTGTGTGTGTGTGTGAAAATGCAGAAATTGCTTTATACCGACGAGAAAAGTTCAAGTTTTAATTGCCAAACAACAACGTAAACAATTAAATAAACGTAATTAATTTTTAAAAAACGGCAATATTATTTTTGCCCACTGTGCGACAGTGTGTGTGTGTGTGTGTGTTTGACCTGCATAATAAGCAGCTGTGTGTCTGGCTGCCCCGTTGCCCTGCCCACCCCACCAGAACCAACTTGTCTTTGCTTTTGCCATAAAAAGAAATTCGCGCATATCAATAAACAATAATTTCTTGTTGCTGCTTTTCTTGTTGTTTTGAAGAGGAATTTCAGAATATATTGAAATTTTATATAGCAGATAATCGAGTCATATCATCAGCTTGAGAATGCATGATATTCTATATAATTTGCACAACAAGTTTTGCATACAAATTCGAAACCGGATGCAATTACTGGTAATAATAAAATAAAGAGGAGAGAATATTATCGATAAAAATTGTTTGGAATGCTTGGAATGTGCTCATGTCTATAGAGTGTGATGACTATATCAATAGAGCTCTAAAGATATTATAAAAATTGTGTGATCTTCACTTACCCCAACATTATACATGACAAACACGTTGCCATAATTTTTCACTGCGCTGAAATCAATTATACATCAATTTAAAACTATATTTTGCTATAAAATATGTGCATTAAATTATGTGGCTTACCATAAAAGTATTCCGCAAAATATCGTACAAATTCGCCATAAAGTATTTCTTCAGCTGAAATAAATAATATATCATTAAAAACTGTAAATTTGCTCTAAAAAACGAGTGCATGTTTATAGATATCTAATGATCTCATATAAATTAGATGCTCTACACTTACCCGAAAATGATCCATAATAATATCGCACAAAAACTCTGCCATAATTCTCCCCGCAGCTGAAAACGGTATATATTTATAAACCATAAATTTGCTATAAAAATAAATGTATTTACATTTAAACCTAATTAGCATTAATCACTCCAATATTCAATTCAAACGCTAAACAATTTTATATACTATTTTTACACGAATTTGTATAATCTACATTGAAATAGCATTAATGGAATTTCAGCTTGTGATTCTGTAGAAGCTATAAAATTTATTGAACACACAAAATTTCCAAAAGCTTAACAAAATTCCCAAAATTCTTAAGAAATGAAAAATTTGCGCTCCCCATAAAACCGGAAGCTACTGCTTGCTCCCATAATTTGTATGGCACGTCTGTAGAGCGACAAAACATTTCGTTTTGTTCGGGCATCTCTCTCTCTCTCTCTCTCTCTCTCTGTCCTGCTTTCCGCTCTCTCTCTCTCCCTCCCATTTCGGGTAATTGCAACACATAAATAATGGCATCTACTATAAACCACATACCCTTTATAGTATAAATGTTAAGTGCATGCCAAATGCGATTTTAGAGCGAAAATTAAATACATTTAAATGCAGTTGACAGTTTAATTGAAAACCAGGCCGAGACCGAACGCGAAAGAGACGGCAAGCGAGGGAGAGGGGAAAAAGAGATGGCAGCAGCACAAAATTCATTTCAATTTCAATGCGTTTAATTGAATCAAAAACAGACAAAACACAATACGAAAAACGAAACGCAAAAAAAAATGAATTTGCCAGCAAATTAATTAAAAGTTAAACAAATTAGCCGAGCAACAACAACAACAACAAGAGGAGCAACAAAGCAACAACAAATTGTGTAACTAATGCAGAAAGTGCAGTTGCAAACAAAAAGGCAAAAACAATAATCAATAATTGTCAACGGCGACGAGGCTAATGAATTAATTACATTTCTTCTCGCTCTCTCTCTCTCTTGCGCACCCCCTGCTTGCTCTCACTTACTCTTTCTTTCATTTCGTCATTTCATCATTTTCTGTTTTATTTTTTTAATTACGATACGCAGATATTCGCCACGCTCGCGCTGTGAATTTAATTAGGCAAAGTGGATTAATTTGCGACTCGTTAGACTAATTAAGGATTATCGCCTAGTGAAAAAACCCGAAACGCTTAAGGATATGTGAAGCAACAACAGCAACGAGCGCGACCTTTACCAAGCTATAAATAGCGTGAAAAAAAATAAAGAAAGAACGTGAGAGAGAAAAAAAAACATTTAATTGGATTCCTGTTTCGCCTTCAACGTC
Organism: Zaprionus inermis; assembly: GCA_018151445.1. NCBI lineage: Eukaryota > Metazoa > Arthropoda > Insecta > Diptera > Drosophilidae > Zaprionus > Zaprionus inermis. The sequence continues at coordinate 2,129,197 of JAECXD010000674.1, read as the reverse complement.
AATTTTCCACTCATTTCCACTGAGGTAAGTGTCGGCTACACGAATAAAATCGAACCTGGGGGGGGGGAATCACATAATTTATTTTATAACGTTAACCTCACCAATATAGTGTAGTGATAGCACTACCCACCTATCTACCCTACAATGTTTAATCAGACAACGAATTACGGAGAAAAACATGTTTACCACATTCAATGGGGTCAACACAATTTGAACTATATTTTTACACTAAAAACTATGAATAAATCAAACAGTTGTATAAGAAATAATCAAATACTATCAAACTAAATGCAACTTAATAAACAAATTGAATTGTTATAAATTTAATTAGACGATTTTGAAGCATATCAAAATAAATCTTGAAGAAAATAATGGATTAAACTTATAGAAAGAATGAAGTGAATAAAAAAAAAAACAAAATATAAAAAAATCAATCCCATACACAAGAAACTTATATAAAAATTTAAAAAACTACGCAAAAATGCATACCAATATTTACTATATCATAAAACTCACAGATCCTGTAGATAAAGCAATTTCAGCTTAGTTAAATCTACTCAAATATTTATTGCAATAAAACAACTGCCAATTATTTGCCTCATCATATGCAAATCAACTATAAAACTGCCATAACACGTCTAAAATAATACGGCATGCAAGAAATATTTTTTTCCATTTTCGTTCAGAGACTTTTCGATATTGAAAAGCCGCAATAAAAATCTGTTTGACTTTGCCGTAAATGTTGTTATTATATATTTTTATTGTCACATTTAGTTGATGATTAATTTTAATTACCCTGCAATTTAGCTAGGTAATTGCGATTGCAATTGCAATTGTTGTTGCAGATGAGCGCAAACAATTGCGCCTTACGTCAGACGGCATGACAAATGCGGCCAGACACACACACCCACACACACACACGCAGCGAATTATTAATCAGAAACGCAGCGAAATGTGCAAAACTGCAGCAGTTTTTTTCCAATTGCAAATAAAACAAACTAAAACCAGAAAAACGACAGAAAAAAAGCAATAACAAAAGCGCAGGCGGCATCAATTGACGCTTGTCAATTAACAATTGACAGCTGCCAAAAGTGTCCTTGTGTAGTGCAGTGTAACTTATCGAACAAGCGACTACTATTTGGAAGCGAGAAATTCGTAATTGCAATCGTGTGGGGGGAGGGGGGTGCGGCACATCAAACGCAGCGGCAGCACGCAATCGATTCGAGAAACGATAATGATATCGTGGCCGCGAGATAACCGGCTATACTATTTGATATAGGGGTTGGTTCTACACTCTCCGGAAATCGCGTTAAAAGCATTTTATTTCAATTTTATATCAGGTTTTTTCTTTGATCGCAAGACTTGCCATAATAGTAATCGATAAATTTGCTATAAATTGCTATAAATCAGTTCTAAAATACATCCGATATCATGGCTGAGATAAGCATAGTTAGCTTGACAATCATTTACAACCTACAGTTGTATAAAGTTGTATATATAGTCAAGATAAAAGGCTAATTGTCTTTAAATTGATTTCTATAATTGCGTAAGCTGTTCTGAAACATATTTTAAACTAAATTTAAACCTATTTCAAACCTTTTTTCAACCTATTCAAATCAATTTTAAAACTCTTTTAAGCCTAATATAACCTATAGACAATTTGAATTATTCCAAACTTAATTGAAACATGTTTGAACCATTTTTAACCTATTTCCGCCCAATTTTAAACTAATTTTGAATTCAAACCTATTTTAACCTATTTGAAAACTCATTGACGCCAAAATTTAACACACTTAATTAAAACATATTTAAAAACTGATTGAAACCTATTTTAGCCCAATTTTAAACCTATTTTAAATTCAAAGATTTGTTAAAGCTGTTTTAACCTACTTAGACTTAAGTAAACCAACCCAGACTAACTTCACCAATTTCCGCTGCCTCAAAACACCCACAAATACTTCGGTATTCCCCATCGATACTAGCAATTTTGCCTCTTTGTTTCGCTCTAAATGGAACGATTTGCGCATTATTCATTATTCAAAAGGCACTTGTAGTCCCAATTACATTTGTGTAGGCCATAGATACACGTTCGTAAACAGTTTATTATTCATATGTACATTCACAGCTGTACTCATAGACCCCTTCCGCTCGCTCACTCTCTCACTCCATCTCTCTCTCTCTCTCTCTCTTTCTCGACTTCATTCTAACTGCCTCGAATTACACGTTTCTATCTTTATTAAATTGTTACTTGGCCTGCTTGCTTGATTTAATGAATTGATCGATTGACTGATTGATTAAACGATTGAGTAACTGACTAATTGACCAACCGTCCGATAGCTATGCGCCTGTGTAAACAAACTTCGAAACGGCAATTTACATTCCGCCGGTTGCCGATTACGCAAAAGCGCAAAAAGCATTTGCGACTCGTATTACTATCGTTAATCGCACTCGGCTTTTTCTTGCTAATAGTATGGCAAACAATAAAAATAAAGAATAATAAACAATTGCCGGCAAATCGATTCACATCAATTCAGCGCATTGCAAGCTTATGAAAACAGAATCAAAGCATATGTTTATTGCAATTGCGACACTTGACATTTTTAACTGCTGACTGGTAGGGTATAGACAATGCATATGCATAGGCTCAAGTGCAGGGTAGCTGGGTGCAGAAGGACGTGGTAACTCAAAGCACCGAGCCAAAGAGACGATAAATTCGTAGCACAATGCGCTTGTGGAATGTCGACAACCTGATACCCTGCCTTAGCTTCAGTTGAAACTTTTTGTTTCGGTTTTTAATAGCTTGAGGTGTCCATAAAAATGTCTGCGAGAGTATAGCAAAGCTGGGGAGAAATTCGAGAAATCTACAAAACAAGATCTTTGGATAGTTTGTAAACTCTGTTTCTAGCTCAAGTTATAAATGAGTTAAGAACGACCAGAACTGAATACAATCAGAATTTAAAAAACGTCACAGCATAAGATCTTAAAATTCTTAAATAGACTAGAAAAGTCTATAATAGTCTAGAAGTTCCAGTTCCAACTTCATATTAACAAAACGATTAACAAGCAGAAAAGGCATATAAAAAGCGAATAAACGTGCAAGGCAAAGCCCACTATAAAAAAGGGACAAGAGAACTAAAAAAAACTCACAACAAGACGTAAAGTCCCCTCTATTTAAAATGGTTAATTAGGCAGCAATAAGTACATTATAACGATTTAAAAAACTACTGAAAGATTCCCATGAAATTATGTTCAAGAAAAAAAAACAGATTGATAAGAAAATACGCAGAACAATTCCCTTACTTTGCGAATTTTATTATAAATTCAATAACAGTTTCGTTTATTAGGAAATTCTTATTATATTCCAATTCGATGCGGGTCGTCGTGTATTTTCCCTTTAATTTACTCAAAACGAATTAAGAGGGCATCGAATGTCGAGAGAATGGCAGACTTGACGATTGAAATTGTTGATTAGTCACGCAATATCGTATCGAAAGACCCCAAGCGAATTATAGCAACATGGAATGACAACAATTAGCTGTACAACGAGGCGACAAATAAAGTGATATAAATAATACATAATACACCCAAAAAAAGTGCTATAAAAACTGTATATCGAACACAGAAAATAAGTATGTATATGGTATATTTGTGATAATTTACAGACAATTTCTTGAGGCTTGCTTACCACAATTTGACAGTTGCTATAATTCTATAAAAAATATAACAATAGTGTTCTACACATAATCTATAATAAAATATATTTTTTATGTATACTTTTCATTGTAAACTTTTTGTTGCTATAATTCTGTAAAAAATATAACAATAGTGTTCTACACATAATCTATAATAAAATATATTTTTTATGTATACTTTTCATTGTAAACTTTTTCTTATAATCTAAATGTTTATCGAGGCATAACGTTGCCATAATCTTTATAAAAATATGCCCACTTTATTTATAGCAGCTCTAGATCTCAAACGCATGAAAGTAATAAAAATACAATCCGCATTTCACCTGAATGGTATAAAAAGAGAGAGAGAGATAGAGAGAAAGAACTTTCTACCACATGTCAATGTTATGTCGATTTTGAAATTCATGGGAATTCTCTAGAATTCCTTAATAAATTCCAAAAGCATCTTAAAGTTTAATCTTATGGGTTTTTCAAATTTTAACTGGACTATATTTTATACTATATAGTTCGAAAAGCATTTCATTGTGTATGCTCGCCTGTTTGTCTGTATCTCAGGAACTATAAGAGATAGGATCATCAAATTTTGTCATAATACTCGTGTGTATGGCAAGTTTGTTTTAGCCACACCCACTTCTGCCCTTGTAATTCAATCTGAAACCCATATTAGGCATAATTTTAAAGCTACGTAAGCTCTAAAAACGTGCAGAACTTATTTAAACAACTAGAAATATGATTGTACAGGTTCTCATTAGTTTTTATAGCATGCTATAGTAGTCGCACTTTGATTAGCTGTTCTCCTAATCAAAATGGATTCCGAGAAATCGCACAAATACACACAGGCACACGCAGAAACAGCGAGTGATAGAGAGAGAGGGAGAGCGAGCGAGATGGGGACACATTGGGTCCATCAGTTGATTGCTGCCGTCAGCCATTCATGCAGTCACTCACTCATTCACTCGTTCACTTACTCACTCAGTCACTCAGTCAGTCCGTCAGTTTGTCAATTCGTCTGTCTGTCATGCATTGAGTCAGTCACTTAAGCAGTCAATCGTCGCGCAGTTGTTGCTCGCTTGAAAAATGAAACTAATTAGCGGCCGCAGTCGCAGTCGCTGTTTGCGTCGTCGTCGCGGTCATCGTCACCGTCGCTGCTCGTTTCCATTCCAATCAATTGGAAAATTTGCATTTAGCAACGACGCTGGTAACAAGTCCATTTCGGAGTCGGTAAAAACAAATTAGAGCGCAGCATGACAAAAAGCAATCCAACAACAGTGTGCTGCGAGTGTGTATCTGTGGCTGCTACGTATCTGTGTATCTGTGAGTGAGTGTGTTTGTGCAGCAGCTAAGTAGCTGCGCAAGTACCTCAGAGTGTTTGCGGTTTGCGCTGCTGTGCGTTTAATTATGACTGTCAGTGTCTGTGTCTGCGCCACTCGCGTTTCTCACTTATCACAAACAAGTTTGCAATGCGGCCCGAAAATGCAGTCGAGCGGCTTCCGTGCTGCGCGGCCAAAATGTTATTTTAATTGAATCATTTTAGCCATCAAATCACACACACTCACACACACACACACGCAGACAGACACACACGGGCAGACCACAAGCCATGCCCCGCTTTGCCAGAGATCGCGTATATAGCATGCGCCATTGCATTCGAATTGCAATCAAAAATATATGCATATATGCATAAATGCATCTAGCTGCACTGAGAAAAAAACCATATATATATATATTGATTTGATCATAAAATGTGGCAAGGGGGTAGCATGCATAGTCAAAGTTTTAAGTTTTTAATTTGTTGTTGCAGAATTATTCTAGGGATCAAATCCTGAAGAGAATGTCAACTCCCGCGAACATCTGCTGATTTTTGAAGAAGTTGGGGTGTGGAAGGATTCTACAGAGGGTAGCATGCATTTTTAAAAAATTTTGACTATATAAAATTTTGACTATTAATATTATAATGCAAAATGAATCTAGGAAACAAATCCTAATGAAAATCTGATGATTTTTGAAGAAGTTATAGGCATGGAAAAGCTCTATAGGGACCTGAAGAGCTGATGCATTTTGCATATTTGTTACTAAAAACATCTCATCTTGGTTTTTGTGTCAGTGTACGCCTTTTGCACGCACAGATACACTGCATATTTTGTATTTAACTGTGCTGCCGGCGCTGCCAGTCAGACATCAAATCAAATTGAATAAACGCGGTCCATTACTCTCCCAGTGATTTTGCCAAATGACTTCATTTCATATCAATTAAGTTTATTGGGCCGCTGTGGCTGTACGAATGTATCTGTATGTGTGACTGTGCGAGTGTATCTGTAGCTGTCGCTGTGTGTGTGTGTATTGGCCTGAGTTTTTTATTAAAGCGGCACGGTCATATAAAAAAAACGCACGACGTACACACGAACTGCCCTGCCTTTTGCCCGTACGGAACGAACCTGAACCTGATTCATGCGCTTAATTGCTTTGGAGCGTGCGACGCTGCCTGCCGCTGCTGGCGCTCAGGCACAAAGCAACAAAAAGGTATGAAATCGAATTGTGCACAGCAAACACTCACACACACACACAATCGCAGGGAATATAACAAAAGTTATAAATGTTCCCTCTCTCACTCACTCTTTCTCTCTGCACCATGTGCAACACGCCACTTTCAATAACAAAAAAAAAAAAAACAGCGCTTTTTGACTGAGCTCGCGCAGCAAAAAAAACTCTAAAAAACACAAAAATTCCCTCTATAAAATATGCTGGAATCGCACTGCAAATGGGCCAAACGAAATTGAAAAACGCCGCAAGGGTATCAAATTATTTTGAACACGTTGTGAGAAAAGTTTTGTGACGGCGACAAATGAGATGAACAAACAATAGATACAGCCACAGATACAGATAAAGATACAGATAGCGCAGACGGAGAGTCGTAAAAAATCATTAACGGTCTCCCGGTCTTTTGACTACTGTGTTGCCAACAATATATTAACTAATTTCCAAGTATATTGTTTTCGAATTCAGCTCTTAAAATCTTTATAGCGCATACATAAAGCTTCTGCTTCTGCTTTTTTGCGTGCACTCCCACGCACTATACAGACTTTATTGGGGGCCCTGAATTAATTCCAAAACTCCGTTTACAGCCGCAACTTTCAAGCCTTCTATCGGGCCGTGCCCATTTATATACGTATATATATCTTTTTTTGCTTTTATAACCCAATTTAGTGACCCCAAAATGCAATTAAGTTTCGCTCGATAAAAATAGGCATTTTATGTGATTTTTTATCAGCAAGTCAAACGCCCACCCGCCCCCAAAAAACAATCAATCTTAGATATTGTCGCTCGCTCGTTCGTTCGTTAGTTGCTTTGGCTGATAAGAAACGACACCGCAATTAGATAGCTGCAGCGAAGATAAGCGAGTTACTTTTAATGAGTCCACTGGGACCGCTCATAAAAGACAGCGCGACTCACACACCACACACACACACAGTGTATTGCGGTCGGAGTTTCCAGAGAAATTTCATTTATGACTTGTTAATTAGTTGGGCAAACAATAAAGCAACAGCAACAATAATAACAAATATCGCGCAGCAAACAAAAGTTTTGAAATTTTGCGCCACAAACTTTGTTTAGCAACACTTGCGATTCTGATTGGCAACATTTTCAAATGTGTTGCATGCTTGCAAATTAAGTTGGCAAATCTAGATTAAGAGAGAGAGAGTCACAAAGAGCGCTCTTTTTCATAATGGCGTCCGTCTCTCTTGCAGTTCAAAAAAATTACAAATGGCGCTGCGTGCACAAAGCTAGGCTTCTAAAATTATGTTGGCAACAAGACTCGTTGAGCCAGTTGGCAATCATGCGAGCAGCGTGAAAAATAATTGATTGGCAACATAAATTTTATATACGATTGGCAATATTCTTATCAATATATGCATAGCAACAACACATTAGTTTTCAAAAATGCCGCTCAACATGCACAGTTGGCAACACTTTGTTCCCATCGCTTGGCAACTCTGCCGCAACAGCTGTGCGCACAAACAGCTGATCGAGCGCTTTTGCCGGCAAAACTTATGCACGCGGTCGTCAAGCGAGCGAAATAAACATAAAAATAATAAACAATGTGAAAATTCAATTCGATTTTTGTGTAACTTAGCAACCGACGAAGAGTTAACGGTGCCTTATGACGTTTACGTTTTCGTTTTACAGCTCAAATAAAAATCCGGCGCGCAGCAACAACTCGAAAATATTCCTAAAAAAAGAAAAAAAATAAATTGAAAATAAATTTCCAATTGCGTTTCTCTCTACGAAAACAAAGAAAATGAATTTCGATCTGGACACCAAAGCCATCTGCGCCGATCTGGAGTGCCACGAGCATCGCAAGCGCAGCGCCACGCTGCTCATGCTGCGCGATCAGTGCGAGCAGGCGCCGCCGAGTCTCAGCACCGACATCATTGCCGGCGACTTCGATGAACTGTATTTGCATCTGTTGAAATGCTATAGCGATCGTTTCGAGAGCGTACGCGATCGTGCCGTGCTCGCAGTGAGCGCATTCCTGGCACGCCTGCCTCCGCTCGATTTCCATTTGCTCAATGTGGTGACCACGCTGGCGGAGCGCATGGGACAAACGGAGACAATCGAAGGCAGCGAGGAGATACGTTTGCTGTATGTCGAACAACTGCATCTGATGCTAAGCAAATACGCCAAGATGGGCAACGTAGGCGTGTTCCGTGAATGTTATCCGCAGGTAGTGAAGGTACTAATCAAATCCATCAAGGATGACTTTGCCGCCGTGCAGCGTGAGGGTTGCGCCACACTCGTTGAACTGGCACGCGTTGCCGAAACCCACGATCTGCGTCCGTACACCGAATCGTTGGCCGTCGCCCTCTACGCCATGCTCAATCATCGCCATTCGGCGGCACGCATCGCGGCCATCGAGGCGCTGGGCCGAGTCAGTTTGCATCTGGATGCCAGTGGCGAGGGTATGAAACGTCTGATCTGCGAGGTGTCGCCTCTGCTGATGGACAACATGCCGCTGGTACGACGCGAGTGTGGCCGCATGGGCGTGCTAATGCTGCTCGAGCTGCCGGATCGCTACTCCTACTTCGAACGCATACTTCCGCTGGTACTGTGCTGCCTCAAGGATGAATCACCCTCGGTGCTGGTCGACATCCAACCGCAGTGGGAGAAATGCGGCGAGCAGTACTACCAGGAGAACGAGGCCGAGCTGTCGCAGCAGGAGATCTGTGATCATCAGGTAGAGAACTATCCGGACGGCGTCAAGCGGCCCACAATCGGTTGTCGCGGTCTCGTTCAGCGTGCATTGCGTCTGCTGCAGCTGATTGTGCGTGAGACGGGCGACTGGAAAGACAATGTGCGTCTACACTCGCTGAAACTGCTCTACCAGTTCGTCCTGCACGCCGAAAGCGCCATGACGGCCAAATTCTATGAGATCTATCCGCAGGTATCGATCGCATGCTGTGATGTTGAACTGCTGGTCCGTAAGGAGGCCAAGAAAGTTGCCGATCTGCTGGGACGCTTGCTCTGCTATCAGGCCTGGATCGAGCACGGTTTCGATGGCCTCGAGCGCAATGCACGCGAATCGTTTCTCTGTTGCTTCTACTACATGTTCACCGCGTCGCTGGGCGGCAGCTTTAATCATCTGCAGCGCTTGTGTCAATTGCTCCGAAGCTCCGATTTCTCGCACACCCTCAAACCGGGATTCCAGTTATATATACTAAAAACACTGGACACGGTGATAGATAAGATGCCCAAGGTCACTGCCAGCATGGAGGAACTGCAGCAGCTCTACGAGCACATCTATGTGACCAGCATGAAAGTAATGGCGCTCTCCTACTCACTGGACAGCGAGAACAAGAAGCTGGTTAATCATGGTCAGAGAATACTCAAACGTGTTGTCCAGCTGGAGGAAACAACGCTGGCAACGCTACACGAACGTTGGTTCGCTCTGGTCCTTTCCGAAGTGGATAATCTTGATGCCGTGCTCGACGAGAATGCCGAGCCTGTGCTGATGCTCCACGGTCTCATTCATTTGGCACAACTACGTGCCAGCTATTTTGGCCAGCTGATCGAGAAGATCAAGGTAGTCTTCAAGCATTGTAGCGAGAGCGCACAGGTGCGCATCTTTAGCGTGCTGTCGATCGCTGCGCTCACCTGGTCGGATACAATGCGTGTGGATCGCGAGCAGAGCACACAACTGCTGAGCTCGTTCGTCACAGAAATTGTCGAGTCGCATTTGCAATGGCGTGCTGGCGCCAGTTGCGAGGCAATGCGTTCCATGGCCATGGCCACGTTATGCGCCGTTGCACAGAGCGCAGGCGAGGAGGCGCACGAGGTGCTGCCCGCCATGGCCAAGTATATGCCAAGCCTGCTCGAGGATCGCAATGCGACCACACGCCTCTATGCCATCAAGGCCATGTGCCATTTTCAGCGCATGTCCGTGGAGGATTTCAAGCCGTTGGCCTATGCCACCATGCAACGCATGGATGATCCATTGTCGAGCATACGCGTAATAGCGGCAAATCTTGTGAGTAAACTGCGTCCGCTGTTCAAGGACGAGCGAGAGACGGGCGAGCCGGTGTCGGCGGAGGAGGCGCAATATGAACGTGACGTCTGGGAACAGTTTATAGCACGTGCCATGGATTTGCTGTTGCTCTACCACGAAAGTCCCGAGAAGGAAATGCAGGCGGCAGCACAGAGATCGCTTATTGAACTGGCCAAAATGCATCCCGCGTCATGGGAGGAACGCTACAAGCGTGCGCTGTCTACGGCACGACGCAGGGAGGAGCTGGTTGAGCTATACGCCAAAATGGACATCAAACCGGAGGCGGAAAAGCCGAAGAAAACAGAGACAGACGTCGGAGTAGAGACAAAGACAAATCTAGAACTGGAAACGAAGGAAGACAGGGAGACTGATCTGGCCGCGCAATCGGACATGGAGGAACGGAAGCAGAAGAAGCTGGATACGAAGGAGAAAACAGAGACAGACCTAGCATAAAAGCTAGGAAAGGAAGAGAATATACCGACGGCGGAAGAGCAGATGAAGCACGCCGAGAATACCGGGTCTAACCCGCCGACGTCGATGGATTTAGACCCGGAGCCGCAGACGAACTCAAAGGATTAAGCTCAAATATTCGGCATAATTAATTTCTAAGCATTTTACCAAGTAATTTTCAAGAATTCAAATTGGTTTTTCGATACGATTAAGCGATCAACCGTTTGCTAGCCGATTGATTAATCGCCCAATCAGTCGAGCACTAAAACAAAAAAGAATCCAAAAAATATTGTAAACACATCCAAGAAGTTTTTACACGAAATTCGCATTCAAAATTGAAACTAAAAGGGGCATTAAAGCATTTCCAAATCATGCAAAATTGTTGTTTATTTTTCCCCACTTTACCAATTTTTCTTTTGATGAATTCTCGCGCATTCGTCTAACGAATTACGGCTATAATAAACACGATTTCTGACCGAGCCGAAACAAACAGAATTATTGCCAGGCAGCGAACCGCGTTAAAGTGCAAATAAATCTTGAGAAATGGGGTCTATTTGCCGCACGACGAATGCCTGAAGAGTTCAGGAAATAATTATGATATATTTAAGAGTACGGAAAGAATAATTCAATTAATTAAGAACCAAAATAGAGGAATCCATTTAGACTTACCATATGGTATGATTCTGTTCCAATTTATACAAGTCTTATAACATACAAATTTTGATTTGTTCTGAAAATTAACGATATTACAAATTACAAATCTTATTTTATTGATTTGTGTTATATGCTTTATAGGAAGAAAGACAAGCTTCGATTGCATTACGCTTTTTTAATAAACCGTTGCAATATACAAATAATATAGAATATTGTTTACTCTTTTGTCCACAAAACCCGCGCCCATTGATTTAAGTCTGATTACAAAATTAAATAAATCTAATTTAAATAAAAACAAATATTTTCCCTTTTCAATACAAGCCTTTTCTCTTTTAATGCTTTCGAAATATAATCAAAATGAATACCGTTACTCTTCTCAAAAAATATTTAGAAAGGAGTTTTTCAAAAACTTTTGACAATTGCACTGGTATCTCACGATTTATATTAGGTATGGGAGTTGGACGTATGGATACATCATCAATCGCTTCTGCAACTCACTTACAAGACATGAAGGTGTTACATATAGAAAATAATACCAAAACTTACTTGCAGTTAAAAAAACTGCCAGAATAATTAATAACTTAATTTCGTTAGTTTTAACAATTGTTCCATTCGCAGCGATCAAACGACTATTGTGACATTGGACGGCAACGAAATATATATGTAGATAAATATATTGCACTGCAATTATGACGGGTTTTATCGAGGCAGTTACTGTTGTCATTTAATCCACACTCGATGGTATAATTAACATTGATATGGAACGTACTAAATTAACCCTTGTGCTAGTACGCCTTGTTACCAAAAACGTTGAATCATTTTGTTTTAAGCCAGATTTGATTGATATTATTAGATTATAGATTATAGTATGCAAGTATATTGTAGTATCTAATTTGACACAGTTTTCTTTGCGAATGGAAAACAATTTGACTAATTAAGCAAAACGTACAAGTTTCTAATTAAAATACGCTTCGAAAAGACAAGGAAAGCAGGCGGAAAATAGTTAGAGAGTCAGAGAAAACGGGAGCTGAGGGTCTTCCTCTTTTTAAATGACGTAAAGGCGCTACAAGCACGCACACTCTCTCGCACAACATATGGGTGGAAATTTTATGTGCGCTTAATTGCCATCAAATGAGCGTAGTAAGAGTGTGAGTGTGACTGTGTATGTGTGTGTGTGTGACTGTGTATGTGTGTGTGTGTGACTGTGTATGTGTGTGTGTGTGACTGTGTATGTGTGTGTGTGTGACTGTGTATGTGTGTGTGTGCAAACACATCTAAATGACTAACTGTAAATAAATGAAACCGCCACACACAAACACATATCCTTGATGTGCACTTAATTAATTGCATTTGCTTTTTGGCCAAGCTAATTAAAAACACGCTATGCCAACTTGGCAAATTTTAATTGCCAACAACAAAAGTTCGAATCCGTATGCTCAAGATTAGTTTTAATTCTCATTTACAGTTATAGGATCCTAGGCTACTAAGATCATGAATATATTGATTCAATGTGGAATAAAAGTATAGGAAATATCCCAAACATTCCGTAACAGTTTTTCTCACTGAAATAGGTCGAATTAGGTCTTTTAAGAGATTAATGTAGGACTATCATATATGTATAGCTTATAAAATACCATACCCTTACAGTAGTTCTCACTGCAATAGGTCGAGTTTGTTGGTTTATGCTTATTCTAGTTAAATTTTAGAAATCAAAGTTAAACAATCGAAAAAATTCAAATAAACCCCATAAATATTTTATTATTTATCATAATTTCCGAATACTCGGTTTTAGTTACTATTACTATGGCATATTTAAAAATATAAAATCATTTAATGGTTAAATAATCATTATATGCAATTTAATATCATGCTAGCTCAAGAAACTACTCTAGAAATCTCAAAAAGTCACACTACAGTACAACTAAGATGTCCCAGCAACATCGATACTTAGTGGGCGGCAGAGGCGTGGCATGTTGGATTATCATTATTGTTTGAGTGAAGCTCATTTAACTAATTATGCCGCACTCCAACTTCAAAGCCTTAGCGCCTCAACGACGGGATGCAACACAAGAGCGTGGCTCGTCGACTGTACGTTTAATTAATCCTTTACAGACGGTGCACACCCACACACCCGCCCAGTCAGCCGGCCAGAGAGCCAGACTGACTGAGCCAATAAACAGTTATAAATGCGAGGCAGACAGTCAGTCCTCAAGCGAAGACGACTTCATTGTCCTCGCGCCCATCTTCGCCAGCATTTAGCTGTCTCCTTGGGGCGCACAAATTAAATGCTACATTCAATGCCATTTCGAAATCAGCTCGAGTGCTGCCGACCCCAGGCGGGCGTGAGATGGGAGAGGAGTTGGTTGGGTGGAGGCGTGGCACTCGGAAAGTTGGAAAAACGCCTGACTTGCCCGACTTCTGCCGCAATTGAATTTTGCTAGGACGCCCTAACCCATTGCTAAAATGAATAAAAAGTGGAGAGTAGAGAGAAAAGAATGAGATGGAGAGAGAGAGAGAGAGATACCCTGTAGAGCAAAGTTGCACGTATAACGAGATGATGCTACCCTTAAGGCATTAGAAATTAGATTAGATATGTGCTTTTATTTTAAATGCCAATCTACCGCACTTTGCCAGTGCCTTTTACAGGGTATTTTCCATGCAAAGAAACCGCATGCTCTGCCTTTTTTTTTGCAATTCGAAAATTACTTTCATTACACTCGGCAACAAAAAAAAGTCATTTAAATTTTACATCAACTTATCCGTCTGCATATTATTTGTGTTTCTTTTTATTCTCCGTCTCTCTCTCTCTCTCTCTCTCGCCCCACCCATCCTCGTAAATTTTTCCACTCGGCTGACTAAACACAAAAATCTGGCTTAGGTCTGACCCATTTTTACGTTGAAAATTCTATGAGATTAACTGAAAACAGCCCTGATCTTTCAGGCTCGTATTCACGTTGCTAAGCAAACTTTTCATAATGAGAGCAGCAGGCAAGGACGGGCCGCAGGGCTGGCCAAGAGCGCATCTCGTCTCTCTAATTGAGCTACTTTTGTTGCGTTAACAGAGTTGGCCCCTATCAATTACCAGAAATGGCCAAATACAGAGATGCATGATGCAAGATTCAATAAAATAGCAAATAGCTAGATTTGGCTTGAAAAACTCTAAAGCGACAACACTGCAGCATCCAGCTCGTTTTAACAGTTTTAAATTGCAACGTCAACTTCGCTTGGCTGCAAACTGACGTCTGCTTCTCCCGCTCTCGCTCTGCCGCGCCCTCTATTTGTCGTTTGTTATACAACACACACACATATGCGTATGAGCGAAATTAGTCAACGTAACAATTAATCCTGCGTAGCCGTGGCAACACTTGTATAACAATACCCACCCCCCTCTCTCACACTCTCTCTCACACACTGTACAACCATGAACAGTAATTAAATACGCTCAGCTCTTTCTCTCTCTCGTCCTCACTCTCTGCTCTATCAGCTTTAGTTCGCGTCTTGGCCGAAAAGTTTGAGTGGCGCGCGCTGAGCAATTAGGTTGCACAGGGTTGCCAATAAAAATGAACACCGGCGCGCCGCTGCCGCTGCTGCTCTGCTACTGTTGTCATCGTTACGTAGTTTAGGAAAGGAAGAAAGCGAGGGGGGGGGGGACGTGCGCTTCATTTGCCGTAACGCCGCTTAGTTCCACTCAAATGCTTAATTATAATTAAGTTTCATGTACACGTAGAACGTAGAAGGAAACTGTCTCCTGCTTGTCTTCTGCAGAACGCGGCTGCTGGCAGCTTCCTGGCGCAGCACTCCAAATAAAATACAAATAATCTTTTGACTCTCTCTCGCTCTCGCCTCGTCCCCAGCTTTTTCTCCCGCATCATTCTCACACTTCTCTGCCACTTCTTGTTTTCGCTGCCTGCGCAAAAAAAAGGGTTGCTTGGAGTGGGCGCCGCAGCCGCTTCGCTCGTTTGGCGTTGTTTTAATTACGTCTTAATGTCGACGCATAAACGCAGCTTGACGCTCGCTCTCTCTCTCTTTCTCTCGCTCTCCCCACACGGTTCAATGCTCCAGAGTTGTGCGTATCAATTCGGCGTTAATTGCTCGCCTGCTACGAATTGTGTGCCAGAGTAGTCGTAGTGCAGTTAATGTGAAAGTTAAGTGGCGGCCAGAAGGAAAAGAAAGGAAAAGGCCAAAGCAGAAACAGAAACAGAAGACGAAGACGAAGGCAACTTAAAGCGGATAAGCAGCGAAGGCGCGAAAGCCATTTTGGCAACGTTTTTATTGATTTTTGCACGTAGTAGGAAGGCGCAGAGTAGTATGAGAGATATGGCAGCCCTTGCTAATGAGCACAGTGGTGCGAGCTACGATTGAAAAGGCAATAAATTATTGAAATGACACTTTATATGATAACAATTTATATAAACACGTTTATTTTTTAAACACACACACACACGCACTTTAATGCTTAATTACTGCTCTACACTTTGCTGCAAACTGTGCCCACTGTGCAGCCTGGCGTCTTTCGCACATTGTGTGCGGGTTTAATTATGAGAGATTGCCAGACAATGACGAAGACGTAGACGACAATCGAGTCTGAATCTGGCAGTATGTAACTGACTAACTACATAACGGAAGCCGTGCACAAGGAGCATGTGGCATGTGGCAAGTGGCAAGTGACACTCACTCTGCCTGCCAGCAGCCTGAGACGACTATGTATCATTATTATGATGCCTCTTGCGCGAGAGAGTGTTTATTTTTGGCTGCCAGCAGCAGTTTTATTTTTTTTTTCTTCTTTTCGCTCTGCTCTTCTTCTTTATTAATGCGTCCGTTAATGTTGTCAGACGCTCTCATTACAGTTGTCCGACAGAGACAGCGACAGCGACTGCGACTGCGACTGCGAGAGCGATGGGCGCAGCATTGGCATTAATTAAGCATGTTTGACTGTGAATGTCAACAGCAGCAGCAGCAGCAACTGCGCTCACTCCTCTGCCGCGCTCTCTCACTCTCTCTGCCTCTCTGGCTTTGCGTACGTGTGTGTTGACAGGCAGCCAGTCCGTGTGCGTGTGTGTGCGTGTGCGAGTGTCAGTTTACTTTGCCGCGGCGCACGCGGGCAACGTAATTAAGTGACGCAAGTCAATTTATTTTGCAATTAATCATTAATTTATGCGTACGGAAGTATAATTGACTCATATTTCAGCACAGATGCGAAAGAGCGAGAATCAGAGTAAGAGTAACCCGAGAGAGAGCGAGAGCGAGCGAGTGAGTGACAGTGGAAGTGCGCCGCAATCGCAGCTTACAAAATCTTATCATATTTCAAATTGGAATTGGAATTGGCCCGTTGTCGAGAAGGTAACGGGACGAGGCAGACAAACCGTCTGGCAAGACTCGAGTCTGCTGATTATAATTGAATTGTTTACGATTTAAACAACTCAACTAAATACAACAATTCTTCTCACGCTGATTAGCCAGAGTGATTAAATTAATTATTTATAAGGTTGCGTTGATAAGGTGTTCTCGGAAATCAGACACTATTTGTTTTACAGTTGAACTGTGAACTTGTCAGCATCTGTTTGCAATAAATAATAAGTTTACATTTATTTTAAACTCATTCTTATCAGTTTTCAATTTTCTTTCTCTTTCTGCTGCCCGCTTGCTCTTCCTAAATGTATATTTACTTGTGAAACCTGTTAAATTATCCTTTACATTTGCGAGCTGTTCTATTGTATTTATAAATATTTATTTGGTATTCTATTCTTTAGAAAAGCAGACTTTTATTTGGTAAACCTTTTAATTTCCAAATATGTTAAGTATCACACCCTTAACTTTTTTAAAATATTTCTGCTTCATGTTTCTGATCCTCCATGTCCTACAAAAGAGTTACCGAGCCTAAATAAGTCTAGTTTATTTAAAAAATATATAACAAATAACTCTTCTTCCCGTTTTTTAACTGCTCGTTTAAATTGTTACGTATTGAAAAACGCAACCGCTTGGGAATCGTAACCCTTGGTGTATGCTTCAACTGACAACAAATTAAATGTCGCAAGAGTCAATAAATAAATTACAAATTAAAATCGAATATAGAAAAAATAGACTACACGACTTGGGTATACCCTGCAAATAAAAAACACAGACAACAAATACGGCAATTTCCATAAATATTTTCATGCATTTTTACAGACATGCCGATTGTATTTAAACTCTATCCCTTCCCTACATATTCATACCGGACCGGAGTTATCCGGTTAAATTTGCTTTTAAATACTTGCGCTTTTGGGTCGCGCATATTTTATGAAATTTCCTGAATAATTTATCGTACACAGCACAGCAAAACGATTGATTGATGGCAACGAGAGCGAATGAATGAATGGGTTGATGGTAGAAGGTGGGGGGGGAAGAAATGAATAACTGATGGCATCTGTGCATTATGAATGAATTGAATGCACTCGCTGTGACTTGCATTCATTTTGCAATTAAGTGCAAATATGTCAATATGTTCAGTTGATTTTCGGAAAGGGAAATTAGCGACACTTGAGCTCGATTAAAATGCAATTTGCAAGTGTTTGTAAGAATTGCTGACATATTTTATAATAATATTCAACAAATTACAAATATATAAATTATATGTCAATTATAATCTACTGTGCCCTTTGAAACTGTATACACATTTATTAATATGTTGTTCTAATAATACTTTATACGATAATATCAAATTGAGCGATATGTCAGAGCATATCTTATCTGGTAGAGAGTACAGTAATCGCTTGGGAAGAACTCTGTCTTTATAGCGCATTATTTTTGTTCAGTGGGGCCAAAGCAAGGAACTTATTCTTCATTGAGCAATAAAGTTGAGCAGAATTTAGTCTTTATAGATTATAATATCAGCAGGTTTATCTAGTAAAGTTTTTATTCTTTATATAAAATAATACTAGCTTGAATTCCGTAGTAAATCCGTTAAAAGATTCATAATTTTAATTTTCCCGCCTCCGAGTGTAATATTCACATTATTTCCCACTCTCTCTCTCACTCTCACCCAGTATTAAGAATGACAAACCCAAATCAGAATGTCAAATATTTTTAATTAAAAACGTTCAGCTTAATCCATGCTATCGAGCGCACACTGTACTGCAGGCTTATCTATGTTATGTCAGCAGCAAAAACTCTAGGGGTACTACGTGCGGGGATACTACAGGGTATGCGTGTTGTGTAGCCAAGGGACGTCGCCCGCTGCGTATCAAATCACATCAAATTATGCTGATGACCTAGGAATTCTTTCGGGCACTTTTTCATTACTGTAGCCGGGCGCACTCATTTAAAATATCATCAATCACAGACCCGTTAGTTAATTGCGGGCAATTGTGTGCGTGTATGTCCAACTAATGGACAAGGCAAGGCGAATAAGCAAAAAGCCCAAAAGAGGAATGAGAACGAGAGTGCGCAAAAGAAACGAAAAACGTTTAAAATTCAAAATAAAGCTTAAGCACGCCAAGTTCGGTCAAGTTGGGGGCACCAAATTGGCCACCGAAAAGTTCAAGTGAAATAAGCCATGACAGGCCACGCCTACCCATAGCCATGCCTCTGGCTCAGCCCACTGCAAAGTGGCCTCTTAAATAAGAGTAGGAAAAAGTTTGAACTTTGCTTTGAACGCGCGCACTTTGCTCGCTTGAAGTGAAGAAATCAAAAAAATGAAGAAAAATCTATGAAAAATTATGACAGGAAACGTTTGCAACGGAAATGAGGCGAACGTTACTTCCGGCTTTGGCTTTGGCTCTGCTGCTGCTGCTGCTGACTTCGCTTTGCCAACAACAACAACAAGCAGAATGGCGGCGTAATTAGCTGACATTTTGCTGCTAATGAGCTGACTAAATCGGGCTCAACAGTTGCACAACTGTTGACTACTACGCACGCAAAGACCTTTTTCAATTTCTATTACGATTTAACCTTCGCTCCCGCACTGCCTCTGCTCCCACCCTCTCCCTCTCATTTTCATTCCCCTGCCCAACTTCTGTCGAATTGCGACTCGCAAAATTGCGCAGCATTTGTAATCTGTCTTTGATTTATATAACGATTTCCGCTTAAAGATGCGAAGGCAACCAGGGTTAGAGCGAAAGAGAGAGAGAGAGAGAGATTTAGCTGCAAACGCAGTTGACGTTTGTCTGACTCGTTCCACGCCTTTCTTGCCTGCCTGCCTGCTTGCTGCCGCCCTCGCTGCCACTCAGCAGCTTTATGTGCTGACTTGACAATAATAGCATACACAGCAAGGAAGAGGGAGAGAGAGAGAAAGTCAGCAGCGCTGCGAAGGACGTGCTGCTGCTTGCTGAGTTTCGGGGCGCCTGGCCGTGGCAGCACAATGACATGAATTCAATATAATAAATAAAATATAATGCTGTCAATAAAAATAAGTAAATACTTGAGCGCACCCAAGCGAGGGTTGCCTCATGATTTCATAATGTGATAGGGTTGCTTCCACTTGAAAACTTTAAAATATTTACTTAAGTCAAGATTTAACTCCATAAACGCAAATAAATAACTTCTATGAATGTAGACTACAAACATAAATATGCTAGCCTCAAAAGTATGCGTAAATACCGTATTTTATTGATTTACATGTGCGTAAGAAGGCGTGGCAAGTTACTAAAACAAGCTTGCAGTACAGACACATATTTTGTAAAAATTAAAGGACTCTAGCTTTTAAATTCTCTATGATCTAGGCGTTCATACAGACCAACAGTAATAACTGATAGACTCGTCTGTTGATGTTTCCTTAAATATTTAAGGTTCTACACAATCGACAACACTTTTTTCAAATCTATGTTCTAGAACATTTATTTTAATATATTATTTATATACTGTAAAGCAATACAGCTTAAAAGACTTTATGAAAAGATAAAAAACAAAAATATTTATATTTCAATATTTTTACTAAATTTAGCTAGCACCCTATGACTAATTAAATTCCCCTCCCAACTCTTAGCTTAGTACAACAAAATCGGCTACTTACAGTCCACAACAGTCGCAGCGACCCTCGCTCTAAGCATAGCACATAGTCAGCGCGTAAATAATCATTGCTTTAAGCTCCGTGGGGGAAATTCTGTCCAAAAATCTTAAATGCCGCACTCAAAATAGCTTCATAATGTTTGTGTGCGCTTCAGATTTGGCCACGCAACACGAATGCTGACTGCGTGTGTGTGTAAGTGAGTGTTGTGTGTGTGTGCGTGTGTGGCATGGCCCCGTGCCGTGGCATGCCGTCAGCTGCAGCTTCAACGTGGGCCAAGGCACCTTATGAAATAACACAAAAGCAAGAAAGTAACTGAAAAGTATTGCGCTTTGCAGTTACAGGCTGACAGCTTGACGGGTTACGGGTGAGCGGGAAGCGAGGAGCGTGCTGGGAAACAGCTTGTCGGTTTGCTCGGGTTGTTAGCCTGACTGGCTCTCACCTACTATGTAAGCTGCGTATGTGTTATCCTCAGCCATACAATGCAAGTCCCGTTTTGCCAGAGTATTAAGAAATTCACAAATCAGGTGGAAACATGTCTGAAATAACATTTTGGAAATAATGTGCAGAGAACGATCAGGTATGGTATTACACTATACGAAAGTAAAGGTTTAGCTAACTTCAAATTGAGTACTTGATTTAGGTGGCTGCCAAATTGTTGACTTAACCGGGATATGTTGCAAAAGGGTGTTCCAACTATCGCCAAGACTTATACAAAGAATGAAGAGGCATAACTTTAAGTTCTCACATGAATGAATCAGTTATACATCAAGTTTCTGCTCTCGTCGACTCCAGCTTGACTTTCCAATTCAGCTTCAATGGATTTTTCCGGATTATCTCAATTCTTTTCATGTTTGTTCTTATGATCCGTTGGCAAAGTATCAATAGGTCAGCTAAAACGAATTGTATGATTAATTTGTTAGAAGTTTTGTATAAAGAAGCTGGCTCACTCATCCTCTTCCTCCTCGCACTTCATATTGGCAGTAGTCCCTGCTATTCTCGTTCTTGTTTGTTAACCCATCTCTCTTCAGATCTGTGTCATGCGCCTTCAGAGTTCTTTTTCTAAATAAAATAAGTGTTATATGGTTTATTGATAGAGTTTTTCTCTTAATACTTACAATCGAAAACTTCTGAAGTTTGCAGTTCTCGAGCGTGTTTCTTATACTGCGTATCAGCAGTTTCCAGAGTTGTAAGCAGCGCAACATATCTTAGAGAAAAAAAGATGGAGCGCATTAAGATAATGTAATTATATTATAATATTTTCTGCATTAGGTTAGATTGTTCTAATTGAATATTTATGAATACATTTAAATGCATTTCAAATTTAATAGCAGTGATTTGTAGATACTCAGCCCATTATTTGCCGCCCCTTTCAATACTCTTCCTTGCAAGTTGCGAGTTTTTATCGACAACAACAACAGCTGAGTGCACTCATTGCCTGTGCTTATGATTTATTTATGCGAATGTACGAGCATGCGAGTGGGAGCGAGACGACTGTCATTTGCTCGAACACGAACAAAATGCAGCAAAGCGAGCGCAAACTGACAGACAGACGGACAGCAAGAGGAGCATACAAAAAAGAAGAGCAAAAAACCGATGCAAACTCCAATGGGAAAGTGGAAAGTGAAGGAAAGGGTATGTAGGGGTAGGGAGGGGGCAGGGCAGACGACTCAACTTGTTTACGAGCATTTCGCAGTGTGGCATTGGCTTTGATCGAGTTGTCAGTGCGTTGGGCTTGCCAACTTTTGCCTTAAAGTTTAAACTAATTCAATTTTCCCAGTTGTGTGTGTCGGTCACGAACTTGTTAACCCAATTTGCAATCGAGCGTGATAGCAGGAGGAGAAACAAAAGGCACAACAACAACAACAGCCACAGTATATTCCGTTAGAGAGCAAAAGTTTCGATTGGAAGGCGAGAGCAGAAAAAAGAAAGAACAGAACAGAGAGAGGGCTTCTGCAATTGTTGCATGTAAGCAGAGACAAGTAATTTTGTGTAGAAAATTAAAACAATTAAAACAAGAAGCAGGCGGCAAAAAGGGGCAAGAACAATGCGGCAAGACATGCGAGACGCAAGACACACGACACACAACTCTGCGCATGACACAGGTAAATTCATTAAAGTTGTCAACCATAAGCACAGACACACACATGCACGCACGCACGGGTACACGCACACACACACACACACACACACGAGCGCGCGCGAGTGTCGATACTGTTGCACAAATGTCCTGTGGCACCGGTTGCGGCAGCTTCTGTGTGTGGCACATCAATTTAATTAGCGAGCGCATAGCTTCATAAAATATTCAAGCAATTTCATGCGAAATATGCGCAAAGCAGAGAACAAGCTAAGCCCCTGCCCCCCGCTCAACTCAGCTGGACAGCCAGTTTACCCTGTAGTCTGCCAGCGCAGCGCCCCCGAGGGAAAATGGCGGCTGGCAGGCAGGCAGGCAGCCAAGCTGTGTATCAAAATGTTTGGCAGCGTATTCGAAGCCTTCATTAACGCCTCATTATAATCAATTAACGACTCGCAAATTCTATAAATTACTGTGGTTCACTGCACACTTACCAAAAAAAATTAAAGCGAATAAATTAGTTTTTTCACCGCGACACGTGTGTGAAATAAAACTGTTCAGCTAGAAACTTCCAGTGCAGAACTGCAGTGCAAAAGAGAGAATGCACGGAGGGTGTTGCCAGACAGGCATGCTCTGTTAATTGCATACTAATATCGATACTTAACATTGATCTAATTTAAAATTTGGCGATAGTTTAGCATAGTGTTGTTTAGCGACTGCCACTTAAGTATCGATGTCGCATCGATCGCACGCAAGTTCAGCAATGTATTAAATACAATCAAAACAAATGGTGAAAATGGATTGAGAACAAGAGTGCAAGAGAGCGCGAGGGCATTGAGTGGATTATTTCTTGCTTCGGGGGCAGACAAAAAGCAAACGAAACGTAAATATGAATGACAAATTACACACTTTAACTGCCAGATTGACAGCAATATACCCGCCCACACGCACACACACGCATACGCACGCGGGCACAAAGCATAAATGTTAGCATACAAAAAGCGGAGCGAGGGCACATTAAATTATGCTGACATGGCAAAAAGCAAGTGGAGTGCGAGGGAGAAGGACAGCGCAGAAGTAGCTAGTCAGCCATGTTTAACGTCAAGCTTACACACACACACACGCGCGCACGCACGCAGCAAGCATACACACGGCTAAAAAGGCAGCCAAAGCGGAGTCAGAGTTGTTGGAATGTTGAATGGAAGGAGAATTGAGAGACAAGCACGATGACGATGATGACGAGCTGGGCACACAGCCGCAAGGCAAATTATGTGCAGACTGTCGCCGTAGCAGGGGCAGAGACAGCAGCGGCGGGAGGAGGAGGACAGGGCGATACGACAGTAGCTTGTTAAAATACCAGCAAGGAGACAGCGCAGCGAGGAGTCAACTTTGGCTCGGCTCAGCTCAGCTCGGGAATGTGTGAGTGTGTGCGTTGCTGTTGTCAATGCAATAAAACGAAAGCAAACGAAACGAAACGCAACGAAATGAAATGAAATAAAATGAAGTGAAAATTGTGGGCGAGCGAGTCGGGCAAGCCTCAAGGATAATAATGGAGGCGAAAGAGTTTCGTGTATGTGTGTGTGTGTGTGTGTTTTGTATTTGTGTGCGCCTGTGACAGGCCAGCAAAACTTAAATGCCATTAGTTGCTGCTGTTTCGGACCTCGTCTATATCCTTGTCAGTGTCCTCGGGCTATGCCACGTGCGCGCGGGAGGCAAAAGCGTGCCAGGTAAACTGGCACACACAAACACACACACACCCACACAGAGAGTAGCTCGACAAACTAAGCTGCTGTACGTGACGCACACACACAAACTGACACACACAGCCAAAGCGCTCTCTCGCTCGCGCGCGCTCTTTCGCTCTCGCTGTCGCTGTCGCCGTCACCATTGCCGTCGTGGGGCAGGCAATTGAAATAACTTCTTCCGCTTGCCTGCGTCGCTTCCGCTGCTTGAATATGTCCACCCCAAATTCGTTCCGCGCCTCGCCCCGTCCCGCTCTGCACATAACCTTATGAGCAGCTCAGCAGACTTGAATTACCGTTGCTTTTTTGCCGTTTATTTTCGTTTTGAGCTGTAAGTGATTTTGCACGAGCCAAGCAACATGTTGCCCAGCAACATGCTGCTACTGCGAGTTGCGAGAGAGCGCGCTCGCTCTCTCTCTCTCTCTCTACCACGTGTGCAACTTGCGAGTGCGAGTGAGTGGGCGGCAGGCAAAGGTTAGTCCTTTTATATGTCATCCCCATTGTTGCTGCCGTTGCCGTTGCCGTTGCCATTGCTGCTGTTGTTGTTGGCGGCAATAAAATACATTTAAGCACGCATTACGTTATACGTTATTGAGCGCACGTTGCTGGAAACTGACATTTGGACAGCGTGCGTGAGCTTGCGCTCGAGTGTGTGTGCGTGTGCGTGTACGTGTGTGTGTTTCGAGTATGAGTTTGCACTTTGTATTAATTTAAATTGCTTTTGGGATTGTCAACTGTGAAATATGACACATAACGATGGCATTTAAATGGCATGCAGAGTTCTTGTGCGCCAACAAATTAACTGCAGATTTCTCAAGGTTATTCAGCGACGCCATTTCCATTTGGTGTTTGTGTTTCTGTGTGTGTGTGGCAGTGATTGTGAGTGAAATTGTGAATGAGATTATGATTGTGATTATGACTGTGTGAAAAGCATGAAATCTGATGGCGTACTTGTTTGTCATCGATAACAAATTGAAGTTTTTTATTAATAGATTTTGTTTATACTTAATCGTAGAGAAACGAAATGTTGGGTTTTAAATAATTTAAAAAATAAGTTTAACATACTAGACACTTTAACTGATTCCATCTGTTCGTAGCTTACAATTTAAAAATTTTCAGTCTGTACGAACGCTCAGATCTCCAAATCTATAAAAGCTATTGCACCCAAATAAACCACACTCCTATATATAGCAAGATTACTTTAGAAATTTGCCACGCCTCCTAATACTTTAGAAATCTATACAAATCGAACTGCAATTTATTTTAAGTGCGCTTCTGCGTCGACATGAGATTTAGCGAAGATTTTATGAATTTTTAGCTCTTATTGTTTAAAAACCCTAAAAAATATGAAAAATTCTTAGTTTTCAATAAGATATTCCTTTCCAAAACTCACAATTTCGCAAAAAATCAACATATTTTATTAGAAAAAAATTTTTTATTTAATTTATTTAATATAATCTGATTCTTTTTAAGATTTTTCTTCTCTAAATTTTAAATTTTTCTAACTTTATAAGCAATGTGTAGTTTGTCCAGTTTTATTTGGCAAATTTTAAGTAAATAATATACTGAAGTTCTCTCTAAAATTTCATAGAATTTCCGCAATAAATTGAAGCGATTTGCAACTGCGTAAACCACAAAATATTTTGCACTTCCAATTTATGCACTGCCCCCCATAATCGCTTATTACAAGCCCATGGGCAATTATGGGCACAAACACACAAACAAATGTTTCCTCTCTTTCTCTCCCCCTCTCTCTCTATCTCTCTCTCTCGGTCTCCCTCTGTATTGGCCTCGCCTTAAACTCGTTTCAACGCGTGGCTTTTTGCCGTTTGTTGCGTTAACTTAAATTGTGTCACACTCAAATGTTGCGCCATAAATTCATGCCAACACTCGCAGCTCGCCCCACTCCCTTCCCCCTCCCAACCCAGCAGGCGCCACAACGTATGTGCCAGGCCTGGCTCGAATCCTGCCACAGCTCTCGCTCTCGCTCTCTCTTTCTCGCTGTTTCCTTCTTGCACAGCATTTTGTTATGCAAATCAGAACGCAGTGCGCCAGGAAATGGCAAATGGTTGCTCCGGACGCAGAGACAGCAGGGGGGCAGCAGCAGGCAGGGGGCAAAAAGCAGGCGGGGGATGAGGCAGGCAGGCAGAGGCGGAAGCAGGCGTGTGTTGCGAGCTAAATAAGTTGAACTACATTTGGCTACGGACTCGGCCTGCTCGGCTCGGCTTTGCTGTATTTTATTGCACTTCCAAAGGAGAGGGGGAGGGCTAGGGAAGGCCAGGGGGAGGGGGAGCAATGTGGCCGAGTTGAAGGTTGCCGCCATTAACAAAACCGACAACAACATAAAACGCGCAGCTGTTGAGCTAATTTCAATGCTCTAACTCACTCTTTATCTCTATCTCTCATTCTCTCTCTCTCTCTCTGTCTCTTGCAGCCACCACGCCCACTAACGTTTAGCTGCGCCCTTCGCTCCCCCCCTAAATGATGCCCGAAACTGAACGCGACTCGTTGTTGGCAGCGGAAATGATCAGCGGCGCCTTGGCGCACGGTTATGGCATAGTCAAGGACAAGCAGCAGCAGCAGCAGCAACTGCAGCAACAATTACTACAACAACAACAGCAACAATTACTACAGCAACAACTACAGCAGCAGCAGCAACAACTACAACACCAGCAGCAGCCCCATCTACAGCCGCTTCCCTCGGACTCCAGCTACAACATGGCCATCAATTCGTATGTCTACAGCAGCTCCCTGACCATTCCGCCCACCTCGCCCGCCTCACTCTCGGTCAGTCCCAGCAGTCGCGAGAAGCTTGTCAATTTGTTGCGTGTGCGCGACAACAACAGCAGCAACAGCAACGCGAGCATCAGCGCCAGCGCCAGCCCCGTCTCCATCTCGACGAGCAGTTCACCCACAACGTTTCTGCAAAAGCAACTGGAAGCGCCGCCCCCCAGTCGAGCCACACCAGCAGCAGCAGCAGCACCGACAGCAGCAGCTACGTTGCAGCTGCAACGCAACAGCAGCAACAGTAGCAGCAACAGCAGCATCGCCAGCTGGCACGCCCATGTCTATGCACGCCCGCCCAATCGCCCCACACCGCACTCCATTGCCGACATACTGGGCATGGCCATGGCCGAGAAGCTACACGCTGCCGCCAGTCTTGCTGCCTCCAGCCTGGGCGTCAGCAGCTCCGCCACGTCGCCGAAGAGCATCTTGCGCAGCATTGAGCAGCAGTACGCGCAGCAGCCGCAGGAGCGGGAGCAGCGCACCCGACGCAGTGCCTCGATGAGCGATGCCAGCGAGGAGGAGACCGTTGCTGTTGCAGCTGCAGCGGCGGCAGCAACAACAGTCGTAACGGCAACAGCAACAGCGACGCCAGCAACAGTTGCCGCGCTCGATCAGCCATTGAATCTGTGTGTGGCCAAGAAGGCGCGCGACACACACGCCTCGTCGCCCATGACGGCGGTCAGGCAGAACCAGCTGCTGCCCAAGACCAGCGGCAAGAAGGGTGAGTAGCGGGAATATGGGCATATCGGACAAATCGTAGATATATATAGACAGGCATACATATATAAATTAAGGCAATTTTGAGATCTATAAAAAAGACTTATTTTTGCATTTATTTTGCATTATATGTAGATTTATTTATATTTGTATATATATTTATATATATTCCTGTTCCATCAGCAGATCTTTTACTTTAAGTTTTCATACAAATTATTTCCTGTACTCATTCGAGTCCGTTTATTGTAACAATTTGTAGCAAATACTATAGTATAAACCTATATATTTCTGATCTGTCTGCTGATCGTGTATATATGCCGCAAGCAGGCATTACTTGCATATATTCCTAGACGCCAAGGGCACCAACTTTATAATAAAAGTGCCTCATAACTAGGCAAAAACCTAGTAGATGCTATACTATATATATTCTTTATCCGTCAGCAGATCTGCTCGCATGCAAACTTCAACTCTATTATTGGAGCTGTAATCGCTTTTTAGAGTATTTAAAAAATAGTTTAGCCCAGTTTAGGCATTCCCAATTCGTTTAGAACATATTTAGCCAATTTTTCCCCATATATATATATTCTATATATTGGCGCCGCACCGCATTTCGCAGCTTGACGCTTGACGAGCACGCCAATTGAGCGCAGCGCGAGGCTCTCAACACGCTTCAGCGATGCGTGCGGCGTGCAATGCGGCGTATGCGTATTATGGCAACTCAAATGATGTTGCTCGTCCCGCAGTGTCAGAATCGACTAAAGATAGAGTTCGAGTAGCCTGCATTCTGTATACGGCATGGAACATTTTTAAAAATAATAAATAAGAGTAGTCGCATACCCTGTAAAAATAAAATAAGCTATAAGAGACTACGACTTGGACTAAGAAACATGTTTGAAGTCGATTTTTAAACTAATTTGGACTTGTTCTATTATTTAGAAGAAAAGAATAAGCTTTTTAATTTGCAGCAAAATTTTGAAATTTTCGCAAGGGTGACCCCTTGAAAAAAAGCAAAAAAAAATTATTCATTATTTTTTGATGCAGAATCAATCTAGAGATAAAATCAAGAATAAAATTACAATCCAAAAGGAAATATGATAATTTTTGACAAAGTTATGATAGTTGGAGGTCTAGAGTGGTCTCTCAGGTAGTAGGATAAGAGGTAGCCTTGAGGACATGGAGGGTACAAAAATCTTTAATTTTAGAAGCCTTTTTTGATGTAGGATCAATTTTGAGATCAAAACATGAACAAAATGACATTTCAAACATTAATCGGATAATTTTGTACAGAGTTAAGATAGTTGGAAGTATAGATATGTAGGTCTCTCAGCTCTTAGACTTTGGTAATGTTATGAAAACTGCTTTACCCAACATATAGAACTATTTGAGCTGTTATAAAGTTAAATATATATGTAGCAAAATCTTTCCAACAAATATTCTCAAGTATGTGAAGAACTTGTTTAAAAAAAATGTGCTATAAAGTTGCTTAAGTGCTCTAACTTGGCAAATAATTAATTGATGCTTAGATGTATCATCACGATAATGCAAAAAGTCTCGAGGGTATTAGAGGCCTGCAAAAGTTTTCCTTTCTTGTTCAGGCTTCATTTGACTTAATCAACTGGGCAATTATAGCAGACATGTGAACTAAGCATAAACACAGCACAGACGGAAATAATAGCGCAAATGTCGACGATATTTCGACTTAATATCGCGAGCTATAAACACAACAGCATCAAGACACATTCACAAACACATAAACCAATACACATGCGCTTTATGGCACATATTGTAATTACGCGAGCAACCTAATTAACTGATTATTGATTTGTCAATGCGATTCGTTGGTTGCGCGGGGGGAAACGGTCGCGGGGTGATGGGAGGGTGAGGCGAGGTTAGGCCAAATGGCATGTAAAAGCAGCAACAACAAATTCAATTAGCCATTGACGAGCGAGAAAAACAACAGCAACAACAACAAACGTCAGTATAATAAGCTATAAAAATCAGTTTGCATTTGTGCAAAAAGTTTTTGTTAATTGTTCAATGCTGCGTTCGATTTTTATTGTTATTAAAATCACGTACTCGACTTGGCGTAAACAAGCAACAATAACAACAAAGCAAGAAGAAGAAGAGGGGGAAGCTAAGGAAGGTGGGCGGAGGGGAACCATGGCGACTCGAGTTCGAGACTCATTTGTGATTTGCAACTGTCGCCAGTTAATTTTCGCTTAATTACTTGTTTAGCAGCTGCCATAAAAGTGGGCGTTGTATGGGCAGCGAGGGAGAGGGGCTATGGCGAAGTGGGCAGTGAGGGGGTGAGGCTGGGGTATTAGAGTAGGTAAAACAAATAAATGCAAAAAGTTGCGTTACGCTCGTTTTACCACTTCTCGTCTGCTAAACTTTTTATTGATTTTGTGCCACTGTGGCGCCCTTTTTCGCCTGCTCCACTCCACTCCCCTCCCCCCATCCCTGTCTATATGGCAATTGGGGCCGCCGTCGTCGTCGTCTAATTAATCACTGCGTCATGCATATGCGGGCAGCGACACGCGGCGTATTAGTAATGCGCAAAGCAATGAGCGTTTTTTTTCAGCTTTTTTCTGCACTTAACTGTCAATTAGATTTCAATTATGCATTGCCAATTCGACTTGTTCGACAATAACAGCAACAACAACAACAACAACTCGAGCCAGACACGTTTTGGCCCCGTTGCAAAAACGTTGTCGTTGTTAACACTTGTTTCTCACTGAACGCGACGCGACAACTGTTGGAAAAGCTGTCGTCAGGCATTAGCTATAGCTATAGCCAGATCGATGGAGCTATCAAGTAACTTGACTTGTTACAAAGGCAAGAAAGTGGAAAAATAGTTGAAGATAGTTCAAAGACAGACTAGACTTCATATCTAGAACATATTTGTAGATAATGCTCATAATTGTAGCTTATAATTTATGCAAAATATTTTCTTGCTCAAAATACGTTGAATAAAAATCTAGAAACTAAAAGAATATTTATTTAAATTATTTTGTATTATATTCAAATATATCAAGGAACATAACTTTATCAAGAAACATGACTCTGAAACAAAGCAAAAAAGTGGTAAAATAGTTGCAGATATTTGTAGATAGTTCAAAGGCAGACTAGACATATGTCTTACAAATATAAAACATATTTACAGATATAGCTTATAATTATAGTTTATAATTCATGCAAAAAAGTGTTAGTAAATGGGTAACTTATTCACCTACTCAAAATACTTTGATATTCAAAAAATAAATCAAGAGACCTTAGATAAAAGTGCATAAAATATTTTATATTAATTTATTTCCTTACAATATCAACTTCTTTAAAAGGTATAGTATCTATTAAAGATTTCAATTTCTAATCAATTTAAAAATATATTATAATATATCTATCTATACTAAAGCTAATAAATTATCAAGAAAGTATAGGCAAATGGAATACTACGTCTTCTTAAAAGTTAAAAAATGAATAAGCAAATCATTTTATATATGCAGGGTATAGATTGTAGGTTGTGGCACAGTGAATACACCCGCTTCGCACACTTTACTGGGTATAATAGGTACTACAAGTTGTAACAAAGTCACAAGCGATTCGCAGTTAGTTTTGCATATGCCAAAGCAAAAATGTCGCTGCGAATAAGCCACAATGCAGTCCAAGCTTGCTCTTGGCCAGGCTAATTGCAGTTACAGTGGCTTACATAAAGCAAGAGACCGCCAAAGCAACGAGCAATTGAGGTTAAACTGCTGCGCAAAGCAAAACCAAGCGAGGTCACAAGTACTAATCGTTCTCCCCCTCTCTCTCTCTCTCTCCCTCTCTCTGTCTCTGCAGAGCACTCGGGCAAGCCGGCTGTAAAGAAGAAGAAGCTAATGGCGAACTCATCGTCGGATCAATCGCCCGACGTCCTGGGGGCCAGTCAGGGCACCGGCAGCGAGAGCCTGCTGCAGGACAAGCTGCTCGCCAACAGCAGCAGCTCGCCGGCTCAGCTGCAGAGCAACAATAGTAATCTGGAGACCACCGAGGATGATTCCGATTCGGGTTCGACGGATGCGCGACGCAAGAAGAAGGCACGCACCACGTTCACGGGTCGTCAGATCTTCGAGCTGGAGAAGAAGTTCGAGGAGAAGAAGTATCTCAGCTCCAGTGAGCGCACAGAGATGGCCAAGCTGCTCAATGTGACGGAGACGCAGGTAGGAAAAGTTGCTATAATCATGCTATAATCCAGTTGCGACAATGCCCAAGACCAAACATCTTTATAGCGTAGGATTTACATGGGCTATGAGAAATCTTTGCTGTATGCATGCTCGCTATAAACTTTTATGGTTTTATGTAATCTTTGCTTTATGCATATTTGCTATAATTTTGTATGGTTATTATAATACGTGGTACACTGAAGCACTGCAACTGAAATTTTAGCTAAACTATTATGTTATATATATATGCTATAATTATTTATGGCTGCCATACTATAGTGAAACTAACTTAAAACTGTCAGACTAGAGTTGAGAATGTAGTATTTATATTTTATATATATACCATAATTATTTATAGCTGCTTTACTATATGCAAGCGTGTTCAAACTTCAACTCAATTACGTCATTATAGTTGGTTGGTTTAATTACGCTTGCAAGAAGATGTTGAAGCCATAAAACCATGAACATAAGGTTCAGATATAATATTAGACTAATCCATGTTTATATACATGTCTGCTATACACACACTAATCGCATTCCCGTCCTTAATTGGTGTCTCGCCCCATTCGCCCTGCTGAATTAATTATTCACAAATTAGCACTATTTGGGCTTTTAATTAAATTACACTTCGCAAATTTCCAAAATCCCCCTCTAAATCCTGCAATTCACTATCAATATTTAATTATGACGACAGATACAATGGGTTATATGATATATGCAGGCATATCTAACATTCTTTAGAGAGAAAATGTGCAGAGAAAATGAAGAGAGAAGGGAGGACATATAAATATGTATAGCATATACTTTATTAAATTACAAGGTAGTGTAAAGCGTGATTTGTCACTAAAAATATATAACCTCCACTTGAGTATTTCATAGATAGATTTATGCCTCTGCTAATAAGTAAGCCTACAATAATTACAGAGTATTTACAAATCTATAAAACTGTATTATTAAGCTCAATTTAAAAGCAATTCAAGCAAAAAGCATATTTAATTAAATATATAAAGTTCTAGTCAATAGTTGCTCTAAATTTAGCCATAAACATGCTATAAATACGTGCACAAACAATGACGCCTTCTATGTGCATTGTCTGCCCTGCTAAATCCGAGTAAATTTCAAGCTAAAACTGATAATAATTTCAATTCGATGAAGTAGAGGTGTGATTTCATTAAATGCTCGACTGCTTTTAAGGGATTTATGGCATAATGCTGCAATATAGTTGCAGCTGCTGGCGGAAGTGCGAGCGTGAGAGCGAGCGAGAGGAAGGGGGAGAGACAGAGCGAAATAAATCTCAATTTATTGGCTAATTAGATTAAATTAAGCAAGCGACAAGGACGCAACAGCAGCTGGCAAATCGATGCGGTCTGCTTCAGTCAAAATATCGTATATCGTATATATATATATATGGAAAATATGTATATATATCGTTTATGCATACAACTAGCTCAGATGGCCAAGTTGCTGTTATTTGCAGCAGCTGAGCTGTCGCCTTGTGGCTTAAAGTCATATCAAAATTGCATTAATGACGCAGATTACGTATACGCCGTGTGTGTTATGCCATAAGACTAATTGGCTCATAAAGAGCGAGAGAGAGAGAGAGCGCTGCGACGGGCAGCAACATGGCAACAGTATACACAGTTAGTTCATCCTTTGTTTCCACGGTACACGCTCTTCCCCTCCGCTCCCCTCCCCCTCCCCCTTCCCCTTTTCCCTTCCCTCCGCTCGCCACATGGTTGTGCAGGGCAACCGCATTGAAATGTCTGCTTAATTAAATTACATTTTCCATCAAGTCAATTAATTACAAGTTTCTATATAAACACTAAGCAGGGCATCAAGTGTATCCTGACGGAGGTGTGTGTGTGTGCTGTGTGTGTGTGTGTGTGTGCGTCTTTGGCAACATGTTATGCATGCGTCGACATGTTCAAGTGCTTTGTCTGTATTATTAATATTATAAGCTTGCCAGCTATTTATCATGCTGACCACACACACGCAGACACGCACGCAAACTCTGCCTCGCACACACACACCCACACACACACATACCCAAGGCAGCAGCTGCTTGCGTGCCATGTTCGACTATTCAACTGCAGCGCACTGATTTCAAAGCATAATTTTAGGCGCTGTCTATGCCTCTGCCTGTCTATGCCCGCCTGTGTTTGTACATAAAACATTGCTATGCACATAAACATGCATGTGTTAATCACAGCAATAATATCTGCAAATTAACTGCATCAACTGCTGTTGGCCCAGCGAATGAGGCAGCGTGAAATGCGTAGAGCCGAGACAGGAACAAAAGATAGAGACAGGCGACTTTTGAAAGATAAAATAGCTGCTTTTGAACATTTTATTTGCCATAAAATAGCCAATAGTTATGTGTGTATATTGTAGGACTTTTAATGTTCTTTACCCTGATCTTTACTGTAGTTCTGTGATGAATTTATGGCATATTTCATTTAGTTTGATTGCATGGAACGTGCCGCACTAAAATAAATTAAAAACCTCTAACAAGCCGATATTTGATTAGTGTCTTATCTCTTTCATACTAGCTTAGTTTCTTCTCAACAAATTTAGCCTAGAAAGCAACCTATTTTCCATACAAACTGACTTTTAACTAGGCGTTTTGCAATAAACTGCAAGGTATTGAGTGATCAGTATGTGTTTTAGTAGGAATGACCCCTCCGTTTCGATTACTTTTCGTGTCTCTCTCTCTCCTAACACCCTGCTTGGCCCCAGATCTTCTTCTGCCTTTATTTAGCACACACTTTCTGTCAGTTTATAATGAAGAAACATTCGGCTGATGCCAAAAACTTCATTTAATTGCGCTCGCAAATCTCGCACACTGAGACACGTCTAGACGTGTTCGTGCACGCAGCTAGTCCGACATATTTTACGCGCGCACACACACACATCAAAGAAGGGCGCTGCCGGCATGGCTACAATGTATGTTACGTATACGCCTCATTAAACGCTGCGAAGTGACCAGAAATAAACAAGAAGCGGCGCTGACAATGGGCAGCAAATAAAAGCGAAAATACGCAAAAACAAGAGCAGCAAAAAGCAGAGCAGTAAAAGTGGCAAAGAACTGGCATAGGGAAAAGGAAGGGGCAGAGCGAGAGCGAAAACAAAGTGTCAGTCGTAAAAAAGTCGCTTAAAAATAGAAAAAAAAAATGCAGACAGAGTGCAACAAAGATGATTATAAGCAGCATAATTATGCTTCGGCGTTGCTGCTGCCGCTGTTGAGAATGTTGCTGCTGTTGGGGATGTTGCTGCTGCTGCTGCTGTTGGGCATGTTGCTGCTGCCCACGTGTCTGCATCGTCTGTCATCAACAAACTGTAAAATAGCCTTAAGCCAGATAAAAATCAATTAATTACGCGTGCATGCGGCGACGACGGCAACATCGAATGGTCGCACAGTTGTGCCACAGCCACGCCCAAAGGCGGTGCACACACACGCGCACACACACACGCATACGCACGCACACACAGACAACATTGTAATAGTGTTGCGATTACCCAACGAACGTCACGCGCCAAACGCGGCAAATTGCATTTGCATTTTACAGCCAGAGGCGCGGTCAACAGCGCAGCGTGTGGGGACAGGGGGAAGGGGGGAAGGGGGGCGAGGCTTGCTACCTCTATTTGTGCGCCTGATAGCACAGCTTAGGGCGCTTCCCTACCCCTCTCTTTCACCACTCTCTCCCTGTGTGTGCGCTGACAATTTGCATTGGGCATTTCATTTTAAATGTTTGCCGTCGTTCATAATCCCGGGTAATTGCAAGTCACTTGCCCAGCCCTGCCATTTGACCTCGCCAGCACACACACACACACACAGCTGTAATCTGGCATGTGTGTGTGTGTGTGCGTGTTTGGCCAATGGGGCTGACTCGGCTTACTGCTGGCATTTGGCCAAGTGGCAAATGCGATAATTAAATTAAATTGCCGCCACAAGCAGCACAAACAAATCAAATGGCAATTCATCATTCGAGGACGCAGCTAGCTCTGCGCTTTACTTCTCTTTCAGTTCAGCTCGGGTTTGCTGTTGTTGCCGTTTTGGCCATAAACTGTATTTAAATTGAATATGTAAAACATCGCATGTGCCAACGTCGTAAAAGCCAGGATGAGTCGTGCAACGATACAGTGTAGATATTGTCCTGTTTATAAATTAAAGATATTTATGAAATTTTGTAAATCGTTGGATAATATGTAAAACTATATCTACACAGATGTTGAACTTGTTAGCTTGCCCCGGAACTGAGTTATGCAATTTCCAAACTTGTTTTTGCTATTGTTTTTTTAAATTTTGCTGAAATTGCATATATTGATAGATTATATATCAAACAAAATTTAAATATGCCAACTTGCTCAAGAAGTTAACTTATAAACTTAGTTGGGTTTATTTCTCGAGTTGGAAATGAGCTGCTGGTAATACAGAAATAAAACTATGCGCGTTTGATTAGGTATAGCAAATTTTAGAACTGCAGTTTATATAGTTCCCGAGATCTACCTTGGAATAGTATTAAATAATTAAATAAAAAAAGAACAACCTATGAAAACACATAGGTTTGTTTCTATCTCTCATCGACTTTTACACAAACCAAATCAACCCTTCATTTCCCTATTTACAGGGTGTAAAAATGCAAAACTCATACGCTTGCTCTCAATTAATTTTACATATGATAAATAAACAAAAACGTGCAGCATGTCTATGATTTAATGGCATTCTCGTTGATGCAACGCTGCGTATACGTAATGCGTTTGTTTGTCATTTACATGCGAGTATATCAATCATACGCAACGTTGTTAAATTACCAGCAACATGCTGGCATTATGGCGCGTTATTGTCGCATTCGATTTGGGTCAAACAATTTGAAAATTAATTTACTCACAATGCATGAGAAAACATTAAAATTCGAGAGAAATGAAAATGCAATTCAATGTGCGAGCTTAAAGAAAATTTTAAAGATTGCAAGAAAATGAAAAGTTTGTAGTTGATACTGAAATTGCTATGGTTTTTGCGAAGTTATATTTCATGTTTTATTTTTATTTTTTGCTCTGTTATGTATATACTAATTTCTTTTTTATGCTACATTTTATTTGCATGCACATAAATAGTTTTGCTTTAATTTACGCAAAATGATATATATATAAAAAAATTTTTTATGTTGTGCTTTTTTCTATTTTCTCCGTTCAGCGTTCCATTAATACTTTGCCCTGAAAAAATGTATTAGCTATTTAATTAATTATCTGCACATTCTTTTTGTGTATTTCTACTGTCAAATTCAATTCAAATCACACAAACAGCTTTTGTTAAAGCTCATCGCAAATCATTGGGCAGAAAATCGAGGCAGGGCTTAGTGGCAAAATGCAATATGGAAATTGGTTTTAATTACAATTGCATTAAAATTCCAGCCGGCTAATTGCTAAAGCAATTATGCTAATAAACATTTAATTACATATGTCAATTATTAAATCAGTTATGAATAATGCAATAAATGATAAAAATGAGCATAAATTGCTAAGCAAATAATGCGAAACGAAACGAAATGAGCTGCAAACAATTGCAAAATCGAACCGCAAAAATGTCAAATATCAAACGCAAACATGGCATATAGTAAATACATATAGCATATATAAATAGTAAAGCGTATAGTTTATAGGAGAGCATGATTTTAAAATTCCTTTTGAAACAAAATCAGAGCGCAACAAAGTAGATTATAGTTTTCGTTGTAGTTGTTGTTGTTGCTTGGGCAAACAGAAAAGTGACGGCGGTGTTTGCATAATTTCAATTATTAATAAATACAATTTGGCATTATTATTGTTGCTTGTGTTGCTGCTGCTGCTGCTGCAGCTGACCGCAACTTAATTAAAATGTTGCGCATACGTCACGTAGTCCGCGCCACGAAACCTGTTTGCAGTGCATATTTACACAATAATTTAATAACAAAACACAAGCGGTCGCAACAAATGCAACAACAACAACAACAACAGCAACAGCAAGGCGTCATCGATTAATTGTCGCTGTGGGGCAGCAACAACAACTACAACAATAACAACAACAAGAACATGACAACATGTGAAACCAATTTCGTCTATTAATTTCGACTGGGGCTGGCAAAATTTGCATAAATTAGTTTTACGCCAGCTGTCGGCGCGCGTGCGTGTGTGTGTGTGTGAGTGCCCCCTTTTAATTATTTATAAATCACAATTTGAG
Source organism: Zaprionus inermis (assembly GCA_018151445.1). NCBI lineage: Eukaryota > Metazoa > Arthropoda > Insecta > Diptera > Drosophilidae > Zaprionus > Zaprionus inermis. Next base: position 2,091,144 of record JAECXD010000674.1, on the reverse strand, counting down.
TGCCCCACGACGCGTCTCGATTGGCGAGCGAGCGCGCGCGTCGCGCCGCAAGCGAGAAAATGTTTTTGAAATAAAGGCGGAGTCACATAAAACGAAACGAGCAGCTGCATCTCGCTCTCTCTTGCTCCGGCTCCCACTCTCTCTCGGCGAACCTATGTCTCTTGCCTGCTCTTGCAGATCACTCGCCTCGTTGGGTGGGCGGTCTGCTAAGCGTCAGGCAATTAGCAAATCAACAACAACAGTTGACAGCGCCAGCCAGCGACGTAGCGGCGTGCAGGGTGCGGCAGGGGCAACTTTTTGAGACATTTCGCTTTGGCTCTGATTTTTGCACATTTTTTAAGCAAGAGTCGACTGTAAAGTTGCCGGTAAAAAGCAACAAAGCATTTTGAAAATACACACAATAAGCCAATTAAAAGCCAAGAGTCAACGAGGAAGGGGCCGAAGGTGTAGGCAGCTCTTCCCTCTCTATTCGTCTCTCTCTTTGCCCCCTCCGCTTTGGCAAACTTAATTTATGCCTGCCTTTCTGGCTTTGAAAAGAAATCGGGAAATGCAGGAGAATTTACACAGAAAAACCGCAACGCATCCGAAAAGCGGCGTTGTTTAAAATGAGCGGGGGTCAGGTTAATTTCTAAAGGGGTTGCTTAGCCTACAGCGGAGTGGTCGAAGGCAACGCGACGCTCAAGTCTGCGTTAAATACCCTGCACAATTTATTAAATGCGTAGAAGGATATAAATTAGATGCACACCTTACTTAATTTATATACATACACATAAACATATATATATTGAGGACCATTCGTCCGTCCGCGAACTGTTGCATCACGGGACTTCCCTTTGGATGCCTACTTGAGTGATCTATGGTAACTAAGAGGGCTTTCCTATCAACAACTATTTTTGACGAACACGTATGCGTGTATTCCCAACTAGATATATTATTCATATTAATTTGCCATCCAGAGAAAGTCCAACGCGTGTTTGCTGTTGGTTTCGGTATAGGATTGCTTCCGAAGGCCAGGAAAATGGGCTTCATTTTTGGTCTAAACGTGATCGGTCTATCCAGGCGAATTATCGCTATTTCGCCATTATCAGTTATCAGGTCAATGCCGAATTCTTGCGAAAAAATGCTATATTCAGTGCGGTAATCGGCATTCTCATCGTACTATAGCATTTTATAACAAAACTTACTGATTCGCAAATCGTTCGACTTTTCGATTAACTCTCCATGCGTACAGTAAACAGATGTTAACACATATAAGGAGTTGATTACTACTCCGGTACAGATATGATTTATTCCTTCGCCGTACACCAGAATTGCCTCCCAGCTATATTCATCTCGACTCTCGGTATTTCCGCCAGCAATGCGTGTTACCGAATGTTTTGCCATGTGTCCGCAATCTGTTGGCAATTTTCGTTTCCTCTCTATCCAGGTGAGGTAGTGCCGCACTCGTGTGAAATGTGTAGGGAAAAACTGGCTAAAGCAGTTACTACCACGACGAAAAGATACGATGCCTTCGATCATCGTTTTCCCTTTATAAAACTCCTGCATTAGCGGTCCGCCAGAGTCACCAGAGCAGGTGGTTTTTAATTCATCTGATTGAGGAGATAGTACCCCTGCGCACATCCTGTTTTCATCTTGTAATTCACAAACATCGGATTTGTTCAAACGAGGTACTTGTTTTTTCACTGGAGTATTTCCATTGTTCGATTGGCCCCATCCAAACACTATTAGATATTGCATGTTCCTCGGCTCCTGCACTTCGACACGGGGCAGATAAACGGGCTTCAAAAATTCGCCAAAGGGAACCCTTTTATCTAGATGGAGCAGAGCTATGTTATTGGAAATTTTTGCTTCCTAACCGAGCTAAAAACTTCCAGTATTTGCAGACGCAGAATTATAGGAAACTTGATTCTTCTCATGACTACTTCGTTGCACAGTCCGAGCTTAACGGAATTCAAGATTTTTTGCTTAGTTTCAACGACTCTGATTATGAGTCTAAAAAAATATAAAAATTTGTATATATTTTAGCATATTCATAATGTACAGGAATTTTCGAATCAGATCTTTCTTATAAATAACCACAAAATATTGTATTTGTCATTGTGATTCTTTAATACCCTACAGGTTAATATTTATTTTAATTTATTCACGCATTAGATTTCAATGTTCTGACATGAGGTGTGAAACGTAACAAAAACAATATTTCTACCCATTATAATGCAGTTCTGCAATCCAGCTTGACTCATCTAGACAAACAGTTTTCGTCTCAGGTTTTTCTCTCAGTTTTATTTCTCTCAGAATTGATGACTGCGGAAGTTAGAAAGTTTTCGTCATTCCCTATCAAGTTGAGGTATTTACGAACTTGAGTGTATTTTCAATGACCACCACGTAATGTCCAGGATATCTATACAGTCGTTCAGTCGTCGTGCTAAAGTTCCGCCATTTTTGGACTTTTTAATTTCACAGTTGAACTGAAATGCGAAACAATTTTGGCTGCACACACATACTTATGCATTAGATTATATTCTGTGTGGCATATTCCGCATGCATCGGAAAACTAACGCACAGCTAATGGGTATATATATAGAGATAGAGAGAGAGAGGGGGAGAGAGAGAGAGAGGGAGTTTCATTCATTCCAAAATAAATATTTATGCAATTATTTTGCTTTAGCTTCGCTTGCGAATGCTGCAAATTTTGTTAGCCTGGCAGGGGTAAGGGGTTGTGTGGGGGCGTGCTCTGAGAATAGAGTACTACTAGAGATAATAATGCAACTGAACAAACAAAGCAACAGAAACAACGGCAATTACGCATTACACATAAAATATGTTGCATCAAAATGGCCTTTTGCTGCAATTTGGTCAGCAAATTTCGTTCATCAGCAGCGGCAGCAGCAGCAACCGCCAACTCCCAAAGCACACAATGCCATAATTTAGTTAAGTATGGGACTGGCGGGGAGAGGTGGGGGGCGTGGGCGTGGTCGGTACAGGGGTGCTCCGAGGGACATCCGGCTAGTTGGCTGTTACATTGTGCCGCAGCCATTGCCCGTTTTGGCAGCAGTTGCATTTAAGTCTATTTAATTAATAAACGCAAAACAAATTGATGCAAACATTTCCCCAGCACGCATAGCAGAAGTGGTGTGAGTGTGTGTGAGTGACTGTGTGTGTGTGTGAGTGTATAGATAGTGCGCATAATCCTACGCAAACTAACTCAAATCACAGATGTGGCAGACCATCAAGATAACCTGCAAAAAGCGTGTTAGATTATTATAAAAAACCAGAAAATACTTTTTGTATTTAATCAAATATAAAACATAAAAATATTCGTATACCATAGTATATAAAGAAAATATGGCATATAATATATGTAGTATATAGTAATTATATATTATATATGCAATTAATATTGTCATTATAATAGAGTTCTTTTTAGCCAATCCTAAAAGAATAACTTCTCCGCCTACGTTTATAAATTTAATATTCCCGCAGAGTTGCCACCCTATGCAAAATATCTAAATCATACGCCTTGAAGTTGGCTGCGCTTGTTCTCTACATAGCATTTTCTTTACATATGACAACCCTATACATAATACATACAGATAAAGCATTACAAACTTTTTATCAGTTGTATAGTTTTATAGAGCAATTTTTTCCAAGATTTACAAATTAAAATTTCTCCAGGCTTGTCACCTCAGGCTAAACATCTAAATAATACGTCTTGAAGTTGGCTGCAAGCCAACCTACTTCCCATTTCTCGTTTGCAGGGTATGCTGACACACGCTCTGATTATGTTATCAATTAATAATGCCATTGTAGAGCGCATATTTGCATGGAACAAAGTGATTTACGGCACAAGCCCAAGTCGTAGATGGGAAGGGGATTAGACGCGGGGTGGGGTGTGGGCGTGTAGAGTGAGACGGACGGTGTCCTGATGCTGGTGTGGAGCATTGAATGGAAACAGCTTGACTTCATTCGCCTATTTGCGTCAGCTACATATTTGATTTGGGTTCCAATTGCATAATTGCCCCGAGGCAAAGGCATCAATCGGCGCCATAAGGTCGCAGGATTTGCCATGTCAAAGGGAATGGATAAACAATTTGCATAATTTAGGCAAATTAAGCCTTAATTTTGAATACAATTGCACTATTTTTTTTTTTTTTATATTTTTTTATTTTTTTTTTTTTTTTTATTTTTTTTTTTTTTTTTATTTATATATTTATATATATATTTATATATATATATTAAGAGTTTTTTTTTTTCCCCCCTACGCTGAGAAAATTTCATTATTTTTCTTAATTCACTTCAATATTTGTTCATTTATACCATTTCCTGCTCTCTGTCTGACTCTATCTCTCCCTATCTCTTTCACCTTTGTCCTTCTCGTTTTCCGCTTGCCAAGAAAAATGCGCTAATCAGGCAGAACCGCACAAAAAACCCCAAGCAATTATCATAATTTTTTTCGACACCGAAAAAACTAACGAAATATGCTAAATTACACATTAAAAGATAATTTGTTTCAAGTACCCGGGAAAATGTTGAGTTTTTCTTGGCACGCAAATGGGCGGAAAAATGCGAAAATGCCGTGGCAAGTTGCGATAGACAGGCTGAGGCATCTGTCGAGTCGTCGAGAAGTTGGTGTGTTGCGGGGGGAGGAGGGTAATGAACCTTATTCTGTCCGTATAATTTAGCCACTCATTGTTGGATCATAATTATACCTTTACTCTACGGCGAAAAAGGGAGTATAGCTTAGGTGAAAAAGTGACTAAAATGTTTCGCATATTTTTTATATATTAAAGAAATAATAATTTTTCGGTTTATTATAAATACTGAAGCTTAAAGATAAATAATAAAAATTAAAAATGAAAAAAATAAAATAAAATAAAAATAATATGTATAACTTTATAAATACTTTTAAATATTACATAGATGTGTGTGACTAATATACATTAATATGAAGAGTCTATACACTCGACTTTCTTCTACTTGAAGATATAATTAATATAGAAAACCATTTAATATTATACAATTGGGAAACATTTAAGTACAAACAAATAAAAGAGGCACTATATTTGTTTTCCGTTCATATACGGAAAATCCAATTAAATTTTATACTTAGCAGATTTTGACTTATAGTCTGCTCTACAAATATATTGTTTACTAGCTTACGCCTTTGATGAACAAGATTTTGCCAAGCGGGTATATCTGAGTCAGTAGCTGTCCATGTTAATCTTAGTTTTTGCCTTTGTCTGTGCCGGTTCTTTGCGTTTATTTCTGAAAAGTGCGCGGCAAATGCGCAATGAAAATTAATTATGCTAAGCACAGACACACACACATGCACATATATATACACACACACACACACGCACACCCATCTCGAGCCATTTGCGGTATTTAGCGATTATTTAAGGATCAGTTGGCAGCACAAAAACGCCAATGCCCACCACCCTACAGTATCCACAATAAATAGGGAGAGAGAGAGGGAGAATGCGAGAGAGAGAGGCGAATCGGCATTTCGACTCCCTCTGGATTTGACCGTCTTCCGAATCGCAGGGCACATTTAAATGCCAATAAATCATAAGGCAAACCAAAGTCGAAGAAAGAATGCAAAAAGTTTTTCGTTTGCGACAAAGTTTTTTTGTTTTCGATTTTGTTTTCGGGTTGTTTTCATTCATAGTATTTTTAGAAATATTTCTTTTATGCTATATACATTTGTATATGGTGTATATATGTATATATATTTAGCGATGCTATGCGTTGGTCAGCTTAATGAGCTTTAGAGTGGATCACAACAAAGTAAACAAGGCATTTATTTACGTGAATAGAGGCTGAGGAAAGTTCAGAACTATTTCGTATGCCAAACAAATTAATCAACAAAACGTATGCAATAAAAAATGCCACACGCAATTAAAAAGGCAAACGCAATGTTCGGCCAGAAATCGGGCCAGACACACTTAAAAATAATCAAATAATTAGCCCAAGCGGCATCATCGTGTGCGCCGCATGTGCTGCTTCCCGCATACACAACGAACTAACGTCGACGTTGATGATGCTACAATTATACGATTATAGAAATGGGCAAGAGCTATATGTGCTATATATGTGCCGCATTTTGGGCAGTGCTGTGACGGAGGAGGAGGGGTGTCCATCATCGAGATGAACCATTAAAATTGTTCATAAGGTAAACACGACGCTGTTTGATTGTTTATTATGGAATTAATGAACAGACTCCTCGTCCATTCGATGAGTAATTGCTCAATTTGGACGAGTGTGTTTGTATATATGGCATGGACAGGGGCGTGAACAACAGAGCCGAGAGGGGGAGCTTAAGTAGTACTTAACCCTCCCCCGTGGAGGCATTTTAGTGCAGTAAATATAATTGAGAGTGCCAGAGTTATTGAGGTAATAATGAAGGGCCAGAAGTGCCTGCTGAAACAGATGTGTAAAAGAAGGTACCAGAATTATTGTTTTATGAAAATAGCACTATAAAATACTAATGATATTGCAAAACTATACATATAAAGTTGTTGTGTCTACAAAAAAAAACCTGAGCAGCAAATTTGAGACGACTCCGAGATCTGAGATTATAATACATATCTAGCTATATCAACTCGCTGAACAAGAATATATATGCTTTTTGAAATTGCAAATACCTGCCTCTATGTCTCTGTTTTTAATTTTAAAAATATTCATATACATATTAAAAAAAGTTTTATACTTTATTATTTTTAAATGATGAAAATTTCAAATTTCGACGTACAAAAAACTAAAATATTATAGTATAGTATATTTTCCAATGAGTTTTGAACTTTTTTCTAAGCTTAAAAAAAATATTGAACTCAATATAAAATAAAATAGAATTTTTAAATATTGTTTAATAAACCCAAATATACTCTAACAACTCAAGAATCAAAGTAAGTCAAATTAATACGAATAATTGAAATAGAATGTTACCAATTCTTATACACATGCTGTTATATTCCTTGCTCTATCTAGATGATTTAAGCAAATGAAATCTGAAACATAAAACCCCTAAAAAAACGCGAAAGGAATCCCCCTTCGATAATCTTTTGCTGCCCACGTCTCTGCTTCCGCAATTGCCAAAGCAGTCAATCGCGTCGTATGAACTGCCCCCTCCCAAAAATGAGTGAGTACCCACACTCACACTCACTGGCATGCACTCATAATCCATCTTCGTCGATAAAACAAACAATTCGCGGTCAGCAGCACATCAATCTATCGACGGATTCGATGCCGTCTCGAAAATAAGTATTTGGCAATCATTTAATTGATTTTCAATAAATGAAAATGCACAAATTACCCAAAGTTCTGTTTTCAGAGGGAAAATATATTTTCAATTTTTCAAGCGGAAGACGAAGTGGTGGAAAAACGTTTTCATGTTAATTTCATCATTTTTACGCTACGTCGGCAAAATGAGCATGTCGCGTATGACGGCAGCTATCTTTGGCGCTTATTTCGCGCTGTGTATGAGTGTGCGTGTGTGTGTGTGTGCGTGCGTGTGTGTGTGCACGTGTACGTGTGTGTATGTGCTGCAGACATGCCGCTGAAATACTAATTATGTGCGCGATTTAAATAGATTTTTCATTTATTTAGCTAGGCCATCATTTTGGATGAGATGGAAATGAGAGGCAAATGTTTTATGTTGCGCCATTGCCCCCTCTCCCACACTTTCCCTTCCTGCAACATGCAGCAGGGTTGTAGTAGGGGTAGTCAGTTCACAGCTGATGGGCGTTTTCTGCATTTTGACAGGCCCACATCATTTTCAACTTTGCCTGTTTTGAACTGTAGCCGCCGTTGCTCACGTAGCGGAAGTGTTTTCCTATAGAGAGGGAATTTGAAGGGGGGAGTGGGCGAAAGTGGCCTGAGCTATACATAATTTTTAATTATTTGTTTTACGCACACTAATAAGGGCAAATGAGGCATAAACATTGCCTAATTATAGCGTACTGCTGCCCCGCACTGATCTGATTCATAGAGAGCACAAATATGCCTATGTATGACGACGATGCCTATGACGATAACGATGATGATGATGATGATGATGTGTGTGGAGTGCCTTGTGGGATTTGAACACAGCAGAATTGTGTATGCCGACGATTATGTGCCAATTGAATGAGTGAATACTTGTTATTGGGGCTAGTTCAGTCAAAATAACTTAAATGTTTTCCTGTTTTATTTATTGTTTGCTTATGGTGTATAACTGAAGCTCAGTCATATAAATCTATAATATGATATCATCGGAGACTTTTTCTAAATTTTCACACTATTTTGTATGCTTATTTACCAGCTGAAACTTAGGAACGCTCGTAATGCTTCTATCTCAGTTTAAACTTTGTTAAATATCATTAAATATACATTAGGAATATCTGTTTCTTAATGATTGCATATCTAAATTTATTTTTCATTTAAAAATGTGGCTCCAAAATATTGAAATTTTAGATCATTCATATCTGCCGTGTTTCCTTCGAAATCCTAACCTGAGAGACCTATCTAGACTTCCACAACTCATAACTTTGTCAAAAATTATCAGATTTCACTTTGGAATGTCATTGTGTTCATGGCTTGATCTCTAGATAGATTCTGCATCAAAAAATAAGGCTATACAAATTTTCGAATTTTGTACCTTTCATGTCCTCGAAGCTACCCCTCTTCCCCCTTCTGAGAGACCTATCTAGACTCCCACAAGTCATAACTTTGTCAAAAACGATCTGATTTGTGTTTGGGTTGTCATTTTATTCATGTTTTGAGTTGCCATTAATTATACTATAAGATTTTTAAAATCTATTAAATTGCTTTTTTTTGTGCTTTTTGTCAAGGGGGTACTCTTGCGAAAATTTCGAAATTTTGCTAAAAGAAAAAAATATTTTTTTTTGCTTCTAAATAATAGAACAATTTCAAATTAGTTCAAAAATCGATTTCAAACAAGTTTCCTAGTCCTAGTCCTAATCTCTTTTAGCTCCATTTATTTTTACAGGGTATGCAACTACTTGTATTTATTTTCTTTTAATTTCTTAACAAATATTTCTTGTTTTCTTTTAGGTAAAAATTTGGTTTCAAAATCGTCGAACAAAGTGGAAAAAACAGGACAACGTGACCAACAATGAGGCTGCTGAGCACAAATCAAGCAAACCAGCAGCGGCAGCGGTAGCAACAACAACAACAACAACAACGGAGCAACAGGCCAAAGTAAACAGCAACAGTGCAGCTGATGAAGCCTCCAGCAACAACAACAACAACAACAGCGCAACTCTGGATGCCACGCCTCCCAAAAAGTCGCCCTCATCACAGACAGACAAAAGTCGCGCCGGCAGCAACAACAACAACAGCAGTAGCAACAACAACAACAACAACGCGCTGATTGCTGGCAAAAGTAACGGGGAAAGCAAATTGCAGACGAAACACGCGACAACAAAGATTAAAAAACAATTGAACGCGCTGCTGGAGAAGGGCTCGAAGGCAGCTGCAACCGGCAGCAGTCCGCCGGCCACAAATGGAGCTGCAGCAAATGTGGCCAACAACAAATCAGTAGAGAAGCGCCAGATTAGCAGCAACAACAACAACAACAACATAGGTGAATCCTTTCATCCGCATCGATTGCATCAGCACGCCATACCGCTGACTGTGGAGCCGGCGGCACCGCTGGAGCAGACCGAGAAACTGGACATCAAATTGGAGGAATCACCTGCGCTGGGATTGCAACGTGCAGCAGCGGCAGCAGCAGCAGCGGCGGCGGCATCAGCAGCAGCAGCAGCGGCAGCAACAACAACGCCTACGCCAACCAATGCGGCGGTGCAGCAAAAAGGACGCAGTCCGCCGCCGTCAGCTAATCCTGGCCTGCTGGGCGAAATGGATTTCGAGAGCAAGATATCCATAGCGCTGGCCATGGCCAATAAGAAGCTGCAGGCGGCGACGGCGAGGGCGACGGAGAGTCACGAATCGGAAGAGGATGAGGCGGCGGCGGCGGCGGCGGAGGAGGAGGAGGAGGAGGAGGAAGAGGAAACTGCCAGCGAGCCGGGCACCTCGACGGAGGCGCACGATTCGCAGGATCATGAGATGCGCGAGATCTAAATGCAGTCTCTCTCTCTCTCTCTGTCTTACAGTATTCCTCTCGCTTTAACTCCCCCTCCCCACCCAGTCAAATAAACTTGTGCCAAAAAAGTCGAATATTGCTCAAGCTCACGAAAAATTTTCCAATTTCATTTTCATATCTTTTCTCTTGCATAACTGCGTTATGTGCGTGCACACACACAAACACATACTATTTATATATTTATGTAATTTATTGTACTTGTATTTATCAGATGCATCGCGTATCTGTTGTCTAGGCTAAGCACACTAATCGTAGCTACTAAGTAGGCTTTGTAAATGTTGCCATTAGAAACGCATTTAACTGTTTGACGAGCTAACGAATTAACCGTTATAAATATATATATAGAAATCTGAATACCATATACATACATAATATATATACAAAATTTGAACTTTCGGCATATTTCATGTGATAACGTATACGAAAGCGTAGCCACAGCGGCAGCAGCAGCATCAGAAACAACAGATAAGCAACGTAACAACATCAGCAACAGCTACAACAATTGGTGAAGTCGTGTTAATTACAAATTTAATTTTACTATAATGCTATAATGATATATAAACTGTAAACAAAAAACAACAACAACAGTCCTAAGTGTAAAAAATTAAACTATTAAATGGATACAAAAAAAATATAAAATCATATTCAAAGTGCATTTCTAAATTTAAACCGGGCAGTTATGATAAGTTTCAAAGAGTTTTTGGCTTTAATTTTAATACAAAGTCTCTTACAAATATTGGCTAATTTTTTGTTTAGGAATATCGATACGAAAAGTTTCCTGTTTAATCTAGCAAGCTTAGAGGTAGGTCCAGGCAACATTTATAAAATATATATAGATGTGACACATTAGCCTCAAGTCGAAGTCTGAACAAATCTGATTTGTTGCATTATTATATACATAGTAGTATTATATACTAGTAGTATTATGTATTTCCACTCAAAACCATTGTTGTTTCCTATCATCGTATTCGCTGCGCACGAACAAGCCAGAGAAATATTGACCATCTGCGAACTTCTGAACGTTTGTCTTATCAATAACGAAAAACCTTGCCGATTCTCGAATACCCTGATCGTTTTAATTTTTAGCATATTACTAACAAATACATATTTTGGTTAATATTTTATATTTGATTTATTCGCGTTTAGAATATCATGTTTTTCTCCAACCAGTTACCAAAATAACAAACGTAAATGTAATGAGGGGATCTTAATTTTTGATTCTTTGAGTTACGGTCGAAAACCACCGCTTCGGGAACCATACGTCGGTCAGCGAACTGGTGCATCGCGGGACTTCAATTTGGACGCATGCATTGGTGACCTTTGGTAGCGAAGTGATGTTTTCCATTCATAACTAAATTTGTCGTATTTAACGGAGCACTATATCCCCATTTGAATATATGTGTAATAATAAAATGCCATACAGAGAAAGTCCAACGCGTGTACACTGATGGTTTCGGTATAGGATTGCTTCCGGAGGGCCGGCAAATGGGCTTCATATTTTTGTCGATCACATAAGGTACACTAAAAGCTTGTTTGCCACACGATCTGCTGCGTTATGCCCCATCCTGAAATGGGCATATATCTAATGTCCTGCGGCTCACTCACATTGACATTGGGCAGACAAATGGGCCTCAAGAAATCATCAAAGGGAATACTCTTATCAACACGAAGCAGGGCAATGTAATTGCGTAAAATGTTGTAGCTGTCCTCTACGTAGTTCGGGTGTACTATCTTCTCAGTGATAACGAAATGCAGATAAGAACTACGTGCCATAATCGCAAAAGGGATCCTGGCTAAAATGTCCCAAACGCACGGCAGTTCTGCGAATAAGAAACAAGTTAGACAACCATGTAAATTGAACATGCTTATCCTACTTACAATCCAGCATATTTGCTAACATTTTCACCAGTCACACAGTGCGCAGCGGATCACCGAACCGCCACAGATTCCATATGCTTCTCTATTTCCATACTGGAGACTTGCAGTCCAACTAAACTCCTCTGGCTCCACATTGATTGATATAGTCAATACATACGAATGTTTATATAGTATTACGGTTTGAAACAGTCGCTGCCTCATCTGATTGTATTATCTTCGCTTTTACTGGGAATCTCCGAACGACTGGAATGCCTTATCAACAGCCAGAGCAACTTGCATTTGCCATGTGAATTCCTAATTCATCATAACGTTTATATTGCAATATGTATTATAGAATTTATTCAGTTCAACCGCGTCCATCGTCGCGAAATCATTATGAACTTGCGTGTATTATTTGTGCTACTACTACAAGTATTGCCTGCACTCTGCACAAGATGCTTAACAAACGAAAGGAAAATTGGTATTTGCGCAAGCCGGCTCAATTGTCATCCACTTGACGTGTCCCGGCCACTGGCCAGATGTGGTAATACTGGCATGTTTTGTTGTCCACCAGATGCTCAGAACGTACCATCGAGTGTAGATGCGAAATTTCCAACTGATTGCGGTGCCACGCCAATGTATCCTAAGCCTCAAATTGTTGGTGGCATGTTGGTTGCACCAGACGAGTATAGCTGGTTGGCCAAACTGCAGTATGCGTCGAATGCTTTCTGTGGCGGTTCGGTGATTAACACTCGGTATGTGTTGACGGCTGCTCATTGTGTTTCTGGAGGATCGTATGAAACAACTGGAGGATTGTGAGTTTGGTGTACTGCGACCCAGGTTGGCTGCATTACCAAACGCAATTGTTTCATCCACAGAACCGGCGTAAGACTGGGAGAGTTTGATCAGAATGGACACATATGTGATTATGGCACTGTAAATTGTACTCTTTATCAGTTGTTCGGCATTGAGAAGATAATACCGCACAGCGGCTACGAACGTTCCTTCTTCCGTATTGTCCATGACATTGCGCTTATTCGTCTGGACAGAACCGTCAAGTTTAGTTCCAAAATGAAACCCGTTTGCCTGCCCTTCGGAAGCAATGGTATACCGGAACCGCCTGTGGACAGCCATATGATTGTCTCCGGTTGGGGACTTACAATGGATGAACACGATTTTCACGCAAAACGCGATGTCTACATTACACTCTGGGCGACGGACAGGTGTAGGTATTCCTTCCGTGTGGATGAGACACATATCTGCGCCATCGAAGCTGGCAAGAACTCGTGCGAGGGTGATTCGGGCGGTCCGCTTATGCACGAGTTTGCTTCCCGACGAATGGTCATCGAAGGTATTGTATCCTATGGTACCAAAAATTGTACAAACACACGTCTGCCCGGAGTTTACACTCGGGTTCGTAGTTACGGCGACTGGTTGAACGAGAATATGGAATTGTAAGATATTTGAAATAAACAATTTCGGCATAGGATATAATTATAATCATGGTAATTGCTCACCCAAGTTAACAGGTTTTCTCTGACTCGAGGCCAGAAACAATGCTATGGAAACATGTGTAGCTATGTGTAATATACTTAATGGAAACAACATTGTCATAAGGCAGGACTGAAGTATCCTTTGCAACTTTATCTCTACAAACCTAACAAGTATTAAACAAAATTCACGAGTCCTTCAGGACGTTAATCTGCATTTGTTCTCCTGCGCTTCGAGCAGTGAGTTTCAGTTTGCGGCACATCGACAATACCATCGGCTGTGATGAGGAACTCGGCAAACGCATTCGGTGTCTCTGGCGAGTAGATGATCTCCAGTTTGCGCACGGTTAGCAATTGCTCGTGCTGCTTGTGCTGTTTGGGTACTTTGGATATGCGCATGCGAGTGCGTCCCAGATTGGCCCACTGCAAGCCCAGGCAGGGTACATCCTGCGTCTGCCTCGACTCCGACTCCGACTCCAGACTGGCGGCCATTTGATTGGTGCATACCACAGCGCAATGATACTTGTCCGCATAGGTGAGCAGCGCGTTTACCATGCGGCGCATGTCACGCGCACGCTCCGCAAAATTGGTATACAGGCGAAATATGGCCGCAACCGAGTCAATGATGATCAGTCCAATGCTATGCTGCTGCAGCAGTTGGGACAGGCGATTGTTAATGCAATTTAGCAGCGGTTGCTGTGGGTAGAGAGGGATTAGCAGTGCCATTTTGGAACTCTCGGCTGCCACTTACACTTTCATACTGATGCTCGATGAAGATGTTGCCCAGCAGGTTCAGCTGCTCATCCGGGTATCGTGCCTCAAATGCCTTACTGATCTGCAGCAGTCGTCGCGACGGAAACATATCTTCGGTGCAAATGTAGGCCACGCCCTTGCCCAGACCGCCAAGCCTCGCGGGCAATTGCACACACAGCGATAGCTGCAGCAGCAGCTGAGTCTTGCCCACGCCCGATGCGCCACATATTTCCGTTATGCCACGCGTCACAATGCCACCGCCTGTGCAGACATCTAGCGCGGCACAGCCAATGGTCAAGCGCGCCCACTTCATACAGACCGGCGGTTTAAAGAGCGAATCCGCTAAGAGGATTATTAATTAACAAATAATAAAACATATGTTCGCAGGAGTGGAGCAGCTAGCTGCCTCACCTGATTGCAACGTTTCGGCCAGCCATCTGCCCGCCGCCACCTTCAACTTGCGCACATCCTCGGGCGTGCATTTGGCCACACAAGTGTCCAGCGCACACAGACGCGTGTCCAGGAACTTGACCTGCGGCGTCGTGAGTATTGCCTCCGGAGTGAGCACATTGACTAGTTAGGGATTTGAAAGAATTAAACAAGCATTAGACCTGCTAATTGGGACACTTCAATGCGTTGCCCCCTTACCGCGCTTGGCAATCTCCTGCATGTGCTTGGGCAATTGCTCCAAAAAGTTTTCCATCCTTGCGACGGCGACACCATAGGTGGATTATGTGACTTGCGTGCAGCGCCAGCACTCAAGGTGTTTTCAACACCTATTAAATTATCGCCTAGGCAGCACAATAATTATTGATTTAACAAACAAAACAATACGAGTTGGCGAACTGTGCGAAACGACGCGCAAACAGACGATTGCGATCAGCTGTTCGAGGTGAAAAACCTCGAGTGCGAGTTGAGTATCGTGGTGAATAAGACGTTTTGTTCTAATTACATTATCGCAAATAAAATTATATAATTTTCTTTTTTTTTTGCATAAAAATACCTACACAAGCCGCAAATAAAATAAATGATAAATGGAAATCTAACAAATTTAACTGTTCGAAACAAACACAATTGGCACTTTGTATGTTTTACATAATTGTTTCATTTAATTCGCTTAAATAATTCACAATCTTCAGAATAACACACAAAAAACGATAGTTCGATTACTGAAGAGGCAGACAACAGTGGCCGATCGATCGCCTGCGTTCTGCGGAATTTAGATGTTGTAAGTGGCATTTCTTGTTGTTGGTGTTGTTGCTATTAACTTAAACAAACTAGAAAAACACTCTATTTGGAGGGCTTGGACAGCTCAGCCAGTGCACGAGCCTCGGCCTCAGCATTGCGCTTCTTCTCCTCGGCCAGCTTAGCATCACGCACCACCTTCTGTTGTGCTTCGATTTCACGAATCTTTTCCTCCTTCTTGGCCAGACGACTCTGGTGGGCAGCACCGTAGGCAATGCCGACAATCAGGAGAGACCATCTGCCGAATTTGATCAGTGGAGAAACACGAACTGGAGCCTGAGACATTTTGCCTGCTTATGTAATATGGTGACCGAAATCTGCAAGAAAATGAGACAGGTTAAACGGATACCTGATTGAAAGTGCTGGCGAGACGGCGCGGAACGCAGTCCCTTAAAATTGTGTAAATATTGTGTTAAATAACTTTATTTACCGAAAACCAATGCAAATCCAAATTCACTCCTGTTGTGGTATAACCTTAAAGCAGCTGTCAGTCTGACAAGAGTGGTATCGATATGTTCAGTATCGATAGGCCAGTGTTGCGAAAGTCCCTTTGGTCAAGGCGGAACAATAATTCTTTTAAATATATAAAGGGGTAGAAAAGTTTAAGCAATATAAATTTCGGTCTTAATCGTAACTATTATTTTTAACGACTACTTTGATTTTTAACGAAGCTATCAAACAGAAAATTGTATTTTGAGTGATTATGCATGAAAACCGCTAGATTCGGTATTCTTTGACTCGTTACGCGCATACATTTGCAACCGTTCCCACATCTCTAAGTGTGAATGTCAGAACTAAACTGAAAAAAATTTTGTTTTGTTAAAGACATGGCGAATTCGACACATAAAACAGTTTGATTTTTATAGTTTAAGCCACGAATAGTGCCTGAAGCGACACTTAACTACTGCACTTATTACCAAAAGTTGACGCGTGCACAAAACAAAAAAAACTAAAGCTAGAAAAAATTCCAACACAGACCTTGACTTGGCTCACACACACACCCACAAATACCAACACACGCAAAAACGTACATAAGGGTCAATACATACAAGCGTAGACAAACGGGTTGAAAACGTCAGAGCGACCAGCGCAAGAGAGTTACCTCTAGTGAAGTGTTTTTGCAGCTGCTGTAGTCAAATTAGCACAATAAGAACAACAAAACAGAAAAAGGAGAATAAGAAAAGTTGAAACAAAGGACCCACGAAATGGTGAATGTGCCGCCGCTATTGTGCAGCACGCCACCCCCGATTGATTTTGGCGAAGACGACGACGACTCGGGGCTTCAGTCAACGCTTCACTTGGAGGACGCTGACGGCGACGCCGATGCTGACGAATACTCCGCGTATGGCTTAGTCACCGAATCAGTAAAAGGTAATTAGCCTACGTTTTGAATTTGTTTGTACGTTTCTAAATTGTTGATTTGATTGCGTTGCAGTTCCTCCGTTGCCAGAGTTGCCAGACTACAATGAGTTGAGCAATGGGCACAGTAAAGCATCTGCTGCCACAGTGCAGGCTTTCAATTATCAAGTCAAAACGCCTGAAAAGCTGTCACCCGAGGAAGATCTGAAAGAAGAAGAGATTCCATCGAATCAAGAGCTGCAGCAGGAAGACGAGGAGGAGGACGCAAATACGGACAATTTGCCGTCACTAAAGCTGGACAGTCTCAGTCTATATTCCAGCGATAGTGTGTCGCCCACATGCACCTTGTCGCCTGTGGCGGACGAGAACCAAAGTGAAGCAACCAAAGCGCCGGTGCTGTGCCACCAGGTAACACTGGAGGATGTGTCCGATGACAGTGATGAGGAGTGTTCGCCAAAGAAACCCAAAGAACTATTCATACCTGAGGGAGCTGATGACTTTTTTGCCATAGAGATTGTAGGCACGCCCACGCAGCAGACGCCTAGCTCAAACCCAATCCCAGTTGCAAAGCCAGAATTTGCTGCATTCCAAAAAACGCCGCCCGTTGATAGTTTGCCACAAGAGCAAAGAGCGGAAGTGGTGCTGGAGGAGGACGATGACGATGATTTCGGTGATTTTGCAGACTTCTCTGAGGCGCCAGCGATTATAAAATCGGAACCTACGCCTACACCTGCATCCGTACCTGTAGCACAGATTGCGAGCCCTGCAGATGATGACGATGGCTTTGATGATTTTCAAGATTTTGTCACACCTACAGTGGTTGCGCCCGTGGCAGTAGTGGACGGCGATGACGATGATGAATTCGGTGACTTCTCGGAGCCAACATTTGAACCCACTCCCGCTGCTCCAGTTGCACTTGCTACACCTGTGCTACCACAACCGCCACCGCCGGCTGCACCGCAGCTTAGCATAACGGAGCGTGTAAAACCCTTGCTGGAACTGATGTTTCCCAGCCAACAGGCATGCACTGCGCCGCAACCCGCCAAGCATTCCCCACTGGCTGAGCTGCAGAGTCTGCACTTTGGTGCCATCGAGCAGGCGCACGCTCTGGACTATCAATGGACCTGTTCCGAGATGCGACACTCGCTGGTGCGTTCACTGGCCATCGATTCGAGGAATATTGTAAGTGTACATGTGGTTTTCGTTTATCTTATCAACAGCTTATCTTTTGATCTTCACGCAGCTCTTTGGCGACAAGTGGAACTCAACGATGCCACGTTTCGCTGCCAATCTGAGCTATGATCCGCTCAAGCCGATGAAACCTGCTGTCGCAGCCGCCACCGTACTGGAACCCCAACAGGTGTCCACATCTAGCTGGCAGCCCAGCATCAACTCCAGTTCCATGCAGCCGCCATTCGAGGGTAAGTTGCCTGTCGAGCATACACGGCTCAATCCGACCCAATCCGCCAGTCCACACAACTTAGTTACCGCAAATTTACTGCTACACACGATTCTCGTAACCAAAATTGCCACTGCCTCTCGCTCGTTCCGCCTTATCCCGCCCGACGCTTTAGTTGATCCACCCGCTATCGCTTTTCCTCAACTCAACCAACGATTGGCCTGCCGTTTATTGGCTGTTCTATCTCTATCGTTATCGTTTTGATTTTGATTTTGATTTTGATTTGCGTTTTGATTTCGAAAAACAGAAAGAAAAAAACAAGTTACAAAGAGACAAACCTCTTTGGTTGCTCTTGCAGTGGGCTATAATGGAATACTTAATGATTCCCCAAAAATAACTTAGCTCTTCAGAGTATTACATTTAATTTACACAATGAAAGAGTTGAATTTTGAGATAGTCTTGCCTTAAGTCCGAAATTGTTTAAATCAAGTAAATAAAAGAGAACCTCTATGAAATAATACAGTTTCCCATCTGCAAGGGCATCCCATCTCGCAACAGAACCAACACTTGTGTTACTTTTCTTCACTTGGTTTTTGACGTGATTGATTATTGTATGCCCACCATCTTTGAACTGAAGATTTATCCTTACGATAAATTGTATTTAGAATCACATGTACAGACTTTACAATTGGAACAACAAGTACAACTACAACTACTACAACAACAAGTACAACAACAACAACAACCAGAACAACTACAACTAGACCAAGTAACGATGGTGGCTAATGCTGATAAAATAAATCTTGTTACCTCTAACTACTCCCACAACAACAACAACAACAATCATGACGATGCCTTGGATGCGAAACAATCTCTGTTGGATAATAATAACGACAATACGACAATCAACAACAACAACAACAACAACAATGAAATGCATCATTTTGTCACACATTTTGCCACCATCTGCAACAATAACCAAAACAACAACAATAATCATGCAATAATAACAACAACAACCACCACCACAACCACAATAACAACAATAACTACAACAACTAAAACAACAACAAACACAAATATCGCCTTGCTGGATCTTAGTAAGTTTCGTTGGCTACGTGCGTGTTGTAGTTGTGAAACTTTTTTAATCTTTGTTATTACTATCAAACATCTTAACTTTTAAGGCAATAATACCGAAGTAATTAGGATAGAATTGGTAAAAGTTCAAAAGAAAACCTAGTATTGAAAAACCTCTAATATTGAATTTCCCAGCATATATTATAATAATAAACTAGTTATTAGTCTTTTAGAAATTGTTTCGGTATTGTTTCCTTTGCGATATACTCACGTAGTTATCAAGTCTCCCACGTTGCCACTGCAACAGTTCTCCTGTCCACCCCGCTCAGTTAGCAGGTTGTACTTCCCGCCCTTTGCACTAGTTTATCCGCATTTTCAAGCTGTTTCTCATGTTGTTTTCACACGCTTCAAGTATTCCGCGTTACTAATCGCTCTCTTCTTTCTGTGTGGTTCACAGGACTCGAATCAACCACCGCAACACCAACAACAACAACAACAGCAACAGCAGCAGCAGCAGCAGCAGCAACAACCATTGCCGCAACATCGACGAGCCAAATTGAAACGCAGTCTGGCGCGGCTTATGGGGAAAACGCCCCGACAAACGGCGCCAACAGCAGCGGCTTCGGCGGCACGGATGACACCCCTCTCGCCGATGACGCCGCAACAGCAACATCAGTTTTTGCTACTACAACAGCAACAGCGACGCTACCGCCTACTCTATCAGCAGACGGCAATGGCCACAGTTTCGACGACGACGAGCAGCTGCCTCAGCAACAGCAGCTTGAACTGAGAGAATCTGTCACACCGTCGCCGCCACCAACACCGACGCCAGCGTCAGTCTGCGCCAGCAACATCAGCAACAACAGCAGCAGCACATCGGGCAGTGTTAGCAACAGCTTTGCTCTGCCACTCAAGGAGACGCATATTTACACGCCCTCGAAATCGGACACGGCGGTGGCCAAGACCACGACACTGGCGCCCATTGATTTCGACTATGAGATCGCTTCGGCCGGCATTATAATCGACGAGACGGTTGTCAAGAAGGAGTATCGCGATGTCGAATACAAGCCGCCACCCTTTGCCAAGCCCACGTCCACGGAGGACGATGATTTCAGTGATTTCCAGTCGGTGCCAGTCGCGTTGAAGCAACAGCAGCAGCACCAGTTGCAGCCCCCACGCAATGGCACACCCACTTTCGGGGAACAGATGATACTCAGCCCGGCCATACTGCTGCCGCAGACAATTCCGCTGGTTAAGCCCAGCATCGAGTGGGGCGACAATGCGCAGGCGAGCATCAATGCCGACGAACTGGCGCGCATTGAGGAGCTGTTCTCGCATCAGTCCAAGCCGCCGACGATAAGCGCAACGGTTGCGCAGAAGCCACCGCAAGAGGATGACGAATGGTCAGACTTTGTCTCTGTGCCGGTGCCCCATCAGCAGCAGCAGAAAATGCAGCAACAATTGCAGCAAAATAATCGCAATAACAACGTAGCAGCAGCTGCTGCAGCACCAGCTCCAGCTGTGGCCAAGGAGGACGACTGGTCGGACTTTGTCAGCAGCAACCCGTTGCCGGCACGTGCCGCTGCTGCTGCTGCTGGTGCTGCGCCGCAGTTCAATTCAGGCGCCTGGCAGAGCGCCAACTTCTACAACAATCCGCTCAGTCTCTATCAGCAGCAACAGCAGCCGCATGCGCACAGCAATCTGGTGTCCAGAACTGGCAGCAGCAGCAGCACTGCCGGCAGCAGCAGCAACAACAACAATGTGCCGCAACAAATACACATGATGCACGACTTCTCAACGGCGCCAACAGCAACACCGACTGCAACTTATCAGCAGCAACATCATCAGCATCATCAACAACAGTTGCAGCAACAGCAGCAGCAGCAGCAGCAGCAGCAGCAACTGCAGCAACAACAACAGCAGCAGCGACAACAGTTTCACCTAGGCAACGCCAAGGTGGCACCACGCATATCCCTTATACCCGATCTTAGCTTTGTGGCGCCGGCGCTGCCCACCAATGCCGGCGCCTTCATGAGCTCCTTGCCCAAGCCCAGTTTCGGTGCCAAGAAATGACAAAAGTCGCGTAGAGCGCAGCAGGCGTCGTCGACGGCAATGTTGCCACGTCCGTTGCTGCCACGCCCACTGGCCGCAGAGGCAAGCGTCCTGACGTAGGCGTATGTGTACTATGCAGTAGGTGCCACGTTCACTCAGTATTATACGAATCCGTCTTGATATTTATCCGATCGCCCCAGGGCAAACTGCACGCGTTGTTGCTCCTTGTTACTTGTTACTGTATGTATGTGTGCGTGAGTGTGTGTGGGTGTGCGTGTGTTGTTGCCGTTGTCGTTGTTATTGCTGTTGTTGTCGTCGTCGTTGTCGTTGTTAGCTCTTAGGCCGTAGACATAGTCAAAGCAAACAGATGCCGAAATTATTCTTAGTGCAATATGGTTTTATTTTTTGATAACAATCCGAAAGTAACCCGAGAAAAATACCTACAACATGTACTCTGCAAATAGAACACTATTCTCATTCGCTGTGGATTGTTATAAACTATGTTTAAGCAGTTTACCTCCCAAAACATTAAATATAACTGACAAATTAGGAATTTCTAAAGGTATTTTCGTAGTTTTACTTTCTTTCTGTATCCATTTTAATGGTGTAAAATGCCGAAATTCAGAAACTTTTAGACATACGTAAAATTTTTGTTATTTTTTTTAATTTTACCCGTTTTTAAATGTTCTTTTGTACTACTTTAGTAATTTAAACCGTTCCAATTTCTGTATAAGACTTATTCTTTTAAGACATACCTTCTTTATATAAACTATATATAGTTTAGTATAGTTTGTACCAGTTTAACCGTCGAAATTCACTAGCATAGCCTTCATTAGGTCGATAATTTATTTAAAAAATGCAAATTTCTAAAAGAAGTATTTCGAATAATTCGAAATTCAAGAATTGTGTTGTTAGGGCGAAGTTTAGCTGTAATAGTGAGCTAGTGAGCTATACATATTCGTATCTATAGTGATTTGTCTAGTAACAGTTCTTGTAGTCAAAAACAATGCGCAAAAGTCAAACTTTTCAAACGGGATATTATTGTAATAGACGCATCTCGTGTTTATTATGCCTGCCTGCCTGCCCACACACTCAGAATTTATATGGCCCAGTTTTTAGGAAGATAAGTTGAAGCTTATTGTACTTATATTGCCTTCCCTGCCTCCCACATTTGTGTATATTGAAATCGATTAGTCTGGTTCATTCACACACGTTTCCCAGCCATTCCAGGGGTCGTCGACCCGAACGGCAACCAGCCCAAGCGAAAATCTTCTATATAAGATACTATACTATGTACACGCATATGTTTGTATAATGTGTAAACTAGAATTAGTTACGGAACTTTAGAAAAGGCGCGCAACATTCCAAGTGTAGTCATACTCGTATACTGTGTAGAGTTTGCCATGATCTCTTCAAAGCGAAGCGTCGCAGACGGAATAATAAAAAGGAATTGGCTACAGATATTTTGTGTTAATGTTTCATTTATTTATTTTGCTTAATGTTTGTGTTTGTTGGTTTTTTTTTGTATTCGTTTTCTTCCTTTTTTATTGTTTCTGTGTGTGAGAGAGTAAAACAATTACATGTAATAATAAATTATAACTAAATTGAATCGATGCTGTGTAGGCCTCGTTAATTGAACCTAAATGTAAATTATGCATTTGTGTGTTTTATTTCGCTAACAAAGGATGAAATTGTGGTTTAATGCTCCGGTTGAAATATAACTAAAATATGTGTGTTTGTGTGTGTGTATTATGTGCTACAGATTACAAATTAAATATATACTCGTAACGTATGTATGGTACGTACGTATATACTATGCAATTAATAGATAATGTACTGCGCAGAGCTATATTAATAAAAAAAATATAATTGCAAATTAATATTCTCGTTTATTGTTTAATTTGAACCAAGTTTTCTTTCACTTAACAATAGTTTTTGTTTCCTTTTCTCATTTTCTGGAGGGAACGGGATCGGCGCAGTAGATGAAGATTCGTCTTAAAATTGTTGCGGTTTGCTGCTAAGCGAATGGGAGCGAAGGGCGGTGGCGTGGTGTTGTCGTTGAAACCTGCTTAATATCTACTTTTCTCACTTTGCCCGAGGAAGCTCAATGGGAGATTTGCTACATATTCTACATATCTCCACATCTCTCTCAGGAAGTTACAGTTGCCAGAGGACGCTACAAGAAAGCCTCGTCAGATGTCAATGGATGTTTCACTTTTCATTTGTTATGTTGTCTCATCTAATCATAATCATATTTAGAACTAGTCAGAATTTTGTCGATTTGATTTTGGGATTGGCGAGCGAGGTGCACGGGGTGTATATAGAATAGCACTATGGCAGTAAATAGTACATAATAATCATAATAATAATAATAATTAGCATATAATAATTTTACATATCTCTATAATTTATATAAATAGTGGTGTGTACGTTCATTAGAAATGTGAATGCAATGTTAATGTTTATGTTACGCTTGCGCTTACGTTTACGTTTACATTTACGTTTCGTTACGTTACGTTCATGTTTATGTCATTATCATCATCAGCATGTTCTATATTACGCTTCAACTTTTTGTCTAAATGTTTAACAGTTTATATCTCAATCGGTCGACCGAGCCATCATTGATGCCTTAACAAATCCAAAAAATATGAAGTGACAATATTTTGCACTAACAGTTTTCTTGCTTCTTCTTCATCTTCTCCTTCATTTTCTTCCACTTTTTGCTTTTCAATGTTCTCCAAAGAATACACTAAGCTAATTAGGCTAGTCACGTGGCCGTGAGATAACTCGCCGACATGGCAACCCATTGGCAATTATTATTAGCTATATCAATACATTTAATAATTATTATCACCATGTTGGCGGGTTAAGCAACGACCATGAATACCCTAACACAATGATAGTCGCCGTTTTGCGGCTCAGAATGCCAGCCAGGGATGATGCAGCAACGACTCCTTGGACCGATCGCCATAGTCGTAGGTGAGCTCCTCGCCGGGCTCGATATCATCCTTGGCCAGCAGCACCAGATGCGGTCGCTGCTTGATTACGACCACTTTGGTCATTAGATTACCGTTACGCGAGTGATTAATGAGGCGGCCCAGCTTGCCGGTGTCCACGGTGGCATCGATGCAGTACTGTTGATTCTTATGCTTGAAATAGTACATATAGCAGCCAGCGTTCTCGTCCAGTGCGTAGCGACGCTCACGTTCTGTGGCCTCGCTGATGGCAATGAGATCGCCAACATATTCGACAACGAATTCGTTACGCTTGAAGTGACGCTCCGCGACCACGCCGCGTCCCTTGCCCATGAAATGGCGCACTTGCAGTCCCTCGCAACGCTCCTCGAGCACAGCCTGCTCAAGATTGCGCATCATCTCCTCTTTGACAGCGGTTTTGGTTTTGCGCACACTGCGACGTACTGGAAAGAAATCGGTCATCTCACGATTTCCATTTGTTGCCGCCAATGGCTGGGATTTCGATGCCGCCGTCCTGCTCTTCGCCGACGCCTTGGCAGTTGCCCTCGGCTTGGCTGTTGTTGTGGTTGCCTTTGGTACTGTTGCGGTTGGCTTGGGCATGGCCTTTGCCTTGTTCAGATTCTCACGCTCCTCTGCGGCCTTGAGCAGCGCATGTACATCATCCTCGTCATCTTCGACTCCTATATCATCGTCGTCCTCGTCGTCGTGCACCAGCACAACCACATCTTCATTTGGCATGGAGCTGGGGTTCGAGCTGGGCTCTTGGTAAGGCGCTTGTGGCTTTGGCTGATTCAGTCTACGTCGCGACTTGCAACCACTAGTTGCGGCCAGCTGCAACTGTAGTTTGCGTGGCGACTTCCTCGGTGACGGCACCTCGCCCTTGGGCATTGCCTTAATGGGCGAGGGGCAAAGGATGCGATGTGGTGTCGCTGGCTTGCGTCGGCGCGTACCCGCAGGCGAATCGCCCGTGGGCAGGACCAGACTGCAGGCGACACCACTGTCGCAGGAACTGCTGTCATGTTGGTCCAATTCGAAGCCATGCTGTGGCACCGGCAATTGCTGCTGCTGCTCCTGCACCTCAATACGCTCCAGTTCCAGCTCTTGTCCGTTGAGGCTAACAATCTGATTGAAGCGTCCATTGAGCACACAGGCGCTGAGCACAGAGGGAGGCGAGGAGAACACAGCATTGGCGAGCTCGAAGCTTTTGTTGATGCGTATGCTGGACGCCTTGGTAGGCGTACGATCGATGTCCAGCATTAACACTGGCTCCTGTAGAAATATGTTGTCCGATGTGCTGCTGCTGCTATGCGACGAGCTGTGACTGTCCCGCAGCGCCGAGCGATGTGTCTGAAATGCCACCGTACTCAAATTTGTGTCTGTATGTGTGGCTGTGTGTATAGCTGTGTCTGTGTGTGTACTATCCGTTGTTTCCGCCTCCAGATCCTCGTCTTGCTGATATGCTGCCGAGCTGTGGCTGGTCGAGGGCGAGGCTATGGATTGCGCATCGTATAGCAGCACTTCCTCCTCCTCTTCAGTTGTCACAGTAGCCACTTCCTCCTCTTCTATTATTATTGTCTTTTGCTCTGCATTCGTTATTGTTTCTGCTGTTGTTATAGTTGCATTTGTTGTTATTTTCTTGGCAGCAGCATTTGCCCTGAAGAAGTTCTCAATCGTGCGTGTTTGCGAGCGCGTTGCCAGTGGAACGCCTAAACAAGTGATTGGGTTGACGTGGGGTGGGGTAGGGGAGAAAAGTGAGTTAACCTCAAAATGCGAGTAACACAAAACGAATTAGAGAATACTTACCAATTGTGCGACCAGACTCTGGCTTTGTTATTGCTGTCGTTTTACTGTTGTTGTTGCCGTTGCTATTGCAATTGTTGAGATTTTCATTGGCCTTCATGAGGCGGCAGTCTTTTCGCTTAGGGCTGGCAAAATATTGATCCTCGAGCAGATTATTGCTGGCGGCCGCTGCTGCGACGACGCTCATGGGGGGCCCCGCCAACGAATCAACGTTTGAGGTTACCACCATAAGGGCGGGCTCTTTGGCGGGCCGTGCGCGTCGACGAACCATTATCATTTAGATCTTTGTTGTTGGATATTTGTTGTAGGGAGGGTGGAAACTATCCGTCCAACCGTCCGAGTTAATAAATTACACTAAGGCAGCAAATTTGTACATACAACACGCACACTAAGAAACGACAAAACGAAAAACAGACTGCAATTTGCATAAGTAGAAACAAAACGGAGACATTAAAACTTTTTTTTTGTTGGCCCGCGCTGCCCTCCCGCTCGTGCTACACACGACATACAACTACTACAACTGCAGCAACAACAACACTAGCGCGCGTACAGTTTTTGCCCCTCGTCAAAAATATCGTTCGTACGTTCGTTCTGTGTGTGTTACTGCTGTTGCTTGTGTCGCACGAAGCGAAGAGCGAGAAGAGGAAGAAGAGACAAGAGCAAAAGAATGAGCTGAACACTGTGGTGAAGCCTACCTATTATTATTTAGTTTTGGTTGTAATAAATTCCGTCGTCATACGCAGCAGCGCATGTTTTTAATTCTTTTCGACTGTTTCGTACACATTGCTTTTTTATATTGGCCGCCTTGTAATATTATTTTTACAGTCAGCAGTCCAGCCAATATGCACTTTTTCTTTTTCCGCAAATTTTTTTTGTGTTTTATATTCCGTTTTGCAGTAGAGTTGTTGATATCGTATCGATATATGTGAATATCGATAAGTGTGAATAGATCGAGGAATGGAAAAAATGCGAAATATATTTCTAATTTTGGCCAAATTTAGAAAAATTAATAAAAAAAAATATCACTTTGATTTATTTGCTGCTTAAAAAACAAGCCGTCATTGAAGGGATGCAAAAATATATTAAATAATGATAAAATATTACCGTTTCGTTTTACAACACTGTCATTTGTGGTGGCGCGCAAAATATCGATGATGCTATTTACATATGTGATAGTCGATAGTTGCAACCGATTTGCCCATTAGCATCAAACGCCAAACGAAATTTGCGAAGCGCGCGTGGAAAAACTATAATTCTGCAAGAAGCGGAGTGAATTTCCAGCAAAGAAATTGTTGAACATTCGTGTAATGAGCATAAAAAGTTGCCTTCCACAGTTGTTAGTTGAATAAATATCAATGTGCGTTGATTAACAATACTCGTGTTTCTCAGATTGCAAAAATAAATTGGGCGCCTTTTACTAGGCCAGTGTCTGTGTCACCCGTCTGCCCTGTGGTGTGCTGCTTGCTCCTTGCCGCACGCTGTCACACCTTGGCGTCAGCGCCATTCTAATTAAATAATTAAAATACAAGGCTATTAGAGATTTAAATAATTAAGTGAACATGCCGATTTGCAAACGCGACGGTTTCGATCTCAATGAAACAGAGGACAAAAATGATACATTCCACGACAATGATTTGGTCTTTTGCTGCTATATCACCAAGCGCATATTCAGAGAATACGAGTAAGTAGAACCAATATTTGGTAGCTATTTCGATTTGTTTCGCAAATGTCTTTTGCTGCTGCAGCAGTACAACAATGACAAAGCAAACAATGCGCTAAAGTATACAACAAAGCGACGCTGACGAACGCATGCTTTGGCCAAGCGATACATGCAAAAGCAAAGCAAAGGGAATTCATGTTTAAGGGGTGGGGGAAGGCGGCGGCCGTGGCGGCAGCAGCAGTGGAAAGCGCGCCAACAAATTCACAGCTGGTGTGCGCGGTGTTGCCACCTGGTTGCAATGCTGTTCAAACTGTTTTGAATTTGGCAATATTTGTTTCCGAAATTTAACTTATTCATGATATCTCTTTTGTACAAACTCCCAAAATGTTGTATTTAAATATGTAAAACAAAACTCCAGTAAATTCTAGTCTTTGTTTATTGCCTTAAGGTTTAAGCACTTTAAATAGCAATCATTGTGATAAATGCTTTTTAAGCCATTATAGTTTCTAGATTATATGTATCCAACAATCCCTAATCCTGCTTCGTATTCGTTTTGCAGAAAATACTTTCGACATGTCATGGCTATAAACTCAACAGTCTGGCAATGCGAGTCGACGGGCAAGGACAACCTAACGTACGAGGAGGCGCTGAAGAGCGAACGCCTCGCTCGCAAGAAACTGGAACAGTTCAAACACAGTCTGCGTGCGCCGGTTCTGCTGCTGATCGAGCATGCTCAGCAATCGGCCATGAGGACACTTTTCCTGATTGTATCGAAGTTTCTACGTAAGAGATATTTCTTGAAGGAGGAGGTCGGCGTGGCGAACAAAAGGAATACCATGTTTGAGGTTGTGGGTATAAAGCTGGCCAAAAATCAGCCGGAACCAAGTAATGGAATCTATGAGGATACCGATCAACTTGAGTATCATCTACGTTCATCCAATGGCGATGAAATAACTGCACCCTTCGAGATGCTCCGTCGCCGACGTGCCGATTTTAGTAATGAGAATTTGACCATGTTTATCAAGAATAATGTGACCCGAATCGATGGAATATTGCGTGTCAAGCCAGATATATACAAACAACATGTGCTCGATGCAAAGATCAATTTCTCCACTGTTTTCATTGGCAAAATGCCGCGCTATTCGCCCGCCAAGATCAAGGACCCATCGAAAAAGCAGTCGACACTCAACAAATACATTGTCAAGGACGAGACGGCGTTGGCCAAGAACAAAGCTGCTGCAGAGGCTAAAGCCAAATCGCTGGCCGAGGAAATGGAACGTGTGCGCCAGGAGAAACAGGCCAAGATCGCGGAACTGGAACGGCAGAAGGCACAAAAGAAAGCGGAACTGATGCAGCGTGTCGAAGATGAATGCGCATTGAGAATGACCAAATCGGATGACTTAGAGCGCGCGGATCAGCGTATGCTTCCTCGATATCGTTCAATTACCAGCTTACTGCCCGAAACGCTACTCGGCGATGCGTTCATGCTGCGCGAGTTCATGCACAGCTATCAGGGCCTGCTATCCGGCATGCAGGCTTTTCGCCAGAATCTCAACTACTACGAGATGATTCGAGCGTTCAGCGCACGTGAAGTGAACGGGCCCTTAGCGGATGTATTGCTCGTGCTGCTGGGCACAATCTTCGATTTGCAAAAGGAGGAGGAGGAGAGTGGAGAATTGAAGTACATCGTTGGATTTAGAACACAGCGGCAAGAGCCCTATATCACCATGAGCAATGCCGCCCGCACCCACATCTATGTGAAGCGACACTTATCTTTCGAGCTGTACGAGATGCCGCTCGATCCAACCACAGTGAGTGAAGTGTTGCGCCTGCATCTGCTGGGCTCAGGCGCGCAGGTTAGTGATCGCACTGAACGATGGCGTTTCTCATATCGCAATGGTTATGTCGCACGCGAGGATCCTGGCCTGGACTTACGCATGCGGCATGCCAACATTCTGCACGCTCTCAAGACAATGCCCATCTCTAAGCTGGACTTTGAGGACATTATGCTGGTCATCAAGTGTCTCATGGCGCAGATCTTATCATATTCCTCGACGCTGAGCATCATCGAGGAGCGTATGGAGAAAATGGCCAAGGCCAAATTGGAATTGCGTAACTTGGTCTATGCCGAGAATCGTCGTCTGGCCGCCGTCAAGCAGAGTCAGCGTAACATTGCCAAGGAGTTGCTCCAGGAGACGGGGACCAAGCCGCCGACCGAGCAACAGAACGAGGAAATGAATCGACGCCTGGCCGAACTCATGGCCCAATCCAAACGCGATCAACGCAAACATGAGCAACAGATGCTGAAAGCCCAATCGGAGCTTTTCAATTTTATGGTCTACCTGGGCATAGATCGTTGCTTTCGCAAATACTACGTGCTCGAGTCCATTCCGGGCATCTTCATAGAGCATGCGCCGGATGCCAACATGGAAACTTGTCTGACCGAGCCACCAGTCAACAGGTCACAAGCTGAAATCAATAAGGAAAGTCAGCTTGGCACACATCGAGAATGGCGCTCCTATCTGCTCAAGCTCTACGCCGAGGTGGACGATGGTAAGGGGTCGCAGCGTAAGAACGGAATCAAACAGTCTCTGGACAATAAGGAGAACAAGGAGAATCAGGTGAACGGCCAAATGAATGGTCACGCAGAGACTGTGCAACCCATGGAGGAGGTTACCGAAGCTGCAGACGTTGCTGTTGCACCGACGCGTATATCGCGCCGTAGTAGAGTCGGGGCGGAACAGCCGCCGCCGCCAGCTGCCGATGTGGAAGAGGAACCAGTGCCAGTGCCAGTGCATCCAACGGCAACCGATCTGTATATGTGCAGCGGCGAGCCGGGCAATTGCATCGTACACGATGAACAGCATCCGAAGCGACGTCTCTGGCAGTACATTTGCGATCCGGAGGTAATTGATGCTCTGATCAGCTCGCTGAATCCACTTGGCCATCGCGAGTCACAACTGCTGGAGGCGCTCACCCAGCAGCGTGTTCTAATCGATAAGCACATCAGAAACTGTCCCGAGGAGATGCTCAATCTGAGTGATGAGACCAAGCGTCGCAGGTTCATTACCGCAATGCAGCAGGACACGCAGCGTAAATATGGCAGGACCACGAACGAGGATGTCAACGAAACGCTGCGCCAGCAACTGGTAGATCGCATCCTCAAGTTTGAGTTGGACATCTATGAAGGCGACTTGGGTAAGCTGAGGGTAAAAGATATGGAGAGATGGCGGCAAAATCTCGTCGATGATAAATACGATCCGCAAGGCAAGATACAGTGGGGTCCGGGTAAGATGGAGACCGAAGATGAGGGTGACTCCGACAACGAGTCGCACGAGAACTATGATGAGCACGAGCAACATGAAAATCCGATGCCACGAATAAAGTATGGAAAATATCAGGATCCAAGTGAATTCCTCCAAATGGATGGCATGGAAGAGGATAAATCTCTGGTAGATCCTGAGCATCAGACGCACATACACAATCTGGCGTGTGCGCTGCTGCAGGTGGAGCAGGCGATTGAGCCACGCTTCCTGAACGAGCCTTTCGGCGTGACCCGCAAGCCGCCCAACCAGCAGCTGAATCATCAACCGCCCGAGAGCAAGCTGCCACAGTGGGAGCTGTCGCTAATGAAGAGCACCAGCTACTCGCAGATCTTCCTTCACTTAAATGTACTCAACGATTGCATTCTATGGCGCCGCTCGACCAACAACTCAATATGCAAGATTTGCCGGCGACGCACAGATGCGGAACAGTTGCTGCTCTGCGATCATTGCAACGGTGGCACGCACATGTTCTGCCTGCGACCCAAGATGATCGAGGTGCCCGAGGGCAACTGGTATTGCGGGACGTGTGTCAGAGAATTGGGATTCACCAATACCAAAACCAACACACGCGAAACACGAGCGCGAAAACGTCAAATATACGTGAAAGAGGACGACGAGGGTGTCGAAGAGGACAATGATGAGGATGAAGATGCAGAAGAGGATAACGATGATGAAGAAAATGAAAATGATGACGATGATGAGGAAGAGGAAGAGGAAGAGAATTCCGAAGCAGAGTCTAATGGTCAGAGCGATATACCAAACTCGGAAACATCGGTCCGCCTGAAAATTAAAAACACGCGAAGCTCGAGCAGACGTAACAGCAGGCCGCTGAAACCAGAACAGATCAAGAAGATTCTTGACGAAGAGGAGAGTGAAGACGACGAAGATGAAACAGAGGATGTCGATGTCAATGGTGATACAGAAGAACGGGAAAAGTAAGCGATACATTACACGAAAGAGGAATGATTTTAATTCAAATTTGTTTTAGTGGGGAATCAAGTAAGTGCTCAAATTGCCGCAAGCTCAACTGCGATGTCTTCTGTGCCAGCTGCTCCCGTGCTTTCCACATGAAGTGTGTCGAGATTAGCCGATGCCCGCCCAATGGCTACTACTGTAAGATGTGCAAACCAAAGGAGAAACAGAAAACAAGTCGACGTCGCCCTCGTAAGTTGAGACAATCCCGAAATCAGTTGCAGCTTTAACTTCAATTCTTTGTTAATATTTATTTCAGACACTGGAGATGACAAAGATGATGAGGATAAGGAGGAGCCGCAGGCCAAACGGGCGCGTTCTTCACGAAACTCGTTGCGCCTATCGCTTGATAAGACCAACAATAACAACAATAGTAACAACAACAACAACAATACAAGCAATCAGAATCGAAATCGTCGTTCGGGTCGTCGAACAAATGACAATCTGCCGCTTAATAGCGCCGCCCTATACGAACTGCTGGAGCAGACAATGAAACATCAGGCGGCGTGGCCTTTCCTACGACCGGTGTTGACCTCCGAAGTGCCGGACTATTACAAGATAATCAAGACGCCCATGGATTTGGCCAAAATTAAGTCTAAGCTCAACATGGGCCAATATCAGCTCAATGAGGAGCTACTCAGCGATATTCAGCTGGTGTTCAAGAACTGCGACGAATACAATGTGGAAGGCAACGAGATCTACGAGTAAGTATACGAAATATACTTTAGCAAATTAAGTAGTATAGTAATCTATGATCTTCCTTTCCCAGTGCTGGCTGCAAACTGGAGCGCTTTGTCATTGATCGCTGCAAGGATTTGTCGCTGCCGTTTCGACCCAGCGATATGAACTACGGGCTAATCTGCTGAGTTGGGTCGCCAGACGGGATTGTAAATTAAACTTAACTTAGCTCTATAGTTCGTATGTTAGTTAGCCAGTATTCTTCAATTACCAGTTATCGATTATCGATGTTCGATTGTCAGTTATCAGTTATCAACCGCATTCTTAATCACGCACCCAAATGTCACGGCGCGGTCTCAAGTTTTTCCAGCGTTTCCATCATATACAATTAGTTTGTTTTCTAGCGTTTATTATTAATATATTATGCATAAATTATTGTAGACATACACAGTTCACAGATTTTTAGCATTCAATAATAATAAAAACCGAATACTTGCAACTTACACAACTGACTCTCTGTCTCTCTCGATGAGATACAAGTTAATTGGGTATATTTAAATTTAAATTTACGGATTTATTTATATAGCTCGAACGTTATCTCTTTGCTTTTTGTGTATATTCATAATTCGACTTTATATTAGATACATATCATCATCATTGCTTCCACCTTGTAAACTGTATTCCGTACTCTGGTATGTCTCTACTCTTCTCATATGAAGTAATTACTGTAAGTACGTTCGGTACATCGACTGTTAGTAATAACTGTGTGAGTGTTCGATTCAATGAAACTTACATATACAGTTTATAATGCTTCACATCTTAAATATTCCTCCGTATAGACGGGCTCTGTGCTGAGTTGCCTTTTTTCTCTTAAACATAAAACATCGTTATATACTTTGAATCACATTTAACATCCAAATTCCATTTTCAAATTGGTTTTACTTCCTCGCTTACAACTAATGCATATGTATGTGAAAGATGCATTATACTCGGAACATTGTCATGGAGTAATTTCATTTTGAAATCTGTTCTATGTAGTTTTGTGTTTCAAAGTTTTGCGGAGATCAAAAATAAAATATTTCAAATTGTTGTCGGCGGTTACAAAATCTGTTGAAGGTGGTTATTTAGCCACTAAATAAGCAAGTAAAGCTATACTCATCGATTACCATAATATGTTCTTAAAATCTATCAAAAAACTTGCAATACGATAAATAATGTTTCTGTTTCTGTTGAGGCGGGCAACCGCTTTAAAATGTATAAAGAGTGTAGGAATATCTTAGGATTTTCAAGAACTTCCTAGAAAAATACTTTTGAATCAGTTTTGAAAATTGGAAAAGAAATCGAACTTCCTCGAGAAACCTTTAGGAAATCATGTAGATTAAAGATTTGCTTGACTTGAGGATGATGTCGACGTGGTTGTTTCCGAGTAGTATGCTCCATTGTTCACTTTTTTGTTGTTGTTGTTGTGCTCAGCCAATTGACTGTTGCTGTTATTGTTGTTGTTGTTGTTGTTGTTGCTTTCAGTAGCCTCCAGTACAAAGTGCATCGAGTTCGAGGTGCTTGGCGCCTGCGACAGTTGCGCCTCCATCGACGTATTGGACGTATCATCATCGGCATTGCTTTGGCTCTCGTCTGGTGAAGCGAGCAGCGCGTTCTCGTCGTCCTCCGCGACCATGTTGTGCTCCGTATCCTCGGTGTCGGCATCCAGCCACTCTGTCTCGTAGTTCCTAGCATAGCGCCGCGTGCGTCGCACAGTGCGCACTCTTTTGATGACCTCGAATCGATGACGCATCATTTTCCGTTTGAGTTTCGATTGTGACTCGGAGCCAACTGTGCAGAGAGAGGAAGAGAGTGCAAGCAGATAATATTAGTGAGGATACGACTGTTTACTTTCTTGTAGTTCAAGAAATAATATAAACACAGTTATTTCAGCCGTCTCCCACAACTGGCTGCACCAAATCCATGCCAAAGTCAACAACTTTTGAATCTGCGTCAGCTACTCCAGGGGGCTCAAGCTATAAGTACACCAAATCTTTGCTCAGGTTGCTCAATGTCGTGGGTTAAAAGAGGCAACGAACTGGAAAAGGGGCAGCTTGGTAAATAAGCCACGACACTTGCCAATAATTGTAGCTATCGATGGGAGTTCACTCGCCCGCCCCCCGCGACAACTGTCAGGAGTCGCGCTGACAGTGGACAAACAAGAGGTGTCAACGCGGCCATTGTTTGCCCTGCACAGATACCGTTTGGCGGTTCAACTGTGTGCCCGGGGTCACTTGGCTCAGTTGCGCTGACAATGGCGTCGCTGGCAGAGCTCGTAATGCTGATACTCGTGGCGTCCGTGCCAGCTAGGACGCAATCTAATCCCATGGATGTACTGCAGTTGATTTTAGCACAATTCGAGAGCACGCTGGAGCTGCATCTGCGTAACCCATGGGACTACGATAATCCACTCGTCAAGTTGCTGCTGCGACAGCAGAGCTGCCCGTTGCGTATTTTTCTCGAAGAGAATATGCCGCAGGGCAGGATACAAAAGGAGGAGGAGGAGGAGGCAGAGCAGCAGCAGTTCCAGCGCTACAAGCTCTTCATCTACGAGCATGTGCAACAGTTGCAACAGCAAGCTGAACAGTTTCCCGACTCGGGAGGCTTCTATATACTGCTGCTCGAGAAATCCACGCTGGATGAGCACGAGCAACTGCTGCAGTTTATGGAGTCCCTTTGGCAGCAGCATGGACACGCTCGCATCTACTATGTGCCGCAGCAGAGCGGGCTGGTGCTGCTCTATAATCCGTTTCTCAGGCAGATTGTCGTGGTCGATGATGCGCAGTGCTATCGACGCATCTATGCCAATCTGCATGGCTATCCACTGCGTGCGTACATCTTCGACTCCGTCTACTCCACCTTCATTGGCAATGGCACCACCAAGCAGGCCATCAGCGCCAGCGGACCCGATGCCGAGGCAGCGGAGGCGGTGGCAAGTCAACTCAACTTCACGCTCAACTATATCTGGCCGGATGACGAGTTCTTTGGGTAAGTGTTGTAGCTTCAATTCCCGGCCAGAGTGAGAGACAATCTTGCCTTGCAGCTCCCGCCAGCCGAATGGCTCCTTCAACGGAGGCGTGGGACGTGTACATCGTCGCGAGTTGGACATCATCTTTGCGGGGTTCTTTATCAAGGATTACCTAACGACACGCATCCAGTTCAGCTCCGCCGTCTACACGGACGACCTGTGCCTGTTCGTGAAGAAGGCACAGCGCATTCCCCAGTCCATTGTGCCGCTCTTCGCGGTCCGCGTCGATGTCTGGTTGTGCTTTCTGCTCGTGGGATTCGCTTGTGCCTTGATCTGGCTCTGTTTGCGTGCCATCAATCTTGGCCTGCAAATCGAGTGCATTGCGGGAGTGGGATTCAGTACGGTGCGGACTGCACGACTGTGCATTGCCTGGCGCATCTTTGTGGACACGTGGGTTGTCTGGGTGCGCTCGAATATCAATCGCTTCCCGCCGTACAACTCGGAGCGCATCTTTGTGGCCTCGCTGTGCCTGGTCAGCGTGATCTTTGGCGCACTGCTGGAGTCGAGCTTGGCCACTGCCTACATACGCCCCTTGTACTACAAGGATCCCAATACGCTCGAGGAGCTGGACAGTGCGCATACGCCCATCTATATCAAGCATCCGGCATTCCGTGATGATCTCTTCGTGGGCAGCGATTCGGAGGTTTACAAGCGACTGGACGCCAAAATGAAACTGGTGGGCGAGGGCGAGGATCGCTTGATTAACATGGTCTCCCGTCTAGGCACCTTTGCGGGCGTGACACGTGCCGCCAGCCTGGAACTAAATGACAGGCGCTACGTGATGACGCACAAGGTGCACAAAATACCGCAGTGCCCGAAGACATATCACATTGGTTACGTTCTGCCCAGACCGTCGCCCTATCTGAAGAGCATGAACATCGTTTTGCAGCGTCTACTTGCCGGCGGCATCATGGATTTCTGGATCAGTCAGGTGAAGGAGCAGGCCACGCTCAGCATACACAAGTATCCCGAGTATCTGGCCGAGCTGAATGTGGGCCAGTGGAAGGTCTTAACCCTATCCGATGTGCAACTGGCTTTCTATGCTCTGACCATAGGTTGCCTGCTGGCTTCACTGGCGGCACTGCTGGAATTCTGCATCAATGCGAGGTGGCAATGTGGTTCCCAGGCAAAGGCAGCGATTTTCTATGCTCATAGAATTAAAACCCCAAGTGGTTCCCTGACGCGGTTTTAGTTCCTCGAATGAATTTGTCTGTCAGCTTTAGTCGAACCGGTTCAAGCGCTAAAGCTGCACATGCTGCCCGGCTCAGGGCGGGATTTCATGCAAATTTCTAGTAAAACCGGTTCGAACCTAGACTTGAACCGCTCCAGCAGCGGCACAGTGTGGGTAAAACGTATTGAGCTTAGTTTAGCGTAACTTAAGTAAAATGCATCACTCCAGTTGGCAACGGTTTACACTACTCTATTCCAAGTTAAGTAAAACCCCAAGAGACTTTGGCATAACTACAACTACAACTACTTACTCATGCGGAGCTCGGGTGCCTTGCAGGAACTGCGACTGGCGGGCAGGGAAATGGATTCGCGTAGACTGCGTTCCCGCGCGGCCTCGGCGGATGTGGTCGGCAGCTCGTCATCGTTGCCGAACAGACGCTGCGTATCCTCCAGCCATTCTCGGATGCGTGCCTCGGTAGCCGCCTGACGCTGTTCGCCGAGCAGCCGTGCCAGCAGCTGATCCACATTGCGATGCTGGCCCCCGGTCGCCTTCACAGCCAGCTGCAGTAGCGGGCGCCGCTTCTTGGCAATCAAATAGAATATGCGATTCGGATACGTTAGCCAGCTAATCTCGCTGACATTCGGTGTGTCCACATCGCTCGGTTCCTCGCCCTCCGTCGGGCTGCTGCTGTTCTCGCTGTGCTCCGTCGAGCTGGCGGAACTGCTGTCGCTGCTCGTCGTCTGTTGTACATAGCCCGTGGCACTGTCCTTGCTCTTCGTGTGCCACGTCTCCAGTTCACGCTGTACCAGCGTATCGAAGAAGGCCAACATCACTTGATCCTCCTCCATGTTGCGCGTACTGAAGTCCTGCGACACATGGTACGCGGCATTGCGATGCAGTGCGCGCGTACAGTAGGGCGTATCCGAGGGCTCGGTGAGCGCACCCTCCCAGCCATGCTGTGCGAAGGGACTCCAGAACTGTGCGCAGCACAAAGAAGCCTCATTAATCTTGGCCATAAACTCAAGGAGCTCGTCGTGACTTACCTTGATAATCTTCTCCACGCCCGAGGAAGCGAGTAGACAACGCTGGCGATTGTAGCGCACCTGGTTGACTATGGAACGATGACCGGTCAGGATGACGGGCGTCGTATCAATCCACTGGTTCTTCGTCTCCACTGCAAGCAAAATGATTGATGTGAAATCCAAATGGGATGTGCGAGCTCAGCTTACAATCGACGCCATCCAATCGCCAAATAAACATGTTGAAATTATCCGAACCGGAAACGATGAGCTCGTCCTGCGGCCCGGCAAAGGTGCAGCTCTTCATGGTGCAGGAGTTGAAGTATTCGTCGTGATAGAACGAGCAGAGCGGCTCCGCGCAGCTGGGACTGTACAGCATGGGCGGCAGCCGGCGATGCAGGGTGAGCAGCAGGCTGCCGTTGCTATTGAAGCGAACGCTCATGCAGCTGGGCGACTCTGTGACATAGTTGAACTGGCAAAGTGCCCTGCGGCGGG
This sequence comes from Zaprionus inermis, assembly GCA_018151445.1. Classification (NCBI taxonomy): domain Eukaryota; kingdom Metazoa; phylum Arthropoda; class Insecta; order Diptera; family Drosophilidae; genus Zaprionus; species Zaprionus inermis. The sequence continues at coordinate 2,052,647 of JAECXD010000674.1, read as the reverse complement.
AGAGGCGCAAATGAATACGAATCTTAAAGTTCGAATTGAGCTGACTCACTGTGTGTGATGACGCAGATCCCAGAGCTGGGCGCCACGTTTGGCATTCGCTGTGGCCAGAAAGTTGCCATTCAGCGGATGAAATTCGACGGCATTGAAGGGTGTGCGAAACTTGGCTATGGCCAAGGGTTCAGTCTTGCCCGCGCGCAAATCGTAGACAAGGATCTCGCCGTGCTCTGTGGCCACGCTGAACAGATTGGTGCCGGTGCGATCCACGCTCAGCCCGTAGACGGGTCCGTCGTGCGAAAAGTAATTGAGGTTCTTGCCGCTGTCGAGGAAGATGCACTTGTAGTTTGGGTATGTGAGATGTGCTCCAATGTACGACTTACGTGCCCAGATCATGCTGTATGACCAGATCGTCATTGCCGCCGGAAAACACGTATCTGTTGTGTGTATCGAAGCCGAGGCAGAATATGTTGCTGGCATGCTCGCCGTACATCACGCTGGGCTGCTCCTCACCCACCCGCGCCAGCGTCCGGTCCACCTGCCAGAGCAGCACGCGCTTGTCGTCGCCACCTGCAGCAGCAGTGCAACAATCACAATATGCCGTAGGCAACAGGTTACACGCGATGCACTTACCCGAGGCCAGATATTCGCCGCCGTGACTGAACTCCAGCGCATTGACGCAGCCATAGTGGCCGGCCAGATTGCGCTGGTAGAGATTCTCGGCGGCATGCAGACGTTGCCGGAAGATGCCTGCCTCCAGATTGATGGTGCAACGATGCTGCAGTTCCCATGCGCTCAGCGCATGCGACAAATTGAGACTGTCGCCCACGCCGAGGGCGCCAGCTCCGCGCACATAGTTCATGGCACGGGACACGCTGCGGATCTGCTCGATCTGCTCTAACCGAAATTAAGGCTAATCCCAAGTGGCTACGCTCGGACGTGGAATGACGCTAGTGCCGCTGCAACGTCGTTGTATACATTTTGTTGACGCCGACGTCGCAGTCGCGGTCGCTGTCGACGACGTCGACGTTGCCGTTGCCGTTGTACTTTTTGCGTTGGCGTTTCGACTTGGCTGTGGTTGTTGTTGCTTGTTTTTTGCTCCACAAACTCTTGCTCCTGCTCTCGCACTCGCTCCTGCTCGCACTCGCACTCTCCCTCTCTCTCTCTCTCTCTCTGTTCCTCTGCTCTCGACGTCACTCACTCACTCTCTCTCTCTCTGTCTCTCTGTCTCTCTTTCAATTGTCAATTGGTAATTTGAGGCTCTGCATCGGCTAGTTGTTTTTGTTGCCTTTATTTATTTATACATTTTTATTTTTTATACATTTAACACACTTTTCTATGCACGCACAACTAACGCTGCGATTTACGAGCGACGACTGCGACTGCGACTGCGACTGCGACGGCGACTGCGACTCGCGACTGGTTTAATCATCGGAATATGCTTTAATCAAAATGAAAACAGAAAGTATACGAGAAGCGTAAAAACAGCTGTTCGCACGGGCCGAGCTGAAGCTAGAGATGGTCGCGTGCTCGGCACGTCGAGGCACGATAAATCGAATTGAATTGACGCTGACTTCAAATTGGAAATTTTCGTGTTTGCCGAATGAGACGAACGATAGCTGCGTTTGATTCTCTACACCTTCAGTTTTTTGAATTGATTTGCACAAATTTGGCATACCCTTTGCTCGCACTTACAATGGGCGTAGGGTATATATATGCGCGTATTGTTGCGGTAAGCAAATTTCAACAATTTCCTTTTTTTTTTTTGAGAATTTTTGTGCTCTCCAAATCTCGGCTAGCTATTATTTATCCAGAACTGACAGTTATTTTTTATAACACAGACACGTAGTTTTTAAGAGGTAAAAACACAGAAAAAATATAATCAAAATTCTCAGTAAAATCTTCAAAAATTTGCCTGCATAAGTTCTGCTGCTCACCAAGAACTCGAAATGGAACAAGCTGTCAAAAGTACCGAAGAATTGCATGGTCTGGCGATTTCCCAATTTTCTTAATTTTCCAATATTTTCATTTTGTTAACAAATTCAACGCTTTTTGCAGTTTTACTGGAGAACGTGGAGAACAAACAGGCGCACGACAACATTTGCAACTATCTGCAGAACTTGCAGAGTCGACTCAAGGAGACGCTGCAGGAGCATTCGCAGATAATACTCAGCTCGATTAGTCTGATCAAGGAGCTGGGAGAGGTTGCCAAAATGCTGTCGCTGTCGCAATCGCCGTCCGATATGCAGGCGACCAAAATCAAGCGGCTGATCTTGGAGTTCGAGAACTTCTATGCCGGCGACGCGTGTCCACGCATCAACAGCAACGATGAGGTGCAGCTGCGTGAGCTTATCACGGACTATAGGCGCCTGGACGAGAGCCATCTGCTGCAGGATAGCCTAATGAGTTTCAAGCATGCCAAAGATACGCTGGATAAGGTGGAATCGCTGCTCAGTCAGCTAAGCACCAAGGGCTGGGTGCTGACGCAGTCCTCCGACGATAGTGCGCCGCTTTTGGGCGTCAGCCAAACCGACAATCGCAGCCTGCGCGAGAAAATACGCGATTTCAACAAGGCCGCCGAGCAGGGCAAGAACATAATACAGAACTTTACGCTGTGCTTTCACAGCAACAGCAATTCAACCCTTACCGCGGTGCCCGCCTTGGGCAACGGATCCCTTATCAATTCCGGCTACGTGGGCGACATGGACAGCGAGGGCGAACAGATACCCGACGATTAAACGGATGTGCTTATTACTTTTCTCGTTTCACATTTTGTCAATAACTTTCTATTTGATTTTATTACAATTAAAATAATTAACTAACTAGACTTGGGATGAGGATCTGGTGGCTAGCAGGACGCCTCGGCGGCCTGGAAGTAGTTCGTGTAGTTGATGGCAAAGAAAATCGAGACGGAACCGATGGCGGAGCCCAGTTGCGTGATGACGCCCACCCAGACCAGCGATTGGCCGCCCTGGGCACGCATGACGGTGGTGATGCCCAGCTTGACGTAGCTGACCACGCCCAGCACGAGTGTCCAGGCGGAAACCTGCAACAGCGAAAGAGAGAGATGAGAATTACAAATGGTTTCAGCGTGCGGCAAGCAGATACTTACCACCAGCACGATGCCTATGGTCTGATCATATAGCGGCGGGTACGGACTGAGAACGGCTGCAGTGAAGACGTAGCTAATGAGCACTCCGGCTACGGCGGACAGCGTGTAAATGAGGCGCAGCGATGTGAACTGCAGGAACATGGCCATAAAGCAGGCCACCGGATTGGCAATGACGCTGAGCGTGGCGGATAAATGATATGCCTTCGTGCCGTACGGTGCACTCGAGTAGGATTGAATGCTGCCGAAGATGCCGTTGGCAAACATCGAGATGATGCCAATGAGCAGCAGCAGGCAGGTGTATTGCGCGCGGCTCAGTTCCCGTATTTTGTTGGGCTCGTTCTCGTCCTTGTCGTAGGCATAGTTGTTGCCCTTGGCCACGGTCACCTCGGCGTATTCGCGTCGCGCCACGGGCAGCGTATTAAGCAGCGTATATCCCACATAGCTCAGCACCATGAGCGCAAACAGGATTAGGAAGAATACTTTGGTGTCGAAGAGCGGTGGTTCCTTATGCAGTTCGTAGATCTCGTCGCCGGTTTCGGTCACGTTGACCAGCACACATTTCCCGGAGTCGCCGATACCCTGTATCAGTGCCGTGACACTGGGTAGCAGTCCGCTAAGTCCCTCGCCTATGAAATACGTGACCATATACTGCTCCTTAAAGCGTCCCATGTACGGCATGAACAGCACCGAGCTCGTGCAGGCATTGAGTGCCGTGAAAATGGTCAGCACGAAGAGCGCCACGCTGTGCTCGTTGCCAAACACAGTCGCTGTGCGGGAATAGAAGAAGGCGGTCAGGATGCACGCGATGGTACCGACTGCCAGCATGGCATGTATGGTCCAGCCATCGTTGAGCTTCCACGGTGAATACTTCTGATATAGTGTGTAGAGCAGCGGTCCCAAATTCCCGATTTGAACCATGACACTCAGATACGAGGGCAGGCTCCAGCCCTCGGGAGCCTCGTTAACCAGCAATGGCAGCTGTATGAAGGTGCCATTGACGCCCAGCCAGGTGCCGATGCCAAAGCATATTGCCAGCAAATCCACAATCAAACTACGATTCTTGAACGCGTTCATCATATTAGATTTCTGTTTCATCGTTCTGTCGGCAGATCGCCAGTTGAAGAATGCGCTCAGCTCGCTGGATTCGTCTCTGGTGCATCTGCGGGAGGGTAGCGAGATATGATTAAGCGCCGAGATAACATCAAGTGATAAGTCTAAGATAAAGCCACATTGTCGACCCTAATCCCGACATACTTAGGCAGCGTGTGACGAAATGAGGGCATGTCTGAATTTCGAAAGAGTATACGAAACTATGCGACGAGCTCAGCTATTTGGGAATTAACTCAAAATTAAATCGAGAGAAAACTGCTTTATATAATCGGTTATACAGCATTTAGCTGCAAAGCTAATGGTTTCTATAGAAAAGGAAGGGCATGAAATGAAACCTGATATCTTCTTTCAGCAGGTTGCTCCATGGCCCTAGAGATTCCAATTGTTTACTAGGGAATTTAATAGTTATTGAAGTGTATGCCATGTACTATACGTGGATTATGTTATATGTAATCGCGAAACTATGTATACTTTCAAGATAGTAAGAAAGTTGTGGTTTTATGGTGGGGAATTTGGTTTGGAAACTAAGTACAAACAAATAAATGGGTATTTTGTCGTGTGCTACAGAGTATTTCGTATTTCCAGTATTTCATATATAGGTCCCGCATACGATAGCAGGTAATATGAGATGCAAATTGAACTTTGCACGATGCAGTGAATTGAGCTCGACATATTTGCATACGATGCGAAGTTATAAAGAATATAATATTGAATATTTCTGACTATATGTAAGGGCCGATGCAGCGCCTAAGACCGGTTTTTTTGGCCGAGCTTTAGGCTTGCAAAAAAGCTTATAGCTGTAGAGTGCAGTACAGCAGAATTATCTCTCTCAAGCAGTCGTGAGATTACGTTCAATACGAGATGCGAACGAAGGCGTCGAGCCTCGCAGACAGATTCGATATCTGTCCACGAAGTCAGTTCCCTTGGAAACGCTTCGGTTCTTATCAGATCCACACGGAACGTGAACGTCTCAAGTGGGGCAATTCTAACACGACTTTCTTCACGTAATTCCATTAGAGATATGTGATTTGGTTTCAATGAGTTCGTAAGCCAACTGTGTGACGTCACATTCCCGGAAAAACGGAGAACCGACCACGCAACTGGAAAGTAGATGTGAACAATGAGAGATGCGGGAAAAAGCAAAACGGCAAAAGCTTTGTTTTGGCAGCTTTAAAACTGGTTTACTGTTTTCTGCCCGAGGGCTGCAAACAACGCGATTCGCTGCTTACCTGACGAAGCTCGTTTGCTCCGGTCCGCTGCTGTCGATTGGCGTCGAGAGTACGGCGTATACTGCACTCGAATGGTTGGCATTGTGGGCTCCGGCCATGCTAGGTAATTTCTCAGTTTTAGGACTTGATTCTCTAATTAATTTACGATCAATATGCCGATGCGTAGATTAGATTGCAACGCCAGCGTCTCTCTCTCTCTCGCGAGCACAATGGGATGTTTTGGCCAAATGAACGCTAGAAAATCACCAAAGGGCAGCAAGATCAACGGCGCGGCAGCAGCATTAATTGCCTGGCAATACGAAGAGTGGCTTAATTGGCGGCTACTGGAATCGCACTGATTGAGCGCGTCGTGGAACGCTCTCGCTGCGAGCGGACCAGTCGCAAATGCTTCCAATTTCCAGTGATGAAAATTGTAATCGGAGCTTAGCCAGGAATTAAAATTTGTTTCATGAGAGTTATGTGAAATCGAAGTCGTCACGTTATGCAATTGGTTTTCCGATGAATTATGATGAATGACGGCAATTGGTGTGCTTCGGCTTCGGCCTGGGAACGTGTGTTGCCGTGGAGAAGTCCGCTGGCCATTACAATTAAAATTCGTCTGCGCCCTCTATAAATATTGCATAGAAATTCTGACAAGACAATAATAAACAGCTGGTCGTCATTAGGCAATGAAAAATCAATTAGAAGGTAGCTCAGCTCGCGCACATGGCGTATCGCTATGCTCAGTCGGAAGTGTTTGTCTGTGACGTCACAAGCGGCGTGTGGTAATCGGACTGCGATAGATAAGCGCACGGGAATGACGGACAAGTACAAATGGTTCGTGGAGAAGGTAGCGCCAAATGGGCTTCGAGAGAGCAACTGCGTAGCAATTGCATAATATGTTAATATGATTATACGACTTATTATAAATACTTGTTAAATAGTTTGTATTTCTCTGCAACAAATATATTATCATTAGTTATTTTCAAAGGGCATGTAGTTGTTATGCCTTTCGATATTTTCACTGTTGATTGTTCTTAGCATCGATAGTATCGATAACATTGGCAAAATAATTTGATTTATTTTGGCATATGCCGACTGATTAAACAGTAAGTTAAGTAATGGTAAATATAATAATAATAAACTTGTTGCTATTAGGTTAAATCATTGGATTATTATTGTTTTCTATGGCTGTGGGATTTATGCTACTGTTTTGCGTGGCTTGAAACGTATAAGGTTCGTGTCATTACTTGTGCGTTTTTAGCAAAGACAACTAATTTGTTTGGTTGTCGCGGGCTCTTGTATGAACTAATTGTATAAGAGTGATTTGCAGAAATTTCCGAATTACGCATAAACTTACTGCCAGTGCTGCCATGCAATAAATAAAACAAATTAGCGGGAATATTGAGGTATTTAAAAATAAGAATCAACTAATTCTAAGCATTAATATTAAACACGATTCCAGAGCTTCGTTGGAAACCGGATTTCGTCTCGATCGAAATCGCCGTTGGGAAAGCTTTCGTACGTGTAGGATCGCTGCACAAGACCATGATCAAGAAATTTCAGTTTATCCAGGGATTGTACAATGAAATTGCTAAAATAAGTTAAATGTTCATAAGATTTGAGTACAATATTATTGTTGTTGTGTTTTTTCAACCTGTAGTAGTTGTAGTCATAGGGTAGGTAGCTTGAAAACGGCTGCAAGTTGAGACCGTCAGGACAAATGGGATTACCGTGCAGGCTCAAATACTGCAGATTGGGAAATAGTCGCTTGATAAGTTTTACTGTAGTTGCCAGATCGCTGAACTGTCAAAGAGGGAAAAGGTGAATTAATCACATTATTGAAAGCATATCGATATCCTAAACTCACCTCGTTCTTATTCAACATGAGCACTTCGAGCTGCGGCAGCGGCGCGTTCAGCGTGCGCAACTGTGACTCGTGCAGGCGATTGCTGTCCAGCACCAAATACCGTAGCTGCTCAAAGTCGGCCAGCCACGCGAGATCCTTCAGCGTGTTATGGCTGAAGTCCAGATGCACGGTGCAGTCCGCATAGCGCTGCACCAGCTCGCGGGGCAACGATCGCAGATTCTGTTGCACCAGAATAAGCTGAAATCGAGTTAAAGATTGTGAGTGAGCGATAAGAGCTTATCGCCTAAGCAACTCCCAGTTACCTTTTCGCCGTAGTTGTTGTCGTCATCAGCTGCCTCCATGTTTTCCACTTGCTTCTCGCGTATTATTAGTATTGTGTGGGTCGGAGTAATTCTTTCTTCTGTTGCGAATAGTCTGAACTGTTTGGGCTCAGTTGAACTTCATTACTGGCTGCATTTGTTTTCTGTAATTCGTATTTATTTTTTCCCCCCGATCTCTCTCTCTCTCTCTATTGTTTATTTTCTTTGGCTTCTTGCGTTCGTTATCGAAGCTTTTGCGGTGAACTTTTTCAAGGTGATCGAGCGAGAGGGAGCTGAAGATGCTGGCGGCGGCAGCTCGTGTTAACAGCTGACCGACTGTTAAGCTGCCAGTTCTGCTTGGTAGAGGGCGGCAGTGTGAACTTAATCGATTATTTGTTCAGCTTGCTTGCGCGATTAATGCTCGACTATCGCACTTGAAAATACCCTGCTTGGGCCTATAACAAGTACAGAAAGGAGTTGGTTGAACTTAAGAATACCCTGTAAGTTTATTTACCATGTAGTATAAAAAAAGGTGCATCCATATTAACAACTTCTATAGCACAGCTCATTAACTCCCCCCCGCCCCAACGTCTTTCCGACCGCTCTCAACACTTTTAACCTCGTCCGCTGCTGATACTTTTGCACTTGCTTGCCACGCCCACTGCCTAATTATCACTTATCGCCCACCGTCGTACACATTTTGACATTAACAAAACATTTGTGTAGATTGTTGTTGTTGTTGTCGGAGCTTTTGTTGAAATCGACAATTCGATTTGTCTGGGATGGCTTTTGTGCCCGCCTTACTTACACCTTGTAGTTGTGTGTCTTAATTGTTGTTGTTGTTTCTGTAGCCGAAAATAAAATACCCTTTTTGCGCTGCGTGCTCTTTATTTACGAATACTTTACGAGTACCTTCACTGCAGTTACTCGGCAATTATTCATTATAAAGGCGTCTACTTTTATTTGACATTATAATTCAATGTCAATGTACTAGGCCGAGAGCACGAACCACTTAGTTTTATTGCCTTTTACTTGGTACTTTCGCACCCTATCGATGCAAATTATATTTGCAGGATTAGAAAACTCTAGGAAAATTTGAAATTTGATAGAGTGCGGGCAAGCTTCACATTTCAGAAAAAATAAAAATAATTTGTAATGTGTTTAATCTTTAATTTTCAAATATTTTAAAAATTTGTGTAGTCTCAACTTAAGTGAACTTTACACTAAAAAACACATAATATTTAAATCTCATTAAATTATTAATTGAAAATCTGTTTTCAGTTTTTGTGTGCCACTGTGCCACTGTGCGGATGCTACCTGCTCGTAACTATCATCATTATCGAGCTAAACCATTAAGTAATCGGCGACGCGTCGTTCGAAGATGAGACCCGAATTGGAATTTCTTACCATGGGGGCTGGCCTAACACTCATTCAGCAAAAAAAAAAAAAATTGTCATAATTGGTTCAATGTAGGTTGAAGCATTTAAATATGTAACACACTTTGGCACGATTTGAATTTAATTTTTTGCTGGCAGTGGTAAAAGTAAAATCTAAATAAAACATGCAAGGAAAAGAGCTACAGAGGCGCAAGCTCGACCGAAAGACACCCTTCCGTCAACAATTAGTAGCTGAAAGAGGTTCATATGATTTAGATAAGTGTATAACGAAGGTTTGTGATAGATAATTACATTGATGTGTGAGGCGTCTTAAATTTGAAGTATTATTCTTCTGCATATGGCTTTCAAGAACCTATGTGCAAAATTTAGTGGTTCTAGCTTTGATAGTTATTGAGATTAACGCGTTCAAACAGACAAAAGTACGTAAACAAGGATTTTGTGGTGTATTCACGTCACATTCTGGTGCTATTTAAATTTTAATATTTTTCAAACATTGTAGAGTATAAAAATAAAATAATATTATAACTTTATAGATATAATTCGCCGAAATTGCTAAATAAACAAATGTGGATTTCACGATGCTGTCTATGTCTATTTGTCTTGAGATTCAGATCGAATAACGATTGACCAAGAAATCGAGCTGCAGGGTCGCGCATCTCTCAATGGCAGAGAGAGAGAAAGATTTCAAGCTCAAAGATTACTGGACAATACATTGTTGTGGCCTATGGCCAAGCAATTTCAATGCGCGTTGTCACTTGAATACAACAAGTGGCAACTGCGGTTGCCTCAAGTGGATTCTCCATTCAATTTTCAAGTTTTCAGATAGTAAAAAACAATATGTGTGTACGCTGGCGCAACGTCTTACGAGGTACTGCAGCAGCTACCTTTGCCTTCGGCTCTGCCCTTTTGGAATGATCAGACCTCAACTGCTCCGCTGCCCAATCGATGTCGAGCAGTGCGTCCAAGTGCACCAATTTCAATGACACGTCGTGTATTGCCCAGCACCCTCAGCAGCAGCAGCAGCAGCAGCAGAAGCTGCGGCTGAACCTGTTGCTCTCCTCCAGTACCTTCAATATGTTACTACCATATCGTTTCGAGGGCCAACTCTCTGCGCAATTTCTCTCGCAATCGCACTGTCTGCAATTACGATTAATAATACATTGTTAGTGGCGCGTTCGACAAGTGTTTTATTTTGTTAATTTGCTTTTTTCCTTTGGCTTCCCCACTTCTCACTCTTCGGCTCCCTCTCGCGCCTCGAAATGTACAGATTTTTGTATTAAGCTCGTTTAGTTTTGTTTTGTTTTATTGTGTTTTGTGTACCCCTTGAAAATTGTTTTATAAAACGTAGGCGGGAAGCTTGGGAAGTACCCAGAAATAGGCAGGTATAATAGGTAATAGGTATATATTTAAAAATGATGCCGTTTTCCCTAGTTTTGATAAAGCAAACTATCCAGTATAAGTTAAGTGAGAGTGCTTGGCAATGAGTAATAATTGTTTTTCGTGGGTATCTAATAGTCGAGTGCGCTCCAACGCATCGTAGGTGCAATAACAACAATTTTGATTTTGATTTTGATTTTTCCATTTCGATTCGATTGTCACGGAATTTATCGTAGGTGTTGAAAGTGAATACAATTGACAGTTTTTTTTTGAAAATCTCTTGGCCTTGCCTAACAAGCCCAACCGATTTTAAGACCCTTGATTAATTAAACATGAAGATGCAACTTCAAACAATTACGGATGTTGCAAGAGAAACAGAGAGTGATCTTTGACTTGATAAAGACTGTAACAAAGGATTCGCCTTTTGTTTAAACTATGCTGCAACTGAAAGAAAAACATATTCCTCTTTTATTTTTTGTGATATATTTTAAAGTTAAAATCTCTAGAAGGAGCAGATAAACAGAAAAGGAATCGTTAGATTTATAGAAAGCGAAAAAGAAGCTACAGGTTCGCGTGCTTGTGGTTCCACTGCATTAGAGAGTACTCCCACATCTTGTTTAAATATCGCATAAATTTCACAGTTAATTTTGGCATATTTTGATATATCTCCTCGCAAAACCACAAGTATCTTTAGATGGTGCACTTTATATTTCATAACTGGCGCGAATAAAGTTGAGTTGATCAATGAAAACAGACTGCACGGGGGCACAGTGTAAGATGAGATGAGATGAGATGAAAGGAGAAGCGGGAAGGTGTGCGGAGGAGGGGGTCAGGTGTGCTGGCGAGTTAATGGTTGAGTCACTTGAATCGTGGGTCACTTTCGATTTCATTGCAATGTTGTGTATTGTCGAGTGTGTGTGCGCTCCAATTGTAAAAATAACACTTGGCACACTCGAAGCGAAGCGAAGCGAAGGTTTGCTGTTTGCCTGCGCATCCGTCGGATACATTTGTGATTTTCGAACGGCTTTAAACGACGACCTTAAGACCTCGTCTCGAGGAAACTTCGCTGAGTACCGTTACCATGCGGCAGTGTACCTCACAGCAACATCGATGGGCAAGATAGACAGACGATTAGCAGAAAATAAATAACGAGTACACATTTATATATATTTAGATACTTAGAGTATCTGTGTGTGTGTGTGTGTGTGTGATTCCGGTTTCGTTTAGTTTTCAACTTGATCCAATTTCTCGCTTGGAGACATCAAAAGACACGCGTCGAACGCCTCTACCCCTCTGCCCCGCCCCTCCAGCAAACTCTCTAGCCAAGCAACTGCTTGGCCTGCGCTTGTATCTGTATCTGAAGCGCGTGTATCTGCGTATCTGCGCATCTGTGCAGCGCCGTTTCCATGTATCTGTGCGGCTTATGCACCTTTTGGATGTGTAATTAAATTCATTTTGCGCTGCGGCCTTTTGTAATGAGATTTTTTGGGCAGTTTTGCCGCGTTTTGACGCCGCGCAGCTGCTCAGCTGCGTCGCTGCTGCCGCCGCTTCTGTGCGCTTTGCGCTTTGCTCGACGCCTTCGCAATTGAATCATATAAATGCTCGTCGTCTGTTTCACTATGGTATCAGTCGATACTTGCGCTTTCCAATCAAAGCAGTCACAGCAGCAGCAGCAGTTCCGTTTCGTCGATCAAGGATTACGTAATCTACACGCCAGAGATTCAAGACTTCAGTTAGTTCTGCCATTAAGCATGCGTTTGTCTGCGCTTCTCGTTGCCTCCGTGGCGCTTCTGGGCGCGGCTGTCTCGGCACATCCTGAGCCTCCGTCGCCCTACTATGGATTACCGCAGCAGCAGAGTCAGCGTGCGTTGCCCCCGCTCAACGGTGAGTGAGAACCCTAGAAACCCTAGAAGGATTCAACCCTAGAAGCCTTCAGTCCTAGAAGCCTTTAACCCTAAACCTTCCCTAGAGCACTATAACCCTAGAGCCTTAGGAACCCTAGAACCCGAGAGCTCTAGACACTCTAGAACCCTAGAATCCTAGAGCTCCAGGCAACCTAGAATCCTCGAGCTTCAGGCAACCTAGAACACTAGAGCTCCAGGCAACCTAGAATCCTAGATCCCTAGGCACCCTAGAACCCTACAACCCTAGAACGTTTTAAGCCTTCTCCTGCTTCGCTCTTTCAGCCGGACATGCTCCATCCCCCCACATCTATCAGGGCTTGCCCCAGGAGCAGTCGTTTGCCAACTTTGCCGCACCCGCACCTCCCGCTCAGCCACAGATGAACTACCTGCCTCCTGTGCAGCCACAGCAGCAGCAGCCTCAGATTGTGGAGGAGCAGTTGGCGCCAGCTGGAGAACCCCTCCCCCTGAACGCCTACGACGACTCGTACAACATGGCACATCGCTTGTCCGGAGTGCAACACGCCAGCGGCTACAACAATGCTCCGCAGGAGACACGCATCCACAAGCACATCTATGTGCATGTGCCGCCCAAGGATCTCGAGGAGGAGGATACGGTGGTGCCACGTGTGCGTCACGAAGAGGGACCCAAGCAGAAGCACTACAAGATTGTGTTCATTAAGGCACCATCGGCGCCGGCGCTGCGTCCACCAGTTGTGCCACCACTGCCACAGAACGAGGAGAAGACTCTGATCTATGTGCTGCACAAGAAACCGGAGCAGGAGCAGGATATTGTCATACCCACACCGGCACCGACCAAGCCATCCAAGCCCGAGGTCTACTTCATCAAGTACAAGACCAAGAAGGAGGAGGCCCCCGTCTATGGACCCCCGCCCGCCGTTGCGGACATGGAACCACGCCAGTCCAATGTCGATGACTTCGCTCCCACGGCTGATGTTAGCGACGTGCTGCCACCCACCACCCTGGCACCCGAACCCGAGCCTGAGCAGCCTGCCGCCGTGCCCTCGCCCATCTACGGCCCGCCCACAGCGCCGGCCTACACCGGCGACGAGGTGCAGACCACACTGGCTGTGCCCTCCAATCAGTATCTGCCTCCGCAATCGCCCACAGCCGCCCTCGCCACCGACGGCACCATGGCGCCCATTATTGTCGGCGAACCCGAACCACATTTGGCCACAGATGCCCCCGCTGCCAACCACGTGCCCGCGGTCAACTACGGCCCCCCCAACCGCTTCTTCCTGAAGAAGTTGAAGTAAACGTGAGGTGGAAGCCGGCGCATTTTCAAATTTAGTCTAAATAGTCACATTGCCTCCCCCCCCCCACACCAACACACTCACACACGCACATCTCGATTGTTAAACTTTCATTAAATTGTTGAATTGTTGTTAAATAAAACTCGAATTTTTATTATTAATTGCGAATTTGTGTTGGTAATGTGCAAAAAATTCATTGCGTATAATGGGGTATTAAGGCGAGTTTAACTGGGTTTTCACCATGACCTTCACGCCTTGAAGACCTTAATTGATAGACGTTTTTCCAAGTTCAAGGCGAATCTGTAAATTTACTGAAAAGACTATACTCTTTTTTAAATAAGGAAATAATGAAAAGTTTTATGAGTAGAGATCTCATTTTTTATTAGATTGATTTAGCATGCATGGTCTCATATTTTAAAATTTTACAAACACAATATTTTGATCCAGAATCCATGTAGGGATCAAACCATGAAGATAATGTCCACTCCCAACAATCTGATGATTTTTGACGAAGTTATGGGTGTGGGAATGTTCCATAGGGATCCTAAAATCTTTGAAAATTCTAAAATCACAATGTTTTGCTGCAGAACTATTCTAGGGATCAATTAACGAGGATATTGTCCACTCCCACGAAAATTGGATGATTTTTGAGGAAGTTATGGGTCTTAGAAGGCTATATAGGGATCCTAAAATCTGATAAGGGTGTAGCATGGATGGTCAACATTTTTCAAAACTGAACAATCACAATATTTTGATGCAGAATCCATCTAGGAGTCAAACCACGTACATAATGTCAACTCCCACGAAAATCTCATAATTTTTGACAAAGTTAGTGTGTGGAAAGGCTCTATAGGGATCCTAAAATCTTGGAAGGGGCTAGCATGCATGGTTCAAACTTTAGAATATTTTAAATTCACAATATTTTGAATACGAATCAATTTAAGAAAAATCTGTTAATTTTTGACGAATTTATTTGCTTGGCAACATTTGTATGTTGCGCAACATGCTGCCAGGCTCTTGTCATGTTTTTCGGCATCAAAGGTTGTGCTGCGCTGGCGACACGCACCTACACTTCCTTGTCGCGATGCTACCGAAGGCTGCGGCGTGCTTCGTGTGCGTTCGCTTCGTTCACTTTCGCCCTCGTCATTTTTTGTTGTTGCTTAGAACTTAGTGTGTGCTGTCGGATGATCTCTACTCCGACGCCGACACGAGTCACGGATTTTAATTTCAGTGTGCTTTTTGAGCTCGTGCGGGCCGCAACGTGGCAGCAGCAGCTGCGGAGTACACTGCCTTGCATTGGTGTTGGTGTTGTTGCCGATTTACGTGGCGTGTGTGCCAGTCGAAGGCGACGGCGACGGCGACGGCGTTTAACGGCACTTTCAATTTCAATTGTGTGTGCGCATAAACGCATAAAAAGCGCAATTAGTAATTGTTTATTCGTCGATTTATAAGTGAAATGTGAATGAACACGTGAATAGTAAATGCCGCCGTTAATTAACAGCGCATAAAGACGACGACGAGGACGAAGACGAGGAAGAAGGCGAGCACGCGGAAACCTCGAACAGGCAAAAACAAGAAAAAATTTACTGTTCCTCTCAGAACGTTCTCGCTGCGGGTGTGAGCGTGCGTGTTTGTGTGTGTGTGTGCACTCTCGATATGCGAATGCATATGTAAATGTGAATTTGTGCACGTAACTGAATGTGTCGGGTCAGTTAAATGTTTGCTTTTGTTGCCATTGCTCGTGGCATTGGCATTGCCGTTAAATGCTAATTTCGTCACCTGGGGAACTGTTCATTACATACGGCCAGACGGACTCAATGTGCAGGGTAAGTAAAACAATCTTTCCTTTTGCCCCTGTAAGCTACATTTCTCTCTCTCTGCCCGCCTGCTTCTCTGTCCCTGGTTTCGCCCCTCAAGTGCTAACAAGTTTGTCCTCCCGTTCGTTCTTTGTTAATTCTGTTGTTAACACGTTTCAGTTGCATAGACTCATTTTATCTGAAATATGGTAGCAGCTTTAATCAGTTCTGCTTAGCTGTGCAGCGGTCTTTTAAATGATATACCCTGTAAATAGTGGATTTCAATCAGAAACATATTTTTAGCGTCATATGTTATGGAATAAAAGGAAAAGGGGAATTTTTCAAATTTTATATGTATTTTCTCAAAACAATTTCATTAAACTTTAAATAGTGCGATTAAACAAATTAACTCATTAAAATAAATAGTTCCTTAAATGTTCTGAAGAAGAGAAAACTTCAATTTCTCAAGTTTCTATATAGGAATAGTTCTAAGTCTTTAAAGGGCGTTTTTAAACAAAAGAATTCATTCCTTAAATAGTGCCGAAATTGATGAAAAAATGAACATACGTATGTTCGCAATTGAATCTCATAATTAGCGTGATTTTTCAAAAATGCGTTCTGATTTTTATTATGAAATTTTGAACATCATAGCAGAAGACCCTTGTGGTTATTTTAATAAACTCATACCATCTGTAAGGCTGTATAAAATGTTTTACTATCTATTAACTCTGATAGTATTTTAAAACAAAATTAATAATACTATACGTAAACATATTTTGTATGTCAATTGACCAATCGACTGCGCCTTAGGAAAACAGACCTTACAGATACACTAACAAACCTAGTACGCTTGAAATATTGCGTATACGCAGCGTGGGCAGCATCTCACACATGGAAATGTCGGAAATAACTGGAAAATGTTCTGCATTTTACATGAAACTAGCTAATTTTAGCCCGTTTTTTATGATGAATTGTTTGACAGCTGACGACGAAGCGAGAGGTTAGCTAATTATAATTTATTAATAATGAGCGTGTGTAGGGGAGAGAGTAGCGAGAGGGGTGAAGTCGGCAAACGAGAAAAGGGTGCCGCTGTCAACGTAAAAAATATATTATATATGGGGCAAGCTGCCATCTAAAATATATTTTTATTTTACTTTGATGTTGGTGCTGCCGCCATTGCAGGTGATTGCATATTTAAACAGCAATTAACTGTTGAGTCCGGTTGGCTTAAATACGGTAGGCTCTACTAAAAGGGAGTCGCCGAAAAGGCTAAAAGCCTGTCGGCTTAATTGCAAGCCTGTCGGGCCAAGGCAGTAGCTATAAAACATACGATTAGGTGCGTAACAGCGAAGAACCAAGTGTTTTTTGGACATGTGTGTACTATATTCTACTGCTTTCAGATTTATTCATTTGTTATTAAAGACATTTTTCCCTAGATTAACATAAGTCTGCTTCAAATAGAATTCGTAGAACCTTTAATGAGCACTAGGCTGCTTTAATAGCCGGCCAATACGTGTTCATACCAACTTTTTGCCCATTAGCAATAGAGCAGTGCATAGATAATGATAACATTTGACATTAACGAAACAATTTCCCTTTCATCTGCCAATGCAAACAGCATTAGTATTTATTACCGATGAGCAATGTCGATACTTTAGTGACAAGGCAGGATAATGAAGGGCAAACAAAAGAAACAGAACAATGGAACTCAGAATGTTATCAATTGGGAGTAGTAAAATTTCTCGGCTGACAAGTTATGATAAATGAACATGCGGAGCAGCAAAGATGTGGTTTCTAGGCTCACAAATTCTTGTAGTTCACTGACAGTGTAAATGATAAGTTTAATATTTGTTTAGTTCGTCAGCTTGTTTAGAAACAAAACAAACGAAACAGAAAATAGTTTCTTGAATAGGTTTTCTTGCATAATGCATAACATACTCTTTTTGTTCATTTCCAATGGAATGAAATAAATTTGCAAATCACTCAACATAAATTTGTAACACTTAACATAATATATCTTCTTGTCGCGTCTGGAGCCCCATCACCCTCGGATTGCCCCAGCACATAATCGTTTTACTGTCTTATGTTATACCTTGGGGCTGTAAGAGCTTTTGGATTTCCTTTGACGCCCAACGGACGAATACTAAAATTCTTTTTTTGCTGTCTTGCAAGCTGTCACCGAGGATTTGGCTCCGGACACATTTATTCATATACTCTGTGTATTTTCTCGTTCAATTGAGTTAAGCTGCCTTCCTGGGTCTTTTGTGCTTATTTCTGCAATATTGTGTTTTATTTGCACTTTTGAAATTGATGTTTCTTTTGCTTTATGTCATTGTAGTATTTGTTTGTTTTAGAATGACTGGACACTTGTTAGTGTTCGACTGCAGAAACTGACTCTGTTCAATCGCCGCAAAACAAGAAATACTTCAAAATCGCATTATTCTAATTGCTTCAGAAAATATAAAAGTTCTACCGAACCCTAATTGAATTCAGTCTTATTTTTACATTCAAAAGAAAATGTCGCTAAGAAACGTAAGGATAATGTACTGCCTTGGTGAGCATAAGATACTGCTACAAATTCAATCAAAAGTTCTCATGGAACTCTCTCTTGCACAGTTTTCGTGCTCGAAATGGTTTTCGTGCTCGGTTTCGTTCGACCAATGTTAACGGCAAAGATTCAATGCACTGAAGGTAGCATGAGTGCCGACCCCAACGATTGCAGCTCGTACTACCAATGCCTAAATGGAGAAGTTGTAAGGCAGAATTGTGCGAACGAGAGTTATTTCGATATAACATGTGATGTATGTGTGATTGATGTTTACGGGATCTGCTTTGCTGATCTAAAAAACTGCACAGATCAAAAACCTAGGGAGGATCCACTGAATCCTTGCGGATACCTTCAGTGCATCAATGGAAGCATGGTACAGCTAAATTGTCCAACCGACAGCTACTTTAATGTCAGCTTCGAAACATGCATTTTCGACGTGAATGGAATTTGCTCTTCTAAAAAGTGTACTGAGGGGCAGACCGAGGTGAATCCTCAGGACCTTTGTGGGTACCTTCAGTGTACCAATGGAAGTCTTGTGGAAGTTAGCTGTGCTAATGGAACCTACTTTAACTCGACCTATAACGCCTGCATCGTCGATGAGAACGGACTATGTTCATCTGAAAAGTGTACAGAGGGAGAGATCGAAGTGAACCCTCAGGACCTTTGTGGGTACCTTCAGTGTGTAAATGGAAGTCTTGTGGAAATTAGCTGTGCCAACGGAACCTACTTTAACTCGACCTATAACGCCTGCCTTATTGACGAGAATGGAATATGTTCATCTGAAAAGTGTACTGAGGGAGAAATTGAAGTAAATCCGCAGGACCTTTGTGGGTACCTTCAGTGTACCAATGGAAGTCTTGTGGAAGTTAGCTGTGCTAATGGAACCTACTTTAACTCGACCTATAACGCCTGCATCGTCGATGAGAACGGACTATGTTCATCTGAAAAGTGTACAGAGGGAGAGATCGAAGTGAACCCTCAGGACCTTTGTGGGTACCTTCAGTGTACCAATGGAAGTCTTGTGGAAGTTAGCTGTGCTAATGGAACCTACTTTAACTCGACCTATAACGCTTGCATCGTCGATGAGAATGGACTATGTTCATCTGAAAAGTGTACTGAGGGAGAAATTGAAGTAAATCCGCAGGACCTTTGTGGGTACCTTCAGTGTACCAATGGAAGTCTTGTGGAAGTTAGCTGTGCTAATGGAACCTACTTTAACTCGACCTATAACGCCTGCATCGTCGATGAGAACGGACTATGTTCATCTGAAAAGTGTACTGAGGGAGAAATTGAAGTAAATCCGCAGGACCTTTGTGGGTACCTTCAGTGTACCAATGGAAGTCTTGTGGAAGTTAGCTGTGCTAATGGAACCTACTTTAACTCGACCTATAACGCCTGCATCGTCGATGAGAACGGACTATGTTCATCTGAAAAGTGTACAGAGGGAGAGATCGAAGTGAACCCTCAGGACCTTTGTGGGTACCTTCAATGTGTAAATGGAAGTCTTGTGGAAATTAGCTGTGCCAACGGAACCTACTTTAACTCGACTTATAACGCCTGCATCGTCGATGAGAATGGAATATGTTCATCTGAAAAGTGTACTGAGGGAGAAATTGAAGAAAATCCGCAGGACCTTTGTGGGTACCTTCAATGTGTAAATGGAAGTCTTGTGGAAATTAGCTGTGCCAACGGAACCTACTTTAACTCGACTTATAACGCCTGCATCGTCGATGAGAATGGAATATGTTCATCTGAAAAGTGTACTGAGGGAGAAATTGAAGTAAATCCGCAGGACCTTTGTGGGTACCTTCAGTGTGTCAATGGAAGTCTTGTGGAAGTTAGCTGTGCTAATGGAACCTACTTTAACTCGACCTATAACGCCTGCCTCATCGATGAAAATGGAATATGTCTATCTGAAAAGTGTACTGAAGGGGAAGTCGAGGTAAATCCTGCTGATTTTTGTGGGTACCTTCAATGTGTCAATGGAAGTCTCGTGGAAGTTAGCTGTGCCAATGGAACCTACTTTAACTCGACCTATAATGCTTGCCTTATAGATGAAAATGGATTATGTTCATCGAAAGTGTGTACAGAGAATGAAACCGAAGTAAATCCCCAGAATCGTTGTGGATATCTGCAATGCATAAACGGAGAACTTGGGGAAGTTAACTGCATCAGTGGAAACTACTATAACTCTACGTATCACGCTTGCATAACCGACGAAACTGGAGCTTGTTCCGTTCCGTCTAGAAGCTGTTTACATGGTGAAGTAGATAAGAATCTCGAAGATTGTGCAAGCTACTTTCAATGTATGAATGGCGTACAGGTAAAGCATATGTGTTCCTATGGCAGTTACTTCCACTCAGTATTGAAAAGTTGTGTAGTCGATGTTACTGGTGTTTGCTTAGCGAACTCGGAGCAGTGCGAAGAAGGCAAGAGAGTAATAGATCCCGAAGATTGCGCTGCATACTATGAATGCATCGATAAAGATTTTGTTGCACAAAAATGTGCGAATGGTAGCTACTTTGACAGTACGATTAAATCTTGTGCAATTGATAAACACTTTAAATGTATTCCGCAGACCTCTGACTAAACCGATATAGTACTTAAATAGTTCAATAAATATGCAATGAATTATCATCATCTTCAGCGGCGAAATTATTTCATGTTTACGAACCATATTGCAGGCGACTATCTCACACAAAAAAAACTGTACCAACAGCTGCTACTCTCCAGTTTTTGGCTAAAGTGATAACATAATTATAACATTTGCAACTAATTGAAGGAATTTAGTAAATTTAGTAAATGCAAGTTCCTACCTAACTAGTTTTGTGTACCAACTGTTGTCTAGTCGAAAGCAAATTCGCAACAAGAAGGTTAACGTGATTAGGAATAGAAATCAGCTGCGTTAACCGCAGAGCGGGATGCGAAAGAGATACGTGACCTGGTCCTAGAAAACTGAAACTTTCGATTAAGTATGCTGTTAATTAGAAAGACTTCCCACAGGGATTTCTTTCCATGAGACCTTTGCGAGACTTCAAATTGTTAAATGTTTTCGAAAAAATCTAAACATTGTTGAGATGGATTAAATATCGTTTGGTAAGATGGGTTTATATTAAAGACTACGTGCTGTGCATTTCAAAATAGAAGTTTGAATATATTTTAGGAGCATTTGATCATTCTTGAGCCCTGCTTTAGTTTTTGTTGATTTGCGACTTCACGTATATTAAATTTAAAATATAAATGTTTGTTTGATGACCCTTTCCATTGTCATCATCATTAGGCGGGCTTGTAACAATACTTCCGGGAGTGGAAGTTGTGGGTACGGGTTCTATCGTAGTTGGACTGATCGTAGAAGTTGAGCTGGCTATTTCGGAGGTTGTAGTGCTATCAAAAGGGTTGAGGGTCGTATTACCGTCTTCAGGGTTTACAGTAGTTTGCTCCGGTACTGGTGTTGTCGTATCATTGGCGTCGCCAAGTCCGTAGGGAGATGCCTTGTTTACCGGCACATAGAATTCGCCATAGGCTATGTGAATGTTATCTGGCGAGCCCATGCGAACCGCACAGTAGGTACTACCACAATCCTTTGAGTTGGCCGCCTGATACGAGGGACACCGTACGGTGGGGAAGTTGTTCATCCTTAGCGACTCAACGTAGTAGGAAACGGCGCGTGTGTGTGCGCAGCTTCCGGAAGGATCTACGCCACAGCCTGGTTGAGTTTTACCGCCATTTGGATAGAAGGCAGCTCGACCGATTGGCTGTGTATATCCCAGGATACCGCCACATGTCTGAATCGACTCGACGTAGACGGCATCGTTGCTAGACAAACGCTTGTCGGGCTTATCGTAGCTCATCAGGGGCATTGCTGGGTCGAGACCAACGACCTTTTGCACTTTGCTAATGGTCACTTGCTTGGCGGCAAGTCCGGCCACATGAGCACCCAGGCTGAAGCCAACTATTTCAAGAGTTCTCAGAGACATGCCGTACACCTGGACTAAAAACTCCACTAGATTGGCAATCTTAGCACCAGTCGCGGAAACTGCAGCAACCGATGATGCGTAGTCCAAGGAACGCCCACGTGCCCAGTCCACAGCGATCATATTATAATCGCCATAGAGGAACCAGGCATCGCGAACTTTGGTATTCACACCATCCTTATAGTTCGAGTTCCATCCGTGGATAGTGATTCTACGAGGCAAGTTGCGGCAAGTTAGAGATATGTTATTAATATAATCTGTCATTAGGTACCTGGTGGGGTTTGTGGAGTTGAAATTGGATGCATCAATAGACTGCTTACTGGCTGTAATTTCCTTTCCCTCAGTAGGATTGCTCTTGGTGTACAAATAGAAATTGACAGAGTTCAGGGAAATACGTGGATCGAACTCCAGATCGTTGATTGATTCATAAGCTGCCAACAGCTTGTTTGCCTCGGAGATGCTCAGCTTTTTCAAGCCTCCTTCCACCGTCGGCACCAGCCACTCTCCGTCTCTGATGCCTTCTGCCTCCTCCGCAATGGACATTCCATTCACGGATGCTATTGTGATTTTCATATAAACTTTGAACTGTTTTCTGAATAGTTAAGGGCAAAGTACTTACCCGCTAGCACACAAATCGTCAAGAACAACCACAATATCATGTCTACAAGTCAGAAACTGAAATGATTCGCGGTATGAAATGTTTTTGTCTGGTCAGTCGATTGCCATATATCAACTCTAGCTAATCCGATTAGATAAGGCCAAAATTCTACATGAGTTTGCACAGAGAAACTATAAAAATACAACGATTTGCCGGCAGGTACTTTTTAGAGGTAGATCAATCAAAATATATACTTATACGATCACAGACGAGTCGATTGGGTCGATGGACCGTTCTGCGTCTGTTCGAACGCACAAATCTCGGATTTGAAAAATGTTACAGCTATCAAATTTGGCATGAAGACGCCTATATATCAGACGCATTAGAAGCCAAATTTAAATTTTAGGTGCAGACCCCTAAAACGATATTATATGGTTTTCAAAACTAGATAGAGAGTATCAAGCCATCGGTGTTGCTCAAATGTAGCTTTCGTTACTTATCTCATCTTCCTTTTTGCTTTCCTTATCTATAAAATGTGAATTCGAATTTTGGCGATACAGAAACCGGATATTTAATCGATGAGTCGTTTAAAAAGCTCCGATTTCGGTATGAGTAAAAGCTTTCAAGCTTTTTCTCTTCGTTTCCAGCTGTGCAAGCTGATTAGACAAAAAAGGTAGTGCGTATCTCACAGTCGAGTCAACTCGACCGTAGTGTCTTTATTGAAGCTCATAATCAGTTAGTTTCCATAGCCATAGGGATAGTTGGAGTTTACAGGCACATAGTAGTCGCCGGAAACCATGTAGGCATTGCTCACGGCACCCATCTTGATGGAGCTGTAGGAGCTGCCGCAGTTCTTGCTGACGGCGTCCTCGTAGTTTTCACAGCGCATGGTGGGGAAATTGTTCTGCTGAACCGACTCGGCGTAGTAAATGACCGAGCGACTGTGTGCGCAGGAACCGGTTAGATCAGTACCGCAGCCAGGCTGAGATTTGCCGCCATTGGGATAGAAGGCACCCTTGCCGATGGGCTTGAGGAAACCCAGCATACCGCCGTTGGTCTGAATGGATTCGACATAGGTGGCATCGTTGGAGTTGAGGCGTTTGTTGGGGGAATCGTAGCTGAAGAGTGGCAGAGCAGGATCCAGACCAATGATGGTGTGCACCTGACCATTCTGAATGTTCTTGCCAGCATAGCCGGACACATGAGCGCCCAGACTGTGGCCAATGATCATAGTATTGCTCAAGGACAGACCGTGATTGTTGCGCATGAAATTGATCAGATCAGCAACCTGTTGTCCTACTCCGGGTACGGCGGCCACCGACGAGGTATAGTCGGCCGTGCGGGCACTTGGCCAATCGACGGCAATCATGTTCATGTCGCCACGCGTGAACCAAGCATCACGAATACCATAATTCACAAAATCATCGGCACTGGAGGTCCAACCGTGAATGGTGAAGCGAGTCGGGTTATTGGGATTGAAATGGGATCCGCTAATGCTTGACTGGCTGGCGGTTATCTCCTGGGGAGAGTATAGGTTGGACTTGGTGTACAGGTAGAAGGTGACCGTGTTCGATGAGCGTGCCTCGGGGTGGTTATGCGACTCCACCAGGGCCTCGGCTACTTCTCTATCCATCCACTGGAGGGATCCATCCAACTGGGGAACGAACCAACCATTTTCACCGTTAATCGGCGTTTCTGTGGCTTGGGCTAAAATTGAAATATTGCTTAGTAATCGAAATTTATAATATTGTCACTATTTACCAGCCAAAGCAAAACCTATTAGAAGCAGGCACAGTTTCATGGCGGTAGCTAAGGAGTTGATTCTCCACTATTGTATTACCCAAGCGGAATGACGCTTTTTATGCCCAACAGGGGGCTCGCTTATCAAATCACGCGAGTATTTTGATGTGCCACTTATAATGCGGCAATCTGATAGGGAAAGCCATCATTCTTATGTTCGTTACCTACGGCTCAGTTTTTTTTGATAACGCCTCTTGACGCCATACCATATAGTAGATGCGATCATCCTGTGGCACCTTTAGTATTTTTATATTTTTATCATATGCTCGCGATTATCGTATTTCTGATTTGACAACACTTGAAGCACTTTATTTATAAACGATTGAACTAATTGAAAAGATTCAAGTTGCCGATAAGTTAAAGTAATTGTATCCTTTACAATTGTAATCTTTGTAAAAAATCGAAAAGATAAATTAAGCACGTAACAGATAGTGTAATTAAATTATTTAAGTTTCCAGGTTAGTTTTATGTGGTTCTGGATCGACCTGAAATATTCATGTTACGCACTTTCCGGTAGCATATTTATTATAAGCAGCATTTCAAGCGTGATAAACACCTACCTATTACCAAATTTTATGGTTCTAGCTCGAATAGTCTCTGAGATTTAGGGCTACATACAAACAGACATATCTGCTCTGGCTAATTATGCTGATTGGGAACATTTGTCTTAATAGCATTATAAACGAACTATGCAACACTATTTGTGCTGTAAAATCATCGCTAGTGGCCAAATCGATGGCTTATCGATAGACTGAGAGGCAAATCTCCTTAATATCGATAGTTTTGTTCGGATGAAGCACAACCTAGATAGATTTCAAAATTTCAAGTACTTATTCTTCATAGAGAAACATATATATATATATATAAAATACCCTTGCCTTTAAAAATTTTAATGCTAATCCACTGTACCCCATCGGAATGTAGGGAAGGACAGAAATCCATTCGGGTATTGGTTCTAGCATACCCTTAATGATCTATTAGATAGATTTGGAACAGGGGGAATGAGTCTACTCAAATAAGTCTACAAAAGTACCCCTTAATACCCTCTCCCATGCCAAAAATTATGAGAAAATGTATTTAATTGTTTACCAATAAGAACAGTCATGTTTTCCGTTTAATTCATTTATTAATAGATCAAAAATTTATAAAACGTAGATATTTGTATTAGAAATGAAACTGTTCCTCGATACCGCATAAGGCATTCACTACTGACTTAGTGAATCTTGCCATATGGAGCATTGCTGTTGACGGGAACATAGAAGGTACCGTCAACCATGTAGGCGTTGGTATCGGCACCAAGTCGGACACTGCTGTAGGTGCTGCCGCATTCGTTGGCCACGGCCGACTCGTAGTCGCCGCACTTGATCGTACCGAAGTTATCCTCGACAACGGCTTCAGCATAGTAGAAATAGGAACGCGAGTGGGAGCAGGAACCGGTGGCATCGAGACCGCAACCGGGTTGATGCTTGCCACCATTCGGGTAGAATGCGCCCTTGCCGATGGGTTTCAGGAATCCCAGTTTTCCTCCGTTAGTCTGAATGGATTCGACGTAGTGGGCATCGTTGGAGGAAAGACGTTTGTCGGGCTTGTCGTAGCTGAACAGCGGCAGGGCAGGGTCCAAGCCAATGATGGTGTGAATGCGACCTTCACCCACGGTCTTTCCAGCGTATCCAGAAACATGGGCACCCAGACTGTGACCAATTACATACAGAGTATCCAGCGACATGCCGTGCTCCTCGTGAAGGAACTTGATCATGGCTCCCACCTTGCTGCCAGCACCGGGAACAGCCATGACAGAGGAAGCATACTCCAAGGAGCGAGCACGAGACCAGTCGACAATGATGACATTGTGATCGCCCTTCGAGAGCCACGCCTTGGTGATTTCCGTATTCAGTACGTCCGTGTAGCTGCCACTCCAGCCGTGTGTGACAAAGCGAGTAGGATGATCCTTGTTGAAATGTGTGTCTCTAATGGAATTATCCTTGGCCTCAAACTTTTTGCCCTCCGTGGGATTGGAGCGAGTGTAGAGATAGAAAGATACTGCATTGGTACTCATGCGACCCTCCATCTGCTCGCCCATTGCCAATAGAGATTCTCCCTCCTCACGATCCATCCACTCGAAGGTACCGTCCACTTTGGGTATATACCAACCATTCTCGCCATTGATGCGCTCCTCGATGGGGAGGGCACTCACTAAAAGAAACACGTGGCTGCTATAAAGAATCATCTATTCATTTATAATACTTTGCAAACTTACCAGCAACTGCCAGAGCTGCCAATACAATATACACCTTCATTGCGGTTCACGAGGAAACTGTAATATTCCAATAGCAGTTACTCCATTTTATAGGTCCCCGAACAATAACAAGTTAAGCTAATCATATCTAACCTTTAATACGCACTTCAGATTATACAAACATAATGATTAACCTGATTGTTTCCGTTTTGCAAAGCAAATCTGTTTGTCATACGCTTACGCAGAGTATATTCATATAGGGGAATACTGAATTAACTACAGTTGCCTTTAAGCTACCCTGTTTGAAATAATCATTCGTTTCGGCAATTGAATAAGTGTGCTGGTTATCAAAATATATATATAAATTATTTGTACTTTAGGTAAGATTGTTGCGAGATAACGTCAGTAATATGACATATGAACACACAAAAAACCGGAGTCTTATCTTTGGCCAATGAACTTAAGATAGAAAAAAACTCCTCATAGAACTTTGAAATTCCAATTATTTGCATTTATTCAAATCGCTTTTTAGTTGATGTTGCCATAGGGTGCCTTGCTATTCACTGGAACATAGAAGTTACCGTCAACCATGTAGGCATTGGTATCGGCTCCAAGACGAACGCCGCTGTAGGTGCTGCCACATTCCTTGGCCACGGCCGACTCGTAGTCGCCGCACTTGATCGTACCGAAATTATCCTGGGTAACAGCCTCGGCGTAGTAGATGACGGAACGTCCGTGCGAGCAGGAACCGGTGGCATCGAGACCGCAACCGGGTTGCTTCTTGCCGCCGTTGGGGTAGAATGCGCCCTTGCCGATGGGTTTCAGGAATCCCAGTTTTCCTCCGTTAGTCTGAATGGATTCGACGTAGTGGGCATCGTTGGAGGAAAGACGTTTGGCGGGTTTGTTGTAGCTGAACAGGGGCAGGGCAGGGTCCAGGCCAATGATGGTATGAATGCGACCTTCTCCAACTTTCTTGCCAGCATAGCCAGCGACTTGAGCTCCTAGGCTGTGACCAATCACGTACAGCGTATCTAGAGACATGCCATGGCTATGTTGGAGGTAGTCGATCATGTCGCCCACCTTGCCACCAGCACCGGGCACAGCCATAACGGATGAGGCATAGTCGACGGAGCGAGCACGAGACCAGTCGACAATGATGACATTGAAGTCACCCCTGGACAGCCAAGCCTTGGTGATTTCGGTATTCATTGAGTCCTTGTAGCTTTGAGTCCAGCCGTGGATGACAATGCGTGTGGAATGATCCTTGTTGAAGTGCGAATCCGAAACTGAGGATCCTGAGGATTCCAATTTCTGTCCATTTGTGGGATTCGACTTGGTGTAGAGGTAGAAGTTTACAGCATTGACCTCAAGACGACCTTCGATTGTCTGGGCAGCATCGAGAATCTTCTCGCCTTCCTCCAAATCAATCCATTCGCTGGTACCATCCAATTTCGGAATATACCAACCATTTTCGCCGTTAATGCGATCGTCCACGGGGAGGGCATTAACTGAAGTTCATAAGATACGGTTAGGAACTAGGATAATTTAGGACTAAAGGGTTAAATAGGGATGTTACCTGCCAGCAGAAGCGCCGATACTACTATGACTGCCTTCATTATTAAATCACAAGTGACTTAGGCGTAACTGTGGCAGCTTTTTTATAGTCCCCCGCGGCGAACATTTTAATTAATTTATTTTCATCGTTTTATTAGCACTTAGGAGCCTGATTAGAAATGTCCAGATAGTGTTGATTGTATTGATTAAAAAAATCCGTTGCAAGAACTTAAATTTGTCAATTAAACTGATAGTAAATTTATTAATGAATATTGAAGTTGAGTTGATTTACAAACTGCGAAGAAAGGTTTCGAGATACGCATGTTCAACAACTTGTAAAAATGTTGTAATCACTTAGATAGAAGTGTAGCTGGCTCTATAAAGTATATATACTTTGGTCAGGTAGACTTGATCTGTTTGTTTATCTATTAGGTTTTTGCACTAGCTAATGTTTAGTTTAAATTTAAATGCCACGCCCATGACTTGTTTTCAATTCGATGCTTTTTCAGTTGGAATTCTTTGATGTTCGTCTGACTGACATAGATATAAATATATACATTATCTCTATAAACAAAACAACTTTTTAAGAAAGTTTTTGCCAGACAGTTTAGTCTGCTAAACATGACTAACAACCGCATACAAATTTATAATACAAACAAAGAAATTGTTGAACAAACAATTCTATAGAATTAACTATAGCCGATTATTATAAAAATACATCTAGGAAATTCTAATCTGATTGCATTTTAAACAAACAATTCATTCTGTTTTCCGGCTCATTTTCTTTTTCGTTTGAGAGAGTGAGAAAACAATAAGACATTTTCGATTGCTATTCTTCAGTGTTGGGTAACGCATTTGAAAGAGCTTCTGAAACGTATTTCTCCATCGATCGCAGTAATCTTTATTTGTTTGTAATGCAGGTATACTGCCGGGTTAAGAATTCAAGGTTGTGGCATTCAGTCGTACGGGCTAATACCATAAATGTCCGCTATATTACTCGGTCAGTAGATAAAGCCTATGTCTAGAGTAGAAAAAATGCAGGCAGACCTTAGATAAGCTGGTTTAATTGCGACATAATTGCTGTGTTTAGTTGATATTGCCATAGGGCGCCTTGCTGTTGACGGGAACATAGAAATCACCATCGACCATGTAGCCATTGGTATCGGCACCCATGCGAACGCCGCTGTAGGTGCTGCCGCATTCGTTGGCCACGGCCGCCTCATAGTTACCGCATTTGATGGTGCCAAAGTTATCCTGGGTGACAGCCTCGGCGTAGTAGATGACGGAGCGTCCGTGGGAGCAGGCGCCAGTGACGTCCAGACCGCAGCCTGGCTGGGACTTGCCGCCGTTGGGATAAAAGGCACCCTTGCCGATTGGCTTGAGGAAACCCAGGCCGCCGCCGTTGGTCTGAATGGACTCCACATACCAGGCATCGGTGGAGCTGAGACGCTTGTTGGGCTTCTTGTAGTTGAACAGCGGCAGAGCAGGATCCAGACCAATGATGGTGTGCACCTGACTGTTGGTCTTCTTGCCAGCATAGCCGGACACATGGGCGCCCAGACTGTGGCCAATGATGTACAGATCGTTCCACGACATACCGTGATTTTCGGCCAAATAGTTAGCCATGGCGGCAACTTTCTTGCCCACCTTTGGCACAGCCACAACCGAGGAAGCGTATTCCACCGAGCGAGCACGAGCCCAGTCGACAACAATGATGTTATAGTCTCCATGGCTGAGCCAGGCATCGCGAATGTCATCGTTCATGCTCGACTTGTAGGACTGTGTCCAGCCGTGAATGACGAATCTGTTGGAGAATCGAGTTAGTTGGGTACAAAGCAAAGAGAAAGGAAATGAATCACCTGGTTGGGTTAGCGGCATTGAAGTTGGATTCACTGATAGAGCTGGAGTCAGCTTTGATTTTGGTGCCCTTACTGGGGTTCGATTTGGTGTACAAATAGAATTTAACGGGGGTGGTGCTAAGTTCACGACTCTCCATCATGTCTTGGCGATCCAGCCAATCCTCAGCCTCATCCATGTCAACCCATTCGAAGGTGCCATCCAGTTTGGGCACATACCAACCGTTTTCTCCATTCACACGCTCGGATTCCTCGAGAGCATATGCCGAAGCTGTCATAGAATTGAATATTACTAATATGGAATACTTTTCGCAGCCTTATCTAAATGGAGAACCCACCAATCACTGCTACCAGAACTAAACACCAAATAAACTTCATCGCGGGGGTACTACGACTGTAAAAAATTTTGGCTACCAAGTACTTTTTATAGTCCCCGTTTATGATTATTGCATGCGCAGGCAACTTATCGTAATTATTGGTAAAAGCACTAGACCACCTGATAGTAATATAAAGATTTGCTTTTCCGTAGCAAACTGCAAGTACTTTTCAAACATTTATCATTTAATTGATATTCGAGTCGAATGCCAGGAAATACACTCACTTCGCTGGGGTTGAAAATACTTTCAAGTGCTTCAGACTGATTAGAATATTCATGTATGCAAACTGAAGGTACTTGAGACGATTAAAAATACTTTGCTGGACCAGAAGTACCTATTTTGATTTGACAACTGACTTGCATTATGTGAATAAAATTAAACTCACTATCAGTCTGAGTACACATGGCTTGGCTACGCCATATGTCCAGATTTGCAAGTTATCTTCTGAAGTCTTGGGGGTAGAAAGGCCTAGAAGACGTGGCGTACTTCGACAACTATATTCACATGTTTTTATATGATATTTAATACCCGAATCGCGCTAGATATCGATCTCTCTGTATGAACACACATAACTTTGGTCTTGATCATCAAGCGCATTATCGGGCCTTTAGCCACAGTGACATTTCTTACAGCCTTATCGGTTCGACATGATAACACTGGCTGAAGGCATATAGCTTAAGTTATGGGCGCCCCAAAGTATGTAGTATTAGTTACAAAAGCTTAAAGATTTTGCCATTGCAAAGCTTTCATATACAGTCTTAATTTTTGTCTACAAAAGACAGCAGACTTAACAGACTTTTTTTCATGCCTAAAGATAGACTACACTTTTTTAAAATTAACGTATTTCGAATGATCGTATTTTTGATATAATAAAACTACAAAATTATGCTGCATATAACCAATTAATAAATACTCTTTCCTTACAGGTACAACTTTGGCTTGGGAATATAAAAGAAGACCGTAAATGAAATCTACAGCAGCGTATTCATAATGCAGTTGAAATAAACAGTCCGATTCAGTTGCTAAAGTTGTTTGGCGTCCAAAAAGGCATAGTTATTCATCAAAATGGACTTCTACAGTCTGACCTGGTACAATCGTCGATTGATATTGAATGACGAACGTTTGTATTACATCGCACCGGAACAGCCGCTGCTGCAGAGCGACGATGATTATCAGAATGCCAATAGCACCTTATTAAAATACAACGACAGTTCGGTCGAGCTATCGGCCGGCGATGGTGTCGATGTCGGTGCATATACCACCACTGGCACCTTCACAGAGGAGCATTTCAATGTGACCGTGCTAATGAACTTTAGCTGCACCGATGCGGAACCCCAATCGGATGATCTATGGTCTAGCGTGTACTTCAAGAGCGTCGTCTACCTGCTGTACATTCCCATCTTTATATTCGCGCTGCTGGGCAACGGCACCGTGTGCTACATTGTACAGTCTACGCCGCGTATGCGTACTGTCACTAATTATTTTATTGCCAATTTGGCATTGGGCGACATCCTGATGTCCCTATTCTGTGTGCCGCCCTCCTTCATTTCGCAGTACATTCTCAATTATTGGCCCTTTGGCATAGTACTCTGTCATTTCGTCAACTATTCCCAAGTGGTCTCCGTGCTGGTGAGCGCCTACACTCTGGTGGCCATCAGCATTGATCGATACATAGCCATCATGTGGCCACTGCGACCGCGCATCACAAAGCGGTAAGTGGAAATTGTAGGGTTAACCCGAGTGCACCGCAACTGCAACTGCACCGCATTTTACGATGCTTATTTTTATTGTTTGTGAGTGTATAAAAACCACATAAAATTAAGGTACAGCCCTAGTTCATTAGACAAGCACTGCTTTTAGGAGTCTGGAAACATTCTAGGTAATTTTTAGTTTAAAGCATACCCTATAATAAATATATTCCTGATTAAGACGGGTTAAAGAAGCGCCATCAGGACTACAGAACAATTAAATACCACAAGTAAACTCAAGCAGCTAACCAGAATACGTCAGCAGAAGGCAGCAAGTGCTTAGGCTGCTTCGCTCTAGTTAGCTTAGATTTACGCAGTTAATTAAGCCGGTAATCTAATGTGAAGTACATGGAAAGTGACTCCCGGGACACCATTTGACGACAAGTTACTTAGTAACCTCGAGAGCAAATAGAAAATTTTAATTGGAAAATAACAAAAACACGTGCTAAAGTTTATAAATTCGCTTAGCGGATTTCCAGTTGCCTGAGCACTCCTCAGCTTTCAGTCGGACTCATTACTCATTGCTCTTTCAATTTTGCTGAGTGAAATCGCACGCCGGCGCCATTGAGTTGCTGCTCACGTATTTGCATTGCTTTTGGGGCAATTTCTGTTTTTTTCTTTGCCATCTGCTGTTTGGGGGGAACGAGAACGATGGGGCCTACTACATACGTCAGTTCCCCGGGGAGCGCGTCACGCATAGCGAGTCATGCCGTGTTAATTGGTTTAAACAGTAACCCGAGACACGAGAGACGAGCTCGGCAAATCCTGTTCGATCGAGCACAACTCGGGTGGTCATTGAGTGTCAATTTGCTTTGTAACAGAATACAAAGAACACCTCTCACTTTCGCACGCACTCGCGCTGACTTTGGTCGCTTGGACTGTGCTAAATAGCGGTTAAATATGCGGCCTCGCACGCAAATGGTTTGTGTCACAGTGGCGGATGGGGATGGGATGGAATGGGATGGGTTGTTTAAGTGCTTCAAGGAACAATTTATGACACTCCCCGTCAATGAGTGCGTGGACACTCTGGGTGCCAGAAGTAGAAGTAGAAGCTTTCGTGGCTTGTGCAAATATTTGCGACAGCTGAAGTAAATAAGGCTCATAATTACCAAGCGTCAGCACGCAGCGCCTCCTTCTCGACAACATTAAAAGCTTGCAGTGGAAAGGATCGCGTGAGCATAGCTCGATGGCAGTGGGGTCAGGACGGTGCGTGCCTTTTTATATATTTGTATGATAGTTCTATACCCAGTTCGCAAAAGGGTATACCAGCTTGATGTGGATTTATCTCTTGGGTAGAAGCGGCTGTAAATAGAATATAATCTAATTTTATTATATAATTATAATTATTATTCTAATCTATTATATTCGATTTATATCTTTAGCCAAATCGATTAAGGTTAACTCTTTCGCCTTTTCTTTTTTTATGAAGACGAACCTACATATAGTTCCTTCTAGACATACTTGTATAAACCGTAATGAGTATAAAAATGTATATAAATTAAACTGAGCAAATGTATACCATATGTAAAAAAATTAATACAATAACTAAAATATGCATGCTATGATATGATAGAATACAATATGCTAATATTTTCTGGCTTTATGCTACTAGGCATAAATGAATTCAGTCCAGAAAAACTTCAACTATTTAAGTTAATTTCATTTGACAAGCAAAGCAGTATCACTAAAGTAGATCATCATATAAGGTAGAACACCATATTTATTATATATACTATACACTTTTTTAGTGACCATAAAAACTATTTTAAGTCTCTTTTCACTTCGTTCTTTTTACTTCTAGCTATGCCAAGTTTATTATTGCCGGAATTTGGTTTATTGCATTGGCGACCGCTTTTCCCATTCCTGTGGTCTCACGGCTGGAGGTGCCGCATGGCTCACTTTGGCACGAAAAATGCGAAAAGTAAGTGCGAATAGTATGGTAGAGACTCGGATTGTGCGTGTGTCTTTTAGCCTTGATGAGTGTTTATTATATTTGACATGATAGAGGAATTGTTAGTGGTAATAAGTCCAATCAAGGCCACAGTAGCTGTATGTTCTAACACGAACTGCTCGTATGCAAAGCTTAAGAAGCCAAATCATTGCCAAGACCAACAAATTCATATCTAACATATATCTTCATTACTTTCCCCATTCAAATTTCTTAAAAATTTGCCAATTTTAAGTCCTGAAACGATTTGGCTCACAGCTTGTACGTATTGTGCAACATTTGCGGCCCGTTTGGCCCATTGTACAGTGGTCAAGGAAGCCTTCACTCTGTGGGCTATCAGAAACAGGCATCCTCTGCCTGTCCAGGGA
Organism: Zaprionus inermis; assembly: GCA_018151445.1. NCBI lineage: Eukaryota > Metazoa > Arthropoda > Insecta > Diptera > Drosophilidae > Zaprionus > Zaprionus inermis. The sequence continues at coordinate 2,018,302 of JAECXD010000674.1, read as the reverse complement.
GTGCAAGCTAACAAAGAGCACATAAAAATATTCGTTATGCATTTCAGATTATGCAAATTTTCCGGGGTAAATTTCGAGAACCAACAAATAGCTCGAATCTTTGGCGAGATGCGGGGAAAAGCCCGACAATGGATTATTGTGCCGTTGCCATTGTTGTTGCACACTTGCACAGTGGTGAAGGTAGTTGTGCCTCTCGCTGTGTATGTGTGTGAGATATGCATTTGACAGCAGCACGAAATGGGTTGAAATTGTTGCTGCTTACCCTGCTCCGCAGCTGCTGTCCACAGCTTTCCTCCCATCCGCTCTACTATACTACTAATGCAATATTTTGCGTTTCGCTTTTGCGTTCTTCCATTTTATTGCATGCACGCCACATTCTCCGTGCTCCGTTCTTGTCACTGCTCCATCATCATTCTGTGTCCTTGCCGTGTCGTGCCCTGCCCTGCCTGCCTGCCTGCCGGACATCAACATCAGATACATTTGCCGCGAAGTTTGGCCACAGGGTCGACAGGATTACTACTACACGCTGGCGCTGTTCACGCTGCAGTTCATCGTGCCGCTGCTGGTGCTCATATTCACTTACACCCGCATCGCTATCGCCGTGTGGGGCAAGCGGCCTCCCGGTGAGGCAGAGAACTCGCGGGACCAACGCATGGCGCGCTCCAAGCGCAAGGTAAGTCCCAAGCTTAGCGTCCCCCCCTACCCCACTCAACCCTAGCAAAACATAACATAAATCCCACCATACCCGGCGACCACAAAAACTAATTTCAGGCAAAATGGATTTGGCCATTAGCTCAGAGGGTGGAAACGCGTCCGAGTAGAAGGTACCCAAAGCTGGCCAATGTCGTATTAAATAAATGGCAAACGAAAATGCGGCTTCCCTTTGAACCTTTTTACGCCCAGTACTCTGTTTTTTATTTTTGGCATTTGGCATCTGGCGTTTCCCTACTTGGACTGGCATAAATCCATATTAAATACTTACAATAAATACAAAGTGCTGTGCATTTTCCAAGTCAATGGAAAACCCCTTTTTGCCAAATACATTTTCGCGTCCATTTGCCGTTGCAAGCGAAGAAGAAGTAATCTGGGCAGATTATTGAAGTCGAATATTACCAATTGTTGAAGAAACTCGTGTTTAAACAAATCGACATGCTAATGCTAAAGTTCAGTTTGTTCGTGGCAAATACACAGAGTCAATTGGTTTCCAATTGTATCCTGTATTGTTAGTTGAGTTCAGCAGGCGCCAACTCCGACTGCAACTGCGACTGTGACTGGAGCGGGTGCAGCTTGTCAGCATTACAAATTCCCATACAATGTTCATATAATCAGCTGTGTGACAGCGTCTGCCCGAGGCAACCAGTTGCATTATACTAGTAATATAGTATGCATTTTAAATAAATAAATGTTTTTAAAGATTTATGCGGCGCGTGCAACGCGCTGCTTAGTTGGTGCCACGTACGTGATGCGATTGCAACGGGCCAAGCCATGTGGAATCTCCATGTCCATGCCCCGCACACCCGTCCAATGTCGTCGCCCGTGTCTGCAGCTGTGTCTAAAGATGCCACCTTTGTGGCAAAGACAACGATCGGTTTTGCTGGCTTCCAGGAAGCGTTTGGGTCACACAGCAGGCGGAGCAGCAGCAGCGTTGCGGGTGACGAAGACCAAGCGACCACGTAACCAGTTGTTAAACGAGCCATTGTGGAATTTCCATAGAGGACGCCCGACGACGCGACGTCTGCGGCCCGTCAAGCCCCAAAACGAAAAGCCCGTTTCGGGGTAACAACAAATTTATATGCTGACGTTGACCCCTGAATGTCGGCAACGCAGCTGGGCAACAGCTTTCCAGCTTCCCAGTTCAGCAGGCTCAAGCTCAGGCATAGCAGCCATCGGCACAGGCTCTACCTTGCATCTAGTTAGTATTGGAGATGAGTTTGTCTTTAATTAACATTTGCCGAGTTTGCCTAATTAAGCCATGCCATAAGTTCGACGCTATTATCCATCAGTTTCTCTTTATGCCTGCTCAGCAAACCATAAGGTATGCTCAACCAGACGTGAGCGGACAATATACAAAAGGCAATATTGATATTGGCCCAGCTGTGTGACCCCCTCTACCTGCCAATCTAATATATAAATATGTGAGCCAATTGGCGCCCAACGCAACATCATCTGCCATTCACTTTTCACTGTCTGCCTGCCTTGTCTTGTTAGTCCATCTCAAGCATCCTTTGAAATCCATCCGCAAATGGGCAACCATCAGCAACTATTTTGCCGTATTTTCCCATGACTGTCCCGTTGACAATTTCTTCCTCGTTGCCGATGTACAAATTTTCAAATTGTTAACCAAAATGATTAGCAAATTATCACAGCGGCGCCAATGAGGTTGATGACGAACACAACAAAGTAAAGCCGAAGAGCTTATACCCCGCTCGAACGAGAATGTTGTAGAATACTTGGTGTACTCATTCCATTTCGATGAGATTGCGTTATGGCTTATAAGACTGCCATCTGGTAGGCCATTTGGTAAGCACAGAGTGCTTTTTGCCTATGAAAAATAGAAAGTTATTCATAAGAAACACGAATTAATTGCGATATCGTAGGTAACCTTTATGTGAATCCATTATAAAGGAGCTGTGTGTACCAATTGTGCTAGAGCTCTTGGGTGAAAGCTGTACGAACTTATCCAGAGTTCATTGAGGCTTATAAGATGTAAATCTGAAATGGCCCAATTCCTAAAGATGCAAAACAGATTAAGGTCCATTCCTAAATACTTTGTGCCGTGTGTTCCAGTTAGTTGAACCTATAAATCAAGAGATTAATATACATTACTCACAATAGTTGAATTTACATACATACCCCTTTCTCAGCAAACTTCTGAGCCAAATTAATTTGGTATATGAGACATGGAGCAGCAGTATGACGATAACTGAATTGATTTATACTTTGACTATTCATGCGAGCTCCACTCAAAAGCTTCTTTATTGCGCCAGCCGAATCGTAGCGACGTTGCATTTGCGCAAACGAATTTGCACGAGCTGCAAATCAAAGGCGACCGATTGCTAGACTGGCAAGGTGCGATGTAGCGAGATGTGGAGAAGGCAGCAGCAGCAGCAGCAGGTCTAGATGTGGGAATAACACTAGACAACGGAAAAAGGCAGCCAAAAGCGAAAATGTAATGCAATAAAAACAATCAACTAAAAGGAATAATAAAACTGTTGACTTACGGCGATGACACGCCACAGTTGACAGAGTCCGACAGACAGTCCGATAGCCAGACACACAGTCGGTTTGCCATTGAGTCGGATGGGCTATTGCCGTTGGCGGCAAATGTAACTCGATGGCACATAATGCTATGGCTGATGCCGCTGCCTCTGCGGATGCTGCTGCTGGTGGTGATGTGACTGTGGTTGGCTGCTTGTCTGGGCACTCATCGCCAGACGCAGCTGGAGAGCTGTCGCTTTGTCAAATCGACGCCAGCGCATTGGAAATTCGCATCATTTGGCTGCGACCTGCAACTGTTGCTTGCGCTCGCATGTAAAGCTTTAATTGCATAATTGACTGCAAGAGGCGCAACCGGCTGCAGTTGTCTTTGAGCGTGCGTCTAGACGTGTTTTATGTGTGTGCGTGTGGGTTACTGACCAAATCCTAGGTTGAGTGTTTCCCTGACCACGTCACAGCACACAGACGGATGAGATGCCGCCCCAAACTGCCTCACTGTTTGATGTATTGTTTTTGCTTCGTCTTCTCCTGCTTTCTTTCTGTCTTTCTTGCTTCGCTGCAATTGTGTTAAAATGTTAATTTCGTCTTACGTAATCAGTGTCATATCCAACAGGCAGGCAGCATGCAGCAGGCAGCAGACTGAGGCCGGGGCCGGAGCCGGGCAGTTGGAACAGCTGAGGCAGCAGCTGGGTCACAGTTCCCGTCCCATCGCCTTCATCATCTCGTGGCTTACATACAATGGCGTGTGCATGGGAAAAAAAGTGAGAGGATTCCCAGGCTTCACCAGCCGCTTCAGCTGCTTGCCTGACTGCATGAATCCACACCCACTCGCACACATACCCTTGCAGCTTATGACGTACGCTTGTTCCGACTTATAGTTGAGAGGTTAGACAGAGCAAGAACATCTATATATATATTTATACTGCAAGCAGTGGATTGAACTTGTTTGTAACTGATTTATTTCACTCGCCAGCTATGGTCACATTAATCGATATATGTTCTATTCAACACTTGATTTTAAACTTGATCAATGATTTATCAAGTGTGGTGGCAGGCCGATAACTCGAAGTCGCCATGTTAGTTAATCGAAAACGCCAAGGCGACAAATAAGTGAAATTAAGAATGAGTGAATAAGAAAAAAAATAAATATGCCAGTAAGCCATATAATTAGGCAATAAATTGTGTGGAGGTAGGCTTAGTAGGTTTTCGTGCAAGCGAATATACCCGCCTGGCAACTATCTTTGCAGCGGGCGTCAGGCACCAGTTATGCATGCTGCAATTAGCAGCAGATATCATCTGCATTCAACCATTCTCTTCCCCTCGATCATTCCAAGCCATTCCATTCGTTTATGTTTGCCTTTGTATTTTGCCGTTTGGTTTTCGGATACGCTTAGCTTTTTTCCGGCATTTTATGCTTAATTTAGTTGTTTTTATTTTTAAGTGAGTTTCAAATTAAAATTTTTATCGATACCCAAGCCCAAGCCAAACCTTGGCATCCACCTAGTGCGTGTTTTTTGGTCTGCTCTGTAAATATTTATTCAGTAATTAAATATGCAGCAATTAATAAAATTCGATTTGGTGTCTTCTGCTCCGACTCCTGCGCCCACTCATAAGTGTTTCGGCTCTTTGGGCATGTCCTGTATGTAAATAGATATAATTCGTATATTTGGGCCATAAATTAGCTAATTAAGGCTCATAAATTGGATTGCAATTCAAATAAGCTAACCAGCTGCTGCCAGGCTTATATATCTTCCAGATAGGCACGCCCACGCACACTAACTCACGCTCTTACACACTCACACACACACTCGAAGTTTGGGCAAAGTCATTGGCGGCTTCTGTCCGCCGCCAAGTGGCATGACTTGCTCCATTACCAGCTAGGAGCAGTTCCCTGTCTGCATGATGAGTTGACTGAACCGACAGCGGCGACTTTGCTGGCTGCATTTGCCAACACTGTCAGATGTCGCTGCAATTGTTGTTACATCTGCTCGGCGTTGTTGTTGCTGTAGTTGAGCCTGAAGTTGCTGTTGTTGCTGGTGTTACATAAAGGCGACATCATCTTGTTTGTTTGTCCGTCGCGACGAACAAGTTTATTCTAGGTACAACGAAAAGTGAAAGGTTTTTTGGACACACAGCTGAGATTTCCACTTGTTGTTAGTGCTTATACCCTACAGAGGGTATATTCACTATGGGCAGGCATATGGTAGAGCTAGCGGAAGGCGTGGCAGAATCCTAAAAGGCATAATATAAAATTTAATGCAGTTTGCAACTTTAATAAGAGGTATCTCGGTGTCGTGCAGGCTATCTTTATTTGCTTTTTATGTTATTTCTTTAGCGAATTCAGGTCAGTAACGCACTAAAAACCTGTCAGCTTATAAAACGTACAAGTTGAGGTTTTTTTTATGTGCAGAACATACTTTCTTTGGCAATTATCAGAAATCATTAACGCATTAGCGAAAAGCTAATTCCCAACAACTGTTAAGCCGGGCCGGCAGCGCGCAATATCAATCTTATAGAGTATGTATCTTTGGGAACTGCTGGCCAATACATTCGGCTCGATTTTGGGGCGGCAACTCGCTCTTACGATGTGCTTAAGCATGTAGGAATCACAGTTACCCTGTAATTAGGGCAGAGCAGAGTGTTGAGAAACGACAAATATGTAGCTTATAAAAGATGTATAGTTTAAGTACGGATTTACTATACCGGAAATTTAAATTTATGTAATTCATGATATTATTTCCGCTCTTACAACCTAAGCACACCCATTGCTGATAAGCAACGCTTACAGGGTATAAACAAAGAGGCCGAGCACACCCAGTGGAGTTAAAGTTGTTGTAATTAAAATGTTTACTACACCATGAAATGAACAAAAGTCTCTCGAATCGATGTAACATTGTAAATTGAAAATCCCCAAAGAGCCTGCTGCCCCAAAAATGTATTACCTGCCCGACATAGCGCGATTTACCTGTCCCTGTCAGGCAATTTCGAGCTTTCAATGCCCATTACCAAATCTCTTTGAGTGTGTGTGTGTGTGTGCCTGGGTGGGAGTGGGCGTGAGTGTGGGAAGGTTGGGCGTGTTCGGAAGGTGAAAACATTTATTTGAATTGCTAAGCAAATAAATTTGGCTGAAATACAGAAGGCTTGATAAATTATTACAATTCTAAGAAAACTAATCACAAACATATCATTTAAGCTGCTCGAAACTAATAAGACACGGTTGTTGCTTGAAATGTAACGCTTATTTTGCTTTTCTCTTGCCTGCTGCAACTGGCTGTAGTAACCCGTAATTAGTTTACACTTGCCGCAATTTGTGCATAAATCTTCAACTGCAAAGTGTCGTAATATCAGAGGTGCAAACCCACACACACACACACACACGCACACACGAGACTTTTTGTTTACAACCAGACCCAGTAAAAGACAACTTTATTACGTCGCTTATCCCTTCCTAGAGCCCAAAGAGCGAGCTCGAGACCGAGAGAGACAGAGGGAGAGCTGCGAGAGCGTGCCTCATTGTCCCATCTGCTGCTGCTGCTGCAAAATGATTTGTTGCTCTAATGGCTGCAACAGTCACTGCTTGCCGTGTGGCACTTGGATTTGTGGCAACAACTACAACTGTTTTTGGGCGGCCAGTGAACCTAAGTATGCGTGTGTGTGTGTAGGTGTCGCACAGCCCCCTCGATTACAGCTCGAATTGTTGTTGTTTCCAGCCCAGACACAAAAGTGGTGAAAATAATTTCTTGTCTTGTAAATAAAAACATAAATGTTGCTCTTTGTCTCGAAGGCGCTTCGCACTTTGCACTTTCTTTCAACGTTTGCTTGCCACGTCTGTCTGTCTGTCTACCTGCTGCCTAGTTGCCCTCTAGACGGAAATAATATTATGCTATCATTGCCATTTTTTATAGCAGCGAAAGTAGGTGAGACAGAGCACATTAACTTTGTGACAGAGCGTGCAACAAAAGCGTCAAAAAGGTTCATACATACAGGCAAAAACGATTCGCAACACTAGCAATGGTTGAAAGCATTAATCGATTAGTATTTATTGAATAGCGGGCGAGTGCACTAATCGATTAATATATATCGAAAAGCGCAGAAGTTATTTGAGAGCAACAGTGCTGCCAATTCCGCTTTTTTCCCGACAAATCTGCCTATTTTAAAGGCCAACTGCGGGACAAATTTTAGAATTTGGAAAGCGGGAATTCTAGATTTTATTTTTATTAATTTAGCTTTTTTGGAATTCCCAATATTTCCCCTATAAATTATCTTAAATTGTATTTTTTAGCGATAATTTTCACATTTCTTACTTAATTTTCATTTTAAAATATTATAATTTTAGCTTTTTTTACGCGTTTTATTGACACTTGTAAAGCTTTTTTAGTTTTTGGGAAGTTTTTATTTGGCTTACAATTTTCATTTTCGTTGTTTAATTTTCATTTAAATATATTGTAATTTTAGCTTTTCTTACACTTTTTATTAAAAATTGTTTAGCATTTTTGCCGATGTTTTTGGAAAATTTTCGTTTGGTTTTGTTATAAATTGCTGTCCGTCAGAAACAGTTTATTTTTGTTTATGAAAATTGACAGAATGGAGAGCAGCCTGTTGAAATTCGATAAAAATTAAAGCTTCTGCAATTAGATTTTTTTATGATACATTTCGAATTTTAAAAGGACATTAGTGTTTGTTAATTGTGGCAGTGTAAACCGCTTTTCGGTAATCAAATAAAGCGTATTTAACAGCCCACTGCATTCACCCGTAGCTATCTGTACTTGGCTCAAAGATGGCACTACAGAGTGGCAACACACACCAGTAAAACTTGTGCCTTGCTGATAGTACGTTTGTCGTATAATGTAAGTATTATTGCTGTCACGTTTTATGGGGCTATTAAGAGAGAACGTCTGTGGAGCCACTCAAGGATATTTCTATACCCTTCGACCATTCACAATGGTCAAACAGAGATGTTATTCAAGAAACCATTTTCTGCAGCTTCAGATTTTGTTTGTGTTGCAAGAACTCTTGTATCTGTGGGAATGAGAGCGATAAGGGGCACGATTTTCAGAGAGAGTGAGGGAAGGGTATTCTATTGTCGAGTGTGTTTGCAGGAAGTTTTCGTGAAATGTGCGTTAAACTGTAGAACCATTTAAAAGATACTTGAACTTTAACTGCGTTTGAATTGGGTTTTCACTTTCATTGAATATACACTATATTTGCAGAGGGTATATTCAGTTTGTGAACAAGTTTGCATGTCAAAGAACAAGTTTGGAAAACTTTACCTTGATTTCTTTTCTTGTCTATGTGTGTTCTTAGGCTACATTGATTTATTTCCCATGACGTAAAAGCGAATTGGATTTTTTTTAACTTGGTCACGTCTTTCAATGAGGCATTCTGCCACGTGGAGGTGTGCCTGGCCCGATGCGGCATGTGTGCTGCATTTGGGCATTTCCTGCCACGTTTTACGTGCCCTTGTCGAAAGGTTGAGAGTCATGTGGCAAAAGTGGCAGACGACATGTGGTAAGAGCGCCTTTCATTCCCGCAAAGAAAGGCCTTGGCCTGCCAATCTCAGTCGTTGTTGCTGTGCGCTCAGTTCAGTTTGGTTGTAGTCGTTGCATTTGCAACTGTGGCAAGGCCTACAAGGTTAAGTGTGTTGGTGCGGCCATTTGCGGTTACTGCATCAGTCTGATTTGCAGCTGTTGAGGATGTCGCGAGTGGAGAGTGGAGTGGAGTGGAGTGCAGCGAGCGGTCAGCGGAGTGGATATGATGGCAATTCGGAGAGAGAGGATCAACCACGGCCGCTGTCGAATCGGCCAAAACGTTGGCGTAGGCATGAAACAAAACCAGTTTAACCACTGACCTTTTCGTGTGGTGCACAGTTTTCATTTTCCACTGTAAATTCGCTAATCGCACGTCAGGTGCGTGAACCGATGGCGGCGAGCCAGATGCACGGTGGAGGAGGCTCAAGCACAGCATAGGCAAGTCTATTAATAATGCCAAATTCAACTTGCAAAATGTTTACACGTCTCTTTTTATACACCCAGTGCCACTGGTACAAGGTAATTATGGTTTTGGCCAAGCGGAGATGTGCATACTTTGTAAAAACCAGAAGGAGGCACATGGGAACCTATAGAGTGGATTCCATAAGCTCATGCATAGGATATACTTATGGAATACTGATCTGTTAAGGCAATTCTAAGCTGAGAAAGCGATAGCATGAATCTATAAGGTCGCAGTTCAGATTTCCACCTGCAAAATATAATGATCGTATCTTGCCAGTTCGAATTTGCAGTTAAATCGCTCGAAAACTGCAACGTTTATGCTCATTTTGTTACCAATTGAAGACACGTAACAGAATCTGCTTTGTTTCCGTTGCTGCAGAGTCGCGACCTTGTAGCAGCTTAGCCGCGTTGCTGGTAAAGACTTCTCCGATGCAGCAAAGCGCCTGGCATGACTTGACCCTTTCCCTTTCCCTGGCGGCAGTTGTCAATTTCCGGCTCTCGATAAAGACATTTCGCTGAGGCATAATCGTCACTTCATAATTTACAAGTACACAAGCACCAAGACATATACGATATGCACACACTGACAATCTGTAAGTAAGTGGAAGTGGCAACAACAGTTGCCGCAACTCAAACACGTTCACTCATTAATATTTACGCTGCCAATTCAAGCCTCTGCTGCTATTCATTAAACGATGACAATGACAAAACGGCCAAAACTAACACCAGTATCAGCAACAACAACAGAGCCACAAAAAAAAAAAACTGGTGCAACAATGTCAGCGTTGCATGCAAAAGCAAAACAAACCGTTTTCACCTGTTACCAAAAGCCTTTGTCCTGCTGCAGTAGTACTTGAGTGGAATTTCGTGTTGAATTTTATAATGAATTTCATAATAAATTTTCCCATTAACCCAGCAAAACGATGGCAGGGTGTAGAGTAGAGGGGGAGGATTCAATTTCAGTCGTATCTCTAAACTAAGGTTTTTCTTTAGCTTCTCGATTGAGTACCCGATTACAATTAAATAGTTAAATGAAATGACTGCTCTAGTTTGAAACTTTTGACTTTAAATCGAGTTTTATTGATCTGCGAGGCGTGGCAAAATTCTAAATTAAACTTGCAGTGTCTGCTATACATGGGAGTGTTCTCTTATGACTCTAGCTCCTATAATCTCTGAGATTAATGCATTCGTACAGACTGTTTTTTGCTGATTGAGATTAAGTATAGCTTCTGGGAGTCGCAGATGCCTTCTACTGCCTGTAATGCACAGGTAGTTGGATTCCTTACCTTCAGATTGAAATAGGCAATCCCAGCTGCTTGTTTTTACAGGGTATGCAGTTATATTTAAAAGATTTCTATCATCTATTTGGCTGACAACTCGGTCTATCTTCACATGCCGGCGACTGCAGAAATCACTGACGTTTGTGACTTGGACTTTGTCCCCCTTGATGGAGGATCCTGTGCCACGAACACGTGAATTAATTCGCTGACACTTGACAGGTAGAAAGGGGGCAGGCAGTGGGAGAGTGCAGGGAGGGAAAAAGCGGCGTCTTCGCACAGACTTGCCTCGGACGATCAGGGGCGGAGGAGTATCATCATCAACATCGCGATTCGCGTATTCGCAGATGAAAAGCGAAAGTTTCTTAGCGGTTCGGTGGGAATCTCAGACTGGCGAATCGAATTGGCCATTTATCTTTCGCTCAATTTGCGCTCTCTTACCTAATCGAAGATATTGTTGTTGTTGTTGGTGTTTCTGCCCGGAACGGGTTGCGGGCGTCTTTGCATGACCCGTCTTGACTTGCGGTAAGTTGTGGCATCCTTGTGGCGCGTTTGCCACGCGTTTTTTTGCCGCCACCATAAATCGCATTGATTATCGCGCCTCTGCTGCCAACGATTTTGGCGCACTTTCAATTGAATTCTTCCCCTCTTCGGGGATCACTTACATAACTTACTTACCTGATCGTCCGTGGGGTCCGTTGTCCGCTGCGCACGCAGCATTCTTTTACTTTCAGTTTATGTCGTTTACTGTCATTAGCCCTAATTGATTTTAAAATGACTTATGTAGGGGGTCTTCGATGTTTCTACTTGTATACCCTAGCTGAATGTATTTTGAGCTAGAAGCTTGCAACGAAAAGTAGGAGATATCTGTAGCCAAGTCTTGCGCGCTGTATATTTTGTTTAATTTTAAATATATCATAATCAAACTCAGCACAAGTCATATTTACTGCATAAATTACAGAAGCTCAAAGTTTTATTAAATACGAAACGTAATAACACATCGTATTATACAAAATGGAATGGTTTGCTTGATAAACTTAAGTGTAGTTTGCAGTAAACTTTCTACAATATAAATTTTACTCTAAAATAATTGATAGATTTAAGATTTGATTACATTTTTTCAGAACAATCATTAAATTAATTAAAAAAAAAAAACCCCTATAACTCTCAAATTAGATATTGTATCAATTTGGGCTACAAGTTGTCTGTGCTGCAAGAGTATTTAATCCTCGTCATGCCGAAACTCACCTTTCTTTTCTGTTTTTATTTATCTTGCCACATTTATTATGTGCTGCTGCTTTGATCTTAAAGCTTTGCTCCATATTTGACTGGTTACACAGGCCTGAGCGCTGCTCCGGTCAAGTGGCTGGGGATTTCGTTACGGATGTCTTTTGGGCATGTTTGTACTTAATCAATCTTCTGACCTCACGTTTTCAACTTGAGTTTAAGGCAGCAGTCTGTCCTGAACTACTGCTAAAAGTTTCGAAACCGTAAGCAATTTACGCAAAATGCAATTTTGTATTTCATGCGGACTTCTTCTTTATCATGTCTCTTGTATCTGGGTGTAAGAGGTGCGAAACTTTAACAACAATTAAAGAAATATAAAGTCGAGGGCACTAGTTGGTAATATACCTTGCTCTCAATCTTAGAAAACTGTAAAAAAAATGATTACTAAAGTTGAGAGTTAGTGAGTGAGTGGCAAAGAGCACAAAGAGCACAAATTAAATTGCTTAGTTTTTTTCAAGCTGCTCGAAAGTGCTTAACTTAATTTTGTTCCCATGGTCTGCTTTAGTTTTAAGCTCTCACAAATCCAATTACCAGACTCTTAAGCCTAAAAATGTCCCCACTGTATCGAATTGAAATGCCAGAACATTTTGTTGAGTGTGCTCGCAGGAATTAAGCATCGCAATAAAAGCAGTTTCATCCAGGCTTAATAACACAGAGGAATTGTAGGATGTTTTCTGCTGTACAATCACTTGAGACGCTGCCAAGGAGACGCATGGGGTACTGATAGAGACTGACAAATTGATGATACCCCGGGAACGGGAAAAAAGTGAGAGGTCTCTCCCAATGCATCTGCCTAGGCGCATCTTATGTAAATAATTGTGGTTTCTTCTAGCCAGCAATAAACGGTTACATAAGCCCAAAGAGGGAGGGGAGGCAGATGCGGAGGCAGGCAGCAGGCGGTGTGGAGGCAGTGTGGTCAGTCAGCGACGCTGCAGCGCTACGCTGGCTCCTCTCGCAGTCTAATGACCATTTGCATTATCTTCTACAGTTGCCGCCAGTTCTCCAAATTACACGAATTATTTATAAAGTGCTTGTGGAATGTGGTAGAGGAGAGCGGGAGGGTCGAGGGGGAAGAAAGAAAAAGTGGCGGAACTGTAGGGGAGATGAGTTTGTGGTGGCTGCGCTGATGTCTTGACAAAATGTTTCGTCAGATATGCAAACATTGCATACGCTTATAAAAATATGCAAAAAGAGGTAGACTAACTTTGTGCAGGTGTATCTATTAAAGAATTCATAAGAGACTCTACAGGGTATATATTCTTTGATACTTAGTTAATTGAGACTCAGACTGTCTATGAGCACTTTATATACTTTGTACAGTCTGTGTTGCCTATATAATGAGTCTGTTTACATGAATTCTGAAATACCGGCAAGGCACCTTATTTCACAGCGTTAAGTTGGCTGCGGCTCACTATTTCATCTACACAATACTTGAAAAGTAATTCGCATTAACGCAGCATGTATCATTTTCAATGTGCGCAGGGTATAAACACTTTTTGCGGTTTTTGAATTTGTAAATTTTTCTCTATCTTCTTGTTTAGAAAGATATGTGCAATTACTATCATTGATTGATAGTTTACTCTGTAAAAGTTGCATAGCTTGTTGAATATTTGTGGTATATGCTCCGCTCGCGCTACCTGCTCAATTGGGTCATCAATCTCAGATTCGTTTACTATTCGTAACCCAAAACAAATGTCACTCGCCCTGTGTGCATGGTGTGACTTTTATGTCGTTGGCTTTGATGAGTTCATTACATGAACTTTTATGATTTGAATAAAAAAAAGCAACAGGCAACAATTGATGACCAAGTTGCTTCACACACACACAGTAGAGAAGCAGATAAATGCGATAGAGAGAGATAAGCAGCGTTTAATGATCACTTGCACTTCATTAGAAAAAGTTGCGCATACGTCGCGTTGTACGCTTTGCGCTCTGCTCGCGCACATCATCAGCAAACTGTCTTCTTGTTGTTGTTAACATTATTTCCGTTTAGGTCGACTTGACTGACATTTTGCACTAGCTCGTAATTCGTTTGAATAAAGCAAAGCCTTGAAAGCGTTTGCAGACAGCAAAGCGTGTTGCAGCTTAGTGTGCAGCTTAGTGTGCAGCTTAGTGAGGGAAAATCGGCAATTGAAGAGTTACTGCCGGTAAATTCAAGAGAGAGAGTGTATTATAAAACTACCGTTAATTATATGGAAATGCACATTAAAAGTGTTCTCTCCCGACAAAGCAACCTTACCTAACTAAATGCACAATTTGCACCTGTCGAGAACGCAGCCACAAGTCAGAGCGACCTTGCTGCACGCACGTTGCTGGAATTCAATTAACAGCTTCACTAATGCACCAGCAGTCGCTGCAAGTCTCAGGCTAGGGAGACGCACCTGTCAGCGACACGCAAGTTTTCTATTTGAAGCAAAAGTTCAAATGGGGGGCACAAACGCCGTGACAAGTTAGGAAATTCATTTGCTTCTCTCTCCCTAGACAGAGTGACATGCCAAACAATAGTCCGGTACTTTTTTGACTCTTAAATGTCTGGATAGGTCTCTCAGCTCTTAGATCTAAATACCAAAATTAGAAGTCCCATTTGTTGATGCAGATTTAAGCTAGAAGTCAAACCAAGAGCAAACTGACTTTACAAACCAAAATCGATTGAATTTTGACAAAGTTAGGAAACCTGGAAATCTGGGTAGGGCTCTCAGGTCTTGGAAGGGAAAGACCCGAAAGAGCTTGGGAGGTCCGAAATTCCAAAATTTTAAGAGCTTTATTTTTTGATGTAAAATCAAGCTAGATATTAAAACATGCACAAACTGACATTCTAGACCAAAATCGGATGATTTTTGGCAAAGTTATGACTTTTGGAAGTCTAGGTAAGGTCATTAGGTCTTGAAAGAGGAATATCTGAAAGAGCATGAGAGGTCCAAATTTATAAATTTTATTAGCCCTATGTTTTAATGCACAATCATTCTAGATAGTAAAACATGCATAAAATGAGTTTTAGCAAAGTTATCACTTTTGAAAGTCCAGAAAGGTCTCTCAGGTCTTTGTTTACTTCAGCTAAAAGCCTGATGCTGTGGCCCTGATTACTTTTGCTGACAAAAGCTCCCAAAAGTGCAACTGTTTAATTGTCCACACGTCCATCCCTGAGGAACTACCTCGCATTTACCTGGGGGAACTTGGGCTAAGCTATTTATCTCTTCCTGCAGTCTGCCTGCAGGGCTGAAGCAATAAGTAATCAATGCAGAAGGATTAGTGGGCAGTACGCAAATTGCATTAGTGAGTGCAGAGTAGCGGTCTCTCGTGGCATCATCCCTGCTGCTGACACTGAGAGACTCCGATAGCGTCTGTGCATCCTCAATCGACTGTGGGGGCCTTCGGTGGGTGCTGTGCAAATGTCATGGCTGGGATTTTGTAGGAAGTTGACGACGTCTGTGTTGCTTCCTACATCTTGTTATGGTTGCTGAGTGTGCTTCAATGTGCCTGCCTGTATGTGTGTGTATCTGTGTGTTCGATGCAGCAGTGGCATCTCCAGCGCTGCGTCTGCGTCTGCGTCTGCCTGGCAGCGATAGCACTTCCTGCTTGTTAGGCAAACACAGCAGCGGCGACAAGAGCGTGCAAATTTTTGAATCGTTGAATTGTATTTTGTTTTATTATTATTTATTTTCTCTGTTTTCACTTTTCTCCTAGCCTTTTTGGCTCGCCGAGTGCGCTTTGGTTTTACATTTGACATTTTTGTGTTGCTTTCTCCCCGCTACCCCGCACACTGCAGTCGCACGTCTTGGCCTGGGATCGATTCGCCATGCGCCATGACTGCCATGTGCGATGTGCGATGTGCTCATCGACAGATCGACACGAGATATTCATAAACTTGTTATTTATTGCATTTGACAGCATGTTTATGTTTCAGCCAGCTTGCTGCCGGCCGGACTCGCAGTTGCAGATTTGCAGATCTACGAACTTGCAACTTGTTGCCATCTTCACTTTTGCCTACTTTGAAATGCTAATTAGTGTCAACGACTTTTTGCAGCAGCAGCGCAGATTCTTTGACGAGCTAACATTTGCCTATTGCCAATTGCGGTTTAATGATCAGTGTAAATTATATGCAGACCGAAATAACCTTCTTTTTTTTGTAGGGTATATTTATAACTTTCTGTTCTGAAGTTGTGAATTGGGGGGTAGGTTTTATCTGTGCAATAAAACTTCTATTAAAATTCAAGTAGTTGAAGCTGAATTTATATTTTGTATCTAATCTGTCGAATTCCTTAAATCATTCACAGACTATTGAAAGATTTGTGAAGCTTATAAATAGTTGCTATGGTATGGTCGGGGGGAACGGTATAAAACCCTATACATGCCGATGACAATCTTGCAATTTTTGATTGGATTACGAAAGTTGCAAATTTTCAATGCAAGAGCGTCGCATGAATGTAAAGTGTTTAAAGTGGGTCGAATCAGTCGTTTTGTTGGGGTTTTTGGGTTGGGGTAAACTAGGTATAAGAAAAGGAGATCTTGAAGAATGCCAGACTATTTAGTCGATAAAAGATTAACAAAGATCCCTGTGAATATATATTTATATGGTGTTGTATAATATCTTGTTCTGAGCGCTGAAAACCCTTTTAAAACACGTAGCTCGAATATCTCTGCCAATGCAGAAGTTGCAACAACTTGTTAGCAATATCTGAGGTTAATTTTGAACTCGTCTAACTCGGAGTTCCACTTACTCTGTGGACCTTACACAAATTCTCATTTGTCATACATGAAATTGAGTACACACTTTTGTATGCAGATGTACCGTGTACCATATGTGCGGTACACGCATGGCAATTCATGTAGGGTTATTGCTGTTATACCTTTATTCACGTGCAGATTGCGCCGCACAATGGCAACCCAAATCCGAATGAAAGGTAAACCCACAATACGCGCACAAATTATTCAAATTGCCATTGTTAAGCATGAAGTAGATTCGGGCCGAGATTTTCGCAGTTTTTCTTATGATTTTCACTTTTCGCTAGCCGAGGCTGGCAGTAAATACGATCGTGAGTGCATTTTCCACGGCAAGAGAAACAGTTTTTATTTTCATTGAGTCGGCTGGCCCCGAGGAAAAGCGCTGCGCCAAAGACAAAACCAAAAACCAAAGCCAAAGTCGCAGCCGCAGCCGATCGCTTGGGCTGCCACAGCTCAAGTGGCAGCTGGCAGCTGGAAGCTCCATGTGGCGAACTGCAGAGCTGCCGATGATGTCGCCGCCAGCGAGAGCGAAAGTGCACGACATTGTACATTGGATAGAGTGACAGAAAAACCCGAGAGAAAGATACACGCAGAGAGACAGAGAGAGAGAGAGAGAGAGAGAGAGTGGGAGAGCCTCTCAGTCTGGAGCGTGCACATCCGACAAACGTGAAATCGTAGTAGTCTCGGCCAGAGTCGGCAGACGCCTATGTGGTAATAAGTTGATTGTGCGGTAATTTCAGTTTCACTTGCCCGGTCCTACACAATGAGCAGAGAGACTCGGTCGGAACCTCACAAGCCCGAGAAGGTATGGAGCGGGGCATGCGACGAGGGAGAGATCTGCTGCTCATTATTGGCCAGCTCACTGGCCAGCCACAATGCTACGGGCTCGGGCTCGGGCTCGGGCTCGGGCTTGGGCTCTGGCTGGAGCCGCACATGAGCAAAGTCGCATCATCATCGCAAGCCTCTCTCAATGTGTGTGTGCTTGTCTCTCGCTGTGTGTGTGTGGCCGACTGAGGCAACTGTGACATCGATGTTGCCAGATTTCTGTATAAATTCGTGATGCGGCTGCATTGGTTCGTCAGTGAAGCATTTGATTTGGTCTAATAAACATCGGTGAACCGAGTTCCACAGTCAGAGAGGATAACCAAAACGTGAGATCAACCAGCAAGGCAGTGTATCCAGCTGCAGCTTAGGCTAACTCGTCTCTCTTTTCTGTCCACATATATACCGCACCTAAACACGGCACAGACCTAGGATTACTGTGACAGTGCAAGTGTGTGTGCATCCTAATCCCGTGTTAAACCAACCAACCAAACCACAACCAGTAGATACTCAAATCGTCTTGCGAATCCTCGAAGCGTAGCCATGAAAACCTTCATCTTAATGTCCTGCTTGGCTTTGGCCGCAGCGCGCCCAGAAGCTGGCTACAACTATAACCGTCCCGGTGGTGGCGGTGGCTCCGGTGGCGGTTCCCATGGCGGCGGCGGCGGCCTTGGCCTGGGAGGCGGCTTTGGCGGTGGTTCCGGTGGAGGAGGTTTCGGTGGCGGTTCCGGTGGAGGTTTCGGTGGCGGCTCCGGCGGAGGCGGATTCGGTGGTGGATCTGGTGGTGGTTTCGGCGGTGGCGGCGGCGGCGGTGGAGGCTTCGGTGGCGGATTCGGAGGAGGTGCGTTACATAAAAGTGTAAGAAATGTTCCAAGTTAATCTTAAATAATTTCAAGGTTCGGGCGGTGGCTTCGGAGGCGGCGGCGGTGGTACCACACTGGTGCAGAAGCACATTTATGTGCATGTGCCACCACCAGAGCAAGAGGAAATCCGTCAGCGCCCAAATCTGCCTGTTGGACAGTCGCAGAAGCACTACAAAATCATCTTCATCAAGGCGCCATCTCCGCCCTCGTACCAGGCTCCGATCATCCCACTGCAGCCCCAGAATGAGGAGAAGACTCTCGTCTATGTGTTGGTCAAGAAGCCCGAGGATCAGCAAGATATTGTCATCCCAACACCCGCACCCACGCAGCCATCCAAGCCCGAGGTCTACTTCATCAAGTACAAGACCCAGAAGGATGGCGGTGGTGGTGGTGGCATTGGAGGCGGCATCGGAGGTGGCATCGGAGGCGGCATCGGAGGTGGAATCGGAGGTGGCATCGGAGGCGGCATTGGAGGCGGCAGCGGTGGTGGCTACTCGACTGGCGGTGGTGATGGTGGCTACTCTGGTGGTGACATCTCGGCGCCATCCAGCAACTACGGCCCACCCGGCAAGTCTGGCCCCTACTAAGAAGCAGCAGATTACCATGACTAAAATGAACACGAACCTCGAACTTATCACATCAGACACACACACTCGGCTCAAGCTGCTGACTAGTCCAGTTGACGCGCTAATCAGAAACTACTACTAATCCTGACGCCCTACTCCACTATCAGCATCACATTTGCTAACTGACATAACTGACCAATCTCTCGGGGCGAGAGAGCAACCCCTCTTGCTATCGTCCAATACTTTTGTATATAAATATTTTCAACGGTCTTTCCCCTCATCGTGCTATCACTACTTCTCACCATACTCCTCCCCCACATTCGTCTTGTCTCACTTGGCCAACCCAAGCAAATCCTGTAAATCATTTATAGCTAATCGATGACAAGTGTCCGGTTCCCCGAGAAGGGAACTACACTTGCCATCCCAGCGAAACCGAAGCATCATGAGATGAATACGTGAAAGAAGCAGAAAAAGAAGATGATAGAGATGATATTGAAGAGAGCGATGATATAAACCCGGAGTAGACACGCTCCATTCATAATACATATAAATATAAATATACTTTAATTATATTATTAGCTCTAAGTACTTTATGCAGAATAAAAACAACAACGGTGACAAAATTACGAAAAAAAAACAAAAACTGTGTAATATTCTTTAAAATCTCATTAACCTAGAGACGTTGCATTTTTCTAAATTGATTTGTATATGAGATTTGCTGTTTTCCATCAAGGAAGTCTGCGTAGATGAGGCTATAATGACGTACAGCTCGAGGAGAAAGTTTTCACAAACTTTTATATAGCTTAACGTCGCCTAATTAAACTTCCGACTCGCAATCGCAGATGCAATTCAACCCTTATTATAGTCTTTTCCCATTGATAAAAAAGACAGAAAAAGTAGGGTATACTCATTGTATGCAGATAAAGGTGTGGGAGAACCTCTGGAAGTATATGTATGTTCGAAAAGCTCACTTTATAACAATGTAACTTGTTAGCTTTGTTATAAACTCTTCTGAGTGAGCGAGTGGGAGTTTAGTGACGGTTTTATGGCGACAATTCACTGTAGGGTATTGCACAGTCGAGTTAGCTACTCTGCAACCTTTACTTGTTTGTTTCTGTTGCTTTTTTTGGTGAAATGTTTTTAATGCTTTAAGTATACAGTGTTCTCCGGAGTTTCGCGTTGTCATTATCGCGCTCGAATTTCAGTTTCCTTCTCTGCGCTTCACTTTGTCACTTTCACTTTCGTTGTAGTTGTTGTTGTTGTTCGTGAGGCGACAAAGCGTCTTTGTTTGTTGTATGTCACCCGAGGGCTCCAGGCTCTGAGATACCCAGTACCCGTTCGGGTGATTATGTCATACACATGTACATAGGGTGAGTGTAGTATGCAATTCAACAATTTTTCAATAAATCCATTTAGAATACATGAGAGATGGGGTCTGCTCCGCCTCTTCTCTCTGCCGGCTACACAAAGTTAATTAAGGCCGAAACAGAACATTCATATAAACTAGTCGAACTTGCGTGGTGGTACATAACTCTGGTACTCCTATAGTGCTCGTAATACACCCAAATATATCACTGTAGGTCCGCCTGTATGTAAGTGTTTTGCATGCTGCCTGTCCTGCCCCCACAAGAGTTTGTGGCACATAAATCACATATGGGTTCTGCACTTTCGGGCACCGCCAGCACGCTTGTCTTTTTTATTCGAAAAGTTTTGGCCACAACATTGTCGTAGATACGTGTTAGGTACTCTAGTTGCAGTGCATACCAGGCCAGGCTATCTCTCCGATGCGCCGTTTTTCCTTGGCGTGCGGCCGGCAGCCTTGCGGAAAATGCTTTACATGCTTTTGGCACTTGAAAATGCTGCTCGTTCTACACAGTCGGCAAACATGTGTGTGTGTGTGTGTTCTTATTTATGCATTCTCCGTTAGAAACCGCCCTATACAGCTGTTAGTTTGGCAATGAAACTGTGCCTCGGGTGTGTTTATAGCTGGCATGGTGCTGCGGGCAGAACGAATTGATAAATTTGCCAAATATTTCAAGTGCATTCAAATTAGACTACAATGTAAAGTGGAAGTACCTCGCCTGCTGTGCCATTTTGCAGGGAGTGCATGTAATTAGAAAATGGAAATATCAATTCGACTGTTTATGTTAATTGGAAATGTTTATACTTGTCTTAGTTCTATTTTACTTAATTTAACGCTTTTGAGATAAGGGCAATGCCAATTTGATAATTAAATGGCCGCTTGCCGATATCGATAGTCAGTTCTATTATTGTTCATTCTAATTATTCGTTAAGTGAACCACTATCGGAACTTTTAAAAATGGAGTGAATTATCGCTAACATCGATACTTATCTGTTGCGATAGAATTTGTGCATTACGATAATATTTATAAAATGTGCAACGCAATCCCTTAAATCTATTTTAATAATAAAAATCAATAAACAATAAATATTTGATTACATTTCTGCCCCTTTAATTCTTTGTGTGCCTAGCAACAAGCAACTAAAATAACCCCAACGTTGGATCTTTCTGTGTTTAGTACTTTAGATGCATCATCAGTTGTTCGGCTTCTTCTGCCGCTTCTCCCACTACTTTCCCTTATGACACATTCTTGATGCTATAATTAATTGTGCGTTTTTCTTAGCCCGTTTGCGGTCGAGACCCCCGGGTGGAGCAGCGTACTGCCGACTGCCTTAATTATAATGTGTGTATGTGAGTCAAAAAGTAAAAGTCGCGTCACTTAGAAACAGTAACGAGACGAAGCTAATACAGTGTACTCATCAGCCACGCCCACGCTGGTCGCACGCTGCTTGGCGTTAATTATACCCTCGCAAAAGGTATGTTAATTTCATTTAGAAGTTTGTTCATGTTATATCTAATGGGGTCGACTAGATATGGCCATGGCATAATATACCTCGTCAAAATACCCTGCCAGGTATCATAATGAATTTTCGGCACAAATTAGTTTACGATTAGATTAGGCTGCCTTCAGTTTTTAACCGCGTTTTTCATGGCTTAACTGGTCTAAGCTCGGGCTCGAGCTGCGTCCGTCCTAACAACTTTTTAGCCAAATTATTTGTGGTTCACTTTCGGGCAGCACTTTCGTAATTGTCTTGCAATTAACACTGCCTTTCATTACATCGCCTCTCGAGATATGCGGGTTCCCCGAGTTCAGCTTCGAGTCGCTTTGCCCGCAGAGTGTGCGCCAATCAATAAGCAAACGAATTGATTAATATCCGCAGCTCCAGTTTTTCCTATGTTAAACTGTGCCACAAGGCATGTAACATTTTCATAATCCAACTAATTTGCCGCTTCGTTGAGTAGATCTACTTAAAAGTCTTTAAAAAGGTTTAAAAACGAAATGGTTGGTAGCCCATTCTAAATATAGACTTTTCTATTTGTAATATTTGGCCAGCAAATCTTATCTAGAATTTTAAATTGCCTTAGGAAAAGACATTTAATTTCAAAGAAAATGCGCATAAAAAACATAATTGAATCTTTCAACGAGCAAAAAAAAAAGTAGTCGACTGTAAAATACCCTTTAGCCGTATAAAGAAAGAAAAAAAGAAGACAACGTTGCTTACAGCTTACAGCAATGCTCTAAGGAGCTTTGTAATATCTTTAACAAAATCTGAAATCGTATAATTTTAAAATTTGGAATTTTATCTTCGATATTTTAATAAACTAAAAATAGGTGGAATAAACCACGTCCTCTGCTTCTGTACTTGATCTGTTGTACAAGTTTCACAAGTTTCTTGAACCTTGTACGAACGATTCTCTGAATTCTTTAACTTACGTAGAAGTTCCTCTGCCTCTGCTACACATCATTCTTAGGAGTTCTTCTGTTTAAGCTTAACGATCACGCTCTTTGTTTCCGTGTAGTTCGTAAGAGCGTATTCTCCGTTCTCTCGTCCTTGGCCAGACATCTTGTAGCCACCGAATGGAGCCTGTGCATCCAGTACATTGTAAGTGTTGACCCAGACGGTACCAGCACGTAGACTGTTTACTATGTAGTTGGCTTTATCGAGATTCGTGGTGAAAACAGCAGCAGCTAGGCCATAGTTCGAGTTGTTGGCACGTGTAATCACTTCGTCCACGTCCTTGAATTTGATCAGCTGTTGCACTGGACCGAATATCTCTTCACGAGCAATGGTCATGTCATCTTGGACTTCGGCAAACACGGTAGGCTCTACAAAGAAACCGGGAGTTTTCGGTCGCTTACCGCCGGCCATCAGCTTGGCTCCTTCTTTTTTACCAGACTCAATCATGCCTAAAATCTTTTCCATTTGCTCCTCGCTGACCTGCGGTCCCTGTTCGAATTTCGCGTCAAATGGATTACCCAGTGAACGCTTCTTGGCACGTTCTGCGGACATCTTGACGAACTTGTCGTAGATTTTCTCCTCGATGAAAGTGCGCGAGCCGGCACAACAGCACTGACCCATGTTGAAGAAGAGAGCAAAATGTGCCGTCTCCACCGCGTACTCCAAATCGGCATCGGCTAGAACGATGAGTGGCGACTTGCCGCCCAGCTCAAGCGTAACACGCTTTAGGTTCGTGTTGCCAGAGGCTGCCTGTACTTGTTTGCCCACTTCGGTGGAGCCGGTGAAGGCGACCTTGTCGACAAGCGGGTGATGGGCCAGTATACAGCCTGTATCACCATAGCCGGGAATCACGTTGACCACACCCTTGGGGAAGCCCGCTTCCTTGACCAGTTCCGCAATGCAGAGTGCCGTCAGGCTAGTCTGCTCGGCGGGCTTCAAGATGATCGTATTGCCAGTGGCCAGGGCAGGACCCAATTTCCAGGCCATCATCAATATGGGAAAATTCCAGGGTATGATCTGAGCGCAGACACCGACAGGCTCGTGACGCGTATAGTTAAGAAACTCACCATCCATGGGTATCGTTTTGCCTTGAATCTTGTCCGCCCATCCGGCGAAATAGCGTAGATGTTTAACTGACATGGGTAGATCGACATTATAGGACATGGCAAAGGGTTTACCATTGTCCAGAGTTTCCAAACTGGCCAAATAGAGCTTGTCGCGATCGATGAGATCAGCCAGACGATAGATTAGACGACCACGCTCCGAGGCATCCATGCGACGCCATGGCGAACCCAACTCGAATGCGGCCTTGGCTGCGCAAACTGCCATGTCAACGTCTTTGGAGCTGGAGTACTGTACCTCGGCAATGGGTTCTTCGGTGGCTGGGTTCACGGAGCAAAAGGTCTCACCCGACGAGCTCTTGTGCCACTCATTGTTAATAAACAGCCCGGTATGCTTCACTTTCGGCTTGGTGTCTGGCTTCGGCATCGAAGAGTATCCAACAAATACGTTGCACCTATTGTACATGGCACGCAATAACGTGTTGTTTGACCTCAGATACTGAAGCATTTTGTGAATTTTGAATTTTAAAACTGGGCCGAATAGAAACAAAATGGAAAAACGCTCGTGATAGAATGAATTGAGTCTACAATTCATACTGGAAAAGAGCTTGCTCGTCGAAAAGGCCTACTTTAGATTTATTTGAACTAAACGCAGACTCAATAAGACCTGGGCCAACGAAAACTTGTATGTATTGTAGTATCTCAAAGTTTTTGACCACGAATATCTATAAAAATCAAAGAGCAAGCGTACAACAGTCGATACAGCTATCTTTGTCTGTTTGAACGCGCAGATCACAGAGACTACAGAAGCTAGAGCCATCAAATTTGTAGGCAAGAGTCATGTGTATTGCAGTTTTGTTTTAAAATGAGGCCACGCCTCTTACCGCCCACTTACAAAGTTTAAATCGCCTGAATTAATAACTAAATTGTTTGTCGCTCAAAATGACAATTAACTTGCCTTCTCTCCTGGTTGGAACTTAGCAGTACAGAATACTGATTCTGAATATTCCTATATTCATATTCAATCCTTTACAAACAATGAATATACCCCAATATACCCTACGGGAAATACTAAATTCATAAACGGCGCAAACAATCATTTTGGTCATACAATGGCATTACGGGACTTACCCAAAATTGTAATAAAAGCATTTAATGCGCTTAGCTGGCATTCGCCATCCACATCACCATCGCCCTGCCACACCATACCAACCCCTTCTGCTGCTCCCTTTGCCCGGCGTCAAACCCTCGGGCAAACCTTTGAGCGGGAAGGTAGCAGTTGCGGAAGCTTGGGCCGTTTTTTCGATTCACGTTTCACCGATTGGACTGTTTGATGTCTAGACTCTCGGGCAGCTAGCTGAGTTTGATGGTAGAGACCTTTTTTTCCAAGACTGCCGAAATTATTGCGGATTTTCGTTTTTGCCCAATTGAAAGATGAAAGTTTGGCTTATTGTTCATGGCATGTTTTGGCAAACTCAGTTGTTTTTTCTTTTGACATTCTTCCGCAATATAATTGCGATTACGTACACAGTGTAAGGTAAATAAATCTCGTGTAAAATGTCAAATGCGGCCGGAACTTTTAATGGGTTAAAGCGGCAAAAAATGAGAATTCTGCGCTGCCCGCACGCCCTCACTCGAATCCAATTAATTTCCACTCAGATATCAATCAAGTGCAGTGCCCTTTTCACATTAATTAATGAAACTAGAAAGACCAGTCGAGTCCATTTACAACTCGGACGTGCCAAGAAATTTAATTAGCGAATAATTTGACAGAAGAGTTCCTACCTCGTTTGGCACCCTCGACACTGACATAGACATAGACATAGACACGGCACGGCACGACTTCACTCAACTTTTCGGGTCTATTCAAATCAAAATGGAAATCACTCAGACAGCAGCCTGTTGCTGTCCGGCCCTCCGTCGCTCCTTATCAAAACGATATGCGTGTCCGAAACTCTAAAATCATTTTTCACTTTGACATGCCATGGAGCAGCGTTAGGGGTGCGGTCGTTTCACCCGCTCTGTCTGTGCCCTTTTTGGAGCCCCATCCGTGCGGAATACGCTATAAACCGAAATCATTGTAATACTACAAAACATGAACTCAATTTTTTATGTAAGCGACAGCCGCGGCATCAAGTTTTATGGGTGGACATAACGGCGAACATAAACCCAACCATAAGCGTAACCAAAGCAGAAAACCTAAACGATTCGTGTGACCGCGCAAAAAGTCAAAGTGTCAAATAGTTGGCCTGATCCGTCGCTCTCATCTGTCGCGGCTACTGCTGCTGCTGCTGCTGCTGTACTACGGTAGTAGCGGCGGTGTCATTGGCCATTAAGCTACCAAATCTAAATCACAAACGAAACAAATCTCTGACGACCCGAGCAAACAAGCGTAACTGTGTGCCGACTGTGGTGATTATATGGATATGGAGTTTGCAGATGGCATGCAGCAAATTTCGTGGCACATATGCAATTTGCAACATGTGTACAAGCTGAACACGGCTGACAGATACCCTAGACAAGTCGCAAGGCATGAGGAAAAAGATATATCACATTTCGAGGTATTTTAGTGGGGAATATCAGCTAGCGTATCTGCCAGTCGACTGCGACTGTCGCCCACACTTCATCTTATTACAGGGCAAACTCGGCCGCACTCCGTTGCCAGGCAACATATATATTTATTAACACTGTTATTTTCATTATTTATAGCCAGGGTTAAGGCGTAATGTTGCATGCGTCCGCAGACGGGCGACTTGCTGCGTATTATGAATGAAGTTCATGCGCACGCAACTGCAAATGTTGTGGAACGGGTGCGTACAATGCCCTTGTTAGGGGCACGCGTTAATGTGTCGCACACAACAAAGAAAGTACTAAAGAAAATTGCAATAAAGTCAAAATGAGTACCAAACATGTCAATTATATAGAGGGCATTCGTCGCACTTGCGTTCGACTCTATCAATTTGAATGCTCACATTATCATAAAAGAACATAATTTGCAAATGAGTTGCAGTAGCGCATATGCCCAGAATTGGCCAAAGAATCCACTACAAGGCAACAAATAGTCACAGCGCAAGGAGATGCAAATATAGTTGCAATCTCTGTACGCTTTGAGCCAACAAAATTCAATTGAACATCTTAAATATGATTCAATTGCCGGCAAGATGTTTCCAACTCTGCACAGGCACTACCATCAATGTGTCAGTCCCGGCGTAACTCATATTTGGCAGCACACTTCAGTCGATTTGCAAATCTGCCTTATGCTTGTGTCAAATCGTGCAAACGTGACGAGCTTTGCGTCGTAAAAACTAAACGAAAACGACATTGCGCTCCCAGTTATGGCTTATGACATAATTTACCAAAACAGGCAGGTTGGCTCGCAGCGCAATGCTGTAGGATAGAACCCTGCCTTTCATATACGTTCTACGTAAGCGGATTCTAAAGAAGCGTTTGGCTGAGCAGACTCTATTTATTGGGTTGAATGTGCAAGGAAATAATGTAGAGTTTAAGATGTGTGCGAGTAATAGGTTGTTGGTTAGTTGTGAGATAGAGTGTGATGTATACAGTCAAAAGGAAAGCAATTGTGTTCAGTGGGTGCACACATGTTGCCTGGCACTATTTCGCTGCGAGGCGGCGTATTTCAATTCGTCTCGACGCGACATAGCACCAGGCATCCAGAAATTGCAACAGGCAAGCAGCAAGCAGTGGTGCAGCTCTATAAAGGCAGTGTTAGTGGTTAAACAGGGCTTAAATTCGATATCCATTTGGCTAACAGAAAGCAGCAGTTGGCAATAGCAGCACGTAGTCTCTTGTTGATCCGCCCAAAGCAACAATCAATTCTGCTGCAAACTTCGCCAGAGTCGGGCAATTTGATTGGCTGACAGCAGAAAGTACCGGGCGTACATAATCGAGCAGCAGCTAACAGCTGCAGCCACGTGGTGCAATCAAAACAACGCACAAAGTTCTCATGCCATGTGCGTGCCGACTGCTTCAGCCACCTTTTATGTTGCATACTTTTGCGCGGTTTCTTTAACTACTGCATTCAAAAAACATTGCATACTTTTAGGATGCGAGTACAAAATACCCTCGCCACGAGCTCAGCTACTACCGCAGCAACCTACTGCTGATTTCTGCGCGCCTGGTACTCTTTGGGATTTGTACATGGTGAAAGACTGCCAGAGAGTGATGCGACACATGCTGAGTCACTCCAAGCCTCGTCCAACTCTAGCAATTTGACTGCAAATCAGCAGAGAATACCAGGCGAACAGAAATCAGCAGTAGCTAACTGCAGCGAGCGCGTAGGAACTAAAAGAGCCACGTGGATCATCGAAAGAATAGCAAACCCACGTGGAACTGCCCAAGCAAAACAATAACAAACCCATGTGGAAGCCCAAAGTGTCGCCACGTGCTCCCTCTGTGCTGCAGCTACCTGCTGCTGATTTCTGGGTGCCTGGTGTAAGTTCGAGCTCAGCCATTCAGTTTGCGCGTGGTTGATGATGATGCGCCTTGATGCCACTGCGCACGTGGTGGATTTCTTAGCTCCCTCACCATCATATCATTGCTTTCTCCAGCTCACCGCGTGGCAAGATTTTGTTTCGGCATGCCTGTTGCTATTTCTGGATGCCTGGTGCTATTTTGTGTCGAGACGTGTTCAAGTACACCGCCTCGCAGCGAAATAGCGCCAGGCAACATATGTGCATGCACTGAACACAAATGCAAATCTTAAACAGGATACGATATATCCCTATTGATGACTGCCTCATTCTGCCCGCTACAAACACTGGCACACCTTTTCCTGAATAATTTTAGAGTTCAAAGGGAACAAACCGTAATTGAGTGAACTTTAATTAAAGCAAAGCCATTGGCTGCAATACACCCACAAATACAGACACCAAGCAGCTCCAGCTCCTTTCTGAGCTGCGTCCGGCTTCGTATTTACTTTCCCTTTATGCTCAGAAATCGACTGTTACTTCTGCCACTTAGGTCTGGGCACATAATTACTGCCAGTAAAGCGTATGTGGCACCCCGGAGGCTTATTGCTCCACCTGCTTTAATGGCTCGGCTCGGCTCTGGGAGATTAAAGATGCGACTCCTTGTTGCCTTTCGTCTCGCTTTGATAAATTAGTTTCGGGTCTTTGCTTTGCTTCCGTTTCGCATAAAGAAAGTTATTCGTTGACCCATTTTAATGCCACATTGCCACTTGGCACATACCACTTGCCACTTGCCGCTTGCCCCCTGCCCCTTCCGGCCTAGTGCTTAACCATGCCGACCACAAAAATGGGATTTTGTGCATGGATTGACGCCACTACCGCACAGCTCGTAAATCCGAACAATCTGTGGGCCACATGAGACTTGCGGTTGGCTGGGTGTGCATGAACTCTGACTCCTGCAAATGCCAAGGAATCTTTTGCAAATGCCAAATCAGCTCGAGCCGGAGACGTGGCCGGCGGCGAACCATATCACAATTGCACAATTGCCCGATTAGCTAGGCTTTAATAACGTTTTCCCTGCTTACAGATGATTAAAATGATGCTGACCGTGGTAATTGTATTCACCATCTGCTGGCTGCCCTTCAACATTCTGCAGGTGAGTGTGGGCCTGCCGATTAATCTTAATTGCCTCTGATTTGCCACTCTCTCGCCGTCTATTGCAGCTGCTGCTCAACGACAACGGGTTCACCGACTGGAAGCCTCTGCCTTACGTCTGGTTCGCGTTCCACTGGCTTGCCATGTCGCACAGCTGCTACAATCCCATCATTTACTGTTACATGAACGCGCGCTTTCGCGGCGGCTTCCTTCAGATCATGTACCGCGTGCCGGGGCTGCGGCGCTGCTGTTGCCTGCATCGCTATCTGCGCAGCCGAGGTGATCGCAGCTATGAAGCAACCGGTGAGGTGACCTTCAAATACTACAATCGCCGAAATGGCGATGGTCTAGTCAGGAAACCTAAAATACGCATTAGGTGCCTTCCTTCTCTCTAGTATAAAGTTATCATTTCAAAATCTTGTTGTCACTTGTGTGTAAGAAACAGACACAGAGTTCATCAGACCTTGCATGATGCACGCAGCACCCAATCTAAAACTAGAGCATGCGTTGGTGCACAGAACAGTACAGGATTGTATATCCTTGCAGATGTAGTAAATTATTGAATTATATTCATTATTAAAAAGTTATTCATTGAATGCAGTTTTACACGTATTTATACTTAGTTTTTTGTGTATAAACTTACTCAATTACTTTACTATCTTTTCCTTAGGAACCGAAGATGCATTCCACCTACATCGCGTGAACACCTGCACCACCTACATCAGCACAAGGCGAAAGCTACGCGCGAACTCTATACAAATGGTGAGTGGAAATGCCGTTCCCCAATCGTTATCTTCATCATTATTAATCACTTTGTCTCTGTAGAGCCAATTTTCATGTGCGGAGACCACTGTCTTGCGGTAGTTCCCAGCTCCGCGCAAGATGCTCGGCTAAACGAAGCGAATGGGACAATCTGCGTGAATTCCACGCAGTTTTGAATGTTTCATAGAAAGAATCTCTCTCGATTGGCATATGATGTTTAGGTGTCTATGTATCTATATACCGAGTTTGTATGTAAATGTTGGCTTAATGTAAAGAACCACAAAAAAATGTATGATAAGAATTTATCCTTAAATAAATGTGAAGAGATATGTTATATAAATTAAATGTGAATTTAAATTAATAGCTCAATTTGTTTACTATCGATATATATATGATATAAACACATAAAGTTATCAACTAAACTGTTAGGGGTATCCCAATTAATTTAACAAATCGCGTGAGCCACATTCAAAGCTTTTTCGCTTCATGTCTGGTGAGCTTTGATTTCCAGCCAGCACAAAAGTAGGCAACACTATTTGGCATATGGTAAATAAATCATTTAGCTGCTGCCAAAACCATTGCATACTTTCAGGCAGCGGCTAAAATAAAAATTAAGCATACGCACATTACGCATACGCTGTGAATACAACTAGATAATGGACCGTTTTACAGATTGTTTAGCTACCAAAAATTCCATTAGGTGTATATTTTTTTAAAAATACAAGCAGAAAACACTTATAAAACGTAAGTATATTTCATCAAACCTTGTCTAATTCGATTACGATACTTTGTATGTAGAAAAATCACTTCCATTACCATATGCGGCATTTGGGCTGTTGTGGGTTCATCGCTGTGCCGCGGGCACACTTAAAGGTGCGTGCGAATTCCTCTGAATTTGTGAGAACGCCCTTTAGCCGTATGTGGCCGGGACAGTGGGAGTCTTCAAGGGCATAGCGTGAGGCAGCCGGCGTGTATGTCTCACACCAGAGATTGCCAAACGCAATAAAGAATAACTGTTCGTGTGTATAATGCTCCAAGCCGGGCAGCTTGAGCCGTTCGCGGCCCACCTCCTTCACGTAGAGTCGGTAGGCAAGGTACGCTTCACGCATGCCACCATTATCCGCAATATTCTCACCCAATGTCAGTTCGCCGTCAATCTAAAAAGGGATAAATTAGTAGACGTTCGAATTGAAGCTAACCGACTTTGGCAGACTCACGTATTCGCCTATATCCGAGAGATAGTAGTGACTGTATTGGTCCACGAAGCAGTCGGTTCGATTGACGTACTCGTGGATTGTCTGGTTGGACCACCACTCCACCATGTTGCCAGCCCTGTCGAAGCGCCGACCGCTGTCATCGAAACCGTGCGTCAGCTCGTGCCCCAATATTGTGCCAATCGAGCCGTAATTCAGGGCTCTAATGGGAAAGCGTTCGGACAATGTAGTTGAGTTTGCTATCTCATGGGCTTAAGACCACAACATTGCGTACGTAGTTCAGAATGCAGAGTGCAAAGAGTGGAAGGAGAGGTGGAAGTGTAATCGGTGCTGTGCTGTGCTCATTGTTTTCTCTTTTTGAAAATGAGTCCAACTTACTCAAGGCCAAGCCCATAGAAGGGATACTGCAGGATGGCAATGGGCACAGCTGCTTGAAAAAAAGTGGATTAAATAGAGAATGTATTTAGACACAACACAACTGGCATATGGCCCCCGGTTGAGCCCACTTGGCCTGCACTTACTTATTGCGTTCGATTGAAACGTATGAAATGCGTTCACATTCGATGGCGCTGTGGCCCAACCAATGGGTTCTGGTTGATCCATGTCATTGATTTTGCTGACCATTTGCCAGTGCACAAACCCCATTAGGTTCTCCAGATGCGTGCTGGCATTAACCTTAATCCCATCGTAGTACTCGTCCAGCGCGGTGCCGTTCCTCAGCCAGGGCGGGAAGCCAATAAAGCTTTTCATTTCGGCAGACTTTTGCATTGTCTGCCGCTTGGTTGCAGCATCCATCCAGGGGGTGGCACGCACGAGTCGGTCAAACGAGCGTCGTATATCGTTCAGCATGCGCTCCACACGCGGCAATGTGTCGCGGGCGAATCGCTCGTCTGCGAGCACATAACTGACTGCCATGCCGAAGAGGGCGTTCACGCCGTGCGCACAGTAAAGGGAGCGCGGTGTGCTGCCCTCGGTGCCGATGATATGACGCATATATTCGGCATGCAGCAGCCTCATGTCGCTGGTGGTGTGTAGCACCAGCTCCTCCAGTGCGCTGAGCCACAAATACGACTCAATGTGTGTGGCGGGTGTCTCCTGCAGATATTCCACAATTCGCTGCAGATACAGTATGTCTGCTGGGCTGGTTATGATGGTCAAGTCGTGCAGCTTCAGCTTATCGGCTTGCTTTGTGCCAGCCAGCAGGAGACTTAGGTACCGTGACCAGATGGGCATGGTCTGGGGTGAGATACTCTTATCTGTCTGGTTCTGTAAGTCCACAAGCGACAGATATACAATATCCTCCGCAGGATTCTTCGAGGGCTTGGTGCTGTTCTCAGCTTCTTCTTTCAACTGCAAGTGATGGAGGTGAGAGTTGATATAATCTTATCTTATCTGATACTTGAACCCCTACCGCATGCACTTTCCTCGCGACCTGCACAGCCTGCTTGACCAGTTCGGTTATGCCCAGAGTGGCCTCATCCTGATTAACCTCCGGATCCACATATAGCAGATATTTCTCAATAACTTTGCGCACATAGAAGGCATATGCGCTCATGCCCGACTGAGTCTCTCGTGCGGACTCCTCCTCGTCCGTTTTATGACTGTCAGGATCCTCGTTGTCGTCGTTGTTCTGCATGAAAATAGTTTTCCTGTGAATTTTCCTTAGCAGCTTGTGTTGATCATCGTTGTTGCTATGAAGATGCAAAGAAATTCGCATAAGATTAGGAGTAAATCTCGGCAGGGATCACTTACAAAGGAAACGCAGAGTCTGTTTCGGGTGTGCCCAGGGCAATGCGGTTGAGCGTGCGGTTCAGTGGATCGGGAAAAACATCGAAACCAATTATGAGATCCAGACTAAGGTGACGCTTGATTGCTGCCACTGTGTCCAGCCAATTGTAGCTTATGTTGGACACATCCATGCTGTACCTGGACGCCGAGCTCAGGGTCAGATTCAGTGCCGAGGGCAGCAGCAGCAGCTTGAACTCTTGCATATACTGTATGAGCGGATCCAGATTGCGCTCGTCCAGCAGCTGCGTGTCCATGCAGCCCAAATACATGGTCTTGGCCATGCCCACAGCACTTGGCTCGCCGCTGCTTATGTTCGATTTGAGGAACTCGCGCACCACACGCATTATATGCGCCTGACGCTCCCGAAACCAATCGTTGGAGGTCGCCGAATCCGGGCGAGGATGCTCGTCGGACCAGCGGCCGCAGGTGAATTTGTAAAAGTCCTCGCAGGGATCAGTCTGTTCGTCCATTGCGTAGATGAGGCTTGCCGCTGTGCGGATGCACTCCTTGCTACGGCATATGTTATTGGATTTCCTTACTGCGAAGCACAACAGATTAAGGATCGAAGCTACAACTTGAGGCCCAATCGAAACTCACAAGTTATACTTATCACTATGATTGTTATCAGCAAAATGATTACCAGCACCGCCAGCACGCCCAGAACGACCTTATGATAGTAGCTCCGCCGAAACCTTAAGATCAGATAAGATATTCAAATTTATGTAGGGTACTTAGGCTGATATTCACTTACTTTGATTGTACGCCCACAAGGTGTGAGCTCATCGATTGGTAGGGTACATGATGTTTGCTCTGCGCACTCTCCGCGTGGCCATTGTTACTGAAGGCAGCTGGAGGTGGCTGAACCGAACCAGGTCCCAGTTGAGCAGACAAGAGGTTGTGATTGGCTGCAGCAAGGATTTATGGCATGACATTAGAAATATGCCTCCGAATCGAGCAATTAGGCAATGTCAAGGCACTTGCTATCAGATTGACTATTACCAGCAATTCGAACTTATTAGCGTCTATATAATAATCATAATTAACATGAACGTATGGGTCATTTCCTTTAATGGCCGCATCGCATTCCAATCTTGATTCATGGTACTGCTGGCGGCGTCATTATTCTCACGACAAACTGTCGTGCCTCGGGGTGTACTTTCAGTATTTGTCTAGTTCGGACCGGACAGGATCCGTGGCATATAGTTGCACTTTTAATGCATTAGCCTGTCATAATCAACTGTCACACAGTGCAGAAAAATGTGTGTATATAGTTCAATGCACTGCGAATGTTTTGCGTGCTCAGGGACATTAAGCTATTTTTTTTTAATTAGACTAATTTATGAAGCTTCAAACGACCTATTCTATACAAATAACTAAAGGGTATATGGTAAGCAAACTTCAGATGCGTTCCTTAAATAAGAAAGCCAGATTGAAGATATGATAAACAAATGATATATGGACAGAGACTGCATGGGATTACTTTGCTTTCTTCAATATTTTTTTAGATTTTTAATATACTCCAGCCTCTACTATCCTGATATCTTGAGTCACCGAAAGAGTCTGAGTATGATTCCTTCCCTTCCTTAATTATTTTATGTTTTTTAGATTTTCCATATACTCTAGCCTCTACTATCCAGAAATCTAGATAAATTGAAAGATTCTGAGTATGATTCCATTCCTTCCTTAATGCATTTTTTGTAGATGTTCAATATACTGCAGCCTCTACTATCCTAATATCTAGTTTAAGTATCTCTAAGAATGTTTTTCATAGCACTACAAAAACCTTTTTGGTTTTGTAGGCCAACTTCAAAATATGCCAATATTTGTAATTAAAAACGATTTCTCAGTTGTCAACGAAAATTATGAGAAAAGTAATTAATTTGAATTCAAAATTAAAAAAATTCGAAAAATGTATTCACACTACGATGTTGAACTAAGCATTTATCACATGGCAGAGGATGTGGCCGAAATAAGCGAAGTAATGCAGGAATCTGTAAGATTTCGAGCAGACGTGATCGATCGTTGGATGATGAAAATATGGGCCGGCATATTGGTTATATCCCTTACGGTTATCTATATTCGGCACATTTTAAAGAGTACGAAAAACAGCAGCGAGAAAAGCCTGAAAAATAAGCGACTTAGGTACAAATTACCACCGACTCCGTCTCAGCTCCTAAAACTATTGCAAAAGGAGGCATACGAAAAGGCTGTGCTCGATCGGTTTTGTCATAATGAACATGACGAAGTAACTCTAATACCGCTTGTTGGAAATGAGTACCAAGTTGGCTTGGCCGTATCACCAAAAGTAGTGGAACTTGAATCGTGAATCTAATCAGAGACATTCAGAACTACCAAGCCAAAAGGAAATCGGAACTGGCAAATTAACCATGTTGAACTGAATATGAATGATGATGTCAAGGACAGTCCCAATATATAATTAAGAGATGGAGAGATAGAAATATAAAGATAATAAAATATATTAATAGGTCGAGCTTTTCCGCTTTCTACAGTGGGTATGTAGGATTAGGTGCAGCTATCGCAAGGCTCACCCGGTGTTTGCAGACGTTGCAGCGGCAGCGGTTGCTGCTGCAGATTCTCGTCGAAGAATCCATTGTTTATGCTGCCTGTTGTCCAGATGCCACGCTGACGTGTACTCGTTGCACCGGCCTCCATATTGCAATTGAACCTAGTACTGCACGATTAGCATAGCCTTCAATTAATTCATTTCAAATATTCATTCATTTTCCGTGTGATTTTTCTCTCGGTCTGGTGATTTTTCTGGAACTTGGAAAGCATTTTAATGCAGCCACACAACGTAGTACAGATGAGCCTCATTAATATGCGTAGCTCAGCGGCCGGCCTGGCGAATCTGGTTCACAATTGTCGTGCACACCACGCCACGTGTTGCGCATACAAATCTAAAACGGTTTGCGCCTGGTGGGCTCGTCTTCCCAATTACGTATATTGGTAATATTCCTTACGCCTATTGCTCCGTTGCATAATTCGCAGTAGAGTCGAAAGGACTCATCGACTAAAGCAACTGCAACTGGCAAACAAGCTGAAGACCAGCGCTGGCACTTGCAACACGACGACTGAACTCTCGACTCCTCAACTGCCGGCGTATTGAAGCCTTGTCGCCTGCGGCACAAGGTTTTTATATAGCGACAGGCAAACAGCAAATCAACAACAACGACAACAACAACAACCACAAGCACGCTAGACAACAGCAACAAATCAGGCAACCCCCATTAA
The DNA here is from genome assembly GCA_018151445.1 of Zaprionus inermis. Classification (NCBI taxonomy): domain Eukaryota; kingdom Metazoa; phylum Arthropoda; class Insecta; order Diptera; family Drosophilidae; genus Zaprionus; species Zaprionus inermis. The sequence continues at coordinate 1,982,078 of JAECXD010000674.1, read as the reverse complement.
CTCCTTCAGCCATGCAAATGTGCTGCGGCAATTACGAGACACCACACACGCTGCGCCGCAAGCCGGGCCGGCAAGGCAACAATAATATTCAACTGTCCTGTACATTAGTATACCCTGCCCGAGCTACGAGCAAGTATGCTACGTCAATCGGCTGGACTTTCGTTTGTTTTTAAAGCAAAATCCATAACAAAATGCTTCCATCCATTTCCAAATGAACACATTTGCTTGTTAAAAGCAAGGCAGGAATGGCGACGACGCTGATCAACACTGTTTTGTTATCGATAACAACTGCGGCTGCAATGCAGGCAAAATAAAGCGTAATTTCCTTGCCAATAAAAAGCTAAATATAATTTTAATAGCATGATGAAAAAATCTACACATATGTGCATTTTATTCGGTAAGGAGTATCTCTATTTTGTTATCGATAACAACTGGTGCTCCAATGCAGGCAAAATAAAGCGTAATTTTCTTGCAAATTAAAAGCTAAATATCATTTTAATAGCATGATGAAAAAAAGCTACACATAAGTGCATTTTATTCGGTAAGCGTATCTCCAGTTCTAGGAGTACCTCTATTTTGTTATCGATAACAACTGGGGCTGCAATGCAGGCAAAATAAAGCGTAATTTCCTTGCCAATAAAAAGCTAAATATAATTTTAATAGCATGATAAAAAAAAATCTACACATATGTGCATTTTATTCGGTAAGCGTATCTGCAGTTCCAGGAGTATCTCTATTTTGTTATCGATAACAGCTGGTGCTCCAATGCAGGCAAAAAAAGCCCACTATTCTTGCTAATTGGAAGGTAAATATAATTTGAATAGTATGAGCATTATTTTCGGTTAGTGTATCTGCTATTCCAGGCGAATCTCCGCTCGTCTACAGCAAATCACAACTGTACTACTACAAACAAATACCGTTCGATCGGTATGGCCATGGCGTAATTGGGAAATGTCCATTAGAATTGGAATACGGCGAGAATGGCCACCGGTCGAAGGGGTGTCTGTGTGTGGGCGCCATGTTGATAAGAACTTACTGTACATGCTACATGCTAGCAATTGTACTAGGTATTCGCGGTGCCATGATTAATATCCATTTTTGGACAGAGACAAAATAATAGTAATTAAAAGGTAAGGCGGCTCGTTGCAAAGCCTTTTGCATTGTTCGAGCTAACTTTGACATAGTTACATACTTACGAGTATATTATACTCTCTACTCTACTCAAATCAAAATCAATAAATAGAATATTGATTCGGGCACGTGGCCCACCGACAACTACGCCAGTGTACCAGGCAACACGGCAAACAAACTTCGTTCTTATGAGCGCAGGGTGCTGCCTCCGTCTGTCTGTCTGTCCGTCTGTCTGTCTGTCTGCCTGTTTATTTGTCTGCGGGTCGGCAATGTTTGCACACACTGAGTGTAATTAGTTTACACATGCAGCTAGTACAATTATTATTAATAAATAAGCATGCAGCACAGCGGACTTGTCGAACAAATGTTTATGTTTTTAGATGTCACATGTAGCTGTACGAGAGTTCAAGGAACTCATGAGTATGAAAATGTTTTATTTTGTGCGTGATATGCAACCATATATCCTTTTAAGCTTATTTCAGATGCACATGGGTTTATTTTTTCATTTCTTTTTTATATCATACACAATCTATGACTAAGTTACATGCATTTATTCTAAACTGACACGAATATTTCAGCATAAACGCGGCGTCAGTGAAATTTCAAAAATATTATTAAGTTCTAGAAAATACATATTTAATTGATGGCCGCTTCTTCGACAATGTTACAATTAAGTATTGACAGCATTTGCAATAACAATATATTAGATATTAGATGACAATATGGTATATGGTATGGTAGGGTGTTTTATATGCATATAAAACAAGTACTGGACTACAAATTATTAAACAAAATCCCCGAGACAGTTTGGCCCGCAATTCTGTGGTGGGAAAACTCGTTGCTAAATGAGGATGAGAAAATAGAAAAAACCAAGAAATTAATATTCAATTTAATCACATTATACAGGACACCTCTATACGTATGTAGAATTTGTTATTATATAAATCTAGTAGCTATAGAATTGATTCGAAGGCTTTGTCAGGCCAGCTTTGGAAATGTTCAGTTGATAAACACATTTCACATATACATGTTGCAAAGGTGAAAACATTGTTTTGAAATTTTTGGAAAAAGTTTAGTTAGCAAGTTCTTTATAAAATACTAAACAACTTGTGAATTCGTTATTTTGATTTTGAGTATTTCGCGAATTTTGATCATGGATCGAGCGGTTAAGAACTTTAGTGTCAGCTTCAAGAATATCGGAAATATGGAAGGGAAACGCATGGCACTGAAGCTAGTTGGGTTCTGCGCCATGGGCTGGACGTTGCGCAAATTACTCAAGTGATCGGGACAAGAAGAAGAAGAAGCCCATCATAATTGGCCTATTTTGTTTACTTTGAGCTGGCGCTGTAGCTGGTTTAAATTATTTGTACGAAATTTTGAGCATTTTGGAGTTGAATAAATTTGCTTACCTTACGAAGTCTGGACATCAAATGCCAAGGCTGACTATAGTTTAGCACAAGGTGCGCCCACTGTCCTCAGGGACTGCTGCTGCTGTCGACCGAAAATTTACTCTTGATCACGCATTTACAGCACGAGGGTATCCTGAATGGTTCATTGGTGACCTCCGGTTTTCCGCTGCTGGGATTCTTAATGGTCACCAGCTGTCGCACCACATAACGCTGCTTGCAGATGGGCGCATAGTTGTTGGGGAAACTGTCCAGGAACTGACAGCTCTCGCCCTCGTTACTACACACGGGAAAATGGATTCATTATTTGCGACTTCAGCTAGTTCATTCGTCGCGCTACTCACTCGCACTCCTCGATAAGTATGCCCTGCTTGAAGTCCTCCGTATTGACTATGTACTGCCACGTGGAGTCGACCTTCAGACCGCTCTTCGGGTAGAGCAACCGCATGTGACTGTTGCACAGATATTGCTCGTCGTCGTTGATGCGCAGGTTGACGTCCGTGGGTTGCGGCTCGTCGCTGAAGAAGTTGGCAAAGCGACGCGCTAGCACATCCTTCAGGCCCGACAGGTCCGGGTAATTGTTCACCTTGGTGCAGAACGAGCGACTCTGATTGAATCCGTCCACGCACTGATGATCTCCCGTGTCGATCGAGGGCGGCGGCGGCGGCGTGGTTGTGCGATACTTATCTATGGAGTCGGGAAACACGATAACTGATGTTAGGCAAGCGCCAGGAGAGCAGAGTGTGGAGTGTAGAGTGTAGAGTGTTAGTTAGTCACAGGGTACTCGACTGGGATAAAATCACATATAGAAATTTTGCACTTACTGTCCGAGATGGTCGGACGGCGCGGAGGGGTCGTCGGTGCAGGCTGCGATATAGCCGGGACTCGCTGTTGGGTGGTCTGCAAAGAGACGAGTGGATCGTTAAAGACGAGATTCAGCTTGCCATCCGGTGATCGTTGCACTTTAAACGCTTGCTGCTGCTGCTGCTGCTGCTGATGATGGTTCAAGCTTTGATATTGATGATAAAACTTGGGCCTCTGCGATTCGGACTTTGATAGGGAATCGGATTGAGGCCATGACTCGGATGCGGATAGGTGGGGTGTCATGAAAGCTGCATCGTCCGTTGTCGTTGTCCTCTGTGAGTGTGTGTGTAAATAGTGCGTTAGATTCAAACCGAAATCGAGACAAATTCCAAGCCAAACACGCATTCACGCACACAGAAACAGATACGTTTTAGCATACGATGATTGATGAGGCGTATGTTTGAGATGATGTATGTATGTACACTTAAGATGTATGGCGAATAGGCGGCTTACTTACATTAAATATCATCACACCGTCGCCATCGTGAACTTTGAAAATCGCACGAACACGATCGTCGATATCTTCGGCGGGCAACTGAAGTAAAAAAGGGGCAAACGAGGTGCGGCAAAGCATTTAGTTTTCGTATTGAAATTTGGGGAACAGAGGTAAACAAGTCAGGCAAATTATTTACTATATACGAGTTATACATAGGTATGCAAGTATGTACAAAACATTCAACACTGCAGCGAACAATGTACGGAGTAGCAAGCATCGATCGGACTAATGTACAGAAACATATATATACTATATATACAAGCACACCTCCACCGCGGCCGGCTGCTGCTGCGCTCGCTGATCCCTGGCGGGCTGATCCTGGGCCACATCCGGCATCTGGTTGCGCATCATGTTCAGCAAATTGTCGGACAAAAATGCCGTCATGTCTATCGAATTGTTGGCCGGTTCGGCTGCCACTGCCTCAGCTTCGCGTCGCTTTGAAATTTCGCTATTGATACAAACTATCTGAAAGATACACGTGGACGGAAGGTTTTTGTTTGCGATTGATCAACATTGCCGAGTGTACAGAAGAGAAAAATAGAGGAGAAGAGACATAGAGAGAGAGAGAGTGAGTGGGGCGAATAGAAACAGAGAGCAGAAGTACTTTGTATGTGAGAAGGGTAGTCGCGGGCTTATTGCATTATGAGCTTGGGTAAGGATGCCTCCTCCCGGTACTGTTGTCCAAGCAATTAACAAGCTTATCGTTTCTTCGGGAATTAATAAATTCAACAATAACTACTATTATTGACAAACTGTCTCGAACAACTACAAACAACACAGAAAAAACAATGCAACTGGTTGTCTTACGGTATTTCACAAGAGGAACCTCTGATACAATCGGTCAGAGTACTGAACTGATGCAGTAAAGCAAAGAGGGCTACAGTCGCTCGCACTTAACGACTGTCGTATACCCTATGCTCCATGACATTCAATACCAATCGCAGATTGGATCGTATTATAATTTCAAGGTATTTTCTTCGCTGTGAGATGCATCGAATGAATGATATGAACATTATGACACCTATAAATGAGTCGCATGAAGTTAAATAATATTCATTCATCTTTATATAGTCAAATCAAGAAGGAAAAAATAAGAAATAAACTGAATTGATGTCTTGATTTTGTACAATTTATGAGGACCGAAGAAGGCGTGGCTGAATTCTACTAAAACTTACTCTAAGGCACTTTTATGCATACTAGGATTGTAAAAATCAGTAGCGCTAACTCTTATAGTTCCTGAGATCTAGGAGTTCATACAGACAGGTAAGTGGAAAACATACATACATAAGTAAATCCTTTTTTAACCGTTTTTATTAATTGCTCGCTCACAATACATTTTATAAAAGCTTAGTCATGTAATGTGTAAATTTCATTAAATTGGGAACTTTTTTGACGTATTTATTTTTAGTGAAACCAATGCTTGTGACCTTGAAGGTATTTCGATATTCTTTTTGCAGCGTATTCGCCCCCAATCACTGCGTTATTAATTTCTGCACCTTGATTTTTCAGACATTTCAAAAAGTGCATTAATATAATCGCAGATTCCCTAGCCGGAATGAACCTATCATGACCCTTTACATATACCATATTGATGAAATTACTGCCTCTTGGTTTCAATTCCTGAACTTGATGCCAAGTTAAATGTTTTCCAGAGTGCTGTTTGGTACCTCTTATGTAAATATACAACGGATCCTTCTTTCTGTACAGAGATCTTGATTTGGAAATATCAGTACACCGAATGCGATTAATCGAATTAACTGCGTACAGAATGAAATCAAATTTAAGGTTTCTTGGCTTTGGAGGTAAGTAAGGTCCGTTATCATCGATTTCTTCAGTTGTAGTTGTACCATGTTCAGGTTCTTCCGTTGTTGTATGAGGTTTTTGACTGGTACTTGTCGTTGGATGAAATGTTGTTGTTTCTGTTGCGATCGTATTGTCTTGATGAGTTATACCTATTTCTTCGTCTCCCATTTCTTGTTCATCTGTTGTAAATGTATCCCTCAATTTTTCTTTGCCTGTGCTAGAGCTCTTAAAATATCCATAATTGTGATTGCCTCAGCAGAGCTAAAATTTAATTGGTTACCCATTTCATCAAAAATACCTGCCTTTCCATCTGCATCTGGTCTGAATATTTCACTTAATTGATCCTTAACTGCATTTCCTAGTGCCCTAAAAATATCCATTATCGTTCTCATGTCATAACCGCTCATAGCTCCTGTATTTACTATGCCACTATCACCTTCCTTTCCATCTTCATCTGGCTTAAAATTTTGTTTCAATTTGTCTTTAACTGCATGTGATAGAGCCGTTAAAATGTCCATAATTGTTTTCGCCTCAGTAGGGTTCAAGTGTCCTGCATCAGTTGAGATTCCTTCAAACATACTTCCATGTGCATCTTCATCTGGTCCGAATATATCTCTTATGTTTTCGTGAACTGCCGTTGATAGTGCGTTTAAAATACGCATTATCTTTGCCTTATCGGGGCTTACATTTCCCCCACACACTTATGTTAAATACATTAAATCATTAATTAGTTCGGTATACGTATACAAAAATTGTATAACTTACTTGAGGCGATTAGAACTACTAGAAAAATTGATAATCGCATTTCGTAATATTCGCTTTTAACAATTGCGTTTGCTTCTCGACGATCGAACTACAATTGTTTGGATGTTGTTGGATTGCAATGGAACTAAAGTAGTTATTTTAAAAGTATTTTTACGGTTGGATAAGGTGTGAAATGTAGTTTTACGGTATTTTTAAACATAAGCAACAAAGAATTCTATAATTCTTCTATCGTTTGATCGACTAAGAACTAATAATAATAATTTACGTTTATTAAGCCAAGTCTTTCGATGAACAACAACAAATGTAATAAACACAGAAATGATCGAAATAGTAATCAATATCGGGGTAACTATTGGTTTATGTCTGGACTTGATCAATTGACAAGCACTATATTTATAATATATAATTGTTGAAATAGATCCCATCTGTCTGGACTGTTATTCCAAGCAATCAATAGTAGACATACACACAGACAACAATATATGCTTATCACTGTGAAGCTTCAGGGAAATTGCAAATAATAATGAATTAAACATGTTGTAAAACGCAAACGCTTGAGACCGAGTGGGGTATTAATTATAAATTCCGCGAGATTTGTGATTGCAATCTTGTTTTAAATTTAGGCATATTTTCCATTCGAGAAATAAACAATTTGTATAGTTTTCATTGTTTCCTACAGTAATTGCCATACTATCTTGCTGTTAACTGTCTGAGAAATCGAGTCATATGTGCATATGTAAATGCTGAACAATAGTCGACACGTACGGGGTGTAAAATGTTCAGATCAAGTTGAATATGCTTAGATATATGTTTGTTATTTATCAGTGGGGGGCTACTAGACATGAGCTCTTGGTTGCATTTGCGGTAGAACATGAAATAAATGTGAATTTAGTAGGAATATTAATGTAATTTAAGTCGTTATTTATATGTGATTTTAGTAGTTATTCATATATGATTTAAGTCGTTATTTATTGTGATTTTAGTTGTTATTAATATATGATTTTTGTAGCTATTTATATGTGATTTTAGTTGTAATTTAAATAAGTTTCGCAGTAAATGGAATTTTTGCAATTATTTAAGTCGTGATTTATATGTGATTTTAGCAATTATTTAAATGTGACTTTAGTTATTATTTATGTGTGATATTAGTAGGGGTTCATATGTAATTTTTGTAGTTATTTTTATGTGATTATATTAGTAATTTAAATGTAATTTTTGTAGTTATTTAAATGTGATTTAAACAATTCAAGCCAATTGCCGCCTTCCATACAGGAAGGAAGTCGATACATTTAACCATTTCCCGTTTTATGGACACAAAAAACGTGCTGAAGCATAGACTGGCTATAAATAATAATCGAAGTGACGAGAAATAATTGGAAAGTAACGAAGAACTCACCGTTGTGAAGAGTGCGAAAAGCAGCAGCACTATTTTTATAAGTTTCCACCACACCGGAGCCATTTGTACTGTTTATTTATTTTTTTGAATTGTTTAAAATGAAATTGTGTGGTCTTACACCACTTACAGGGTAACTGGTAGTCAGTATACTCGAACGTATTTATGTGTGTGTGTGTATGCGCCTTTATGCGATTTACGTAGTATATTTAATAAACAAACTGGCACGACTAAAATTATTACCGGGTTTTATTTGCCTGCTGTTGTGTGTTTTCTTATTGTTGTTGTTGCTGTTATTGCGACTGTGTTTTTATTGTTTTGTTGTTTCTTTTTGTTCGATTATTTTTTCTGTTTGCTGTTTGAGTCGTTTCTTGTGGTTGTTGTTGCTTTTAAATGTTTTTTTTTTTTTAAACGCCTCTTTCGATTTGTCGCTTATTCCGCTTTGTTTGTTTCCTTTAGACACCTCCACAGCCCGAGTCGAGCCAAAGCAAAAACGGAGGCACTTCACTTATTCTCTTTACTTTTTGTCTTTAGCCTTTCGAATAATCGCAGGTTCGGCTCGGGTCAGTGCCGGGGGCGTTTCTCGAAGGTTTTCTTCCGATGCAAGTCCGGATCTTGCTGCGACTGAAGCTCGATTGGCGCAATCGAAGCGCTTTTATGCGACCGCAGTTGTTTCGTTTTAGGGTTTTTATTTACAACAATTTCACAATCTAGCGTCTCCCATGGGGGGATTTTCCGAACGATACTATTCGATTGAATTGTGGGAGACGCACGTCTTATGTCTTCGACTATCACTTAATTTCTGATGCACACGAGTAGCAGCAGCAGCAGCAGCATGCGAGGGAGAGAGCGCGCCAACGGGAACCGAGCGCGAAAGCGAGAGCACAAGTCGAGACGCACACACACACGCGCACAGACGCAAACACACACGCATATGGCGAAGCGCGAGACAAGAAAGCGACTGATCGGAAAGTCTGAGCAGAAGTTCGCTCAAGCTCGCGCAACTTGCAAGTGCAGCTTTAAGCAAAGCTTGACGGCCGGAGAGAGAGCGAGAGCGAGCGAAAGACGAGAGAGCGCGAGACGAGTGTAAAGCGCAGCGCAGAGAGGCAGAGAGTGAGTGACAGCGGCCTGACCGAACTGGCAGGGTGGCCATAGCATTTGTTTTACAGCGTTTTATACTCAGTAAACAAGCAGCACATTTGGCATATGCATAAATTAAGTTGATATTTGTGTTATTATTATTATACTTTATAATATTATATATAACTACTTTATTAAATTATTAATTATATATTTTATTATATTTTAAAATATTATATATTTTATTATTATTATATTATATTATTATTTATTTAACACAATATTTAATTAGACTTTAATTTATGTACACACAAACAGCTGTTTTTCAGCTGAAAAGAAAAGTGAAGCTTTCGTCAAAGCTTTTCTCACACACACTCGATCAGTTTGTAATCGTTGAATCGTTTCGAGGCACACTCACAGACACACTCGCAACACTCACAAATGTACTTAGTATGGGGCGCGCGTCGAGCACGCGTCACATTTGCAATTGGCCAATGATCTTTGTGTGGAACACGTAAGCGCGATCTGCATTTAAAATCCACTTAGCGGGTTCTAGCCGCGGGAATCGAGATGACTCGCTGGTATTTCCCCAGCTTATGCCGAACCGCAGTTATTTAAATATAAATAAAACAAGCCGAGATCGATATCTGAAGGCATGACGTCTCGCACGCCCAAGATCACTCATTATCGTAAAGCGAGCCTCATTCGGGTATTTCGTAGGGCCGATACTCTCGTTAATAATTCCCAAAAGTAAGGGCTTAAAGAAGGAAACGTGTTAGCGGTTATACCTGCACAGTTAAGTCTTCGGGATCACTGAATCGCCATACGCTACGTCAGATAATTTAATTACAAAACATTATTGAAGGCTTAAGCACATAATGAATCATTAAATTCCCAGTAAATTGCAACGTACCTTGTCAGATGCTACGCATGAAGTTTACTTCAAGAACCCAATTTACACAGAAAAAAATATATCATTTTTTACTGAGAAAAAATTATTGAAATAATATAAATTAAAATAATACAAATATATTTCAAAAACAAATATAATAATAAAATAACATAATGAAACCTTTGTATAATAATAAATACTATAATGTGACAATATTATAAAGTATTTATAAATTTGATTTTATAAAGCATAGCCAGGTACTTTATGCCAAGATTTACTTGGAACCAATCTAGTCCAGCCATATAAACAATCTTGACTTTTTTCGGTATAGAGATCTTCGCTGGCTTTTATCATTGTCTTCTTATGCCTTCCTCTCCATCCTCACCTATCTTAAGTATATCCTTCAAACATTCCTCCCGTACCATCTTCATCTAGTCTGAATATATCTCTTAATTAATCGTGAACTCTCTTTGACAGTGCCTTCAAAATATTCTTTATCGTTTTCATCTCAGCATGGGCCAAGTCTCCTCCATACATTTAATATTAAATTCAGTTAGGGAAAGTATCGGATCAGACTTACTTGCAGCCATGAGAACTACTAGAAGAATAGATAGATGTATTTCGTAACTTTTCTTCTCAGGAATGTGTCTGCTTCTCAACGATCAAACTACAATTGTTTGAACTAATAGTCTTACTAAGTAGTAACTTCAGAATGTATTTTACGATTGTTTAGTGTGAGTTTTACAGTATTTTATTTTATATTTCCAGACTTGGTCTTTGAGAGATCTTCTAAATATTTTCATATGCTGCCAAAAAGTATTTGGCATACTTTTAGGATGTTTAAAATTCCATTGCATATTTTGTTATTCACTGGAGTTAAAAGCGAAAAAAAACAAAATAAATAATAATAAAAAACCAAGCGACCTTTGGGTTGAGGGCAAAGTGGGAAAAAACATCTACAGGCCGCATCGAAATAATGAGGCCAGATTAGCCAAATTAAACGATAAACGCGGAGCTAACTTAAGCCAATTTTGATAGCCGTACTTAGGAAGAAGAGCTGTTAATTGTGGATCGCACAACTTCGGTGGGCTACAACTATTTCATTAACAGCCGCAAATCGGTTGGGAAATTGCTCTATTAGGGCCGCGAGCTCATTAAATCGGGCCAGGGCGCAAATGCCGCAGTACGCGCTTAGCCAGAAAATGGTGAAATACACGTAACAAGTGGCTACGGCTCCGACAATGCAATGATAGATAAATAATGAAAATGCATTGCGCATTCAATGCAAATTGAAATTAAGCGAAAACTAGAAACTAAAAAAAACCAGGCACAATTAAAGTGGAAATGGCGAAATGTGGCAACAACGCATGCAGCATATCAGCTGTGACAGCAGCATGCAACACGCTGCACGGATTGTCAAGGAAAAATCAAAATAAAAGCGACACGGGCAGGATGCACGTTGGCAGCAGCTGCGGCTCAATTTGTCAGCCTGCAAATGGGCAATAACTGCTCGACTTGTGGACACTCCCGAGGCGGTTCCACTGGCCACTCAACATGAATGGCAACATGCCACCAAAATAGTCCACAAAATATTACTCCGAAGTGCCGCTGGCTTTCACTTTTCAGCAGCTCAGCCGTGCTTAACTCCTTGGATGCAGCTGCACGATCCTACAAACACACTTACCACACGAGCAGCTTCAGCCGGCTGCCAACGAATTGAATTATGCGCGCCGCGCGATGGCGGACGCGCTGCTTCCGCTAATGCCAAAAACGAGTTCACTTCCGATTTTTAAATTTCTCACTTATTCTGCGTGTGTGTGCTTGTGTGTGTGTGACTTTTATCGCCTCCCTGGCAACGGGAATCTGTAGCTGCGCTCAAGTTGAAGTTCATTGCGCAACAGCCGCAGCCACGGTCGCCTTGGCAAACAGGAAGTCAAGGAAGTCGACGAGGATGCTGTTAACCAGCAACGAATTGCGTTCGCTTTTCTCTCTCTTTCTATCCCCCATCTCTCTCTCTCTCTCTCACTCCTAATTTTCGGGTTTTTTCTGTCTAATATTGGTGCAGCATTGCCCAAGTGCTGTCAAGGCTGTTATCGCATTTTTCGTTACACTCTGAAAACTTTTCACAGATTTTTATGTTTATTTCTTTCTCTCTTTCTCTGCATTGCCCCACGTCAATTAAGAAAAATACAACCTAAACGAGGAACTTGAAAAATGAATCGCACACACATGCTGAACCAGCTCAAATCAACGAGAAATAATGCAGTAGCAAAATAAGAAGAAATAAACAATTAAGCTGCATAGATACACCATGTGTGCTTAAACAAAGTTTCGAGAAACTATTTCGCATTGATTGATGATGAGAATTACTTTATTTGCAAAACTTTGCGACACTTTTATACACTGCGAGCATTGAAAACGGTAAAAAAAAGGGTATGCTAAGCCAGGTCCGTCTGCTTGTCTGTACGAACACACAGATCTCGGCTATTATTAAAGATGGAGCTGCCAAATTTGATATGCAGACTGGCCTATGCCAGATGCTACTAAAGCGTATATACAATTTTGACTGCCACGCCCACTGCTTACGAAAATCGATTATTAGCAATAATTGGCTAAGTGAGTAAAGTTTTAAACTACAACACAAAGTCCAAGCGTAGTTAGGGTATCTGGCTGACTAGTACACTCGATTGTAGCTGCCGTTAGTTAGGTTTATCGATCACTTCCTGTTACAATCGTTCGACTATATAATTTACATAATACCAAGCGATTATCGCATTCCATTCTTCGTATTTCATTGTTGATTTTGATAATAATATTTAGTTCAATCAAGTCGAACTGATGACGCCCCTCTCAGCCATGGCTCAGTCGCTCGTTTAGCGACCGTTTATCGTTCGATATGTATAGATGTGTATATATATATATATATATATGTGTGTGTCTTGCATATGGTCACAACAAATTACTGCAAAACAATCGAATTTCAACTCGGACACTGTGCAACAGTTGCATGACTTGTTGACAATACAATAAGCAGCAACGGCAGTGGCAGCACATAAAACAATTTAGCGAGTCGAATCGCTAAATGAACGAAGCGGGAATACTCTGTAATAAACATGTTGCGATTTTAGTGAACCTTCGTGAACTGCAATTACCGTTACAGCTGCAGCCAGGTGCCGAAATGGCCCATGGTAGATGCAGGTGCGTGAGAGTGTGTGTGTGTGTGTGTCTACGGCCAACTGCAACGTTTATTACATGAGAGATGTTTTAACGTTGTTGTTGTTTAAATTTTTATTTGCTTTGCTTCTTTCTGCTGCAGTTGTTGTTGTTGTTGTTACTTTGTGTGCTGCATTTTAGCAAATTTACAGTTTGTTAACTGCGAGCACATGCGACGTACACACATGTGTCTTTTGGCCAAGTTTTTCCATGTTCATTTTGCATTCGTCTGCGCCCATTTCACTTTCGGTTAGATAACAACCGGCAGCAGCAGCAACAACAGCAACATCCACAGCAGCAGCAGCAGCAGTAACGCAAACAACAGCAACAACAACATTGTCAAAAGCCGGACAAGAAGGCGAGAGTGAAGGGTGCTGCAGGTGGGTGTAGTGCAGCAGCAATGGTCGAGGCAGGAGCTACAGCCGAAACGCAGTCCGGCAACGCTGGCAAGCAAAGATGGCAAGCACTTTTGGCAGCACAGGCTGGGGGTAACTGACGACCGGCAACTGACGAATTGGAGCAGTGCAAGGGGCCACATCTTGTCCAGCTGGCAATCTGGCATCCATTATGCTTATTAATTGCCCCCTTCATGCGTTTGCCACAGACCTTGACTGGCCCGCCGGCATCGTCGAGTGATGAGCGATGCCCACGGCCCAGTTGTAAACGCCTTACACGCACGCCGATGACAGTGAACTTTCCCGCTCCCAATGCCGAGTCGCGCCGAGCCGAGTCATTAGTTCGAGAGCATTAGATAATAGCGCCCTGAACTGCGAACTCCGCCTGGGTTCAGCCAGACAGTGGCCCAGGGGGGGACCTCTATGCACAGACATGCGACATGCGGTTCAAGGTTGCTGCTGCAAGAAAAATGCTGGAGAAATATGTCAAGCTTCTATTAAATAAATAAAACTGGAAATTCTCTTAGCATAAGTCGAATTTAATTAAAATTAATGGAATATAAAAATATTATACAAATATATAAAATATAAAAATATTGCATAGAAGTATGATATAATAAAGTCTTTATGGGAAATCAAGCCATACTTGCAATTTTCTAGAGTTTTTTCTTACTATTTTAAGACCTAGACTGCTACATATACTTTAAAATAAGTAAAACAGTGTGTTAAGTAATTAAAAGCAATTAAAAAATTAAACTAAACAAGAAAAATATTATTAAATGTTGATGCTCGATTTTAAGAGCTATGGATACTATATACATTTCTAGAATAGTTGCATCAAGCAGTAACCACATAAGTCCGCAATCGTTCCACCTAAACGGAGTTTTTATTCTGCCTGCATTCTCTGCTCAGTTCAAGCTGCTTCGCTGCTGCGCGTTGCCAAGTTCGCTGCCTAAGTCGTTTGTTTTGGGCGCAGTAGAAAACCCAAAACAAAATCGAAATCACATTGCCAACTTGCTGCAACACGTTTTGGCCGCAAACTTAATGAGCCGCCTGCACTGGCGTGTTGCAATTGCGGCAACTGTGGCAACTCGATAAACGCATTGAACTCGTCGACTCACGCACACACACACAAAGTAACCCCAGCAACACTTGAAAGAGTCGCAAGTGCCGCCGCCTGCCGAAATTTTAATGCCTTGTAACATCATTAAATTGCCTGACTGTGTGTCTGTGTGTGATCCCATGGTGGCGACTCTTCGTTGTGCCCCTAAGAGCACGAGCCAAGCTGGCACGGCGCGGAGCGGCGCGACGCTCTCAGCGAATTTCTTTAAAAGAGCCACACGACGGCATTTTCGACTACAGTTCGAACGCAGACGTCGCCGAGGAGCCACCTCCATCGCCCACAGAAATCAGAGACGGCAAAGACAGAGATAGAAACAGTGAGCAAAGCGAGCAGCGCAGAAAGAAAGTCGTCGCGTACGTCGCTCGTGTTGTGTTTCGAGTGAAATCACAGTGTGCGAGTGTCCACGTGTGTGTGTGCCAGTGTGTGTGCATTGTTTGTGTTGCAATTAAGTGGATTGTTGTTGTATACGCCAACACACACACAGAGAGCGATCCATACATTGCCAAAAGTGCCGAATTGCAAGTGAAATTCGCAGAGCGATAACGATAACAACAACAGCAGCTGCAACACATCGGTTCCATCGATTAGCAGCTAAGCTAATCGATAACGCAGCCAGAGCCAGAGCCAAGCCAAGCCAAGCCCGTGCGAGATTACTCAGCAAACATGAAGGTAAGTCCAGCAGTGAAAGTGATCGTGCCAATAACCAAATGACCAAATTAGCACACGCTCTCGCAGCCACACTCCGCACACACACGCAATTTATGCAACTGTCTTTCGCCCCAAACAAACAAGTTCAAGTGCAGCGCGCATTCTCTTGCCAAAGCGGGAACTCGTTTCACCTGGCCGCGCTTCGGCAATTTTATTAGCAAAAACAAAAACGAGAGGAGAGAAAGAGCCGCTCGATTACAGCTGCATCTCGACCTCCATAGAGTAGTAGCAACATACTCGTATGTTGCCCATCTCGCATCTCTCTAGGCCTTATGCAATCCGCTCGTAACCCAAAAATCTCAATTCAAGTGTGCAGCAACATTGCAAATGATAGTTGATTCACGAGTTCATCTCAGCTCGCCCCGTACTACTCCGAACTCAAGAGTTCAACGCACATTATATATTATATCATAGTAGGTGATCGGATCGACAGACGAAAACGAACTCTGGGCCCTGTCGAACGAGTGTGAAGGTAAAATGTCATGCATAATTATTATGTCAGACCGTGTCTAGTTTTGTTATTGTTGCTATTTCGCTTTCTGCCTCCGTTGTTATTGTTGTGTTTGTCGCTCTCTTTGCTGTCGTCATTGTTGAGGCTTTCGAAAATTGTTGAAGAAATCAGACTAAAATGAAGCAAAGTGAACACGTGAGAAGGCAACAGGTTAAAAACATAAATATGACCCATAAAAACAGGAAAAATTAAAACGAATGAATATAGTTTTTACTAAGTGATCTTGCTTTAGTTTAAGGTAAATAAATTTATACGTTTCTTATAAAATGAGTGTGAGGTTGGTAAAATTATTCAAAAACTAAACTGAACTTGAAATTAATAAACATAAAAGTTTTCAAAATTTTATTTAGTTACACTAGCTCCTAAAGTTATTATAGCTAACTAGTCTGCATAGTATATCAAACATTTAAATAAAATGTTATCGATATTTAAAACTAACTGCATAGGCATTTCCGGCCGAAAGAGTGAGGTTATGCGTGAAGTGCACTTGTAAAATGAATCAGGTTACGCCCAAATTCGATTGTTCCCCTCGATAGCACTGCTTAACTATGATATTATGTGCATAACTATTATGTGATAAGTATGTATGTGCCCTCTGCGACTGGAGTTTTACCTTATTTCATATTGCTCTTTTTCATTTTTACCCACAAAAGCTGAACCTACCGCAATTATTTAAACAACTAAGCGACATGAGCGGACTGCGAGCATAAAAATAAACATATATATCTGGTATTGTTAACGATTGAGCAACATGCAAATTAAATGACAGAAACCTCAAATATGTCTGGCTAGAGCGGGAGAAAGAGAGATGCATAGCGAGAGAGAGAGAGAGAGAGAGAGGGAGAGCGCAGAGCTTACTCACGTATTACCAAAAGCAAAGCCGGCAACACTTTCACTCTCTTTTTCGCCTCGACTCGATTGACAACGCGACACACATACATGCGTATATTTGTAAATATGGCACTTTGGTCGTACATACAGTAAACTACCCCAAAGATGGACTCGGACGGTAATTTGATCTGATTCAATCAAGTTACTCGAACAAAAATAATAAACTAGCTACAGAAAAACAGGCAAAAGCAATTTGCGTTTATTTGTTTTGAGTTATGAAATGTTTGCCGTCTATAGGAATGGAATATATTGGGATTTTATTAATTACTACCAGACGAAACCACAAAAAATATTATAGCAAGCGCACACACACACAATCAAACCGATTCGTACAATGTAATTAAATTGAAAATTAATAATCAATGCAACAACTGGGCCCCTGGCCTAGGCACCGAGCACGATACACCACATATCGTTGTACTATAGTGTAGTCCGACGATAAATAGTGCATTTATATGCAAAAGGCAGAGCCAGGTGCGGCGTGCGAGGGTTAAGGCAATTAGGGCGCAAAGTAATCAAGACTTACCACTCCTCCCGCCTGCGAGCCGAATTCATATTTGGAACTCACATCGATACATCGAACTGAGTTGGGCAAGAAACAGATTTCATTTGCCATTTTTGGTGGGCGGTTCCGCAAGGGCAATTTACAAAACACATTACTCGAAATACTCATTAATTGATAAACTCGTAACTAATTGCATTATTTCGCAATCATTTTGCGACCCAAATTTCATTTTGTTTAATCGTTTTTCTTTTGAAAATTATTTTTTATTGCCAATTTGCTTGAATTATTGGCGAGAAATGAAGCATAAGAAACTATCGATAAGCTATCAAAATTCAATATCGATAATAATACCAGTCTGTGAAGTATTTAACAATTACATTTCCTATTGCAATCGATTTGAGCTTTATTTCCCAACTCGATTCGAAGACGTTTTCATTCTCATAATGACTTAATATGGGGTCCCAGCGCGGAAGCGTGCGTCACGTTGACAGCGAATAATTACATGTGATTTGCATATTTATGAATTGTTCGTTTTATTCAAATGAATCCATTCAGATTGTCTAATCAATTAGCGTTTGCCGCAATGCTTGATGGCCCGTGTAACTGATGTAAAATGTTCAGTGGCCAGGGGCGGGGACACGCCCCCGACTCGCCTTACGACATGTGTGGTAACTGCAACAAAATTCACTCAGCTGCGACGAGTACTCGACGTGGCAAGTGTATGTTGCGACTATGAATATCGCATTTTTGTCTATTTTTTTTTGTGAAAACTGAAAAGCGTGCAAAATTAAGTGGGGAATTACGAATGCAAGTGTGTAAGAGAGTGTGCGCGAGTGTGTGCGTGTGTATGACAGATGAATGCATGATCGCAACGGGCTCTGCCACATGCCACATGCCGCATGCCGATGATGCAATGCAACAGACTTTTCGGTAATTGAATTAACTGCACAGCCAAATGAAGTTTGAATTCGCAACTGGCACGTTTTGAATGCGAAATACGTTACGCGGGTGTAAGGCTGTTATCCTAATGTTATTCCATTGCTCTGTTTACTCAATTTGGCGATAAATAGCTATCGATATACGGATCCTACCTGTTATCCTTATATAATGTTATTCTTTAGCACTGCTAACTCAAGTTGGCGATAATTGGTTATCGATATACTGATCCTACCTGTTATCCTTATGTAATGTTATTCTTCTTCACTGCTAACTCAATTTGGCGATAAATACCTATCGATATTGCTACTAAGTATCGCCTTGCTGCAATTTGAATTATTAAACTTAATTTTTGCCTGGTTTCCTTTGCAGTTACATTACCTGTGTGTGTTCCTGTTAGGATCACTGCCCCTGCTCTGCCACGCCTACCCCACAGAGAACAGCGCCTCGGCGGAAAAATCCCTCTCGCTGGAGGACACAGATCTGGACAACGAGCAGGGCGAGAGTGTTAAGGACTCACAGATTGCCAAGCGCTCCGGAAGTTTCGACTATGTGGCGCATCTGAAGTCCGGTCTGCTGTCCAGCATAGGCCAAGCATCCGCCTCCATTGCCTCTGGCAGCTCGGGCGGCAGCAGCGGCGGCGGCGATAGCTACAAATCCCACGAGATTGTGGTGCACGTAAGTTTTGAGATTGCATTAGCTAAGGAGGGAATTTGCTGACTTACCTTGTCTCCCTAGGGCAACTCGGTGGACTATGATCCGTGGTCGTTCAAGAAATCCGTGCTGAACACCATCTTCCAGGCAGTCAAAGCCATCACGGGCGGTGTGACTGCGCTGAAGGGTCAACTGATCAAGGGCAGCGGCTATGTGCTTAGTGCCGGCGGCAATCTGGTCGCAGCATCCGGCGACAAGGTCACCGATGTGGGCAAATCGATCATCAACTCGGCGCACGTCAATTCGCACACATATGCCACAAGTCATTCTAGCGGCGGAGGCAGCGGCTTTGTGCATCCCTTCGCCAAGTTCAGCTCCCTCTCGGGTGCCTCGTCGGGCGGCAGCAGCGGAGGCAACAAGGCGCCCAGCCCCGTGCTGCACACAGAGAGTGAGTATGCGAGCCAGCTGCTGCGAAACATCAATTTCCTAGTCTTCTGAGCCAGACAGCGGAGCGCGCTCAGGCGGTCCAGCGGACCGTGAAACCATAGGCTAAGGTCATTATGTAACTCTCTCGCATTGGCGAGCGCACTCGTTGTCCACTTTCGGCTGAGATTATAATTAAACCACTCGATAACCGCACCACAACCAACATAACATTGACCAGCGAACGGAAGAGGCGACTCCACTCCCCACAGCAATTCCATATCGAAGCGGCGTCGCTGTCGTCGACGTCGCCGTCGTTGTCGCCGTCGTTGTCGTTGTCGTGCATTGACCCGCGCTGTGCAGCATTTCCACTTTCATTTTTCGTAGGCCAACCCGTTTGACCAGGCCTCCTCGGATGCCTTAGCCTATTTCGGTTGCGGCTTCTCGTTTGACTTGACTTCACACTCACCCGCCTCTCTCTCCCTCTCTCTCTCATTGTCTCGCGCTCTTTGCAGCCATCACCACCTACGAGATACCCTCGGGACACGCCAACTATGGTCCACCATCGAAGGCGCCAACATTCAGCAGCGCCACCCATCAGTATCTGCCGCCGGCGGGCTCCAACTATGTGGGCGGAGGCGCAGCGCCGTTTAGCATTGGACACGCCGCATTCGAGGAGCATCAGAGCAATTATTTGCCATCTGCCTATGGACAAGATGGTGCGTAGCATGTGTAAATACGAGTACTCGTTTCATTTGTGAATAAACTCACGCGCACAGACACTCACACACACACACACTCGTATTCAATCATGTCACTAATGCAAACCGAGTTAACTCATCGAAATATTAACAACTTTGATGTATAACAAACATGACAAGGCGTCGGCTTTGTCGCGGCGCGATAACATAAACACATCCTCCCTTTAGCTAACCCCACCCCCTCTCCCTGCTCCCTTTGCTCAGCGTCCCTCTGCAGACAGGGGGCCTCACTTCCGAGTAAAGTGAAAGCCTCCGCGCAGCTCCGGCTCCAGCTGCTGCCGGCAGACTGTATGTAAATACAAAACATTAACACCCTGTAGCCAGTGCACACTTTAACCCATCTGTGGCCGCGCGCGCACACACTTCTAGGCGGCGGCACTTTCGTTTTCCGTTCGCGGTTCGCACAACAAATTGCGCAATCGCACTGAGGCGATATTTATTTTTGTGGCCATGATAGTATTAATCAATTGCAGTGCCATTTGTAAACACACACACTGCTGTATATAGTAAGCACACACACACATAAGCACACACATATGTATATACATATTTACAGCTGTATATAGTAAGCACGAGCGTCATTTAAAGCGACCACACGTCGCATACTTAATATTTTGTATATACGCATTAATAGCCATAAAGCAGTTAGTGTAGCCCTGAATAAACTATCTTAACGACCTGTACTACCTGTATATTGTATGTATTTGTATGCCAGACAGTCAAACCACGCTATAACGAGCCAACTAACTGCCAAAAATCGGCTCGAACTAACTTAACTTTATTGCTCAATAAATTTTAATAACTTTATTATCTGTATGCGAGGTTTGACTGTACTAGTACTTTAAGCCGTAGCAACTAATCAAAAAACAAAAGCTCTCGACTAAATCATAAATTATTTACGAAGCAGCAGAACTGAGAGAGGAATGAGAGAGAGAGAGAAATAACTACAAAAAAACTGTGAAGAAAACTCTCGCATCAAAATTTCAAAACATCTGTACAAAAATCCGCCCAAGCTCATCTCAAGACAATACACTTACAAGCTCACACACACACACACACATACTCACTCACACACATACACTCACTCACACATACACACTCATTCACACACATGCAAAGTCATCAACGAAATTGTAAATAGAAATTTGACGAGGCAACATAAATATTTAATTGGTAAATCTAATAAAATCTCACTCATTGCATACACAACTACAACTACAACAACAACTGCACACACACACACGCACACACGAAAACAAACAAACACTCCGCGTCCTCCCCACACTAATGATGCGACGCAGTGGCAACCGCCGGCACCGACGACTACAGTGTCTACGGACGCCACAAGAAACTGACGGACGAGGAGGCGCGCAAAGCAGCCCTGCAGCTGCAGGAGATACTCAGCCTGCTGCCCAATGGCAAAACGGAATACACAGCCTCCAAGACCGTGGCCCTGGACACCAACAGCGTGCCCAGTGGTTCGTCGAATGGCGTGGAGCAGGCGGATTTGTATAACAGTTATGGCGTGCCACTGCCGCACAATCTGGGCACACTGGAATCACTCTCGCACACGGAATCCATCACGGCTGCCTATGTGCCCAAGGTGCCGGCTAACTCGGGTGCCGCCGATATCTATCATCAGATGGCCAAGCGACCGCAGACCGTGGAGGAGGCGTACATACAGAAGCATCCCAACGAGGGCTACGACTATCAGGCACCTGCTCCGTCGGCGTCGGCGCCAAGCAACGAGTATCGCGTGGAGAACTATCATGCCAACAAGAACAACGCGCTCAAGGATCTGTCGCCCATCATTGCCGCACTGGAGGTGGCCAAGCGGAAGACTCCCGGCGGCAGCGGCAGCGGCAACGGTCCCGTGACCTATGCCATCGAGAAGCAGGTGCACAAGCAGGTGCCCTTCCAGTATCTGCCGCCGGTGGTGCAGAAATCCAAGTATGTCTACAGTGCACCACCAGCTGGACCACCGCCACCACGACCCCAGTACCATGGCGGCTACAAGGTGCGTCGCCATGTGCCCCTCAATCGGCCAGGACGCTCGTCCATGTCGCGGCCACAGGACTACGAGATTCAGGATCCGCTGATGTTCAATCGCCTGCTCGAGGTGTAGACGGCGGCGGCGGGTATGGGCGGGTCTTCTTATAGATAGTCTATTTAATAGTTCTCTAAGTCATGTGCAGCATTTATCTATAGCGTGTCCTAACCTAACTTATTTATGTTCGATATCGTCGATATCGGTTATTTATTTACCTGAGCTCGAGGCAATAAACGAGTTTTGAAACCAAGGCACAGCATGCATCTCCGTAGCACCCTACTCCGTTTGCACTGCTTCCATATGCTCCACCACCGCACAACCTGCACCACACACTCCAACCCTGACCCGAACCCTCTCCGGCTCCGAGTCCAGCACCCTGGAGAGCGCTTTAACTCAACTATCTAGAACACACATCTCTCTGACCTGACGCTCTCTTTACAGTCTACCTGCAGTAGTCGCCAGGCGTGTGCGGAATGCAGCCTTCTTCCAGCCCTCCACCTGCCACCGGGCAATAACTCTGGACCACGCCCATTTTACAATTAACACAGCACACTCTATCTAGCTCACACACCATCTCTCTCGCTCACACAAAGTTCTTTAGAGATTTTGAGTTGTTCGTCTTTCGAAAACATTTTATTCACATTTCATCTCCGGCTCCAGGGAGACTCGCAGCCTTCCGACCACACACAAGCTCACTCGAACCGTATTGGCTGAAACTGCATCGAAATTATCTATCGTAATGTTTAAGTATTTAAATTAAATAAATAATCGTTGAACAAATCAATTGGCGTAAGCGAACGCATTGTTTTTCATACGCATGTCTGAAAGTATGCTACAAAAAGTGTGGGAGTAGCTTATATTAGGTGCAGCCTGAAAGTAGACAACACTTTTCTAGCAGCGCTTATGCTCGCACCTTTTCGTGGTAGTTCTGGAAAAGGCGCTGTCAGCGGCTGCCGTACTAATATTTTCTCTTCTAAATTTTACTGCATGTTCTAGAAACTATATTTAATAAAATGCAAAAGATTTCTGTATGGCAAGTTAAGCCAGTTTTATAAAACAATTCCGCGAAAATTGAATATTTTTCATGCCAGTAAACTCTTTGCTTTGTTTGTTTTACTTTATTTTGGAGAAAACATTTCTAGCACAGCTGCAGCCCACCAAAAAGCGGCTTAAAATCCATTTGAACCAAGTAATAACCAAAGATTTTAGGAAAAATGTTCTTGAATTTTTAATTAATTACAAAATTCCGAGCACAAATTCATTCGAACGAAATACACATACACATAGATTATAGATTAAAGATTCTAGAAGAATCTAGAAGCCAGGAATCACTAGTTCACAGTGGGAACACAAAATGGGGAAGTTGGACAGAGGGATGGGAGGGATAACTACTCCAGTTAATCGCTGTATGCACCTGACTCACAGCAGCACCCAGTTAGAGGTTCCTCCGCCTTCTAGTAGTAGCCGAAGGTGATATCATGCAAGGGCTGTGCATTGCCCTGGGGCAGAGCATAATCACGCGCCAGCTGATCCAGCAGACTGCCTCCTCCACCGCCTCCTCCGACACGTCCCTGAGCGCGTGGCTGGTAAGTAGACTGCGGCTGGGACTGGGGAATGCTCTGCTGCACGGGCTGTGCCAGTGGGGAAGACTGTGTGGGTCCAAAGTGCACGGGCTCCAGCAGCGGGCGTCCACCCGAAGCGGGCGCCAGGAAGCCCTGAGCACGTGCGCTACTCGGAGCCGGCGAGGCTGGCGGCAGAGCGTAGACGGGACGCGAGATGCGCACATTAGACGGGCCATCGCCGAAGCTCTGCGACTGCGAGTAGTCGGGCTCGGGACGAGCCGGACGCTGCTGTGGCGAGTACAGCACATCGGTGGTGCGCTGTGCGCCAGGCACCTGGAGACGCGGTGGTGCTGGACCCAGAGCAGACTGCGCCGGCTGTGCGTACTGCACGCGACGCGGTGGCTCCGCTTCCTCCTCCTCGTACTGCACATACTGTGGCTGAGGCTGTGGCTGCGGCTGCGGACGTGGTGGCAGTGGGGCGGGCTGTGGGCGTGGCTGTTGCTGAGGACGCTGTACACGCTGTCAAGTGGAAGACAAACGCAGTTGAGCTGCTGGAAACAGAAAGGGTGAAGCATAGCTTACGTAAGGCCGCTGTGGGCGCTGCTGGGGCTCATCTTCATAGTCGGGCTGCTCCCTGGTGGACTCATCGACCAGTGTGGGCGGTGCCACAGTGATGCCCTCACCCGAGGGCTGGAAGCCGTACTTGTTGGCGCCGTACTCGACGACGCGCACCTTGCCATCGGCATCCACATAGCCATACTTGCCCTTCACCTCGCCGGTGGCCAGTTTGGTCTCGATCTTGAACGAACCGTCGGCGCCCTCGTAGCCGTAGGTGTAGGAGCCATCCTCGTTGTGCCTGTGTGGAAGAGAGGGCAATGGGAGTTAGGCAGGCAATGAGGAAGCAAAGTGAACACGCACTTGTTGATCTGCTTCAGAATGGGCACGGGCGTGGGACGCGGTGCCTCCTCCTGCGCTTGCGAGTGCAGTCTCAGTGGCGCAGCGCGTGGTGCCGCGGGCTGGTAATCCTGATAGTCCTGCCCACTCACCCGGGCAACGCCCAGGCAGGCGACTAACAGTAAATGTGGTAGCTGCAGAATGAGAAGCAGAAAGAGAAGCCGAAGCAGAATGAGAAACAGAATGAGAACGTATATGAGATGCAGCTACAGCAGGGGGCAGGCGGGCAGGCAGCCAGACCGGTTCGCTAATTGCCAGATGGAGCTGTCTTTGTACACCTTGTACACCTTGACAGTGCCGTGTGGATCAGCAGCAGCAAGAATGCGCCGCAAGATGATGACGCAGCACGCGTAGCCGACTCCAGTCTTAAGCCCAGGCCCGAGTCCGGCCACCTTTCACTTTTCGCCGCTGGCCAATGACATGGACAACAACGCTTTGGCCGGCTGTCATTGCCTATGGACGCCCTCAATGCCAATGCAGGAACCGATGACGCCGCCACAGCAGATACGGCAGCGTAACGTTGCAACAACGTTGCATAAAAAGACAACGAAAAAAGCAAAAAGCGAAAAAAACAACGACACGCGATATGCCGCAAAGGTGCAGCGAAATGATAGCTAGGCGCATCTACCTGGCCTCCCCAGTCCTACCACCTCTCCTACCCACCCCCCAGCCCCCTCCCCCACAGCCATTATCCCAGCTGGGCAAAGTTTAATTGAAAATCCACGAGTGAAATGCATGAAATGCATGAATACTCATTTCCATTCAAACTCCCACACCGCACACTGGCTGCGGTTGACTAATTCGAGAGTAGTGAATACACTCACACACACACAGACTTAGAAATGATGTCGGTACACACATGCATAGCGAGTTCCGCAAAAGAAGTAGAAGCAAAGTAAAATTTCCCATGCCATGCCATGTGCAAAAGTATCTGAAAGATGCGCTGCATCTCAGGCATGCAAATGCTCAGGAAATTACATAGGTTCAGCTAAAGATTCAATGCAGTCAGTGTGGACAGCTTGACAAGCGAATCGGGTACTCGACTACCGCTTGAGATACCCTGTAGGCCGCAACTGCTCTCTGTAGGGTGTATGCAAAGAGAACAACAACTGAAAAGTGCGCAAGTTAAGTTCAACAAGTTGCATGGTTTTATGTATTCTAGGGTATCTCTAAGTTAGCCTGCCATACGCTACAGTGCGCCTGCGTCTAACAGGCTGCGGTTCCTGCCCAACTGCAATTCCCAATTGGACAATGGTCAAGAGGATACAACTAACTGTGCATTGATTGGGAAGAAATGCCACAAAAACAAGTAGAAGCTGCGAAAGCAACAGCTTAACATGCTCGATAGCCAGATACCCTGCGCATTACATTCAAAAAATTGTACAAAAATGTTTCTACAAAATTCAGAACAAAT
Source organism: Zaprionus inermis (assembly GCA_018151445.1). NCBI lineage: Eukaryota > Metazoa > Arthropoda > Insecta > Diptera > Drosophilidae > Zaprionus > Zaprionus inermis. The sequence goes on along the minus strand of JAECXD010000674.1, from coordinate 1,956,148 downwards.
TTGGCAGTGCTCTATTGCTTTCTCACTCTCACACACGCGTATATAATGTGAACAAGTCCCAGAAAAGCGCAGACAGTGCTGCGCGAGACTATGTCAAACGTTTTGTTTATAACTTCTATGTCCGTACTACGATTTGTATGAAATTTAGAGAATAGGTTCATATAACATAAAGCTATATGTGTTCTAAACCAGATTGTATTTACTAACGTACTTCGCATAAAAAATGCATGGAAAGACTTAACTAATGATTTTTTGGTACGCTGGATGTGCCATCTTAAATTTGAAACCAGCTTGATAATTTTATGGTATACAGTAATCCACATGCCAAATTTGGTGTCTTTAGCTTTAGCAGTTCCAGAGATCTGCGCGTTCATACAAACATAATCGCAGAAAAACAGACAGTGTGGTCTACTGTGTCGCCTGCTGCCTCCTACTTATTCTGCTGCCTCTTATGCGCGTTTCCAGCGTGGATTTAAAAAGAACAAGCTGCGTTATGGCATCAATGCTGGCCAAGAGGGATTCGTTATCGTTAGCCGGCTTGGCCAGCATTGCGTCATTGTCTGCCAAATCCTTTCACCTGCACCAAGTGATATGCCACCGTATGCCATATGGCATAGCCTTGGCGCCTGGACGTGGACGCGGTTACCATCGGGCTGTCTTTTTTCCTGCTGTGGCAGCAGCTGACCGAAACCTGAAGCATGGCACAGCGTGGCGTGTGAACTGAGCCAATGCGAATTCCCATTTGCTTTTAGTCGCCAATGTTGCCTTTGATATTTGTCGCGCTGGTCGGGGGAATTGTGCATCCAAGTGGGGAAGGGGGGTGGGTAGCTGCAGCAGAGGAATGCAGTTTGAAGTGCGCTTGTTAGTGCAACTTTTTCTAGTCCGAAGTTCCTGCAACTTTTTTCTATAGAATGTGCTGCAATTGTGCAGACACACACACACACACACACACACACACGTACACGCAGACAGAGAGCTAGACAGATGCAAGATTTGCTCATAAATGATGTTAGAAAATCCAGTTACCAAATTGGGTGCACAATTGCCCGACTTGACTGGCTGCACGGGCAAATTAACGGTTCACTCGATTTGCATAGCAAATTATGCGATATTTTCACACAGAATGACGTAACCAGTCAGGCAGGAAGGGAGGCAGGCGGGCAGGCAACGAGACAGTGGGACAGTGTGACAGTGGCACAGTGGGATTGACAGTCAATGATTGCAGCAGCACCTGATTGGCTTGCCACGCACACACAGTCAACTCTGACCTTTTCCAACACCAACTACACTGCAGGCACGTTTTCGCGTTACAGTTGCCCACGTCAATATATACACACAGATCTTATATAGATAGACGATCTGGCACCTACCACTTTCATATTTCCTCGCTGGCCTCTCGCTCGCTGCTCGATCAAATTATTTTATTGGCAATCACGTCGCTCTCGAAGACCTTCGCTGGCTACACCCAGCAACACCCAAGAAATCCAGTCACAATGCCACCCGAAAAATCACTTTCAATTGATCTAATGAACCGGGACTGTAAGTAACTGTGACTGTAGCTGAAACTGTTAATTTTTCTTTGTTTTTTTGCTTCGTTTCTTCGAGCTTGCTTCGCGTTTAGCTGCTTAGCGCCAACATTTACTTCAGACCGACAGCAACTGAGCCGCCCAAGTTGTTGTATTTGGCTTTATATACCGCGGCAGGAAAACCATTTTCAAGCCGACGACGCTCGACCACGACCACGACCACGACTTCCACTTCGACTTCGACTTGGACTTGTACACCAACAAGCAACTTCACCAACGAGTCAGTCGGTGGCGCATGCGCTAAGGACAGGCACACATACCCACAGATACTCTACACACACCTCTGCATGCACTCTACACACACCCAGGCGCACTCGCACACTCGCAGCAATTACTAGACAAACTCGCGAAGCTTGGGCGACTCGCGATCTCGACTCTTGGGCGTGCTCTCCCTCTCTCTATCTCTCTCTCTCTCTCTTTATCTGTGTGTGCTTTTGGAAGCTTTTTCATATGGCACCGCAACCACACACAGTCAACAGGAATGTTCAAGAAGTGAGGTCTCTCGATACAGGTCTAATTCGATTTGATATTAACAATTGCAGTGGGCGGGCGGTAAAAGGTTTATTTAATTTTAAATTAAAGCTAAACGAATTGATTTGCGGTTTCGAAAGTACCGAGAGAATGTGCTGAAGTGTATCAAGTACACCTACGAAAATATATATATATATTTTTCATTTTAGAATGCCTGCAATATTCTTAAAGAATTTTATTTAATTTATATTCTGTTTCTAGCATTATAAACATTTATTATATTCTATACTCATATATTCCAAATATTTAATCAATTTTATTTCCTTTTACAGACACTAAAACAATATGATTTTAATTGAAATTAAAGCGCTTGTTAAATACAAGACTTCACATATATATTTTAAACTTATAAAGCAAACGCTTCTATTTACTTTTTAGAATTGTATATAAAACATGTATATATGTGAGTTATTAAATAATAATTTACGAACATATTGTAGTTATCACTTTTTCAGAATTAAAAACATAAACCTAATATCTATTCTATATATACATCATAAGATATATTCAATAAGTAATTATACCCCACATCTAATATCAATTTTTTTTCGTATTTAATTTTCACAAAATAAATATCAAATTACAAAATCTTTTCATATTATCACTCGAAAAATAAACAAATCGATTTCCCAGTCTGCTGCCATGAAATGAAATGAAATGAAAATTGGATAAATCCTTTGTACGAAATATCAATTTAAGCTCCGCCTTATCATCGCCAGTGAAGCAATTTCAGTTTGCTTCGAACTTAATAAATTGCCTTTGAACACACCCAAAGCCGTTTGGCAACTTCCCCCCTCTAAAAACTCACACGCCATTAAATTGACGAAGAGAAAAAAAATAACAACAGACTGAAGCGATACAATTAATCAAAAGTGCGAGGCCCATAAATGTGAAAAATTACGAAAATTGACAGGCGGCATGGCTAATGAATGAAGCAATGGGGCGCAAAGGGAGGCAGAAGGGAACCAACTGGAGGTAAAGCGAACTGTATCGCGGCGATACAAGCGCAAAGCGTTCTGCTCAGGGCCTGCAGGAGCGCGAAAGGAACTTCAATATGGTTTTTGGACAATTTTGAAGTGATAATAAAGAAATAATAAAATTTGTATTTGCCTTAACTATTATCGTAATACTGAAATTAAGCGCAGAGTAATTTAGCAGCAATTAAAAAGTGGTTTCAAACAATTACTCTATAAAACCGGTGCTATAAAAATAACCAGCAACAACAACACTTTTCGCACAACCCAAACCGGTTCATAAGTGTCATAATATATGGTAATAGTGTGCTATGCATGATGGAAGCAATACACACTTCGACAGGTTCAATTGAATAGTTTGTGAATAGGAGTCATCGGTCATCTGTCAACTGCGCTGGCAACCCTATGCTATGTGCCTGGGTAAATTGAGGCGATTGTTGCGATTGTTGCAATGCAAGGCAACGGTGCGTATGCGTAATGCAAACACTTCCGTTCGTTTGTCGACGTATGTGCTGCCTGTTAATGAACATGTATGCAGTGTATAGCTACCTCTCTCCCCCCACCCCCTGGGGCCACGGTGCAGGGGCATGTAATTTGCACTGTCAACGCACACACACAATCGAAATGGCCTTGCCCACTCGCAATGACTGTGCGACTCGTACGCAGACCACCGTTATTACCGTAACAAGATATCGTATATAGACAGACACGCACACACGCACACACACACACACACACACACGCAGCGAAGCAGACAAGGAAATCAGCCAGCGCTGCTGCCGCCCCAACCATGGGTCACCATGACGCAGTTAGTCGGCAGGTCGTCACATTCTCGCTCGGTGCGTATTGAGTTCGCTTTAAAGACTAGTTTCTGGACTGGTTTGCGAGTGCAACCCAACCCAATCCCAGCAGCTTGAGTCGCGCTGGGTTAGGCGAACGGGGCGGGATGGGCCGCTGCGTTTGTGCCTGAACTTGGTGCTTGCACTCAGCTCGCTGTACGCACGATCAAGGTCGCGAACCGCTAAATTCCTCACGATCTGCAGACCGTGCTGTCTGTGCGAATTCCTGACAGTCTAAACTCGTTTCGCGGCATTATTTATAGAGAATATAACATAGAAACTCAAAGCAAACCGAAATGGAAAGGCTGTAAACTAAATTATATGCAATTAAAGAGAAATATTTTTTAAATATTTTAATAATATTTTATATAATTTTAAAATCGATTGTGGAGGTCGAAATAAGTTCTAAAAAATGATTCAAATTAGTTTTGAACGACATTAAATTTTTTAGCAAAAATTTCAGAATCGGTAAAAAATTATACATGTAAAATAGACCCTCAACAGGACCTCTATCCTCACTTTCCCATCATCATAACTTTCTTAAAATACGAGCGATTTTCTTGCGGCATGACATTTTGTTCAAGTTTTAATGCCCTTAATGATCTTACATTTAAATATTTGGCATTTAGTGAGTTTGAAATTTTTCAAAATTTTGCAATTTTGGCAAGGGGTACCCTGGCAAAATTTTTAAAAATTTTGAAAATTTTAGTTACACAATATTTTGATGCAGCGTCAGTCTAGAGTTGAAACCGTACAGAAATTGTCCACTGCCACGACAATCTGATGATTTTTTACGAAGTTACGGCTTTCGGGAGATGCTATGGGAGTCTTAAGCCTGTGTAGCGCTCTGGCTCTTGCTCTGTATGAGGTATGGCTAAGCATCATCTAAGTGCTTCCTTGACAAAAGCTTTAAAGTCAGCTCGAGCTGCTACTTGCAAAGTTGATTTATTATTATTTTTCACAGAAGTCTATGTAAGACTTCTATTGCCATATTTATGCTTGCCTAAAAAGCAATCCCCTTCCGACAGCTGCTGCAATGCTGCAGTGCTGCAATGCCTTCTCATGCCTGTTTGCCTTGCACTTTATGCTTCAAGTGCCTGAGCAGCCGACACCCAAAGCAAAAGCCAAAGCCAAAGCAGGCAGCTGTTGCGGCTGCCGCGCGCTGCGAACAATGAGCAGAATCGAAATAGAAATACAAAACAGAAAATAACACACAAAGTACGGGCAAACTATGGCTAGAAATGTGCTGAAGGAAATTCTTGAGTCATGGCAACGCCCCAGCAGCCAGACAAGTTTCACTTTCATGGCAGCGGCCACAACGTTTGCTCGACTGAATTATATAAAAGCTGGCAAAAAAATAATTCCATTCCATATGTGTGCGAGTGTGTGCTGTGGTGTGTGTGTGTGTGTGCTAAAAAGGTGCAGCCAACTGACAGCATGGGGTTCTTTGTTCGAAAGAATATTTCAGCAAGCACAGTGGCCAAAGTTGTGTAAATGGCAGTCAAATATTACAATGCATAACAGTTGCTGCTAAGTGAGTGCACTTGAAACCCAAGTGAATAGTTTGCAATTGATCAAATACCCCGACACAATGTACCCATTGCAACAGCAGCAGCAGCACCATAAGCAGCTTGGAGTGCGGCTTGGTCATTTGCAGAGCCCCAGACTGGCCTAACCGACCGACTGGTTGCGGTGCATTTGAAAGTGGTTTTGGCCATTGCATAAGTGCACCAAATAGCAACAACAACAGCAACAACAACAACACGTAGCAGCAGCAACAACAACAGGCAGACCTGGTTTCTAGCAGTATCTAAATCAGTTTAAATTTTCTCTATATAATTCTTTGGCACAAAAAGCAGCGTCGCGCAGCGTGTTGACGTAATCATGGCCAATTGGATTGATCGAGCCCAATTGAAGCGTAAACCAAAGCTGCAGCGTAAGCAAACAAGGAAATGGTTTAGTTTAGATGATCTACGAGTGTTTTAGCCAGCCAAAAAATTGATTATTCTAGCTGCAGTTACTCCAATTATTTCCTGCATAACTTAAGTGTTTATTATGCAATTGCTTTTAAATTTGCAGAATTAGTTTGTATAATTATAATTGTTGTATTCGCATTTCTAAGAAAACAAAAGACAGGCAACATTTCATCTCTGCGATGCTTTATTCGGCACTTTAATCGCCCTCTAGGGGGCTGCAGTTAGTAAATTTCGATATAACTAGTATATTACACACATACATACACACACATAGCACATGGATACATATGTATATCGATTAATATTCGTGGGCTGTGGGGGGCTGGGGGCGGGGTTGACTGATTTATTTGGCAGTTACAAAAACACTTGACATTGTCCTCGGACATCAGTCGCTATCTCTCTGGGCAACACAACACTCCACTATAGGTTACTCCTCTCTCTCTCGCGCTCGCGCTCTCTCGCTCTCTCTACTTTCTGCCCGTGTAGTCGATGCTGTAGGAGCCCGTGTAGAGATTGAGATTACGCAACGCCGGATGATGCTGCTCCGGCAGACCGGCGTAGGGCTGCTGCTGCTGCTGCTGATGGCCGTAGTAGGGCTGCGGCGCAGGTGCCTGATAGTAGCGTGGCTGCGGTGCCGGCGCCGGCTGATTGTAGTACTGCGGCGTGGGATTGTAGTAGGATCGAGCTGGCGCCGGTGCCGGAACCGGAGCAGGTGCATACTGTGGTTGCTGCTGCTGCTGCTGCTGGTATCCACCACGTCCGAAATCACTCAGACTGAACTTGCTGGCCGCAATGGGACGATTGTACTTCTGATCCTTGTAGTAGACAGCGGGATCTTCGCGATACTGGCCGTCGTCCAGCTCGTTGGGGCCCAATGGATACGGATTGTTGTTAGTCAGGGTCGGAGGCGGTACATTGATGTGACTGCCAGCTGGTTCGAAGCCACGCTTGCTTGCACCGTACTCAATCTCCCGCACCTTGCCCTGATCGTCGACATAACCGTATTTCCCGTATACCTCCCCGTTCGGGTACTTTGTTTCGATTTTGAAACTCTTGTCCGCTGCCTCGTAGCCATAGGTATATGAGCCGTCATCGTTGTGCTTGTCGATCTGCTTCAATATGGGCACGGGTGTTGTGTAATCCTGATGTTGCGCATACGCAGTGTGCGCCAGCAGCAGCAAGAAACAAATGCTCAAGTATGAAAGCTGTGCGGAAGAGACAGACAATAAATATTGATGAGTTACACAGCAGGCAGGTATATCAATAGTTAAGCAATGTTTTCAGTATTATAAAGTATATAAACTGAACTAAACTGACGTTTTATTCTCTCACTGTTATTTACATACTGCAAGTAATAAAATACTTGTGTCTGTCAGCTTCTGTCCGTAGGCTGCTATCCTGCAGCTTCTGTCTGTGTCCTGCTGTCTGCTATCGATTAACTTCTAAGTTAGTGCGACGCAATATCGATGTGTCACAACTGTCACTGACAAAAGCTAACAGAGTTGCCTTTGCCTCTCTCTTCGCCGCACTCGCATGTATATTCACCGCAATTAAGTTCGATTTAACCTATATCAATTAAATAAATGACCAATCACTTTCCAGCCATACTCGATTGGCAATCTACAGTATTTCCCAACGCATTGTAATTGTCTGAATTGTTAAACATAAGTACGATTCGAATTACTACTGGCGGCTTACTCAACGACATTCCACAGGCAGTGATACTCAAGGACGTTGCAAACAAATACTCAAAATAGCTGCAATTAAGCCCCCAATCCCTTGCCCGCCGCACCGACACTGCCAGCCATTTAATCATATACATAAATCTCCAGACACTTCGGGCACAATTTGTTGACTCGCTGGGGGCGCAGGGTAAACCAGTTTTCAGCTGCATTCTAGCAACTAGACTGGGCCAGTTCTGTGATTCTAAGCCAACTTCAATTTCAAGGGTTTCCCAAGGGTTCTCACCAATTTCAGCATTTTGCCAAACTTATTGTCGTTACGTTTTCACCAATCTCAAGTTACAAGCACTCAATGCAGGTAGATGTAGACACACGAAAAGTAGACACAAATCGATGGATTATTAATCGCATATGCGACTCAAGCACTTTCTGCACTTTGCACACGAGACTCTGCGCAACGAAACGACAACTCAAAAGAAAATCAGGGCGTGCAACGCTTTTATACTACCACGAACGGCGTTTCGAAAAATCACTGAGTTTCAGTTCAGTTCAGTTGAGTTGAGACCGTAAGCCGAAGGCGGCCGAGAGTAAATTACCCCGCCTTCGAGCCGGGCAGGTGCGGCAGGGGCGAGCGACCACTTGGCTCTTGGCTCATGGGTCTCTGACAACGATCAGCTGCGATATACGAAGCTGAAGTTGCCCGAACAGAATCGAGTGCATATGTAGTACAACGTACACTGTACACTGGAATGCCGCATAGAAATCGAAAGCTATTGAGTACTCCAGCTCCGTCCCGCCCCGCTCCGCCCCGACACGCCCCTGCGTCTGCAGCAGTAGAATTCCACAAGCGAATCAGGTTATTAAAGTCTAAACCGATTCTTAGCTGACAATTTATGCTGGCAACTCGCACTTACGCATATGGAATGAGCTCGAGATTCCATATCGAGAGCGAACCGAAGGCTCCCGCCTGGCCGGGAGTGGGATATACATGCGATTAGATGCGGAAGTTTTGCTAGAAGTTGAGTTCATTTCAATTATGTAAATGCTTCGAAATGCCTGAAACTGGCGTAGTCCGGCAAAATGCCATCACAATATGCTTCCATGTTGTCAGCAACAGCAACAACAACCTTTGTCCAGCTTTCGGCCAACCATTTCACTGGGCTCTTTGGCTCTAAACTCTTTGAATGCAGGCGAAAAACTTTTAGTCCACTGACCCAGTCAATGGCTGGGCAAAAGCCATAAAAACTGGTTGCCAGCAGAGCTCCAAAACGATGCAAACAAAGTCCATGCATGTGTTTGAGTACCCTGGCAAAAACAACGTGTAGACGGCGAGTATATCGATATTCTGCAACTAAGAGTACGAAAAAGATAAAAATAAATAAAAGGCAAAAATATGTTTACTTTAATATTCCAAATTTGTATGTAAATTAATTAATGGTGAATTTCTTTTCTGTCATCTAATATTATTATTAAAGGATTAAGGATTTCATATTTTTATGTCTACAAATTTAAAGTCCGTTTTCTAATAATAATAAAAATAAGTGTCAAAAAACTAAACTTATACTTACATTTTATTATTTAGCATCACAATTAATTTTTATACGAAATGTGATTAATTCCCTAATAATTTTTTAGGAATATACCTTCTGTTTAATCGAAAAGCTCAACTACAGGGTATGGCACATTGGCACCCATACATTTCTTGCACACTATACTTAAATTTGCATGAAGCAAAGATTTTGAATTTTTATATTCACTTTATTCATGCAGGAAAAAACCTAATTTGAGCTAGTCCGGACTGACATGAAATGATTGTAGGTATGTACATATATTCCAACAACTTTGTGGGGAATACAAATATATATTTAATGTTAAGACAAATCGGCAAACAAATACTTTGCTGGCACAAAATTAAATATTTTGGCAAATCGATCGAGCAGCACCATATCGAATGTTTGTGTCAGTACCGGACGCAATACATCGAACAAAACCCGCCAGTTATCGTTGAACAGATCATTTGCACTGCGCTCGAGTTCCCGATTGCCAGCAAAGAGATTCGATAGGTTCAATCGAATCCTATCGATGCGTACAATTTCTGTCTTGATGGCGGTGACATTCATGAAAGTCAAACCATCGGTTCCTTGCCTTGGTTGCATTTTAAGTGCCACATAGAACTCCAGATTATCTAAAATGGAAATAGAAAAGAAATAAAAAAATGAGAGTTGCACTTATGCCACTTATCGGAAAACTTACTCAAGTTAGACGTAAATACGCCCATGCTATTCAAATTGAGAAGCAGAATGTGTCCCTTCAGCTTATAGTTGCATGTGATGTTCAGCTTCGAGGCTCGCACATGATATCCCAGGGAATATTGACCAGATTTGTACAGGGTACTGAAAAGTATCAAACATTTTAGCAAGGTTTCCACAAGTTGGCAAAGCAGGTCATATCTTATATGAACTACTGTGGTTTTTTCTTCATCTAAACAATTTAAATTTTCAGAGTTTTACTAAACAATATATATCATAACTAGATTTCCCTACATTACAAGTATACCAAAGTTTTAGTAGTGCCAAAGACTTTTAAAAGAAACCTGACGAGTTGTCTGCATTACACATATGTCACATGTTGAAACCATGTCGATCGTATTTGAAAGCAACTTACGTGGTGTTTAACAACTCGATCTGGCTAAGACCATAGGTGCTCATGTTGCGTAATCCCACCTGCACGTCCAGATTGGGCGGCACACGCTGCGCAATGCGCAGTTTGCCTACGCGAAACGGATCCAAAGACCCCAAGCCCTTCAAGCCTGGTATACCTTTAGATAAAAGGGAAAATACATGAATGTAGTGGGTAATATGAGTTTTAAAAACAACCTACCATTACGCCAGTGTTGAAAAAGGTTCGTCAACATTGAACCTAAGCAAGTATCGCTCGGAGCGCTCTTTAACGAACATGGCTTGAGAAAGGCAGCTAAAGGGCAAGAGAATTGATCGTAGACCTTGTGAAGAACTGTCGGTCAGTTACCTACGCGGCTCCTGCAGATATTGTTGCGACTGCACCACGGCAAACCACAAGGCTGCTGGAATAATGAGAAACCGCAGAGAATCACCGAATATCATCGTCGACATCGACCGCTTCACTTGGCTGCTTGCCATGGACTGGTCATCAGAGAGTTGATCGTGCACCGATGGAGCTTTGATAGAGCCCCAAGACATTGAGCATAAAAATCGACGACAATGCTGCAACTGGAGCGTAGGTTAATGACTCGATCACAGCAAACCTTGAACTGCTATGGCACAGTGATCGCAGACGAAACAAATGTACGACATATATGTAGTATGTCTGTACCTGCACTGAAGAAATTTTATATATGAGATAACGTCATCAAGAAACTGAGATCTTCTGCATAGTGAAAATAAAATTAAATTCGATATATTGCAACGATATTTTAGTTAAATCATTCGACAACTGTACGATCTTGTAAAACCCGTTTTCGCAAAACTTAACGTAAAAACTCAGCTGAATTTGAAAAACTCTTGGTCTTATATTTATATACATCACAATTCCTTTTAATACGAAATTTAATCTATTGAGCAGTATAACTTCAGCTTAATCGAAAAGCTCAACTACAGGGTATGGTTCAGTAGTGCCTTTACATTTCTGCCAAGCTATACTTGGATTTGCATGATGACTTTGAATTTCTATATTCTTTTTATTTATGCAGAAAAAAACCTAACTTGCGCTTGTCTGGACTTGTGTTAATATGTACATATATTCTTAAAACAAAAATATATTTATTGCTAAGAAAATTCAACAAACAAATACTTTGCTGGCTCAAAATTCAATATTTCGAACAAAACTCGCCAGTTATCTTTAAAGAGATCATTTGCACTCCGCTCACGTTCCCGATTACCAACGAAAAGATTCGATAGGTTCACTCGAATCCTATCGATATGTACAATTTCTGTCTCGATGTCGGTGACATTCATGAAAGTTAAACCATCGATTCCTTGCTTTGGGTGCATTTTAAGTGTTACATTGAACTCCAGATTATCTTAAAGAGTAATAGAATAAAAAATAAAATAAATTAATAAAAGTTTAGCTTATGTTATCGATAAACGGACCCAAGGTCGATCGAAAAAAAACCCATGCTATTCAGATTGAGACGTAGAATGCGTCCCTTCAGCCTATAGTTGCATGTGATGTTTAGCTTAGACGCTCGCATATTGTCCAGATTTGTGCAGGGTACTGAAAAGTACCAAGAACTTTAGCAAGGTTTCGATAATTGTCAAAAAAGGTAATATATTTGATATGAACAACATCTTGGTGTAGTACCATAAACATTTAGACAAGAAGGCACAACTTACGTGGTGTTCGATGTGTCTAAGACCAAAAGTAATCATGTTGCGTAATCCCACCTGCACGTCCAGATTGGGTGGCACACGCTGCGCAATGCTAAGTTTGCCTACGCGAAACGGATCCAAAGCCCTTCAAGCCTGGTAAACCTTTAATTTCCAGGGAAAAGAAGAGATGATTGTAGTTGGTAATATCAGTTTTCAAATCAAATCAAATGCGCCTGTGTTGAAAAAGGTTCGTTACCATTCTACCCAAGCAAGTATCGCCCGTAGCGCTTCTTAAAGAACATGGCTTGAGAAATACAGCTAAGGGCTGTCGCTTAGATACATACGCGGATGCTGCAGATATCGTTCCAACTGCACCTCGACAAGCCACAAGGCAGTTGAAATAATGAGAAGCCTTAGGGAATCACCAAATATCGTCGGCGACATCGGGCGCTTTACTAGGCTGCTCGCCATAGACTGTTCTTATGTAGTACGCCTGTAGCTGCACTTAAGAAATTATATATCTGAGATGATGTCATCAAAGACTCTGATCTACTGCGTAAAGACAAAAAACGCTCCAGATTCGTTATATTGAGATGAAATTTTAGTCAAATTGTTTGCCGACAATTGTACGATCTAAAGATCTAAAACCAGTTTTCTAGAAACTAAAAGTAATAAATCCCAGCTGAATTTGAAAACTCTTGAGTTCAAGGTCGTTAAGTAGCGCTGCGCGAAGTTAAAAATATATGCCATGATGTCAAGGTCAATGGGAGTACCCATAGCACTCAGGCGAGAGCTGGAGGTGCCGATAAGTCGTAAAAACGCAATCACCCTGTATTTTTAATAATGATTAGTCTAAAACCGACTTGTTTAAACTTGTTCACACAAACCAAATGAAAAAAAAACAAAACAAATTAAAATATATGTAGATATACTGCGTTTGTAGATTTCTTGATTTCTGCATTTAATTTTGGGGAATATAATACAATTCATCCAGAGCAAAATGCCAGATCAGAAAGTGCTTTCAACGGTCTTAGACCATAACTTTCACTGCTCGAAATGTTTATTCAAATAGTGCTACTCTGCGTGCTGGCAACTTTCACAGAAGCCGCCAAGTATCTGGCCGAGAAACGTAAGCAAAATTGCATAATATCATAAAATTTGAATTTAAAAAAAAATTAACCCGGCATCAGCTGACTTCCTAACCCCCTGCATCGTTGAGGATTCCGCTTTCAGTCAGTGTTTGTCGAAGAACCTGCAGAACATATTTGTCAAATGGAAGGATGGTCTGCCCGGCACAAACACCGTGGGACCCTTCGACCCGCTGCTCATCAAGCGAGTCAAGTTCACACAGGATGCCAACAGCGCCATTAAATTAAACGCGGATATGCAAAATGTTCATGTCAGCGGAGCGAGTCGATTGACCGTTAAGGAGGCCAGGTAAGCTGCCGAAATAACTTTTTCAAAATTTCTTATTTATTATATATATTTCTCGAGCAGCTATAATCCGCAGCGTTATGTGGCTAAGGCCTTGTTCGCCGTGCCAAAACTGAGCTTCGATTTCGACTACAAAGTTAAGGGTCATGTTCTCGCCCTGAATCTCAATGGCCAAGGCAAGGGCCAGTTCGAAGCTGGTAAGAATTTGGTAATATTCTAGCCAACCCTTTAGATGTTAATAATAATGTATTTTTATAGAGAATCTTTTGATTGTGATTGAAATCGCCGTCAAGCCAAACCACACGTCAGATGCAACGTTTGCCGATGTTCAGAAGGTTAAAGTTTCTTTCCGCGAAATCGGAATTTTCAAAATAAAACTGAACAATCTTTTCGGAGGCAACGCAGAGCTGGAGAGTACAGCTCATACGCTCTTCAACGAAAACTGGCGGCAATTCTACGAAATACTACGTCCAGCCGCAGAACAGTCCATCGAAGCGATAATGCTCGATCGTGTCAAGAAGACTTTCGATTATGTGCCGGCAACCTATTTAATCCAAGACTTCCATTGAGCAATCAATGTTTACTGAAAACAAACAAATATGAATACATAATTTTTACATATTAAAACCTGTACCGTTTTTCTGCCCTTCCGAACGTTTTTGATATGAATGAACTGGAACTTAGCATACAAAATTTATACTTTGGAAAAATTTGCAAAAAACGAATTTTTTATACTCTGCTCAAACTAGTTTACCTAACGTTAGACCATGCTAATTTTACGATTTCTCCATGTGGTACGGGGCTTATAAATGAATCCCTGCAGATCGAACTAACAGATACCATTGTGCTTTCAACGGGTTACGATCATATTAGAAATGTTAGTTAAAGTTCTTCAACTCTGCCTGTTGGTAGCTGCCACCGAAGCCGCCAAATATCTTAGGGAGAAACGTAAGCGAAATTGAAAAATGTCGTGCAGAATCCTTATAACGTTTTTCTCGGCATCAGCTGACTTCCTGAGGCCTTGTGCCCTGGATAATTCCACCTTCAGTAGGTGCTTTGCGAGGAACATGGAGAATGCCTTTGTTGAGTGGAAGGATGGATTGCCTGGTACCAATATCCTTGGATCCCTCGACCCAATTTATTTGAAGCGCTTGACGATCAAGCAGGCCAACCCCAACAGCATTATGCAATTTGTGTCCAATATGAGGAATGTTTATATCACTGGTGCCAGTGACATGTCCGTCAAGCGCGCCAAGTATTATCCAAAGCGTAATGTCATCAAGGCCCTGATCTACGTCCCGAAATTAAACTACGAAGTCGACTACAAAGTTAATGGACATTTTTACGGAATGAGTTTTGATAGTCAAGGCGATGGCCAATTTGAAGCTGGTAAGAATTCTAAGTCTTTGGGACAAGCTGTAGTAAAAAAAAAATCATTTTTAGAAAACGTTGCGATGCTGTATGAATTTACTCTCAAGGAGCGTATCACGCCAGAAGCCACGTTTGCTGATGTCCAAGATCTTAAAGTTTCCCTGCTCAAAACCGGGAATTTCAAAATACATCTAAATAATCTGTTTGATGGCGATGAAAAATTGGAAAATACAGCCAACATGCTTTTCAATCAAAACTGGAGGTCTGCCTATGAAATAGTACGTCCTGCTATTGAAAAAGCCATCGAGATTATTATGCACGAACGCTCCAAGAAAGCATTTAATTATATACCGGCCAAGTATATTTTCCGGAACTTTCATTGATTAAATGGGCAAGAAGCCAACCCTATTAAATTATATATAATAGTAATATCGATATTCATAGGAAGCTTCATTTTAAACTGTTAAGAGACTTTCCGTAAAAACACCATTTTATTTATTAAAATATTTGAATAAAAAATAAAAACTTAACTTAAAACCACTGGGTTCCAACCTTGCGACAGATCTCTACCAGAAGGCGGCCCGATTACTCAACTTGAATGCGAGTAAAACAAACTGACATAAACAATATATGTTAAATTGAGAGCTCAAAGCTCAAGATGAGAACGTATTGCCCATTGATGTAATTGTAATTGAGTAGCCGAGTGGCAAATACTTGAAATCATTCGCTATTCAGACACTCAACTGGCATCACCATGAACGGCACGGACCGCAGTGCCCGCCTTCTGCTAGACTGTTGTCTCGGCTTGTTGGCAGTTCTCAGCTGGAACGGGGTCGCCTTTAAAGTGGAGGCTGCAGCATTCTACACGGAGAAGCGTAAGTAGAGCTTGGATTAGCTGCTTTGTTACTAAAGTATCTGTCACCTACAGCTTCGTGGTTGCCCTCGTGCCGCATCTATGAGCCCGGATTCACGAAATGCTCCACAAACAGTATACAGAAATTGATTGACCAACTAAATATTGGCATACCTGATATTGAGAGTTCGGTTGGAAAATTTGATCCATTGAAAGTGCGTGACATATTCTTCAAGCAGGACAATAATGAGGTGGCTACCATAAGAGCCAATCTAACAGAAGTTGTGATAAAGGGATTTAACGAGATGAAGATAAAGGAAAGCCGGTGCGTAGATGAACGATCCACAAATCGAATTATATAATATATCTTTAAGTATAGTGTCAGCAAAAAGGACTTCAGCTGGCAAACAAAAATCCTTATACCCAAAACGCGATTGAATGCGAAGTACAAAATGGCAGGACGTATTCTTCTGATTCCTCTGAGCGGTACGGGAAATATGTTCATCGAAATCGGTGAGTATCTTTGTTAGCATACAAGTGAGCTTGTCTATGAACAGATTCCATCTTATAGAAAATCTCGATATATTGATGCTTACCAAGACGATGCTGTACGAGAAGGGAGGATTCACATTCGACAATGTAACGCATGTACAAGTGAAACTGAATATGACACGCGTTCACTCACATTTGGATAATCTGTTCAATGGACGAAGCCCGGAGGTGGAGCGCAGTACCAATCAGTTCTTTAACGACAACTGGCGTGACTTCTATGAAGCTCTGAAACCTCTCATCGTCGACACCGTTCAAAACATACTACACGATATTTTGGGACAAGTATTTCACCTGATACCTGCCAATTTCTTTGTCGAGGATATTCCCACTCCAAAGCAACTTTATGGTAAAAGTGTATAATGATCTCTGTAAACAACAATGAATGGAATGTAAATATGAATAAAATATAATCTCTATAAAATATACCCTACGATTTTCAACTTAACACAAAACTGGATTTACAATAAAAATAAACGTCAATCTAATCCAGCTTAGACCGCACCTGCAGGGTCTCCATCAAGTTAATAGTGAATATGCATATATCAGATAAATAAAATTTTACTTTTATCTCGTAAACGAGTCGATATTAAGTCACAAATCAAATGCATAGATGTTGTTTACCTATGGACTATATATACAGTTTTTCTAATAGGCATCACTACAATCCGGAACTTAACTGTTCTCACTTATTTTATACACATTGTTTCAGGTGTATTTTCCGTTGTGTATAGATTACTCATTTGATCTATAACCTTAATTGAGCGTGTAAGCAAGTGACAAATGTATTCTATGAGAAAGATCAAGTAGAATTCTGAATACTCTTCAAATAAATATGAAATTCTCATCATACATCAAAATCAGCACATAGAAAAAATACTTGTTTAAGAAACTATACTTTCTGATACACAAAATATGCATTTTACTACATTGCACAATGAGTTATGTAATTAAAATGCTCTTCGAGAGGGCATAAAAAGTGATAATATATAAAATTAATTCTACTTACTGGATACAACTTGGCTCGAACCTTGCAACCGACCTGAGAGAAGTAGACTTCTAGGGGTCGGACCTCTATTATACTTAAAAGCGTTTGATATACATATTTTAGTTCTATTGTAAGCTCAAAGCTCGTCGAGACGAGTACGTATTCCCCATTGATGTAAATATAGCTCAGTAACTTCTAGTTGAGAGAAACACACTGAGAATCATTCGCTTTTCAGACACTCACCTTGCATCATCATGAGCAGCACGGCCCGCAGTACACGCCTTCTGCTTGACTTTTGCCTCGGCTTGTTGGCAGTTCTCAGCTGGAACGGTGTCGCCTTCAATGTCGGGGCTGTAACATTCTACACGGAGAAGCGTAAGTTGAGGTAATACAAGCCGATACGTGATGGACTTCTAAGTATCTGACTTTTACAGCTTCGTGGTTGCCTACGTGCCGCATCTATGAGCCCGGATTCACGAAATGCTCCACAAACAGTATACAGAAACTAATTGATCAACTAAATATTGGCATACCAGATATTGAGAGTACGGTTGGAAAATTTGATCCATTGAAAGTGCGTGATATATTCTTCAAGCAGGACAATAATGAGGTGGCTACCATAAGAGCCAATCTAACAGAAGTTGTGATAAAGGGATTTAACGAGATGAAGATAAAGGAAAGCCGGTACGTAGTTGAACCATCCACAAATCGAATTATATAATATATCTTTAAATATAGTGTCAGCAAAAAGGACTTCAGCTGGCAAACAAAAATCCTTATACCCAAAATGCGATTGAATGCGAAGTACAAAATGGCAGGGCGCATTCTTCTGATTCCTCTGAGCGGTACGGGAAATATGTTCATTGAAATCGGTAAGTATTTATGTAAAACTGTCCTCTGTAACTAAATACTTTCTTTTAGAGAACCTCGATATTTTGATGTTTACCAAAACGATACTGTACGAGAAAGGTGGATTTACCTTCTACAATGTAACAAACGTACAAGTGAAACTGAATATGACACGCGTTCGCACACATTTGGATAATCTGTTCAATGGACGAAGCCCGGAGGTGGAGCGCAGTACCAATCAGTTCTTTAACGACAATTGGCGTGACTTCTACGAGGCTCTGAAACCTCTCATCGTCGACACCGTTCAAAACATACTACACGATATTTTGGGACAAGTATTTCACCTGATACCTGCCAATTTCTTTGTCGAGGATATACCCACTCCAGAACAGCTGTATGGTAAAAAGGTTAAGTGAATAATCATCTTAGGAACTATTCAGTAAAATATTCCTTTCTTTATATCGATTAAAGCTTTTTATTGTTTTAATATTAATAATAAATGATCAACAAGAAATAAAAGCTACTTTATACAATTACGAAATTCTTATAGGAGCATCAATTACGAGAAACTTTTCAGAGTCGCTAGAACTGGATTTTAAAAAAATATAGCAGTTGAAGCCGGGTCTACAGAGTCTCTATTAAGTTAACACGTCTCACTGTATACAGATAACTCGTAAACAAGCTGCATTAATATATGTATAAGTTTAAAGTATGTATAATTAAAATATTATATAGAACTGAGTAAGTGGAATGAGGGTAACCACAATTTCAAGTTGTTATTCAGTTTCAAGTGCATCAGATTGGCTTTTTATTTCAAGATTGATCGCGTATAATATCAGCGTTTCTTGTCGAAAAGTAAGCTCCATATTTTGCTTCTGTAAGGGAAAAGATATCAGAGCTGGTAATGTACCTAAAACTCAACTCCATTCACACTTACCTCGTTGGCCCACTCTATAGTGTCGCTTCTGGAACATGTACATAACGACGAATATTATCACCAGCAGCAGCAAAACAATTCCAATCAGGGCGTAGAATAGCGTACTCTTCATAAGTGTTCTGCCCCTACGAGTTTGACCAGCTATTTCAGTGTCACCAGAACTGGAACAGTTGTTGCCCTCCTCCGCTGGCATGCCGTCATAGCAGACGCACACATTGGGCTGTGCGCAATATCCGTAGCTGCACTCCCTCTCGCAGACAGGCAGACAAAGCAATATCGTACTGTTTACAATATCTACGGCCAAACGATAGCTTGGTTCACAGGTGCATTCGCCCCCAACGCAGCTTCCATTCAAACATCTCTGGTCACAGATATCGGCCACACATGTGTTCCCTTTGTCAATGTACCCATTGTTGCACATGCATTTCTTGGGGGCCCCACAGAAACCGTTCTCACATCCTTTTTCACAGACCGGGGCACAACTGTTCTCGTTTAATTTGGTGTACCCTTCATTACAGGTACATTCATTGGGTGCACTGCAAAAACCGTCCTCACAGCCCTGTTCACAGACCGGGGCACAACTGTTCTCGTTTAATTTGGTGTACCCTTCATTACAGGTACATTCATTGGGCGCACCACATAAACCGTTCTCACATCCTTTTTCACAGATTGGTGCACAACTGTTCTCGTTTATTCTGGTGTACCCATAATTACAGGTACATTCATTCGGCGCACTACATAAACCGTTCTCACAGCCCCCTTCACAGACCGGAGCACAACTGTTCTCGTTTATTTTGGTGTACCCATCATTACAGGTACACTGATTGGGGGCACTGCAAAAACCGTTCTCACAGCCCCCTTCACAGACCGGGGCACAACTGTTCTCGTTTAATTTGGTGTACCCTTCATTACAGGTACATTCATTGGGCGCACTACATAAACCGTTCTCACATCCTTTTTCACAGATTGGTGCACAACTGTTCTCGTTTATTCTGGTGTACCCATAATTACAGGTACATTCATTCGGCGCACTACATAAACCGTTCTCACAGCCCCCTTCACAGACCGGGGCACAACTGTTCTCGTTTAATTTGGTGTACCCTTCATTACAGGTACATTCATTGGGCGCACTACATAAACCGTTCTCACATCCTTTTTCACAGATTGGTGCACAACTGTTCTCGTTTATTTTGGTGTACCCATCATTACAGGTACACTGATTGGGGGCACTGCAAAAACCGTTCTCACAGCCCCCTTCACAGACCGGGGCACAACTGTTCTCGTTTAATTTGGTGTACCCTTCATTACAGGTACATTCATTGGGCGCACTACATAAACCGTTCTCACATCCTTTTTCACAGATTGGTGCACAACTGTTCTCGTTTATTCTGGTGTACCCATAATTACAGGTACATTCATTCGGCGCACTACAGAAACCGTTCTCACATCCTTTTCCACAGACCGGGGCACAACTGTTCTCGTTTAATTTGGTGTACCCTTCATTACAGGTACACTCATTGGGGGCATTGCAAAAACCGTTCTCACAGCCCCCTTCACAGACCGGACCACAACTGTTCTCGTTTATTTTGGTGTACCCATAATTACAAGTACATTCATTCGGCGCACTACAGAAACCGTTCTCACATCCTTTTCCACAGACCGGGGCACAACTGTTCTCGTTTAATTTGGTGTACCCTTCATTACAGGTACATTCATTCGGCGCACTACAGAAACCGTTCTCACATCCTTTTTCACAGACCGGAGCACAACTGTTCTCGTTTATTTTGGTGTACCCATAATTACAAGTACATTCATTCGGCGCGCTACATAAACCGTTCTCACAGCCTTTTTCACATACCGGGGCACAACTGTTCTCGCTTATTTTGGTGTACCCATTATTACAGGTACACTGATTGGGGGCATTGCAAAAACCGTTCTCACAGCCCCCTTCACAGACCGGAGCACAACTGTTCTCGTTTATTTTTGTGTATCCATCATTACAGGTACATTTATTGGGCGCACTACATAAACCGTTCTCACATTCTTTTTCACAGACCGGAGCACAGCTATTCGAGCTAATTTTGGTGTACCCTTCATTACAGGTACACTGATTGGGGGCATTGCATAAACCGTTCTCACAGCCCCCTTCACAGACCGGAGCACAACTGTTCTCGTTTATTTTTGTGTATCCATCATTACAGGTACATTTATTGGGCGCGCTACATAAACCGTTCTCACAGCCTTTTTCACATACTGGGGCACAACTGTTCTCGCTTATTTTGGTGTACCCATTATTACAGGTACACTGATTGGGGGCATTGCAAAAACCGTTCTCACAGCCCCCTTCACAGACCGGAGCACAACTTTTCTCGTTTATTTTGCTGTACCCGGCATTACAGGTACACATTTCGGGAGCACTGCAGTAACCATTCTCACAGCCATATTCACAGTACGGGCCGCAACTGTTCTCATCTATTTTTGCGAAGCCATCGTTACACTTGCACTTATTTGGGGAACTGCAGAAACCGTTCTCACAAGCCTTTGCACAAATTGGAGCGCAACTGTACTTACTAGTTTGGTTGTACCCACTATTACAGGTACATTCATTGGGTGCACTGCAGTAACCGTTCACACATTTTTCATCGCAGCGCGGGCTGCAGAGAATGTCACTTATCTTTTTGTACCCATCGAGGCAGGTACATACTCCGGGCTGAGTGCACTCGCCAAACGTACAACCATATTTACAATATGGGGTACAACTGTGCTCGTCTTTTTCGATGTAGCCTTCGTTGCAAGTGCATGTGTTGGGCGCGCTGCAGACACCGTTCTTGCAATCAGTAGGACAAATGGGATCACAACTGTGCTCATTGACCTTCTTGTACCCATTATTGCAGGCGCATTTCCCAGGAGAAATGCAAAATCCGTTGCGGCATCCGCCCTGGCAATCAGGTGAACAAGTCGAGGCGTTTGTTTTTAGGTATCCCTTGTGGCATTTGCATTTATCTGGGGCCACACAATCGCCGTTTGTACAGCCGTCTTTACATGTGGGCACGCATTTATTATCGGGGCCTTTTTGGTATCGCGCATGACAAGCGCACTGGTTAGGCGCAGCACAGAAGCCGTTATCGCAGCCGCCAGTGCATACCGGAAGACACAAGTTTTGTGTTACATTTAGGGCGTACCCAGTTTGGCAATTGGGTTGACATAAAAGCCTATTGGTCGAGCTCAACGTGAAGCCCTTGTTGCAGCTGCAAACTCCTGGTAACTTGCAGTATCCATTGGGACAACCGCCAGTACAGATGGGTACGCAGTCGCCCGTCAACTTATTCAGCTCATATGAATGGGGGCAGCTGCACTTTCCCGGAGACGCACAATGACCATTCCGGCAATTGCCCTTGCACTTGGGTGCACAACTAGACGTTATACAAGGGCTCATTAGAATCTAAACACTCATAGACACTGCAACATAACATACTGGTTGGTCAGAATCCGATTGAGATTTTCGTAGCCTGCAAAGCACTTGCAATATTTGCGGTTGTAACAGAGTCCATTGTTGCAAGGCTTATAGCACTCCCGCACGCATGCTCCATTTACTTTCCTGTATCCTCTGCAGCATCGAAGGATTTTCTTTACCTGAAAAGGAAGGTGTATCGTTTGTATATGAAATCTAATTGTTTATACTTAACCTACCGTATAGCTTCGAATATCAGGACTCTCACAAAATGATAGCACTACATTGGGCAGTATAAGAAATATGAATATATTGCGAGTCAGCATTTTCCGCAAAATCTGTTGTTGCTCCGACCCATTAAACACTGAAACTGAGGATTGCCAGCAAAACTCGAGTGCGAGTTTAAGTCGAGTCTGATATCTCACTCTCTCTCTCTTTTCCACCCTTTGACTCTCTTAGTATGAATACGTTTTTATGCGATTAAACATATATATGAGTTAATCTTTTTGCTCTCTCTCTCTCTGAAGAGTATTGCAAATCCAGTGAGAACTTTTAATTCATAAACAAAGGAATTACTTAAAGATTTTAAGCTGAATATCACAGTTGGGCACGCTGTGTTAGTCAGTTTTAGTAAGCAATTTCAAATATTCCAATGACATACATACGCATTTATATATGTTATATATTCTTTGATAACAGAACAAGAACAACTAAAGTATATATTATATGTTTAGATAAAAAAAAAGAACCACTTTATTATACGTACTAAGTAAAAAACAATGATAGAAATAAATTAGTTGAGCTTGCCATTGCTTAGTTGGCGACAATGGAGGAAGCATGAATAATTTGTATATTGCAAAACAACTACGTAATATATATTTACTTGATAAGGCTACTAAACCTTAGTTATTTAATAATATTACATAAGCCTGTTGATTAAAGCAAGACTTATGCTACTTTTCCACATTTTACACTTGATACTTGCTTGTTCTAATAGCTTCTATGTTGAATTAAAATGTCCTATATCTAAGTTATATATTAGCTGAGTTCTTAACGTTCAAACAAACAGAGGCAGATACAGGTCAATCTTTGCCTTGTTGGCACAAGGTTAGACCAACAGCAATTGTCAAGGAGTATAAATAGAATTTTGTAACTTTATTTATTTACCTCGCCGATCTGAAAACGTATTTATATCACATTTTCACATATTTAGCTCCGCTGCTGGACTGTCATATCAGCCGTAAATAGGCCATATAAAACACTGAATTTCGCCGATACTACGGCATAGCTCTCATTAGTCGCGACTAACTCGATTAGGCGGGTGACAGTGACTTTAGCTGTGACGGCAGCAGCGACAACTTTTTATGATGCATTCCACACAACGGGCACTCGTAATTGGCTTAACCAGACTCTGTATAGCCCGAGGTCTGGGGTGCATCGAGGGCCTCGCTCGCATGATACACGGAAAAGCGTTAGTGCGTCGGAAAAGCGTTGTCTGTTTAATTTAATTAATGTGAACTGGTTAATTAAGGATGCGTGATTTTTGTTGTATTTTCAACATAAAAAATTAAACTTTTTTTTTAACTTGTATGTGCATAATTAATTTGAAGCTAGTAAATGCATGGTTTAAAGTCTATTTTTGGTTCTATATACATATATCTGAATAGAACGATTTGTTTGCACCATGATCTCATTAAATTGTATAGCAACTGTTTTCACAATACTGACCGATTTGGTGATACGTAGCTTTTGCTTTGTGATGATCAAGGAAAGCAAGTAAGTCGCTAAGTCCATACATTTAAATCAATCTGTTTATCTCTGCCAAATAATCTAGTGAGTCTCTAATTAAATGCAACACAGTACAGTTACATTATATTATACCTATACGACTCGCTAAACTCAATTCAATACCAATCAAAGTTGTTAACATATATAATTGGCTTCATAGACAGGTACGGAAAGATACAATTCATTTTTGTACACATGAAAACTACCTAGGGTAAATTTACACCGCATTTCACTAAACCCGCTCAACTGATGACGCATGACGTATTAATGAGTATTAAAATATGTTTTATTGGAACATTACATTGCCTTTATCCGATCATAAGATATTCATCATCATATAATAATTGCACCTTTTTGTTTTAGGTAATCAAGATATTCAAAGCACAGACTCATTTTTGAGTACCGCTTAGAAAGTTGCTCCCACCGATGATCGACAATTCCTTTTTTGAAGATATTCTGATCACAATAAAGCCCGGTATAGTAGCAAAAATATCTTTTCTATTTACTTAGTCTGCGAGATTTGACTTAGAGTTAATTTATAAATGCGAAGAATAAAAAACTAAAGATCTAGCATAATCATGGCACAGCGCGGGCTGCTCAGTAGAACCAATCGTACTTAAGATAGTCGCTTTCGTGTTTCAGTGAGGCAATCGACGTGTGACGCACGTGTCCGGTGCGTGCGAAGATGCGACGATTGCCCACGGGTTGCAGCGTGCGGAAATTGTCCACCAGGGCGCCATCCTGTGTATCGGAGAGTTGACGGAAGCGGGAGATCTGTAAATACAAGAATATTACTCATACGCACTGCAGCCGAGAGCAGCAAAAGATTTACCTGCTTGGGCGAAATGGGTATGGGATCGGGAAACAGTATCCAAGTGACGGCCTCCGAGCAGGGAGGTGTGGTCAGTGAGCCTGTAATGGAAGAGGCACGTGACACATCAGAATGGGCATGTTCGATGTCAACTAATCAAGATGCATTCAAATTAGACAGCTAAGCGAGGCACCGCGCCCAGCTGGCTGTCAATTACACCTCGTGGGCAACACCTACCCTTGTATGTGTAGAACTTGTCCACATCCACATTGGATATCAGCGAGGACAGCGAGAAGGTAACGTTGAGCGCCGCCTCCTGATTGGCATCAGCGATCAAATGCAGATGACGATTAATGGTCACCAAACCCTGGCCCTCGTCCTCGTCGAGCTGCGTATGAATCACGTGATTATCTCACTTCGTTGTGCAATTAAAGCAACCTTCACTTACATTGAAGAAGAAGCCCAGCACGGCCGCGCCGTCGGGATGATTGAGTGCCTCCCCAATTGTCGCATACTTCTTGTTGCGATGCACAATGTGCATCTCCATGGTATAGCGTATATCGTTGATGACATGCTCCGAGCCGCGATTGTTCTTGTCGCCCCAGTGGAAGTGCAGTCCCTCCACCTCGAACTCACCGGGCAGCTTGGCGCCACGTATATACGGCAGGAACTCTTCCAGCTCCTCGCTCGTATTTCCCTTGGGTATGCCAATGGAGACTGTAATGAGCGAGTGAGTGAGTGAGTGAGTGAGTGAGTGGCGTGCAAATGGTCGATTAATCAATGCAATTAGCAATGAAGCTCATCAATCTACCCTCCAACCTACCCGTGTGCCCATTGTTGACCATTTTCAGGGGATACGGCAGCAAATTGTGATAGCCAATCATGTCCACGGCCGGCATGTGCACGGGAATGGTCTGAAATCGAAATATAAATGAATTTAGCCCGGCTCCAAGCGAGTATCCGGCTGCCCTTACATGACTGGAGGTGATGGCAATGGGTGACTGCGTCTTGCCGGCACAGTGTCCGTGATGACGCGCCCAACGCCTCTGATTGGGTTCCGAGTAGCCAAACACATGACCGCTTACGGCTGCAAAATTAACAAGAAATTCACACGATTTTTGATTTTAATTTTTAATTTTTTTAATCGCGCAAATTCGAACAAATTTATAAAATAAATAAATTTCAATTATTGATTTTTAAGAAAGTTATGGGAAGTTAGAGGTCGGTTTGAGGGTGTTACATGTCTAAATTTTGACCCATTCCGACATGATTTTTGGCCGAAAATTTAATATTGACCAAAACCATTTTAAGCACAAGTGCAAATTCGCGATTTAAAATTTAAAGAAAAATTATTTTTGAAAAAGTGATAGCCTTACCCACTCGGCCAAATTTCCAAAATTTTATTTAAGTTTTTGAAATGTATGTCAATCCGCAACAAAATAACTCGATATTTAAAACAATTATGACTCAGTTATAACTCATAACTTATGATAGGCCATGATAAGCTGAGGTTAGAAGTCCTGTCTAATTTTTAATAGATTACATCCTTATTTATGCCTGCATCCAGCATTTGCACTTGGTGAGCATAGCTCCATTTTGACCTTGGTCGATGGCTATCGGTACGTCAGAAGAACTAATAAATAAGCCAAGCTAAACGAAGCGCGACGATGAGTGTGAACGCGGGAATTGCCCGGGCTCTGTCTGCTGGCCAGATCACGTGCCCCCCGCTAGTCGGTACCGGCTGAACCGTGCCCGAACCCGCGCTCCGGAGTCGGAGTGTCAACAGAGTTGGCTTTATCGTTGACATATACGAGCACTTGTGAATTATGGCAAATAAATGAGACGGCAAACAAATAAATGTTAACTGTTTGCTGCCTAGAAAATAGATAAATCAATAAATGAATTTGTTAAGAAAATATGCGAGACACACAAGGGCACGATAAATGCGAGAGATAACGCCACAATTGATATTGATATACGCCCAGATAATGTACGCCCACTAACGTAAATATTTTGTTGCACTTATTTTCCATGGAATTTTCTGCGTGTTGCGAAAAATATTAGGCAAATTTCTTTTGCATGTGATATCGTTAATTAGATCATTTCATATAGAAAGCCTGACAAACTGTCTATCATATGACGCTGGACTAATTAGCACGTATTAATCTCGTAACAGAAAATTTGAATGTGAGAAATTCGGCAATACAAGCTAATATTATATTATTAAAATCTAACAATACAATGAATAAATTTGGAAACATGCCATAATTCAAGGAGACTGACAGTAATTGCCCATTAGATTTCAGAAAAATTAACATTTTGATCTTTTGTCACGCCTCGAGATAGTACCAAGTGATTTGATTGTTATATAAGTTCAGCTGATGAATATCTTATCAAAATCAAATGTCGTCAATGGTGTTCGAATTGTCATACGCTCTCAAGTGGCACTTGTAGATACTCTTAAACAGTTGCAATTGCTTTCTGAAGTGTGCATGCGCGCTTAGAAGGACTTCGCACTCCGATATCGAAGTCATATCGTGGTTATATGAGGCGCAACTGATTCACCACACACCCACACAGCCTTGACACTTGCCGGCCGCTCCATGAAGGTCGCACGAGTTCCCGCATAGTGTCTTTAGTGATAAGAGCACTATTAATATACCCTATACCATATAAACACATATGTTATGTGCAGGCAGACGGTACGACGAACAGCTGACACAGTCAGCACAAGTTAGCTTGAAATTGATATTGATTAGCTTTTGCAAACAATGCCGCTAAATGATAATCACTTTTCGTCGATTTATACTATTCTCGGGACAATAACAAATGTATCACATGACAAACAAATCGAATTACACATCGAAATCGAGTAGGATAGAGAGTATTCAATATTACCTTGAAGCAAGCAGCCGATCGCAAGAAATGCCGCCTGAAATGCTACTGACAACTGCATGGCAGGTGAACGGACAGAATAAGCGGGAATTACTTCAACGGAATTCCTTCAGTAGACACGTAGATCCTGCACTAAGCTCCCCTCAATCGACTTTGGCCGGCGAAAGCAAGACCTAACGGTTGGCTGGCCGATTCTGAACTGTGCGGACGTTTGCCGTTTCAAACACCTTCACAACTTCCTCAGCGTCAACGAACTAATTGAAAATTCGAAAGCTTAAATCCCCGCATATAGCGCGTGCTGCACACTGAGACACGAATCGTAAAAAACTCACAAATACGCACATACGATCGGTCGATCGGTCGATCGGGCGCTTGGTCGCACGAACACAACGGACGAGCCGACGATCGATCGATCCATCGGCCAAGAACGTTTTGTCTAGGGTATTGAAGTATTGAGCTGTTCGAGCTTCGCTGTAAGTCTGCCGACTTATGGAAATCGAATTTGAAGTAGCATTACGAGCAGCCTAGGCACACTGTCGTTCATTGCGACTGCACCACGCTGCGTATGCTTAACTTTTATTTAAATAGATCCCCAGCCAGACCACAGAGGCCGTATAACGAAAAAATAAAATAAAATAAAACTGATTCGTCATTATTCGCGCCTAGTTAATGCTTAGAGCAAACAATATGTGCAGGAGTAGATAGGAGGTGGAAACTGCTTTCAATCATTCGATAATATTTTGTTTTGCATGCATACGAAAAGGTTCCCCCCTCGCAGTCCCCTGAAATGTTCCCACTAAGTCGCCAACAAATATTGACAATATTATGCAGAAAGCTACTAATTGATCGCGTGGCGCTCGCGCTACGGAAATCGAGACGTGAATTCACTCGGAATGATATATTCACACGTTCACTGCTCGATTCGCCGTTTATATAGTGATCGCGGAAAATAAAACTAGTTCATGGAAAAATATAGTTTATATAAATTTAATTCATGTATGTATTGAATTACAAATTGCGAACTCCTTTCTATATTTCAAGTTCACAATATGTTAATGTATTGAATTTCATCGCATAAACGCAATGTGATCCAATTACTGCTGGGAATTAGTCAATATTTGATTTACAATCGTGTAGGAAATGCGTGATTTACATGGCGAATTCCAAGTAAATCCACTACTTATCGGCTTGACAAATGTACAATATCAATATATCGTACATTGTGCAGTCTTTATATACGTTATATACATTCATATTAATTCAGTTCCGATTGCGACTCATGTTGCAGATAGGAACTTAGACACAGCAAGGCAGTTGGTAGTATAAATATTCTGCTTCTTCTACTTCCCACTTTAGTCAATGACAATTCCTCAGTTCAACCTAATTATTGTACATAAACTCGCAATAATTTGATGGCTTATAATGGCTTGCGATTCTCAGTCGATTTCGGTTCTAGAACTAACGATCCAGTTTTCATTGTTTTTTCCACTCTAGTTGCTTAAATGTGCAGACACGATTTCCTAATGAGACCCTTAGAAGTGCTAATCAGTAACTTATGTGATCAGCATCTGCTGGTCACATGATCGAGCAAGGATTGCTCCCACATCGCAATCATCGGTTGAAAAACACTGCCATTAGTAACAGTTCAATATTTGCTTGGCCAGACAAAGATTGTGTGCTAACAAGTCGATGTAAAAGTCAAGTTACGAAAGAGAGCTACGATCTCTAACACACTTAATTCAATTAACAGACAATCTACTCGCACGTCAAAACAAATGCCCCGATATGATTCGATCGCGAGTAGGCCAGATCAATGAAAACGCAAGTGCATTTAGCACATTTTAAGGCATTGTTTTTGCGTGCCTAGACATGTTTTGGCTTGAATCAAGTATTTAAGGCTTCTAATGATAGTATTAGATATAGAGCTATGGGTGCAGTTGCTGTTGAAGAATGCTGAAAATTGTGCATTCCCGACGAGTCGCATCCGATATGAATTAATAATCAATTATTTGTACATAACGAAAGCCATAAAACTGAATGAATCTGATTTAACAATGATTTGGCAATCCGTCTTCTGACCGGCATATATTTAAAAAGCTATAAAATACAAAAACGGCGATGAAATCAGCACAACTGAGCATCAGGTACATACAAAATAGCTAAGAGCTAAGGCGCGAGAGAAGATACAAAATCTTGTTAGATATATATGTAAATAGTCAACGACGCGCACCCGCTGAGCATGCAAATTAGCCCAACAGGTGCACCACACTTTTATCAATTAAAAACACCTAGATACTGAGCGATCTGTGTTAGAATACATGTGCTACGTTCATGTTTTGCAGATACTAGATACGTGTGTCTCGATAAAACTGCCGTCATTCGATACTACGTGCCGGGCATGACAAAAATATAAGCGATCCACGACAGTTATGGTTTATATTTAGAGCAACATGGCAAAACGCATACACATCGTACATTACTATATATGCCTGCTTTGACTTAAGAACAACAACAGTCCATTAATATGGCTTATCAGGTATAATTGATTGTCTTGCAGTGCCAAACAGCAACTTGTGCCCTATGAATGAATGGGTTCAACAGTTTTCCATTCAGCACCATTCTATAGCATACTTTCGATGGGGCAAGAAGTGCCTCCTAAAAGATCTCAATACATTTCAACAATCTATAATAATTTCACTTAATGGAATTTTAAATATACAAAATTTTATTAATGTTCTTCGAAAAATACACGAATAATTTTCAATGCAAATAAAATTAAATAAATAATAGTCAATTGTTTAATATCAATAACTTTGGCAAACTATTAATGTACTTTGGTGGATGCATACGTATTTCAACACTCTGTACTTATTTTATACATTATCTGATGTAAATTTAGTCATGTTTTGCAATTCTTTGGACAATTGACAAGATGATCACTTATTAAGAACTAGGTAAGATCATGTTCAGTGTCAAGTATCGCAACAGTAGTGCCCTTGGCACGTGAGTTACGTATTACATTAAAACCGAAGAGAAAAAGCGTATAAACCGAAAAGAACAACTAATATTCGATGTCTTTGCACTTATGGTCAACGATTTGTCTGATGTATGTAGATGATGTATATGCAGCTGCATGTGATGTATTCCATTGTTTGAAGTCTGTCTGTTTTCTTGTTTCAGGTGGTTGTTGCTTGGCCCATTTATTCCTGCTTCTGCTCCTTGGCCGACATAAAAAGCTTTTGGCACGTAAACGTCACTGAATCTAAATAAATGAGAAATGCTAATTAACATTGGCTCATAAAGTTGTACGTTACAATGTATATAAAGCTTTTAATGCCGAATTCGACGCGATTGCCAAGGTCAGCGATAAAGCCAGCGATAGCAACAATACTATTTTTGTGTACACACCAATCGCGTGCTGCACCCATTTCGGTTTGTTCTTCCACACGACGCCGACCTGGTAGAATGGTATGCCAATTAGTGTGATTAGCAAACCCATGGCGACCTCAAAGGGGGCCACATAAACCGGAACGACCACAAGGAAGGCGCAGACAACCACAAACACAGCGGGTATCCACAACGAGACCTGTTAAATATACATACATATGTGTTGATTAAAGACTCGTATATATTCTCCTATGGCCAGGCAAACTCACTTTGATGGGTCGCTTCATGTCGGGATGTTTGTATCGAAAATATAAAACGGCCGACACCGACAGCATTATAAAGAAAGACTCCACAATGCTGCTGTAAGTGATCAGCACATAGACATCGCTCACCAACAGCATCACAATTGAGAGTACGCACTGAAGTGTATCAAGTAGCAAGTCAATTGAGGAATCTCTTTTGTTAATCAATTGCGCACTTACCAGGAAAGCCAACGACGGAAGCGGTGTGTAGCTTTTAACGCTAATGTGGGACAACACCGCCGGCATGTGTCCATTGCGAGCACCCACAAAGCACATGCGGGACGAGGTCATTATGTGTACGGACAGGCCGCCGAATGCCGATATGGCCACCATAATCGGTATGATCAGCGAAAACCCGCCGAGTATTTTGTTGCCAAAGGTCTGCGAAAAGGGAAATTGAATCAATCAGAAATACAACTTAGAAAGGCGTTTTCTACTTACCACCGCAATGGCATTCGAGGCAATCATTTCGGGGGCGGACAACACGGCAAGATATGCCATGTTGGCAAGCACATAAATACCCGTCACGAGGGGCAGAGAAATATAAATGGCACGTGGCAAATTGCGATAAGGATCGCGCAGTTCCTCCGTCATGAAATTCAAATAGTTCCAACCAGCATACGAGAAGATGCCCGAATAAAATGCCACCGAAAGTTTGCCAGGATCAGTCTGAGTATTCTCGAAGGGCCTGTTGAAGTTCTCCGTATGCCCCATCAGCATCCAAGCTAAGCCGATCACAATGATCAGCACCAATGCTGCGATTTTTGTGAACATAATAATGTTCTGCATTTTCGTTGTGATTTTCATGTAATATGAGTTAAGATAGGTCAGGAAACATATTGTAGCGGCCGCTAGCAACTGTAGTGCTATTTTCGGAATCTCACAACCATCGGCAAAGAACGGCTGCAACACATATGAGGCGAATGTCAGACCCATGATGGCATTGGTTGTGGGGCTAAAATATAAAGATTCGAATACGTATATCAGATACGCAGCAATAAAGTTATATGATGTTATAGAAAAAGTAATTATAATCAGAGACTGTTCTCTGTTTATGTTATTGAAATTTCATAAACAAAGCTTTAAATTACTTACTCATCAAGATGGAAACATATTCCTATACATTGCATCTACTCTATAACATACTGTTCGTATACTATATAATCCTGTATGCTTATCAGGTATCAAATGTAATGCTAACTCTTTCGATAAATATGTTATTTCCACTTATTTGTTGACGCATGCATTTGCAGTTATTCTCTTATCGCAAATACAAATGGCATACCAAAATAGCATTTTGATAATGATAATCGAGTAATAAGCGCAGTCTGCCAATGTGCCTTCTTATCAATGGAAAATGAGCTCTTGATGCATAAACAGCAATCAGTCGATAGCGGACCGTGATAAGAAGATTTATTTGCTTGTGAAAGTGAAAACGGTCGACTTTGCCCAAATGACCTTAAGCATGCCGGCATACGAAAGCGGACAAATCCGTAGATTTCAATTGCTTCAAACGAAACTCGAGAATTGTTCGAGCAATTGCCTAAGTATTTCATTTAACCCTATGTAAATAAGGTTAAATTTGATGTCGGAGCTTGAGATACTTACACAAATATCATCATTGCATCCCAGAGATAAAGAAATGCCGGCAGCGAGCCGTATGCCTCGAGGATGTACGCATAATCGCCTCCAGATTTCGGTATAGCTGTGCCCAGTTCCGCATAGCAGAGCGCACCAATCATCGAGAGCAGACCGCACAGTACCCAGATAATAAGGGAGGTGCCCACGGCTTCGACCTCTACAATGACACCCTTGGGCGAGACAAAAATGCCAGATCCAAAGATTATGCCCAGTATAATGGCCACACCTTCCAGTAATCCCAGTTGCTTTTTCATGACAACGCGACTGCTATCCGATTCCGCCGATCCTTCCCGTGGAACATCCTTGTCCTTGCTCACCGCTGGACTTGCTGCCACAATTCTGGGTGGATTCTCCGTGCTGGGTGTGAGCAACACCATTTCACTCGACGGAGTCGGCAACTCATTGGATGGCATCGTAAAAGATCGCTAACGCTTGCCACACACGCTACACGCTTAAAGTACAAAAGCAGACTGACCAAACGTGCTGCCTATGCCACTGCCCGTGGTGTGTCCAGCTAATTGATTAAGCGCCGAGAGGAGTGTCGCTGTCTTGCTGTTACCTTTTGATTAGAATTATGTGTGCCAGTGTCCGTGTGTACTGAATGTGTGGTGGTAGTTGCTTCGCTGTGAGTGAGTGTATGTATGACGTTGACTTTGGGCGGCTTATCATCAGTTTACTCTTTATCCCGCTGTTTCGATTATCGGCCGGCAGGCAATTTTTTCTATTCACGCGTTCATTGTTTTGCTAACCCACTTCGTACATATATCGCTAGCTCTTTCTGAGGGCATATATCGCTACAGCTGTCCTGCTTTCGTTTCACGCACACGCAATTTGCCTCTTTTCTAAATGTAAAGATGAATGAATTTGTTTTTCTCGATTTGTAAGCAACTAAGTTAAAACTTTTTTACAAGAATCTGCTTTAACTTAAATTATTTATCTATAGAAAACTGCTCATTTAAACTGAGCAAACTAAAGTCTACATGCACGTTGCGGAATAAGAAAAAGAAGGAATTGATAATAAGGTGAAATATATCGATAACAAAGGAGCATATTATCTATGAGATATATTATCGATAGATAGAGAATTTACCAGTAATGTGAATTTGCGATAATAAAGTTTATTCTTTTGTATGTGATTTTTAAATTTAATGTACGATTTTAAATACATAAAAAAGTTAAGTTGTTGCTTTAACGGTAACATTGCTATTTTTCGGAAGTTTACAAATGTACTGGGTTGTAGATATTAATTTATTCAATATGTACAAATAGACATCTCTATTTCTTATCCTTTGCTTGTAATTTAGAGTGGATCATATCTTTGAACTGTGTCAAAATCTTATTTTCTCGTTTCTGTCGCTCCTCCTTGCTGAACATAGCCAAAGCCCGTTTCTCGTCCGCCGAATAAAGCTGATTTTCCTTTCGTATACGCACAGCTTCCATGCGTCGATGGCGACTTCCACTCATAACATAACCGACGGATTCAAAGTTGGCTATTTCGTCAGAAGTGAGTCCAATTTCACCACGGCGAGGTATGCGCTTTCCCTCCGCAATATAGGCAGCCATGGCGGCGCCTTCACCGGGCAGCAGGGCGCGACCAAAGTCCTTTTGATTTAGACTACCGCCAGTGCGCAAGGACGGACCCACATCCTCGTCATTCTGTGAGGCACTTGTTTTAGATTTGGACTTACTGGCACCCGATGAGCTCTTCTTATGCTTATCAGTCTCGGATTTACGTTTTTTCTTCTTCTTATGCTTTTTACTAGTGGACTTCTTGGATTTTTTCTTCGATTGTTTCTTAATTCCATCCGCAGTCTTTTCCAGCCAAACATCATTCTCGTCGTCTTCACTGTCGGAACTGTCTTCGCTCGAGCTGCTGTCATCGCTGCTGGAACTCGATGAGGATGACGACGTATCGGAGGAGCTGCTCGAATCCTTTTTATGTTTTTTCTTCTTTGATTTACTTTTCTTTTTTTTTGACTTTTTGCTGGACTTCTTGCTGCCCTTCTTTTGCTTTTTCTTTTTGGGGCCAACAAACGAACCCTTTACTAGCTCCACATCATCGTCGTGCGCTCGTGTCGGACTTGTTTCCCAAACCTCTGACACACCTTCCTCGCCGATTCGCACACGTTGTGCCCTTCGAGCATTCATGATTTTGGAATCGCCCTTGCCCTGTCCATTTCCCCTGTGACCATGGTAACTTCTGCTTGGACGTTCGGCAGGATCATTTATGAAGCTCCCTTCAGGTGCGCGTCCTCTAAATGGATTATTCCCTCCCCCGTTAAAGCGATCGTTAGGCCAACGTTCAACCGACTTTGACTTGCGTTTCCTAGCCCGATTCCGACTACGTGAGCTGCTGTCGCTGCTACTGCCGCTGCTTGTTTCGCTGCTGCTATCGCTGCTTGAATCCGAGCTCAAAGAACGGGAACGGGAGCGTTCACGTCGTTGTGGCTCTCGTTTACTTGAGTGACGCTGATCCCGTGACGAAGACGCTTTATCGTGACCGTCACTATGTTGTGTGCGCTGTCTCCTGTCCCGGTCTCGAGTTCGAGACTCTGATCGCCGATGTGCAGCTGGCATGCCTGATTCATGTCTTTCCGATCGTCCATAAGACCGGCCGCTGTCTTGCTTTTCCCGATATTGATCTCTTCGTGGACTGCGTGAACGATTTCTGCTACGCGAGCGCATTTTATTGTCAATTTACTAGTTAGTTCCACATAAACAAAGTATTATTCTTGCAAAACGTTTACGCTGTTGATATGAAAAAATATCGATATTTGCTGAAAAGTTAATCTTCTATCGATAAAGTTACAAATACTTTTTGGAATATAGAAGGAAAACTAATTTAGAAATAAGTTAATAATAATAAGCGTAATTATTTATTTATATCCGCTTATCTTGTACGGTACAATATAAAACAGCAAACTTTTTTGTTTATTGTCTGAGAATAGCAACGTATAAAGGTGAATTGCCGATTTCAACTTCTTCTTCTTGAACATATGTGCAACAACTGTTAAATGTATGTTAAAGTGTGCAGCAACGTATACTTCTGAATGTCATCACTAAACTTCTTTCTGCCGTAGTGTGACGTGTACGCATAGCGAAAAATCAAAGTTTCTTTTGTAAAATTGTTCAATTTGTTTTATTTTAATCCGTTTTTGAACGCAGTACACTTAAAATGGGTTCTTTTCGTCGCGAGAAGGATGAGGAAGAGGATGGTAAGTAGTGGATAAGCAGAAAAATATTGCTAACAGTGCCACCGATGCGGCAAGGTAAACCGACTGTCGAGCTGAGAGGTGCTCCGCTGGCAAAGCACTAGCGGCGACAGGTCGAATGAAGCAGAGAACAACAAAACTTTCATACTCCCTTACATCTCTTACTTACAAAATACACAAACACACATTATTTCCATTTCTTACCGGCTGTCGTTTAACAAAATGTTTTTATTTACATCATTAAATTCGTGTCATCAACTAGGTCCGACGAACGCATATCAGAATCTAGAAAAAACTTCGGTACTGCAGGAGACCCGCACCTTCAATGAAACGCCTGTGAATGCTCGAAAATGTATTCACATATTGACGAAAATTCTCTACCTGATTAATCAGGGGGAGCAGCTGGTCGCACGCGAAGCAACCGATTGTTTCTTTGCCATGACAAAACTATTTCAGTCCAAGGATGTTGTTCTCCGTCGCATGGTATATTTGGGCATCAAGGAGCTGAGCTCCATTGCCGAGGATGTCATCATTGTGACCAGCTCTCTTACGAAAGATATGACTGGTAAAGAGGATCTGTATCGTGCTGCTGCTATCCGTGCACTCTGCAGTATTACAGACCACACAATGCTGCAAGCCGTTGAGCGTTACATGAAACAGTGCATTGTTGACAAAAATGCTGCCGTCTCATGTGCGGCTCTGGTCAGTTCTCTACGCCTCGCAAGCACTGCTGGCGATGTCGTCAAACGTTGGGCCAACGAGGCTCAGGAGGCAATGAACAGCGACAATATAATGGTGCAATACCATGCTCTCGGCTTGCTCTATCACATTCGCAAATCGGATCGCTTGGCCGTCTCCAAGCTGGTTAACAAATTGACCCGTGGATCCCTGAAAAGTCCTTATGCAGTCTGTATGCTGGTAAGAACTATACTAAGAATATTGTAGAATTGTTACCGATAGCCAATTTATTCACAGATTCGCATTGCCTGCAAACTGATTGAGGAGGAGGATGTGCCTGCCGAGGAGCTAGCGGACTCGCCGCTTTACACATTCATTGAGTCCTGTCTACGTCACAAGAGCGAAATGGTTATTTACGAGGCAGCTCATGCCATTGTCAACTTGAAGAACACGAATCCTCGCATGCTCTCGCCAGCGTTTTCCATTTTGCAACTATTCTGTGGCTCGCCAAAGGCAACATTGCGTTTTGCAGCTGTACGCACGCTCAACAAGGTTGCCATGACGCACCCGGCCGCTGTTACTACTTGTAATTTGGACTTGGAGGGCCTTATCACCGATTCAAATCGCTCGGTGGCCACATTGGCTATCACCACATTGTTGAAAACTGGGGCCGAGTCCTCGGTTGAGCGTCTCATGAAGCAGATCTCCACTTTTGTGGCTGAGATCTCTGATGAGTTCAAGGTAGTAGTCGTTCAGGCAATTTGTGCTCTGTGCGCAAAGTATCCAAGGAAGCACACAGTGCTGATGAACTTCCTTAGTGGAATGTTGCGCGAGGAAGGTGGACTCGAGTATAAAACATCAATTGTGAATACCATAATAACCATCATCGAAGAGAACGTCGATGCCAAGGAGTCGGGCTTGTCCCATTTATGCGAATTCATTGAAGATTGTGAGCATGTCTCGCTGGCCGTACGCATCCTCCATCTGCTAGGCAAGGAAGGACCCTTTGCGGCTACGCCCTCAAAGTATATTCGCTTCATTTACAATCGTGTCATTCTTGAAAGTCCCATCGTACGTGCTGCTGCTGTAACTGCACTTGCTCAGTTTGGTGCCTCTTGTCCAGCTTTGCTGGAAAATATCCTGGTCTTGCTTGGCCGCTGCCAAATGGATCCGGATGATGAAGTACGTGATCGTGCCACTTACTATCTAAGCATTTTGAACTCAGCCAAACCAGAGCTCTACAAGGATTACATCATTGAGCATGAGAATTGCTCTCTAGCGCTTCTTGAGAAGGCTTTGATCGAGCATCTAAACGGTGAACTGAAGACGCAGTTTGACATTTCTACCGTGCCCAAGGCAGCAATTGTTAAACAAGAGATCACAAACGATGTTATGATGGTTACAAGTGCGCCACGGGCACCTAAAATTACACGGGAGGAGGAGAGCGCCGCTCGTTTGGCCCAATTGCCGGGCATTCAAGTGCTGGGACCCATCCATCGCAGCACGGCGCCTATTCAACTTACTGAAAGCGAAACAGAGTATACGGTGCAGTGCATCAAGCATATATTTGCCCAGCATGTTGTTTTCCAATTCGATTGCCTTAACACGCTTTCTGATCAATTCCTGGAGAATGTTCGCGTGGATCTGACCCTACCCGAGGGATATACGGCGCGTGCCGTGATTCCTTGTCTAAAATTGCCCTACAACGAATTACAAACGACATACGTGATTGTCGAGTTCCCACAACATGCAAGCACCTCCATAGGTAATACCATACTCTTGTATTAAATCAAATACTTTTATTAAATTTATTTCTTCTCCCGCAGCCACATTTGGTGCCACCTTGCGCTTTGTAGTAAAGGATTGCGATCCGAATACTGGAGAACCGGACTCAGAAGAGGGCTACGATGATGAATATATGCTCGAGGATCTAGAGATCACAGTGGCCGACCAAATACAAAAAACGAAAAAGAACAACTTCCAAGTAGCCTGGGATGCTGCTGATAGTGAGGGTAAGTCAAGGATTATCCCGCTTTTCGACCTGCAATTTGTAATAAACCTTTGATTAATTAACAGAATGGTTACAAGCGGAGGATACATTTGTCCTATCCGCTGTAAGCAACCTACAGGATGCTGTCAATACAATTATTAAAATACTTGGCCTGGGTGCAGCTAACTTATCCGAAAAAGTGGCAGAAGGCACTAACCTGCATACCGTACTCTGTTCAGGTAAGCTAATAGGCAATTGAATATAACTAGATAATTTAAAAAAAAAAACCATCTATTTTAGGCACATTCCGTGGCGGGATCGAAGTGCTGGTGAGAGCCAAGCTAGCACTTTCGGAAGGCGTCACACTGAATCTGACCGTGCGAAGCACAGATCAGGATGTAGCCGAGCTAATTACGGCTGCCATCGGATAAAATAGCGAGCCATGCAAAAATCTCATCTGGTTTTTGCGTGCAATAAATATGATATGAAACTTAAATGTAATCAAAACCACATTTAATTTTTAGCTGTAAGTTGCGCCCTAGTAATACATAACTGCTAGATTGCACATTTTAAAGCCGTATTGTCAACTTCATCATTCGTTTTGGGCATTTGTTAAACGAGTCTCCTTTCGAAAAGAAACTTATGCAGTTTACAAAGAACTATATATAATTTGATCTGTTTATTACCGATTTAACCCGCGCGTGTTTAGTTTAAGCATTGAGAACATTAAAGGAAATACAATATATATGCAATACTTACTTGCCTTCTGTTTAAAGTTTTCGGAGTTGCTACTAAGTTTCTTGGTTCCAAAATTAGTCAGCGGAGGTATCATTTTGTTGTTCTTCGGGACTGACGGAAATGGAATCATATTTAATTGAAAAGTATGCTTATAACACGTTTTTAGTTTATTTTCGTATGTATTTTTATTTAATTATAAATAACTTAATTTTCAATTTATACAATGTTTTTTGTTTTTTTCCTCACGCTTTAACTTTTAATGCTTAAATTACTTCTTGTTGCTGCATTCATAATAATTTCTTGTGCTCTTTTGTTTTTTGTTTTTGTTCGCAAAAAGATTTCACACGCATCATCTAAGTATGTATCTGTGTTCATTTGTTGTTGTTGATCTTTAATTTAATTTATAAATACATATCGCACCAATTCGATCGATTCAGTATTCATGTTAAGTATTTAGTTAAAAAGTTCATGTAAAATTGACGCAAGAGTAAAAAAACACCACACGAAAGACTTATTACCATTTTAGATTTTTTTGTTTTGAAACAATTTCACACAGTTAATTTCAATTCGTTACAATTTTATGCTCATTGTCAGATCGATTATTAGATTTAAATTTAATCTTATGCGTATATGTATGTGTTTTATTTATATGTATGTATATGCATGCACGCTCTCACGCTTAAAACGCTAATTATTCGAAAACAAATGTGAAATTAAGCATTCTGTGTTCGTTTCATCAGTTTCCTTCTTCCCCGCACATTAGATGCCATTTCATATCAACGCTACGCTTGAATAACATAATTTCTTTTAGTTTTACTTTTATATTACACACAAGAACTGCTAAACTATCATAAATACTATCGAAAACAGAGCACCTGTCTAAAGTATATTTTTAAGGCTTATGGATCACAACAATTGTTTTATAGAGTCTGATCCATGCACAATACAATTGAGTCAAGGCTAGTTTCCATAGTTGTTACGATAGTTCTGCAGTTCTAACACACACACACATACACACACACACGCACGCACATACTAGCTAGTGAATTGATATTTGTTTTCCTTATCATCTGCACTCGCACATTTCGGTATTGTTTTTTAGTTTTGTTTCATTTCCAATTTCCGGTTTCGAGCGCTTATCTTCCTTTCTAGCTGATGTCTCGCACAGCACATGCACATATACATAGATATAGCTTTAGATTTATATAGGTATTTATGGACTATACTATGCTATACTACTCATATATTACAATTAGCATACACATATTTCTTGTTTCGTTTTAAGGTTTGATTCATTTGTTTATCTCTTAAGGATGCGCGTATTGAGCCAGGCCGGAAACTATTCTTTACAACATTCACAACACTGCTCCGGCCATAATTAGTGAGTCGTCGCTTTAAGATTGATTGATTCGTTGGGGACCTTTGACTATTGAGCGCACATTAAATGATGAAAATAGTCCTGCTTAACTGCGTTTAGGGCTACAATTAAAATCTAGTTAATGCTCGGATATATATCTTTATACAGAGTGAATGAGTGCTAGCTGGTGGTTATTGGTAGTTCTTGTTGCGATTGTTGTTCAGTTTGGATGGGTATGATTCACATCACTTCAGCATTTAAATTTAACCATGGGTATATGTTTGGAAGACACACACTTGTCACAGCACCACTCGGCAAACACCTCCTTGTTGAGCATTTGAAAGGCCGCCTCCGTTAATCCCACGCACGTTCTGTCAAGTGATTATGATAGTTATTGGATTGGTCAATTGATAAGCCCCTTTTACGCATTTGACTTACCTGTGAAAGAAGAAATTACAACCAGATTCACAGAAAACCGCTTCATCGTTGTCGTTGACCTCCTTATGGCACATGCCACACGGATAAATTGGCGGTGCATTAGGATTCTGAGGATTGAAGACCATTGGTTGACCTGGCGGATACATTTTGCCGCCACTCATTGTCATTGGTTTACCCATTGGACCGCCCATTTGGCCCATAGGACCTCCAGGACCCATTGGGCCGCCCATGTTACCCATTGGTCCACCCATGGGTCCACCGCCCACGCCACCACCACCAAACATATTTTGCCCGCCCATCGGACTATGTCCGTGTCCGTGGTTGTGAAGATGTGGGTGTCCATGTGCGTGGTGAGGTGGCATTCCATGATGTGTCGGCGGTCCATTCATGCCGCCTGGTCCTGGCCCTGGCCCTGGCACACCGCCCATATGACCGTGTCCCATGTGTGGTCCCATCATGTGTGGATTACCAACACCACCACCGCCACCTCCCATATGCGGCGGCATACCGCCCGGGCCATGCCCGTGCATGCCGGGACCAGGTCCCATCATATGATGCGGCGGTGGGCCTCCAGGATGTGGATGATGCGGGTGCGGATGATTCATGAGCTGCGGGTGTTGTGGTCCAAGATGCTGCGGCTGCTGTGGCGGCAGCATTTGATTCATGCCCATACCCATCGGACCGCCAGGACCATGACCTGGTCCGGGTCCTGGTCCAGGTGGTCCACCCATATGCATGCCCATCGGACCATGCTGCTGTTGTTGTTGTTGTTGCTGCTGCTGTTGCTGCATAGGAACATTTGGGATCATTTGCTGGCCCATCATGGGTCCATTGTTGTTGCTACTATTATTTCCACTTCCAGGAACACTCAACGCAGGCGATTGAAGCGGACTGGGGCCAGAGTTAGGCATGCCAGGACTAGGTCCGGCGCTATTGAGAGCATGGTGCGGTGACATGGCGGGTGGCGCTGGTGAAGACGTAGGCACTGACGTGGTCGCGGTTACTGTTGACGTCGTCGTCGCTGTTGAAGCTCCCGATGACGCCGAAGGTGGCATTGGACCGTTGGATTGCATTGAATTGGGTAAACCGCCCAATCGACCACCCGCCGCGGCTGGCGACAGATGTGGATGCGCATTATTTTGATTGTTGTTAGGATTACTTCCACTGTTATTGTTGTTGTTGTTGCTATTATTGTTGCTGTTGATATTCGCATTATTGTTGGGCAGATTGCCGCTCATCATGTTACCGCTATTGTTATTCGTGTTAGCCGGCGACATGCCACCCGGTCCAACTAAGCCACCGGGTCCAGGACCTGGCCCTGGACCGGGCCCACCGGACATGTGGCTATGATTTGTTGGTCCATTACCCAACGGACTGTGCAAAGGCGGAGGTCCCATTTGGCCGTTGTTCATGTGCGTCTGTTGCGGGTTTTGTTGCTGCTGTTGTGATCCTTGTTGTTGTTGCTGCTGTTGTCCTGGCCCTGGTCCTAATGGACTGCCAATTTGATTGC
This sequence comes from Zaprionus inermis, assembly GCA_018151445.1. NCBI lineage: Eukaryota > Metazoa > Arthropoda > Insecta > Diptera > Drosophilidae > Zaprionus > Zaprionus inermis. The sequence goes on along the minus strand of JAECXD010000674.1, from coordinate 1,913,035 downwards.
CCATGGGAGAGCCCATTGGCAGCGAGTTCATTGGCGAGTTCTGGCCTGGCCCCGGTCCTCCATTTCCTCCCATTGGCGATCCTTGCATCGCCCGAGGGTTGGGGCCATTGGGTCCACCCATAGGCGATAACCCGCCCATCCCCATATGATGGGGTGATATGCTTGGTCCGCCCATATTACTCATTGGACTCATGCCACCCATGCCGGCAATCGCCCCCATTGGGCTGCCCATGGGAACTCCGCCTGTTCGTCCATGATTCATGTGCGGCGGCAATCCAACGCCAGGTCCCATTCCATGCGGATGAGGATGCACACCAGGTCCTAAAGGACTCATGCCACGCATTGGCGGCGGTCCACCCATATGTCCGTGGGGTCCGTGTGGTCCATGACCCATGGGTCCGCCGCCTGCACCTGGATGATGTGGATGCATATGTGGGTGCATGCCCATGCCCATACGTTCTTCCCAATGCGGGTGCGGTCCAAAATGACCAGGTCCTCCGGCGCCGCCCATCTGATTCATGGCCGCCATGGCTGCGGCTGCCGAACTAGACATGGCCGACACTTGTGGGCTGTCATCAAATGGATTGGAAGCAACTATCGTATCACCAAAGCCACCCATTGGTGGTGGCGGTAATAGATCTTGGGGTGTTGGCGGCACTGATTGCTGTTGTTGCATAGAATTGGCAGCGGCGGCCGCTGCAGCTGCTGCCGCCGCTGCCGCAGCAGCCGCTGAGTTCGCTGCATTCGATGTTTTCCGTCGCTTCTTAGGATTACTCGGCGCCGAGATGATGTCCGTCGGAGGCGGCGGTTTAAAATCAGGTGGACAAAGCCCACCTGCTGGACCCGGCAAACGATATGGCGCCATACCGATATTGTGGGTCATATTCGAAGTGTTTTTCTTCCGAATGGTGGCAGCTTTTCTTTAACTACGGGGCGAACGAAAAATTTCTATCTAATGGCGTCGTCGATCCAATACGGATCACGACACGTCTATAAAAATTTAAGTGTGGTTTAGCCACGGATGGCGTCCGATTCTTAAAGTTCCGTTAATCCTGTGCAGCGCTGAAGATTTGCCAACCTGTGCAAGAGTTGCCAATCAGTATTAAAGTACTTTATTTACTTTATTTTCCTAATTACTTACAAGTGCATTCCAAAGGTGACCACTCTTAAAAATCCTTTGAGAAGGGTTACCAGCCTATTTGAAAATATATATTTAGTAAGTAAAAAATATACATTATTTATTTATTTATTCAGCAGATCATTTACCTCTGCATTCCAAAGGTGACTGATTAATTTGAAATATCTCTCAAGCGGACGCCGCCACAATTCGACGACCACTTTTGATCAATTTCCGAGCTGGCAACTCTACGCGCGCATGTCGTCAGCGTTGGCAGCGTCTCGGTTAACGTAGCGCCAAGCAGCAGCAGCAGCCGTTGCAGCAGCACCTGCACCACAAATAATGTTCAGTTCGTATGCAAAACTGCACGATGATTAAAACTTGAGAGTTTTGATATGATTGATTGATTTCTCGTTATGCGCGTTGTTTTTTATTTCACTTTTCTTACTTGGCGGCTCTTCTTCTTACCACCGATTTTATGTTCTTTTTGCACTACCACCACCGTAAAGCAGCGGCAGCTATTAAGCTGCTTTTTTCTTATTAATTATATACCACGATTTATGCGTCTCCAATATGTGTTTTAATTTATGAAAATACGTTACACTTTTATTCCTTTAATATGTAAGTTTACACTTTGCGCAATAAAAACTGCTTTGAGGTTTTGCTCTTCGTTTTTGTTGATGGCCGCGGTGTCCAGGCTATATTTTTATCGTAAATTGAATGCCGTGTAATCATTTAAACACAATAAGCACACAATGTTGCCTTATTGGGCGGCACACTATGTCATTTGATCGTCTTTGGTTAAAACTTGTATAAAATTGCAATATTTTGCCAATTTTCGTATGACAAGCGTCGTGGATTCTAAAATATAAATAATTTTCCTCGCCTCTCAGTCAAGGTGACCGTATATCGACAACAAGCTAATACCAAGATTCCATTCTTTATATGCAAGTTAGGGTAACCCTAATACTCGGAGAAATTTATTTATCGATGTTTGCACTTGGATTAATTGATACTTTGGCATAACATTAATTTTGAATGTCGTTTATGCTAAGCTGTCTCTAATAAAACCAACGAAAATATCTTATTAGTATATCGGAATACAAAACTTCCGATAAGAACAACAAAAAACGATAAATGAGTTCATCAGTAATAATAATAATATCACGGCCATATCGATACTATCGTTAGCGTTTTTTTGCAATTGACAAAAAGTGACGCTGAGTTTTGGCGCTGGTTGGTTTAAAATTTTTTATTGTTGCTAATTTTGATTTGCTTATAAAAATGTGGAGCAACTTCGAAGCCTCAACAGTGGAGGATGAAACTATCTCCAATGCCTTCTCATCGCGCAGTATTTTCAAAATAGGATCCGAAGATGCGGTACAACTAATTGAAAATAATGGATAAACAAAGAAGTCAAGCAATATATTTGTTTTTTAGGTTACAAAATATCCTTTAGTTCATGCATCTGTGCAGAGTGGCAAAATGGTTATATCCATTGACAAGAGTCTACTGCTGCTCGAGGATGAGCTGATTGCCAAATGTAGCTTCCTCAGCTTTTCCACGAATATAGATGCGATTGCTATATCAAGCAGTGGCAATCTTATCGTATGCGGTCTTACGGACGGAGAAGTACATGGAGTTTACATCAAGGGCTTGCTACTTTTTAGTGTGAGCATTCGAATCGAGGATGTGAGCATTTCAAATGGAACTTTTACTAGCATCCAGCAATTTGGTAAACACTTTTACTTCACCTGTCGAAATGGTAGCGTCTATTGGTAAGTAAGAATTGATCTTTTCTCCAAGATTTGTAGACTGAGCTGTTGCATCGTTTCAGTCTAAGTGAAATTGATGAATCAAGTCTGGAGTCAGTGTTCAATATATCAGTCAATGATAATGAGACAGTGGCAGCTGTCTTAGACGATGTCACAATTCAGCGCACGTCCTTTGGCAAGTCAACGACTAGCGTGGACAGTGCGCTGTTGCTGAAGCAAATAACTGCCCACATCTATGCAGAGAACAATCAGGTGAATCATGATTTGATTATAACCGGCTCGCAAGGAACGATCAATTTCCGAACTGGTACTAAAGATACAACGCGCATCAATTTACCCAAACACTTCGGCAGCATTAAACAAATCTACAATATGGAATACTATATGTATGTATATGGCAGTAAATTTTGAGATTTCATTCTTACCTTACACAAAATTGCAGCATTGCGCTCACTGAGTCTGGGCATTTGTTGGAGATTTGTCCATTCACGAGGTGCATTAACTTGCGCCAACCGCCACGGAACGCCAATGCACTGCTAATCGATGATATGCTGGTTATGGAGTGCAACGATGAAAATGTGGAGCTTATCATACTTACGAAGCTTACGCCAGATGGTGATCGCTTTATCCGAATTGTTGAATATCCTTGTAAGATCATCATTTTCTTGTGATAAGAAAAATGTATTAATTTGTTTATTAATACAGCTCTCAGGTGCAAGAACGAAGTGGAGGTTCCACAGCACGCTTGGCTAATACACCAGCCCAAGAGTGCTGTTAACTTGTATTATCTAGCTACCAAATCGACCAGTGCAAATGAAATTCCATCCGAAATGGAAATGATGATAGTGTCGGAGACAGATCCCGGTGATCGATTTAAAAAACTTATTGCCAAGGGACGTCTGGAAGAAGCGGAGGTAATTTGTTAATCTGTATACATATTGATAATGTTGTAATTCACTTTAACTGCTCTTAGGAATTCGGAAAGCAATTTGAGTTGAGTCTGCAACCGATCTACGAAGCCAAGGCCAAGCGTATTCTTGTGGAGCTATGCAATGTCAACGCATGCGAGATGGAAAAGAAATTTCAGACATTACTAAAACTTTTGGGGCAGATCGAAAGCAAGGCCTTTATAAAAAACAATCGCATGATTAATCTTAGCTCCCGTATAATTTTGGAACGTTACTTAATCGAAATCAAAAAAAGATTGGACTTTGACGTAAGTTTTAGTTTATAAAAATTTGAATTTTGTTTATACAGTCATATTTTTAGGACGATGAAGATGATCTGCTTGAAATAGACGAGCAACTTCATCGCCTCAAAACACTATCTATTATCGATCCTTACGAATGTAATCCAGACTGGCAGAAGTTTGTGTACAACACAAATCTGGTGAAATTCGTCAAGGGAATGTTTAATAGCGACATGCCTACGGCGTGTCTGATCTGGCGACGTCATTCGAGCAACATTTTGCCGCATCTTAGTGAGGATGAGCTGCGAACTCTGCTTGGATTCATACCTACCAATACGGAGCCGCTTTATGTGATTCAGTGGCTTCGACAATTTGTGCCTACGGTCAGCAATACGCATCCTACAATTATGCCCTATATTACGGATTGGAGCATTGAGAGAACGCGAAAACTACAGTACAGTGATCACTGGCCAGAAATTGGTCATGAGTTCGCAACCAAAATATTGGAAATATTTGAGGAAGTTCAATTTATCTTTTCGTAAGTATTATTACTATCTCAATATATATTTAATTGCTTATCGAACATGTTTTAAAGAGATGTGAGACGACAGCAAGAACGTAATATCGGAAAACTACGAGACCTGAACAATGCTTTGGAGGACTTGTCAGTATTAAAGAAGAGCTACAAGCTCAGCCTAACACTGGATAGTTATATGCAAGAATCGATAGATGCCACTGCGTTACGCATACTGCAACGTGTTCATTTAGAAAATTTTCAAAGCCTGATTAAGGACTTTTTGTATCCCATCTATCAGGAGAAAGGGCGTCAGCTCTTAGATGTCATTAAACAGTACATAGCGCAGTTGGTGGCTAATCGTCAATCGCTTAGCAATTGGTTAGAGCCAGCGATTGCTTGCATTGATTTGATACACAACGAGGACAGTCGCCTGGAGTGCGCTCTCTCAATTCTACAAAATGCGCCAGTGCCCTGGCCAGAGACATTAGCACCACTTATCAAACTGCGAAACTCGACTCATCCTTTGAGTGTAAAAATCAATGCCGAGTACGAGATCCAGGTTATTAAGATCATGAAAGTAAAATATGGCTGGCCAGCAGATAGCTCAGCTGACATTAATCTGGAACTCTTTATGATGCGAATTGTTAAGCTGAATTTACCGGATATGCTTGACGATATACGCACACTGACCAAAGCAGCACCTGAAATCTCCACCAGCGCCAACTTCAACTGCTGCTATCAAATGGGAAGACGGGGCCAAATCGATTTGGCATATGACTTTTTCAAGAGTCTTAAAGGAAAAAATAATGAAAAACATGCCAATGATGTTGTGGACATATTGGCAAATTTACTTGAAGTGAGCAAATGTTCTGGGGAAACAAAACAGCAAGAGCATCAAAATTTACTCGAGTTGTTTAAGTTGATGTTACCTCACGTGGAACCGTTGTACAAAAAACGATACACGCTTATCGAGCAACGCTTCAAGCTGAATCAAAAATTCAATATTCAGCTAAACTGCAGCTCTGACTTGATATCACTACAAAAGCGTTTGGAGTTGCTAGATGAGGGTATCGAACTGATCGTCTCCCGTGCCCAGGCTGCTCTAAATGTTTGTGCCCTTATTGTCAATGAAATGGGTGAACTCTGCGCAGCACTTGGTCTACAAAAAGTTCATGGACTCTTGCGAATAAGTCAGTGCATCGGCTGCCTGCCCCTAACCTGTGCGCTAGCCTATAATGTGCTCGAGTTCATTTCGTGTGTGCCTGCAAATAGCGGAGACTTTATCAACTTTGGCATTGAGCTACTGGTTCAGCAAATAGCCGACGCCAAGAGTAATGGACACGGTGAGTTCGGAAGAGTTTAATTGACATCAAGTTGCTCAAAGTAAATCACTTCAACCTTTCGATTCAGATACGCATTCCTCGCTTCAGCTCCTAAACGAGTGTGATCCATTGTGCTTACCCTTAGCCTATGAGCTACTGACTGAGGCACAAATGCAAGAGAAGAGTCGTCGTAGCGATCTTACAGAGCTCATTAAGTATGTACGCGTGGCCGTCGTACACTACCCACTAGATGCCATTGAGTCGCACTACATGAACAAAGATGAGATCATAAATGAGCAAATATGCCGTGCTTTGGATGGTGTACCGATTGCCTTTGGCGAAACGACACTTAACTTTTCCACAGCGCTTAATAATTCCATCGATATGAAATTAAATCCAGAACCGTCGAGTAAGAAGCGATACTCCGTGTCTATGTTCGATGAAGTTGATGTTGTGCCACAGCAAAAGCCCCAACAGAAGGTAAACATAATAATATAATAGTTACTGCATTAAACAATAATTGCTCTATGTTTTCAGAAACGCATTAACAGTAGCCTGCCTATAGTTAAATTCTTGGCACGCACTCTACTCCTAATGATCATTGAGACGGAACCGACAAACTCGCTGCTCTTGCAAATGCAGCAATTGCTGCCGGATAACATTAGGAATGATATTGATGGTGCCCGTGCCGATTTCTTTTTGTCATTAGAGCATCTGACCAAGGCGAAGGAGCATGATATTTGGTATATAATGTCGCAGTATCTACTCGAATACCAAAAAATAAATCGTAGTAAGAAGATAATCAATGAAGGTTTCATCACACTGCAACTGCGACGCATTCTTCGAAATGCTATGAATAGCAAGGAGGCAAATTTGATTGGTAAGAAATAACTGCAATTCCATTAATAAAGGTAATTTCTCATTATTTCCCATAACAGAACTCTTCACCATGCTGGTAGCCGATTCCGAAGCTCGCGCTCTGTTGGATAAACTCTCCACGGAAGTGAAAACAGATCAGCAGAAAATTAATTTTCTTACGCTTTCCGCTATGTACAATGAACACATTGATGAAATGGAAATTGTGCACAACTTACGAGTCACGTTAGTACATTTTGCATTTTTCGATCATATTCTTTGCTAGAATTGTGTTTATTTTTCCACAGACGCAACAAGCTATATTACTATTTAGAGTTCTGCCAGCAGGATCCAAGCATCAAGGGCAAATTTAATCCAGAAATGGATAATGTTGAGCATTTACTTGGTGAATTTCATAATAAGCGGCTGAATGTACACTTGCTGGAGCGCATGAGTGCCACCTTCAAATTGGACTTTCAAAGAATGCTCATCACTCAGATCCTAAGCATTTTGCGTGCCCAGGAGCTGCGCTACGAGGTTAAATATAATACCTTTGGAGATGAAGAGCTGGTTGTTCTAAGCAGCGTGAATGAAATGCGTGAGATGTGCCAACCGTATATTAATGAGATAAAGAACGTTAAATTGCTGACCTCAAAGTTAAACGAACTTATTGAAGAGGTGCGTATTGGGGGTACGCATAATGACTAATGTAAATTTGTTTAATGCATATTAATTATTTTCAGATAAATATTTATTTCTATGAGTTATATCTTTGCGTTATCGAAATACTCATGTTCTTCGATGCAGCTCCTAAACAGATGGAAACTTGGATGAATATTTTACATTTTCTACGTCATAAAATGGTCGCACGGCGATGCAATCGTGCAGGACAACTGGAGACAGATATGTGGATGAAATCGCAGAAAGATAATGGAATGTTACCCAAGATCGCACGTTATCGCCTTCCCTTCAAGCCCATTGTAGAGCATCCACTCAAAGACATTCTCAGTATGTTTGTTATGAAACAGGATCTCATATAAAATTGTTAAAACTTTGTATTTTGATCGGCAGCAAGCGAATTGAATGTGGATAATTGTCAGAGCTGGTTCCCGCTGATACTAATGTGTACTGAACTGAAGGATTCTAAGAATATAGCACAAAACTGTGACTACTATTGCAAAGCTGCTGTTAAGAATTCCATAACCGAGTATAAGTCCAAGAACGATTCGGAGACATGGAGCCTGCATCCTACGAACAATGCATTTCTTAAATCGGTTCGAACTTTGAATCAAACTTATTTTATAGCTTAAAAATGTATTGTGCGAATTTTCTAATTTCAGATTCTACGTTTGGTTAAACATGTACATAGTCCTAGTAATGTGTTTATCATATTGTATCATGTGGCTAGTTATGCACGTGACGGGGCTGATCAGGTTGAAGCTTTCTACGAGTGCTGGAAATATGTTAAATCCAATGAAGATGCTCTTATCAACGATCCGAAGTGCCAAGACGAGGTGGCCAAGATAAAACGCATCTATCCCATACACAAGACACAACATTTACTTCATATGTATGGTCTAAACGATGAAAAACTCTTGCGTCTAGTCGAAAATCCCACAGACCTAATACATTGTTTGTACCATCATGAACTCATATTAAAATCTAGCAAAGTGGACATTAATGCGTTGGTTAAAGAGATTTGCACACTTCATGAACTTAGTCTGGAAGCCATACAGTTTAAACTATTGCAAAAATGGTTGTCAGTCACAATGGAAACAGCAGATGGTACTATATTGGAAGAGACATTTCTTGAGGATCAAAATTGGCATGAGAATGGTGCCCAAAGCAATGGAGCTGGGGATGAGACTGCTAATGCCAGCGAGAATGTTGTGCGTGCGTTTTATATTCTCAGAAGTTGGCCTAAGTCGGAAGCTGTTCAGTTTTTGGTGGGCTTAATCTTTAAAGGCGGGTAAGATATTTATACAAATGTTAATGTACAGATTTCGTATATGTAATGAGTTTACTCTGCAGTTCGATTAACACCTCAACCCAGTTGCAGATGTACGAATGCTACTCCAAGCTTAACGATGGTAGCAATTCGTTCACCAATACTCTCAGCCAGCGTCAGTTTATCACTATTAAGTGTGTCCATGAATTAAAGGCACTTGGCTATAATTCGAATATTGAAAAATTTGCGGATGACAGTTGCGACAAGATCAGTATCATTAAAATGGTGTGGCAACGCAACGCTCAGAACCCACTTTCCTTGGAGGTAATGGCCGACATTTGCCTGGGCTTCGATGTGCATTTGCCAAAGATCTGGAACGGTATACTCAAGCGCATGGTCTTGTTTAATATGGTGCGAGAACTGAACGCATTAGTCGACGTACTAAGCTGCAGGCCTCAACTATTGCATTTGGATGGCTTGGCACTGGCTTGGGACTGTGTGCTTTCTCATCCTCTGAAGAATGCGGTGTCAACGCGTTCTTGTGCCCTAGAGGAACGATTGCAAAAGACTCTTTTGCGCCTACAAGCCTGTCCGGTTGTGCATGCATTGAATCTCTATCAATTTGCTGAGCTATGCGTCCTTATTCATCGGCCACATATGGCAGCCACGGTGCTCATTTTTTGCCAAACTGCTGATCAACGGCAAAAAATTATAAAGGTAAGGAAAATATTTACAATGTGTTCATATTTTACTTTAATACTTTACTGCTTTGTGACAGCTTATACAATCGCGACATGTTAACAATCTTCGCCAGCAGATTGTGGAGTTAGAGGATGCTGGCTTGTTGCCAATGGTCTTAAACTTTGCACTTAAGGAATTGAATCTATAAATAAAATCCATTTAAACAAGTAATGAAATTTACAATCGAGTGGTCCCCGCAATTATATAATTCCCAACAGCAAATTATAGACAAATTCCAATGTCACCTATTGATTTCTTATTTTCGGACACACAAGCGACGACGGAAGAGTATGCATAACTTTGGTATTTATGGTTCGATCGGATTGGAATTCGCATAGATCTGTACGTTTAAATAGAAGAGGACACAGACGAACATGATACAATCGACTCGACTTTTGATCCTGAGCTAGAATATATACCTTGTGTGTACCAAGGCTCTGCTCATTACATACTTTTGCACAAATTATTATGGCTCATTAAAAATCCAAAATCGATAAAAAATTATATTTAGATAGGGAGTTCATTAATGTATTTTAAAAGTTGTTCGTAAACCATAAATGAGACGGCCACGTCGAGACAGACCCGAACCATCCGACTGGTAGTACCCTTGAAAAATGCTTGAGGCCCCTCATCACGCATCATTTCCTTAATGTACCCAATATGGGTTTTTTTACGCTTTTCAATGGCCTGCATTCGGGTCTTAATTACATCAAACGACATATTGCTCATAACCGATGCAGCACCCGCTATTATGCCAAAGATTCCAATCATAGCCGTGGGAATATACAAGGTTTCATCATTGGCAGTGTAAAGCTTCTTCTGAGTGCAAATTAGATAGAACCGTATGGCCTGATTAGTGCCCTGTCTGAGCATTGTAACGGTTAAACCGGTATATAAGCCTCGTATTCCTAAAAAGAGTAGTTCATTATTGTTTCATTATCAACCGTATTCGTCATTGAGCTTAACATTACCATTCCGTCTTATTATATCCGCTGCAGCATGGAACATGCCTTTATAACGCGGTCGTGGCTTATACATGTCGTTAATAACCTTTATTCTAATGACTTCCATTGGGGTAACGGCTACCACCGACTCCGTCATGCCGGCAATCAATCCACTCAAAAAAGTAGTTGATGCCGAATATGATCCATCCGGTTCTCTCCAGCGTTGATTGAAATATTCAAATACCCCAAACCTAATAACTCTTTGTTATTGGCCGAAAAACCAGATATACACCAATCTTACCTTGACGCCGCTTTAGGTATGTTGCCAAAAAATATGACACCCATTCCGCGATACAGCCCAAAAACTCCGTGCTTTGCAATCGTTTTTTTAATACAATCCATGGTACCAAAGTAATTCTTATTATGTTTGTCCATCTGAATGCGTGTTTTTATAAAGTCTGTTGGATATGTCACTAAAATATCGACGGCTCCAGCTAAACCGCCAGCCACAGCTCCAGTTACAAAGCTATTTTTGGCACTCATTTTCGACGGAGCCGACATTTTTGATGATTTACCATTAAAATGATGCCGTCCTGCATTAAAAGATGTTCGATATCTATTTTGCTACGCCATGAAACGCGTTTTTTATTGATTTCTTTCCATGGTTAAAAAAAAAAAAAATTTAAAATTAAATGAACAAAAATTGACTTAAATAACAAAACTTGAATTTAATACACAAAAAAACACATATATTTATATATTGTACAATTGGGGTGTGTATATATTTTATTTAATTGGCATGTAAGATTAATAATATATAAAATTATCATAAACATAGTCTACGATACTTTCGTAAACCATAAAAGTTATGGCTACCTCAATACAAACGCGCGCCATTAGGCTGGTGTTTCCTTTCAAGAACGTTTTAGGTCCCTCGTCTTTCAGAATTTTCTTAAAGCACTCAAAAGGGCTATTACACTTATGTATTCTGGACTGCATTCTGGACCAGATTACGTCCCCGGAAAGATGAGCCAACACAGAAGCAGCGCCCGCTATCATGCCAAAGATGCCAATCATAGGCATAGGAATTAGCACTGCGTTATCGTGGCCAGTGTAAAAATCTTTCTGGGTACACATTAGGTAGAACCGTACCGCCTGATTAGTTCCCTCTTTAAGCGCCGTAATAGACAATCCCATATACAAGCCTCGAATGCCTAAAATAGGTTGTAATTGTTCAATATTAAATAATAATTTATGATATAACATCATACGGCATTGTTTCATGTTACCTTGCCGCTTTGTTATATTCTTTATAGCGCTGAAAACTCCTAGATAACGCGGGTTTGGCTTGGCCATTTCATTAATAACATTTACTTTAATGGTTTCCACTGGCGTAACTACGATTACTGCCTCCGCCATGCCGGCAATCATTCCAGCAAAAAATGTATGCTTGAGCGAAAGGTCTCCATGTATATCTTCCAATTTGTAATTGACATACTCGAAAACTCCAAACCTGAAACAAGAAAAGAAAACTACAGTCATTCAAGCCTGGCAAAATCGCAATCTGCTGTCCAGTAAAGGTATACTTAATGGAGTCTTCTAAAATGAGTGTACACAATTTTGAATGGTCAAAGTATGTAATTACTATACCTAGAATCTCACCTTAATGCCAATTTTGGTATATTACATAGTAGTAAGAAAGTCACTCCGCGATAAAGTCCTAGTACTCCGTGCTGTGCAAGCGTCTTTGTAAGGCAGTCCATACTATTTAAATATTTCTTTGTTTTTTTATTCAGGATCATTTGAGTTTTTATAAAATCTGTTGGATATGTAAGTATTACGTCTAGTGCACCCACGATCCCGCCAACCACGGCTCCTTTAACAATGACATTTTTGCTACCATCTTTTCCCCTACCCTTCATATTTATCGTGATAGTACGTGTACTATCTTTAGGTATCGGATTTTTTTTTGAACATTTTAAATTTCGAAATATTTTCTATTGCTTATTACAAAAAATGACTGGACTGACAAAAAAATGATAGAGTACAACAGCATGTTTATTTCATAATTATTGTCTCGTTATTATAAATAAAATAGGGATGCGTATTGAAATTAAAATATACCATTAAATTATCATTATTAATGTGGATATAACAGTTGGTTTATTATCTCATTTACGCTTGTTTGTTAATATATGTATACTACATGAAGATAATAAGCAAATACATATACATACAGGTGACATATATAAGCATAAGTTAATATGTATGCTTCTTTAATTAATATAGATATCAGTATAAATAAAGATAAGATAACATGTGGCATACCTACTGGTTGCTCTACCACAAATTTTCTGCTCATTTCGTTCATCTGTGAACCACTGTGCGCTGCCCAGCAATCAGCTGTTTGTCTCCAACGAAGCTGCCTTCAGATCTGGGTCAGCGCGTACACAGAATTGATTTAGCTACATATTTTATCCAAATTTTCGAAGTTTAATCTTATTAAATGATGTTGCGTTCTTTACTGGGAGCACGAAAATGCCTGCGCCTGGCCAGCGGATCGTTGGGTCACATGCAGTCGGTGCCACGACTTGAAAATGCGTCACCTTTGGCCACAACATTGTCGCAGTAAGTTGAAAAATAACATAATTGAAGCATTTATAAAATTTCATTTATAAAACCCCGTTTCCCCAGACGCCACTATTCGCCACCCACGCACATTAAACAGTCAGCAGTTCCCAACGAATCCGGCACAATGGCCCAGGGTAAGTCACCTTCAATTTAAATCTTATCTTCCATGTGCTTAGACTCTGATACACTTTACAGTGAAGGAGGAAATGATGAAACGCTTGGGTCTGGAGCCAGGCTATCAACCATTGCCCAAGTCGCGTGAACATCTGCTGAAATACCAACCCAAGCTAGAGGAGCTACCTCCACGCGCAATGCAGGATTCATTCACCTCGGCCATTATACCGCTCAGCACGGATCGCACCTTGCAGGACAAGTATGTCACGTATCTGGGTAACGTGCGCATGGGACGGTTACTGGAGGATATGGACATGTTTGCTGGTTAGTCTTAGCTGGCACTTTGCTACTAATTCCTAAATCTCATCAAATCAATTACTTCTAGTTTGGTGTTGCCATAAGCATGTGCTGGTGCCTCAACTCCCGGCGAACGTACATTTGCCATACACGTTTGTCACCATCCTAGTGGATCGCATTGATTTTACCAACACGCTCGCCTCTGGCACCGAGGATATACGCTTGTCCGGCCATGTCTCCTGGGTGGGCAGCAGCTCCATGGAGGTGGTGGTGTGGCTCGAGCAGATGCAAAACGGTAGCTACAAGAAGCTGACGCGTGCCCTCTTCCTGATGGCAGCACGCAACGCTACAAACACGGCGGCGGCTCCAGTTAACCCCATTCAGCCGGCCAACGAGGAGGAGAAGGTTATTCTAGCTGGTGGCAAAGACCGAAAACGTATGCGTCAGCTACTCTGTGCCCAATCGATCTTCAAGGTGGAGCCCAACGATCCGGAACAGACACTGATGTACGAACTGTACAAGCGGACCACGCCCAACGACACCATGGAGCTGAACAAACGCATATTGCCACCAAATTGCCGCTGGATGTCGGACTCGTTCCAGATGAGCACGATTCCGTCATTTCCTGAGAATCGCAATCAACATAATCGCGTCTTTGGCGGATTCCTAATGCGCACCGCGCTTGAGATCAGCTGGGCAGCAGCTGTGCTCTACTGCAAGACACGTCCCAAACTCGAACATATTGCCGACATTAGTTTCGATAAGCCAATCGGTGTGGACTCATTCATCAAAATGACCGCCTATGTAGTGTACACCAAGCTGAACTATGTGCAGATTATGACGGTCGCTGAAGTGCTCGATACACACACGGGCAATCAGGTGACGTCGAATACCTTCTACTACACGTTCTCGGCGCCACATACCGTCACCGAGGTGCTGCCACGTTCCTACCACGAGACCATGTGGTACATTCAGGGACGCCGCAAGTTCGAATATAGCATGGGCCTGAAACAGGCCTAATTCTGCCCAATGAGGTCTACTACTGAAAAGAAATAATGATTTTTATATTAACTGTATTAACCTGATATTAGACTCTAGTCCGGAGCGATATTGCTAACTCATACAGTGAAACCTATTACTGAGAAACGATATTTGTTTTAATGTAAGTCAAAATATTTGTTTCTAAACAGATTTTTTATGAAATCAAGCATTTAATTTTAAGTAGACCCAAATTTAATCTCAAAATATTTCGGATTTTTGTATAATGTTCTAAATTTTAATTTTGTATTTAAATCTAAAGTGATTTTTAAGTTTATGTAATCTTCGACGAGCATATCGTAATACCAACCAAGTCAGCATCAGCAGGTTTCACTGTAGCGTTTAAATTTATCCATCTTGTTCTGTGTTTCTCGTTGTAATAAAAACAAACAAAATATATATATGTATATATATTGTAATTGCTTATAACGTTAATTTGCCAAGCGGAAGATTATATATCTATGTTCGTTTCGCCAAGTGTTCAATCCAAGTATTTGTAAATTATTATGCAACGTTTATCGGATAAACGGAGTAGAATTCTGCGAATATAACCAGAATGGATAGGATGCTACATTTGTTACCACGGATACCACAGCTTACCCGTTGCAATTGGATTGGGCCCAGGTAAAATATGGAAAGAATTGCTGCAACCTTCGAACTTTAGACCTCTTCGCAGAGTTCAAACAAGTTGCATTCCCTTGTCCCAACCTGGAATTAGACACTATGAGGCCGGAGAATATTTAAAGACGATGTCGAATCATTCCTCCGGCACAATGTTCGAAGGTATGTATAATTTCGATGCAAATCTTGGCCTTGGCTTAATATTTATAACACTGTGCTTTCAGTTTTCAAAAAGATACGTGAGCGAATTGGTATTGATATACTCTATCATGTGGTGCCCAAGTCGCGCGAACATTTGCTGCAGTATCAACCCAAGCCAGAGCAGTTGCCGGCGCGCAGCATGCAGGATTCGTATACATCGGCCATATTGCCGTTGGAAAAGGATGAACTAAGTCGGGAGCGTTATATCAATCATTCTGGCTCTGTGCGTATGGGAAGAATAATGGAAGAGTTGGATATGTTTGCAGGTATCATATAAAAATAACATTCACACATTGAATGAAATCACTAAGCAATTGTTTTGTAGTTTGGCTTTGTCACCGTCACCTTAAGGTACCCGAACTGCCCAAGGATGTTGCACTGCCGTACACCTTTGTCACTTTGCTTGTGGATCGAGTGGATTTTAAAAACATTGAGAAGCTTCAGATCAACAGGAACATCGAGCTAAGCGGATTTGTGTCCTGGACAGGATCAACATCAATGGAAGCAACACTTTATGTGCGTCAATTGATTGATGATAAATATTTGAATGTCACCAAAGCATTGTTCCTGATGGTCGCCCGCAATGCGACAAATACTGGACCCGCTCCGGTCAATAAACTGCAACCCGCAAACGAGACGGAAACCCGTATCTGGCAGGAAGCCGTCCAACGGCAGCAAATGCGCAAGATTCGGAAGTCCACAGATATTACCAGCACTCCGCCACAAGAGCACGAGCAGGCCATTATGTACAAACTATTGCAACGCTCCACGCCGCGCAACAACTTCGATTTAAACAGGCGCGTATTGCCTTCTAATTGCCATTGGATGCAGGACACTAAACGTTCATCCATAATGCATCCCTTTCCCGAAAATCGTAATGCAGCAAATACGATCTTTGGCGGCTATCTAATGCGTCAAGCCGTCGAGCTCAGCTTCATTATGTCAAGCATCTATATCAGTGGGCGACCTAAGCTGATATGTGTGTCTGACATTGCCTTCTTAGAGCCCGTTGCCGTAAACTCATTCCTAGAGATGACCGCATATATCGTTTTCACGACTCAGAATTATGTACAACTACTGACTGTGGCTCGCAAATGGGATGTTCAGGCCAACAAGCAGGGCATAACGAATGTTTTCAACTTTACCTATAAATCGGATGAATTTGTGGATGAAGTAATGCCGGGCTCTTACAAGGAAATGCTCTGGTATATACATGGCAGACGAAAATTCTTGTCTGCACTCAATATACAGCGTACATACGAAGGCGATATTGAAGAAGAGGATCGCAAATCGAATAAGAAACAAGAAAATAAATAATACTGTTCCTACTGGTAAGTTATTTCAATATACATATCCTTTCCCTACCATCGCTCATTCTCCGTTTCATATTCCAGTGAAGCATGTCACGATATTGGAGGACATGCATGTCTCTGACACCAAGTATATACGGCTTTGGGGCGATGAGTGTCTGGCTGTTGCGTTTATTGTAGAACTGAACTATGTAGCCAAAGTACTCAATACACACGCGAACAACTAGACATTCTTGGCACGACACACCCGATCATCGATCTGCATTCAGGGACGTCGCAAGTTCGAATATAGCATGGGACTAATATACGTCATGCGCATATGTAACTCGGCCCAATGAGTTCGACTTCGGGCACAAATATTGATTACTATAGTGGAACTGTTATGTGATATAGATTGTAGTCTGGAGCGATACAGTGAAGCCTACAGCTCGACCCGATTGCAAAGGATAATTTTACAAATATTTTTTTATGCAGCAAACTTTTAAATTTAAATACAAATCGGTTTTATTTTAAAGAAATATTTTGTATAAACGGATTGCATTTCATTTTGAATGGAATCAATAGAACTGTAAAATGATATTTTGTTAGCAATCTGGTTGAGATTAATGGCTGTCGCCATAGCGTATCCATTCATCTATCTTGTTCTCTATTTTTCGGTGTAATCAAAAAAAACCGAAATATTTTTATATTGTAATTGCTCATGACGCTAATCTGGCAAGCGAATGATGTATTCTGCCGAGAGTACTCGTTGTGTATGTGTGATACTCAATCCACTGCTCAGTGGGAGTGGGTTGATGTGGTGAGAGTGTTCACTCACCATTATCTCTCCATGTCACGCTCATTACGTCGATTTGGCGAGCAAACTTTCGTCTAGTGCTCAATTCAAATATTTTCATTTTCGGTTTTGTATTATGTGAAATTGGTTAGGTTTTATAGGGAAACAACGCGGAATTTTCTGCAAATATAATCAGGATGCAGCGGATGACACATTTGTTGCAACTGACCCACAGCTATGGCCAGGCATTACCCAGGTAGGCAATATCTAGCCCATATGGTTGCATTTGAACTTTAGACCGTTATTTTTTTCAGAATCCGAACAAGATTTATGCCCTTCAGTCATTTTGGTATAAGGCATTATGAGGCCGGAGATTATTTAAAGAAGGAGTCGGACCACTCCTCCGGCACAATGACGGAAGGTAAGGCTTAAGTTTGATGTACATCTCGGACAAGTTTTAAAAATATGTTGCTTTCAGTTGCCGAAATGATCCGTAAGCGATGCGACATTGATATAGGCTATCATGTGGTGCCCAAGTCGCGCGAACATTTGCTGCAGTATCAACCCAAGCCAGAGCAGTTGCCGCCTCGCAGCATGCAGGATTCGTATACATCGGCCATATTGCCGTTGGAAAAGGATGAACTAAGTCGGGAGCGTTATATCAATCACTGCGGCACTGTGCGTATGGGCAGGATAATGGAAGAGCTGGACATGTTTGCAGGTACCATAGCTATAATTTCAGCATTGAGCGAAATCGCTGAGCAATTGTTTTGCAGTTTGGCTATGCCACCGACACATTCAGATCCCGGAACTGCCCAAAGATGTTGCCTTGCCCTACACCTTTGTGACTTTGCTTGTGGATCGCGTCGAGTTCAGTAACATTGCAAAGTTACTGATCAACAAGGATATCGAGCTGAGTGGATTCGTCTCCTGGACAGGCTCGACTTCGTTGGAGGCTACGCTTTATGTGCGCCAATTGGTGGATGGCAAATATATGAATGTTACCAAGGCAATGTTCCTGATGGTGTGCCGCAATGCAACAAACACTGGCTCCGCTCCGGTCAACAAACTGAAGCCTGCGAACGAGGATGAGATCCGCTTCTGGCAGGAAGCGGTGAAACGGCAGGAAAAACGAAAAGTTGAGAGATCCACATGCATAACGATAATCCCACCACAGGAGCACGAGCAGGCTATTATGTACAAAATATTACAGCGCACCACGCCGCGCCATAACTTCGATTTAAACTCACGTGTGTTGCCGGAAAAGTGTCGCTGGATGAAAAATTCGCAGCGTTCAACAATGATGAATCCGTTTCCTGAAAATCGTAATTCACAGAATACTATCTTTGGGGGCTACCTAATGCGTCAAGCCGTCGAGATCAGCTTCATCATGGCCAGCATCTACGTCGGAGGGCGACCTATGCTAAAGTGCATATCGGACATTTCGTTTATGGATCCCGTCAGTGTCAGGTCTTTCCTACAGATGACAGCATATGTAGTTTTTACGACGCAGAACTACGTACAAATCATGACAGTGGCCCGAAGATGGGATGTCCAAGCCAACGAGCAGATAACAACAAATGTATTCAATTTGACCTATAAAGCTGATACTGCAGTAAACGAAGTGATACCTGGCTCATATAAAGAGATGCTTTGGTATATTCATGGCAGACGAAAGTTTATGGCTGCTCTAAAATTGCAGCCTGATTTCGGAAATCCTAATGAAGAGGTCAAAGCAGATAGCAAATTGGGTAAAAAAATTCAAAATAAATAAAAGTACTCATTGTCTTGTTTCCTCATACCTCGACACAGAGTTCCGTTTTCTAATGGTTTATTTTACAAATTGTTCTTTTGTAATCAATCAGCGGGCTTGTACAAAGTATTTAAAAATCCTTAAAGTGAAATCGCACGGCGTCACGTCATGCGGATTTAAAAGCGCAGACGGTGTGGGTATTGGGAGGAGTGCAGGGCGAACATGTTCTGCAAGTACTTCTTGAAGAATTTACCCTCAGGATGTGCCTTGATTACCTTCAGCAGAGCGCTGTCAATCTCCTTCTGGTCCTTCTTGCGCTGCTCGTTGGGCACGAAACGCTCCTTCTTGGCAGCAAAGATGTCAGCCTCGCCGGACTTCTTCTCCTTCTTGGCCTTAAGGCGGCGGAAGTAGGCGTCGTTCAGATGCTCGGGAACCTTGAAGTCACCCAAATCCACACGCGATGAGGTGCCAATTACGAAACGCTGGGAAACGCGACGCAGTGGGCACGAGTTGAGGGCGAAAGGTCCAGTGACCAGCAGCAGGCCAGAGGACAGAGACTTCAGCAACACAACACGCTTGCCCTGGTGGCGGCCAGCCAACAGAATGAGCACGGTACCGGGCTTCAGGTTACGGCGGACGTTGCGCTTGTGTTCGCTGAAGTTGGCTTTGCTGGGACGCTTCTTGACGAACGTCTTGGTTGGGTAGTTGGCCTTAGGTTTGCGCAGGTAGACGGTACGCTCACCACCGTTCTTGGGACCACCGATCTTCTTCACCTTCTTGATGGGCACCTTCGACTTCTGCACGACGGGGTGCTTCTTGTCCTTCAGGCGGTACAGCGCGCGGCGCTGGTACATCTGCAAAATAATGCGAAAGCAACAATATCAGTAAGCTGTCGGGCAAGTCACCACATTAATACACAAACACACACGAGGCGGCGTCACACCAAATGCCAATACTTTTGTTTAGTGATTTTTGAATGTGCCTTTCAGATTTTTACCTGGGCTTTGGAGTAACGCAAGATTCCACCCTTCAGGTACGAGTTGAGTGGGTGCTTCTTGCCCTTTTTGGCCGATTTGGCGACTTTTTTAGCTTTTTCGACGGGTGCCATTGTGGGAAACACGTGTACACAGCACAAAAATTATTTAGAAAAGGAAGGTTATGTGTCACGGCGTTGCCAGCACTAGGCAAAAACACGGCATGTCTCTTATCGATAGGTTTCTGCGCAACTCTGCATTTTTGTACCTTACAACACTTACATTCACAGCACTGGCGAAAATTAAATATCGATCAATGTAATCGATACGCCGATTAATTTATATTGAAGAGGCCAATTTCAAACAAGTTTAAAAAGGGATTTCTTTTTATTTTCGAATCAATTAAAAAAACAATATTATTTACCATTTAATAATACTTTTTTTTTCATTTATTGGTTGTAATGTGTATACAATGAAATAAATCACGATTTTTTTCTTGTTCTTTTACAGCTCTATTCCTTTTATACACAATCTTTAGTTATCTTACTTAATTGTTCATTCGCTTGCCGCTCGAAACACGCATTATTTTAAAAATAATTCGAATAAATTAAATGAATGAGAGATAATTTACAAAATGAGTAAAACTTATCTGATTCGTTTGTTTTTAAGTTTCAATTTAAATTGAAAACTAACAATGCAGTGCGACAATGCGTTCAAAGTTCGCATACAAAATTAAATTTCACTTTTCGAAAATTCAACTAAATACTAAAATTATGTCTAAAACTTAGTAAAACGTTTGTTCTTATCATTTCTTTTTGTACTAGCAAATTAAATAGTTGTACATTAATAATGGAGAGATTTCTTTGTTTGTTGTTGTTAGTTTCGTGTATGATGATGTTGTTTCGCTCCTTGCACAAATATTTTACTAACTCCGCGCGCTAAATTCTTGTAAAATTTGCTAGTTTTTAAAAATACATACAATTTAATTGAAAATATCCGACTGCTCAGCAGAGTTTGACGGCATATTTGTGTTATGCATTGTATAGAGAAGGTCTCTTAGGTCTAAACTCATCGTCATCTTGTTGTTGTTCGTCTTCTTCATTTGTTATTCTCATAGTTTTTCTTCGTTATGCTTATTTGTCACTTTGCCATTTAGTTTAAAAGTTAGACTAAGATTAAAAATTTGTTTGCAGCCTAGGCAATGAACACACACAATTTGTCTCTGTCTCGCTTAAATATTAAAATAGTTTTCGCCTTCACATTTGCGGCATTATTGTGTACAATCTTTAGTTAGCTTAAGTGGAATAAAAAATAAATAAACAACATGAGTATTGCCATAGTTGTTGAAATCGGCGGAATAAACTATTGCACATTCACATTAACATTCTTTAATAATGTGTGTGAATTGTTTTTAAATATTTAAAGCAAATATGTTTTATTTACATTTGCAAGTGTGCTGAGTGCCCAAAGAGTCCCCCCTTGGCACGGGGAGGACTCATTGGTGGGGTTCGTTTCGTTTTCTTGAGAATGTACTCACATTGGGACAGACGAGAGGCGGCCGGTCGAGGGTCGATCTTGGTTCTTCGTCCTGGATATGCGCTATTAACGTTCTCTCTCACTCACACACATACACGCAAACAAAGGTAAATAAAACATATCGCATTGAGTTTTTTTTTTGCAAATATTCTTCAGAAATTGAATGCCACTGTGCACAGTGACACGCGCATTTATTTAAACTTACAGAAATGTTTGAATCGAAAACTTATTCGACTTTTCATTTGTTTTTAAAAGTGTTTTGAATTATAAAGAATTTAAGAATTTTCAAAATGTTTCTGCGGGTAGTTTTTTTTGCTTGTTTTTGCACAGTTTTCTTACGTTCTCATTCTCATAAATCTTCATTTTATTTTCTCCCATTTGCCGTGTATATATTTTCCCATACTATTAATGCATCATAATTTGAAATCAGAGTGCCGCGCTTCAAGTTAAAAACATATTGCAAGATATTTACGAATTTCAGCTGCGGTTTGATTGGTTTCTTTTGCTGGTTCGCTTCTTAGTTTTCACTATAAGCTAATCTGGGTTTCTCTTTTCTTTTTTTTTAATAATAGTATCTATAGAATATTTAGTACATGTTTTTGTTTTTGTTATTTTTTTTTTTTTTACAAATGTTTTGCTTTAATAAATTAAATAATTACTAAATAATATAACAAAAAAGAAAATGAAATGTTCATATGTGTTTGTATATATGCATACATTTAAAATGATGTATGTAAAATTGATCACTGTTGTTGTAAATTTACTTGCATTGATCTCAATACATTCCATTCGGACGCGCCGCGGGCGACGCCCTAAAAGATCTTTGTTTTACTGTTGCTTAACAAATAATAACAAAATTCACTTAGCTCATTAATAAATCATGATATATTGGTATTCTGAAAGATTTTTCTTTTTTGTTATATATAGAGCAAAATTGTCGACTACACACACAACTACATATGGGCA
This sequence comes from Zaprionus inermis, assembly GCA_018151445.1. Classification (NCBI taxonomy): domain Eukaryota; kingdom Metazoa; phylum Arthropoda; class Insecta; order Diptera; family Drosophilidae; genus Zaprionus; species Zaprionus inermis. The sequence continues at coordinate 1,890,411 of JAECXD010000674.1, read as the reverse complement.
ATTTTATTATAGTTAATTATTACTGTTATTGTAATTGTTACTGTTACGATCTTAGTCATAGTTCTTGAATTCTGAGCGCGGCCAAAATGATTGTTGATAAACTTTTGATATTTTAGTGGGGATTTTGTTTTCCTTTCTTTCTTTATCAATTACTTGTCCCGTCTATATATAATGAATTTTTGTACTTTTTTGTTTTTGTTTTTTTTTTTGTGGTTTTTTGTGTTTTTGCTTCATTTCTTTGCTAATGTTCGTGGGTCCATCGTACTTTGTTGTTTAAGTTTTAAGGTGTTTACAAAACAAACATGGAGAACATAAAAAATATTTAAACTAATTTCAAATTGTGGGATAGAAGAGTTTGTTTAGGATTTTTTTTCTTTTTGATTTTTGTTTAAGTGGTTTTTTGAGTTTTTTTTCCAAGCGTAACCGACAAAAAATCGTTGTTCCATTCCGTATTCCGTTTGTTGGGTCATTGTGTCAATCTTCTTTTATCGTGTCTCTTTCACCGATCTCAAAAATGGTCCGGAACGACATCAATCTTTTGTATGATGGTCCGCATCATTCTATATTTTATATATCTTTTTTTTTTGTTTTTATTTGAGTTTTTTTTTTTCAATTCTGTTTAACGAAGTTTTCTTGTCTTGCCGCAAATAAATCGAAAAAAATGATTTTTTCCCTTTGTGTCGCCTAGAGCAACGCAAATTTCCTGGCTGACCTCGCATTTTTCATAAGTTTCTTAAATGGTAGAACCAGCGTAAATAATAGTTATATATATATGCGCATATGCTTAACCAATTATGATGCACTTTAGCAAAATATACACACGCACACCCATCACACACTACCACACATACACAGACACACACACACACGCGCGCTTCAAGCACATGGATGCGAGCGTTAAAAACAACTGTGGACAGGTACGACCCGCGATGTGGGGGGCCGGAGATATGTCTGATTCCCTTTGTCCTGCGTGCGTGCGTGTCTGTGTGTGTGCTTGCGTATGGGTTTTTCCTGCCTGCCGCTGCTGCTGCTGCTTCTGCTGCTCTCTTGCCCGCCCAGTGTTGTCCATTCGGGGGCTGCTTTGCTTGGATGCTGCTTACTTGCTGCTGGGTACTACTAACATTGTTCGAAAATTGGAATAATGGGTGAAGTTGGCCAATCCTCTTCCTCCTCGGAGCTAATACTCTCGGTTCTGCAATAGAAAATAAATGGTAAATATTAGTAAAATCATATAATATGAGAGCTCAATTATCATGCATCAATCAAATCGAAATCCCATTATAATTCTAAATGTAATGTCAGTTCAAGTTGAAGGCCAAATGTGCCGTCATTTTCCCACTGTTTTTTGTGTTCCTATCGCAACCGATCAGCTGATGTTTGCTTTTGAATTTGACCTTCGTTCAAGTGCAATATCAGGTAGCCCCCACGCACCCCTTTGCCCACCTCAAGCCATGTGGTGCATTGAACTCAAAGCTTTATGACGATTATTTTTCGCAAGACAAAAAATTTAACAAAAACAAGCATATAAGTATAAGTATACAAAACACAAGGCCATCAAATTTAGCAACAATTCGGCTGCAATGTAATGAAGCTTGGATACCCTTTCCTTTTTTTTCGCGTCGGCGACCTTTGCTCTCTACATACAGCAACAGCTGTGACCAACTCAAGGTCAAGTTCATACGAAATAATCAATAGTACGAAAAATAAACAACAATTTTGAACATTTTCGAATTTTTAAGGTAATTAGGTAATATGTGTGTGTTTTTATTTTTAAATACAGCTATATATACCACAAAAGTCTACATTTTACTGGTTAGGGTGAGTATACGATATGGTGGCAGCCGCACAAGTTAAGATAAGGTATCTTACTCATTATTTCTTTAATCTTTCTCAATGTCAGGGCGGGGCAAGGAGAAAGGCATGGTTTGGCAAAGAGTTTGAAAGAATTTTTTAAAATCAAATGGATCAATGCCAGAAAATTAAACCAAAGCCAACAACATATTACCGCATGCGATGACGCATGATAGAAAGGCAAAGAGAATTTCATAAATTCTAGAAATGATGTACTTGTCGAGCGACCCTCGGTCGAAACACTATTTGAGTGCGCGTGTGTGCCGCCGCTACGCCCCTCCCCTTCAACGCCTTGATGAGCTGTTGCTCTCTGATAAGATTGTTTTCAAAAAAACAGACGCACCAAAACGCGACAAAACAAGGTACATAATATAAATACATAAATATTCTACACACTCGCAAACATGTGTGTACATGTGTTTGCATAGATGTGTGCGCGAGTGTCTGTGCGTCTGGCTAACTGTATGTGTTTTGCCGTTGCCGTTGCTGCTGTTATTGTTATTGTTGTCCGACCACTTTTGGCAAATGCTTCGAGTTAGGCAAGCAAAACCAGCCCGCCAGCCAGCCAGCCAGCAGGTCTCACATGATTTTCTATTTTGTTGTCGCTTGATTTCGCTGCTAGAGTTGTTGTTCTTGTTGATCGGTTGCTGTTGTTGTGATAATGAAATCGTCGCACATATTCTAGAAACTTGTTTATGCCAAACTCACATACACTCGCCTACATACGAATTAGTCCAAAGAGTCGACATAAGATTGCTAAAAATATATAAAATCGGACTCTGTGCCGCTGCCTCCCATCCCATCCCCTTCTACATTGCCATAGGTCTATCGCTCTTCAAGAGCGTTATGTTGGGCATTACGTTATTCTTTACATAAATATGGATATTCTGTATTTCTGGTTTTCTCAGCTTTAACTCACCTTGAACGCAGGCCGTCGTCTAGAGCATTCGATATACCCTCCTCAATGGTGGCTAAATCGGACGAAAAGCGATTGGTTGGGCGCAGTACACGCAGCGTGCGACTGGACAATTTCCAGACTAGCCGCTGCTTGTAGGGTGCCTTATTCTGTCCATTGTAGTGGGACAGAATGCCCGAGACAATGCTAAAGCCGCAGGTGAAAACGCGATCGGGAATCTGCAAGGCAAACATTGATTAGAATCCGTATACTCCCAGCTGTACAACTGTGTATAGCTTACCCTCATGTATTGCTGCAGGAAAAGAATGTACTCGAAGACATGCTTGAGCTCGGGACTGCCGCGTGTGTACGATTCCTTGATATGGAAATCAAGATGCAGGCAGATGAGCACTAAAGCCAAAGTCGCCGGTGTAATGACCGTCGTCTTGACATCGCACAGCAAAATCTCCAAGCGATTCTCAAGCTCCTCGAGCTTGATCAGCTGCTGATAGAACTTGAAGAAATCACCGCCAATCTCCTTCGCCAGATTGCGGAAGAGTGCGTAATAGATGCGCAGGTAGCTCACTGATGTAATGGGCGCATGTCCCATCTGTACGCCCAGTTTGTTGGCAATAACTCCGGCCATGCGTTCCAAATCGCCAGCGGTACAACCACACTGCAAATCGGGAAACAGTTAGAGCTATGTGCACTTGCACTGGAGGGCAGCAACTTACCTGAGATATTGTGACCAGATCGTCGGCAGGTATGGGTTTCAAGTCCAACTGCTTGATGGCCAAATGGAAGGAAGCAACGCTCATGCAGGCCATATGCTTCGGCTTGACGGCCATGCGGTCCAAGAAGCGATCCACCAGACTCATGGCTGAGAACAGGACATCGGATGGCAGCTCGTACCACATTTTCAAGCAGCGTAGAACATACGCGGAACCATCGCGTCCGCCGGCGGTCACTTCACGCTGCAAGGGAAAGAGCTTATTAATCCCCAAGTTTCTCACAGGGAACCTTCAGTTTAACTTACCCTCGACTCCTTGGGCAGTAACAGTACGGTGTGATATTTATCCTGCAGCGCGTCATACTCCTTCAGTGTCTCGTATAGCTCATCGGAGCTTAGCGCATGCAATTTTTCCTCAAGTATCTTCAGTGCTGACGGCTCAGCTCCAGTTGCTCCACCAGCTTCATTCTCGAGTGTAGCTGTTTGCTGCTGTTGTTGTTGTTCGTACTTCTGATATTCCAAGCCAGCAGCACCCGGTGTCCCATACCGACCCTCGTCCGCAATCCTCATCCAATCAGTCGACATTTCTGCTGCGCTACGATCGCCGATGCCATTGCCCGATTTGCCCACAAGTAACGCCGCCGCCGCTGCCTGTGCCGATGTTGACGGTTGTTCATCATCGACCAGGATAGCATTGATGCTGATTGCATCCATGTTGTTGTTTATGTTGTTGGCGACGTTAACGTTATTGTGGATGTTGCTGCTGTTGTTATTGGGCAAATCAAGTAGTCCTGGCATTCCCGACGATGACGACGACGACATCAACATCGATGACCTCTGCTGCATTAACTGCTGCTGCTGCCGCACCGCCTGCACCTCCGCCTCCAGCTGCTGCTGCAATTGGCAATACAATAGAGCCTCCTCCTCTCGCTCCTGTTGATATTGCTGCTCGTATTGCTCGTACTGTGCGTATTGCTGCTGCTGCTGTTCGAGTTCGTTGAGTTGCTGCTGCTGTTGTTGGTGCTGTAGTTGCTGTTGTTGTTGGTGGTATTGCTCTTCTTGGGTTAGAGTATTATCCAAACCACTATCAACGACGGCGTATTCGGCGGCAGCAGAGTAGCGTACAGGGACAGACATTGTGAGGGCTGGCCTAGTACCTGTATACAACAAGGGTTTTGTTTTTGTTTTTGGATTCTTTTTCTTAAGTATTATTTTAAACGCAATGGATTAAATCTCGTTGCGTCTAGGCCAATGAATACTTTCAGTGTCTAATAACCCTTATTCAACTTTGTTTGCTTTCTTTTATTCAATTTTATTTTCAGCAATGCCCAAAACAAAATTTCAAGCCAACGTTTCAATAATAATATATTTGATTTGATTTGCCAAAATATCAGCGAGAACAATAAAACTGAATTTAGTTAATGCTCTCTCAATCTGCAGCTCGAAATCAGGAACGATAAATGCACCGCTTCAGGGATTCAATTTAACCCACTGTTAGCGAAAATGCAACCGAAAATAAAATAAACTGTTTGCTACTTGTGCTGCACACACCGGTAAAAGAAGCCCAGAGCCGAAGATCAAGTGGAAATAATGGAAATAGATTGCTCTGTCAATAGCTTCAGAAACCTTAATGCAATTCTTTCAACAATTTGCAAACAGTTAACAAACAAATTACGCCCTCAACAATGAAGATAAATATAAATGATTATTATATTATATAAGGCGACGATTGTTTGCAGTGTACAACGACAACGACGATGACAATATATTTATCGAAAAGTATACTTGGTATATTATCGATTGTGTCTATCAGTCAGTCTATAACGTACGCTGATCTACAATCTGTCTTATGGTTTTTTAGAGAAAATTATCATAAACAATATGCACAATTTCAAGGGTCAAAATGGTTTATTATGTGTTCGCTCAATGCTTGTTACGATAATAAACGCAAGACGCTGAAATATATTTTGTACAGTGCTTTTTTAGTGCTCGTTGTGGAGCTTTTTATGGTTGTTTGTATTTTCCGTAGAGAGTGGAAAACCTTTTGCTAAAATATGTATAAACTTACTCGCTGCAAAATTGCGCAATCGAAAAAAGAAAATTGTTAATTAAATCTTGGAAAATAAAGGTGTTAAATTAAAAAATGTTGAAAGAGTGTGAATATGTAAGAGATAAAGTCAAGTGTGTAGGTTGAAATGAAGTTCATTAATATCGAAACATGCAAATTTTAATTATTTTGTTTCTTGACTGACAGGTACGTTGCACTTTAATAATTAACTGTATTCAATACGTTGAACGAACTTTGGTCGAGCGAAGTGCGACGAGGACTGACTGAGAACTGTCACTTGTTGCACAGTGTGGCAAATGCCTGGTAATAAGTATACGCCCGTTGACATTGGAAAACATTTTATATATTTCTTGATCTGACCTCAAAAAGAAACACATACAAATTGCCTACATTTTTATTCAAATCACAATCATGACGACAAGGCTGAGGTCTGGGGCGGGGGGAGGCAGCTTTGGAGGTGTGATCGTCATCTCAAGGCAAACCACATAAATAGACCAATTACGTATTGCATCGACAAAGTGTGTACAAATAAAAATCAACACTTCCCCTCAGTCATGGCTTTGATTAATTCATTTTGTCCAAAAATTACGAAAAGAACAAAAAGCTCACGCACTTGAGTAAACAACAAAGTAGCCCCGCCGCCATCTTGTTCCAATTCAGCGCGTTCGCCTGCCAGCTAATAATACAACACACAAACACACACGCATGCGTATACACGCACAAGCATACGCAGAGCAGTGGCGGATACGCTGGGATTGAGAGATAACACACAGCGGAAGAGGCAGGGCTGGGGAGAGAGAGCAAGCTTTCTCTTGTTGATGCGATTGCGATGAGAGCGAAACAGCTCTGCTTAAGTAGCTGCTGCAGTTGTTGCTATTGTAATAGCAGACAAGGGGAATTCAAAACAAAACATTAAATAATCTAAACAACAAGTGATAAATGACAAAAACTAAACAGAAAGAAAGGAAATAAAAAACGCATTCCAACCGAGCGTCAAAAGAAAAACACAATTTCTCAGCTACTTGAGAGAGAGTGCGAGAGATATAAATGGGCTGATGCAATTGAAAGATAAAATATTGCACGAGCCAACTGGGAAGAGAAATTGGGTCTGGCTTGGCTATTTATAGAGAAATAGGGAATTTCAATTGTAAACATGTGTCCCTGCTGCCTGGCGCACCGTGCGAGTCTATTTATGTTTTGTAACAACAATTGACATTAGCCTCCGTCTCAGGGCTGGCTTAAAAACGAAACCAGTTCACACAAGGCAAAGTATAACCAAAACAGACTGTGATAAATAAAAATAAAAAACCTTAAAAGGTTATTCTCTCGATCTTGAATAGAAGTATTAACTCGTTTTATTTAACATATTGTTAAGAATGCGTTAACCGATTTGCTTAAACTTTCGCCATGGGACCGCACCTTAATCATCGCTTCAGTTGATCAATACTCAAAATGAATCAACCAAACTGATGAGGGCAACTCCAATATATCTGACGCATGTGATATGAGGCATGTGGAATGAAGAGTGGTTTATTTCGAATTTTTTGTTTTTACTTAAAACTGACGAATCATACATACGCTTTTGACTTCCGCTTACGAATCGAAACACAAAGAAAACCAATTGCTGTGCTGCTGGTGAAGCTCAATCTGTTTCAATTCAAGGTCGTACACCCACAAAACTTGAAACAAGTTTCGATATCTAAGCATAACGACGATGACGGTGCATCATCATCATCATCTAATGAGGCAGCCGAGCGAAAAGAGCAGTCAGTGTGGTTCAATTCCCACAAAAGCAGCGACAAACTAACGGCAAGCTCGGGTTAAAAGTTCAACTCAAAAGCTTCACAAAGCGTAACCAAGAAGAGAGCGACGGATTATGATGATGAGAAACTGAACTAAAAACTTGAAATTGCTTGTGACACACAACATGTAGAGTGTGCGACTGTGTGTGCGTGTGCGAGTGAGTGAGTGAGTTGGCCTGCTTCTGGTGTAACTTCTAAGTGTGGTGCCTTTGCTGCCTGCGCCCACAGCGATATCATTTTATTGATCTTGTACTAGGCTCACAGCATTTTTTTTCTTTTTTACAAAATTTAAATTTATGTTTGTATGTCTTGAATAATTTCAAAATTAATATATATTTTTTAGTTTTTCTGCTACTCGCATATTTTCAGCTTTTTTTTATTTTTTTGAGTAACAAAATTATTATTACGCGCTCTGCTGACGCAAAGCACGTACACAGTGATATGGTAAGCACATGTGAATGTGTGTAAGTGTATTCCTATATGTGTAGTTGTTTTTATTTATACACGAGCTATACCTATACGGCCTGTTGTTGTTGTTGTTGCTGTTGCTGCTTGGCCAACATTTGCGAGCGTGCTTGTAAAAAAAAAATTTCACTTTTTGCCTATTTTCGTAACTGCTGCGAAACGCGCTAAACGAAGACATCGATAGACAGACAGGAAGATGGGCGACATTTGGTAGGCGTGGCGCAGGTGTGACATTTTCATAATACTTTCGACGACAAAGCAAATAAAAAGCATAGACAAAGGTTTTAAAAGCGATGCAATTAAACTGTCAACCGAAAACAGGAGAGGAGAGAGTCGCAGAGAAAGAGGGAGAGAGCTGCACTGCACAGATGATCAGAAATTGAAAGTGAGCTCAGTTGTTGTTTTCTATTCTCTGTTGTTATTAGCTATAGGAATCAAAAGAAAAACAACTTAAAAGCTTGCAAAATATTTTTCAACAATTTTATTTGTGCGCTGCGCTCTTTAATTAACACAGAAGCAGACGCAAACACAGCAAGTGCAAACGAGATAGCCAGTTAGTCAAATAGCAAAATTACCTGCACGAGCGAGATAGCGCTTGTTATTCACTATGCACACTTTGCTTTGTGGTTTACGTTTTTCGTTTTTTTTTTGCTTTGTTTTTCATTTTATGCTTTGCCATGTCTGTCTGCCGAACGGTTTATTCATTTATCAGCGCTTAATTGATGATGGACTGCGTAGCTAAAGCTGCTGAAGGTCACAAATGACAGCAACACAAAGCTTCTGTTTCAAAACAGAACAAAATACCTGAAAACAGCAGCGGATCATTGCTTACGCTCCTCCTCTCTCTCGCTCTCAGAGAGCTTTCGAGAGAGTTTACGCTAGTTGCATCAGCAGCACAGCTGCAAGACGAGTTACGAGCATGCACGTAGCAGGCAGCTACGACACGCGCAGTGCAAACGTGACGCCAAACAGGTAAGCCTGGGCTTGACACCTCGCGTTGCAGCGCGTCGCCATCGATTCATGTTCCGTGCGGCACGCCACACGTTCCTCTAGGTGTGCATGGACAACCCTTAAGCTTGAATTAACAGCGCGACACGTTCGCCAGCGACTTTAGCTTTGATGAAATATAAAATTATCAAACGAAATTGTTCAACCAACTGTTAAGGGCGGCCATTTCGAGCAACCCCCACTAAAACTGGTACACTGTGTGTGTATGTGTGTCGCCCAGGAAGCCACACAGACGTCGTTGTGTCAAAATTGCTTTCAACCCCACTGGCCGCACACACACACAATATGTAAATGTATATATATGTACGTGCGAAAGTGCAGTCAAAAGCGGAAACAACAACGCAGGCGCAGCAGCTGTGCCTGTCTGGCATGTGTGCCAGGGGCACTGTGGCATACGTTGCCAGATTATTTATTACATTTCAAGTGAAGAAAACAAAACATTTTCTTCTTTTTTTTCTACTCAACCTTAGCTAATTCTCTCTATCCCTCACACACACACGAGCAGTATGTAAGAGTTCTTCCTCAACAATAACATAAACAAAAGGCAAAAACAAATCTAAACATATCCAAGCAACAGTTCAGTGCGTCCGTTAGCGGGCATTGTACTCATGTTTCTATCACGCTCTCTCTATCTCTCTCTAAAATTGATTCAGAATCAGGCGACGAACTTTGTACACTTCACTAGTTTTTATATACCGATACACTCGTCCAATTTCGTGACCAGTCCAGTCAGTCAGTTCCCCCACTATCTACGTCCGTTGTGCCTACCTTCGTCGTCTGTCTGTCTATCTTTCTGTCAATGAACGCATTGAATTTATTTGCATTTTTCCATTATCGCGACTTATTCAGCAAATTGTAGAACGAACACACACACGCGCACCCACACACAAAACAAATGCGACTCGCAAGTGTTTAAAATTAGTTTCCATTATCCATGTCGAGGGTAGGCGCATGTCTAGGGGAATAATGGGAGAAATGCACTCAGCAATTGCCATGGCACGGTCACGAGTACATTTTCGCTGTAAATTTAAAGTGTACCGAGTTTACCGAGTTTACCTCGTAGATAAGCGCAACAACTAATTGACGACATAACCCAAGTGCACTTTGTACCCAAAAAAAAGAAGGAAATACATATACACAGAGAAAAATTGGCATAAAAATGAGGGTTTCTGATTACAATTACAAGCTAACAAACGTACGCCCACCGGATACGGGACTATCGATAACAGATATTACGACATTTTATCAATGATGACTTATGCGCTGCAAAATAGAAATGAGCTTCCCTTATCGAAATACCGTCGTGCTGTGCCGTGTAGCAATCCATGACGTTAACAGCAGCAGCGCGATAAGCAAATCGATCTTATCGCACGCCATTGTCATCCAGTTCCAGTTCCACTACCAGTTCCAGTTCCAAAGCCGTATAACTGCAAGAACAAAAGCGAGATAGCAGCTGCTGCGATGCAGTGGCAGCTGCACGAACGGCATTGGAATGTGTCAACTCCTCCCTCTCTCCTTTTATCACTCTTTCAATTGAATTAGAGACGCACCTTGGAGAGAGACCCAACCAAAAAAGGGGTGGACATATCGCTTGGCACGAGTTGACGTTGTCAGGGGCAACTCGGATTACCGCCACAGGGAGTGGTAGGGAACTCCTTTTGTCAATAGATTTAACTTTCGCTATCCGCAATGCTTTAAATGCTTATTGAGCTCATTTGAGGCAGCGCGGAGGGACGCTCGCTTGAATAGACAAAAGCTGCGCTCATCACTTTGCTGCAGGAAAAAAGTCTACGGCGTCGTCTCGGTTTTAGGTAACCCTACCATACATCCAATAACGACGAACAGCTGTTTAGTTCGTTTTTTTTTGTGTTTCCTTCTCTTTTTTGCATGAGGGTCTCCTCGAATTTCACTTGAGTTCGTCGCGACAGTTGTCCAAAATTGGCAGACAGTAATGAGATATTTTTGAATTTCCTTTTTGAACGTCATTCGAAGAAGATACAGGTAGAGGTAGAAGTAGAGAGAGATAGAGAGAGAGAGACAGACATGGCTGCATCGCAACAAGTGAAACCTTAATAGAAACTGCGTCGCGTCAAATTTAAAATGGATTTACGGCAATTTGTGGGGCGGTTGACCACGCTCAAGATCAAGATGGCAGCTCTGCGCGTCTATTTCATGTATTCCAACCTCCATCCCTCACTCGCTGTCTCTCACATAGTAGTAAAGTTACACACATACACGCACGGACATGACCCAAGGAAGCAAGAAATCATTGTGTAAAGAAGCAACAATGAAAACAACACAAAAATGCGCGCCAACGCCTCGAAGGTAACAAAGGCAACAACACTAAAAGACGATGGTCAAAGCAAATGTTGAAAATATGTAAAAAGAGGGGATAACAAACAAAACAACGGTACGTCAAGCAACATCACCCACACACTCGCACTCACACACACGCAAGTATTACATACGATTATGTGTGGGAGCCCTTTGGAGGTTATTGTATATGAAACGGGTATGTATATGAATAGTAAGCGTATAAAACTAAATTATATGTAGCATTATTTTGATATGCTCGCTGCGAACGCGACGAACAACAAATTTAAATCAACAAATATGACCCAGAAAGCAAAATATACGCTGAAGGTGAAATCAAGAGATATCAAGAGAGACGCAAAAAGTAACCCCAGTCAGAGAAGCTATACTTTGAGCAAGTGCAAAGAGCGCTAATAGACCTTAGCTACCGTATCCAAATCTGTAAAACAAGTTAAAAACTGGCTAGTGTTTTCGAGTATGTAAATACAATACGCAAGTAAAAATATATTTTCAATTGGCTGACGCAATTTCAAGCTCTCGCACTCACACACACTACAACAAATTTATGCCTTAGTAGTATAGGTGAAAGAATACAAAGCGAAAATCCAAATGGGAACACGAACATTGCACGCACACAAGCAAAACTCTTTGTTTGCCCACTGAGTGTGTGTGTGCTTGTGTGTGTATGTTGAGAGAGCTAGCGAAACGCTTGGGAAACGAAACAGAGTCATAACTCTTGGTGTTGTTGCTGCTGCCCTCTCTCGCTGTGCTCAGTGCGTCGATAGCAGTTCGAAAAGCAATGAAAACAACAATTGGAGTCAAATCAACAAAGACTATCGGAGCAACCAAATAAGCATAAGAACAATGTAGGGCAGACAAATAGCAAATTTCCATGGCACAGCTTCTGGTGTGCGTAATTGTTCGGGTAACTGTACTATTGGGGTGCCCAACCAACATAGTTTCTCTCCCCAACATACTATGAGTAGCAGCTCCACAGACTAACACGAACACACACAAACATATTCACATACTCCACTCGCAAGCTCACACATACATGTCAAATGCTCAAACAGCTGGGAAACGAACTGAGATGTGAAACAAACATGTACATTGTTTCTACACTTTTTGTATGCATTCAAACAAATGCGTATGTATGCACATCCATACATATGCAAGCAACATATGTATGCGTTTATGTAAAGCAATTGAATAAGGGAACGAATCAAGGCCTTTTTGAACGCAATAAAATTTTTCTTAAATTTTCTTATATGTTTTTATAGTGTATGCTTACATTTTAACAGCCATTTTGTTGTTTTATGTTGCGCAGGAATGTTGAGATAAATATTTTACTTGAGAATTTTGGCGAAAATTTTTTGTATATTATTGCACTTGCAAGTTAAGTGTAGTTGTTGTTGTTGATAACGTTTTGTTCTTGATTAGAATGGCTACACTAAGTATTTAACTAATTTGTACTGCAAAATGTATCACAGTGAACTTGTTGTTGTTGTTGTTAGAGTCTTTCCGTTTAAGCCAACATTGTTTCTCTCTCTTTGCAATCAGTTTGTGGATCGATTTTTCCCACACACCAGTTTAAAAGTGGTAGGTTTTTTCCCATCAGCTGCACATCTTTGCTTTTGTTGTTTTAATCGATTTGGGTACTCTACTTTTTATAAATACATTAGATTTAGCATGTAGATGCTTTTTAATAAATTTAAATTCAAAATATAAAAATTTCTATGCAAAGACACACACACACAAGTACAAATACACGCGCACACGATCTATTACAGTCCAAACGGTACTTTGCTTTGTTGCTTCCAAATGTAAACTGACGTGACGAAACAGAACGAGAAAAACAGACGATGGCTGAATATTGCAGCAACACCTTCGTGTTGTGAGAGAAAATGTTGCCAAGCGATGTTGAGATACATATAAATACTGTTTGGTTCCTAAAATACCACAACATTTGCCAAATTGAGTGCGTTTCCAACAAGTGGCAACGCCATCGCCACGCAAATTAAACTTGCCGGCAGCGCTTGAAAGCGGCGCTACTTTCAAATTAATCAAAAATGTAGAAAAAGATTAAGTAATCCTACATTATATATTGTTGTCTTGAATAAACGAAGATTTCAAAATCTTTTTAAATACGCATAAATGAAAAAATTTGTATGCAAAATTTTATGAGTTAGATAAGGTATAGCCAGAGGAAATAATAAGCTAATTAAACATTCAATGTGTAGTTTATGACATTTATTTGATATTTTACGCTTCCGTGCGACAAAAATGCAATTGTTTTTGTAAATTTGTCACACGAAAACTGTTGCCAAGTGATTTTTTGAATGAACCAGCGGGGGCGGGTGTACAAGGGATTTGCTATTTCACATACATTCATACATATACACACGCATTTGTCAAACGCACTTGTGTGCGTGAGTTTCCAGAAACAGCAACAAGCTGCATACGTATCGATATAAATAGTACGCAATAGAGTTTGTTAATGAAATGTGTGGCAATGCACTTGACACCTTTCATGGCTATTTCCATTAATTATTCACCAAACTAAGAACTAACCGTATAAAGAATAGTTAGCAACAACCTTCATTAGATTAAGATTTCGTCACAGCACACACACATACGTACACGTACGTTCCTATTGGAAGAAACGCGTGGCGCACGGAAATTGCGATAGGGGAAACTTTCTCGGCTCGTATTTCGCTAACCAAATCGTTTTTCGTATTGAATACCAGTTAGTAACAATTAATATATAAGAAACAATCACTTGTCATATAACTTACCCGGATGCCTCTGTGATTTGATCAGTATTTGGCCTCTTTTTTCCGAACTGCGACACAACCAAAATATATGAAATATCTAAATGAATTGAGCTAGAGATGGGTAGCCCGACACAAGGGTGATTTTGTTCTTTCTATCGATTGCAAGGTTGCGTTGCGGCTAATCGTCCGCGAGTTAACAGTAAGCCACTGCAAATGGCGGCAATATTTGAATTTAATAAAATTAAATTATGGTCATATACGTGTCTTTATTAAAAAAAATTTTGTTGAGATGTCAAACATAGGGTTCGATTTCGCGATACAAAAATTCCAACTCGCGGTTATTACTTATATGTACTACGGATACATAAGCCGATGAGACTTAACATTAACTTAAAATAAAATAAACCTAAATTATATGTGTATAAATTGATGCATGCGCGAATGAATAATTATTGAGCACTGTAGTGGGGACCAGGAGTGGGTACACTCTTCAAGGGCGAGTCTAAATCCACCGGGGGCAGCTCAACAACAGGTGTCTCTGTTGGGGTAACTGATCCAATGCGCTCCTGCAGCGTCTCGTAGAGCTTGTGGATGTGCTCGTTGTGGGCTGTGGTCGGCTGCATGGCCTTCATCAGGGTCGCCAGACGACCGACGGGCAGCTTATTGTGCACGTACCACAGCAGCTTGAGCATGTGCCTCGATGTGACGTTCTCGCGCGTAAGTCCCGCAAAGATGAACTCATCGAAAAGTGTGGTGCAAAAGTCTTCTGTAGCGAACTCCTCGCTCATTGGAATAAGCAGTGCAATCAGGGAATGCAGGAAGGGATCCTCGTAGGCACGATCGTCTTTACATGCAGATAGAATGGCCAGAACGCGCAACACACCGACGCGATCCTTGTTGCGAGCCGAGTGAAGCGTATAATACATGGCCAATATGCTGGCCACCGAACTCTCCTGGATGTAGGCCTCAACAGCGTCCGGCGCTGGGCCAGAGTGCTCAATAGTTGTCAGCGCCGATTCGCGTTCATCCGGTGGCAGTTTGGAGTGCAGACTGCGGCACTGATCGTCGACCATAAGAGACATCAGAGCCGGCAGAAATTTGGTGACCACCTGGCTATCCAGCTTGGGCTCCTTGAAATCCTGCGAATCGATCATCACCCACGCGCTCAAGCCCAATGCGAGCATGCGCAGCAGTAGGATCAAAATTTGATTGTCCCTTGGCATGCCCTCGTTGTTGATGAGATGCTGCAAGATCTTGATGGCCGAGGTGGCCAAAAAATTAATGGCATAGGGATCGCAAAGAGTCATCGAGAGATCGCCCAGCACTTGCTCCTGCCCGCGCTTGATGTTGTCCAGAAACCCTTGCAGTTCTCGCGAGCGTTTAATATCCACATTCTTCTCGCGAATGCAGGCATCCAGACACCACGTAAACTTGTGGCATGGATCGATCGAGATGATCTCCTGCACTTCCAAGTCGTGCAGTGCCATCAACAGCTCCGCGCGCAGCGTGCAATAGTGGACATTGCGTGTGCGCAGAAAGAGCGTGCGCAAGAATTGCAAGACCATGTCATAGAGCTTGACACTAGTGCCAATCATATTGGCCAGCTTCTGCACTACTTCGCCCCGACGACGCACCTTCGGTGTAGGGTGGAAGAACAAGTTGTTGAGATTCGTATGATCGAACAGAACGTGCTCCTTCTCGCGAATATATTGCGAGAGCAGGGGTGACACCTCATCTCCGAATAGAGACTGATTATCCCGCCAGATCTGACGCTTCACCTCGGTGTCCGTATCCGCATACAGTTCGCGATCCCGCACTAATATTTTCAAGTACTTGTCGTCAATGTGCTGCGTGTTCCGCAAGATGGCCATGACGACGGGGCGCAGGTGTTTGACACGTACAACGGGAAAACTCTTCACGAGCAAATCCTTGAGCTTCTTTTCACGCTCCTTTACATCCTGCTGGCCCAACTCGTTGATGTGAGCAATTAGCTTATCGCGCAGCTCTTCCATCAACGATGTGTGAAAGTCCAGACGGCGTACCCCATGCAAATCCAACAGCGGCAACATTGGACGCAGAGAGGGCAGTAAAACGCCATTCTCCAGCTGGAAACTCTCGATGGCTTTTAACGGATCCGTACACGAGGTGAGAGCCTCTCGCAGAAATGCCTGCCCAGGTATGTTTACATCCTCTAGGCCGGTGCCATCATTTTTTGCAGGCGTGCTCATTTTAATATAAACAAATATACAAATGCCGTCTGCAATTACAAATCGATAATCGATATGCGCAGATGCTTGTAGGGATGTTCACGACAGTCACTGTCTGCTGTTTCACAACAGACCTGTTATTTTTCGATACAAGTGAAGTCAACCGTGCACCGCTATTTCTTAGCATGACAGCTGTTTGCTCTGTTAAGCCACTGCTATTATTTACTAGAGACGCTGATTCATAACAACCCGCCGCATTTATTTAAATTGAAAAGAACTCTCAACGGATATTTTGTACGAAATCAAAAATTCAAATTATCCAAATAAAAGTTAATTAATATTTATAATTGTATTGCAAGGAATTGTAGCGTGCAAATCAAAATGTGTTTCTCATGCAGAACCTCGAGACCGCTGTTAAGTAACAGCTTATTCAAATGTTAAGTTTCAGTTTGGCTGGGCGAGGAAGATAGAAGAAGAAAACGCTAAAATAAAAATAAAAAACGAAAATTGATTAAGAAAATACGCTTCCCATGACTGTGAGTAAACATATCTTAGCACTGCTTAAACATAGTCATCAGATCATTACACGTCACCGTTCTAGACTGCCAAAGTGTTCGTGGGCAGCCTGCCGCCTGGTTGCAAGCCCGAGGAGCTTCGTCATTTGTTCACAAGCTATGGCAATGTTGTTGAATGCGATATTATGAACCGCTGTGGATTTGTTCACATGGAGGCAGTAGAAATGGCAGATGCAGCTATCGCTGCACTCAACGGCGTTGAGTTCAAGGGACAGACCATTGTCGTCGAGCCGGGCAGACTAAAAGATCGAAGAGGTGGAGGCGGTGCCGGTGGAGCCGGCAGTAGTCGCAGGCCCATGCAAGGTGAAAACATTTTCAAACTTAGCAATACATGTAAACGCAACTTGTTTTTTGGACTAGGTCATGGCGGTGGCAACTTCAGTCGTGGAGATCACATGAGTGGCAGTAATAGTTTCCGAGGAGGCCGTGGAGGCAGTGCAGGTGGCAACAGTCGAGCTGGAACTGGACCAAACGACAGCCATTTTGGACCCGTGAGAAATGACGGACACTTCAGACAGCAGCGCAATGCGCCGTACAGCAAAGGACCGTCACAGCATAGCCAAAGCTACGATGGCTCCTCGCAAGGTTATAAGAACAAATTCAGCCAAGGCGGCGGCCAGATGAGTCACAATGATTATCATGGTGGTGGTGCAGGTGCAGGGGGTGGTGGTGGTGGTGGTGCGGGAAGCCACCGCAGCAGTGGTTTTCGTGGATCATCAAATCACATTGGACAGGATCGTCGAGGTTTCGCTTTGCCCACGGTGGATCATCAACAGCAGCAGCAAGTGTCATTTGGGGCTAAGCAGGGACGCTTCGGGAATGGTGGACCCATGGTGCCAAGTGGGAGCAGTCCCAACGACAATGGCATGTTTCCGCGGAATCGCAACAATGCCGCTATGCACAGGTTAGATCCGAATCCGCTCTAAACAAATGAATTGTCATATAAACTATATTGCATCCACAGTGGAAGCACGCAAGGTGGACGCGGGGGCTTCAATGCGAGTCGCGGAGGTTTCGTCGCTCGTGGCGGTTTCGGTGGCAGCAATCGACGAGGAGGTGGTGCGAGCAGCAGTATGGCGCAGAGCCACGGCGGCAGCTTTAACAATAAACACGGACCCGCAAATGGCAATCATCAGAATGCAGCAAATTCATATCAATCGGACTTTCCCCCCCTTGGTAGTAGCAGCGGCGCACCGGGCCATAGAAATCGGTAAGGCAGATATGTTGTATATTTAATATAAATGTAATTAATTACGATTAATTACAGATTTAATGGGCCTCGGCCAGCACCGCATATGGGCGGAAATAGGAGATTTTAAGGCCAATTTATATATTATATGTAAACTTTTATTATGTCTACAACATGGACATCTATGGACGCAGATGCAACCAAATAGCAGAATTTCGTTTTCCAATAATTGTGCGCGTAACTTAAGTTATTAAAAACCAAGTTTGAAATCGTTTTTCAACCACAATACCACCATAATACCATGCAAGCCCAAACAACAATCAATAACAGTATATTTGTTAATTGTATTTAAGGATGATTCAATATTTAACCATTTGAGCAATGTGCAAATAGAATTTTTTAATTAGAAACGACGAGAGCAGAGACGAGAAGATAAAACGGTCTTACGACTTAAATAAATAATAATTAAATCAAAACAAATTGAAATTTCGTTCGATTTAGTTGTGGCACCAAAAATGCCTTTTCTTTTCGAAACCAGCTGGTCACCCTAAACAATTATCGATAACAATATTGCAGTTACTGGAGAAACATGCCAATCGGCTGCGAGTCTTGAATCGCAGCACAATGGAAATTGCTTAAATCAAATTTGGCGTTAAATGTATAAAAGATAAAAAGCGCAAATAAAAAAACGGAGCGTCTGCTGTGTTTCGCGTACTTCCAGCTGCATATTGTTGAAAATTTCTGACTTAAGCAATATTAAACCGCTTTTTATATGCTTTGTGTTGCCTTCAGATGGATTCCAACACGGTCAAGGCAATCTCCTATTTTAGCTTGATTTGTATGTTATTATGTTTTGAATACACCAATGCTACACACTTCAACTTCGGCGAAGAGGAGATTCAAGGAGTGCCAACCACGTTGCCTGGCGAGCTTAAATTTGCCCATGTGGTAAGTGTAAAAAGACATCTCAGCACTTTTTTTTTTTACCATATGGTTCGATTCTTGCAGATTTTTCGTCATGGTGACCGTACACCAGTGGACCCGTATCCGACTGACCCGTGGAATAATCGCAAGTACTGGCCCACAGGCTGGGGGCAATTGACTAATGTGAGTGCAATCATTGCAATATAAATAATAATTCAATAATTTAAATATTAATATGTATTGTCTTTATTTTTTCACCATAGCGTGGCAAGCAACAGCATTATGAGCTGGGCAAATGGCTGAGAAAGCGTTATAGCTCCTTGCTGAGCACACGATTCGATAACGATCAGATCTACGTTCAGTCCACAGATGTTGATCGTACACTGATGAGTGTCCAGTCGAATTTGGCCGGCCTCTACGAGCCCATCGGAGATGACGTGTGGAACCCGCAGATCAAATGGCAGCCCATTCCGGTGCACACCATACCAGAGAAGACTGATGCGGTAAATGTTCTGTAGAGAGGTTTCTTGTATAGCTTATAAAATGTCTAAAACTTGCTTTCGAAACAGATACTTGCAGCCAAGGCTCCCTGCCCGGCATTCGACTACTATTATGCCAATATGGTTGCGTCGTCTGAATTTCAGGACATGCTGGCACGTTTCAAAGATCTCTTTTCCTACTTAAGTCAAAACAGTGGACGAGAAGTTAACACCTTTTTAGGTGTACAGTACCTGAACAACACGCTATTCATTGAGGAGCTGTACAACCGGACCCTGCCGTTGTGGACCAAGGAGGTGTACAAAAGTCCCCGCATGAGTTTTGCCACAAATTTAGCATTTACTCTTAACACGTACACGCGTCCGTTGGCGCGTCTCAAGGCCGGACCGCTACTCAAGGATATTCTGACACGTTTTGAAACTAAATTCAGAAAGCAACTGAAACCAGATCGTTCCCTATTCATATACAGTGCGCATGATACCACGGTTGCCAACTTGTTGAATACACTCAAGTTGTTTCAGGTGAGTCAACAGCATAGCAATTTAAAGGGTGATGCGGAGGTAACACTCATTGTCTTGTGTTTCCATAGCTGCACAGTCCTCCGTATACGGCGTGTATAATGATGGAATTACGTGTGGATGATAACAATACGCCATTGGTATCGGTTTTCTATCGGAATACGACAGCAGAACCACTGCCCCTGCACATACCCGGCTGTGGTCCTTCGTGTCCACTAAATAAAATGATGGATTTATATTACGATGTGTTGCCGGAGGATTGGCATGCGGAGTGCCAGCGTTCCACACTGACCATGACATACGAGGAGGCTAATTTGGGCGTGGCGACAGGCAAGTTGGCGTAACCAACACAGCGCGTTATCAACGATAAAGAAACTAAATAATTAGTTTTGTTTAACGTGGCTTGTAGTATTTATAGAAGTCAAAGCCCCTTTGTTATATATATATATATTTATATATATATATATATATATATATATATATTTATATATATATATATATATATATATATATATATATATGCTATAGATAGATAAAAACTTGTACTGTGTTAGTCATGCAATGTTGGCAACCGGTTAAAGCAAACAATTAGCTAATTGCTTTAGCGATTGAGGAACACTTGAGAATTCTTTCGCTGTGTCTCTCTCTGTTTTTGTATACGCTTTTAACTTTTGTTTAAACTTTGCAGGCATTCTTGTGTGCATCATTGCGGTACTGCTGTGCCTCAGCTACGGCCTGATGATCTACTACCGACGTCGCCAGTACAGCATGCATAATTCGTATGGACGAATGGCTTGAATTGAAAGAAAGACTGCATGCATCTGCCCCTTGGAAACGAATACTGCTCACGCGAAATCTGATTTCAGTTTTGATTGTTTTAGTTTCTGTTGCCATAAACTAATGAGTTAAACTAATGAATTTACCGTTGAAAACCCGTTATTAATCAGATTGTTATGCACATCTGGAAGACACAAGTACTGAAAATATTAGTAAAAGGCGAGCCCTGCCGAGCTCGCCTTATTGTTTTTTGTTTGAAGTTTTGAAAATCAAAGACTGTGAATGGTTATCCTGAATTGGCGCACAACTTAAGTATCTAAATAGCTGCGCCTTGTATACATCTAAGTAAAGAACATAAATACATAAATACATATATATGCATTTACGAGTGTTTAGATCAGAATTATCTCAATAAATATGAATACACGTTTTTTGTGAACTCTGAAGAGACAAGAGACAATCGTTGTTTTATGTATATTATTATTATTATTATACTATTTAATTTGTTTATTACAAATTCGACTTAATTATGTTAAGATACAGATACAGTTAGAGTGTACTAAGTCTATATACAATACAATAAGCTGACATTTTTGTATAGAACCTTTCTGCTGATTGACTGACTGACTGACTGAGTGAAGTAGAGAGAGAGAGAGTGAGGTGAGAAGGTGAAGATGAAAGCTCCAGAGGATTTGCCTACTAGCTGCCTGCCTGCCTGCCTGCCTGCCTGCCTGCCTATCTATATGCCTTGTCGTCCGAGTAGATGATATAGGGCTGATGCTGCTGCTGCTGCTGATGTGAGATGCTCTCCGCGCCATCGGCACTGGGTGTCGCGCCGGCTCCGCTGAAGTACGACATGCGCGACATGGTGGAGTATGCCGCCACTGCGGCTGCCTGCTGCGCTGCCACAGCCTGTTGCGCCGCTGCCGCCGCCTGCTGCTGTTGCTGACGCTGCGAAAGATTCTGCGTGGACTGATGATGTATAGACGCCGCCTTGTGCGGCAACGTGGCATAATTGGCCTGATACGGTGGCACAGCGTAGAGAGCAGCCGTCGGAGCGCCGCCAGCGCCGCCGTTCTTATAGCTGTAGGCAGCATTGTGTGCGCCCAGTGCCTGCATGGTGGGCATGCCCATCATGGCAGCACTCTGCTGGTACTCGGCATTGCTCATGCGCAAACGGATGATGCAGATGATAATGATGAGAATCGCTATGAAGGCCACGACGCCGCCAACAATGCCAATGATCAGGGTGTCATCGTTGCTGATGATCGGTGCCTGCGCCTTCATGAGCGGCGCCTTCGTCTTGATCTTCATGATGGTTGGCTGAGTGGGCTCCAGGCTCCAGATGATCAGTGGCTCCTCCGTTGTGGCGCTACTGCTGGCACGCGTAACCAGCTGACTGGAGCTCTTCTGCAGCTGCGGCGTGGACGGCGGTCGGGATGAGGATGTGGTCATGCGACGTGCATCGCAGGTGAGTTCATCGTCTCCCACCTCAATCAGCTTACGTCCTGCCATATACTCAGGTTCCTGGCATATCAAATCCGGCATGCCCGAGAAGGGTAACCAGCGACGCAAAGCACGTGCATCACAATTGCAATTGATGGGATTGCTCTCGAGGCCCTGCAGCTGCAGACTGGCGCGACGATCCTCGAGTGCGTTCAGGAACTGCGGTACCAGCGAACCAATCTTGGAGCCCTCCACGTTCAGTGTCAGATGTGAGGAGCGTGGCACGGGGAACAGCAGCGCAGGGGGCAGTGCACTCAGTGAGGTATTCTGCAGCTTGATGGTCAGATCGCTGCTCTTGAGACCCGCCAAGGTGCCGGAGGAAATCGACCTGAGACGCTCGCCACGTATGCCAAGCGAGCTGAGCCGTGGATGCTTGAGCGGTTGAATCTGTTCACTGCCAATCGAAGCATCTTTGACCTCAATATCCAGGGACTGCAGTCCCGGCAGCAGCTCCATAATGCCCTGCAGATCCAGATAGCCCAACAGCGGCAGATCGTAGGCCTCCAGTGTGGCCAGATTGGGCAGCGGCTTGAAGGCGTTCTTCTCGATGCGACTGCAGAGCTGCAGGTGATTCAAGCGCAGCGTGCGTAGCATCTCCAGCTTGGCAAAGTTCGACTGCGAGATGAGCTCGAAACTGTTGTTGGACACGTCCAGGGATTGCAGCACCTGCAGCTGTGGCCAGGCCAGGGACAGATCACTTAGTGATTGCAGTTGATTGTGGGACAGGTCCAGGGACTCGAGCAGTGTGACACGCTGGAAAACCTCCGCCTTAATGTTGCGTATACGATTGTGCGAAAGATTCAAAGTTTGCAGGAAGGGAGTCTCCAGCAGCTGCAGCTCTTCAATCCCCGTGCCCGCCAGATTCACCTCCCTCACGGTCTTCGGTTCGTTGAGCACATTGTGCACCGCTTGCGGAGTGAGCGGATTGAAGGACAGATCGATGCTCTTGATGTTCATCATGATGCTATCGTCACGTGGCAACTCGCGGATGCGATTGTGACTCAGATCCACCGAGGAGACAAAGAAGTGACGCAACTGCAGCGCATTCAGTGGCGCGTACTCGAAGTGATTCCTGCCCAGATTGATGTTCTCCAGCATATGCAGCTTGGAGTGCTCAAACACGCCATCGGAGAGCTCGGACAGACGATTCGCCTCCAGATTGAGCAGCTCCAGCCGCACCAGACCCTCGAAGGTGCGTTCTCCGATCCTATCGAGATTATTGTGCGACAAATCCAACGTCTGCAGCTGCGTCGAGTTGTGGAACGCCATCTCACTGACCATGTCCAGTTGGTTGTGCGCAAGACGCACCACGCGCAGTCGTGGCAGGCGGGCAAAGTCCAGTTCCTCCACCGTCTTGAGCTGATTGTGCGACAGATCAATGTACTCCAGATACTGCAACGTGGTGATCAATTCCGCTGGGAAAAAGGAGAATTTGTTGTGCGAGGCGCGAATCTCACGCAGACGCGGATGTATGCGGAAGGAGGAGGGAAAGAGGTAGCTCAGCTGATTCCTACTGATGTCCAGCTCCTCGATGCCTGTGCCCGTGTTAAAGAACTCGCCCTTGAAGGCGGACAACAGATTCCCATGTAGATCGAGACGCTTCAGCTGCATCACATTGACAAAGGCGCCGGCACGAATGGAACTAATGCGATTCTCTGAGAGATCAATGGAGCTAATGTTCCACAGATTCAAGAAGCTGCCATCCTGCAGCTCCTGCAACTGATTGCCAGCCAAATGAATGTGCTTCAGATCCTGCAGACCCTCGAGCAGATCCCCGCTCAGCTGGCGTATGCTGCAGTGGCTCAGATCGATGATCTGCAGTCGTGCCAAGGACTTGAACAGCGCCGGTGTCAGTGGTGCCAGATGGTTGCCGCTCAGATTAAGTGCCTGCAGATTCTCCAGTTCACTAAACACACTCGACGAGATCTCGCCGAGATTGTTCTGGCTCAGATCGAGGCCGCGCAGCTCGGGCAAAACCCATGGAGCATTACCCAAGCCGGTAAGCTTGTTCTGCGCCAGCTTCAGCTGCATCAGCGTGCCCTCCAGTCCGGCAAAGGTGTCTGCATTGACCAGCGCCAACGAGTTGCCGCCCAGATCGAGTGTGTGCAGATTGCTGAACATTTGGAAGCTGCCGGGCGGCAACTCACGAATGACATTGCGTGAGAGCGACAACGTGGTGATGTCACCTGCCTGCAACGAGCCCAAGATCTCAGCGGAAAGTGCGGCAACACGATTGAAATCCATTTGCAGCGATGTTAGCTGCGGCAGACGACCCAAGGCGCTGCCTGGTATGAGTAGAATGTTGTTATCCTTGATGATGAGGGTTTGAAGACTGTCCAGACCCTCCAGGGCATCATCCTCGATCTGTAAAAGCAGTGTAACCCAGCACAGTTAAGAATGATCGAAGCTTTACCCATATTAAGTATACGCACCGTGCGCAGCGAGTTGAGACTCAAATCGAGATACTTCAGCGCGCTCTGATCGCGGAATGTGCCCGGTGGAATGCTGGTGATGCTATTACGACTAAGATCCAGGCTCTCCAGCGACTTGACCACCTGCATGTGCGTGTAGTCCAATTGCTGAAAGAGATTAACAGATTCTAATAGGATAATTCAAGCACTAAGCCTGCCCTGCTCACCTGCAGCATGTTGGAGCTGAGATTCAGCGATTTGAGTGTCGAAATGGAGGCCAGTGCCACCGTTGGAAATTGACTGAAGAAGTTCTCGGATAGATCCAACTTCTGCAGAGTGGGCAGCTGCTCAAAGACGTCGCTGTTCAGGTGCATTATGCGATTCCCTGCCAGCTTGATTTCCCTTATGCGACGCAGTCCCTGAAAGGCCTGACTATCGATGCTGCGCAGCGAATTGTAGCGCAGATCGATGATCTCCAGCTGCGATTGTGCGCTAAAGGAATCCCGCGAGAGCGCGGCTAAGCAGAGAATGAAGCTCCGTGAAGGATACAAGGAGAACAGGTGATTTCGGCAGCTTACCTATGTGATTCTGACGCAGCGACAGATGCCTCAGTGCACTCGGTCCATTCAGTGAGCTCGCCGGCACCGCAGTGAGACTATTACGATCCATGTAGAACTCCTTCAAGTCCACGCAACCCTTGAGCACACCCTCTTCGATGAGCTTGATCTTGTTGCCCGACAGATCGAGCAGGCGTAGATTCTTGAGCGCATGCAGCTCCGCCGTGGAGAAGATGGGATTGAGATTATCGCCCAGCAGATTGTTGGCCAAACGCAACTCGTTCAGTGAATCCTTGAGGCCGTCAAAGGCCTTGTCCGGTATGCGACGTATGAGATTGTTGGATAAGTCCAGTTCCTCAATGGGCAGCTTCAGCTGGCCAAAGGTCTGCGGGGAGGCGACGGCACATAAATGGAGTGAGTCTTAGCTATTATAAAAAAAGACGAGGAGGAGCAGTCGCGCCTACCTGTGCGGGTAGAGTTTGTTGTCCGCTATGACGTTGCGTATACGCCACGATGGGCGCGCCATAAGGCAGCTGCGGCGCATCGCCAGCAAACACGACATGATCACAATCCATGGCCACTGCGCCCAGTTGGCCCGTTGCCGCAAAAGGCACCACATTGCATCTGTAATTGTTGGTAACAACTTTACAAATTGCTCACAATTTGCTCCAAGCAGATATTAAAATAATACGCGGCCTCCCGTCATCGACAGCCGGAAATTCAACTCAGTCTGTCCGTTGTTCGCTCGTCCGTCCGTCCAACGTCACTCTGCATTCACTCACCTGCATGGCAAACGCAGCGCTGTGCTCAGCTCCGGACACGGTCGCCATGCCTCGCTGTGCTGGGTCAAGCAGCAGAGGCAGCAGTAAAGCAGCAACAATAAACGCGTTTTCCACGTTTCCATTTTCACTGCAATTAAAGATCGCTGTATTACATTGAGTTTTTTTTTGTTTTTGCCAATTTTGCCCAGTCGACTCGATTGATTCAGGCAAAAACCTCAAACCCGTTTCACACTCAGCACCATCAACATATTTCTTGTATTTCTTTTTCTTATATCATTTCTGTTTCTGTTTCCATTTTGCTGTTCTTCTATTCTTTGCTTCGTTTGGTCATTTCCTCTTTCGTGTCTTTCGAACATTTCATTTGCATAGTTCTTCTGCCTTTCAAAGTCAACAGAACCCTCTAATCAGAAGAGCTAACAAAAGGTGGAGCCGATGCTTCTCTACCTACGCATCGAACTGAGCTCAACGATTATGTTTATCAACTCAGAGAACTGGAATGCGGTGAATGTGTGGTATTTATGGCACTTAGATCATATCACAGTTGAGATTTACATCCTTTGTATCGTTTTTACTTAGAATTAGCTACTGCGGACTGCACAAAGTGTATATATTTCTCATTCAAATGACTCGTTGTGTGGATATAGACATTTCTGTCTGTATGAACGCCTAGAAATTATAAACTATACGCTTTAGAGTTTGCAAATTTGGTGACACTATTCCTATTGCCTTAAAGTTTGTTATAGAATTTAGTCACGCCCAATTCCGTTTCCGTAAAGCAATAAAAACTCGAATTGTCTGTATGAGCGCCTAGTTCTCAGAGACTAAAAGAGCTAGAGCCAACAAATTTCGTGACTATGATCGTTGTGTGTTGCAGTTTGGTTTAGAGCATGGCTATGCCCCTTTTGGCCTTCTTAATTGATTAAGTTTGAATTGCAAGTGAGTTTTATGGTTAATTTTTGTGTTTATTAAATAAAATATTACTTGATTTGATTGAGATCGAATAACATAACGTACAAGTTATTTATGCTCATACAATCCATGGGGACAAATAAATCGAATGTAGAATAAATGAGATGATTTATAACATTTCAAGATTGAAATAAAATCTGAAGAAATGCCTAGCAATTTAGTGAATTAATTTATGAATATTTTATGAGTATTTCTTAAAGTCTGATATCATTAACTTTCCTTGGGGAACAACAGTTTTAAAGGTTTGGGGCGAACTAAGATATATGATAAACTTATTTGAGCTAGAATAGAAACTTCTTAGAATTTCCAGGGAATTCAATGGATAAATACATAAATATTTGATGAGTTAAACATTTCTTTCGGTCTCTGCAAAAGAAAGATAACTTTACCCAAAGAAACCGACGTGAAAAACGCAACAATAAGTTGTCAGGTTCAAAGAAAATTGTATTCAATGTCAACTTGAGGAGAACAGAAAAGTTATCGTATCTATTGTAATATATGCTAATTAGATGTCTCAAGATTTGTGTAGGAAAAACTTTTGAAAAAGAGAAGAAGAAAACTAAAGCGCAGCGAGCAATAAAACAGAAACAAAAGAAAATTCACGGACTTGAATTAAATTGAAAATGATGTGGGGGAGGCAGGCAGGAGATGGTATAGACCTGCACCGATTCGACTCGACTCGACTCGAGTCCATCCATAACAACTTGGAATACATAATAATCCGGTTGAGAATTTTGTTTATGGAGCAATCGCAGCGGTTACTGGAGCGCAGGCGCTACATATGGGCGAGAGTGTGTGTGTGTGTGTGTGTGTGTGTGTGTGTGCGGCATATTCTTGATTATTTCTCTCGAGGTGTTTGCAGTACCGTTGCTTTGGATTGGTTTCATGAATTGCGCACCCAGACAGACCGCAAGAAACTTGGAGTAATATCGTATGTGCTTGCCTTGGCCATTTGCTTTATGGTCCATGGAGGGGCCAACGTTATTTGGTCAGTTTGGGAAATAGCACACGCTGTTTGCATAGCTGGCTCAGGTGCGTGCGTGTATGCAAATGAGCAGTTATATTGGCTATAAAACAACATGGCAGCCTGCATTTCAAAACTTTGGTATTTTATTTATTTAATGCCATTTCAAAATCGCACTGCCCTCTCTCCCCTCCCCCTTCTCTACCAGCCAACGCCAAAAGCGATTTCGATTCCCATTCGATGCGATATGTATCGCTTCCAAGCGGCGACCCAACAGCGCCGCGACAGCTTCAAGGTCTCGCTCGACGCTTGCGCAGCGGCAGCGCGTCCACTTCTTGTTTTCAACACACGCACACACACGCTCGCACACACGCTCGCCGCACACCTGCATATGGCGATTAAAAACAACGAGTTGTTGTTGCTGCTGTCGCTGTTGTTGTTGTTGTTGTTGCTTTTTCTTTGCTTTTGATGGGAAATATGTTAATCACAAATTGCGGTTGAAAGAGTCTTGTTTGCTTTTTGTTGCTGCTGTAACCAGTTTCTTTTCTGATTTATATTTTTGGCTTACTTTTTTTCTTTCTGGTATCCCTGGCGGCTTGTGAAATTGCACGTCACTATCCAAACTGTTTTGTTGGGAAATTGTGTAGTTTGTATTCTATTGTTGTTTTTGTTTTTGGCGCTGCTGCTGCTGAGGCTGCTGCTGGCGTAACCAACGTTTGTTTTGTCTGTTTACGTTTTGTTTTGTTATACACAAAAAGAAAGCGCAAAACGGCAAGAATATTTTCCCATGGAAAAGCGTGCGCACCGCACACCGTTGGGAAAATATGTGTGTAGTTTATTACACACACACACACACACACACACACACACACACACACACACACACAGAGATGCACACACGGGCTAAAAATGCAGACAAACAAGTAAACTTTGCCTGTTGCCAACTCTCGAGGAACGGGAATAACGTTGGGAGCTGCCGCTGCTGCTGCTGCTGGAATAATTAAGCTGCGCACTGGCGCTGCAACAAGTACAATATGTAAGCAGCGAACCACCACAACTACAATAACTACTACTGCTGCCTGCACATGCGCAGCGACGTCGCTGTCGCGTCCCGCTTCTGTTTCGTTAACTGCCTTCGGCTTTGACTGCGACTGCGACTGCGTACCGTGTGAGAGACTTGCGTTAGTCCGCTGCGTTAATTTTGTCTACTGCTCTACTTGAGCGTCGCGCAGCAACTAACACTTCGTTTAGCTGCGTCTGCGTCTTCGGGCTGCTGCTGTGCTCGCGTCAAGTCTTGCTCTCAGCAGAGCAGCCAGTACGAACTGCTGCTGTGCTTGCTCGCGTTAAGTCTTGCTCTCAGCAGAGCAGCCAGTACGAACTGCTGCTGTGCTCGCGTTAAGTCTTGCTCTCAGCAGCCGCAGCAGCAGCCAGTGCGCCTCGGCTTCGTATGCGGCTTCGGGCTGCTGAGAGCTGAGAGTTGCTGAGCCTGAGAGCAGCAGGCCGAAGCCGTAGCCGTAGCCGAGGCACACTGGAAACTGGTTTGCAGCTAAACATTCCAAGATGCTGCGCTTGCGCTCTCTCGTGCGTGCGCACTCTCTCTCTCAGTAGCTCCCTGCTGCGCTGCTGCTGCGTCTCTCTTGTGAGTTGTTGTTGTGCGCGTCTTGCTTTTCGTTTTTGGGGCTGGGTAAAAGTTTTCGCCTCGCCGTTCTTTGGCATGCCGCAGAAAGTGTGTTTCTTTCATTGTTGCCCTTGCCTGTCTACCTGTTCGGCCGCTACGTTTGTTGTTGTTGCGATCACTGATTGGCAAGTGCGCCAATTCACGCTAATGGGGTTAAGTCTTCAATAATGCGCAAACAAAAATAACAATGGGCAAAGTACACGTACCACTCCCTCCCTCTCTCTCTCTCTCTCTCTCTTTGCTCTCTTCATTTCGATCTCGATTTCCACGGCAAGTTACTTTCCATGCCGAAAAATTGTTTGGCGTGGCAACTAATTACACAGCAACAACAACTACAACGACATTGATCATCTCAGCGACGTGTGGCTACGTGTCTGTGCGTGTCTGTGCGTGTGCTCCCCTGCAGAGGTTGTTCACACCTGCTGACAAACGGACAAAACTCGAGTCAAACTCAACTTGCAGACGGACAGGCAGACGCACACTCGACTCGGCCACGCCCCCCTCCTTTTGTGGGCTGTGTGCGCAATCTGTAATCTTAATGTTTTCATGTTAAGGCATGCATGGTAAACATCTTCGCAGCCGCAAAAATTTCTTTTGCGCAAACATACTTTCCATTTTCATGAGCAAATGGTCCGCAAATGGCAGCACACTCACACACCTAACTTAATAATAATAAAAATAATAATAATGAAAATAGCGGCGAAAACAACAACAACAACAATAATGAAGAGCAACGAGAGCAACAGCAACAATGACTCGCCACATGCCGTGTTTAACCATATAAATCAAATCATTCAACTGATGAATTATGTCTAAAGCGCAACACTTGACTGGTTGCCGGAGCCGCGCTACTGTAACGCACGCCCCGCCCACTACACGCCCCCCTACTCCAAAGCACGACTTTTACGAGACGCATAGGAGGAGGAGCAGTGGGGCAGAGGATGCGATGCTAGGCAGCTGTAGCCCAGCCCAATTGATTGTTTCCATTTGCATATGCAAAAAACGAGCTGACCAAGCTGCATGTGTCTGTACATTGAGGTTATGTTGGCCAGGCGGGCATGATAGACCATGCCAATCCAAATTTATATTTGGCCTGTAGACTCGTACGGTATTTGCTAAGCTATTTACTGTTTGCTGATACGCTACTGCCCCAAATACAGAAACCTTTTTTAAGACGTGCCCCTTTGCCCACTTTTTAACGTTCCTATCCTCCTTTAGAACCAAGCGTTTATTACGCCGAATGACATTTTATTTATGCCTTAGTATTTGTTGTAATCATACATTCAAATAATGGCAATACAAAACGTTAAAAAAATTTTCTACTTTTTTATCATTTTGCTGAAATTTTTTTCTTTAATATTTTAAATCTTGAATTTATACTTTTAATTGATGTTTAAAAGTGTTTTGGCGGATTTCATTTAATTGTTGGCTTAAAATCAAGTCAAAGTCGACTAAAAATTATACATGTAACGTCCTGCATAGTTCTTCTAAACTACCTTGCATAACTTTGTGACCATGCGGAATAACATTTTATTTACAATTTTGTATTCTTATATTGTAATAATTTAAAAATAAAATTTTTAAGTTTTTGTCAATTTAGGCAAGGGTACCCCCTTGTAGTTTTTCAAAACATTTTTTTTCACAATTTCAAATAAGTTTTTACTTTAATTTTTTAGTGTAGGTCAAAATAAGTGATAAAGAAGAGTTTAAACAGTTTTAGACGATGTTTTACATATAATGCATATAGAGAATATCGAGGCGAGCCTGCTAACTGTGCGTGTAAACCTAATACTCCATATTCATGGGTGTTTCACAGTCGAGTGCACTCGTCGGCATTGGCTTTTCATTTCGCTTTTACGATTATATTCATGTTTTATTGATTGCTTGAATGCGTCTGTAATGTGCTTCGACAATTTATATTCAATTCATTCAATATTTTCATGTTTATATAAAAAGGTTATCAGAGATTTAACATGCATAAATATGGTGTTGGAATACGCTCAAATTTAATACAGTGCTTTTGCATATCATATACATATAAAGCTAGCTTAAGCTGGGATATTATCAGGCTGGTTCTCATATGACATCATTTGTTAATATCGTCCGGAAAGAATATGAATTATTTAAAAACAATAATGATATTGGTTGGCATGTGCAAAATAGACAAGAAAAACATTTGGAACTCTATAAACCATTTAAATATAAATCAGCACAGGCGATATATGCAAGTGTGTCTGTATGAACGCCCAGATCTCTGAGATTATAAGTGCTAGAGCCACCAAACTCGACGAGTATGTCCGACATACATTGCAGTGCCTTATAGTATATTTTAGAATATAGTCACGCCTTTTCGCCCCCGTAAGTTGCTAATTATTGAATTTAAAGCGTACATTTACAGCTGGAGGTTTTATTTTTGGTATGCACTTCATACAGTCTAAACTTGACTTTAGTTGTTTCAACTTGTTCATCTAAAACAACTTAAGCAGTTAAGTTGGCTGCGCCATGAAAATAAATATAACCGTAGAGTGGCTTTTAAAAGGGGTGAACTTAGTGTTTTTTGCAACTGTACTAACTCTCTAGAAAAAGCGGCACTATCAACAAAGAAGTTAAAACTTTGCGGGATCAAATTTTGCTTCGTTATAACAAAATTCGCTGCAGCAACATGAATTCCCTTCCACAGTCAAAGCCAACCCAAGAGACCTTCAGATCTTAATTGAATATATGACAGACGATTTAAATTTTACACTGCATGGTACGATGATAATTCATTATAATTTCCAGGCACTTAAATAACTGTGTAAACACACGAGGCTAATCAAAAGCTTGGTAATGAAAATCAAGCGAAATGTGTAAGAGAGATGTGTGTGTGTTTTATTGTGAAGAGTCCTTGAGACCTGTAGGCACTACCACCTAAGTGGGGGGGGGACTGGGGGGACTCCGAGTCGAGCGTTTCATTTGTAATGCGTTTAGCTAGACAGGAAAATGGCTTGTCAGCGGTTTGCATATACTTTACAGTTGCAATAAAGATTAATGTCTTTGTACACAGTACATAAATTATTATTTGGACCGCAAATGGGGGGGGAGAGGGAAAAGGATGATGATGATGGAGATGTAGGATGGAGATGTAGGATGGAGCACGGTACGCCCGCTGCACGATAAGTAGAGTGTGCGTTTTATTGGCAAAGCCAAACCTAATCAATTATACAAACGCTTTGGCTTTACCCGGGCAGTGTGGGCCCCTGGAAATGGTATGTCAACATAATAAGGCAACGGCGCATTGTCCTTGATATGCCCCAGTCCGCCAACATGCTGTCTCACTCTAGTCCCCAGTTGCCGTTTCGTTTTATTAGTCGTCGCATCGTCGCACGTTAATAATGCGCAAAGACGTAAACAGCAGGGATGTGTATGGGAAGGGGGTGGGGGGGGGTTGTACAACATACCACGTCAGGGTCCACATTCAGATCCGCCCCCCGTCCCCCAGGGCACCCCTGGGCTCGTATATCAAAAAGTGTATGACGCGTGCGAGAGCGTAAAGACAATCGGCCCAGGGGCACAACGGACAATGTCTTTTTCCGGATTTCTATTTTGATAAATTATTTAAGCTGCAACTTGTAGCATTCCCATCTCGTAATGCCGAGTGCTCTAGTATCCGCGATACGGCAAGTGACAGCAAACAAATCAACAATAACTCGATTTGCCATAGGCCTAAGCAATCGATAATTGCTAGAAAGCGAAAATATTATTACAGTTGTGCATGTTTAGATAGGCGCAAATTTTGGGGTGTGAGTTGTGGCAGGTTAGGATAATATTCGAATGCGTAAGAGAGGTCAGTTGGGGGAATATTAGTAATGCTTGCGAGTGGCAAGTTTGGAGTAGAGTTAATGGTATATTAGGTAAGAATATTATAATGATTTACCATGCTTAGTACAGGGAGTCTAGTCCCAGCAGATGCACGAGCTATTGATAATATTATAAAGGTCAAGCAGGGTAAGTTTGTATAACCTTGTTAGTTTATTAAATGGAGCAGGTCTAATGTTAATGTTAGGGAAAGGTGGTCAAAACAAATAGCTAAGGTGTCGATAATATTATATTACTTATAGAGGTTAATATTTGTAGATTAGGGAATCAATCACATCTTAAATGAGCCAGAGTGACAATATAATTAATAAGTTAAAGGAGTCCCTAGCATGTTTGTAGATATTAGAATAAAGCAAGAATACTACATTAAGAATCTGTTTAAAGTAAACAAATAGGGTTCTTGTATTAAAGCATTATAAACAAATTATTTAGTCGGTTGTTCATAAAATATCGAACGTAACACGCCTTTACAGCAGACATATAGTCAAAAACAGAAACTATTGGCAAAAAATAAAATAAAAAAATAAATAAAAAAGATAAGGAAAATATAAATGTTATTGAAAATTTAAAAAAAAAAGTTATTGACACCTTTTTTTTTTTATAAAATTTTTAAAAAAAAGAGGATAAGAAAATATTTAGTACAACAGATGCCAACAACACGCGGTGTTCCCAAGCGGTCCCCCATCTAAGTACTAACCGCGCCCGACGCTGCTTAATTTCGGTGATCGGACGAGAACCGATGTATTCAGCGTGGTATGGTCGTTGGCGAAGGCATGCCACCTAAAGGCTGATTTTGTTGTGCCCTCTGCCTGACGAATTCGTATGCTGCAGGTTCAAATAGTAATTATATTGTATTTTGAAGGAAATGGCAAAGGCAAGCAATAACAAAATCAGAAACTATTGGCAAAAAAAGCAGTCATAAAAACTT
Organism: Zaprionus inermis; assembly: GCA_018151445.1. Lineage (NCBI taxonomy): Eukaryota > Metazoa > Arthropoda > Insecta > Diptera > Drosophilidae > Zaprionus > Zaprionus inermis. The sequence goes on along the minus strand of JAECXD010000674.1, from coordinate 1,856,164 downwards.
CCAGTTGAGGTAGAGGCTTGAAACTTTGCAGAAACATTTCTTATATATATTGTAATATCATATATAAAAATCAGGCAGATCGGGCTTCTATATCATAATGCTGCCATTGAGCAATCGGTGTGATACCAAGTGTTTGTATGGAAAATTGTGCGAAATTGAAGATAATTGATGCTACTTATATGGGATTTATTTAATAATAATAATTTAAAAAAATATACGTCAAATTAAATATTCCCCCCTCCCCACACCTCCAACCAATAAATGTATTGCAAATAATTGTAAAATACAAAACATTATATTTTATGTTTTAATGCGTATATGCATTTATTTATATATATATATATATAGATTTGAATTGTATTTAATACAAAATTATAATAGAAAATAAAAAAGTAAATATCCATATTAAAAATAATAACAACAAGGACCATTCTGAGTGTACTCTGAGAGTTTAGTTTATATCTTCCGCATTCTGCCCAAAATCAGGCTTTTTTTTTGCAAATCTAATTAGTACATTTGGTTACTTTACAAAATTCTGACACTTGCCCCATATCTTCAATGCACTTGAAACGGAGTTATAAAAACAAAATAACAAAATAAAAAAATTTGAAAACAAACGCAATTACAAACACAATTACGGGATGACAACTGTAACTAGAAATTTGACCTTAGAAATAACGAGACGGCGTTAGTATTTTTAATTTTTATATACTTGTCCGCACCCATCTGCAAATTTCTTAAATTGTTTTATTATCATAAAACATTGATAAATACACTAGTTAAGGTTTTATTAGGGGAATCGGGGGGATCACAACTAAAACTTTAACCAAACATAGAAAATATGTTCCCAAAATGCACAAAAAAGGTTAAGTCAATTTTAATATCACATAAAGATATTATCAATAGAACGAACATTACAAAAATAACTAATTAAAGTAAATACCTTCAACTTTCAAAACCATTTTAAGTGTTTCAATTTAAACAACTATTGCCAAAGTTTCACTGATTTAAAGTTTGCCTTTTTTTCTGTAAAGTCAACTTCGTCCAATTGCGCGTAGCAAATGAACACGTAATCGCAACTTTAATTCTATTTTTAGATGAACGATCAGCAACTTTTTTAACAAAACCGTAGTTATAAATTTTTTGATTTTGGTCTATGGGCTTCTGCCGATAGTTTATCAGTAGTTTATCAGTAGATTAACCGCAAGTTCGCAATTTTCAATTAATGAATGAATGAAATAGCCAAATGAGTCAACCTTTTGGGAGTGTAAAACGCCAGTTGTTAGTCGAGCTTTGTTAGTTAATAATTACGCGCATAGTTTGGGGAAACTTTAGAAAATGGTTAGGCCCAAAAAGAGTGTCGAAGTCGAAGTGGAGGAGCTACTCAGCTCGGCGGGCACTGTCGCAGGACAGCGTAGCGGCGAACACTATCGGAAAGTAGAAGACGAGGTGGATCAAGAGCAAGAAGTGCAACTGACAAAGGTGACAGTCACAGAGCATGCCAAGGGCCAACAAAGTGCCAGTGAGCTGTCTGGAGGACATAACTATGCGACAAGCCAATACGAGACTGAGGGTAAGAATGAAACACTTGGAAACACCTTGATCTATTCAACTGCCTTACAGGTCTCATGGACATCGCACTGCTCTCGGCAAATGCAAATCAGCTACGCTTTTTAATCACCTACAATCACGAGGCTTCCACATTCTACTACAGCCTGGTGCTGGTCATACTCTCCCTGGTACTGCAGATTTTTGTGGGCATTGTGCTGATCTACAAGGTAATATAATAATCATACTATGACTTTGAAATAATTGACTTTGTTGCCATGCTTTGTATATACCTACAGCGTCGTCTGAACGGCTCACGCTACATGAGAACGAACGAGGTGCTCTTGATAGGCGGGTTCCTCATTACAGTAATCAATGTACTCCTCGCTGCCTTCACGTCAACCGAAAAACAATCTTAATAGCTTCATTTATGTTTTAAAATTTAATTGTATTTAATACAATATAACAAAATAATCAATTTATGCATATTTAAGAATCGATCAAAAATCGGATTTGCACTTGCCGTATCTGAGGTACGATATCTCAGCTTGTAGTAGTACAAGCTTTTGCACGCAACTGTACCTGCTGTATTTGTTCCATGCACTGGCATATTGGCCCTAGAGAAATTATTTTGCCTATTAGTCCCGCTATTCGAACCATCACCTCAGGGAAGCATACAAATTCCTTTTCTCTGAAATTGTTGACGTTGGCAGCTCCCTTGAGTCTGCTAGGCATGACAATGCACGTTTCAGGTCGTACAGGTTTAATATAGAAAGTCTCTTAAAGGGAACCTCATGCAATTCCTCAATAATAGATAATTCATCTCTATTATCAAGGAGCTTCCTGGTCAAATTTCTCTTAATGTCAATCCAATTCAATGGGATGGATTTCTTAAATCTTTTGAGGACATACGGGTTGCCATCATATGTTGGGAGATATTTAATAATTTTTTAACTTTTAGTGTTGTATGTGTTGTATGTGAGTACTTAATTTTTTTTTAATTCTTAATATTGTATGTGTAGGTCACTTATAATTATTTTAATGGTAAAGTGTAGTGTATGGAGTTCTATGTATGTTGTGTGTTTTCAGGTTCAATACCTGTAATTATAAGAAGATTAATATGTTTTTGTTTGGGAATGTATTTCAATGGATAATATAATGCAATAGCAGTATTACTAACGCTTTATGTGTTGTTCATGTGTTTTTATTTTATATATTTTTTTTTTTAATTTTTTTTTTGTTTTCATTAATTCTTCCAGTGCATAACATAATAACTCTTCGTGATGAGCGAACAACCTTACATATCAGCAATAAAATAATTTTATTGTATTTGACTCAGTGAAGGCAGTCACTCGCCACAGCGATTGAGAGATTACAACACAGTTATCAAACGGCCGATAGTCGTCTAGCACAACATTATTGTGGATCTATATGACTAAAAATCGAACTTGACAATACTCCCTCTCTGATTCAACCAGTCTACGATATTGTATTTTGAAGGAAAGGGCAAGGCCAGAGGCAATAGTAAGCAATAACAACATCAGAAACTATTGGCAAAAATTTAAAGCAATGAATTATTGAAAATTTAAAAAAAAAAAGTTATTGACAACAGATGCCAACAACACGCGGTGTTCCCAAGCGGTCCCCCATCTAAGTACTAACCGCGCCCGACGCTGCTTAATTTCGGTGATCGGACGAGAACCGATGTATTCAGCGTGGTATGGTCGTTGGCGAAGGCATGCCACCTAAAGGCTGATTTTGTTGTGCCCTCTGCCTGACGCATTCGTATGCTACAGGTTCAAATAGTATTTATAAGATACTTTTGAAGGAAAAGGCAAAGGCAAGCAATAACAAAATCAGAAACTATTGGCAAAAAATAAAAGCAATGAAGACGATAAGGAAAATATAAATGTTATTGAAAATTTAAAAAAAAAAGTTATTGACAACAGATGCCAACAACACGCGGTGTTCCCAAGCGGTCCCCCCATCTAAGTACTAACCGCGCCCGACGCTGCTTAATTTCGGTGATCGGACGAGAACCGATGTATTCAGCGTGGTATGGTCGTTGGCGAAGGCATGCCACCTAAAGGCTGATTTTGTTGTGCCCTCTGCCTGACGCATTCGTATGCTACAGGTTCAAATAGTATTTATAAGATACTTTTGAAGGAAAAGGCATAGGCCAAAGCAAAGGCAAGCAATTACAAAAACAGAAACTATTGGCAAAAAATAAAAGCAATGAAGACGATAAGGAAAATATAAATGTTATTGAAAATTTAAAAAAAAAAGTTATTGACAACAGATGCCAACAACACGCGGTGTTCCCAAGCGGTCCCCCATCTAAGTACTAACCGCGCCCGACGCTGCTTAATTTCGGTGATCGGACGAGAACCGATGTATTCAGCGTGGTATGGTCGTTGGCGAAGGCATGCCACCTAAAGGCTGATTTTGTTGTGCCCTCTGCCTGACGCATTCGTATGCAACAAGTTCAAATAGTATTTATAAGATACTTTTGAAGGAAAAGGCAAAGGCAAGCAATAACAAAATCAGAAACTATTGGCAAAAAATAAAAGCAATGAAGACGATAAGGAAAATATAAATGTTATTGAAAATTTAAAAAAAAAAGTTATTGACAACAGATGCCAACAACACGCGGTGTTCCCAAGCGGTCCCCCATCTAAGTACTAACCGCGCCCGACGCTGCTTAATTTCGGTGATCGGACGAGAACCGATGTATTCAGCGTGGTATGGTCGTTGGCGAAGGCATGCCACCTAAAGGCTGATTTTGTTGTGCCCTCTGCCTGACGCATTCGTATGCAACAGGTTCAAATAGTATTTTGAAGGAAAGGGCAAGGCCAAAGGCAAAGGCAAGCAATAACAAAATCAGAAACTATTGGCAAAAAATAAAAGCAATGAAGACGATAAGGAAAATATAAATGTTATTGAAAATTTAAAAAAAAAAGTTATTGACAACAGATGCCAACAACACGCGGTGTTCCCAAGCGGTCCCCCATCTAAGTACTAACCGCGCCCGACGCTGCTTAATTTCGGTGATCGGACGAGAACCGATGTATTCAGCGTGGTATGGTCGTTGGCGAAGGCATGCCACCTAAAGGCTGATTTTGTTGTGCCCTCTGCCTGACGCATTCGTATGCTACAGGTTCAAATAGTATTTATATTGTATTTTGAAGGAAAAGGCAAAGGCAAGCAATAACAAAATCAGAAACTATTGGCAAAAAATAAAAGCAATGAAGACGATAAGGAAAATATAAATGTTATTGAAAATTTAAAAAAAAAAGTTATTGACAACAGATGCCAACAACACGCGGTGTTCCCAAGCGGTCCCCCATCTAAGTACTAACCGCGCCCGACGCTGCTTAATTTCGGTGATCGGACGAGAACCGATGTATTCAGCGTGGTATGGTCGTTGGCGAAGGCATGCCACCTAAAGGCTGATTTTGTTGTGCCCTCTGCCTGACGCATTCGTATGCTACAGGTTCAAATAGTATTTATAAGATACTTTTGAAGGAAAAGGCATAGGCCAAAGCAAAGGCAAGCAATTACTAAAACAGAAACTATTGGCAAAAAATAAAAGCAATGAAGACGATAAGGAAAATATAAATGTTATTGAAAATTTAAAAAAAAAAAGTTATTGACAACAGATGCCAACAACACGCGGTGTTCCCAAGCGGTCCCCCCATCTAAGTACTAACCGCGCCCGACGCTGCTTAATTTCGGTGATCGGACGAGAACCGATGTATTCAGCGTGGTATGGTCGTTGGCGAAGGCATGCCACCTAAAGGCTGATTTTGTTGTGCCCTCTGCCTGACGCATTCGTATGCTACAGGTTCAAATAGTATTTATAAGATACTTTTGAAGGAAAAGGCATAGGCCAAAGCAAAGGCAAGCAATTACAAAAACAGAAACTATTGGCAAAAAATAAAAGCAATGAAGACGATAAGGAAAATATAAATGTTATTGAAAATTTAAAAAAAAAGTTATTGACAACAGATGCCAACAACACGCGGTGTTCCCAAGCGGTCCCCCCATCTAAGTACTAACCGCGCCCGACGCTGCTTAATTTCGGTGATCGGACGAGAACCGATGTATTCAGCGTGGTATGGTCGTTGGCGAAGGCATGCCACCTAAAGGCTGATTTTGTTGTGCCCTCTGCCTGACGCATTCGTATGCTACAGGTTCAAATAGTATTTATATTGTATTTTGAAGGAAAAGGCAAAGGCAAGCAATAACAAAATCATAAACTATTGGCAAAAAATAAAAGCAATGAAGACGATAAGGAAAATATAAATGTTATTGAAAATTTAAAAAAAAAAGTTATTGACAACAGATGCCAACAACACGCGGTGTTCCCAAGCGGTCCCCCATCTAAGTACTAACCGCGCCCGACGCTGCTTAATTTCGGTGATCGGACGAGAACCGATGTATTCAGCGTGGTATGGTCGTTGGCGAAGGCATGCCACCTAAAGGCTGATTTTGTTGTGCCCTCTGCCTGACGCATTCGTATGCTACAGGTTCAAATAGTATTTATAAGATACTTTTGAAGGAAAAGGCATAGGCCAAAGCAAAGGCAAGCAATTACTAAAACAGAAACTATTGGCAAAAAATAAAAGCAATGAAGACGATAAGGAAAATATAAATGTTATTGAAAATTTAAAAAAAAAAGTTATTGACAACAGATGCCAACAACACGCGGTGTTCCCAAGCGGTCCCCCATCTAAGTACTAACCGCGCCCGACGCTGCTTAATTTCGGTGATCGGACGAGAACCGATGTATTCAGCGTGGTATGGTCGTTGGCGAAGGCATGCCACCTAAAGGCTGATTTTGTTGTGCCCTCTGCCTGACGCATTCGTATGCTACAGGTTCAAATAGTATTTATATTGTATTTTGAAGGAAAAGGCAAAGGCAAGCAATAACAAAATCATAAACTATTGGCAAAAAATAAAAGCAATGAAGACGATAAGGAAAATATAAATGTTATTGAAAATTTAAAAAAAAAAGTTATTGACAACAGATGCCAACAACACGCGGTGTTCCCAAGCGGTCCCCCCATCTAAGTACTAACCGCGCCCGACGCTGCTTAATTTCGGTGATCGGACGAGAACCGATGTATTCAGCGTGGTATGGTCGTTGGCGAAGGCATGCCACCTAAAGGCTGATTTTGTTGTGCCCTCTGCCTGACGCATTCGTATGCTACAGGTTCAAATAGTATTTATATTGTATTTTGAAGGAAAAGGCAAAGGCAAGCAATAACAAAATCATAAACTATTGGCAAAAAATAAAAGCAATGAAGACGATAAGGAAAATATAAATGTTATTGAAAATTTAAAAAAAAAAGTTATTGACAACAGATGCCAACAACACGCGGTGTTCCCAAGCGGTCCCCCATCTAAGTACTAACCGCGCCCGACGCTGCTTAATTTCGGTGATCGGACGAGAACCGATGTATTCAGCGTGGTATGGTCGTTGGCGAAGGCATGCCACCTAAAGGCTGATTTTGTTGTGCCCTCTGCCTGACGCATTCGTATGCTACAGGTTCAAATAGTAATTATAAGATACTTTTGAAGGAAAAGGCAAAGGCAAGCAATAACAAAAACAGAAACTATTGGCAAAAAATAAAAGCAATGAAGACGATAAGGAAAATATAAATGTTATTGAAAATTTAAAAAAAAAAGTTATTGACAACAGATGCCAACAACACGCGGTGTTCCCAAGCGGTCCCCCCATCTAAGTACTAACCGCGCCCGACGCTGCTTAATTTCGGTGATCGGACGAGAACCGATGTATTCAGCGTGGTATGGTCGTTGGCGAAGGCATGCCACCTAAAGGCTGATTTTGTTGTGCCCTCTGCCTGACGCATTCGTATGCTACAGGTTCAAATAGTATTTATAAGATACTTTTGAAGGAAAAGGCAAAGGCAAGCAATAACAAAATCAGAAACTATTGGCAAAAAATAAAAGCAATGAAGACGATAAGGAAAATATAAATGTTATTGAAAATTTAAAAAAAAAAGTTATTGACAACAGATGCCAACAACACGCGGTGTTCCCAAGCGGTCCCCCATCTAAGTACTAACCGCGCCCGACGCTGCTTAATTTCGGTGATCGGACGAGAACCGATGTATTCAGCGTGGTATGGTCGTTGGCGAAGGCATGCCACCTAAAGGCTGATTTTGTTGTGCCCTCTGCCTGACGCATTCGTATGCTACAGGTTCAAATAGTATTTATAAGATACTTTTGAAGGAAAAGGCAAAGGCAAGCAATAACAAAATCAGAAACTATTGGCAAAAAATAAAAGCAATGAAGACGATAAGGAAAATATAAATGTTATTGAAAATTTAAAAAAAAAAAGTTATTGACAACAGATGCCAACAACACGCGGTGTTCCCAAGCGGTCCCCCCATCTAAGTACTAACCGCGCCCGACGCTGCTTAATTTCGGTGATCGGACGAGAACCGATGTATTCAGCGTGGTATGGTCGTTGGCGAAGGCATGCCACCTAAAGGCTGATTTTGTTGTGCCCTCTGCCTGACGCATTCGTATGCTACAGGTTCAAATAGTATTTATAAGATACTTTTGAAGGAAAAGGCATAGGCCAAAGAAAGGCAAGCAATAACAAAATCAGAAACTATTGGCAAAAAATAAAAGCAATGAAGACGATAAGGAAAATATAAATGTTATTGAAAATTTAAAAAAAAAAGTTATTGACAACAGATGCCAACAACACGCGGTGTTCCCAAGCGGTCCCCCATCTAAGTACTAACCGCGCCCGACGCTGCTTAATTTCGGTGATCGGACGAGAACCGATGTATTCAGCGTGGTATGGTCGTTGGCGAAGGCATGCCACCTAAAGGCTGATTTTGTTGTGCCCTCTGCCTGACGCATTCGTATGCAACAGGTTCAAATAGTATTTATATTGTATTTTGAAGGAAAACCAAAGGCAAGCAATAACAAAATCAGAAACTATTGGCAAAAAATAAAAGCAATGAAGACGATAAGGAAAATATAAATGTTATTGAAAATTTAAAAAAAAAAGTTATTGACAACAGATGCCAACAACACGCGGTGTTCCCAAGCGGTCCCCCATCTAAGTACTAACCGCGCCCGACGCTGCTTAATTTCGGTGATCGGACGAGAACCGATGTATTCAGCGTGGTATGGTCGTTGGCGAAGGCATGCCACCTAAAGGCTGATTTTGTTGTGCCCTCTGCCTGACGCATTCGTATGCAACAGGTTCAAATAGTATTTATAAGGTACTTTTGAAGGAAAAGGCAAAGGCAAGCAATAACAAAATCAGAAACTATTGGCAAAAAATAAAAGCAATGAAGACGATAAGGAAAATATAAATGTTATTGAAAATTTAAAAAAAAAAGTTATTGACAACAGATGCCAACAACACGCGGTGTTCCCAAGCGGTCCCCCATCTAAGTACTAACCGCGCCCGACGCTGCTTAATTTCGGTGATCGGACGAGAACCGATGTATTCAGCGTGGTATGGTCGTTGGCGAAGGCATGCCACCTAAAGGCTGATTTTGTTGTGCCCTCTGCCTGACGCATTCGTATGCAACAGGTTCAAATAGTATTTATAAGGTACTTTTGAAGGAAAAGGCAAAGGCAAGCAATAACAAAATCAGAAACTATTGGCAAAAAATAAAAGCAATGAAGACGATAAGGAAAATATAAATGTTATTGAAAATTTAAAAAAAAAAGTTATTGACAACAGATGCCAACAACACGCGGTGTTCCCAAGCGGTCCCCCATCTAAGTACTAACCGCGCCCGACGCTGCTTAATTTCGGTGATCGGACGAGAACCGATGTATTCAGCGTGGTATGGTCGTTGGCGAAGGCATGCCACCTAAAGGCTGATTTTGTTGTGCCCTCTGCCTGACGCATTCGTATGCTACAGGTTCAAATAGTATTTATAAGATACTTTTGAAGGAAAAGGCAAAGGCCAAAGCAAAGGCAAGCAATTACAAAATCAGAAACTATTGGCAAAAAATAAAAGCAATGAAGACGATAAGGAAAATATAAATGTTATTGAAAATTTAAAAAAAAAAGTTATTGACAACAGATGCCAACAACACGCGGTGTTCCCAAGCGGTCCCCCATCTAAGTACTAACCGCGCCCGACGCTGCTTAATTTCGGTGATCGGACGAGAACCGATGTATTCAGCGTGGTATGGTCGTTGGCGAAGGCATGCCACCTAAAGGCTGATTTTGTTGTGCCCTCTGCCTGACGCATTCGTATGCAACAGGTTCAAATAGTATTTATATTGTATTTTGAAGGAAAAGGCAAAGGCAAGCAATAACAAAAACAGAAACTATTGGCAAAAAATAAAAGCAATGAAGACGATAAGGAAAATATAAATGTTATTGAAAATTTAAAAAAAAAAGTTATTGACAACAGATGCCAACAACACGCGGTGTTCCCAAGCGGTCCCCCATCTAAGTACTAACCGCGCCCGACGCTGCTTAATTTCGGTGATCGGACGAGAACCGATGTATTCAGCGTGGTATGGTCGTTGGCGAAGGCATGCCACCTAAAGGCTGATTTTGTTGTGCCCTCTGCCTGACGCATTCGTATGCTACAGGTTCAAATAGTATTTATAAGATACTTTTGAAGGAAAAGGCATAGGCCAAAGCAAAGGCAAGCAATTACAAAAACAGAAACTATTGGCAAAAAATAAAAGCAATGAAGACGATAAGGAAAATATAAATGTTATTGAAAATTTAAAAAAAAAAGTTATTGACAACAGATGCCAACAACACGCGGTGTTCCCAAGCGGTCCCCCATCTAAGTACTAACCGCGCCCGACGCTGCTTAATTTCGGTGATCGGACGAGAACCGATGTATTCAGCGTGGTATGGTCGTTGGCGAAGGCATGCCACCTAAAGGCTGATTTTGTTGTGCCCTCTGCCTGACGCATTCGTATGCAACAGGTTCAAATAGTATTTATAAGGTACTTTTGAAGGAAAAGGCAAAGGCAAAGCAATAACAAAATCAGAAACTATTGGCAAAAAAATAAAAGCAATGAAGACGATAAGGAAAATATAAATGTTATTGAAAATTTAAAAAAAAAGTTATTGACAACAGATGCCAACAACACGCGGTGTTCCCAAGCGGTCCCCCATCTAAGTACTAACCGCGCCCGACGCTGCTTAATTTCGGTGATCGGACGAGAACCGATGTATTCAGCGTGGTATGGTCGTTGGCGAAGGCATGCCACCTAAAGGCTGATTTTGTTGTGCCCTCTGCCTGACGCATTCGTATGCAACAGGTTCAAATAGTATTTATATTGTATTTTGAAGGAAAACCAAAGGCAAGCAATAACAAAATCATAAACTATTGCCAAAAAATAAAAGCAATGAAGACGATAAGGAAAATATAAATGTTATTGAAAATTTAAAAAAAAAAAGTTATTGACAACAGATGCCAACAACACGCGGTGTTCCCAAGCGGTCCCCCCATCTAAGTACTAACCGCGCCCGACGCTGCTTAATTTCGGTGATCGGACGAGAACCGATGTATTCAGCGTGGTATGGTCGTTGGCGAAGGCATGCCACCTAAAGGCTGATTTTGTTGTGCCCTCTGCCTGACGCATTCGTATGCAACAGGTTCAAATAGTATTTATATTGTATTTTGAAGGAAAACCAAAGGCAAGCAATAACAAAATCATAAACTATTGCCAAAAAATAAAAGCAATGAAGACGATAAGGAAAATATAAATGTTATTGAAAATTTAAAAAAAAAAGTTATTGACAACAGATGCCAACAACACGCGGTGTTCCCAAGCGGTCCCCCATCTAAGTACTAACCGCGCCCGACGCTGCTTAATTTCGGTGATCGGACGAGAACCGATGTATTCAGCGTGGTATGGTCGTTGGCGAAGGCATGCCACCTAAAGGCTGATTTTGTTGTGCCCTCTGCCTGACGCATTCGTATGCTACAGGTTCAAATAGTATTTATAAGATACTTTTGAAGGAAAAGGCATAGGCCAAAGCAAAGGCAAGCAATTACTAAAAACAGAAACTATTGGCAAAAAATAAAAGCAATGAAGACGATAAGGAAAATATAAATGTTATTGAAAATTTAAAAAAAAAAGTTATTGACAACAGATGCCAACAACACGCGGTGTTCCCAAGCGGTCCCCCATCTAAGTACTAACCGCGCCCGACGCTGCTTAATTTCGGTGATCGGACGAGAACCGATGTATTCAGCGTGGTATGGTCGTTGGCGAAGGCATGCCACCTAAAGGCTGATTTTGTTGTGCCCTCTGCCTGACGCATTCGTATGCTACAGGTTCAAATAGTATTTATATTGTATTTTGAAGGAAAAGGCAAAGGCAAGCAATAACAAAATCAGAAACTATTGGCAAAAAATAAAAGCAATGAAGACGATAAGGAAAATATAAATGTTATTGAAAATTTAAAAAAAAAAAGTTATTGACAACAGATGCCAACAACACGCGGTGTTCCCAAGCGGTCCCCCCATCTAAGTACTAACCGCGCCCGACGCTGCTTAATTTCGGTGATCGGACGAGAACCGATGTATTCAGCGTGGTATGGTCGTTGGCGAAGGCATGCCACCTAAAGGCTGATTTTGTTGTGCCCTCTGCCTGACGCATTCGTATGCTACAGGTTCAAATAGTATTTATATTGTACTTTTGAAGGAAAAGGCCAAAGCAAAGGCAAGCAATAACAAAATCAGAAACTATTGGCAAAAAAATAAAAGCAATGAAGACGATAAGGAAAATATAAATGTTATTGAAAATTTAAAAAAAAAAGTTATTGACAACAGATGCCAACAACACGCGGTGTTCCCAAGCGGTCCCCCCATCTAAGTACTAACCGCGCCCGACGCTGCTTAATTTCGGTGATCGGACGAGAACCGATGTATTCAGCGTGGTATGGTCGTTGGCGAAGGCATGCCACCTAAAGGCTGATTTTGTTGTGCCCTCTGCCTGACGCATTCGTATGCTACAGGTTCAAATAGTATTTATAAGATACTTTTGAAGGAAAAGGCATAGGCCAAAGCAAAGGCAAGCAATTACAAAAACAGAAACTATTGGCAAAAAATAAAAGCAATGAAGACGATAAGGAAAATATAAATGTTATTGAAAATTTAAAAAAAAAAAGTTATTGACAACAGATGCCAACAACACGCGGTGTTCCCAAGCGGTCCCCCATCTAAGTACTAACCGCGCCCGACGCTGCTTAATTTCGGTGATCGGACGAGAACCGATGTATTCAGCGTGGTATGGTCGTTGGCGAAGGCATGCCACCTAAAGGCTGATTTTGTTGTGCCCTCTGCCTGACGCATTCGTATGCAACAGGTTCAAATAGTATTTATAAGTACTTTTGAAGGAAAAGGCCAAAGGCAAGCAATAACAAAATCAGAAACTATTGGCAAAAAATAAAAGCAATGAAGACGATAAGGAAAATATAAATGTTATTGAAAATTTAAAAAAAAAAAGTTATTGACAACAGATGCCAACAACACGCGGTGTTCCCAAGCGGTCCCCCCATCTAAGTACTAACCGCGCCCGACGCTGCTTAATTTCGGTGATCGGACGAGAACCGATGTATTCAGCGTGGTATGGTCGTTGGCGAAGGCATGCCACCTAAAGGCTGATTTTGTTGTGCCCTCTGCCTGACGCATTCGTATGCAACAGGTTCAAATAGTATTTATATTGTATTTTGAAGGAAAACCAAAGGCAAGCAATAACAAAATCAGAAACTATTGGCAAAAAATAAAAGCAATGAAGACGATAAGGAAAATATAAATGTTATTGAAAATTTAAAAAAAAAAAGTTATTGACAACAGATGCCAACAACACGCGGTGTTCCCAAGCGGTCCCCCCATCTAAGTACTAACCGCGCCCGACGCTGCTTAATTTCGGTGATCGGACGAGAACCGATGTATTCAGCGTGGTATGGTCGTTGGCGAAGGCATGCCACCTAAAGGCTGATTTTGTTGTGCCCTCTGCCTGACGCATTCGTATGCTACAGGTTCAAATAGTATTTATAAGATACTTTTGAAGGAAAAGGCATAGGCCAAAGCAAAGGCAAGCAATTACAAAAACAGAAACTATTGGCAAAAAATAAAAGCAATGAAGACGATAAGGAAAATATAAATGTTATTGAAAATTTAAAAAAAAAAGTTATTGACAACAGATGCCAACAACACGCGGTGTTCCCAAGCGGTCCCCCATCTAAGTACTAACCGCGCCCGACGCTGCTTAATTTCGGTGATCGGACGAGAACCGATGTATTCAGCGTGGTATGGTCGTTGGCGAAGGCATGCCACCTAAAGGCTGATTTTGTTGTGCCCTCTGCCTGACGCATTCGTATGCTACAGGTTCAAATAGTATTTATAAGATACTTTTGAAGGAAAAGGCATAGGCCAAAGCAAAGGCAAGCAATTACAAAAACAGAAACTATTGGCAAAAAATAAAAGCAATGAAGACGATAAGGAAAATATAAATGTTATTGAAAATTTAAAAAAAAAAGTTATTGACAACAGATGCCAACAACACGCGGTGTTCCCAAGCGGTCCCCCCATCTAAGTACTAACCGCGCCCGACGCTGCTTAATTTCGGTGATCGGACGAGAACCGATGTATTCAGCGTGGTATGGTCGTTGGCGAAGGCATGCCACCTAAAGGCTGATTTTGTTGTGCCCTCTGCCTGACGCATTCGTATGCTACAGGTTCAAATAGTATTTATATTGTATTTTGAAGGAAAAGCAAAGGCAAGCAATAACAAAATCAGAAACTATTGGCAAAAAATAAAAGCAATGAAGACGATAAGGAAAATATAAATGTTATTGAAAATTTAAAAAAAAAAAGTTATTGACAACAGATGCCAACAACACGCGGTGTTCCCAAGCGGTCCCCCCATCTAAGTACTAACCGCGCCCGACGCTGCTTAATTTCGGTGATCGGACGAGAACCGATGTATTCAGCGTGGTATGGTCGTTGGCGAAGGCATGCCACCTAAAGGCTGATTTTGTTGTGCCCTCTGCCTGACGCATTCGTATGCTACAGGTTCAAATAGTATTTATATTGTATTTTGAAGGAAAAGCAAAGGCAAGCAATAACAAAATCAGAAACTATTGGCAAAAAATAAAAGCAATGAAGACGATAAGGAAAATATAAATGTTATTGAAAATTTAAAAAAAAAAGTTATTGACAACAGATGCCAACAACACGCGGTGTTCCCAAGCGGTCCCCCATCTAAGTACTAACCGCGCCCGACGCTGCTTAATTTCGGTGATCGGACGAGAACCGATGTATTCAGCGTGGTATGGTCGTTGGCGAAGGCATGCCACCTAAAGGCTGATTTTGTTGTGCCCTCTGCCTGACGCATTCGTATGCTACAGGTTCAAATAGTATTTATAAGATACTTTTGAAGGAAAAGGCATAGGCCAAAGCAAAGGCAAGCAATTACAAAAACAGAAACTATTGGCAAAAAATAAAAGCAATGAAGACGATAAGGAAAATATAAATGTTATTGAAAATTTAAAAAAAAAAGTTATTGACAACAGATGCCAACAACACGCGGTGTTCCCAAGCGGTCCCCCATCTAAGTACTAACCGCGCCCGACGCTGCTTAATTTCGGTGATCGGACGAGAACCGATGTATTCAGCGTGGTATGGTCGTTGGCGAAGGCATGCCACCTAAAGGCTGATTTTGTTGTGCCCTCTGCCTGACGCATTCGTATGCAACAAGTTCAAATAGTATTTTGAAGGAAAGGGCAAGGCCAAAGGCAAGCAATAACAAAATCAGAAACTATTGGCAAAAAATAAAAGCAATGAAGACGATAAGGAAAATATAAATGTTATTGAAAATTTAAAAAAAAAAGTTATTGACAACAGATGCCAACAACACGCGGTGTTCCCAAGCGGTCCCCCATCTAAGTACTAACCGCGCCCGACGCTGCTTAATTTCGGTGATCGGACGAGAACCGATGTATTCAGCGTGGTATGGTCGTTGGCGAAGGCATGCCACCTAAAGGCTGATTTTGTTGTGCCCTCTGCCTGACGCATTCGTATGCAACAGGTTCAAATAGTATTTATATTGTATTTTGAAGGAAAAGGCAAAGGCAAGCAATAACAAAATCAGAAACTATTGGCAAAAAATAAAAGCAATGAAGACGATAAGGAAAATATAAATGTTATTGAAAATTTAAAAAAAAAAGTTATTGACAACAGATGCCAACAACACGCGGTGTTCCCAAGCGGTCCCCCATCTAAGTACTAACCGCGCCCGACGCTGCTTAATTTCGGTGATCGGACGAGAACCGATGTATTCAGCGTGGTATGGTCGTTGGCGAAGGCATGCCACCTAAAGGCTGATTTTGTTGTGCCCTCTGCCTGACGCATTCGTATGCTACAGGTTCAAATAGTATTTATATTGTATTTTGAAGGAAAAGGCAAAGGCAAAAGGCAAGCAATAACAAAATCAGAAACTATTGGCAAAAAATAAAAGCAATGAAGACGATAAGGAAAATATAAATGTTATTGAAAATTTAAAAAAAAAGTTATTGACAACAGATGCCAACAACACGCGGTGTTCCCAAGCGGTCCCCCATCTAAGTACTAACCGCGCCCGACGCTGCTTAATTTCGGTGATCGGACGAGAACCGATGTATTCAGCGTGGTATGGTCGTTGGCGAAGGCATGCCACCTAAAGGCTGATTTTGTTGTGCCCTCTGCCTGACGCATTCGTATGCAACAGGTTCAAATAGTATTTATAAGATACTTTTGAAGGAAAAGGCATAGGCCAAAGCAAAGGCAAGCAATTACAAAAACAGAAACTATTGGCAAAAAATAAAAGCAATGAAGACGATAAGGAAAATATAAATGTTATTGAAAATTTAAAAAAAAAAGTTATTGACAACAGATGCCAACAACACGCGGTGTTCCCAAGCGGTCCCCCATCTAAGTACTAACCGCGCCCGACGCTGCTTAATTTCGGTGATCGGACGAGAACCGATGTATTCAGCGTGGTATGGTCGTTGGCGAAGGCATGCCACCTAAAGGCTGATTTTGTTGTGCCCTCTGCCTGACGCATTCGTATGCAACAGGTTCAAATAGTAATTATAAGATACTTTTGAAGGAAAAGGCAAAGGCAAGCAATAACAAAATCAGAAACTATTGGCAAAAAATAAAAGCAATGAAGACGATAAGGAAAATATAAATGTTATTGAAAATTTAAAAAAAAAAGTTATTGACAACAGATGCCAACAACACGCGGTGTTCCCAAGCGGTCCCCCCATCTAAGTACTAACCGCGCCCGACGCTGCTTAATTTCGGTGATCGGACGAGAACCGATGTATTCAGCGTGGTATGGTCGTTGGCGAAGGCATGCCACCTAAAGGCTGATTTTGTTGTGCCCTCTGCCTGACGCATTCGTATGCTACAGGTTCAAATAGTATTTATATTGTATTTTGAAGGAAAAGGCAAAGGCAAGCAATAACAAAATCATAAACTATTGGCAAAAAATAAAAGCAATGAAGACGATAAGGAAAATATAAATGTTATTGAAAATTTAAAAAAAAAAAGTTATTGACAACAGATGCCAACAACACGCGGTGTTCCCAAGCGGTCCCCCATCTAAGTACTAACCGCGCCCGACGCTGCTTAATTTCGGTGATCGGACGAGAACCGATGTATTCAGCGTGGTATGGTCGTTGGCGAAGGCATGCCACCTAAAGGCTGATTTTGTTGTGCCCTCTGCCTGACGCATTCGTATGCTACAGGTTCAAATAGTATTTATAAGATACTTTTGAAGGAAAAGGCATAGGCCAAAGCAAAGGCAAGCAATTACAAAAACAGAAACTATTGGCAAAAAATAAAAGCAATGAAGACGATAAGGAAAATATAAATGTTATTGAAAATTTAAAAAAAAAAGTTATTGACAACAGATGCCAACAACACGCGGTGTTCCCAAGCGGTCCCCCATCTAAGTACTAACCGCGCCCGACGCTGCTTAATTTCGGTGATCGGACGAGAACCGATGTATTCAGCGTGGTATGGTCGTTGGCGAAGGCATGCCACCTAAAGGCTGATTTTGTTGTGCCCTCTGCCTGACGCATTCGTATGCAACAGGTTCAAATAGTATTTATAAGATACTTTTGAAGGAAAAGGCAAAAGGCAAGCAATAACAAAATCAGAAACTATTGGCAAAAAATAAAAGCAATGAAGACGATAAGGAAAATATAAATGTTATTGAAAATTTAAAAAAAAAAAGTTATTGACAACAGATGCCAACAACACGCGGTGTTCCCAAGCGGTCCCCCATCTAAGTACTAACCGCGCCCGACGCTGCTTAATTTCGGTGATCGGACGAGAACCGATGTATTCAGCGTGGTATGGTCGTTGGCGAAGGCATGCCACCTAAAGGCTGATTTTGTTGTGCCCTCTGCCTGACGCATTCGTATGCTACAGGTTCAAATAGTATTTATATTGTATTTTGAAGGAAAAGGCAAAAGGCAAGCAATAACAAAATCATAAACTATTGGCAAAAAATAAAAGCAATGAAGACGATAAGGAAAATATAAATGTTATTGAAAATTTAAAAAAAAAAGTTATTGACAACAGATGCCAACAACACGCGGTGTTCCCAAGCGGTCCCCCCATCTAAGTACTAACCGCGCCCGACGCTGCTTAATTTCGGTGATCGGACGAGAACCGATGTATTCAGCGTGGTATGGTCGTTGGCGAAGGCATGCCACCTAAAGGCTGATTTTGTTGTGCCCTCTGCCTGACGCATTCGTATGCTACAGGTTCAAATAGTATTTATAAGATACTTTTGAAGGAAAAGGCATAGGCCAAAGCAAAGGCAAGCAATTACAAAAACAGAAACTATTGGCAAAAAATAAAAGCAATGAAGACGATAAGGAAAATATAAATGTTATTGAAAATTTAAAAAAAAAAGTTATTGACAACAGATGCCAACAACACGCGGTGTTCCCAAGCGGTCCCCCATCTAAGTACTAACCGCGCCCGACGCTGCTTAATTTCGGTGATCGGACGAGAACCGATGTATTCAGCGTGGTATGGTCGTTGGCGAAGGCATGCCACCTAAAGGCTGATTTTGTTGTGCCCTCTGCCTGACGTATTCGTATTCTACAGGTTCAAATAGTAATTATAAGATACTTTTGAAGGAAAAGGCAAAGGCAAGCAATAACAAAATCAGAAACTATTGGCAAAAAATAAAAGCAATGAAGACGATAAGGAAAATATAAATGTTATTGAAAATTTAAAAAAAAAGTTATTGACAACAGATGCCAACAACACGCGGTGTTCCCAAGCGGTCCCCCCATCTAAGTACTAACCGCGCCCGACGCTGCTTAATTTCGGTGATCGGACGAGAACCGATGTATTCAGCGTGGTATGGTCGTTGGCGAAGGCATGCCACCTAAAGGCTGATTTTGTTGTGCCCTCTGCCTGACGCATTCGTATGCAACAGGTTCAAATAGTAATTATAAGATACTTTTGAAGGAAAAGGCAAGGCAAAGGCAAGCAATAACAAAATCAGAAACTATTGGCAAAAAATAAAAGCAATGAAGACGATAAGGAAAATATAAATGTTATTGAAAATTTAAAAAAAAAAGTTATTGACAACAGATGCCAACAACACGCGGTGTTCCCAAGCGGTCCCCCCATCTAAGTACTAACCGCGCCCGACGCTGCTTAATTTCGGTGATCGGACGAGAACCGATGTATTCAGCGTGGTATGGTCGTTGGCGAAGGCATGCCACCTAAAGGCTGATTTTGTTGTGCCCTCTGCCTGACGCATTCGTATGCTACAGGTTCAAATAGTATTTATATTGTATTTTGAAGGAAAAGGCAAAGGCAAGCAATAACAAAATCATAAACTATTGGCAAAAAATAAAAGCAATGAAGACGATAAGGAAAATATAAATGTTATTGAAAATTTAAAAAAAAAAGTTATTGACAACAGATGCCAACAACACGCGGTGTTCCCAAGCGGTCCCCCCATCTAAGTACTAACCGCGCCCGACGCTGCTTAATTTCGGTGATCGGACGAGAACCGATGTATTCAGCGTGGTATGGTCGTTGGCGAAGGCATGCCACCTAAAGGCTGATTTTGTTGTGCCCTCTGCCTGACGCATTCGTATGCTACAGGTTCAAATAGTATTTATATTGTATTATGAAGGAAAAGGCAAAGGCAAGCAATAACAAAATCATAAACTATTGGCAAAAAATAAAAGCAATGAAGACGATAAGGAAAATATAAATGTTATTGAAAATTTAAAAAAAAAAGTTATTGACAACAGATGCCAACAACACGCGGTGTTCCCAAGCGGTCCCCCCATCTAAGTACTAACCGCGCCCGACGCTGCTTAATTTCGGTGATCGGACGAGAACCGATGTATTCAGCGTGGTATGGTCGTTGGCGAAGGCATGCCACCTAAAGGCTGATTTTGTTGTGCCCTCTGCCTGACGCATTCGTATGCAACAGGTTCAAATAGTAATTATAAGATACTTTTGAAGGAAAAGGCAAAGGCAAGCAATAACAAAATCAGAAACTATTGGCAAAAAATAAAAGCAATGAAGACGATAAGGAAAATATAAATGTTATTGAAAATTTAAAAAAAAAGTTATTGACAACAGATGCCAACAACACGCGGTGTTCCCAAGCGGTCCCCCATCTAAGTACTAACCGCGCCCGACGCTGCTTAATTTCGGTGATCGGACGAAAACCGATGTATTCAGCGTGGTATGGTCGTTGGCGAAGGCATGCCACCTAAAGGCTGATTTTGTTGTGCCCTCTGCCTGACGCATTCGTATGCTACAGGTTCAAATAGTATTTATATTGTATTTTGAAGGAAAAGGCAAAGGCAAGCAATAACAAAATCATAAACTATTGGCAAAAAATAAAAGCAATGAAGACGATAAGGAAAATATAAATGTTATTGAAAATTTAAAAAAAAAAAGTTATTGACAACAGATGCCAACAACACGCGGTGTTCCCAAGCGGTCCCCCCATCTAAGTACTAACCGCGCCCGACGCTGCTTAATTTCGGTGATCGGACGAGAACCGATGTATTCAGCGTGGTATGGTCGTTGGCGAAGGCATGCCACCTAAAGGCTGATTTTGTTGTGCCCTCTGCCTGACGCATTCGTATGCAACAGGTTCAAATAGTATTTATATTGTATTTTGAAGGTAAAGGCAAAGGCAAGCAATAACAAAATCATAAACTATTGGCAAAAAATAAAAGCAATGAAGACGATAAAGAAAATATAAATGTTATTAAAAATTTAAAAAAAAAAGTTATTGACAACAGATGCCAACAACACGCGGTGTTCCCAAGCGGTCCCCCATCTAAGTACTAACCGCGCCCGACGCTGCTTAATTTCGGTGATCGGACGAGAACCGATGTATTCAGCGTGGTATGGTCGTTGGCGAAGGCATGCCACCTAAAGGCTGATTTTGTTGTGCCCTCTGCCTGACGCATTCGTATGCAACAGGTTCAAATAGTATTTATAAGATACTTTTGAAGGAAAAGGCATAGGCCAAAGCAAAGGCAAGCAATTACTAAAACAGAAACTATTGGCAAAAAATAAAAGCAATGAAGACGATAAGGAAAATATAAATGTTATTGAAAATTTAAAAAAAAAAGTTATTGACAACAGATGCCAACAACACGCGGTGTTCCCAAGCGGTCCCCCCATCTAAGTACTAACCGCGCCCGACGCTGCTTAATTTCGGTGATCGGACGAGAACCGATGTATTCAGCGTGGTATAGTCGTTGGCGAAGGCATGCCACCTAAAGGCTGATTTTGTTGTGCCCTCTGCCTGACGCATTCGTATGCTACAGGTTCAAATAGTATTTATATTGTATTTTTGAAGGAAAAGGCAAAGGCAAGCAATAACAAAATCATAAACTATTGGCAAAAAATAAAAGCAATGAAGACGATAAGGAAAATATAAATGTTATTGAAAATTTAAAAAAAAAGTTATTGACAACAGATGCCAACAACACGCGGTGTTCCCAAGCGGTCCCCCATCTAAGTACTAACCGCGCCCGACGCTGCTTAATTTCGGTGATCGGACGAGAACCGATGTATTCAGCGTGGTATGGTCGTTGGCGAAGGCATGCCACCTAAAGGCTGATTTTGTTGTGCCCTCTGCCTGACGCATTCGTATGCTACAGGTTCAAATAGTATTTATATTGTATTTTGAAGGAAAAGGCAAAGGCAAGCAATAACAAAATCATAAACTATTGGCAAAAAATAAAAGCAATGAAGACGATAAGGAAAATATAAATGTTATTGAAAATTTAAAAAAAAAAGTTATTGACAACAGATGCCAACAACACGCGGTGTTCCCAAGCGGTCCCCCCATCTAAGTACTAACCGCGCCCGACGCTGCTTAATTTCGGTGATCGGACGAGAACCGATGTATTCAGCGTGGTATGGTCGTTGGCGAAGGCATGCCACCTAAAGGCTGATTTTGTTGTGCCCTCTGCCTGACGCATTCGTATGCTACAGGTTCAAATAGTATTTATAAGATACTTTTGAAGGAAAAGGCATAGGCCAAAGCAAAGGCAAGCAATTACTAAAACAGAAACTATTGGCAAAAAATAAAAGCAATGAAGACGATAAGGAAAATATAAATGTTATTGAAAATTTAAAAAAAAAGTTATTGACAACAGATGCCAACAACACGCGGTGTTCCCAAGCGGTCCCCCCATCTAAGTACTAACCGCGCCCGACGCTGCTTAATTTCGGTGATCGGACGAGAACCGATGTATTCAGCGTGGTATGGTCGTTGGCGAAGGCATGCCACCTAAAGGCTGATTTTGTTGTGCCCTCTGCCTGACGCATTCGTATGCAACAGGTTCAAATAGTAATTATAAGATACTTTTGAAGGAAAAGGCAAAGGCAAGCAATAACAAAATCAGAAACTATTGGCAAAAAATAAAAGCAATGAAGACGATAAGGAAAATATAAATGTTATTGAATTGTTGTTGAATGAAACATTCGTCTGCCAATTTCTAGATTTAATATAACTTTCACCTATCATATGCAATTGATAATTGAATTTGTTTCCATTGCGAAACTTTCGTTCTGCAGCTGCCTCTGTATAATTACTTAAATAATTATTTCTGAACACATTCGTATTAACTGCTGCATGCATAACCGTGTATATTACAGTTAACACGCAGCCTCTTAATTATTATTATATTTCTGATATCTTTTTAACGTATTCAACGCCTTAAGAGATGAGTTTCGTCTCTCTCTCTCTCCCTAGTCTCTCGTGTCTCTTGGGGCACTGCTCCGTCATAACGTTTTATTGCTTTACAATTACCGTTGAAATTAAATTTGCATTTGCATTTGAATTTAATTTTGGCTAAGTGAGGTAAATGTAGGAGCGAGGGGGGTAGATAGAGACAGTGAGAGGCAGCGAAAGCGAGTTTTAGACGTATTCAAATTGCCACAGTCGCAGCTCAAAATAAATAAAAATACGCGGATTGCCAGGGAGCTAAAAACACACTTACACAGACATAGGCATAGGCTAGGTACACGCATACAGGCATACTTCAACACACACACGTACACAGACAGACAGATTTGTTAGCCGACTGCGTGTGAAGCCACAATTAATGGTTGTCTGGCTACGCACACTTCAGACTCAAACACACACATACACACACACATTCAAACACACACAAAGCCGAAAAGCCATTGGGAAAATCTATTTTTGGCATATACGCCTGTAGCGGCCGTTGGCCAATTGGCAATCGGCTTTATGGCCAACTTGTTATAGCAAACTTTTGCACTGCAAGTGAAAATTGTTGCTGAAAATTCTTCTACTCGTTGTTGTTTTTGCTGTTTCTGGTCTGGTTGCGTGGCATGTTGCGTATGCCGGGCAGGCAGGGGGAGGGCCGGGAGGCAGAGTGTGGGCACCTTTGAAATGTTAAAAACATAGCATACATCTCAGCGCACGAGGCAAGGGCGCAGGCAGAAGGCAGGCAAAGGCACGCACGTTCGTTGTATGCTTCCTGCTGCGAGTGCGGTGTGTGTGTGTGTGTGTGTGTGTGCGAGTGAGTGTGAGTCGT
Source organism: Zaprionus inermis (assembly GCA_018151445.1). NCBI lineage: Eukaryota > Metazoa > Arthropoda > Insecta > Diptera > Drosophilidae > Zaprionus > Zaprionus inermis. The sequence goes on along the minus strand of JAECXD010000674.1, from coordinate 1,832,505 downwards.
AGCAGTTAACCAGTCAAGTGTGTTAATTGCACCATAATTGGTCAGGCAGCTGTCAATAAGGCAGCAGCAGCAAGAACAACGAGCACAGTGGGCTGCAAGTGCAGAAGTGCGTTATTAATGCAGTTGCCGTATTGACAGCTGCTCTGCAACATAAACACACATACACCCATACACCAACTCAAAGATAACAAACCACACACAACACACACACGTGCAGCTTTCGCCTGCTTCCCGTGAAAATCAAATTAAAATTGAAAAGCGCAATTTAACGCGCACCAAAAGTCATGTTTATTTCATATATATTTAAAATAGAATATCAGCGGCCTGCCAGATGGCAATATACCCTGCACGACGCACCACACACCCCGCAGCCTATTAGTCTGCTAGAAGATAAATCGTTGTCATTATTTACAGACGAACTTTATAAATTGGCATCATCATCGAAGTTGGCTCAAACTTTGCGCACAACTTTAATTTGCTTTGTAAACGCGCAAATGTGTTTCTAAAAATATCAGAGAATTGGGGAAAAGAAAACCAAATCAGCCGGGTAATGTGTCACAGATTAGATACCCTCATAGACACGTTCATTACGGTCTGACAGTCGAGCAGATTTACCTATAAATACGTTTCTACTTATCTAATTGACAGCACGTTTATTGCAATCGATGTGAATTGGCCAACTTGATTAGTTTGACGAAGGCAAATAGAACGGAAATAAAGCTGTTCTTTAAGGGTTTAATAACTAAAAAATTAAAATAAGTAAGCGTTCTTAAATTTCGGAATTTTTGACTTTTTTATGATCTTCCTTGAGAGACCTTTCCAGACTTGAAGCAGTCATAACTCTGTTAAAAATGATTCGAGTTTCGTTTGGAACGTCATTTTGTTTGTGTTTTGTTCTCTAGGTTATTTCTGCATCGAAAAATAATTAATAAATTTAAGAATTTTGGATCTACCATGTGCACAAGGCTACCCTTCCTGAGAGACCCCACTAGACTTTCTACTGTCATAACTTTGTCAAAAATCATCAGATTTCCTATTGGATTGTCAGTTTGCGTATATTTTGAGCTCTAGATTGTTTCCGATTCAAAAAATAAGTATCCTAAATTTTTAGAATTTAGGGTCTCAAGACTACCCCTAACCTTCTTCCTGGAAGAGCTATATAGATTTTCAATAGTCATAGCACAATTAAAAATTATCGGATTTCCCCGTGGAATGGCATTTTGTTCGTGTTTTGATCTATAGATTGCGTTGGCATCATAAAATAAGATTCCTACAATTATTAAATTTTAGGTCCACCATGTCCACCATCCTTTAAGAACCTAAGAGAGCTGAGAGACCCATCTGGATTTTCGACAACTAAAACTTTCTTAAAAATGAACCGATTTTCGTTTGGGATGTCATTTTGTTCATGTTTCGATCTTTAGATTGTTTCTGCTTCGAAAAATAAGACTCCTATATTTTTGAAATTTTGGGCCTTTCATGCTCTTTCATGTCTGCATCTTCCAAGACCAGCGAGACCTATCTAGACTTCCAACTCGCATAACCTTGTTAAAACTGATCAGTGTTTTATTTGGAATGTCTGGGTTAAACTTTAGATTGAATCAACAGCATAATATCAGCCTCCAAAAATATTGGAATTTTATTCGAAACTTTACTGCAACTCGATCAAAGTCTGTGTTGATTTTCCAGATTTGTATGCCCGCTGAGAGCTTGGGAAATCCCAGGGTATGCAAATCAGAAAAGTCAACATACTGAAAACCGACTGACAAAAGATTGAAAGGGTTGTCTGCCACCTGTTTTGTAGCCACAATTCGTTCATGCCTGATTAAAGGTTGGATGCTTAAAGTCTACAGACAAGTAGGCGTAGGGGGCGTGGCCGCGACGCGTGCGGCTGCAGCAACAGTTAATTAAAACTTTTTTGCGCTGCAAAAACCGTGAAGCAAAACCGCGAACAAAGACGAAATTAGAGCGAAGTGCGAACAGCCACAGTGTGCGCGCGGCAGCTCCAGCCCCCAGCCGATTATCCCTCCATCGCCTTTCCCCTTGCCGCTTCCCCCCATCTGGCCACAGCTATTAGCGTCGCTGGCACGCTTGAGTTGAATGATTTGATTTGAACGGGCGCGCTGTGTGCTTCGCTGAATGCGCAAAACTTTTCGCACGCGCATTTGATTTAACTTTAATGCAATTAAATCGTTTAATTTCAAAGAAACAAACAACCTTGAAGTGAGTCTTTCGCAGTCAGTTTACAGCCTGAAGAATTGCACAAATATTTTCCCTATACGCACAGCACGTGCGTCATCATTAGAAGGCATGTGCGGAATTTCCCTTTGAGGTATTGAATATCGTCGGAAAACGTGGCAAGAAGTGTCTTTAATGTACCCGTAGCTGTTCATCCTTTATCCGCATTTGCATATTTTATGGCAACCAAATATTTCGCAGCACATTTTTTTTTATTTCGAGAATCTTGAGGAGTAAACAAACACTGTGCGCAAAAAGGCAAACTGACACATTTGATAATGTCGTGTTCTGTATGAAAATGTCAAGTGGGCAAAGAAAAGAAAACTCAGTTTGTTGTCCTTGCAGCGACGTGTGAAATTGACAGTCGTGTTGCGAAATATAACAATACACAATCGTGTCAACAATGCAGCAATCCCTTTAACAGAGAGCATGTTTGCCTGGGCAACAGTGCGTATGCGTAACGGACACGCACGCACCAGAAACATAGGTTCAGAGGTTTTGCATTTTATCTGTATGTGCGTTGACTCTGACTCGCTCTTAAATAACATACAAATCATAAATTGAAATATTTGTGGGGCAGGTAGGCGCATTACATGTGTATTCATTGTCTGTGTGTGCCAGCTGCACACACAATTTATGCTGATGCGGATTTGGCTGCATAATTTATGAAAGCATTCGCCATGCTTTACACTCGCCTAATTGAATAATATTGTAACATAAATTACGCACGCAACTCGGAAGCAGGTGAGTAGACGAAACTCTTGTGCAACGGCAGCTGCAAACTGAGCTGATATAATTTTCTTGTGATTTCGTGACACATTGAGGCAGGTGGGAAATTGGGCAGGCGAAAACGCTGCAAATTAATTGGATTTGCGGAAAGTGTTTGCAGTGTTGACTTAGCCTTGATTTGACTTAGTTACTCATCTTAAATTAAGCTAATATATCACTTGCAAGAGCGCAAACAGCATGAAAGTACAAAATTTCCTACTTTATTTACTTTCATTTACTAATTTTTATCAGTTCTCTCGTGCGATATTTACTTGACTATCGACATTGCGATCCATTCTGTTATGTTAATCAACTGTAATGTAAACTTAATTTAACTTAACAGCAAAGCGTAACATAACTATCGATATACTGCTCCCAGCTATCGTTCTGTTACTTTACATGCTTCCTCTGTTATATCAATTTCATGTTATGCTAACTCAATTTAGCTGCACAGCATAAAAGTATGCAGTGTTTAGCGGGCTGCTGCAATTGAGCATGCTGAATTTGATCTAGTTAGGAATATATCGACTCACAGCTCTCGGGTAGTCAATCCACGCTTCGGTTCCATTCTAGAATTTCCTGCCTTTCCCGCCGGGCCGGATGCTGCTCACTCGATTGTATAATTTGCCCTGCTCTCAATAATAACCGTATGCAAATGAGCTTCAAAGTTTGTAACTGCGACAACTTGTGCGTATCGTGTGAATTATAGCGGCATTTTGCCGCTGAAAATGTGACGATTTTTCAATGTGCTGACGGTGTGCTAGCTGGCTTACGGCTTTCGCGTTACGTTAAGGCGACAGCCCGCTAAAGTATGCAGCAAACTTTTTCACTTTGCTTTAAGAACAGCGCACACAGGCGCTCCCCTTGCCCCTCCCCCCGCCTCTCTCTCCCGCGCACTCGCGTTATCGCTTGCCTTGACTGCGTCTGGCGCTGCTCGCAGCAGAAATGATGTGTGAAAACGTGTCGCACGAATGCCAGCGAAATTAACTTGTTAGCGACATTGCGACACACACTCACACACGGGGAGAGGGGTGCGCGCGCTGATATGTAGGCAACACTTTTACAGCATTCCAGCTGTGCACCGAACATTCTTGAGCGTGTGGCTACACCCACACACAGCCTGAAGTTCCACGTGTAAAGCTACCCAATTAATAATATTTGCAGGAGAGACGAGTTTATTTAATTTCAGCCGGCGCTTATGCAACACAAAATTAATACTTGACAATTTGGCTTAAAACTTTTAAGCTGCAGCTGAAAGTATGCAACAGTATTTCGTATTGGCGACGCCACTCAACTGTTGCCTGCTGCGGCTTAGCAACACACACGCGACTCCAACTTACGCTCTATCAAGTCTGCGCGCAACGTGACACCAACAAATCCGCAATGTGCCGCTGACAAGCTGAGTAAACAAATGGAATTGGGTCTTGGCTTGGGTTGGGGCGATGCAATGGGGAGAGCTGAAGTGCAGAGCTCGATGGCAAAGCCACAAATGAGCTTTGAGCTATGGCCAGCATATATTGTATTGGTATTGGGATTGTAACTAGATGATATGTTGCTTTCAGAAACATGTGTGCAAAGTTTCCTTGAGATAGTTTCGAATTTAAGAGTTTAAAATAAACAGTGCCAAAATTGTAGCATACTTTTGCGCTGGGTGTAATTATTCTTTAGCTGGGATGATACTGTGTATACAGAATTCAATTTGAATCACAAACAGCTTAAGGATACGCGACATAAACAAGCTGCCTGCCCAACGCAGTAGGCGTGTCGCGACGTCTAGTCGCTGAGTCATTTGGCCAACGAAATTAATCGGCCTAAACTGTGTCTGTGGCCAGCGTAGAGCTCTACTAAAGCAACTCTATATACTGAGTTACTTACCGTCTCGCTCATTTGCATGTGATTGCGCGCAAAGCAGTACATAATGTGCATGAATATGTCGGGGCTGCTTAGCACCTGAGAAAGGTTTGACAGCCGCGCAGTAAGTGATGCTACTCTCCAGATCCCGAGTCTGCATAATTTCATAAAGTGCTTTAGCGGGTCGCGATGCCGATGTCTCCTCTCCCTGCCCCCCTCTGGCTCTTCCAAAATTTATTTATTTATTTTTTTCTTTCTTTATCATAATTTTTTGTAATTCTTTGTCATTTTTTAGCCGCTGCTGTTGTTGTTGCTTTTCTTGTGCCTTGGTGTTAAACGCCCCTCGTCGCTGTCTCAATTACATTACATTGCGCTCTGCTGTGCTGCCCCGAATCACCATATTGTCTGGCTAAGACGGCTCCGTCTAGCCTGCTCGCTGGCCATAGCCGACTGCCACACACACTGTTTACACACAGATAAGCCGGCCAGGAAGGCGGCCTGCCTGCTGATAGGCAGCCCAATTTATGATAGACCCAAGCAAATTTATTTGCAGCGCATGCAAAATGTCCCCTGACGAAATGTTTGAGCTGCCCCGCCGTAGGCTCCAAGCATGCTTATCCCTCCCGACAACGTTGGCTCTTTGCCGGCTTGTAGCAGTAATTTGTTTAGAATTATCCCTTTAAATTCCAAGGCATGCTTTCGACTCTTTTTCTTTTTCCCAAAATTGCATGGCTGTTTGCTGAGCAGGCAGGGCAGGGAGGGGCCGCTTCACGCTCAAATGGCTGCCATGCAAAGAGTTGCCAGGCAGCCCTGGCTGCCTTGGGGCTTCGGTATCGCATTTTCAGTAAATAAATAAACTCTTAATTTGTGCGCGGCTCGATGACACTCGGCCTAGAAGTTTGCACGAAACTTTCTAATGACCGAGCAGGGAAATAAAGAAAGGAAATCATTGCTCAAGCTGTTCCGAAATGCGGGCAAGCGAATGTTTTCGTATTGCATACTTTTGCGCGCTGCCCGACAATCTGCGCCCATGAACACGCTTGTAGCATACTTTCGCGCGCTGCCCCAAAAATTGCTCAATCGTTTTTCGGGAACAGCGCAAGTCAAATAAACTTCTTATTGAGCAAACACAAAGAGAAAGCCAAATATTATGACCAAGTTGTTGACACAATGTGTATATATCCCTTTATGCAGCGCTGCGCAGCAAATTAAAATGTAATAAATCTGTCATTATGTTGGTTGCGCCAATAACAAGCGCTAAATAACATTCTTGGTTTTTTCTCTCTACTTTCTTTTTGTTCTCTCGCTGGCGGAAGTCAGCTGGCTTTCACAGCGGTGCTTTGACCCTGGGCACGCTCGCTGCCCGCCTGTCATTCTCAGCTCAGCGCAGCTCAGCTTGAGTCGGCTCAGCCATGTCTTTGCCTGGCTCATTTTCTAAGTCCGCATACCGCAGAGACCAGGCCAGAGTGTCGCCCTGGGGGCATTGTGTGAGCATTGTGCGTCTGTGTGTGGTCGGAAACTGCGCTGTCTTCTAAGTCAGTGTAAGGACAAAGTTTTTATTGCCGGCCAATTGGAGTACTTCTGCCGGCCGCAGGATATTTGCTGCCTGCCCCCAAAAGTGTCGACATCAAGCCAGCCTCGTCTTAGTACTTTTCGGACCGTAACGGTTAACCGATTCTTTTGGGAAAAATAATACATAAGGAAAGTAATTTCAAGCACGTTTTCAGCCACAATTTGCAGCTCTTTAATTAGCTTTTAATATAATTATCCTAATTGTGCCCAAAGGTTGTCGCCTGCATTGTTTGATGTGCTGAAAAAGTGATTAGCAAACGCTTTGAAGGATTTTCCGAAAGGAAATCCCCTGCAGAAATGCCAAGCTGGCCAAGAAGGGGCTGCCTTACGCAGGCAGCAGCTTCAATGTTTTGCATTGCGCTCAAAAGCATACTATGCGTATTTAAATTAACATAACAGTAGCTTAACATAACAGTAGCAGAACAATGTAAAGTAGCAGCACGATCAGTAATCGATAATTGCATATGAGTTCTGAGTTAACATAACACAGGCTTAACATAACAGTAGCCCAGTAAAGCGAAGACTGTTAACTAACTGTTACTTAACAGTCTTCGAGTAATGTAAAGTAACAGTGCGTTGGGTAGGATTAGCATATCGATAGCTTGTTCTATTGAAATAATGAATTAATACTATTAAATTAAAGTGCGCCGTGTAGGGCATGTTTCAATCCCTTTCCGTGACATAAAGTAAATCATGGCAAAGCTTATTTCCCCGTCCATATGCGAGAGAGAGAGAGCGAGAGAGGGAGAGCAACCATTAACGCACACTCTGACGGGTGTCCTGCTGCTCACCGAATGGCACCTTGGTGCTCGGAGTACTGACTGCAGCTGAACATCAAGTCATGCTCCCGGCGTGCTGCACCTGCCCATTAAACCGACAACTTTTGTTTCCAGTTGCCAGTTATTACACCCACCCACACACACACACACACACACACTCACACTGAGGCCCCTTAGCTAATCCCGCTCGGGTTGATTCTCCGACCTTGCACACACCCACACACGTACTTCAAAAGTTCGTAAGCAATGCGGCTGCGTTTCGAATCTTTGAGGGTTGCTCGTAAAGTGCCTGGCTAGGAGATGCCTTTAAATTTTTAGGATCTTAACGATTTGGCGCAAGCAAATAGAGCGTAAATGCCATAACCCATAGAAATTCCATTTGCAGTGATTGAGGCGGCGCGCTGTGGGTTGCCAAAAAAAAGAAAAGGATTGTCCACTGAGCTATGCGGGGAATCTGTTCGCACAGCTACCGCAGGCAGTATTCGTACAATTCAAATTAAAGTTTGTAGCTGCATAAAACATGTACGACATGTGTATCTCAGTTGCCTTTCCCAACTGCTCACAAGTTGATTCCCTGAGAGATTTGCTGGATATGAATTCGGTAGAACTTTGTGCTGTACTTCAATTTCGCAGTGCATGCAAATAATAACAGAGAGGGGAAGGCAGGAGGAGAGGAGGAGCAGCCGCAGGCAGCTGGGGCATGCGGCAATTCGCATTGATTCGCCCCGACTGCCACATGAGTCTGTGCTCGATTAGAGCGGGTCTAAGGCGCTTGATAAATGGCACAAGTTGAGAACGTATGTGTGTGTGTGTCGCGTCGTGTCTGCGGCATATAAATATGGTTTAAGGGTTCAAGGTTGCGGCATGGCGTAGCTTACGACTTAAGCTGCAACAAAGCGCTGCAGCTCGGTCGTTGCAGAAGTCACGTCGAAGCGTAATTAACAAGCGACGGCGTGGCCAGCGAGACGCAGAGTTAACGCAGACATCCAAAGCAATCCGCAGCTCTCCACATATGCATAAGCACTGCTACACACGCTCTGCTCGATAAGCTGCTACATGGGGCGACACCTTAGCATGGAGTCTCTACGCTCTAGACCCGCTTAACCCCCTAGACCCGCTAGACCTGCCTCTCTCTGGCGCACACACACGTGCTGAAAAAGTTTTGCTGTTTGAGCTGCTGTGCCGCCGCCATTTTGTAGTTGATTTGCTGCTGTTTTGTTATTTTTCTACCTCCGCCTGCCTTCTTATTTTCCTTTTACGAGCAGCCCGAACCAAGCTTGCAAAAGTAAAAACTTTATGCTTTATGGAAATTGAACCTTTCCTAATGAAGCTACAATAACAAGAGCAGAAACAGGGGGCAGGAGGAGCAGCAGGAGCAGGGGAAGCACCAGCAGCAGCAGGAACAGTTGGAGCCGGGGCAGGAACAGTAGAAGCAACAGCAAATCCAACACGGCAGTTGCCCTTTGTGACACCGTTGCATATTTTAAAAAAGTTTCCTTTCGTTTCTCCCCTTGTCTCATCTCGTTGCGTTCTACTTCGTTTTAGCTGTTTCTCTTTTTCTTAGCCATGCTTACACGCTTGCAGTTTATTAGCCGTAAATTAAAGTGTGCGCGAGTTTTGGCCAAAAGAACCGGCTGAGCTCAATGGCGTTTTATGACACGACCTTAAGAACTAGCAGCTGTTGCGCCTGCTGCGCTCCAATGTCGCCGCGCTTGACTTGATTAACTGCGGTTCGCGCTGAGCTACGTGAACCCAAAAAAAAAACACTGAAACTGTTGCACCCGCACAGTTTAAGAGGCATTTATAAGGCAGCACATAAAACTGAATACGTTTTGAAAAAGTAATTTTCGGTTAACATTAGGCAGAGTGCGGTTTGGATGGCTTTAAATTGCTGTAACTTATTTAATCTAGTTCCGGTTGTGGTTCCGCCGGGAACATGTCTGAGTTTGTTGCTTGTTTTGCCATGTAATTTAATTAGTTTATTATGCTCAAGCTTCTGCTACTGCAAATGGCTTAGAAACATTTACATTCATGAGTTTTATTTCTGCTTGAAGTGGTTCAGCTCTATTTGGATACTGCCTGGAACTAGCACTCTAGCTCTAGTAGTTCTTTTGGTTCTGGTTTGCGTACTAGTTCTGTTACCTCTTTCGCTGCGGGTACAGTCTGATACTAGAGCAGCTTGTGTTACTACTTTAGCTTCTAATTTTACTGCTGGTTCTTTTTCGGGTTCTGCCTCTGCTCTTGGCTCTAGTTCTCGCTCTGGTTCTACTACTGATTCGGTTAATTCTGTTACTGCTTTAAGTCACATACTAGTTCTGTTATTGATTCTGGTTCTACTCTGATACTCGTAGTGCTACTAGCTCTGGCTCTTATAGAGGTACTGCTTCTATTGCTGCTACTCAATTTGTTGTAGAACCTTCTACTCCAGAATGGTAATGGGGAACAGGTGCTAGTTCTGTAATTGATTCTCTTGCTACAGTTTCCTGCTAACGCTTCTGTTACTGTTACTGCTTCTGTTACTGAGCAAGAACTGTTAACGCTCCTGGTTCTGTTACTGCATCGTCTACTGTTACTCGTTCTAGTGCTATTACTGTGACTAGATCTGTTACCAGGATCTGGTAGTGCTGTTTATGTTTCAGAAACTAGCTCAATAATTGTAAAAACTGTAATTTATTATTACGTAGTGCATGAATTGCAAATTGCAGACTCATTTTGATTTTGATGTTGATTTTTTAGAAATGTAAACAATAATAACTGCATAGTATTTCCCACTATTGTCCCCATTTCATTCGAACTTTCTATTTTTGCTTGGTATCTACAAATGTTTTCGATAAGCTCTATAGCAACAGAACGTGCAGCTTATATCGTAAATATGTTAAATATTAGATAATTAAGCTGTAGCCTACACATTTGGAGATTGCATTTATTTCATTTATAGGTTTTTTCAAGATAAAAACTGAGAGAGAGAGAGAGAGAATGTTGTCGAAACGTTTGCGACAGCGACTTCCAGGGAAACGCGAAGCTTACAAAGGTACAAAGAGTCTTTGCAGAGACACTTAGAAAAATTGAAATCAAAAACCCGCCTGGAAATGACTTTTGCAACAATATGCCCATTGAAGAGGAAACAACAGATAAATTTACATGCATTGAAATATCTGCTTTTCGTGGGAAAACAAGCTAGGTCGTGTGGCTTTCAATGTCATGGCAATGCGAGCAAGTACCGCGAGGTACTTGAAAGGAACATGAAAAGCAATGGTCAGAGGAGGCAGCAATGTTTACCTACGCTTCTTTTTAAGAGTCTTAATTGAATTGTTTTGATGGCGAATTAAGCTTCTTTTAATTTGTAACTGTGCATAATGCGTCATGCATCCTTGACTGACAGCAGCACGCGCTCAGGATATCCTGTTCGAAATGAAATTTGTCTGCCAACAACAGAAAGCGAGATTGAAACATAAACGGAAGCGAAAACGAGGAGCGGGAAGCGGGCAGCGGGCAGCGAGCAGAGGCCCATCAATCAAAACAATGATGGCCATCATGGCCAAAAACAAAAACAAAAATGGCCTAATCTAAATTTTCAACTTGAAGTTGACAAACAAATTATAATTTGGGGCGAGAGCTGGGCGTGGTACGGCAGGAGGCAAGTGCAATTAACGCTGATTAAATGTGGGTCATCAGCAGGTCATTTAATAAAGCAATATACAGAGGCCTGTGGACACTAAATGATGGCAAGCTGCTGCTGACGTTGCGCATACGCCACGTGTGTCGCCCACGCTCCGTCTCTCTCTCTCTCTCTCTCTCCCTCTCTCTCTGGCTTATGTGGTTTCATTTAAGCATCCTTACTGCAAGCTGCTGCATGATGAAGCAGCTGATAGTACTAGCATATCTGATGTGGTAAAATGATTGATTAGCTGGAATGTCAATCGGAACTCTGCACAGACCACACGCACTCGCACGCACAGAGACAAACGAATGGAATTTATGATGTATTTCTGTATTTTGCCATGATTCATTATAGCATACGATGCGAGATCTTTAGCTGCACTCGGCATTGGCCCAAGGCTGCTGGTTTTATGAATAAAATGGACAGAGGAGCAGGAAAGAGCGTGATGAGCCTAGGCAATACCCTGTAAAGAAAACAAAAAATCATTTCTGTATCGTATAACATGTTTAACTATGTATTTGAAAAATGTCAGCTTACTCGCTCTATAAGGCTGGCAGATATTGCCGGAAATTAAATTTTCAACAATCTAAATTATTTATTATTTTGATATCTAATACCATCGATACTATCGATTATATTAGACTTGTTAGCAAAGCTTCAATATTAACAATTGCTGCTTAACCTAAGAATTTAGGACGCATTTATTTTCAAAAAGTGTTAAAAAACCTTCAAAAACAATTGATAGTAAACTCACGCGATAAATGGAAAAACTATCGATACTATCGATTATATTGTATTTAATTTAAAACATTTAATTTGCTTAAGTGTTGCAGACGCACTCGCAAAAAAACAAACGATATATATTAAAAAACCATCGATACTATCGATTATATTTTATTTAATTTAATTAAATAATTTCTCAAGTGTAGCAGGCGCATTCCTTACAGTAGACAGTGTTCAAAATGCTTTAAAAACAATCGATAGAAAGAAAACAACAATCGATATGTATTGAAATATTGATAAAACCTGCGACATTATTGCTTATGCTGCGACTGATTTGCAGCTCAACTGGCTGAGTAAATAAATCGGAGACACACCCATTTTTTCAGCACAGCATACCCTACAGGCAGGCGCTTGGTAAGGGGCATGCCTGAATGTGCTGCCTCGTATGCTCTAATGTTGCTTACTTAAAACATTTTTGGCACCTGCAGCTGCATGCGAATGGGAATGAGACATTTGGTGCCGCCAGCTAAAGCAACAAACATTACACACGGGATGGGAGAGAGAAAGAGAGAGAGAGAGAGAACAAAACACACAATGCAATATGAATTCACAGTTTACTGGGCCAACTGCACGTGCCGCGCTGCCAACTGCGTGCGCTCTGTTTACGAATAAGCGTATGAAAACAAAGAGAGCGCAAGAACGTGTGCCGACTGAGCGCAACGCAGCGCAGACGCAAGCCCGAAAAGGAAAATAGTACGCAACGCTGCAGCACGGCAACACTGGCGAGCAAAGCAACAATTATGCTAGCTGGAAAAGCGCGTCTTTTTAATAAAATTAGTAAACTTCTACAATTTTTGTTTAAGCTCAAATGTTTACTAAATATTTATAAATGATTCTGCATAATTAATTATGCTTAAATACTCCACATAATGCTGCCTAGCGACGTCAACAGAAGCAACAAGCGCGCAGCAGCAACTGCGACCTGCTGCTCACTCTCTCTCTCGCACACATCTGCTGCTGCTGCGCTGCTGCTGCTGCTGCTGCTGCTGCTGCTAACAGCGACTGCGAGGCTGTGGCGACGCCGACGACGACGCTGGCGTTCAGTTCGACAGCAAACTCGCGCGCGAACAGTTCGAAAAGTTTTGCGAACGCGTCGCCCAACGCAGCTGCTGTGGGAAAATCGGTTTGCGGAAAATGCTGAGCACGGAAAATGCCGGCGGCAACAGTTTTCGAAACCTAATCGAATTGGAGCCACAAAAATGAGAAACTAAATTGAATTTCGCAAAAAAATATACACAAATACACAAAAAATTATTGCATAAAATCAGAAACCCGTAAATATTTATAAAAAACACACAACGGGTTTACTTGGAAATAAAAACTCAATTTTTATTGGCGACTTTAATGGATGCGCCCAGGGCATTGTTTTTAGCTCGGAACTAATTTAATTGGTCGACGCAGGCAATAAAAAAAAAACAAAGAAAAAAATATTTAACGGTAGGCTAAACAATTTGTTTTTTATATTTACTAACTCTCTGTGTCTCTGGGCTACTGGGTAAATTTGTGTATGAATTTGCAGGTTTACTTTGCACTCCACATGGCGTGTAATGCGAGAAGAGCTCACTGAGTTCGCGAAATTTGAGTTCCCCCTCATCCGGAAGAGCTTAATTGTGGATTAATTGGACAAGGCATCGCCTTACCCAAATCAAATGATATGCACCCTTTGAGGCGCCTAATTACCCGAGTTAAAGAGACAAGCCCTACTTCAAGCCAATTTACTGCTGTTTGAAGACTCATTTCTTGCGCTTGATTTATTCGCTTATTCGCCTCTAATCGAGTGAATAATAATCGAGTCTTAAGTGAGTGCAACGAGGCCCACTTTAATTTACAACCGCGTGCAATTGACTGCTTTATTCAATTCAATTTTCGGTTTATTATCCCGATTTAATCTTTACCAGAGAATCGCTCTAAATTCGTTGTTTAATGATCCATACACGCATTATTTTGTATGCTCTAATTGAGTTTCACATTGAAAAGGGCAATTTTAATAATTATAATATATAAGCATACATATTAAATTACGCTAAGTGTACAGGCGACAAATGTGTCGAAAGCGCTTTGAAAAATTTTAAACATTCTACAAAATCCTTTATTTTTATAAGCCATTTAATTAATTTAAAATTTACTAGGGATTACCTTAAGTTGTCAAGTTATTCTTAAAGTTATAAGTTCAATCTGATTTATAACTACATTTTCAATATTAGCGCAGCCCACAAAGTTATCGATATCATTTCAAACGATAAAAGTTACTAGCCTAAAATAATTGTAGATGCTTTCTTCTGCGAATTTGCTAGAAAATATGCTAAGAAACTTACGGTACTGCTTGGTCAAGCCTAGCCTAATGTTTTTACAATCTGTTAAAGCAAACTATTAGCTAAATGTATTTAATTTATTTAATAAGGGTATGGCCTACAATAATTTCAAACTAAATAAATTATATTCGATTCATTTTGAAAATTCTACTAATATTTTCTAGGGACCGTAGTGTATAGCTTTAGAGCGATATTTTAAATCTTTTATGGCAAAATGCATTAGTCGCTTTATAAGTACTTTCCTTTTTATTACGAGTATGCCCGATATACCCGATAAAGTTATCGAGATCGTTTTTAACTCGTTAACTCCGTCAGCAGTTTCTAGCCTTAATTAATTCATTTCCAGTTTCTTTTGAAAACTTCAGAAATGTGCTGCAGTCCAGTCTAGTTCAAATTGAGGGGTTTTTTTTCTCCATTTTCTGGGAAAAGTTGAAGACACTTGAAAAACTTCAGTTTTAATTTTCGAATAATTACACGCAGATACTTACATAAATTTTCCTTCATTTACGCATAGCAAGTGGAACTTTTTTCATAAATTTTAAACGAAGCGCTGAAAAATGTGCGCTATTATTTTTCAGAAAAGCAAAATGAAGAAAATGCGAAAAGAATGCAAAATATGCAATTAAATGGCGGCTGCTCGCTAACTGTTAACTGTTGTTTGTCCTAAAACCGGAAGCATAACGCCATTAAGTATACAAGACGTGCGTGTGTGTGACTTTTGATACAGTGGACAGCGGTCTCGTAAATCAATCAAGGCGCCACTAGCCCGTCCAGAACTGGATATTTAATGTCGAAAGTGACGTCCGACCCGGCCGGCTGGCTGTCCTACTTGCGGCCGGCTCGTGGACCGCAGCCACAAGCCGCTGCTTAGCTGTAGCTTAATTTGGCCAGCACAACAGTCACAGAGGCAGAGACAGACGGAGAGACAGAGAGACAGCTGGCACAATGCGAAACCACGAGCTGCTGCCGCCGCCGCCGCTGTTGCTGCTTTTGGCCAGTTTAATAAACTGAAATCCTTTCAACACGAATTGCTTTTAGGGACTCTCGATGTGCCACGTCACATTGCGCTGCAGTCGAAAGTGAGTGCGAGTGTTGTGAGTGTGTGTGTGTGTGTGTGTGTGTGTGTGTGTGTGTGTGTGTGTGTGTGTGTGTCTGTGTGTGTGTCGACTGCCATTAGTCGAATTTTATGCCTCGCCTGACATACTTGTCGTTGTATTCCCCTTCGGTTTTCGGTCCTTGCTGCGGCCCTTCGGCTGCTTGCACACAGATTCAGTCGGCGGAAAGGTCTTTAAACGAATTAGAATGAATGCCATATCGTGTGTGCTCGCTCTAACCCACTCTCCCTCCATCTCCCACCATCTCTCTCTCTCTCTCTTCTCTCTGCTAGGCTTGCTCTGTCGTGCATCAAAACATTTAATTAAATTGGCAGCGTGGCACGGCCAGTGGAGACAGCGAGCCTTGTCTTTTAGTATATGAATTTAAATGAAGGTAACCGGCAGACCCAACTGGACCCGCTACCCTGTAACCGACCGAAGCCCTCCTTCCCCGCCATGCGTATCATGTGCATATTTTAACGAGTCGATATTGTAGCTCAGTTTTCCTGCTTTGTATTTTGTTTTTTTCTTTTTTCTCAACTTTCCCACTGCCTGGCAACACCCTGTCGAGCGCTACAAGTGCATAGCGCGACTGTACCGTCCCCTCTGTGCCTCCCGTGCTGTCTTGCAATTCGAGATCTCACTTGGAGTCGTCTGCATTGTCGCTTTGTTCCTCAATTTACACATAATTGCAATAAATTGACTGATTGCGCGCGCGGGGCAGGGCAAAGGGGAACGGGCAGCAGGAACCGCGCTCGGGTCAACGGGGCAGGGCAAGGCGAGAGAAATGTGCTTGCCGCTCCGCCTTCTAATGGACTCGTCGTATCGATTTAGCTTGCCACATAAATATTGTCTGTGCGACACTCTTAATAAACCCATCGACAGATAAGATAAGCAGGCAAAGGTAGCCGGAGCAAAGAACATTACCCCAGGGGGGGCGTTGTATATTTTCTAGCACAACAGGTCGTATGAGTACTGCGCTCGCCTAATAATCTCAGATGTTTGCCTTTCCCCTACACCTCATGCATAATTGAATTTCAGTTGGCAAGAAACTTTTCCGACTTTCTGAACGAGTTCGAAACTCGCACTACGCTCTATTATGCAGACGAAAACAAACAGGGTCTGCGCTGTCTATCTCAAACTGCATGACTTTTCTGACAGTTCAAGTTGCGCATAAATGTGCCGCGTATACCCTGCGTGTGCAGTGTGCACATTTACTGGGGGGTATGCGCGGTTTGAGTGTCTACAGAAAGGGGACATTTATTATTTGTTTTTCGTAGAACTTACTGCAGAGCTGCCTCCCCAAACTTCTGGATATTGCTAGCTAAAGTTACCACAGGTGTGCACAGGCTACTCTGCTCCAGGCAGCTGTATTTTATTGCACATTTTGATTACTTGTTGCACTTAGCGTAATAACAGGGAAAACCTGGTTGCAGTGAGCTAGGCATTACTTCTCTCAGTGTAAGTTCGGAGCTGGAAAGGCCTAAGGCTTTGAAGTTTTGCAGGTCGTATAGCTTGAGTGGTGTTCTAACTCTTTGAACGTGTGGATCTTGGTTATTTCATGAGCTAGGCCTAGTAAATTTAGTGTAGAGATGCTACATACCTCTAGGTAGTTAAACTTAAGTTCACATTGCGATTACCTAACATGCTTAAAATAATAACAAGAAAACCTTGTGAGCAGAAGGAATATTCACAGTATATAAGCTATAACATAGTTCAGTTGGAGTATGCTCAGAGCATCTAAGGCCTAAGCCTTCAATTACTTGAATTTCGCATAGCTCAACTGCAGATTTTCCTTTTTGAACGTATGGATCTTGGTTACCTCTTTAAGCTCATAGATCTTGGTTACCAGTCTAGCTAGACCTATTAAATTTGGTATATAGCTGCTCTAGGCAACTGAATATTGTGCCGAATTTTGTTTATTTCAAACACTTAAAACAATAACAAGGAAATTGAATCTATAGTATTAAAAAAAATTACGCTTGCAAGGTCATATTTGTTTATATATTTCATTAGAATATTGTACAATGTGTTGTGGGTTGTTTTGTTGTATTGAAAAATGAATTGTGAAAAATATGTTGAAATGTTTTGTCGAATAAAATGCAGAGAAATAAACTGTGTGAAATATTTGAAAGCTGAATTCTGCTGATTAATTAGCTGCTATATATAGATGCGAATTCATGAAGAGCTGCTTAGTGAAGCTGTGCTTACACATGGTAACCCCTTAGACACCTCCCCCCCCCCACACACACACTAAAAAGTATGCCCACA
The DNA here is from genome assembly GCA_018151445.1 of Zaprionus inermis. NCBI lineage: Eukaryota > Metazoa > Arthropoda > Insecta > Diptera > Drosophilidae > Zaprionus > Zaprionus inermis. Next base: position 1,815,176 of record JAECXD010000674.1, on the reverse strand, counting down.
GGCCATGTAATTGCTTGCGTTTTAAATATTTTAATACACACGTAAACAAATTAAAAACGCATAAACAATTTATATCGCTCGCCCACGTATGTATTAAATAGATATGGCATAATACCGAAAACAGATTGCCAGCGAGCTATAGACCGAGATACACACACATACGTATACGTATCGCTGTCGAGTGTGCACCCCTTTTTTGTTATTTTTTATTTTTAATTTTATTTATGCTATGTTGTGCGCCCCGCGAGGTGTAAAAGGAAAAGCTGGAAAACTCGTAAATACGTTTTCGAGCAGCTCATTAAAAAATCATGTTTTGATGAATTCGAAACACTGCGAGCTGCTGCTGCCGGCCCGGCAATGATTGTGGCCAATTTCGTAGCCGGTTTTGGGCGTATTTAATTAGATTTCATATGTTTCGCGTGTTTGGCGAAATTAAAATTGTGTGTAAGCGGGAGAGTGTGTGCGCGAGTGTGAAAGTGTGTAAGTGTGTGTGCGTATGCTTAGCCTCTACACACACACATCGACACGCTGTAGGCCTTGGTAATTACAATTCAAGTTCATTTCCATTGTGCGCACACGTCGAAAACAAAGCAAGGAAAGGCAACAACGAAAAAGTGTGTGTGTGCGGCCGCGCCATGCCCACAGAAAATGTCCAAGGGGCGGGGGTGGGGGGCATACTAGGCGTACATTTGAGCATTAAATTGTTTTAGAACTTTGTCGTGGCGGCGTGAAAGCGAGGGGGGAGAGAGAGCTGCGTGTGCCCGGACTGGGCAGGCAGGTTCCGCCAGCGCCTAAAAGTAGACCAGCATGCTGCCAGCAGCAGCGGAACCCATTGCTTATTGACATACATAGGCTCAGGCATACACACACAGTCACACACACACAGTCACACACACTCACCTAGCATTAGGGGCAAAGTTATGAACAGAATGTGCCAACAGGCGCGCACACTCAGGGCAAACTCTCTTTTATTAACACACACAAAAGCGTAAGCATATGCACGTGTGTGTGCGTGTGTGTGTGCATGTATATGTTATTTCTGTTTTGCTTTTTTTGTTTTTCACTGCACTTGACTTGTCAAACAAACACACACATGCACAGCCACATAAAGAAGCAACGCAATGGCGCAGCCCAAGCGAGGCCTTAATACACGCGCTCCTCCCCCTCTCTTTCGTTTTCCTTCTCCCTCCCGCTCGCTCTTGCAGCTAGCCAGCTCAAGGCTGCTCGACTGAGCCTTAACTATAATGACATGTAATAAAATTTACTACACTATAAACTATGAACTTAAATAAACTTATAAATAATGGCGATTGTTTTTTTTTCGCATGCGCCCGAAAGCAGGCAACAAATTGCAAGCCAGCGAATTTAAAGCCCAAAATTGCCTGCATTACGCATTTAGTCGCGTGTAAATTTTGCGATAAACTTGCCATTTTATGGCCCAACTAACACCGACAGCATGAAGACAAATTTGAATGTTTGGCAAGCGGACAAATATTGAAAACGCGTTGGCATTGGCGGCGTATACGTTATCGGCCCGCATGACTCAATCGGGGGGCGCGAGAGGCAGGCGGGAAATAACACAGCTGCCTGTCTCTCGTTCTCGCTCTTTCTCTCTCTCTCCCTCTTTCTTTATATATACATATATCTCTCTCGCTTTTGTGCCTCTGCCTCTGCTGACTGCGACTTTAACAGTTTGCAACAATCAACACTCGGCGGCACGTGACACGTTTGGGCTATTTTTCAAGTGAGCACCCCGTCACCCCACAGTCCCCGCCCCGCCCCGTCCCAGCTCTGACCCCTGCACAAAAACAAAAACGAAATTCAATTTTTTGCGATTATTGCAAAGGGAAAGTACAAAAGTCCATTTGAAGTGACATACGTCAAGCGCGGCTGCGGAGAATGGCAGCGGGGCTGGACAGAGGCAGGGGCCAGAGGGGCGTGCCACAGGGGCGGGCAGTAGTGCTGGCCACAGCGGCATGCTGAGCGTGGCAGGCAGGCAGCGGGGGCAGTCAGCGTAGCAGGGCTGCATTTTTGAAGTTGTTGAATTTTGAACAAATATTTTCGTAGAAATAATTTCCGTATATATTCGCAGTCGGTCGCCGTGGCCTGCATCTCTGCCTCGCAACGCGCAACAGCTCCGCCAGCGGTCGCAACCACCCCCTTCTACCGCTCCCGCTCACGCTCCCTTCGTGCAGCTCAAGTCCGGCTAGCTGCCAATTATAGCCAACATTCTTTTGAAGTTTGTTTACATTTCATTAAGACTACAATGCCCGACGACGCCGCAAATGCAGCGCGCTGCGCTATCGGACCCCTTGCGCTGCATACCGCAATCCCCTCTCACACCCGCCTCGCCCTCCTCCCATCCAGCAGATATTTAATGTATCCGGCATATGCGTTGTGTACGCGTAGACTACTTGACGGCATTGATTTCAACATACTTCCCTTTCGGCTTTCGAATTTTCTTCATATACTTCCATATATCGTTTCGCGAGATGTGTGAAACGTGAACAGTGCTGGCGATTTGGCTTTTTTTCGTCAGATTTGGCTTGTTTTAATCAATGTGTTTTCTTCAGCTTTAAATGTCGTCGGGGTGATTATTGCTATAAGTTGTAAATAAGTCAGATCGCAGCGATATATCTCGCAGCTGCCGTAGTACCTTGCGACTTTTATATCTATACTACTATATCTTACTTTAAAATGACTTGTATATTTTTTAGACTTTCTAGTAAATTTGGGGCATTAGCATGCATCTGGAATTATGCTCTTGCTTATCATCTATATATAAAGCGAGTACATATATAATGTCTTTAGGAACAGTTCAAAATGTGTTTATAATATTTAGATTATTTATAGCAATCGTGTATTTCAGATGATTAGAAAAAAGGTCGGGAGTAAGAAAAAAATAAATATACATATATTATACATACATACATATGTAAACAAATATATATATATATATATATATATATATGTTCAATCAAAGCGACAGAGCTGCTAATATAATAGATTTTTATTTCCTCATTGCCAAATAATAAATTCCCTGCTTAGCATGCTTAAAATTTCATATTTCCTTTTACAAATATTTATTAAGTGTTCTACAATGCAAAATTGATTAAAAACACTAAAGCAGCTTTTTATAAAATAGCTATATTTGATCTAAAAGTCCATAAAAAAGCTAATAGTGATTTGGTTCTTGTGAAATTTAAACACTGCATGAAATAGACAAATCAACTTGCTGTAGATTTATTAATTCTTTGTATACTCTCACAATTGCAAAAGAATCGAGGAACTAACTATGTGCCATAATCTTTATGGGAACCAGTGCTGTAAAATGCAACCTACAAAGCCATAAAACCTGCTGCAATTGTCTTCTTTTCATACAATCCTAATGTTCTACTATAAATTTAAATAAATAATTGAAGCTGCTTTTGGCAGCCGATTTTATGCATTTCATTGTAATATATATTGATAAATGGATTGTTGCCTCCCCTCCTGCCCCCTCTCCAAATTCGGCGTAATTAATGGGCCTTGGCCTTGGCAAAGAAAGGACAATAATTTTGATTGTGTTTTTCATTTTGCGGCTGCATTTGAAAAAGAAGAAACTCACTTGGAATATTTAATCATCGTAAATACGCAGAGTCAAGGGCTCAGTCGGCGCTTAATTTGGCGAAAAATGTGAAAGCATTTCCCGAGCAGCAACCCCTCCCCTCTGTCTACGAAGTGCGACAGGCACAGACTGAGTGAGAGAGAGAGAGAGAGGCACGCTGACGTGTTCCGTCAGGCGCAATTGTCTCAATCTGTCAGCGCCAGCAGAGGCGCCTCTCGGACACTGACTACGAAAGAGACAAGAAAAGTGCTTAGTAGGTGCTGACATCCCCCCCCTCACACCGACCCGCTGCCCTACTCCCTACATGCCCGCACCTTGCCGCTACCCGCGACAAGCTTCGCTTGCCACATCTGTTGGCCTTTTATCAGGAAAAACTTTAACTGTCATTTCGCTGCGGGAAGAAGTAAAGTAAAAGCAATTTTCTATTCTACGCCGCGCGTCGCAAGCACTCGCACTCAGCCTCTTCCCCTTCCCCTTCCCCTACCTCGACCCCCTCTCGCAGCAGCTGTACTCCGGCCAGGTGAGTGAATCAAGCTCGAGGGACATTTTGGCCAGAAAATGCTGCTTGGCGAGCTGTGAGCTGACGAGAGAATTGGATTAGTTTCTGTTTCGATCTGCCTGTACTCTGCACTCTCCTATCCCCTCTTTTTCTCAACCCTGCCCCTCCGCCTGCCCCATCCAAATGCGCTTTTGTCAAAGCCAAATGGCATATGGCCATTGTTTGGTTATTGAAAAACAAACAAACGAAACGAAACGGATAAAAAAAGGCACAGCAAAAGCTATTTTCGGGCTCTCAATACCGTTATCTTATATATATAGTATAGATAAACGATATATACATATATATATATATATACAGCCTGGAAAAGTCTTTTCAGGCGAGTTTTTCAATCTCTTAACGTAATGGCCTGGCCGGACTTTATACACACAGGTTTTAAGTGCAAAACGATGAGCCTGCTCGATAAGCCCGATAATGGAACCTAGATTGTTGTCTATCTCAGCGAGTGAAAAAGAGAGGGTATACCGCAGTCCACTAACCACAGCAGAGTGCAATCAGCAAATTCTCTCGAGCCAATTGACTAGCACACTTCTCTCTTTCTCTTTCTCTCTCTCTCTCTGCATTCAAGTGTTTTCACTGATAAGAAATAGCTGTAAATTCTATCCAAAATGTTTTCAAAGCGAATGATTCGATTAGAAATCTAAGTACGTTGCGATATAAAGGCAGCACTCGCTGTAAGTCGATTGAATCTGAATAAGTGAATAACATGTTAGTTAATAAATATCAATAAAGTGAGGTCTTAAAAAGCTTAAAGTGTTTAAAGTGAGATGTGAGAGTGTGAGATAGTGAAAATTGTGAAAATGTCAACGTGCAGAACTATGATTATACTCTTAATTTATATAAGTTTAACTGTTTATAGAAGGCTTACAAGTTTGCTATAATTTCTAAAATAAAAAAAAATAAAGTTTAAAATTAATATAAAAGATTTTGGTATCTGGTATCTATACAAATTTAAATGTAAAAAAGCAAAGAAAACTCTCCCAACTTTTCTAGAATTTACCAAAATTCAAGATGATATTTTATTCGTTTTTCTTAGCCTTCCTTTTTTTGCATTTACACAAATTTAAATGACAAATTGAAGCGGAAAAGTGTACCTGAATTTAATCAAATTTAAGATGTAAATTCCAGATGCAAGTTTAAGTTAAAAATCGTAAAATATTCTGCGGAATTCTATTCAAAAAATAGGTGTAAATTAAAGCAGAAAACTTTGCTAGAACTGCTAGATTTTACACATATTTAAGCTGCTAATTCGGGCAGGAATCGTATATCTTGTTTTGCAGACGTGAAAGTATATACCCAGCAGCTTAGTGTAGCATGGTAGGGTATACCGAAAAAATTTGTATATTTATGAAAAACTTTTCGCTCTTCAAAAATAATTAACGTTCTTTTCAGTCAATTATTGCAGGCTTATGACAATATTTGTTTTTAGTTATGCCAATTAAAACGGGAAAAGTACTTAAGTACGCGTTTCTATAAATGATTTCCACAATTTAATTGTCTTTGATGTGGCTGAAGGGGAAAGGGGAGAGGAGCGGAATCGAAAGAAATAAATAAATCGTCGATTGTTAAATATTTGAATTATTCTTTTGAGCTTATTTATATTCGGCTACACTGGAATCCCTTTGAAAGCCTATTAGCAAACGAAGATTGCCGAGTAAAACTTTTCCTTATGGTGGGCGGTTTCCGGCTGTCGGTTGTCGGCGAAAAACCGCTAAAAACAGCCAGAAACCGCAAATGCGACAAGACCAACGACAAATACAAATCAAAATCAATCGCGCGCTCCGAAAAGAGTCTTGGCAAACAAACAAGCACACGCAGCTACACACACACACACAGAGTATACACCACAGTATACACCACAGTACACACACACGCACACACACACAGAGGCAACACACACACAGAGACACACACACACTGCTGAAAACTTTTGATCCAAGCGGAAAACTGCCTTGTTTTGCGGTTGACCTCGGCAACATCTAAGAATTATTTTTGCCTACTGCCTACGTCGTCGAGACGAAATTAGCTAAATGTATTATTGTTCTAACTGTGTTGTTGTTTGCTACAATTGTTGTTGTTGTTGTTGCAGGCAGGCAGGCAGAGGAGCCAGCAAATGGCAGCCAACTAAGCCGAGCAAAAAGGGGACACGCAACATTAGCCAAGGCAAACAAACGCGAATGCTGGACACGGCGACAACAACGAGCATAGCCGGCATGGAGAGCAACCTCGAGCTACTGGACAATGGCAGCAGCAGCAACAACTACAGCCCAAACAACTGGAGCACTTATGCGCCCGTCCTGCTCTACAATGCCATGAATAGCCTCATGTCGGCGACCAATCAAACCTCGATTCCCGATCTAAGCCCCAATCTGAGCCGCGTGTGAGTATGGTGTGGGGGGAGTGAGTCTAAGAAGTGTCCGACTGCCTAATTATGGCACAAATTGAATTAGTACAGCACGCACACACACACACACGCCCACACACACCACTGCAGTGCTCTATTTGCCAAAGATTTCTTGATTTCGCTCGACTTTGTGCGGCGTCCATGCATATCTAATGACTCCACATTGCGGCAAGCATTCGAGCATTCGCTCAGCCATTCCCGCACTCACTCACTCACTTACGCATTCAGTCAGACAGTCATTCACTCAGGCACTCAATCACCGACACTGCAAGTCGCCATTCAATCAGTCCAGCATTTCCGCTCGCCCCGCCCTGGTCATGGCTTTTTATTTCCGTTTCAAATACATTACATTGATGGGCTACGCGGCATACAAATACGCATACAAATACACATACAAATACACATACAAATACACATACAAATACACATACAAATACAAATACACTCACACACACACACTCCCGCCCACTGAAGACTTTTCACATTTTATCTATCTGATTGTCTGCTCTGTCTGTGTGTGTTCCCTCCCCGAAGGAATAAAGGGCATATTTTTATAGCATACAACGTGGAGTGAATGTACACATATACCTATACACAGTATAGCTTCCAATTGCTATATACACTGGTAATGTATTTCTGTAAAATTAGAATGTAACTTAGAAAATGATTATCATAACAGTTTCACCAATGTTTCGAGTCGTAACAATAAAGAAAAGAAACCCGTAGGCAGCTGAAAAATGTTTATTGCTTAATTTAAGCACTTGTGGAAAAGTGTTTTCCCAGACAGCAAATTCTTGCAAACTCGTCATGAAGTTGTTTATTTTTGGGAACCTAATTGTGGCTGCAAACCAGGCTGATAGTTTCGGAAATCGCGATAAAGAAACTGAAACTACTTAGCTCAGTCTTTCTGTCAAGTTGCTGTAGATTTTGCTCATTTTGTTAGAAACTGGCTAAGGGTTCTAAGGTATTTTTAAATATTTAAAATACATATACTTTTGTTGATGAAATAAATGTATTTCAAAAATTTAATGAGCTTTCTCATATACAAAGAGAATTATTTCTAAAATTTACCTACCTTGAATGGATTTTCAAATTATTTTAAATATTTTTGCAGATTAACTCGCGCATTAAACAATGCACTTAGCTATTTATTTTTAAATACATGTGCTACACATTAAAGAAGTAAATTAATTGTAGAAATAGACCTAGCTCTCAAAGCAGGGTATGCTCAAGTCAGGACACACTTCAACTACGCTCGGCGTTTTACATATTTAACGACTACGACAGTCGTTTTGCTGCAGTAAAATTTGTTTACTCCCCCTCCACACACACACATACACAATACACTCTCACTTACACACACACACACTCATGCACAACACACACACCCGTAGATAGCGCAGTAGATACCGCGACACACTGAAGTCTATGCATAAACAGACTGCCTCACCCAGAAACAGCACCGACTTGTCTCGACTCGACTCGATGCGACTGAAAAGAGACGGAGACAGCACTTACAGTGCATGAGACAGAGACAACAAGTGAGCGACTGAAACAGAGATAATTGCTGTGTTTGACATTCTCGAAATACATTTTTGAGGAGCATTCGCTGCGGTTTGCCGCCGGATCGCACGCAATGCCAATGCCTTATCGAGCACGCAAAGGACAATGCGAGTGTTCGCTCTCTCTCTCTCCCTCTCTCTCTCTCTCGCTGTAAAGTATCAGCTTGATACCCAGCGTCCATGTTTTCTTTTTATAACTGTTTATTTGCTTGCCTCGGCAAGCCTAATGCAAAAAATCAAAATCGAGAAGCAGGAGAAAGGCAACATCAACAGATTTATTCTATTTTTTAGCATGACATTTTGATGAGCCCGCGGCTGTGGCTGCTGCGGGAAGTGGTCTTTGCGCCCAAACTAAAGCTGCTGTCGAAAATCAATAATCCTCTTTGCACTAGGCCAATAAACAAAGGGAACTTATGCAAATGGCGAGCAGCGCGCACATCCATCACAGCGAGGCGAATGCGAGCACATATTTTAATTGCTCTGAAGAGCTGACAAACACTAATGACACTGGCCGGGGAGGGGACTGGAGCAGGCGGCGCAGCTGCAGCCTCGTGTGGCACACAGAGAGCGCACATATTAAATTACTTGTGTCCGGGCGCCTTAACGAGCCACATAACACGAGGCCCGAGTGAGTGGAGCAGCAGGCGAGCCCTTTGAAACCAGACCACTAAACCCCGTGTATGTGTGTGTGTGAAATGCCTATTTAAACACAGCGCAGGAGAGAGAGAGAGGGAGAGAGCGGGGGTGGGGCACACGCGCCGAGCTAAATAAACAATCGGAGAGACAAAATATTAAAAAGATGTCGACAAGTGGGACTCGTAACCCACAGCCTCTTAGTGGCTTTTATGTGGCAGACGGCGCACAGAAACACGGATTTGTTAACGCACGCACAATTACATACACCTAATATCCTGCACACACACGCACACACACAGAGAGAGAGAGAGAGAGAGTGAGAGAGAGAGGAGGGGAGGGGCAGACTCCCACTTGGGCTTAGCAACACATAATCTTCATGTCACTAATACAGCATGGTTGCCTTCCTTCTGTGCTCTTTCTCCCCGCGCACAGTCAACCCACGGGCATCACCGGTCTGCCAGCTGGCGCTGTCGACGTCGATGACAAGGATGCGGCAGCGCCGGCCGCCGCGTTTGCCTTCGTCTTGCCCTGGTGGCGTCAGGTGCTCTGGAGCATACTCTTCGGCGGCATGGTCATTGTGGCAACTGGTGGTAATCTAATTGTCGTCTGGATTGTGCTCACCACCAAGCGAATGCGCACGGTAACCAACTACTTTATAGGTGAGTCAATGCGGTGTGCCCCACGCTGCGTATGCGTAATAAATCAAATATTACGCATACGCCATGTGTGTGCGCGTGTATCTCCTCCAGTTGAACAATTTGACGATTTAGCAAAGTGATATGTATTTACAAGCTGTCTGCACTTAAACTCATGTGTACAAACGTATTCATACAGAAATTAGATCCAATTACAGACAGGAATGAATAACTTTTGGGCAAGTTGTTTTGAAGGAAGTGGAAGGTGCTGTAGGGGTTCTCAATACTTGAAAGGAAGTGGTATGGTAGGTCCAAATTATTGAACAATTTGGGTCAGTATATTTTGATGCAGAATTAATCTGGATGTAAAGTCATCTCCCATCAAAATATGATAATTTTTGAAGAAGTTATGGGTATGAGAAGGTCATCTATGGTGCTATGGGGAACCTGAAATATTGCAAAGAGGAAGCGTGGATTCAATATATGTTGATGTAGAATGAATGTAGGAGTTAAACCCTGAAAGAAATGTCATCTACCACGAGAATGTGATGACTTTTGAATAAGTTATGGGTTTGGAAGGCCGCAGAGGGATCCTAAAATACTGCAAGGAGGTAGCTGGATTATCCAAATTTTTAAAATTTTTAGATTCATTATATTTTAATCTAGGAGTAAAACCATGGAGAAAAATTCGACTCCCATAAAAATCTGATGATTTTTGACAAAGTTATGGGTCTTGGAAAGTGTTATAGGGATCCTAAAATATTGCAATGGGGTAGCATGGATGTTCAAAATTTTGCAAATTGTAGATTCCAATTATTTTGATGCAGAATCAGTCTAGGAGAACATTTTATCTCCCATCATAATCTGATTTTTTTGACGAACACACTCTTTGGCTTTGGAAGGATTCTATAGGGAATACGGAAAAAAAGAATATAAAAATCGAAATGTCAAATTATATAAAACATGTATAACGACATACACATACTCTTTTTAATAGCTAAGTATAGGTAGATATATATGTAAGTTTAAATTTCCTCAGCTCGCTCAAAAATCGCCCTGCCCATTGAAGCTGAAAAACGCCACCGGAAAATTTATGAAATCGTTAGCCCGGCTACATTACAGTAACATCAATGATTAATGAGGCTTTCGCCTGCCATCGGAGTATCAGAAGGGCATCAGGGATATCCGCGCAATAGCTTCAGCTGGGATTTCCAGCCAAGTGCAGTTGCGGCTCAGCACGCGCGCCTCGCTGCACTCGCGGCGCATTTTTCATCGCTAAGAAAGCAGCTTAATTTTCTTGTGGAAATACGTATATATTTTCACTGATTTAAGTTGAAACATTAAGAGTGTCTATGGGAAAGGGTACTGCGCTCTTTAAGAACTCGTTTGATTTCATTAGGTTTCTGGTTTTGTGCGTACAGTTTATTTCAATCAGGATTTTAATTAAATTTCAAGACATAAAACTTGATTTAGTTGATGGAAATAATTCCGACAGCATTTCACGGCCTTCTTCCACTGTCTCTCTCGCTCTCTCTTTCTCTCTCTGTCTTCCTATCTCTTCCTCGTGCTGTCGCACTTTCTCTTGCTCTATTAATAATGACATTACTGACATTGCTCGTTCACTTTTTGAGGCGCCTTATGGCGCTGCTGCTGGAGGAGTGTGCAGCGTGCAGGTTCGGGCTGGCTGACTGACTTCTTTGTCAAGTCATTTATTTTATATGCCATATACAAGTATAATTGTCTCTCTGTGTGTGTGCGAGCGTGTGTGTGTGTGTGAGTTTCCGCTTGCCATTGCCGAAACCATTAAAAACAAAGCGCATAAAAACGCAGTCCGTACAACAAGTAGAACAACTAACCCTGGCCAGATGCTGTCAGCTGACTGCCTTCCGACAATTGTCAGGCACACTCACACAGGCACACACACCCACGCACACACCCACACACACACACACTAGACTGCACTCGTACGCCCGCCGGCCTTATGCATGCACAAGTCGAGAATGAAAAAAGCGCCTGTCAGCCCTAATGGCTGAGATACATGTGCCTAGCCCCAGCCTGTCCGCCCGCCTGCCCGCCTGCCTGCCTGCCTCCTTCCCGTGCTTTGCTGACCTGCCCTGAACCAGTAGCAAAGTCAGCTTGTCTCGTCTTCGCAGCGGATGCTCGCCAGCTGTTTGCCCTGCCCCAACTCGCGCTCCGGCAAACGACGAACTGATTATTATTATTTTGTAAATTTGCATTTACATCAACACGCTTTGGCCAAGTTTATTAGTTGGCCAACTTTGACGTGCCATTTAATATGCATCAATTTTCAGCGCACGCAATTTTCAGCGATACTCAGCGGTGCGGCAGGCGGCGGGGGCAGGCAGCAGACGCCGCTCGCCTCGCCTCGTTATCAAAGTCGCAAATTTGCATTTGCTTTGTTCGCATTGTTATTAGATTGTGATTAATTAAAACGAGCCCGAATCGATATGCAAAGACTACGTGGCCAAAGAACTTGGCCAGATGCCAAGATGCCAAAGATGCGCACTCGAACTTGGACTTGGTCATGGTCTTGGTCCCAGACCCGTTTCCCGGCTCGTTTGGCAAATGCGACACGTCGCGTGGGCGTCGATGTTGCAAGAACTACACAATGCTTAATGCCCAGTGGAACATTTGTTTTATTGTTGTCTGCTGCGGGTCTTGTTGTAGCTGTTGTTGCTGTTGCTGTTGTTGCTGCTGTTGTTGCTGCTGCTGCTGTGGGTGTTGTTGCGAGTGTTGCTTTTTATGCTTATTTCTGCGCCGCTTATCTACATAGATAATGAAAAGTAAACAATGAGCTCAGGCAAAGGGCAGTGTAATAATATTTTTTGTCTTTCTGGCACGCCTCTTCGCACTCCCCCCCTCCCTCTCTCGTGCGCTTTTTAGTGATACATTGGCCTGCTGAATTTCTTTGCGAATCGAATAAAAACCTTGCCCGGGCTGACACTCAAGGAAAAACAATCAAAATGGCCGCCTTTAACATGGCCAGCACCTTTAACATTTAATTGTGCCTCGTTTCGGCACCTAGCATGAGCTCGCTGCCCCTCTCCCCGCCCCTCTGTCCAGCCCGAATTACACTTAACTCTTGGCTAATTATGAATGTACAACGCATAAATAAACAAAAACAAACCTGTCTGGGCCGTGTGTACATATGGCCAAAAAATCTGCGCCTCTACCTTCTTTTTATTTTTTTTTTTTTTGTCTGTTTTGCTTATTAACTCTTTTATGTTTGGCAACTTTTTATACCCTGCAGCCGTGAAGCGAGAGTGCGAAAACGATAGTCTGAAATAAATTCAATTTTCTTGGAAATGCTCGAAGTGTTTTGCTTACTAGGAAAATTCGAATGCAAGTCTGATATAAAATGTAAAGCAGATCGATAGCCAGAGTCTATCGATTGCTAAGCTGCTTTAAAATTATGTTAAGCCTGTCGTTTAACAGAGCATTAGCATAATATGAGCTTAACAGTGGGGAAATTGAATTGTTTTCGAATTACAGAAAGGGTATACAGATAACTAAAGTGTAGAGGGTAACTACACTTCGTGCAGCTCACTCTCCCTTGACTTACAGCTAATTTTGCCTTCCGATTGTTTATTTATCTGTACCTTTTCAACTTTGCTAATCGACGCATTTCCCGTTTATCTTTCGCACTCACCTCGCATCTACAGTGAATCTCTCCATTGCGGACGCCATGGTCTCCAGCCTGAACGTGACCTTCAACTACTACTATATGCTGGACAACGATTGGCCCTTCGGCGAGCTGTACTGCAAGATATCGCAGTTCATTGCGATGCTGAGTATTTGCGCCTCGGTGTTCACCCTAATGGCCATATCCATCGACAGGTGAGTTCACTCCTGCCACTCTCCCTCTACCCCTGGCTGTGTGTGTGGGCGGAGGGGGGGCACACACTACTCAACAAATTGCAGATGTGCGTGGCTCGTTTGCAAAGTTTGTGAAGCGTCGTGATTTGGGGGCAGCGCACCCTTATCAATCTGTGAGTCCCGAAAGCAGCTCAATTTAATATCATACCAGCCTACATATTTCCAACCCGAGTTTTGATGGGTTAAGCCCACACGGTATGCGTTGTCCTGTTGCATTTGTTGCCCCAAGGCTTGACTTTGTTATCCAAATCGACGCCATCATTCATGCGCATTACGAACGGGTCTGAAAAGGATTTCGCATAATAAGCAATCGAAACTTCAAATATTACACACAGTTCATCAATTTTGACAAGAGCCTGTCAACTTTTTGCCTGATTTAGGGCCATCGATTGATCAAAACGAGAACTAAAACAACCTGAAGTGGGCAAGAGTAGCAAAACAACTCGCCAAGGTTACAAAAGTGCGATGGGCCAGAAGCACTTCTAGTCGGGCTCCGCAAGTTGTTTAGTCGGCGGAAAACTCATTATGCACTACATCAAACACACGCCGGAACCGGCTAAACTAATTTCGCATCAAAAACTATACGGAACTCGATGAAGCTACCGCAGCATTCAAATTTTCGCCCTATTAGGCTTCCATTAGTTCTATACCCACCTGGCGGCGTACAGTCCAAATTAGCCAAATTAATTAAATTTATGTTGCCGCGTTCGGCAGAGTGCTGTGCAAATTGATAGATTAGCAGATACTCAGTAAGAGGTTTTAGGCAATGAAACAACGCGATTTGTCTTCCTCATTAATTTAAGCGCAGTGCTTCTTTATCGATAACTTATTTCTGCTTAACAGTCTTATTACAACAGTGCTGTAAACTCCCAGTGCAGTGCTATAAAACACTTTAAATTTAACATTCTACTCGCGCGCACAGAGCATCAGTGCTGCCAATTTCGCTTTTTTCCCGTCAAATCTGGCTGTTTTTAGAGTTCAACTGCGGAATTTGACTATTGCGGGAAGCGGGAGTTCTGCATTTTATTTATATTAATTTTTGTTTCGCTTTTTTTGGAATTTCCAATATTTTCTAAACAATTTATCTCAAATTACATTTTTTAGCGTTAATTTTCAAATTTATTGCTTAATTTTTATTTTAGGATATTATAATTTTAGCTTTTTTTAAGACTTATTTTTGAAAATTCTTTTTATTTTTGTTTAGCTATTTTATACAGCTTTTATTGTTCCCAAAAATTGGCAGCACTGCAGAGCATGTTATTAATCGAATTTGCTCTATATATTTTTGGCTATGGGTTTTTTTAATTGCTTCGGTTTTTCGCTCTTTCGCGGCGCATGCAAAGTAAATTAGCTTACACTACTCGCTCTCTTTGTGGACTGGGGAGCGGGTGATGCGGTACAGTTCTCAATTAGTGCATCCCCTCCTGCGTTTTACAGATATGTGGCCATTATGAGGCCGCTGCAGCCGCGGATGAGCAAGCGACGCAATCTGGCCATCGCGGCTATCATCTGGATCTCCTCGTCGCTCATCTCCTGCCCCATGCTGCTGTTTTTCAAGACCGAAGAGGTACGTATATGGTCTACTGTCTGCCGAGCCGTAATAACATTCTCTCCCTCTCTCTCTCTATCTATCCACCTGTGCATTTTACTGCCCCAAGGTGCCAGCAACCAAGCAGAGCAGCTCCCGCATAGTCTGCTACTCCGAGTGGCCCGATGGACAGACCAATTTCTCCAAGCACGAATATTTGTGAGTATACAGAGAGTATGGGCAGGAAGGACATACGAGTTTGTTGCATTCGAAATTGCATGGAGCCGTAAATCAGGAAATCAGAGAAACCTGCAGTTGTTATCGGATTATCATTGCCAGGCGGAATGCAGCAACTCGCTTGGATGCCATAAAATCAGTCCATAAAATATAAATGGCTGTGTAATGCCGACAGTAGGCGAGAGAGAGAGAGAGAGAGAGGCAGTAACTGCGACAGCACAAGGGATGTGCTCTGGCTTTAATAGCCAGAATACGCAGGCAAATTGTACTATGTGTGGCATCAGGCGTTGTAACTGCTTTGTTTCATGACACGCGACACTATAAAATAACGATTCGAATGGAAATAAAAGGGAAAACTGTGCAAGTCGCAATACACTTACAAATGCTGTAGACTATTTGCAACTTTCAAATGTAAATTGGAATAAAATTGATCAATATATAGCAGAGTATACATAGGAATTCTGTGTAGAGCTTAGCGAGTGTACTTCAAAGACAAAGCCCCAAAATGCTGCAGTTACTCTTTTTATTAAATGTATCTAGATCTAAGTAGACAAGTTAAGAGTTTGACTTAGCTAGGAATACTTCAGCTAAGCCTCAATGTAGAGCATTCCCCTACTTAAGTACAAAATTTCTCACACATTCATGCACAAAACAAAGAGACTCCTCGAAAGAACACACCCTCATCGCACAATACCCATTTACATATCGTTTGCTGGCATCTACACAATATGGTAGCAACAAAATGGTCATCAAGTGAATTGCCTGACAAACCTTATCTACTGCTTTCCATCCATCCCGTTCTAGCTACAACATACTCATCATTATAGTCACCTACTGTCTGCCCATTGTCTCCATGACGGTTACCTACTCGCGTGTGGGCATTGAACTGTGGGGCTCGAAGACGATTGGCGAGTACACGCCGCGGCAGGTGGAGAATGTGCGTAGCAAGCGAAGGGTAAGTCTCGGAGAGGGGTAGGCAGTATGGAAGAAGTTAGATCAAACAGCGCAGCAGCTACGACGCAGCATACATTCTAATTCGGCCCCAAAAAAGTATGCTACATTTTATTTTTAACATTTTATCATTTTCCCATTGCGAGGCTGCTGCCGCATTAACACATTGATGTATTTTGCATGAGACTGGCGCATATTTGAAATTCTAATTTTCCGCTTAGGTGGTCAAGATGATGATTGTTGTTGTTCTAATATTCGGCGTCTGCTGGCTGCCCTTCCACACGTACTTCATCGTGACGTCGTGCTATCCGGCCATCACGGAGGCGCCTTTCATTCAGGAACTGTATTTGGTTATCTATTGGCTGGCAATGAGCAACTCCATGTACAATCCGATTATATACTGCTGGATGAATTCGCGGTAAGTAGCATTTTGGGCGAAACTCGCGCGTAGCATGTACCACGCCCCCATTGCGCACCCCTCGCTGCACTTGGCAGATGCGAAATTATTTCATTTGCGGTTGAATTAGCGTCTGGCAGCTTGACACAGTTGCTGCTCCCCTGCCCGTCTGCCTGTGCCGGCACGTCACTTAGATAGCTACTCGCTTGGCCTGTTTGGCCGGAAATGAAGTCGTCCCTGGCCGCCATTAATAACGCCATCAACATTATCGCCATTAACTCATCTTTTCGAAACGTAAATACATAATCGCAACGGGATAGGCGAGGGCAGCTCGATTCGTGCTGAAACTCATGAGAAATGCATGAGAATTATGATTGCTTTTGACTTTCCAAATTAGGCAAACGTTATAAATTATTTTGCATACTATTTAATTTTAATTATAACCTAAATAATCTAAAATCGAATAAATTCAGCTTGTATTTAAAATAGTTTCTAATAGTCAATTGTTTTCTGCTTGCGCGCTGTAAACAGCGTACCTTTCCTTTATGTTATCGATAAGTTATGTTAAAATCACGTCATGTTAAGTCAATTTAAATTTGAAATTCAAATTAACAGCATGTTAAGTCAATTTAAATTTGAAATTCAAATTAACAGCATGTTAACGAGCTGCGCAAAACTATCGATATGCCGATCGCATTTATCGCCCTGCTAAACTTTCTATTGACTTCTGCTTCAGCCGCACCTCGTCTTAATAGACATGTGGCTCACACACACACGCTCACACTCGCTTACACACTCGCTCACACACTCGCACTCACACATGTGCGCCAGAGTCAACTAGCATGTTCGTTACGCGTTCGTGCGCCACATCCGTTGGGGGGAAACGTAACTGATTGCAATTAATTTGGCCCAGTCGACATGCCAATGACTGTGTTGCCTTCGACACGTCGTCGCGTTGCCAATGCATACGTATGTACATATATGTATGCTGAAGGGAGGGGGAGGCTGGCAGGGGGTTTTGGGGTCGTGCTGATGTCCTGCCGCTTTACGTGCATCAAACTTTGACACCAGCGCGGCGCGGCGCACGTATAAACTACTCCGGCAGCTACTGCAAACAGCTTTCGCCAGTCGGCGACGCCCTTATGTAAATTACGAGCGGCTATAAAGGTGGTTAACATACCCTGCATTGGTAGTATGCGCAGCAAGGGGTAGCAACAGTTGCAGAATAGTTTAATTTCATTAGGCTTAACTAGAATTGCTTTAATCTACAAATATTTAAAAATTGTTTGCATTAACTTTTAAGGCTCACATAAGCTTAGCTTGCAGGGTGTCTGTGCGTCGTGCACGACCCGCCGCAGCTATACGCATTGTTTATTGCCAAAAGAACTATCAGCTGGGAATACGAAATGAACGTACTAAAAACTGAACTGTCAAATAAATCAAGCAAGTTGACGAGTCTACCAGAGGGGTGGGGGGGGGAATGCAGAGTATTCATTCAAGGTTTTCGCTAGCCAAGCAGGTGCCACGGCACAGGGTGTGCAGATTTACAGGGTGTGCATGAGCTGCCAAACGCACTATTGCTACAGTTTGCTAATGAATAAAATAGGGAGAGAGCGAGTTATGCAAGCGCAGAGCCGAGTCCATGCCTTAGCTACTGACTCAGCTCCTTATCTAGTCAAAATATGATAATTATTATAATAATATAGTAGCTAATATTAATATAGTTGCTCACGGCAGCTGTCCGAGCCAACATTCCATTTCGATGCGCGTTTCCCACTCCATTCTCCACTCGATGCACTCGAGTCAAGTCTTCACATTGTTTACACTGCCGTGTAATGCTATTTGCAGGTTTCGCTATGGCTTCAAGATGGTCTTTCGCTGGTGTCCGTTTGTCAATGTGGGCGCCGAGTCGCTTAGCCGGCGAGAGAATCTCACCTCACGCTATTCCTGTTCCGGCTCGCCCGACCACAATCGCATCAAGCGTAACGGTAAGTCAAATGCGTCTAATGAGTTTCCTCCTGCTGCAATCTCTCGCTCTACCTCTCCCTGTTGCCCGCTCAGACACTCAGAAATCCATACTCTACGCCTGTCCAGGCTCACCGAAGTCGCATCGAGTTTCGCACTGCGGTAAGTCAGAGAGCGAGCGGCAGGAAGGACGACTAATGCATCTCTTTGTGCCTGCCCCTTTCAGGTGTGCTACGCACTGCCGGCACGCGTGCTAGCGAGCAGCACGAGGCACTGCATCGTCACTCGATGCCGGCACAGCAGCTGCGCGGCCAGCGTGCCTCCTATCAGCAGGAGATGAAGGAACGCTGGAGCAGCGATAAGTCACAGCACAACAACAGCAACTCGACCGCCGAGTCACGCACCACGCAGCTCCTGTCCTGACAGCCAGCCGGACAGGCCAGACAAGCCGGCCAGCTCAGTCCGACACCAACGCCGGCGGAAAGCATTGAGCTGCAGCTGCAGCTGCAGGGCTACAACAACAACTATCGACGCATCAACAATGCTTCTATGCCAGCGACGGCAACGGCGCCGCCAGCTCAGGCAGCCCAGACAGCCGCGGGCGATGACAAGACCTGGCTATAGACGGGTTCTCGAATTTAGGTTTTAGGCATTACTCTATCTAGCCGGCAATAAGCGGCGCATGTCGGCGTACCACGGGGCGTATGAGCTATAAATAAATTGACACGCCGAAGAGTCGGCACAGGCTTCTCCATTTCAAATTACGAATATTCGTTGCGGCTTCATTAAACGCAAAACTGTCACTGAATAGCTATGAATGAATATATATATAGATATAAAACATATATAAACTGTACTAACTATATAGAACTAACGATTTAAACGAGTCAGCTTAGGTTTGAAAGCAAATGAAGACTTTTCTTAACATTCTATATGTGTGAACTACCCCCCGCTCCCCGCTTTGTATATAAGTTAATTGCGCATCGAAATTACAGTTAGTTAAACGCTTGAGTGTAAATAAATATAGTGAATTATATGAGTGTATTCAACTACTTAAGTCTATCTGCCTGCGAGAAATTGTGAATAAAGCGTTTTACTCAAAATTCAAAATATCAAAAGTGCGTGTGCCGATCTCTGGGATGGGGCAAGCGGTCTTGGGGCAGGTGTGGAAAGCGGGCATGGTAGCCGGAGTGGCAGCAGCCGCGGCAGCAACAGATTGATGAAATCCCAACCCATTAGTTGCCGCTTGACACGTGGCACAACATAGGCGCATAACTAACGCTGCTTTGGGGCAACTTCAGCTGAAGTGCGTACAAATTGTATGTAAATATAAATAATGCTTGCTGCCTTGTGGCGCCACAGACAACATGAAGTGTTGCCAGTGTTGCACAAACACTTTTACACACGCACACACACAGACACCTTGATATGGCTGCTGTTGCTGTATCAATTTTTCATAAGCAACAATTTTCAGGAAAATTGCATTTGCCTTTATTTGGTTTATGTGACTTTGTGTGTGAGTGTGTGCGAGTGTGTGCGTGCGTGTGTGTGCCCAAGTAATTGAGCATCTGTGCCTGTGGAAGTCTCGCGTGGGCGTCCCCCTACAAATCGTATTGCCCCGGGGCAGCGCTAGTAATATTTGCATAGATGCGCACGCAATTTTACCAAACACTGCGAAAATTCACTTCGACTTAAGTGTGTGTGTGTGTGCGTGTGTGCTGGCATAAGCATAAATATATATTCATATATAGTCATTTAGGCGCAAAAAAGTCTCTCACACTTTGGCAACAAACACATTTGGCAGCCCGGGTCTGTGCCTCGCCAGAAATTGCATGTCACAGTCAAGCCACACTCTCTCTTTCTCGCTCCCTCCCTCAGCTATCTCTCTCTGCCCGGAAGTTCATAAATAATAGATGCCTTGACTTTTAGCACATAATTACGTTTATATGTCTGATTAGCTTCACTCGCAAATTTCGAACAAATTGACGGCATAATTAATTCGGCAATTTCGGTTCGAAGTGCTTTTGATTTGCAATCGCAGATCAATCAGGTAGCTGTCGAATGGGCAGTGGGTGTAGGGGGGGGGGTGAATTTTGAATGGAAAGCCAGCTAGATTAAGGCAAATACTATGTACGTACAAGGCTTATGTATACAGAGACCAAATCAAAGCGGAAGTACAGCGGAATGAGAACTTTGATTAATCAGAAACAAATAAGGCGCAAAGTTTTTCTTTTGCAGGTTTTCCGGAACGAGAAATATGAAAAGTTTATGCCCAGCTGTGGCTTGTAATTGCATTCGGCTGCTGCTTTTAATTAAAAGATAATAAGGGCGAGTTACACTTATTTCCAATACCTACAGCATATATTTTAGCCCGAAATGATATATATAAACAGCTGAATTTGTTGCTGTTTGTTAAAGTGAGTGCAATTACTGGGAAAATCGCAAATATATAAAACATTACAAAGTCGCTTTGCTGACTGTAGCAACGCATTGAACTCGTTATAAGCATATATTATGCACATAAAGCATATAGAGCGTGTATGTATTTGTGTGGATGTGGAGCTGCATGTGTGCTGGGTCGCTCGACAAAAAGCCAAAGCCATTTCCGCCGACAATTCTTGGAAAAACACAAGAGGCAAGCGGCAAAAAGCGATGGCGCAAGATGACGCTGGCTGCTGTTCATGACACAATTCGTTGCATACTTTTGAGCGCGCGGCAAGACGCACACACACACACACACAAGCAGGCACACAAGACAAAGACGTGAAGTGCGCATCTTTTAAACAATTGATGGTCGTATTAGCGCCACACACACTCACTGTAGCTTGTGTACAGATTGAGTGTATGAGCGGGAGTTTATCAAAGCCGTCAAACACAACAGATAGGCCAACTAGTAAGCCGGTTCGGGTCTTTATGCGCAATGAATGATGCACTCGCATGTAACACACACACACACACACACACACACTCATACACACTTGGCTGTGTGTGGCGCTGCGGTTGCGGCAACGCGGCAAGCTATAATTGAATCCTTTGGTTATGCATCCTCGCGGCACTGACGCCGCTGCCTGACCGCCCGCCTGCCCGCCAGTCTGCCCGCATTCGGTGCAACGCTGCATGCAACCGCCAAGCAAATTATATTTTAAGCGAAAAAATCCAAAGCAATTTGCTGCGGCAGCTTTTGTGGGTGGCAAGCAAATTTTACGAGCGTGCAACTGCAGCGTGTTGCTGTTCGTATACCCTTGGAACAGTGCATATGTGCGGAAAAGGGTATGACAGGCTGTGGCAGGCGTGATGGAACCCAAATAGTAATGGAGTATAGATGGTGCGTCTGTATGAACCCGCTGATCTCGACAACTATAGAAGAGAGAGCCATCAAACTTGATATTTAGATTCCGGTTTATAGTCAAATGAGTATGATTATATATAATGTTAGCTTAGAGTGTAGTGCACAGTGAGATACCCTGTTAAATATGTGAAACTGAGCTGAGTGCTTGCACACATGTTGCCTGGCGCTGTTTCGCTGCGAGGCGGTGTAAACCGAACACGTCTCGACT
Organism: Zaprionus inermis; assembly: GCA_018151445.1. Taxonomy (NCBI): domain Eukaryota; kingdom Metazoa; phylum Arthropoda; class Insecta; order Diptera; family Drosophilidae; genus Zaprionus; species Zaprionus inermis. The sequence goes on along the minus strand of JAECXD010000674.1, from coordinate 1,793,241 downwards.
CGAAATAGTACCAGGCATCCAGAAATAGCAACAGGCAAACTGCAGGTGCTACGAGAAAAGTCCAGTGTATGCAGGGGAGCAGAGAACAGAGCTATGAAAGCTCCTCTACTCCTCCACTTATGGCGAGAACTTCAAATAATACCAGGTACCCAAAAATCAGCAATAAGTAGTTGCAGCGAGCACGTTGTACCCATAGAACCACGTGCAAGCAGCGATAAAAATAATAATAAACCCACGTGGAAGCCTTCAAAAATCTGCAGCGGGATCGCAGCTGCGTGTTTCTGGGAGCCTGATGTTTTTTGTGGATCGCAAGCGGTAAAAGACTGGCAAAGGGAGGCGTTCCACGTGGTGATGATCTTGATCCAATCCTCGCCAGTATCGAGCACTTGCAAAACACCCAAAAGTACCAGGCGAAGAGAAACCAGCAGAAGGTAGCTGCAGTCAGCGTGTGTTAACTAAAAGAGCCACGTGGACCATCAAGAGAATAACAAACCCACGTAGAACCGCCCAATCAAAACAATAACAAACCCACGTGGAAGCCCAAAGTGTATTTTCGCCACGTGCTCCCTCAGTACTGCAGCTACCTGCTGCTGATCTCTGGGTGCCTGGTGTAATTTCGAGTACAGCCAATCAGATTACGCGTGGAAGAGCATGATTGTGATGTCGATCCGCCCGTAGTGGTATTTCTAGCTCCCTCACCATCTCATCATTGATTTCTCCGGCATACCGCGTGGCAAGATCAGCTGCGGGTAGATTGCTGCTTGCCTGTTGCTGTTTCTGGATGCCTGGTTCTATTTCGTGTCGAGACGTGTTCAGTTTACACCGCCTCGCAGCGAAACAGCGCCAGGCAAGATGTGTGCATGCACTGAATGCACTTTCACTCGTTTAACAGGATATCTCACAGTCGACAGCAGTCGGGAGCCTTTTTTTTGGCACATATCCGTATCCGTCTGTTCAAGCATTACACGCGCAACACTTTTCACTCAACGTAGATTGTTGAATCTGTCCGACTCTCTGTCTACTATATCTGTCTGTATGTGCTCGACAATCTTAGCTACTGCAAGCGGTAGGGACAGAGAATTTGGCATAAAGGTTTCTATATGCCTTTGAATTTAATATTAAATAAATATTTAACAAAGTTTATAAGTTAAACATTTCTACTTAGCAGTTATTCAAATCACTCTTAGGGTATCTCCCTGTCGACTCTCACTACTCTAGCTTGCTTGTCTGCGGCGTGCAGCAAAGAAAGTTGTTGCTGCTATCTGCCCTCTGCATCTTCCTTGCTCTGCAATGCACCTACACCATGTCCGCTGGGTGCTGCACATTTATTTTGCCCACTGATTGTGGAGCTTCGCGTCGGCACACATAGTTTTATTGGTCTTAACTAAAATCAATTTCAATTTCATTAAATTAAGCTTGGCCGCATTGGCATGCACGTTCGATGTTCCAATGCGACGACAACGTCGCCTTGAGGCACGTGAACGGAAATTCCAAAAGGGCAGCCTCAATTCAATTTTGTTGTTTCTTAAACTTTACGATATCCGTGCAAATACATATACAATCATACACATATTAAGACAGATACGTTGCGTGCGCGTAATTCACTATTTGCTGCCAGGGAACGGTTTGAGTTTCAGGGAAAAAGTTTAAATTACAAGTGAAATTCGATAGGATAGCTTTAAAAATTCACGGAGATAATTAAAAATAGTTTCGTCTTTATTGCAAAAAAGTCAACCAGTCAAAAAGTTAACAAAAAAAGGATTGCGTATTAGATTTAATAAATTTAAGTTATCATTATTGTTTTTTGGCAAACAAATTTGCAGACTCCGTCCAGAATACTAGCAGAATGCGCAACATTAATACACGACGATGTCGGACTATATGGGTATGTATATACTAAACGTACATCTGCACACTTAATTATGTAACTAGTTAACAATACGGCGCCTTCACTGCGTCTTCCTGATGACCTTCAGGTAGTGGATGAGGTGCTCTCCGAGGTTGGGCTTAATGTAGAACATGCACTCCGTTTTCCGGAATGAATAATCTTCCAGATAGTCCAGTTGCATCAGATCATTAAGCTCATTGCTCCCTATGATATGTTTGCGCGAAGCATTCAGGAAGCTCATGATGCGCTCGTTCGTGTAGTTCTCCTGCTGCATAGAAGGCAGGTAAGAAGAAGGTTAGCTTTTCACTCGATTAATTGGTTCTTGTACTTACACCTTCCGATTCGCCGGACTCGGTTCTTAGGCTGAGGTATATCTTGGAGGGATCCTCACGATCAGCCACCGCTTCCACTTTCAATACTGACGAGTAGAACGAAAGCTCCTCCCTCTGGCGTTCCAAAATGACCAGCACAGTGGAGGTGACAAACAGCAGAGCAGGACACATGTGCCCTTCCACCATCAGCGTGATCTCCTGGAAGAAGAGTATCTGATCGCTCATAAGCTTCTCGGGCATAAAACGCCAGATGCGACTAGAGTTGACGTGCAGCGCCACATTTCGCGTTACGCTCGGTTCCACCTGCAGCGGCATGGTATTGAAGCCAACCGTATGGAGCACGCCCTGGCCAGTGAGTGCAAGCATCTCGGCAGCACCACTGATGGGTTTCGTCAGAGCACCGACTATGCCCTTGGTGAGACCTGTCAACACGCCCACCGAGCTGCGTGCCTCGAGCGTATGATGTGCTATTCCGCCAACTGCGCCCAGCAGGCTGATACCCAAGCCGGTTAGACCCTGGGTTAGGCCATCCGCAAAGCCTTGGGGACGTGCACGGCGTCGCGCCTCGGTCAACTCAATGTGCTCCGAGTCCAGTGTGAGCCTGTCCAAATTGCGTGCCACAGAGCCGGCCAATTTTGTCACCGAGTTCACTGTGCCCGCCGTGACGTTACGCAGCAGAGAGGCAGAGCCCTGGGTAACACCGACCAGAAAACCCCATGGGCCACGGAACAGTCCCTCCACGGGCATCGCAATGAAGTCACGCAGTCCCGTGCTAAACGATCGTGCCAATCCGCTGGGACTGCCCAAGATTTCCAGGGATCCCACCACCCAGCCGGCACCGAAAATGGCACCACTCAGATAATGCAGGCCCAAGGATTGGCCAAACCGCAATGGCACCGTCAGTATCTGATGCCGTTCGTAGCGCGAGAATGATAACGGCGAATGATCCAGGGCAATGTACAGCCTGGACGACGTGTGCACCGAGAGCAGCAGGCTGAGTGGTTCCACAACAAAATTATTCAGACGCAGCGGCTCGGATATATACAGCGCTTGGGCAACCACCTCGGCGGGCAGCAGAGTTTGACCAATCTGAAGGAATTTGGGATTCGCTTTGACTTGCGGCGTGTAGACACAATTGGAGGGTACACACTCGACCAGTGCGTCCAGCAGACGATTCAGGTAGGCATCCTCAATGTACACACGCAATGGCTGCAGTTGGCAGCGTCCGCTCTGCAGCTGCATTTCATCCTCGTAGAAGTCGAACGTGAGCAGCGAGACGGGCTTCTCCTCCGCCTGGCGCTGGTAGACTGCATCCAGATCGTACACCTGGGGCAGGCAGCAGTTGCGTTGATACAGCTGCTGCGCACAGAGCAGCACAGGAAAATCGTATTTGCCATCGGAGTACAGCTGATTATCCACCTGCACATTGGGTAACTGCAGATTGAGCTGCCGCTGCTCGTCGTCGTCGTCGTAGGCCAGAACGACATCGTCCGCATATATATTACACACTTCAGTCTTGAGGCAATCCCGCTCTGGGTGATTCGTCTGCAGGCTAAACACGAAACTCTTGATAAACACACGAATGGAGAGCTCCATCTTCTCGTCGCACTCCTCCTTGAAGTGCACACAGTCCGTATCGATCTCTGGAATGTTTTCATCATCTCTCGTTTCCTTTTCAGGTGACATTGAAGCTAAGCTGGGCGACGCATCCGGTTTGGTCAGACGAGAGCGCAAATCTTTCACGGAGAACTCCAATTGTTGCGCTATGTAGTAGATATTGAAGTGAATCACTCGATGCTTATCACAGATAACCACTTTGATGTCGCCATGGTTGGGTACGTGCATGAACTTCTTCCACGACTTATCCATGCGTATGGGTTTCGACCAGCCAATCTTTGATTTAGAACACAAGCTGGGTGCTACAATAGAAATAGGTCAAATGAGTTCAACACTTGAATTAGTCATAAATCATTCTCTTACCATTGTATGCGGCCAGCGACAAATTGCACATGGTGAACTCGACATCCGGAAAATTGGCATACATCTGGGGCGGAGTGTAGTAGCATTTGCTGTGCGGCATTACCAGCTGATACCACTCGAAATGCTTGCCAGCGAACTCGGACTGAGTGCAGGTCACGTTGCTGTTGCCCGAGGCACTCGTCTGGGCGACAATGAACTTAACGTTGGTGTTGTTGGTAATCATTATCGCCGGCGCCGTGTCCCTGAACACATTCAAATAGTAGACATTGTCTTTTTCAATGAGCGTGATCATCACGGGAATGGACTCGGCGCCATTCTGTAGGCTGAAGCAGCGACGCGTAAACGGCATAGCCAGTGGAATGGGTATGGAAACGTCCTGGCTGCCCCTGGTGACAAAGGATACAAAATATACAAAGGCCGTGTCGCTGGTGTGTTTTATCTTGCGGCCAGTCAGATCGTAAAACAGTTCCATGGTTACGCCCATGCTGAAAGACAATGATAAACATAAAGAATAGGATGTATATGATGTATGATACTCACGAATTATTTTTCAACGTCTTAGACAACAGACATCGTATATTTTTGGTTATGTCCAGAGAATGAACATCCTCGCGGCTTGAAGTCTCTTTGTGATCCATAGTCAATGGCAGCGCATAAATCTCGTCATCGGTAAAATTTGCAATGACAAACTTCGAGCGTAACTTGAAGTAACGCTTGCCCTCCTGCATCTTATGCTCCAGAATCATGCGAAACACTTCGTCGTTGACAACCACAACAATGTCCATGAAGGAATTCGCATTCAGTAAGTTGTGCCGGCCTCCGCCACTGGCGGCCAGTGCCGATTGCATGTCTTGGTTCAAGCAAATTGGCATCGAGGGAATCCAATTGGAACCGAAACTCACATCGATGGTAAAGTGACTTTCCAGCGCGGGCAACATAGCCATGCAGTTTGAATCGATCCCGTAGCGAACATCCAACTTGGGAATGTACAGACTAATGTTTACTCCAGTTGCGTTTATAAAAAAACCCCAAGGTGAAACTTCTAGACCCAGCGTGCAAGAAAATTCACGTGTCGCCTCCACTCTATACTGAATGTCTAAAGCCTCCAACTGGTTAATGGAACGTCGCAAACAAAGCTCCTCGGGATCATCCATGGGCCATTTTACTGGTTTTTCGTCGTTGAAATGGCTTAGAGTTTTTTCAATAGTCCATTTTTGGGAATCATACTGGAAAAACTGATGACAATCCATTGTCTTCAGCGAGAACGTGTATTCGTCATGTTTACTTTGACCCATTACACAGCTGAAAATAACAAAAGATTAGCAACTCTTGTCGGGTTAAAACGCTGAGAGAATCCTACGGAAATTTAAATTTCACAAGATGGTCGGTGGAATGAGTTGTGGCCGTGCTCAGCGCTTGGCATCCACCCTGGGCGGGAATGTTGTAAATCTCATTACCCCCGACATCGGCCTTTATGTAACAGTTGAGCAAATTGCAGATCTGAAAGATAGGCCAAATGCAGACCAGGATCTTTTGTGGCTGGAAACCATCCTCAACGTTGTCCAGCTCAATGTCTTCGCGCAGTACGCGTACCCACACGCTGATGAACTGCTGCGGCGTCTGCGTTGGAATCTTAACAAGCCAGGGTAAGCTATTGTTGGGCTTCAATGGAATATCACCTGTACGTCCTTTGCCCTGATCTGGTGGTAGCTTCAGTCTACAATATAAAACAAAGGATTATCTGGATTATCGAAATATTTAATGTAGTTACAAACCTCATGTTGATGTCTGCATTGCGCTCTACGATCTGGTAGAAGGAACTTTTCGCTTTAAGCAAATGTGCCACTGGACCGGAAGCCTGCTCGTTATCATTTTTCTTGTCTTGGCCCTCGACGCGAAACTCGGCGTACAGACTGTGGGGCACAAAGTTCATCACTTCGATCTGTCCCTTGATTATAATAAACCACTGACTCGCTGACAATTTGAAGTGCTTAATGGTTATGCAATGGTTTCCAATGCGCGAGTGCTTGACTTGATAACCGTCATCGAACTTGAGTATAATGTGCACCGATTGGCTGCACTCCAATTTTTTTGTCTCAGGGTTCGTTACAAAAAATGTCAGCTCCTGATTGTGATAATCACTTCCGAAGTAGTAAAAATTCAAAACGTGGGGCTCCAATTGGAGGCGCTCGCTTGTCCCGGTCTGACCGTATGTGAGCGTCAGCTCCAACCGATTGACAATAGCACATCTGGGCATCAATGCGTAGGACACCTCGCGTTGCATCATCGCCAGCCAATGCTGTTTGGAGCAAACCAGCGTATTTATGACCCATGGACCGCAGTTGAATCGCAATTTGTCCATTAAAATGTTTGTGTTAAAAATTCGTTCCTTTTTGTTCAATTGTAAAAAGCCATGGAAGGACGTCGGCTCCAGGATATCGACCATGTTGAAGAAGCCACAGTCGAGGCACTTGATCCGACTACGAAACTTTGCCTCCACACTGTAGTTGCTTACACTATACATGCTCGTGTGCACCTGCAGACTTTCCATGTTCACTGTGAGAAAGGCAAATGGATTACGAAAGGGGCGTGCTTGGTAATTCATTAGCTGAGGTGGCAGTTGATCCCCTGGATTCCGTTGATTCAGAAAGTTCACTTCAATGCTCTTACAGGACAGCAAAAATTGAAACTTCGGCACCAGTTCGGGATGGAACTTGGTATCAATGCGCATGCAACCCACAAGTACTTTGGGATGTAAGATGAAATCATTTTCGCCAAGCGACATCGCACGATTACTATCGATCTGTACGGTAAATTCAATTAAAATCAATTCGAATCCGAAGCCATTAAACGCTCACCGATTGCAGCTCCTCGTCCGTATCTTGTTCGAAGCATGTGTTATCCACAGATATCAGGGACTGCAATATAATAACGCGCCAAATGTTCGCACATATGTTACGCTCCGGCAACGATAAGCTTTTGCAGTTCGACTCCGAGAGATGAAAATCACAATAATGCAAAAATGTTTCGTGTGTCTCACTGAAATATTCCATGCGACACTTGATATGGATGGGATTGTCCACCTTTAAATGAAAAAATAAAAAGATTAATCAAACTGTTTGCTTTTCGATTATGAAAGACGGAGACGTACCGGCATTGGCACTGGATTTACGAATATCTTGTGCATCTGTCGGGGCTGCGGATAACGCCAACAAATTATGCCATATTTCTTTTTGATTATCTGCACCTGATATGGCATCGGCAGCATGGTGTCAGTATTTAGATCGACAAACTGAAAGGCGCCCGCTCTGCAATGCAAACTATAATTTAGAAAATACAAAATAAAATAAGAAAACAAACCAATTCACTGACCGTAAATCATCCTGGTAGAATTCCACTTTGCGCTTTTGCAACACCTTTGAGTAGACCACCTCGCTTGGTCTAGGCATGAATTTTTGAAGGGTCTCCCGCGAATCGAACAGTGGTATGCCAAATGGAATACGATTCTCAATGTAGTGCTGCCATGCGCAATTAACATTCTCCATTATGTAAAGGAAACTCTTGTATGCCTTTTGCAAATGCAATGCGCTGGTAATGCTCGCGTCCACGTGAATCATATTCAGCTTTAATGTGCTAGTGATGATCAGCTGATCGCACCACGACTCACTGAGCAAGTCCGTTGACATACGGATTATAATCGGATGCAGCAGAATCTTTTCACCAGCCTGCACAAAGAATGTGCCAAGTGTCGTCTTAATCGAAACCTTATTCGAGCGAGCATTGAAAATCGAATTAAAGTTCAAACAGACGGCGCTGCATTCAAAGCTGGGACCCTCATCGTATAACTTAACCGTCAATTGATTGAATGAAAAGTTCAAGCGATCCGCATTAAAACAGAGTTGTTTCAGTAGTCCCAACGGTGGCGCCTTCACAATGGGTCGTTCGCTGCGCGTGGCAAAGTAGGGTGTCTCGCTAAGTATTGTATATAAGCGCAGAATCTCGGTCATTGACGGCATCACGGTGCTCTCGCACAATCGAATCAGTATTGGTTTTCCCAAATTGACATCCACCTCCATTTGACCATGGCGATTCTGCTGGGCTTTGATTGTCAGCAAGGACGATGGAATACCCGATGTACCCAGTGTCACGGGTAAAGTATCAAACAAACACTGGTTAAATATCTCATCATTTGGTGTTAAGGAAGTCCTATCTGCATTTGCCAAGCTTATATTAAAGTCAAAGACTGAGCCCTGCGTGATCTCGGCAAACTGGGTTTTCGAGTACAAGTAACTGGGCTGGGATATGGTTACTTTGACAAGTGGCTTCAATGTAATCGGACCCGGCGTCTCAACTACATTGAAGATCTTCAGCGAGAATATTCCAGCCACAAATGATACGCTCCGCGGGAGTGTTTGTTTCGTGTGTGATTTCTGTGTTGGTTCCTTTTTTTCCTTGGCTTTTGACATTTTGATAAAGTTTTTGGTCAAGTTGATGCCCGAGTCACTGTTGCAGGAGCCAAAAATAATGTCGCTGCCACTTTCTATTCTGCTCACCTGTATATATGATGGCGACCTTTTACTTATGCTTGAATCTAATGACTCAGACTCTAACCGAGAAGATAAAACACAGACCGAGCTCAAAAGACTGAATGTGAATGAAAGAGAAAACACAGATTAACTAATGTTAATGCTAAATGGTAGTAAACGTACTTGGCCAACTGATATGCGTGGTCCAGAATCCATAGCATCATGTGAATTTGGTGTGTGTTTAAAGTGGCCTCAAAATCAGTCACACAGTTATACTCAATGAGTTCTCCACTAACCAAGAACCGATCGTATGTCATTGCCGGTGCATAGATTGTGATAAAATCGAAATCCTTGAATATATTCATTTGCTCGAGTTCAGTTACAATGGGCTGGTTATTCCATTCGAATGCCGGATTACTGTGCATACTGTCAATTGAGCTTTCTAAGCGAAATTTTTGGGTTTCGGCCCAGCTACCGGTAGAAAGTGCAATTTTTCGCACGCTCAGTTCGTATTGACGATCCTCGACCAAAGCTCCAGGAGTACTTAGCATATTTAGTTCGGCTGCTTTGTTGTAGATATCTTGGCGAATCGGATTTCGCACAAGCGGATTCTCAACGCTTGGTGACAGCTTGATGCTTTCGATCTGAAGCAAAACGATTGACATTAGATCAAAGTTTGCAAGGGAACCTATTGCATAGCTTACCTGCATCAAAAGCAGTGTGGAAGACTCCTTACTCCTTTCCATGGGTATGTAGAAGTAGATACCTTTGCTGTTCAGATGTACCATAGGTAGATCTTTTACAGTTATTAAGCTCTGTGTATGGTCTTGGTTAGCAAATGTCGGTTTATTATTGGCCAGGATTTCCAAGAGTTCACATTGCCAAATCAGGAACTCGGTTACGATACTAAGATCTAAGATCATCTCGATTGGCTGCAGATCAATCAAAATCTCAGAAATCGTGCTGCTCTTGTCATCCAAATTGTGAGCACCAATTTTCGAGTAAAGATCCTTCAGACTTACTGTGGTAACCACCACACTTATCATTGGCATATTGGAACTATCGCCAAGCATTTTAAAGTTAAAGCCATTAAGCCTTTGCAATTCATCAGAGCCTCTGCCCTCGAAATAGTTCAGATTTACATTCTCCACTTTGGTAGTGAATTTTGTAAAGTCCGGATGTCTGTCCACATTTAATAGAAGATCTTCCAAAGTAAATATTATCTTACGATTATGGTGATCCCCATTACTTTCCATTTCCATCGAGATGCGGGGAATAGTCCACTGACAAAATATTATCAGGTTCGTCTCTGATTCGAAATCTAGAAACAGAACAATTTCAAATTAAATTAATAACGAACCGTCTATCGTTGCTACAGAAAAACTATTCATCGTTAATTAACTAGAAAAGATCTTATTTACCGCAGTCTTTATCAAAGGCATTTATATCCGGCTCCAACTCCAAAAACTCTTTAATGATTGGTATACTATTTCCGTTGGCAGTGACAACATGGAAGTTATTGCGTTTACCTACATGGCACACAGGATCTAAAAGACAAGCTGAGATTGCCTGGATGATATCATAGTGTTCCCTGAGTAGCTTAAACTGAAATAAAAAATGTAGATTATATTGAAATATGAATTATCCAAATTGGCACCTACACAGCGGCCGTATATTGTTATTTCAGACATATCCACGTGTACATTGATGGAATATGTTTTTTCCTCCACTTCAACTGCCTCGTTTCGCCAGTCCACCTTTTTTGATTGGTCCCTTTCTTCCGTCGTTATTGAAAAAGTACTACGTCTCACGACTTCTTTCTGTATTTCTTTCATAAATGTTTTCTGGGAATTGGCTATCGTTGTTTTCAATTGTAATGGCGCTATAATTAAGTCCGTTTTAGGTCCTTGTCGCATGCAAACATAAAAATCGTTCATCTCTATAAGCCATTTGGACATTTCAGAACTCTGTTCCTCATAGATGACTTTACGTATGTTACCCCGCACTATATTATTGGTAGAATTTGCCCTTATCTTTGTAATGGGCAGCCGTATAGAGGTAAAACTATTCTGTGAGTTGCCGTAATTATCTCGTAGCATTACCTCGCACACATCGATTCTGGAACCGGCTAACTCGACTAATACAGTCACATTACTAAGTTTATCGATAAGATTGTAAATGTCAAGGGATTTCTTGGTTGGTTGCGGGTCCTGACTAAAATTGAAAGCAAGCTTCTCGTCACGTTCGGAACTAGCGTGTATTGTCTCTGCTGGAACAGAGACTTTACGGAATTTTGTACGTTTGCGGACCTGTTCATTTAGGCTACCCAATACCACATAAGATGTAAGGGAAACATTCGAAAACGATGGAACTTTCTCAATTTCACTTATCGTGTCAGAATCTGACTCTTGTTCTGCAAAAAGAAAATGAAAATATTAGATCTAGCAAAATGTTTGCTTTAATTTTGAATTACCTATTTCAGGGCAGCACACGGGACTAACAAATGAGTTAAAAAACTGAACCAAATAGACGTCAATTGTAATGCGAAACTTCTCGACCCAAACACAGAACGCAGTTATCGGCACCAGATCCACGTCGGTGTCGCTATCGTCGACTCTATCTCCCACAGGAAATTGCAGCTGCAATTCAAACCATTTGTTGTGATTGCCCTTGTTAGTGGATAGTACCACATTTCGAATATTCATCTCTGTGTGATATACATCTGTGTTCAGATTTCTGATCGATGTCAGGAATGACACGTTTGTGTGATACTTGTTGTAGTTAAAACGCAGCTTTGAGACCATTGTTTGCAGCTTGATTACATCGGAATTTTTATTTGCAGCGCCCACCATTTTCATGAGCGAACTAATTTGTTCCATCTCATAGTTGAGTATCAGATAGATCAGTTGTTGGAAAAGTATGAATTCCCTTTTCGAGAATTCCAATGTAATAAGGTCTGTCAGTATTTCGGCCTTCTCCAATGGTGCTACGTTCTTACGCCATAGATGGGGCAAAAGGAGTTTATTAAAATTCACGTGCATGCTGGGAATTTTCAAAAGCTTTGTTCTGCCTTCATTCCTTGAGCTGATCATCGTTACGGTCAAGCTATTTACACATAATTGGTAGGTATTGTAGCACGAATCAACGACCTCTTTAGGCTTATCCTCCAAGTGTGTGATTAGTTGCACCAGTCGTTTGGGATTCGCTGGACCACATATGGTACCCGTAACCGATGACAAATTCAACTGTAAATGGGGTAGCTGCGACTGCTCAATTGTGGTGCTCAACCGATGCATGATGCCGGCAGTTAAGGTCGCACTCTGCCGACGGGGATAGAACATGATGGCAATGTTCCGCAGGTCGATTTGATAGTTGCAAACCGGCATAACACCGATTAAGAACTTAAAGTCCTTATACGTCATGTATTCGTTCTTGTACTCCTCACTTTTAGTCACTTGGTGGTTTTCTTCTGAGTTTTCTGCATAATATCCTGAGTAATCGTAAGGACGCAATAAATCACTAATTACATTTTTAACCTGTAGAAACGACTGCGAAAAATGGAACGTTATTCCAGCAGACAGCAGGCGATACTTGACACGGAGCCCAACATCTTGCAGCTGCTTGTCAGGAGGCATCTGAGACGTAGCCGGGGTGGGAACACGATATTCAACGATGTCGAAGGCGAGCACCGGACTTCTGGAGAGCATATAATCGTCGGTGTGTCGTGCATAGTACTCCTCATAGTTGTTGCTAAACCATGTGCGATCCGCATACATATACTGCTTGTCGAACAGGCTTTTGTCCACAAATGCCTGGTTGTTCGGAAACTGTAAAAGAGAAATAGGTTATATGAGTAAAGCTGCGACATAATTGACATATAAATCAATAAGGTAATACGTAGTACCTCTTTTGTGTTCACAAGTCCTTGGCTTTCGACTCCTTCGTTGCGATAGAAGCCCAGCGGCTCCATGCTAATGCTGGTCAAGCCGGCTCGCACGTTAGCCCAGTCCTTCTCCTTAAACTGAGAGCGCTCATAGTAAATGCCGCCCAAAGTGATACGCATTATGGGCGTATAGCGTATGCGCTTGATGCCCATCACATGATCTATGAAGAGCTCCGAGTTTTTTAGCTGAAAATTGAGCTCCTGTGCATAGATGCCCAAATCGAAGGCATGACCAGCTGGCTCATTTGGTTCAGATAAGTCTTGAGTTGTATCAAAGCTGGGTAACAAGTTCCAGGCCCACGAGAGGATTGTGTTTTGCGCTTGAGCTGCTGGCTGCGGTTGCGGATTTTCAGGTGGTGGAGATGCATCGGGTTTTTTGGATGGAAAAAGGTCATCGTCATCATTATCTGGTTTCGCAGGGTTGAACTCTAGAGTCATTTTAATCAACCTGATAACCATCGGAAACTGTAGCGAGGAAACATTGATGTCCAAGGATTTGGTGAAGACTCCGATTCGCATAGTGCTGGTGGTGCTGACGGTGTTAACATTGTATTTTCGCAGAACTCGGCACTCCAAGGTGCACCGATAAAGCACTGGCTCCTGGCACACTTCAATACGTCCAGCTGTATTTCGCTTGTCCAGGCAAATGGTCAAATCGGATAGTTTCAGAACTTTTCGCATCAAGACCGCCACGGGATGCACATCGACCATGGCGGTGTTCCACTGGTCATCAGCTGAACTCAAGCTTAGATGCTGCACATTCATTGAGACCACAATGTCATCTTCCACGTATTTTAAAATAATATTGTGGCACTCCAAAAAAATGTTGTTGATGATTTTATTGATGACACCAGAACTGATGCCGCCTGGTGGCTGCTCTGCGGCATCATCCTCACTCGATTTTTTCTTGCGCCGCTCAGCCTTACCATTAGTATCGTCCTCATTTGGCAGCTTGGCAACAAACTCAATTGTATTGATCACTATCCGCACTGGCTCTGATGTTAGCTTTGTCCATGGCACCAGAATCGACAGCTCATGTATGTGGCCTGAGACCAGCTCGACGGGCAGATTTAATTCGTCCTCCAGTACGTCCAGTCGAAGGTCGAGGTTCTGGAAGGTCACCTCACCTTCCCATAACGATATCTGTGCATCTTCGTCGCGAAAGTTTTTAACATATTTCGCCACGTAGTCCAGCAAAATGGGTGTCACATAGGACTCTAGTTTAAACATAATCGCTGGCTGACTGCCTGTACGCTTTCAAGTGCAGCACAAATGCTAAAGGACCAATACTTTCCCTAGTTAATAAGTCTTTACCGTTTCTAAATTATGCACATTCTGTTAATTTTGATATAAGTTAAAGGCCGAAAAGCAAAAAACAAAATAACATTTGCCACTGTTTTCAATTGTTTACTTATTTTGCCCCGGCACTCAGTGTTAGTTAACATCAAAAATGTTCTTGCAAAACGGCACTAGACAACAAAGTCGATGAAAAACTTTTCACCCAGTACTCAGTACTCAGCTCAAATATAAGAATTTATACGCAGGAGTAGCTTCTATCGAACTCACAACTTCCAACTAAGTCAGCAAAAATCTTTTACATAATACAATATGGCATTATTACACTAAATTTATATAAACACTTTATTTAGTGAGTCACATAACCGATGAATGTTTAACTTGCCTGACTGCCAATCGATACGTGTAGAGACCTTCACAATCGAATCAGCTGTTTCAACAACAGTTGTTGTCAACAACGAGGAGCCAGACGAGTTCAATTCAGCATATTAAAATGCCACAAGTAACTAAATCTGGGGAAGAATTTGGTTTGTCTTTTAAAAATTGAACAATTTGTACACATTGCTTTTAATGAACAATACGAAATATTTCAGACGTGGTCAAATACTTTCTGCAGCTGCTTGACGATGATAAGGACATGTCTTCTGGCATTGCGGCCATTAAAACGCTACTAATGATATTGGAGAAAAAACAATGTGAGCATTCATTATGTACTTATGATGTGGAACTTCGAAAATCACTCTCTTTCAGTTGGCACCATACATATTCTACATACAACAATGCGCGAAGCGGTGGCAGCCATGCGGAAGACGGATCTTTCCATAGCAGCCATCGTGTCAGCGGGGGAGTTGTTCTGTCGATTTATAACGCTCAGCTTGGATGACAAGCATATGGAGGAATGCCGACAGATCATGTTGAATCGGGGTAAAATCTTTCTGACAAAGTTACACAATTCGCGCCAAGTTATTTCACAGCAGGCACAACGCTTCATTAGCGATGGTTGCCGCATCCTAACGCATTCGCGATCCCGCGTCGTCCTCAAAGCGTTGATTGCGGCATCGCAAAATAAGAAGTCCTTCCATGTATTTGTCACTCAAGGCGGAGTTGGTAACCCTGGGTAAATAGATTCATTGTAACTTAGTGCTGTACTTTAATATCCCACGTGTATAACTTTTTAGTGAGAAAATGGTGCAGGATCTGCAAGAGGCAGGCATTGATTGCACACTTATACTGGACTCAGCGACTGGATATGTCATGGAATCGGTTGACTTCGTTATGGTGGGAGCCGAAGCAGTTGTGGAAAGCGGTGGCATTATCAATCGCATCGGCTCCTATACGATGGGCTTATGTGCTCGTGAGATGAAGAAACCCTTCTATGTGCTATCCGAGAGTTTTAAATTCTCTCGCTTATACCCACTTAACCAACGAGACCTTCCAAACGAATACAAGGTAAGAGATGCAATAAAGATACTGTTATATAATTTACTTATTTTTATAAATTTTTACTCTTCAGTACTCTCGCAAGCATTTAAATGATGTATCCAAGGTTCATCCTCTGGTTGATTACACGCCGCCGGCATATATCACGCTGCTCTTCACAGATTTGGGTATACTGACGCCTTCGGCCGTGAGCGACGAACTGATCAAATTGTATATGTAAATTGACAATAAAATGCCAATATATGTATATGCACTGTCGTCAATTGCTTTACAATTCTGATTAAATATTATATCTAAACTATTTATGTAAAATTTTCCATATACAAGTTTCTACGCTTAAAATTTATATTCGACATCTGACTAGAAGTGCATATCTCTTGCCTCATACACTTCATACCCGGAGCCCAGTTCATCGTAGACATCGGCGCTATAGCGTGACCCATCGCTGCTGGCATCACCATTGGTATACTCGCTATAGTATTCCTCAAGATCATCGCTGTAGGCGTAGCTCTCCTCGTCCGCTTCACGACCGCCAAGTGCGATCATATGCTCCTCAAAGTCATCATTGTCAGATTCATCAGGATCGCTGGCATTCTATAGTACCAGATGAGAATTATATATTTGTATTTGAGATTCTGTCTGCACATACCACTTGTCCAGTCTGTATATTAATCTCAATCTGTAGACGTATATCCATGACCAGGAAAGCTGTTGTTACTAGCACTGGTATGGTTAAACGGCTCTTCCAAGCCAAATCGGTAAGGAAGAGGAACACATTACCAAATGTTGAGTCCATAGCTATAGTATGTTAGTTGCTCTCTGCTTCTTTCTCCTCCTGCTCCTCTTCTTTCTGCTCTTCGAGAGCGTCGTGATCCACAATGTGCAGTGTTTCGCCCACTGTCACCGCCTGCACAGGTAGCAGGTGACGATGCAGCCGACCGCTTTCAATGGGCGTATCGAATTCGAGTAGCTGCTCAAGTGTTGACGCTGGCACCCCGTTCGAGCCGAGTAGGTTTCGCATGCAATCCTGCTTCTTCTCCTGTAGCGAGTCTAATAATTTAGATCCCTTTTGTACTTTTTTTAATTTCCTCTCTGCGAAAACAACAATGGATAATATGTATTTGTTCACAAATATTGTTCAATATTACCTAGCAATTGTAGGTAGTTTGCCGAGTCTGGCAGCGGCTCCAACTGTTGTGAGCTTGTAACATTACTTTCGGTTTTGTGTTCTTGGTATCTTTCTGATTTGCGCGTCTGCGTCTCAACTTTATTAGGGTTGAAATTATCCTCAAATTTTTCTATTACTTGATTGTTTCCGTTTATTTGTTGTTCAATGCTATCGTTGTTTTTCACTTGCCAAGGATCGGCATCGCAATCTGACATGTTTTACAAACTAAAAATAAACATCAACACTCTGTTTAGAGCTCCGTATTTACTCAGCAAAGAATTAGTCTCGTCATATATAAAAGATACAAATTTATCTCGTTTATGCGTAAAGTAAACGTGAAAACAAAGTTAGTACTTTCATCAATTATAATTATTGATCATTTTTTAACTTAACTGATACAATTGCCGAAACCGCGTCTTTCGAATGCGTTGCAGAATTTAATTATGAATGGTAATATATATTTACCGAAATAGCTTCGAACAATATGTTATACCAAATTACGCTGCACTAAGAAATAACCATTTTTCAACACTGAGACTGAAAAGCTGTGCTGTCATATGTTATTATGCAGTTTGCAATATATCGATAAGTGGTCGTGACTAATCGGTATTTCTCTTCTCATTTCACATCGCTAGGTTACTCTCTACTAAAAACAATCAAATATTTTCATATTTGAATTTAATCCTAGTAATGGATATATCGGCGCTGTCAGGACCTGTGTTCAGTTCCGCTCAATGGATTAACGATAATTACAAGAAGTATAAGGAAGAAAATGTCAACAATGAGAGCGCAACTGCCACAACATTCATCCAAAGCTACGTGGCCAAGTTGCAGCTGTATGTGCAGCAAGTGAACTATGCCGTCGAGGAATCCAGCCAACAGGTTGTGGCCAGCATGCCTCGAATTGCCAAAGAAGCCGCTACATTGCAATCGGATGTGGCAATACTACAGCAAAAGATGAGCGCAATGCGAAAAGAAGTGGCTGCCGTGCAGGAGGAAACAGGTGACTGTATGGCCACCTTGGAGCGTCTGAATACGTTGCAAACGAAACTGCAGGCTGCCAAAGAATCATTGCAGGAGTCCGATGGCTGGGGTAACCTTTTGACCGAACTTGAGGATTGTTTCGAGCGCAACGATATAAAAGTACGTGGAATGGAAAATATTACTATGTATAAGTCATTATATTTTCATGCTAACCTTTTTTACACAGGGTGTCTGCGATAAACTGGCAGCACTGCAAAAGTCTCTGCAAGCGCAGGAACAGTTGCCCGGTCATGCGGAACGTCAAACGCAGGTGGAAGATTTTAAGAATCGTTTAGAAGCCATGGCTTCTCCCAGCCTTGTTCAGAGTTTTGCGGAAAACAATCTGGAACAGGCGCAGAAGCATGTCCAAATCTTTGCAAGCATTCAGCGATTGCCGCAACTGCATCAATACTATCGTGCCGTCCAGAAAAACGTCCTTCAACTGCAGTGGAAGCAAACCTTAGAGCTGCAAGTCAGCGAGTCGCAGCAACAAACAACGCAGCAGCATTTCCTAACTCTCTTCTATGACCAACTATTGGACCACTGTCAGCGTCAGTTGAAGTGGTGTGTCCAGTTGTTTGGCGACGAGTCGGCGGACGTAGCTCAATCACAACCTTTTCTGGTGATTGCCGAGTTGCTGCCAGCATTGCAACCAACGCGGGATGCCCACATCTTGCAGTTGTTGAAGACATCGAATGAACGTCTGGAACTGTTGGGACAATATGCCCAGGCCAATCAAAGTTTCGTGCTGCATCTGAACTCAATGCTTGAGCACTCACAAATTTCATTATCGCCAGAGCTGCATCGTCGACTCGGTGAATCTATCTTCGAGTATTTCCACAAGTTTATACAGCAATATCCACGCTTAGAGGAAACACAACTGTCCACACAAGTCGATCGGCTCTTGTTGAACCAGGCTACGCCGAGCGATGCTGTGCATCATCTCGAGGACAGTACACGAAAATTATATGAGTGGCTACAGCAGGCCTGTGCACGCTGTGCATCCATCACAAACGATCTGGCGCTATGCAAGCTTATCACTGTGCTTAATGGCATCTTTAAGCGGCAACTGGAGAACTTCAATCGTACGCAGCGACAGCTTAGTCTCAACCTTGGTAGCAGCGCGGGAACAGGTGCCAATGCGGCTCGCAGCGAAAACTGGTCTCTGCTGCAGTACACCATGTCGCAACTACAGTGTCTGGCAGACTTTCAACTGCAACTGCATCAGTTCGAGAAGATGTTGCACGATCGAATGTCCACATTGGCGAATCGCCTGCAGAAGCCCGACGCCTCTGGTGGCATTAGCATCTATCAAACCTGTGACCGCGCAGCACATACACAGCTGCTCGCCAACATTACGGACTATCAACAGAAGCGTGCCGAGGCTACGGCAGCTACCAGTGCCGATAGTCTGGGAATCTTTCCACAGATTTACTCTACGCTAAAGATGTATCTGACAGAGACACATGATATTACACTAAACATTCTTCTGCAGCCCATCGAAGTGCATTTGGCACACATACGGCCACCTGTTGATGCCCATAGTGCATCGGCGGGCATTAATATGCCCACCTTCAGCTTCGCGCCGCAGGAGAGCATAACACAGATTGGCCAATATCTGCTTACACTGCCCCAACATTTGGAGCCGCTGCTGCTGTCGCCATCGCCACTGCTCAAGCAGGCACTGGAACTGTGCAACATCAAGTACACTCAGGCAATTCCCTGTGCCGACGTTCTGCTCTCCCTGGTCGTCGAGCAGTGCTGTATTCTCTACCAAGCACAGATACTGCAGATTAAGTCATTGCCTGCGGCATCTGCAACACAACTGGGCGTGGACATTGAGTACCTATCCAATATGCTCGAGGAACTCGGCCTGACCATCAACTTACAGCTATCCCAAATACTAACCCTACTCAAAGCCGCGCCTGAGCAGTACCTAACCTTGAGCGCCGGGTGCGAGCCGCGTCTGGTCACGGCCATACGACAAATGCGCAATATTATATCTACACAGTAGTTTATGAATACTTATATGGTACACATAATATAGATTAACCTCATTGAATGCAAAGCTATTTAAATTTATTTACATACATTTTTTTTATCAAACTTTAAGATTAAGCTACGTTGTGGGCCACTAGGATGAGGCTGGTGCGGCTTCGGTTTCTTAGGGTTTCGCCACTGAATTGTGTGCCTGCCACCAGGCGGACACATATGTACGCAGACTAGAGAGCGCGAGCACTGCATGTGTGTCCAGATTTTGCTCCTTGGCCAGCCAGTCGCAGTACTCGGACTGTGGAGCACCGTATGTACCGCCAAAAGTACGTACATATCGGATGTTAGCAATTTGTTCCGGCCAGTGCCGTGACACACACTCGAGCAGCTGATCCAGCTGTTGCGCGGACAGGGTCAGATACTGACCACTGCTGCCGGCCGTCTTCTGCAGCACATTGAGTAGACGGGCGATACTAGGTACAGAGACACGGGGTGAGAGCAATGGCAGCAGATGAATAACCAGACCCTGAAGACGCAGCTGAACATGACCATAGTCCGCGATTTCCGATTGACTGGCTGCCACAGCGTACCACAGATTGTTGACAATGCTGATGATGCCCTCAATGATGTCGAACTGATGGAACTGCGTGTCCCGCACAATGCCCAATAACCAGGAGAGGATGCCAACATGCTCGAGCATAATCTTTACGGCACCGGGTATCTTCACGCAGGTCGAGAGCACGGAGAGCAGCAATAAGTTGGTGTCCAGATTGGCCAGGTTAGAGCCATAGAAACTGAGAAGTACTTTGAATGTGTTGGTGGACACCAGCAGGAAGAGATCGGCACTGCACTTGATCCCATTGCTCAGCAGTTGGACAATAAACTCCCGATATTGCTGATGCTCCGGCTCCTGGGAGTAAAAGAACACATTGAACTCGGGTATAGTCTGGAAGTTGAAGCTCTGCTTCAGCTGCAGATACATCATGAGGCGCTTGTACAGCAGGTGTGTAGGATCAGTGCTCAGATTGAAGCTGTGACCTATGAAGAGTGATGGTATCAAAGGCACTCGAGGTGTGCCGCCGTGTGTGCGTCGCTGAGCCAGCCAAGAATCGCGCAGCTCACTCAGACCGGACTCTATGTTGTCGTAAGCCTGGATCCACAGAGGCTTCTCATAGAACTTCGATAGCTCGAAATGGGCGCGATACCGCTGCTGACAGCAAGCGGCCGCCAGACGCATGTCCTTGTCCAGCGAGGAAAGGGCACAGAAGCTCAGCGCGAGCAGACCGTTCTGTACAGGCCACTGCGCACGCACCACCGACTCTGGAGCGAAGCAGTGCATCATTAGAGGCAACATAAAAGCGGGATCATAGCATCGCTCATAGATCTCTTCTCGTTTGGGGCACAAACGACGCACCTCCTGTGCAAACTCGGTGCAGCCCTGCTCGATACGCTGCTCCAGTGGATTGTCACCGAAATTCTGGGATTTCTTTAATGGATTGAGGAACTGCAGCTCCGGCAATTGCTGGCTGGCGTGCAGTGTACGCCAAATGGGAAAGTTCTCGATGGTATACTGGCATCCCTGACGCACAATCAGTGCCAACACTTGGGCCACATTTGTCTCCTGTTGCTGCAGCTTCGCTCGTTCATCCTCGTCGGCGGCACGCAGCGCATAATGCGCCACTGCACTCTCGCCCCAGATGAAGGGTCGATACTGTGCCAACCCCACGTCGAAGCGCTCATAGTGCTCCAGCAGCGCCAATGCATAACGATCTGCTGGCGTCAGTCGAGCATGGTAGGCGCCCAGAATTACGGGTATATGGCCGGACTGCAGAGCCGCTGGTGCTTTGCGTGCCAGTGTCTCCAGAAGTTGCAGCAAATGTGTCTTCACGGCACTCGGTTCGCCCAGCAGATGATCATAGCAGCAGGAGTGGGTGCAGACCATTTCGTAGAGCAATGCAGGATTGGCTTGAGCCTCAGCCTCATCGCTGTGATCCTCATACAGCCGGTCACACAAATAGGCCAGCAATTTGAGCAGCAGTCCATTGTTATGATCTTGCTCGGGTGTGCGGTGCTGTTCCTCGGCCATATGCATCGATTGCTTCAAGCAGCTGCGACAAAAGTTGAGCCAATGTGGCGCATTGAGCAGTCGACTCCAGTCAAGATTATCCTGCACGGGTTGCTGTTGCTGCCACCATTCGAAACAGTTGTAGGACAACTGTTCAAGCTTATCCAACTGCACGCTCTGCTTCTTCAGATCCAGCGCCAGCATTTGCACAATCAGATTGATGTAGTTGACAAAGATGCTCGCCTGCTGCTTCTCATTCTTGCTGGTGGCATAGGCTTGCCAGTAAATCTCGCGCAGCACACGCACTTGGAAGATCTCGACGGCATCGAACGTAAGCTGCTTCTGGCAATAGTCCAGGCACTCGGATCTGGGCATGCATTGGCCAATGAGGGCTGCACTTGCTTCGGCGTGTTCCCGATAGATGACCGCTGCCTTCTGCGGCTTCAGGATACTCTTGAGGATGCCATTCTTGTAGGTTTGATAGCAGCGCTGCAGCAACGACTGCTCCAGCTGATAGCCACTGCGAAAGGCCACATCCAGCAGTGGATATACCAATTCCTTCTGCTCCAGATGCTCCGGCAGCAACTCGCTGAATTTTGGTACCAACTTTGCATTGCGTTGGAGCACCAAGCAGGCTAGACTAACCGCTGCTTTGCTCAGCTTACGATTGGATGTTGAGAAGAAGCAACCAAAGAACTCCTCGTCGATGGTGGACAAATGATGATGATGACTGCTCAGGAACTGCAGCAGTGCCGTCTCCAGTTGCTCCAATTGTTCAGCTGCCGTTGCGATCTCACAGAAATCCTTGTAATAGCTCTGCAGCTTCGCAATGGACTCATGGCAATCCACTGGCTCCTGCAGCTGGGCCAGTCGGCGCAATAGACGCAGCAACAGCTCATAGTAATGATTCGTCCTGCTCTTGCTGGACACAAAGTAATCCTTGGCCTGCAATTTGCCTGTGAGTAGCTGCAGCATCTTTACGCACTCAGCGGCACTCAGTTCGAAGGCATCCACGAGGGCAGCACACTCGAGCAGCTGCTCCAGTCCCTCTTGCTCCAGCGCTGTGGCTACATCTCCAGTCAAGGCAATCTCCAGCGCCATAATCAACTGCAGCCTGTAGTAGGCGGTGTAGTTGGTGAACTTGGGTAGGCTGCGACAGTGTTCGGTAAGGCGTCGCAGGAAGGTCACGTAGTGCAGCTGCGTTTCACTTGTTTCGCTGAGCAACTGCGTCGTACGAAACTGGCTCAATCGAATGCCGTAAATATAGTTCAAAAGACGCTGGGTGTGAGTCTCCGGTTGCTGTTCCTGCTGCTGCTCCCGCTGTTGCTGCTCCTGATCAACTATCAACTCGATCTGTGGCTTCTGATCTCCATCCAATTGTGAGGCGATTTGCAGCAGACGGATAAGATAGTCGCCAATCAACTGGGACTGTTGTGCAGTCAATTGTTTGTTAACGACCAACTGGGACAGTAGGAAGAGTAGATTGTGTGCATAGATCATATTCCGGCGTGGATTGCGCAGGCTAACATGCAAAAGCAAGCTGTTGCCTTCCTCCAGCTGTAGTTCAAAGTATTCCTCATCCTCTGAGTCCACCTTAAACAACTCATCAAAGGATTGCGTGGAATCCTTTAGTATGGTTCTCTGTACCTTTGCCAGCAGCGGCCAATGCTGGGCAATGGTACCAGGTAGTTTACTTGGTTTTCCCTGCAGCCCTTTCTGCATGTATTTGCTGTGCTGCTGCAGCTCTGTGTTGTACAATTTCTGCACTTGCTCCGGTTTCGTATGGTACTGGTAGAGCAGCACAAGCACCAACTCCACGTAGGCATCGTAGGGTGGCGCAATGGTTACACCTTGCAGCAGCAGTGGCATCATTTTACTTAGCGTTAACGTCTCCACATAACCCTGCACCGTTTGACCCTGTTCGATTTGGGCAAAGAGCTTGCGTATGTTATCCACATTGGTTGCTGTCTCAGTGGGATTCAGCGATGGCAACTGCTGCACTTCGGACAGATCCAGTGACAGTATATTCAGCAAGATACTCGTCACAGATTCCACTGTGGCTTCGTCGAATCCAATGAGCGCTTCCAGCCAAATGTCGATTTCATAGCTAAAGGAATCAAACATGCCGGTATTGTGGAACAGGCGATGCAGCAGCTGACCTGCCTCCGCCTTGATCTGTATGTCATCCAGCCGATAGGCTTTGATGAACGAGCGCAGTACCTTCTCGAACAGTTCCTCCTGGGGATGTAGGGCACGTGGAAAGAGCAACAAGATCGTTTTGATCGACTTAAGCTCCAGTTTCATCTTCTCCACTTTGCCCAACTCGCCGGGCTTTTGCGTAGTTAGTGGTTCATCACCTTTGGTCTCGAACAAGGGTCGCAACACAACCAGATAGTCAAGAATTTGACTGGTTTTGTTAACAAAAGCGCGATTCTCTTTGCACATGAGCAGAACCAACTCCAACGTTATTGACAAATGCTCCAGCACATTCACGCCCGGTTTCAATTGAGCCTTAATACTGACGTACAGAGAGTACAGTATGCTCTCGATTGGCGGAAAGTTGACCAGCAGATGATTAAGTAGCTCGAATTTAAAACGACGTAAAGAGTTGCCGGCACGCTTCGACTGCTCCCGCAGCGCAATAGCGTGCACATAGTTGCTGTACTGCGTCATCATGGACAGCAGCAGGCGATTCACCGCGATGCGTACTTCGAAGTCTTCGCTTCGCAGCATGCTTTTGCTGACAATGTGAACCAGAGACTCGATGGGCAGGCACAGCTCCTTAATCCAATATGAAAAGTCGGTGAGCGTCATTCTGTCCATGGCCGCGTCCAGTGAGCTTGGCGGCACCGCTGCAATGACCTTAGCCAGCAGATCAATACCTTTGGGTAGATCAGCTCCAGACAGACGTTGTGGATTCACAAAGGTTGCGAAATTTCGCACTGTATGTCTGCCCAGGTCTGGACAAGCCTCGAGCGTTTTTATGACCAATTCGCTTTTACGCTTGTCATCAAATGGACGATACAGAGATCCCAATAACTTGCCCTGCAGTGTGTTGTGCTTCTGGCGGTAACTGCTCATCGCATCGAAGCTGATTCCATGCTTACGCGAAGTCAGGAGAACCAGGAGTAGCTGATGAACGGCTGCGGCAACTGCCTCTCGCGCTTCTGGCTCGTAGTTTTTGTCTCCGATATCCTTGCGACCGCTGTACATGTTGGCCAGACTCTGTGGTCCTTCCCAGTCGTAGAGGCGACGGAGATGTTTACAGCATTCCAGGTCGAAGACATGAACTTTCTTTGTCTTTAATATGTTGACATTTTCGAGGATGTACTGACGCAACGTGTTCAGCACCACGCACACCGTCACATGGTCATCATAGAGCAGACCCTTGGTTAGAACGCGAATCAGGTGTCCGCGATCCAAAATGTTTCGAATGAGTAGCGTATTGCCGTCAACCAAAAAGGCGAGAATAAAATGTATATAGGCCTTACGGACGGTCTCTTCGTTGTTATAGTCATGTTTGGAATGAGATAACATTTCTTCTACGGTCTTCACGTTGGACAGAATATCGTATGAATTGAGCACCTGACGACCCAGCTGGGAGTCTACGCAGACAATTGCTGTTAGAAGCTTAAGAGCATTCTTGCGATGATTTGGCTGCGCCGACTGCAACAATTGATCCAACAGTGCGCCATGGGCCTTCAGAAAGTAACGGCCTGCATGTGCTGCCGACTCCATGTGACTCTTTTGATTAGTCAAGATCTCCATGATTATGCGTTGCAATGCTTCGCAAAGATATCCTACATGGAGCACATTGGTCCGATCGATACGATTGAAAGCCTCTGCAAGCTCCAACGGCTTACCACGCTTGCCAATATACTTAGCCACAATCTTGGGCCGAATTTGGCACATGTATAGAAAGTGTCGCAGCTCTATAAAACAAAATTAGAGATAAAATCGAGAAGTTAACTCTATTTTATAAAGAGACCCACCTGTTATAAAGTTATTGCCCAGTAGTTTGTTGCGGAAGTTCATCATTTTAAAATCATTTGGGAATTTTGTTGGCTTCTCTTCGGGCTCAAACCCCGAGTCGGGACTGATTTCAGCCCCATCCATTTCCTCATCTTGACCAGTTTCCTCGAGGATTCTTTTTTTGCGCTTTTCCTTCTTCGAATGTTTTTCTTGATTCTCCTTCGCAGCTTCCTGCACTTCGTCAGACTGTTCTTTTAATTCTTCAGGAGCACCAGTATTTGTTTCTGCTTGTTTCTTCTTTTTTGCTTTAGGTGTGCGAGACTTCTTGGCAATTTTTTTTGGTACCGCTTCTTCAGCCTCATCTGGTTGGTCCGGGACACTGGCTTCATGTTTTCTTTTTCGTCTATTCGGTTGTATTGCCATTTTAATATGTTAAACACGATGTTTTCATAAACAACCAGCTAAAATTATTAAAAAGTTTTTACACACGAGCGGCTCGCACGTGTTGTGGACGTACAATACCCTTATGTTAGTGTAACTGCGATTGAAAGCAAGTATTTTATGTAGTCACTGTTTTCAAGCAACAGTTGTTTTCATAGTGTTGTAAAAGGTTACTTGGCGGCAGCTATCAGATTCGAACACATGTACGCAAATGATTTAAACATATGATAACAAAACTAAATATTTGTTAAACAATATGTATATTTCAGAAGAACAAATACCTTTGGTCTAAAAATATTATTGTATTTTTAATTTATATACATTTTAACTAATCGTCATGTTAATTTTTGTTAAATATGTGGTTTTGTGATCTAGTTCAGTCGTCCTCAAGTGCTTTGTTGGTCACTCCTCCAGCTATTCCGGAATTATTCGGCACTGAGTTTGCACCTGGGAACTCCGGTAATGTTGGCTTCCTTTGCTTACCGGGCGCAGGTGGCACAGATGGCAAGTCCACAGATTTTTTACCTATTAGTTATCAATAAAAAATTCCGTTATTGGATTTTAATTATGTACGTATCAGTAGGTCTGTAATCGCTTACTATGACAACAACCCATTATAATAAACGATTAACGTGAATACTCCGTACCCGTACAGTGGAAAGGTTTCTAAGACACTAAATCAAAGAAATAAAACCGGTGACCAATCGACCATGATATCTACGTATGTACAGGACGTGTGTATGTGTAGAAACGACGTGCAAGCGATTCACGGTTTTCTGATAAGCGCGTTTTGCTTTTGTTTTAAAATGTAAAGTGGGTTATTTATGGTTACGGTACGACAGCTATGTATGGGTCGGGCACATTGGCAATCCCATAATTTATATCTTGTTATACGGTTTTAGCGCACATGCCAAGTCGACTGCAACCAAACCGTAGCTGCAAAATTTACCATTATAGATAAACTCTTATCAGAAACAATTGGGTGGCCCTGTTGGATTTAATATACGCGCCTGAAAATTTCATAACATAATTTATCGATATCGATAAATACACTCAACTTTATGATTTATAAATTGAATTAATGAAGAATATAAGTTAAATTTTATTTAATCGTTGCCATATAATACTATAATTAAGTAATTCATTGTCTAATTTCCTAAAATAAACATCTACAAATACTATGCGAATTTAGTTCAATTTGAAATTCATTCGGCCCGCCCAATGAATACAGTGTTGCGCTTTGCAACACTGTACTCTCCAAACAGCTGTTTTCGTATGCGCATGATCCGTTGTTCCACTCTCTTTCTCTCTCTCTCTTTCCCACTCTATCGCATACAATCTGTGAGCGAACCGAAACGTAAACAGCGTCCGCTGCCATTTCACGCTTTTCTGATAAAAATGTTTTAAATCAAAAAGTGTTAATTAAAACCGAAATC
Source organism: Zaprionus inermis (assembly GCA_018151445.1). NCBI lineage: Eukaryota > Metazoa > Arthropoda > Insecta > Diptera > Drosophilidae > Zaprionus > Zaprionus inermis. The sequence goes on along the minus strand of JAECXD010000674.1, from coordinate 1,765,739 downwards.
AAAGTCAATGTGGCTGTGGACGCTGACGGTTCGTGTTCGTGTTTGTGCGCGTGAACGTGTACAGAAATAAAATATACACAGCATCTGCTAAAATTAAATACTAAAAAAATATTTTCGCCTCAAAAGAGTGTGACGGCAATTTGCGATTGGCTTTTAGCGGCGCTCGTGAGCGTGCTTTGGCATATTTTTTGTGTTTACGTTCTACCTGACATTCTGTGGCATCAGTTGTGAATGTCAGCCGCAAAGTGTGCGAGGCGAGAAATCACGGTCAAAAGCAAATAAACAAGAATCATTAAAAACAGCAATAAAACACAGACTTGGACTTGCTGCCGCTCAATAATTTACCGCACACACAAAAAAAACATTTGTAATTTAGTCGTGGCAAAAAGAAAAACCAAAAACTAGAAACTATAACTGCAACAACACCTGCTGGCTGGCGCGTTCATCGTCGCAATGGACGATGAGTTTAAGCTTTGCTGGAAGAACTTCCAGGACAATATCGCCAGCGGATTCCAGAACCTCTACGACCGCGGAGATCTTGTGGATGTCACGCTGGCATGTGACGGCAAATTGCTGCAGGCCCACAAAATCGTTTTGGCCATCTGCAGTCCGTATTTCCAAGAGATATTCACGACCAATCCCTGCCAGCATCCAATCAGTGAGTACTCCACCATCCAACGCCCCATTCAAGCTGCAATTATTGGCACGTTCCCTACACATGCTTTCGTCGTGCGATTCGATTTGATTTCACGTTTAGCACCGTCTTCGAGTGCTCCGAACATTCGACACTCTCTTCGTCAAGTTTATTTACCCAAACTGTTCACGCGGCGGCGGCTTGCACGAGCCCGCCAAACTTCAGAAATTCGTGGGTTTTTGTGAATGTGATGCGTACGGTGCACGCTCGATTGGTGTGATCTGATTAAGAGATTGCTTGCAATTAACTAGCATAATCAATGTGCAAGTATCGTTTATAAACGTAGAGTCTTAGTAGATCATATTCATAAAAATCGGGAATTTTATTTGGAAATCACTTTGATAGCGCAAAGCTACGAGTTCCTAAAAGTGTTAATGAGTTTAATTTATTCTTTAACCAAATTATTTGTTAGCGCCATATTAAATATCTTTGGCATATGCATTAGTGATTTCTGCTTCTGGAAGATTGCGAGAATTTAATAACTATTGTAAGTCTTTTATGTATGCCATTTCATTAAATCTACACTCAACTTTCGCTTCCTCCAACCTCCACTGTACACGAACCTATATGTAGGAACATATTGCAACTAGCGACAGGGTGAAATTTTATCACTGATACGCCCGTTGTCCACCTGTCAGTTTATCTAAGCACGCCCGTCAGTTGTCAGATGCCGGGTCCGTTCGGGGCTCGATATAAATCAACCTTTATAATAAATTTGATGTCACATTGAGCAGTTAACGTATCAACAATACCCAGCGGTACACAGCAATGGGCTGCCCAGCCTATGTGCACCCAGCTACCCACCCAGGCAGAACGGGATCTTTGCGTATCCAAGCGGCCCCGTCTTGCAGCAAATAAAACAATTTAGCTTATCATAAATCAAAAATCAAACAGCATTAACTGCCTGCTCCACACAGCAGCTGATAATCCCGCATTGCCGTGTGCCGTGCGCCGTCGCCACGTTGTCTCTAGCTGCAGTTGCGCTGGCATTCCTCCTGGGCACGGCACGGTAGACACGTTGCAGCCCATGGCGATAACAAGGGTAGCTAGAGGCTCCACGACTCCACTTGAGGCATGCGTTCGCCGGGTGCGCTGCTGACCTCATCAAATGTACAACAAATGCTTAACTCAACTTAACTCAACTCAACTCAACCTACATATCGAGCATGGGCATGGACTCTGGAATTGTACATGGATATGATATCGCCTAGGTCGAGTCGACTCGATCGACTCGCTCACTGGGCCGGTTAGCTTGTACTACACGTCTGCTGCACGGTGGCTTTATCAGATCAAGCGGCAATAAACAACAATATTTTATCTTTCAAGTAGCAGCAGAAATGTGCTACCTACCTAACAACAATAACAACAACTACAACTAGAACAGGAACAACATCACCATGCGTTATTATTTTCAAAGATAAAGAATATTAATATACGCTATAAATAATGCTTTGGGGTAAAATTATTATAAATAAACCCAAGTCATAATATAACAACAACAACTTCAATAAAGCATAGTAAAGGTGCTAACAAGTCAAATCATGCTGGTTGTTGCTGTTGTTGTTGTTGCTTTGTTGTTGCTGCCTCTGCTGCGTGTTACACTTAAATAACAACAAAACAGCAGCAGCAACTACTTGTCCAACAACAAAAGTCAAACATTTTATCTTTTTATCGCATTGAACAATCGTTTATTGCCCAACTGCCTGCCTGCCTGCCCACATAGAGTAGGTTCCCCCGGAGAGCAGCAACCGTCGCGGGCCTAACACCCATGGCAAACCGTGGCACACACAGTGTCCGCAAGCACTCGAATACCTTTTCGAGATATTGATTAGGGGACGCTCTGACTCCCTGTTGCTGTTGTTGCCCATGCGATATGCCGCTGCTGTTGATACACCTAGAGAAAAACCCTAGACTAGAATTTGCAGGTCTCAACTTTCAATTGATCGTACTCCTAAAATTCTTGATATTTGCTAAACTGCTGAAATGGTTTCTATTATATTACAATCAATTAGATTGTCATCTTCTCTTTTTATAGCCTGCTAAACATGTTGTAGCTTAAGTAAACCAATTTTTCTGTGTGCACTGATATTTCGAAAGCCCTCACTCAGTAATTTACCTTACCCGTTGTCGATAGCCGTGTCTCGATCGATATATACAAAATACTTAAGAGCAACTCGACACTTGCAATATCTACGCCATTTTGTATGGAGTGTAATCCTCGTATATTATCTATTTCGATTTCGATTCCGTTTAAGTTTTATTATTGGCATAAATGCCCCGGGAACTGTTGGGCTACGGGTTTAGCGTCGATTCGTGTCGAGTGTTTATCAGCTTTGTGCTTTAGTGCCTATGGTAGTACTCTGCTTTGGGTATCATTGCAAATCGTAAAATAAGATTTTCAACTTATTGGCCAGTTGCCAGATAACACGCTCAGACAGCTGTTGTTGTTGCGGTTCTATTGGGCACTTAATACCCCTGAAATACAATTAGCGACTAGCCACTCCGAAAAATACCATATGCGGGTTGGTTCTCCAGCTCTCAAGTGCTCCAGCGATCGAACCGTGGCTTTTGCTGATATTAGCAACAATAAACGAAGATAATATAATATCGATCGGTAAACTTGTCGTAAATATCAAACTCAATGCTATTTTATAGCTATAGTCCTAATAGCCATGGGTGGCCTTAACCGGAAGTGCTCAATAGGGTTAGTAAACGTTATACATTATATACATGTTTTATTTGAACACTTATCTACTGAAATTGGCAATAGATCTGTATCGGGCAATGCAAAATGATTCTACATTCTATATGATACATCACTTGATAAATTCCCCTTTTACTGCAACACTTTCTACGCCCATGTCTAACAAGCGTCATTAATAGTTGCTTACGTAGTATTATACCGGGAGCACATTTTATAAGCGTATCATATAATATCAGACTTTGACATTGGGCATGTGAAATTTCATCGGTTTTTATTGGGCCTTGTGTATTGACAAAAAATAATTTATGAGTCAAACAGCAGTAGCAACAAATAGATTTACTTATCGGCAGCCGGGGCTAATACCTTGGCTTATACCCAAAATCTAGTGCTTATACTTTGGTCCAGATATGCTTAAGCATTTATGGTAAACTATTAGGTTTGCTATCACGTGCTATAAATGACTTTAACGATTAACTGCCCAAAAATAAATAGACATGTTTTGAAAAGCCAAAGGGATCATACGTTATATAAAAGATCGTGTATTGATATTTCAATGCATTAAAAATAGATTGTCTTCCGTCGATGCTATAAAGATTATTTGTAGAGCATCGGCTGCAATCAGCTAAAAAAATTAGCATATTAATTTATTAAGATTCATCCAATTTCGAAATATTTCAAGATGCTGCGATTATTAAAACATTTAATTTAATTAACATTTTATTCTTAAGAAAATGATTACTTTCTAAGAACATCTCATGAGGAAACATTCGATCCTTATATCCTATCAGGAATTGACGCTATAAAACTAAACTTAACGGCAATTGAAGATCGAAGAACGGGATACGTGATCCATAAATCTTCAACTATTTTATCGAGTTACTCGATTTTTAAGGGGGTTTTTCTTTAGGACAAAGGGCTGACAGTTCTGCCTACATAAACAGGATGATTTAGAGCCCTTTATGTCCAGTTAATACAGTTGATATATATATATCCTAACAAAACCCAACCCCCTCCTATCTCCCCTGTTTTTATCAAGTTGTAGTAAGACTACCACAAACACAATACGACTACTCGACTAATATGGCGTTTCCAGATAACATTTATTTACGGGTATTTATGCTTGTGTGCCGGGGGCGACATTGTCGAAACGCGACAGCCCACTCGAATGCACACACGGTTCGTGTGTTTGACGAGTACAAAAACAATGCCTATTGGCGTTCTGATTCGATAAACATTTATCATAATCATGAAATAAAAATTTTGTTCAAGCCGATCGACTGCAATCTTATTGGTTGTTGCGTCTCAAGTGGGCGTGGTCTATACTATTCCTCACCATTGTGTATGGGATAGATCGTAAAGCGCTGGCTGTACTTTTTTGTTCGTATATCATTGAAGTCCAAGCGCCGACGCGCGCTCATTAGCTGAGACACAAGATCTACGGCCGTGCGATATCAGTCGGGATCAGCGGGGTTCAGGCATAAAACAGAAATATAATAATAAAATCCCAGAGTGAATAATTTTAAGCATACAACCCAGCCAGGCAGCTAGGCAGCAATCGAGACGAGCGACAGAATTGACAATCGTTGATCCGTCTGTCCCGAATTCTTGCCACATGTAGTACTTTCGGGGCTGGAGACGTTTGTTTCTTATCAAGCGCATACGCTACGCGTATTTATCACGTTTTCCGTGAACTTTTGACAAAGTTTATCTACAGCCTCCTCCTCATTCTCTTCTGGCAAACAGATTCCGATCCGTTGCCTCGCCGCCGGTTGTCTGTGTTGATCTCTTTGTGTGCGTCCCCTGGGAGGGAGTGTGCTCTATCTCGGCAAATAGATCGAGTACAGTTTGTATCTGCTGCACAAATATTGTAGTTCGATTTCGCGGCTATATTTATCGCTTAACAGATCGATTATATATGTTCACATTAGTATTATTTGCTGGCAATGATGCGTTACATTTCGATTCGTATTTCGTATCTATCGAGGATCAGCAGTCAAGCTCATGCTGTGTTTGGTATTCGGATCGATGAGGGTTATACTAAACTACATCTCTATCTATCTCTCTATCCGCATTACGTTCGGATTTTGATCTTTGCAATACACAAACACGGACATGGCGACGCACAGATACGAGTCCCAGATAGGAACCGAGATGTCAGCGTCGTACGGTCAGATTAAGCAACCGACGGACAGTCACTCGATTTAATATACACATACTTATAGAATTTGTTATTGAGAACAAGCGATAATATTGTTTTTTTAACTAGATGTTGATGCTGTGCTTCTACATATTGAATTGGCATAGTGGAGCGCAGAAGTAGCTCCATGCGATTTTTTAATATTCATAGATCTACAAAGTTCTTTTAAGGTACTGTACGTTTTTGATGAGAAATCTTTGCTATATCCAGGGAGATGATAAATTTATAAGATTAGGAGATTTACAATTAGTTTTATATACCTTAGTTGTAGTACAATTTAGTTAAATTTCAGAATATTCAAAATTGTAGTTTAAAAATTCAAATTAAGTTTTAAACTAGTAAATCCCCATCTGTTATAGCAACAGAAGGTTTTAAATAATTTTCTAATTGTCGCATTTTTGATCAGACTACCGTAATCAGTGTAAATGGACCACTGTGCCAGAGTCAGAAGCTGAAGCAGAAGCAGAAGCAGCACTCGGACAGTTTCATAGGCCGTGTCGGAAGGCAGCGCCAGTTGCCGCTGATGATATGACACGCTACTTATTTTATAATTACTGCCGCTGTTGTTGAGTTTATATTTAAGTTTTCAGATTTCTTATCATAGCTGTTTTTATGTATTGATTTAGTATTTGAACACATTTCGATGATAACATCTCCACTATGAATGTGACCTCCTTTCATGCTGATGATGTTTTTGTCGTTCGCACACATCGAGAACCTTTTGAATATACTAGAAAAACACACAAACAAGATAATATAAAATAATGTAGAATAAATTAATAGGAAAAAAACGAAATACTAAAACCGAAAAATAAACTCATTATATGGCTTAAAACCTACAAAGGGGAAGGGGAATTTAGCTTGAAACGGAATTTTTTTTTGATTACTTGGAAACATAATTAAGCTTATTTTTTACAAATGTTTTTTTGTCATTTCCTGTTATCAACACTCCCTCTTTCTCTTTCTCTTACAGTCATCCTCAAGGATGTGAGCTTTAATATCATGTGCGAGCTGCTGGAGTTCATGTACCAAGGCGTGGTGAATGTAAAGCACACCGAGCTGCAGTCATTCATGAAAATCGGTCAGCTACTGCAGATCAAAGGGTTAGCGACCAATTCGAACGCCTCGCCGGGCTCCAGTGCATCGGAGAAGTCCGCGGGTGGTCAGATGACCAATACCGCCGGCGATGAGCCCCTCAACACCAGCAGCACCGGCACTAGCAACAACCAGAGCAACAGCAACAATAACAGCGGCAACGGCAACAACAACAGCAATAACAACAAAACGGATGCGGATCACAGTGACTCCAAGAACAGCACGCAAAGCAGCTCACGCACCTCGACAGCTTCGCCCAGCGGATGCCGAGTTGCCGGCAGCGATTCGAATCATCTGTATACGCAGAGTAAACGCTCAGCTCCCGCGGACTTCACCAGCGACTCTCTGTCCATTTACTCCCGTAAGCAGATGCGTCGCTCCCTGACCGAACATCCCGGTGGCGCCGGTTGCAGTGAGTCCGGCGACAATGCAGACAATGCTAGCATGGATAATGCTCTCAATTCGGAGGAATTCTTTCTGCCACCCATACCACATATCTCGATGGTGGAATCACGCTACGATCTGGGCGGTCTGAAGCGCGAGGGAGACAATCATCACAGCAGCCTCAGTGCTGCTGGTGGCGGCAATGCATCGTCCTCCTCGACAGCGGTCAGTTCGCTGCGCAATCCCTTTACACCGGCCTTCAATCTGGACAGCTACAATAACTTCTACAAGGCGAGCAACAGCAGCGCAGTCAGCGGATCCAACAGTGTGTCCGGCCTTGGTGCCGGCAACAACAATGGCAGCGGCCTGGGCGTCAACGTTGGCCCCGCTACCGAATTTCCCAATGAGCTGTACATGGCCAGTGACTACTCTAAGAACTTTGCCAATCACATGGACATTCCGTCAAGTAGGTTACGCCCTTGCGCAGTCTTCATATCTGTTACTTCTCTGTCTGCTCTTCCACATCTATATCTGTTGCATGCTTTGATTAATTTTAGTTACAATTATTTAATTATTCATTTGGTTTTTGTAATTTCCTCATTTTGGTTCACGCATAACCCGCACCGCATCATCAATTCCCCATGTCCAGCTACTGCTACTAATATGAGTTTAAAACAGGGATGGAAACCGGGATACAACTAGTTCGCATTGGGCTGCAAACACCAGAGATCGGCGGTTCGATTAGCCTGATCTGAGATTTGGTGTCATCTGAAATTTGAACGTATTACTTATTAACATCTCTAAATCTTAATATTTTAAAAAGACTCACTCATTTCTGGTCTGGTTTGGAGTTAGTTAATTATTCCGGGATTGGTTTGCAGCCTTTAATTGGAAACTGTTTATTTTCTTTACTCCATACGTGGCTTCCATCTCTGGATTAACCAGCTTGGATGCTTCTCCTCTTGCAAAATTCCTTTATCAGTTTTTTTTCGGGTTCTTGGCGCCCCTCTTTGTATATAACATCCGTTAAGTGTTAAGCATTTTTGGTTCACCCCCAATACTTGCCCACTAATCGTTCCACAATTGTACGTATATTTGTTGCGGACGCTCTGCATTCCCCTTGGATGATCGCACATCAGATGGCAGCAACATGGTGATGCTGTCGACCACATCGCTGCTACATGGCAACTGCGTGTTCAATCGCAACAACACGGTGGCCACACAGCAGGGCATGAAGACCTACTGGCTGTGTAAATCCTATCGCATCAGCATGTGTCGAGCACGCTGCATCACGCATCTGGGCAGGATCATATCTGCCACTGGTGTACACAATCATTTGCCACACATGCGTGGCGGCAACTCCAGTTCCGTCTCCGGCGCTTGCAGCAGCGTTCCCGGCAACAGCAGCAGTAGCAGCAGCACCTCAACAACTGTCACACCAAATCCTAATCCGGGTCAAGCGAGCTACACTGTCTCTGATGGTAGTCACATTTTGCCCGTCTCGTCGGGTACTTCCGGCGTGGAAATAAACCATATTTCAGTTTCAAACAGCTCAGGTGTGCGTCTGGGAGCTAATCTTTTTGCCAACCAGACGCCGACTTCGCCTGCCTTGCCTGGAGGTCATCATTCAAGTTCGGGATCGCATCATGCACACCATCATCATCTGACGCAATCTCTGCCCAATCTGCTAGTGCAGCATCACAGCTCCGCTTCGCACGGTAGCATGGAACAACATGGCATGGGAAGTGGTCCTCCGCCGCCACCGCCAAGCAACAGCGTCATACAGAATATCATGCATAATCCCAACCTGATGCATTTGCCGATGCAGCCACAATCGCATCCGCATTCTCATCATCACCAGCAACAGCAACACTCGCCACATCATTTGGAACTGGGAGCCGGATCAGTGATGTTGCCACTCTCGCCCGCCCACATGCAACAGAGTCCACAGTCAACCCGCAGCAGTCAGTCCATGCATGCCACCGAATCGCCGCTGGGCATGAAGAGCCCGCCACCGCAACAGCCTCCACAGTCCGCAGTGGATGCGGAGCAGCAGCAACAGCAACAGCAGCAGCAGCACGTGGCAACTGCTGACGGATCGGCGGAGAGTGCAGGCTCCTCGGCGCATGTGATCGACTCCATAACGATATCACCTGGCAGCGGTCACAACTTCAAGATCGAAAACATCTAAGGGCTTCGTTTAGTTGATAAGATGGATTAATTTATTGCGGCTAAAGCCGCTTAGTTAGTGTTTTTAGATCAAATCCAATGCAACTTGAATGTATGTATGTAGCATATTGAATATCTATATATATATATGGTATATATAAATGACAAAACATATTGTATACTGGCCAACGATTCACTGTCTAAACTAACCGGGAGCAGGTAAGTTTGACTTGGCTCATGGGATCTGCATGAGACAGTTTCATATATATTTATATTATATATCAGATTAATTACGGGGTACATTTGTGAATGTCCTGCCATCCAAAAACATAACTCACACTCATCGTATACACACTACTTACACTCACAAATGCAAAACACAACACACACGCACTCGCTCAATACTGCCAATCTTGTGTATATTATAGTCGCACCCGGCGAGCACTGGTTTCAAGGCAAACTCGAGTTTATGCTGAGTCAGCGGGGCAAGCCTCTGCTGGTCCACGATGGTCATACGTTCGGGATTCAGTACGTGCGCAAGGACAAAAAATACTGGCAGTGCAACTTGTCGCGTAAGTTCAATTGCAAGGCGCGTGTGACCACAACGGATACGGGCGAGATTATAGTTACCAACAACGAGCACTGTCACACCGAGATACGTCAGCATTTGCGCAAGGACTATCAGCGCAACAAGGTCATGATGAATGCGTTGATCAATTTGAGCACAAATCGTTTAGCCGATCTGCGCCGTCACAATCTAGCCGGGCTAGCTGGTTTGCCTTCGATGGGAATGGTGCCCAATGCACTTGGACAGGGGTCGCCGATAATCGATGAGGTTGTGCAGAATTTGCATGATCTTGCCAAGGCCTCTGCTGAGGCCAGTCAGCAACAGCAGCAACAAAGGGCGAATGAGGCGCTTAAATATGACAATGATGAGCCCTTGGATTGCGGAATTCGGTCTGCAACACTAGAAGATATGGCGCGTAATTTTATTGCCAATAAGAGCGCAGAAAATGAGAATATTGCTAATGATTTGACAAAGGAAAATGATTGGAAATGCAAAAACGAAGGTTCTGATGTGCACTGATTAGCTGTTGCTTTAAAATCGCGCGTGCAGCGTTGCATTTGCGATAACGATAAATATAGCGGCAGCCAATTTCTATAAGCGGGCGCCATCTGGCGTAAATTAGGTGTACTTTCGCTTTGGCGGACTAGATTTATATTTAAATACCAAATTAAGTACAAATAGAAAAGCATGCAATAATACTCAAATATCAAAAAGACGGCGATACCAAATAAATTCCAAAGAATTTAGATAATTAATTACACATTTCATTAGCGAATTTAAGTAAATTGAACTTTTGCATAAAGAAAAACAAAAAGACATTCTATATCGTTTTATGTAATGTTAGTTTTACACTGTAATTACTTGAATTTTTAATAAATTTTATATGTTCTCGGGTATGAGTGTGGTAGTGTGTGGGTGAGTGTAGACTTAAATATTTATAACACGGCTAAGCTTCTGAATGCGATTGAGCAGAAGATCACCCTGCTTAATAGTCGCTTGATACTGCCAGTTCTTGTTGTCGGGACGATTCGTCTCCACGATGCCTCCAACGCGATCTACCTTGGCATGCAACCGGCCAGCGGCAATAAAGCGTGCCAGCTCCTGATCGATATAGTCAACAGTGACGCCAAATGCCTCTGCCATGTATTGCAATGTCAGGGAACGGTACGACTCCAGCAATTGTGTGTATCCCAGGATGCGCATCTCACGCACATAGTAACGATAATGGGGGTGAACGAGGTAATCGGACCGCAACTGCTTTTCAACTTGGGCCAGATGAACGTAGAATTGCTCGTACTGGCAATTAAATAGCGAGAAAAGGAACTGCTTGACATCGGGAAGTCCGTGGAGCACTTCCTGTATTTCGGATCCCTTGACTACCTTCTCGCGCAGCTCATTGCGTGGTAATGCAATCATGGAGACGTAGACGGTGTAGCGAACAAACGTGGGGTAATCCATCAACTCATAAGAGGTAAAGGTGCTGACGGTGTCCAGGAAGAAAGTAGCTGCCGCTTTGAAGTCACGGACAGCTACCGAATAGATGCCCTGGTAGACTTTGAGGCGATTACGGCGATCCCAGTCTCCTCCTTCCTCGATCAGATACTTGGCCTTATCGATGTTACGTGTTATCAGATCGTGGTCCAAATAGAACAGCCCCAAACGAATGAGGTGGAAAACAATGTCCAAGCGATGACCCAGCGAGACGGTCTTCTCGTAGGTCTTGCGGAATGCCGATTCTGCAGCTGCCTTATCACCAATACGGCACAAGTACTCTGATTTTTTTAGATTCGCCTCGCGTACCTCCATCTCCCCGAGATTGTTTTCAGCGTCCTCAATGGCGGCGTCCAGCTGTTCGATTGCGACCCGGTTTTGTTCGCGCATACGTGCCAGCAGATCTTTGTCCACACTCCAGTTTAATTCAGTGCAAATATGTTCATACCAAGGAGCCATATTATCAGCACGGATAGCATCCAGAAGCTTATTCTTGAGTACTGCATCTTGTTTATGCTCAGCAAGCGTTAGCAGAAACTTTGTCTGTGCCAGCTCCAAGTTGGGGTTCTTCTCCAGACCCTGTTCCTCCAGATTTTCAGCTGGCATCTTTGTATTTACTTTACTTTGATAAATTCAAACAGGAAAATAATTTCCTCACAATGGAAATGAATTTGTTTTTGTCAAAGCCGCAGAGTCATGTACGAACTAAAGTTGGCTGCGATTCGTGATGACAAAACTTAATGATATCGCATATCGATATTTTTCGACACCTCTTGGTAAACAGTATTGGAAAATAATTATTTTGCATTCATACATATCGATATTTGCGATAATTAATTAAGTATCGGAAAAAAGGGGAGTGAAAAAGCAATTGATTTTTTTTGTGGAAAAGTTAAAGTGGGGCCCAAATTGGTGGAAAAAATTTGTTAGCATCCAATTGCTAATTGAATAGAAGAATTATTTTATAAGGATAAAGTGTTAGGTTGAGAAAGCGCACAACATGATTGGTGGGTTGTTCGTTTACAACCACAAGGGAGAGGTTTTAATCTCCCGAGTTTATCGCGATGACATCGGTCGCAACGCCGTGGACGCCTTTCGGGTCAACGTCATTCACGCCCGGCAGCAGGTCCGATCCCCAGTGACCAATATTGCAAGGACCAGCTTCTTCCATATCAAGGTATTTGCCACGTCAACCGGATGTGTTTATCAGCAGACTTGCGCCTTGCTCCCAACATAAACATGACTGTTTTCATTTTAGCGTGCCAACATTTGGTTGGCTGCGGTCACCAAACAAAATGTTAATGCTGCCATGGTATTCGAGTTCTTACTGAAGATCATCGAAGTTATGCAGTCTTACTTCGGCAAGATTTCTGAGGAGAACATCAAGAATAACTTTGTGCTCATCTACGAGTTGCTGGACGAGATTCTGGACTTTGGTTATCCCCAGAACACAGATTCGGGTACGCTGAAGACATTCATCACGCAACAGGGCATCAAGTCTGCCACCAAGGAGGAGCAAATGCAAATAACTTCACAGGTTACTGGCCAAATTGGTTGGCGGCGTGAGGGCATCAAGTATCGTCGAAACGAATTGTTCCTGGATGTACTCGAGTATGTCAATCTGCTGATGAGTCCGCAGGGTCAAGTGCTATCTGCTCACGTAGCCGGCAAAGTAGTGATGAAGTCTTACTTGTCAGGTGAGCTAAAACACTATTTAATACCATTTTATGCTTCTAATAATCCCTCTTTCAGGCATGCCGGAGTGCAAGTTCGGTATCAACGACAAAATCGTCATGGAATCCAAGGGCAGGGGCTTATCGGGTAACTCGGAGGCAGAGACATCACGTTCTGGCAAGCCTGTGGTTGTGATTGACGACTGCCAGTTCCATCAGTGCGTCAAACTGAGCAAATTCGAGACGGAGCACTCGATTAGCTTTATACCGCCGGACGGTGAATTTGAATTGATGCGCTACCGCACAACGAAAGATATTTCATTGCCATTCCGAGTAATTCCGCTAGTGCGGGAGGTGGGACGTACAAAGATGGAGGTTAAGGTGGTGCTTAAGTCCAACTTTAAGCCCTCGCTGCTTGGCCAGAAGATTGAGGTGAAGATTCCCACTCCTCTCAATACCTCAGGCGTGCAATTGATTTGCTTGAAGGGCAAAGCCAAGTACAAGGCCTCGGAAAATGCGATTGTATGGAAAATCAAACGAATGGCGGGCATGAAGGAAACACAGCTGTCGGCGGAAATAGAGCTACTTGAAACGGATACCAAAAAGAAGTGGACACGCCCACCAATTTCTATGAACTTTGAGGTGCCATTCGCACCATCCGGCTTCAAAGTTCGCTATCTGAAAGTGTTCGAGCCCAAGCTTAACTACTCTGATCATGATGTTGTCAAATGGGTGCGCTACATCGGACGCAGCGGCCTATACGAAACCCGTTGTTAGATTGGAGACAAACACTGACAATCTCTCCAAAAAGCAATCGAGCAAGTGGACGACATTAAAATTAATATGTGTTGAATTTAAAAAAAACAAAAGTGGAAAATGGAAATAATGCCATTACTATGTTATTGGAATTTTCATCAATGAAATTGAACAAATGTTGTCTCGTATTCCAAAATTAGTTCTTCAGCATGGGCCCCAGATAGTTAGCCCAAGACCTAAAGCATACGCCTCCGTATGCAAGATATACATACCATTATATATTATAATTTACAAACTATCATATACTGTAATTTTATTGTTTATAATACGCCCTGGCGCGCGTCTCAAATCTCACGCTCACGTTTTTCTATCCTTTAATCCTAACTATGATTTGTATTATTATATTAAAATATTACTCTTGTGTACTATACCCAAACTGATTACACACCATATGTATTTAGTAGACCAAACCTGTCAGTCAACGCTAATAATATTGATATTCAAAGTGTTAATATTCGAATTGTTTAATAAATAAATAGCATGATATATACATACATATAGAGAGCACTGATTGTACTTCATGGGCATTATAATGCTTTATCTATTTTCTTCTCCCTAGCATATTGTGTTTATTATTGTACTTGGCGACCACAAGGTTATTCTGTTTCCGGCAATCCCCCCGATAAGCTGAATCAGTAAGAAATGCATTTCGAAGACGGTGTTACTAACTAGTGGATATATAAGTTAGATATATGTAGGTTATCGTATTGCCAGCTGGAGTTAATTAACGAAAGCGTGATAAACATGCAGGCTGGCACCCAAACGAAATATGATTCTGGTAGAATCGTACCAATCGGTATCACTTTAGAGCTGCATGTGTGTGCGTGTGTGCGAGTGTGCGAGTGTGTGGCTTACACTATCAGGAGAACTTTCGTTGAGCAAAGTTCGTTTTTGATTTCAACTCGTACGCACACAGACATTATAAGTGTAGTTATTTATTATTCGGAACAGTCACCGGGCCTTCGAAATTTTCTCCTTTGTTATTAATTAATTAGAATAGATACACACACACACTCACACATAACAATATCTAAATGGTTATGTGCGTGTGTGCGTAGATTTCGTAACAGGCCATCGCAGCGAGTGTCTTATCACTCTGTTGAATCATATATCTAATTACTAAAGTTACCACGCTGATAAGAACGGAAATCGCAACACGTTATACTGAGATTTTATTTTCCACGTCGACTGGTCAGTCTGGTCAATAAGAAGAGGAAGAAAATGAGTGATATAGTGCCAGATGTTGTAGATAAACTGCCACCCAAGGGCGGGCTGGATGTTAAATATCCAGTGGGCGTGGCAGTTGAGGACGGCAACGAGTTGACCCCAACGCAGGTTAAAGACGAACCAACTGTGGTCTGGGAACCCAAAAAGGAAACCCCACTGTACACGCTGCTTATGGTGGATCCCGATGCACCAACTCGTTCGGATCCCAAGTACCGCGAGATCTTGCACTGGGCTGTTGTGAATATACCCGGTAACCAGATCAATCAGGGACAAACCTTGGCCGAATACATTGGCTCTGGCCCGCCCGAGGGCACGGGACTGCATCGTTACATCTTTCTGTTGTATTCGCAGAGCAAGAAAATCGAGGAGTCCGGTCACATAGACAAACGGTAAGTGCAGCACAAGGTCAAGGGATTCACATGATCACATTTTCCCCATGCAGAACTCGCACGGGTCGCCTGAACTTCAGCACTCGCAAGTTTGCCGAGAAACACGGATTGGGTCATCCGATTGCAGCCAACTTCTACGAGGCACAGTATGATGATTATGTGCCCATTCGCAACAAGGAGATAACCGGCTAGCTGGACAAATTGGGCAAATTGGAAATACCTGTCTATAGAGAATGAAATAAAGTTAGCTAGTGCAGAAATTGGGCACTATCAGAAGAGACCACCGACTTTATCTATATCTTTATCTGTATCTAGCACGTCTGGCGTTAGGCCAAAAGTGCACGGAACTGATTAGGGGCCATTGTGTTGGATTGGCGCTGGTGCGGCCATAAATAGCGCACGGCCAGCCAACTGAATTCAGAGTCACTGCGCTAACGTCAGACAGAGCATACAGCAAATATGGACACCAGCGGTATCATTCCCGACATCATCGATGAGAAGCCAAAGAGCCGTGCAACGGTCTCATTCCCGTCCGGTGTGAAGGCTGAACTCGGCAACGAGCTGACACCCACACAGGTGAAGGATCAGCCCACCATTAGCTGGGATGCCGAGGCTGGCGCTTTGTACACTCTGCTTATGGTCGATCCCGATGCACCCAGCCGCAGCGAGCCCAAGCTCCGCGAGGTGCTCCACTGGTGCGTCATCAACATTCCCGGCAGCAGTGTCGCCGATGGTCAGGTGATCGCTGAATACGTTGGCGCCGGTCCCGGCGAGGGCAGCGGTCTGCACCGTTACGTCTTCCTGGTCTTCAAGCAGTCCGAGAAGATCACCTCCGCCAAGGCCATCCCCAACACGTAAGTCCCCCTCCTAATTCGAGTACTGATCATATTCATTGATTTCCGCTCTCTCTCCCTCTCTTTCTCTCTCTTCTCAGCACTCGCGAGGGTCGCTTGAACGTCAAGATCCGTGACTACGTGACCAAGTACAACTTCGGCGCTCCCGTGGCTGGCAACTTCTTCCAGGCTCAGTTCGACTCCTATGTGCCCACTCTGCTGGCTCAGGTCAAATAAACTCAACTCTGTCCAAATTAAAAACTAATAAATTTATACGCAATTTTTCCATAAGCAAAATACTCGACTTTTATTATACCCTTCTGCATTCCGTACACCTTCTCCAGGTCGTTATTTTTCCTTGAAGAATTCCGCAACAAGTTTATTGAACTCCTCCGCATAGCGCAGGTGAATATTGTGCTTGCCTTCGGGGAACTCGTGGTACCGCGCCTGCGGCAATCGCTCTCTGAGCCAGGGCACATGCTCGGCTGCAATCATTGGATCCTTCTTGCCATGCAGTATGAATGTGGGTGCCTTCACCTGCTCCACTTCGGCGCGACAGAAGTCACCGTCGCGATGCTTGTAAAAGTCACAGGCGGCATCCACCCATTCGGCCCAGAGCTGAGGAAAACGTTCAACGCCATAGACTTTCTCCATGGGCTCGCGCATGCGTGGTGACCACTTGGCCACGTCGCGAATCGCCTTGAGTGCCTTCACTTCGGCTTCATTCAGATAGGCACCGGCACCCCAAATTGCCAATTTCTCTACGGAATCGGCATGACGTCCGGCCACGATTAGCGCCGTGATGCCGCCATCGCTCCAGCCAAGAATCGAGAATTTTGGTCTGTCGAGAGCTTTCATCAGCTGCACAGCAGCATCGGCATCTTCGCGGAAGAACTCCAGTCCGAACTTGCGTTGCGGCGGTATCGATTTACCATAGCCGGGCGGATCCCATGCAATTATCGTATGATCGGGCAGCAACTTGGGCAGCTGCTCGATTTGTGGCTTGAAGTCCGTCCAGGCTGAGCCCAGGGCGCCGGGCATCAAGAGCAAGCTGCGCGATCCGCTGCCACACTCGACAATATGCAAGTCACCAGCTCCCTGCACCTGCACCTTGCGCTCTGTGTGTATGGATCTCCACATACGGGGCAGCAGGCGACTCGCCAGACGAGTCACTTGAGTGCCGGATAGCATTACGTAAGAGCTAGGTATTATGGAAATAAATCAGCTTTTATCAAAACATTTTATTCGAGTGCACTTTATTATAGCGCGATTTATTTGTGGTTTGTGTAAATTCACAAACACACAAACACAAACATAATACTACAGCTACACCTGCCTTGTAAAGTGTTCGATAAGCCGTTTTGATAAACCGGTCAGCTGTAAACGAACGACGACAACTCGATCAGACGCTCGGCAGCTTTTTGTTTGGTTTCTGTATCAGTACACATTGTTGCATTTGTCCAGCGTTTTGCAACACTAATTCTGTTGCGCGCTTAGTTAGATTTAAATTTGATAATTTCATCTACAATGCATTCACGCAAGCATTATAAGAATTTAAGCTACGAATTTAAGACACGAATTTAAGCTACGAATTTAAAATGAAAGAAACTCATCAAATGTAAAATCATATGTTAATTTGCTTCTTTCCGTAACCTTAATCACCCTGTTCGTAGTCGTTTCAATGCTGCTTGCTAGACAATTTGTGGCATTCCAATATCACGGTCCAACCCCTATGTATGCAATGGAATTTGAATGTTGAAGTCGTCGCGCGTTATAGCAGTCAGCTTGTGTGCGTTATCATCCTTCTCGGCCTTTCACTGCAGTGGAATTTTGCAATTAGATTTTTAGACCAAGGATATTGTAATTTAATTTAAGTACTTACTTACAAATATTCATAGTGATGAAATTGACGATTATTTTCACCACCTTTTATTCTATCGGCTAACCGCCACTTTCAAATCATTGATCAAATCCTACGATGAGTGTTGAGCAAGTTACAAATATCGAATAGTTCACAAAGAAAGACTCTAGCTTGCATATCTAACAAATCAGTTACTACCAAACTTCAATATTAAAAAATCAGTTACAAACATAGTTAATCAATGACTAAATAAGTGTTCTCGCCATAAGTATGCAATGGTCAGTGAGTGTGAAGTATACGAAAATTGTTAAGCCACGTGGCTTTGTTGCGTGGGCTTAGCCGTGGGAGCGTGTCTAAAATTGCATATTATTCAAAGTACAAAATGCAAAGTGAAAGATTACAGCCACACACACCGACACATGCGGGCAGGCCACCCACACGGGCGAGAACAGAGGCACGCACATAAATACATCAACAAATGCAAATCGAATTTGACGCCGAGCTGTCGAAGTTGTGTAGTGTATAATAAATGTCAAGGCATTTACACGGGTCGACGTTGTCGTCGTCCCTGCATGGCTAAAAGCATGCGAATACATTCACACACACACAGAGACTCGCATGTGTGTATGCATGTGTATCCTGTCCCTTCTAATACGCTTCGAGTGGTGCAGGTTATGAACCTGCGTGTTGTGCGCTCATTACGCATGTGTGGGAGTGTGTGTGCCTACATATATACATATATATGTTAGTAGTACGCATTCGTCCACACACACACACACATACACACACGTACATGCGTGGCTCACGAAGTAAGAGAGCTTTTAATTTTTGGCATTTTGATGCTCTACAGTCGAAAGTCGGGCTATTCCGCTGCATACTATTGGGAGCGGATTAGAGTACTCACAGAACAGGTCGAATATGGCAATCAAAGCCATTTTAAATCAAATATTAAACACATTTCTGCCCAACTTGTGCTAAAATAGCACAGTTAATTCAATTTCACTGGCTTTTATATGCCGTGTAGCGTCCTGGCTGTGTTGCCTAGGCCGACTGTGAGCAAGCTGAGGGAGCTTTCGTTATCCATTGGAAACACTGCGAAGAAATTAAGTTTGAAATTGCAGTTCAGTCTTGTCGTGAATGCAGCGCAGATCGATATTAGAGCCAGAAGCAGCGGAAAGCGTTCACACAGAAATTCGACATAATTCTTGTATCCCCGTTTGGATATAAAATCTGCAAAAATTCCTTTACAACGCTGCCAATTCAACCAAACGCAATGTGAATTCAAAATTGTTTCCGAAAGCATAATCAAAATTGTTGGATGCTTCTCCGTGTGTGCGTGTGTGTGTGTGTGTAGTAGTTACAACAATGTGTAGTCGAACAATTGTGTAAGTTAAATCAAATTTGCCCGCAAGTAAATCAGTTCGAAGCTGAAATCAATACTTCTATCGACTTATACAGTGCTCGGCAAATTGCTTAATTGGTCGACGAAAAATTACTCGAGCTGAGGTCGCATTGAAAATTTTCCGCCTACATGCAGTGAAAAATTTTCCGATTTTTAGTATGTACATGTACGTTGAAACGCTCGTGGGCTCCATAGCAGCGTCGGGCGGAGGAGGCGTCTGGCAGCGAGCTTTCGCCACCCACCCCCAGACCATGGGCAGCTACTTATCGCGCTGCTAACGTCGGTTAACGGTTTGCAAACACGACACACAAATGGCCAAAGAAATGTGCAGGCTTGTGAACAATTTGCCAAGCATTATGCAAATCAAGTGTACGAAATGCCAAAAACTCAAAAACAAGGCGGAATTAGCAACAACAACAACAACAACAACAACAGCAATAAAAACAAGTGAGTGGGTGCAGAAGTAACGGTAAGCGACTAACAGCTTAATAGCCTAACAGCGCAACAACAGTCGCAGCCATCTTAGCGTTCCAGGCAGAGCTTTCTCTCTCTCTGTCGACACGCGCTCTCTTCGGACGCGCGCCTCGCACTCGCGCTCTCTCACTATCTCTGTGTGTGGAAACAAAAGTTCAATGAAAGTTACAAGCGCGGATAAAATTCCAAAGCATCTCGCTCTCTCTCGCTCTCTCGCTTTGTGTAGTAATAGTAGACACCAACACAAGGACACGCGCTAGAAACAAAAAGCTGCCTCTCAAGGACTGGAACACGTGTGCGTGTGCGTGTACGTGTGCGTGTATGTGTACAAATACTAGTCGCAGCGAGCGCACAAGGCGACATTTACGTTTTACGCGCGCAACTCTCTCTGTGTGCGTGCGTGTGTGTGCGTGTGAATGAGCGCGCCAAGTGCAACATATCAGAAAATTATTGATATCGATATCGATTAACGTTGAAGGACTGCACAAACTGCGACATGCAGAGGCGGCCATGACAGGCCGAAGCATTAAGTACACGAACAAGAACGTCCACAAAATGGACAGCGTCAACTCCGCCGCCGCCGAGCTGCTGTCCCAAAATAGTAATAGTAGCAATAATAATTATATTAATAGGCATCATAGCACACGGCTGCTGCCCGCGCCAGTCGAGTCGCCCACAAGTAAAGCCTGCTCCTCCGACTTACTGTTCAACAAGGCGCGTCGCCGACGAAGACTGGGCGAGCAGTGCGAACGCCCCCCGCGCACACAGCACTTGCCGCGACCCCCCATCATGATTGAGTATCGTCGATCGTATCGCGTGCTGATCGTAACGGCGCTGCTGGTCAGCCTGGTTGCCAGCTTCATCACGATCAGCGCTGGCTTTCAGCTGGACGGATCGCAGAACTCCTTCTACACGTTCCGCAAGTGGTACACCGGGCTGAATGGCACGCTGGAGCTGGAGTTCAAGACGGAGCAGCCCAACGGCCTTGTGCTTTACACCGACGATGGCGGCACCTATGACTTCTTCGAGCTGAAACTGGTCGAGGGCGCACTGCGTTTGCGCTACAATCTGGGCGGCGGTGCCCAGATCATCACTGTGGGCCGGGAACTGCACGACGGCCACTGGCACAAGGTGCAGGTGCTGCGCAACGATGACCAGACCTCGCTGATTGTCGACGGCGTCTCGCAGCAGCGCTCCACCAAGGGCAAGGAGTTTCAGTTTGGCAAGTTCGCCAGCAACTCGGATGTCTATGTGGGCGGCATGCCCAATTGGTACAATACCAAGTTGGCGCTGCTCGCTCTGCCCAGCGTTATCTTCGAGCCGCGATTCCGTGGCGCCATACGCAACCTTGTCTATGCGGATCAGCCCGGTGGCACCACCAGGCGGCAGGAAATGAAGCAGCCACGCGACATCAAGTGCGGCGACGCGCCCTGCGACCATGGCGAGATGCCACCCCGTGAGAGGGGCTTGCGGGTGAGTTGCCTGAAAGACAATCATAATACTATGATGTATGATCTTGTGATGAAATTGTCGTAATCATAAGCCATAACTAAGCAATAATGGATTATTTCCAAGGAAACCTTGACTATTTCAAAGCTCTTACTGATTGCTGAACTGAAATCAACATATAATTAAACCAAAATACTTTTATTTAGAGTGCCCCTAAGACCCATAGATAGGAACTCTAGCCTCACTTAACTTTGCTTAAAATCAAGCGATTTCGACCCGGAATGCCATTTTGTTAATGTCTTGAGAACCTGAGATAACATTCATTTAGATTATTGATATATAGATTCCTTATAAAATATGATTTTTTGTAATTTTGGTAAAGGAGTACCCTTATCCTTTTTTAGAAAAATTTTCTTAAAAATGTTTAGACAGACAGACATTCTAGACAGGACTTCTAGCCTCACCATCCGCATATCATAACTCTGGCTAAAATCAAGCGATTCTTAAGCGAAATGACATTTTGTTAATGATATAATATCCCTAGTAATTTTGCATTTGAAAAACTACAATATATAATCTTTAAAAAATTTCAACATTTTCACCATTTAGGTAGGGGAACCCCTTGTTCATTTTTCAAAAAAAAATTTTCTTCAAAATTTAAAATTGCCAGTTTGCATTTTTAATCGAGAGCGAAGCTCAAAATTTGTACTAAATAAATGTTTAAAACGAGTTTAGAGGATATTTAATTTTGGTCCAAAAATCATGTCAAAGTTGACTCAAAATAAGACATGTAACTCCATAGGCTGGACTAGTAACTTTCCACACATCATAACTTTTCTAAAAATCAAGAGATTCTTAATCGTTGAAATTCGCTTTATGTCTTGACATTCTAAGTAATCTTACATTTCTAATATTCGTATAATAGACTGTTACAAAATATTTGACTTTCTTGTGGGAGTGGAGGGCGTGGCAACCAAAATAAGAAATATAATATATCTGACTATAGTTTAAGTAAATCTTCAGGGCAATTTTAGTGTCTCTAGCTCTTATAATAACAGAGATCTGTGTGTTCAAACAGACAGAAAGACGAATGGACATGGCTTAACATAAAATACTTAGGCAAAGACCTTGTGGCGACTGCCACGCCTTTCCTGCTTAGGGCTTGTAGGTTTTCCAGAACTAAGACTTGCCCTTCACATATACAGCCAGGTCAGGAAGCCTTTAGAAATGCTTTAGCTGCTTCCCAGCTGTTCTTTTTTGGAGGTTCTTCCACTGACTTACTCGAATTTTTGTAGGGGGTGCGCGGTGGCAACACAACCGATGCCTGTGAGCGTAACGATCCGTGCCAGCATGGTGGCATATGCATATCCACTGATTCCGGTCCAATTTGCGAGTGTCGCAATCTCGAATACGATGGCCAGTACTGTGAGAAGGAGAAGGCGCCATCGGAAGCAACGTTCCGCGGTACACAGTTCCTCTCGTACGATCTGGGCCAGACGGGGGCCGAGCCCATAGTGAGTGCCCAGGACGCGATCTCCTTCTACTTTCGCACTCGCCAGCCGAACGGACTGCTCTTCTACACGGGACACGGCACGGACTATCTGAATCTGGCACTGCGCGACGGCGGCGTCTCGCTGACCATGGGCCTGGCCAACGGCAAGCAGGAAATGCACATCAAGCCGTCCAAGGTGCGTTTCGACGATCATCAGTGGCACAAGGTGACAGTGCATCGGCGCATCCAGGAGATCTCCTCCATTACCAGTTTCTGTCGGGTGCGTATCTAGAGATCAGGGCGGGAGATCGTCTTTCTAATCCCTTCAACTCGTCGCACAGCTCGTTACCGTGGTGGATGACGTGTACACGGATCACTCGCACATCGCTGGCAAGTTCACCATGCTGTCCTCGTCGCGAGTTTATGTGGGAGGCGCGGTCAATCCTCGCGCTCTGCTCGGCGCACGTGTGCACAACAACTTCGTGGGTTGCCTGCGCAAGGTGGAGTTCTCGGCGGATACTTTGAACCTGAATCTCATTGATCTGGCCAAAAGTGGCTCCAAGCTCATTCAGGTAGCGGGCAATGTAGAATATCAGTGTCCCAGCGGCGATCCACAGGATCCGGTAACCTTTACCACACGTGAATCTCACCTGGTAAGTCTGGCAGAGCACAAGCTTGGCAACTAATTCCTTTTGGAATGGCTTGCAGGTGCTGCCCCCTTGGGAGACTGGCAAGCAGAGTTCGATCAGCTTCAAGTTCCGCACAAAGGAACCCAATGGCATCATCATACTGGCCACCGGCTCCAAGCAGCCACGCGCCAAGAACGTAAGTCACAGAGTGCGAAGGGGGAATCCTTGCTGTAACTGAGTCCTTGCTCTTGCAGCCCGTGCTGATTGCCATTGAGCTGCTCAATGGACACATCTATATACATCTGGATCTGGGCTCGGGTGCATCGAAGATACGCGCCTCGCGACGTCGCGTCGACGATGGCGACTGGCATGATCTCATCCTGCGTCGCAACGGACGCGACGCCAAGGTCAGTGTGGACGGTGTGTGGAACGACTTTCGCACCCCTGGGGATGGCACCATACTCGAGCTGGACGGGCACATGTATGTGGGCGGCGTCGGTCCCGCCTACAATAATGTCGCCTGGCCGGCGGCCATCTGGACGGCCACGCTGCGACAGGGATTTGTGGGCTGTTTGCGTGACCTGGTGCTCAGCGGCAAGGCGATCGATATAGCTGCCTTTGCACGCGTGCAGGACTCAGGTGAGTGGAGTGGAAGCAACCACCCCTTCTGGGACATGTGGTACTAATGAAGTGCGGCTTTGCAGCTTCGGTGAAACCGTCGTGCCATGTGCAGGGCAACGTGTGCACCGGCAATCCCTGCCTGAACGGTGGCACCTGTCTGGAGGGCTGGAATCGACCCATATGCGACTGCTCGGCCACACTGTACGGCGGACCCACGTGCGGTCGCGAGCTGGCCACACTGGCCTTCAATGGCAGCCAGCACATGACTATTTGGCTGGCCAATGGCCAGGGCACCAAGACGCAAACGGAGGAACTGATCATACGCTTCAAGACGTCGCGTCCGGCGGGGCTGCTGCTCTTGACCAGCGCCGAGTCCAATTCGCCGGATCGTCTGGAGATCGCGCTCGTGGCGGGACGCATACGCGCCAGTGTGAGGCTCAGCGATCGGGAGAAGGTAGCGATGGGAGGGGAAGCTTGGCCCAATATAATATATATATATATCTTCTTTCTATCTATTTATCCATCTATCTGTCTATCTGCTTGCCACACTCTACTCAACAGAACCTGCTCGCTGGCCAGTCGGTGCTCAATGACAACAATTGGCACACCATACGATTCTCGCGCAGAGCATCGAATCTGCGTCTACAAGTTGACGGGGCTCCCCCCGTCAGGGGTATGTTATGTATGTATCAACAGCACATCTATCGCCCTACTACGTGTCGTGCCGTGTCGTTTTTTTTATTTCCAAAGGAAACTCCCCCAATCTCGAGTCTCCTGCCATATACAATACAATCGAATGTTACTAGAATACTCAACTCGACCCGATCTCAGAGTTCTGCTTCAATGCGCTGCCCTCCAGGCACACAGGTTCCCAGCTGTACCCCCAGCTGCCCTGCCCCTCAGCCCACTCTCTCTCTCTCTCTCTCTCTCTTTGTCTCTCTCTCCCTCTCTGTAAAGAGGTGTGTGAAAGTGCTAGGTTAAAAAACGGAGAATTTGAGTGCAGTCTGCAGCGGTTTTTCAGTTTTTCTTCAACTTGAACTTTTCATTTGAGAGCTTTTTGTTTAAACACACACAAACACACAGGCACAGTAAACACTACACACACACACACACACACATATGATGAAATATTGTAAGCCAAAAGCGAAATGAAAATGAAAAGGAAATTAAGAGAAAATACTTTAATGAACGTTTGTTTTCCCAGCTTTAACTCGTTCTCGCTCATTTTCTCATGACACACACACACACACATGTTTCTTCCAAAATACTCTCTATAGATGAGCATCACACATACTCTCGTTCCCGTACTCGTACTATACCCATACTACTGTAATCACATTCACTTGCATACACCAATACATTATTACGTACGCCTCTTTCACCTAATTCAATTAACTTAACCTCAAATTTCCACTCCATTTAAATGCTTTGTTCGATTCTTTCGTTCGTTTTTTCGTTTTACTCTTTTTTGTGAATCCGTTTCGATTGGAGATATGATGATGATGATGATATTACCGAAAGATTCGTTGCGACTTGCCCTCCCATTTACAATACTAATTAACTTGCCAATATATCATTATTATACTTATGCTCATTGAATAATAATTTGTTTTTCGACTCTCGTTAGTTTTTTGAGACTTTTTCAAACATCTTGATGTTGTGTTTTCATTTGCGATAACCTCTATTGCCATACGAATTAATTGTTTCGATTTGATTTTCGACTATATACGATTTTGATTGCCAATTGCCAATTCCCGATCCAGTGACAGTGTGCCAACTCTATACAACAGTTAAATAACCAAGAATCTCATCTATATACCATATATGTTATATACACATATGTGTATTTGTATACAAGTTCTCAGGTGTACAGTTACAGCTGCTAAAGTCGCATTGAATGTTATCCTACATAAATATCTTAACTTGATTGTCTTGTAAATTGTTATGTCCTTGAAAATGTTTCTCAATTCGAAAAAAAATTCAACATTTTCGGTTTGTTTTCCAAAACTATTTCGAGAGTTGTAAAAAAATCTGTCTTTGTTTGTGTTTTACTTGATGTTGGGTTGCGGGGGGAGCTACAAATTATAGGGAAAAATCAAAATTACTGAACCTAAAATTTGCATAGAAAAAACCAATTAGACAAATAATACAATAAAAACATGTAAATATACAACAGTTTCTTCTAAAATTACTAGTTAATACAAAGACTTGGGAAATTTTGCCTAAATTTGATTTTCAAAATTTATAGCACAGTTTTTGGGGCAACCAGAGGTGGCTCAAGAAATTTCATTGTAGCTCAGCCCAAATTTAATTTCTACAATTCTTTGCATAGTATTTAAATACTATATACAACCCTCCCGCCACACCCAACATCAAATCTTGTAAATGATTTAATTTTTCAGTGTTTTTCTTTTCCCGTTACTGTTTCCCTGTAAATATCGACGATCTGTACTTGCAGGCAGAGCAAGAACCATAAACCAAGTACTCTAAACAATGCCAGTGTGTTTAAATAAGTAAAGTTTCGATAATCGAAAACGACTCGTGTGGTCTGCGAACAGTTCGTTTCAGGAGTGTGTATTTTGTAACGACAACAACAGCAGCAGCAACAATAATAACGAGAAACAACATGAAAATGAATAAAAACAATGTCAAATGCAAATGCAAATGCAAAGGCAAATGCACATGCAATTTTCTTATCACAAACGTGATCTAAATGACCTTTTCTATTTCGAAAAATGCAATAACACAAAAGCGAATCAGAAGCTGAAGAGCTGAGCAGCAGAAAAGCAGAAGAAGACGAAGCAGAAGCAGAATAATATGCATCGTAAATAATTTCCAATGTGTTTTCTCATAGGCGAGAGCAAAAAAATCGACACGCAAGAACTCGGTGAAGCATTTTTTTGCCCAAATCGCTCGATAAAAGTCGTGACGAGCGTGACGTGACGCGAATTGGCCGAGCAAAAAACCAACAAATAGAGGGCCAAGGGGAAGATAAGGAGGAGGAGGGGAAGAACTCATAGATTCGCAAACCCCCCCAAAGAAAGCGAAAGCACACGCGAGCCGCGACTTATTGAGACGATTGAGGGCAAAACAATGCTTGGAAGCACCCAGGGCTGTAATTTTGCACCATTTAATATGTAATTAGCTTTGTGTTAAGTAAACTATGTACTCGTTAACAACAATAACAATAGCAACAACAACTACAACAATAATAATAGCAACTAATACTACTACTAATACAGCAAACAGCAACAGCAACGTGTTCGAGAACGTACGAATTAGAGGCTCTTGTGTGTGTTGTGTGCTGTGTGTGGTGCAATGTGGTCACACTGGCACACACACACGCACACACACAGCGAGCATTTGCTGCAGCACGCGCACGCACACCACTCTAATTGCACAGGCACACACACACAGGCACACACAGGCACACACACGTCAGCGTTTGCATGTGCGCACCTGAAATGAAACCGAGCAAAAAAACAAAAAAAAAAAAAAATTAATAACTTTGAATAAATAATAAACGAAAATCGCATGACTCGCTGCCACGTGCCACACGCTCCGCGATTAGCTAGATCTATCTATCTCTCTCTCTCTCTCTTACTCTCTGTCAGTCGCTGTTTCTCTTTGTCTTTGTCTCTCTCTCTCTTTCTCTCTAGAACAGTTTGTCACAGTTCAAGTACTTTTATAAACTACATGCAAATTACTGTAACTGCGCGTAATTGTGCCCCACTTCACCCATCGCCCTCTCGCTCACACACACTGTCTCTCTCTTTCCCTCTCTCTCTAACGCTTACTGCAGTCATTCGCATGTCCAGCTGTCAGTCATTCCCACGCGCCGTAGTCGCTGAGCTACACTCAGCTCAAATGCACCGTTATTAGTTAGTTCACACACACACACACATACATAGCTACTCTTTAGGTCAGACACACACACACACACACCACACATACATCTACACCCACATCTACAGCGTTTAATGAGTACAAATTACCAATCGATGTTTAGTTCGATGTCGTTCCAAAAGCAGCAGCAAATTCGATACAAATCGATAAGTTTATTTAATTTCCGTTTCCGTTTTGATTTCTTTTACTTTGTTGCTCTTTTCTTCTGATTTTATACTGATATCAAGCTCATTTCTGTTCGATTCTCAAGCAATGCACCCGTATATCGAGTAAAGTCACCGCTAATCGTATTGAATATGTAATTCACACACCCGAAATATAAAAGTAATCCACCCACTATATATATGATATGATACTCTATTCGACTGGCAACGCATATGTACCTGCTCTGTATGTATGTAGATATATATACATATATATCGATCTGTCTAACTGTACTGCGCACCCACAACTTATTCAACTTATACACACTAGCGATACATTTATCGATTTTCATTTGCCACTATCGGTTAGTTATCAACTATAACTATATATATACCTATACCATATCGTAAGTGCACCTTTCTTTAGTATGTACCCAAGCTGCATTCTAGCAATTTCTAATAATTTGAACCACTGTCGAGTGACAACAACAACAACAACAACAGCAACTGCTTGAAATGATTAGCTCAATGTCTACTAAAACTACTACTACAACTACTTATACTCCACTACTACTAGTACTACTGCTACTACTACTACTACTACTAAATATTCAACTACTCTTATACCTACTACTATTTGCATACTACATATGCGTATGTGCTTCTATATAAAATCGTTAACTTTTGTTTGTCACCAACAACAAAAACAACAACTACATATATAACCATACTCCATATGTATCCAATACCACCACTACTACTACTACTACTACTATACTCGTTCTACTCGATATGCCTATACCAAATGTTAACGGTATTTTGCCTAGTCTAACTAACTATTAGAGCAACCCTCGGGCTCTTGCCTCGTTCGTTCCCGAGCGCCCTGTGTTTTATCATTCTCTGCTGTATTCTTTGACACAGCTGAGACAATTCTGGGACGGCACAGCACGATGGAGATACGCTCCATTCATCTGGGTGGCCTCTTCCATGCCGAGGAGGAGATACAGATGACCTCGACCATGCCCAACTTTGTGGGTCAAATGCAGGGCTTCATATTCAATGGACAGCGGTAAGGCAGGGCGGGTTGACGGATTCCTGGCCTAGTCTCTCATTTGCTTCCCCTTTAGCTATCTGGACATAGTCAAGTCGCTGGGACCGGAGCTCTCGGCACTGCCCAGTGCCACGTTCAAGCTCACCGCACGCTTTGTCAACTCTCCGGCAGGACAACCCTATCATGCGGCCACCTTCCGCTCCAAACACTCCTACGTGGGTCTGGCCATGCTCAAGGCCTACACCAGCATCTCCATCGATTTCCGCTTCAAGACCGTCGAGCCCAACGGGCTGCTTGTCTTCAACGGCGGCAGACGCAACGACTTCGTGGCCGTCGAGCTGGTCAACGGGCACATACACTACACCTTCGATCTGGGCGACGGTCCGGTAACGATGCGCGATAAGTCGCGCATCCACATGAACGACAATCGCTGGCATCAGGTCAGCATACGACGGCCTGGACCCAAGACGCACACACTCACCGTGGACGACTCCTTCGAGATCATCTCGCTGACGGGCAACAACATGCACCTGGAGCTGGCGGGCATACTGTACATTGGGGGCGTGTTCAAGGACATGTACTCGAAGCTGCCCGGCTCGATATCGTCGCGTTCGGGCTTCGAGGGTTGCCTGGCCTCGCTGGATCTGGGCGATGCCTCGCCCTCGCTGACCAGCGATGCGGTGGTGCCCAGCTCGCTGGTGGTCAGTGGCTGCGAGGGACCCACCAAGTGCAGCCAGAACGCGTGCGCCAATCGAGGACTCTGTGTGCAGCAGTGGAACGCCTATGCCTGCGAGTGCGACATGACCTCGTACACGGGTCCCACCTGCTATGATGGTAAGTGTGAGCGGGGGCGGGGGTAGGGCAGGTAACCAGCTAACCGTGCATCTCCCTGCAGAGTCAATTGCCTATGAGTTCGGCAACAACAAGGGCATGGTGCAGTACAGCTTCCCGGAGAACACGCAGGCCAACACGGAGGAGGACAACATTGCGCTGGGCTTCATCACGACCAAGCCGGATGCGGTGCTGCTGCGCATCGAGAGCGCCACCACGCAGGACTACATGGAGCTGGAGATAGTGGAGGGCAACATCTTTATGGTCTACAACATAGGCAGCGTCGATCTGCCGCTGGGCGAGATCGGCACCAAGGTCAACGACAATGCCTATCACGTGGTGCGTTTCTCGCGCAAGGGTGGCAACGCCACGCTGCAGCTGGACGACTACAATGTGCAGGCCCTGACGCCACAGAGTAAGCTGTGTCCAGCGAGAGCCACGGATTCAATAAACTGTACAATCTCCCTCTCTCTCTGCTCCTCCTCCTGCCACAGGCCACCACTCGACCGTCTTCAATACCATGTCGAACATCCAAGTGGGCGGCAAGTTCAGTCGCAACGGTCGCACCCGGATCGAGCGTCCTTTTGCCGGCGTTATTGCCGGCCTCTCGGTGAACAAGCTGCGCATCCTGGACCTGGCCGTCGAGCGCGACCCTCACATCACCATACGCGGAGATGTTCAATTGGTAACTGGAGTATTAGATAGAAATGATCTGCAGAGAATGCAGCAGGTTAGGGAATTTATTTGAAATTTTATTTCAATTCCTCCTCTCTCTCTCTCTATCTATCTCAACTTTCGACTTTCCAAGTATTTTTCTCATCGTAACAACGTTTATTCGAAATTCTTTCTTTAATCAACCAAAAACCAAAACCAAAAAAAAAGAAACTAATACAAAAAAACTAAATATCGTAATATAATCAGCTTCGTACGCTATGTGAACCCCTTTTCCCCCCACGCACTGAGCCACTGTACAGTCTCGACCAGAATATACCCTACCATTTGTTTTGTACCTCAGCGATATGGGGGAAATTTGGTTCATTGCTCAATTAACTCAACTAAATCTCAACTAATAGTTAATCAATGTATAAACTAGTGTAAATGCCACATTTGATTTGATTTTTACCTTCTCATTTGTATATCGATTCGATCCTTGTTTATCTCTGTCAGTGACGTAATCCGCTTTTAACCAGCACCAGCTAATCAATCCCCAGAAATTCGCCACTAACCCCAGCTAACTAATCGATTCTTTGACGCACAGCATATGCAATGATTGAATTGTGAATATGCATTATATTGAAATATATATACTATATGTGTATTACCTACTAATAAGCACACGCACAGCCCACTCCCACACACACACACACACAGTATATACCCGTTTATAGTACTCCATATGCAGCTATAGCTCTTTATCATTTCGTTTGCACTGTACTTTGTAACCGTTCTCCTATTGAGGTCGGTTTTGAGCGCACCTATGCTGCATGATCTTACACATTAAGTAGCACACACACACAAACATCTGCCTAGACACAACCCACACACACACAGGCCATAACATCTGCCTATACAACACTTATCTATGCATAACTTGCAGTAGTTTCTTCTGCCCACTTTCATGCAAGAGCAGCTTAAATATATCCTTTCTTCAACGAGTTTCTATACTCCATCCAGGGATCCTGCCTTTTTGCCATTGATCTTCTGGTAGTTTCCCTATAGAAATCTTCTGTAATTAACTGCAATATTATAGTAACTTCTTTAAATTAGTCTAGCAAAGAAAAAGATGAGCTTCAAGATTTTTAAAGTCTGAAGCAAACTTTAAAGAGTATTGAAACCAAATTTGAGAGCTCTAATACTTGTAGACCTTGAAATATATGTGTTCAGACAGACATAAAATGCTAGATCAACTTTATAGAGCTTCCTACTGTCTGTTACTTACCTACTGACATATAAAAATATGTTAGACAATCAAATCTTTTAAGATTCAACAAATGTGGTTGAACATTCGTAGTTATTTTAAATGTTTAAGCTAGCTTTTCTTCTATCTCTGATGATATATTGATAGGATATTATATGAAATAAGTCCACAGACTTCCTAGGCAGCCAGGACTAAAATTTGAGCAAGTTTCCAGCCTCTTGCGAAGCTCAAAACAAGCTTAAACAATTTCTCCTAGTTTCCAAATACACTTAAGGCTTACACACACACACACACACACTTGCTACTCACATATATAGTGCACCTAACCAATACCAGTACTCGTACAGCTAACATTCAGCAAGACATACATAATAACCGCTTGGCCAGCTCGGCGCCAGATCAACTGAAGTAAATTTAGACTCTGAACTCTACTCGACAGACGCCAGCGAGTGGTTATCCGGGCGCCATAGACGATCTGATCTTCTCGGGCGCGGGTTCCGGCTGTCGCGGCGACGACGAGGATGAGTGCACGCCGCCGTTCGAGTCGGGCAGCGGCGATGATCTGATTACTCCGGTCTACGTGCCGCCCACCAAGCAGACGACAACCACGCAGCAGGGCGGCACGGGTGCGGGCAACAATCTTAGTGTGGATCGCAGCGGCAACAGCAGCAGCAGCAATACGAATGGCACGGAGCGTGCCTGCGATGACGAGGATTGTGTGCACGGATCCGGCGACTATGGGGAGACAACGGAACAGTTCACCTCGACCAGCACGGCCAAGGGAGCAGGTGAGTTGTGCGTCGATTCGACTGCGTTTTTTCTTCTTTCTTTATTTTGCCAATGTGGTGTCATTTTGTCATTGGCATTTGCATCACACACAGCACACACAGGCACACACACACACGTACACTCACACACGCAACCCACGCACACTGGCAACATCATTTCAGACATTTTTGTAGCCCAAATAGCGTAACTTGTAAGTAGAACTAGCGCGTTTCAAGGGGTTCCACATGCACACATGCACACATAGGCAACAATGTATAACGTGTGTGTGTGTGTGCGTGTGTGTATGCATGTGTTTCGGTATATAATCGACTAGTTAAGCCGTTCAGCCTGGCCGTAGTTGTGCTCTCGCGGCGTGCCCCGCTTTTAGCGCTTTCCGCCATAGACATACACATACAAGCATATATATATATGTATATATATAGTATGCGTAGCATACATGCATGTATAGAACCAGCCAATTATATAACTGTATATATACAGCAGACAAGCCACTCACAAACATCGATCAGCCCAATGAATCCTTTCAGTTCGCTCTCAGTCAGTTCTCCAGCTCAGTCAGCTCAGTCAGCCTCTCCCCGCCCCACACCCCGCAGCTATCAGCATCAACTTCAACCTCAGATCTCACTCTCGTCTCTCGTCTCGTGCCATCTTCAGCCTCAGCCTCAGCCTCAGCTCAGCGCCATCCGCCATACAGTTGTTGATTGATTTGAACTGACATGAGTACGCCTTATGTGTCTCTTTCAGAATGTGAACTGACCTTCATATTTCTGACTGTGATCGCGCCTTGGATACTCTGTAAATTGACATGCTAAATGTCGCAGCTGTCGAAAACTGAATACGAAACTGATCAATGTACTATATTACTATATACTCAATATGCCAGATGTGTATGTGTATGCGAGTAGACTAAGCTTAGGCAGATATATGCGATATACTAGATATTCTACATATACTATATGTATCTGAGCCATACCACCAACAAGAGCAACAACAACTACAATAACAGCAATAGCAGCCAGTACTCCTACAGCAACAACAACCAGAACTACACAGCGATCATTAGCGGGGTAAAAGGTGGGCGAAGCAGCAGAGAAAGAGGAGAAGCAGCAGAGGAAGCTGAAGACATGACGGAGCGTATTTTTGCCTAGTTTATCAACATATCTGCATATGCCTAGCTTAAACAGCCACATATCTCTCTCTATCTCTCTATCTATATATATAAATATTAACTTGTATGTGTACTATATTGTGTATGTATTCCAGTTGTACATATCAGTCAGCCAATGCACATACCTACCTACATACGTATGCATATCCTTGCCTTATGTTCAATAAACTATGCAAATCGATTGCAAATTGCGGCGTCTTAAACAGAGACACACACTCGTATTCTTCTCTTGGGGAGGGCACACACGCACACGCACACATATGCACTGCTGCAGCACACACACTCACACACACGTAGCTTAGTCCTGCCAAAAAGAAAACACACTAAAAACCCCTGCTAACCCCTTGCAGAGTCCAATAACAACGAGCTGGTCACCGCATCCACCACTGGACGCAGCGAAATCACCACGGAACAGCAGCAGCACAGCAGCAGCAGCGTGGGCAGCAGCTCCAGCAGCTCCGCCGGCAGCAGCACCGTCAGCTATGTGACCACCATGTCCAGCGCCGGCGGCAGCAGCACCGCGAGCAGCCAGACCAGCAGCACCAGCAGCAGCGTGGCCACCACCGCCACACAGCGCACCAGCAGCAGCACCAGCAGCAGCACCTCGACCAGCAGCACCTCGACCACGACAACCACAACCAGCACCACCAGCACGTCTGCGCCAGAAATACGCACCACGGAGCGCGATCGCGAGACAACGCATGATATCTATGTGGCCATTGGCGGCGGATTGGGCGGCAATCGTGATCACGAGCGCATTCTGCTGCCCGACGATCATCAGATGCCTCCGCTGCCGCCACCTATGCCGCCGCAGCCAGATGCACCGCCGTACGGACCCTACGGCGGCAACACGTACAACACCAACGTGAACAACTATCGGCCCAAGGGCAAGGGCGGACGCATCAACTCCATCGAGGAGGAGCGCACCGCGATGATCATTGGCATTGTTGCTGGCATACTGATCGCTGTGATCTTGGTTATTCTGCTCGTGCTGTGGCTCAAGTCGAACGGGGATCGTGGCTACAAGACGGAGAGCGAGAAGGCCGCTGCGTATGGCTCGCATAATCCGAATGCTGCGCTGCTGGGCAATACCAGCACAAATGGCTCGTACCATCAGCAACGACAGCATCATCAGGCAGCTGGCGGGATTATGCCGGGGCAGGGATTGCAGCAGCAGCAGCCGCAGCAGCATCACAGCTCCCACAACGGGGGACACAACGGAGCAGGCGCAGGTGGAGGCGGAGGCATGATGTCCAGTGGCAGCGGTTCGCTGGGCTATGGCAGCGATGGGCGACCCCAGATGGCGGGTCTGGTGCAGCCGAAGGCCAAGAAGCGCGACTCCAAGGACGTCAAGGAGTGGTACGTCTAAGTGGAACGAGGCGAGAACGAACCGCGTCAAATTAGCAATATTATATACGTCGAATCCATTCTCAAAAAAGAAAAACTAAATACTCGATGCGAATATGAACATATATGTTATAAATACATTGATTTAGCAAACTCATAAGGTGAATTAGACACATTGAAGGAAGTGTACAAACGAGAAAGGGATAATAAGCGAAGCAGGCAATAAACAGGCACACACACCTACACACCCCTACACACACACCTATGCAAACCGTACTTTAGCTGCATTCGGGCATTAAGTTTTAATGGCCAGTTCGAGCAAAGATTATGCCTAAGACATTATATAGCTTCAAACTCAAGACTTGCTAGAGAAAAAAAAGAAAAACAAAGCGAAAAGAAAAGAAGAGGAAATAAAACCACATTGCAGCGCTTAAGCATATATATATATGTATACACATATAGTACTATATATTATCATTATGTTATATGTTAGTAACTTATGCCACTAGCCAATCAAGTAATTGTGTATTATATTTCGCTAAATGCGGTGCAGAACTCTGCCCAGTTTCGGTTCGCATGAATTAAAAATGCCCTCGAAAGTATGCTACATTTCTTACACGCATGGCTATTAAAATGCGCACGAAAGTATGCTGCATTGATGTTGAAGTGCGACTGGCCAGAGTTCTGCAACTGCAGCACATACACAATCTAGCGGAATTCGATGTAAACGTACTTTAAACATACTTATAAAATTATATATACACACAGATATACAGATATATACATCAAGTTCTATAAGCAGTTTCTGTTTGTTGCGTAAACAGCGTGTAAAGTTACAAAATGTGGTGCTGTAATCTAATAGACAACGCAGGCTAATAATAATAATAATACTAATAAAAAATAATAATAATAATAATAATAATAATAATAATAATAATAATAATAATAATAATAATTAATATAATAATAATAATAATAATACTACTAATAATAATAATAATAATAATAATAATTATAATAATTATAATAATAATATCAATAACGCTAACGATATTATACGGATATGAATATGATAAATGCAAGAATCTCTGCTAAAGATTGTTTATTGAATTCAAACTGGCTTTAATTAGTTAATTGAGAGAGAAAGGCGAGAAGAGAAGCAAGAAATGCGAACCGTAGTTCCCCTGACTTTAGTTGAATTATATATACAATATATATAAGTATGTGTATGCATTGCGATTGCTACGCTTGCGTGCAGCAACTTAATATCTCTGTAGGGTATACACACACACACACGCGCATGCTGGGCGATATTTATTTGTTGTAGCGACCCAACCAACATATATACTTTTAATACTATGTATATGTATTTGAGACTATATACTGCCATAGACCTCTATGCAGTATGAACTCGGACATATCAATTGACAAGACAACACCAACAACTCTCTCACACACACTCACACACACTCGAACACAACACTGAAGCGAACCTACCTAGCTTTTTTACAAGATGTGAGCGAAAATTACTTTACAGCTAAAAAGAAAAACGATGAAAACGAGAAGGAAAACGAAAAAGAAAACGAAAACGAGAACAAGCAACAATTTTACAGTATTAGAGCCGCTTTATGCGTATTTTTCGAGGCTTACGTGACGTATACACAATCAGCAGCAGCAACAACCTACAATAAGACGATTCACACACACACAAGCACACACACCCATACACTCATACACTAACCTAGACATCTACTATATAAACTGTATAATCAGATATATATATATCTATATATATCATTTTTGAGCGCTTTCTTTGATTCTACTGCTATACAACTTTAGGTGAATTTTCTTTTGATTCTATCTAAAAACTATACTAAATTTACATACTTATACCTATATATATAATGGAGTTATACACGCACACCTACACTACTAACACTTGCATACTCACTAGCTAAATTGTATTCATTAGGTTTTCTCCTGAATTCTCTTAAAACCAAGCCACGGTCTATACCAATATCGAGAGTACTATCTAGAGATACATATATATTTACATATGTGTAAATCGTACACCTAACTACATATATATATCTTGCATTTCAAGAAATTTTTGATATATTTTCGAGTGTTTCGAGACCTCAACTTGTATACAACCGAAATACGCAGACCATAAGACGAGACAAACTAGCGAATCTAGCCCAAAAGGACACCTAGGACAATTACAAAACTACACACACAATACAAATACAATGCACACTTACCATGATATATATATATAGACACATATACAGGAAAGGAACCTACTAATACATGCATACTCTTACTCTTATATACATACTTATACATACAAGTACATGCCTACATATACGATTACGATTACGATACGAATACGAATACGATATGATAATGTAAACTGAATTATTATGGCTTATGTATTTACGTATGTCCCTTCGATTTGATAATTAATTGATTAATTAATTGATTCTTGAAATTATGCAAAATATCGAAAAAGAAAATGCTGTTCCCACTTAAATATTGTACGTAACACTCTCCAAGCAACAATTTCTATCTTCACAACGTTAATGCTGCACAAGGAAAACTCTGCATTTAAACAAAGAAAAACCACAAAGTTTATTCATTATTTCAGAACTTTTGCCTTGCGATTATTAAAGTAGCTCACCATAAGAAGAAAAACAAAGGAATAAAACAAGAACTAAAACTAAACCAAATTTATCAAATTGATCAAATTCTACACGCCATGCAAATTATTATATCTTGACGAATTGTTTACAAACATATTAGATGGAAAAACAAAAAACAAAAAACAAAATAATGAAATGGATAAGAAAAGCAAAGCAAAGTTACCAATTGAGTAAAGAGTAATGTTATGTATGATAAACATAATTGATAAGGGGCAAGGCAAGTACAGTTAGTTTAATGAGTAACAGTAACTTAGTTAAAGCGTGTAATAGTTGAATGGACATAGGAAAAGATATGCGAATGAAATGCAAACAATGTATCAATACAACTTAAACTTATATACATACGATATGTATCTACTTAGGCTTAATATCATTGTTATCTAATATATATACGAAGTCAACAACACACACACTCTCACACTCGGCCAGACACACAACCCGTGCAGACACGTACAGACATACACACACATGCATATACTCGGTATATAACTACAAAGAATATGTATATGAACATGTAATGGCTGCGCCCACATATATATATATATATATATATATATATCGTAACGTGTATGTACATGTAGCGGCAGTGATTGTTAATGAAATTGCTTTGTTTTATGTTAGATTTTTTAATTTACGAGAAAGAAAATGGTAAAAAAAAATGCATACAAATACAGAATGACTGACAAAACACAGAATTATAACATTGCATATAATAAATAAAATAAAAGTATAAAGAAAGTTGTTTTAATTAAATTTGAAATATCGTTAGAAATGAAAATGCACTGTTTGCGAAGCATGTTTAGAAAAGAGACAGAGAAGAGAATCAAAGCGGCAGCCAGGTGAGGGGTTCCGCACAATCTGTTATTTAAAGGTTTTTGGGCGAATGCTTCGATTTCAAATGAAATGGCCGCTCACCAACACTGGCGTGAGTGCCTGAAATTTGAATCGATAATGTTAAATAACAGCTGAGTACTCAGAAGCAAAAACGATTAATTTAATCGTCTGATGTCATGGCTTCTTTAATTTTGTGTATACAAAAAAATCGAATATGTGGAAAAATAATTAATTCATTATGAATTGACAGTAAAAGAATACACTAGTATTAAAATATGTTAATACTAGTTCCACCAAAATTAAATAGTTTCGCCCTGGTTCGATCTCTAGCAATGGAACAAGTTCAAATTCACATATAAGTTCAATTGAATCACCCTGTATAGCCACACAGGAACAATTTGCGTGTGACTGTGAAATTAAAATTATTCCTTATAAGTTATAAGTTTAAGCACAAATTATGGCTGGAACCTCGAACAATGCCGCAAAGCCTGAGATTATCGATCTCACCAAGCTCAGCCCGGAGCAGCTGCTGCAAATCCGGCAAGAGTTCGAGCAGGTGAGTGCTAGTCGCGTGTGTAGTGTGGGTGTTAGTCACAACGGCAGCTGGGTCAGGGCGGTGAGGTGCAATGGTGCCGCACAGCAGATGCACACTCGAGTGGCACATGTTCCAATTAATCGGTTTTTCTTGTTAAATTCAACAGGAGATTGGAAATATTCAGGACTCGCTGAATACTTTGCACGGATGCAAAGCGAAATATGCTGGCTCGAAAGAGGCCCTCGAATCATTTCAGCCCAACTGGGAGAACCGGCAAATACTTGTGCCACTGACCAGCAGTATGTACGTACCTGGTCGCATAAAGGACCTCAACAACTTTGTCATTGACATCGGCACCGGCTACTACATCGAAAAGGTAAGCGAGCTGCCACTTAATCTCCATATAAATGCTTGGTTCAACGGATTTGTCTCTCTTATTAACAGGATCTGGATGGATCCAAGGATTACTTCGTGCGCCGTGTGGAGTACGTGCAAGAACAAATCGAGAAAATCGAAAAGATTCATATGCAGAAGACACGCTTCCTTAACTCTGTCGTGGGTGTACTGGAAATGAAGCAGCTGGCCGCTGCGAAAATGGTTCAGCAGCAACAACAACAGCAGCAGCAGTCCAAGCAGAGCGCCTAGACACACAGAATTGTATTCGACAAACGATAATTAAATTATTAAACTTATAAACAAAGTATGTGCATTTAATTAACGTATGTAGTTTATTAAATTGTTCAACTATTTTTTGGCTTGTTCCAATGCGACACTCAACATATTTACTTTTTGCTCGTAGGCAGATTTAAGATCCTGTAAAGAAATCCATCTATGTATTAATTATGTCTTAAAAAATCAATTGTTGGGCCTCACCTTGAATATTTTGGACTGTTTGTCGTACTCGGCGCGCAGCTTGTCGTAGACACCCTTCGATATGTCCAGTTTCTTTTCAGTGAGCGCACACTTATCTTGCTCAGCCTTGATCCACAACTGACTCTTCTCCAGGCGCGCCTGGGTGTGCTCGCACTCGGCGGATTTCAGCTGTAGCATATCCTTGGTAACCTGCAGCACATCCTTCACAGATTCAACTTGATCTTTTAGCACGGCAATCTGTTGTTCCTGGTGCTTGTTCACTTTGGTCTTTTCGAAAAGCAGCGTTTTGGCTTTGAGCAGCAGTTCCTCCTGTTCCTGGCGAGATTTCGGAGCATCTGTTCCGCCCAACATGACAGATTGCTTAAGAGACTGCTCCAGATTAGCCACACGTTTCTTCAGGCACTCATTTTCGCGCAGTGCATCCTATTGGTAATGCACATAGACATATATTCACTTGGATGGATTCAACTGAATTAACTGAATCATTCGGAACTAACCTCAAAGTCTTTGCGCAGCGCACCGATTCGTTTGCGAGACTCCTCTAGCAGTGCCTGTTTTTCGCTCTCCAATGTGAAAACTATGTCGAGCAGCTCGTTCTGTGATTGCGCCGCCGATTGTTCCTCTTGCACGACTGGACCACTGGCCGTCGCCAGCTCCGATTCGTTGTTGTTCACATTGCCTTCCAAAGGATTTGCCGACATCTTTGTAAATTTCAATAAAATTAGCTAAAAATCTGTTCCACACTATTCCACGGCCGCAACTGCTTGGTATTTTGTTTTCTTTTTCCGTATTTATAGACAAAATGGATGCACGCTCTATTTATAGCCCCCAAATTCGACTCTCCCGCTCTCGAGAACAAATGATCTCTCTCGCGCCAAGTTCAACGAAAGAAGAGCAAACATCCATCTCCAGTTTAGTTTTGCATACGCCGCAGACGCAGCATATTCTGAAGTTCCATTTATTATGCATATTACGTGAATGAGAAGGGTTTTGAATGGTGCGGAGCGGGGATTAATACAAATCGCAGTTAGCAGAGAACAATTAAATTGTTAATACAAATAAATGGGGCGAAAGTTTGCAGTGAGTGATACATAAGATTAAATGCCTAACCAAGTGAAAGCAATGCTTAATGTAACTGGGCGGTTACAGCTCGCCAGCGGCGCAGGCATCGGCATAGCTCTTGCCACTCTTATCCTCGGGATTCAGCTTGATCATGTCATCTATGCGCAAAATTGTGATTGCCGCCTCTGTGGCGAATTTCAGTGACTTGATCTTGGACATGGCGGGCTCCAGCACGCCAGACTTCTTGTTGTCACGGACAACACCCTCGATGAGATCCAAGCCGGTCCACTTAAGATTACCGTGCTTGGTGTTTGTTTGACTGGAGTTGTGGTATGAGCGCAGCTTGGCAACCAAATCTGTAGCATCCTTGGCTGCATTCACAGACAAGGTTTTTGGAATGACCAGCATCGACTTGGCAAACTCAGCTATGGCCAGCTGCTCCCGAGATGACAGCGATGTGGCAAAGTTTTCCAGGTAGATGGACAGAGCTGCCTCGACGCAGCCACCGCCAGCAACCACTTTTTTGCTTTCCAGCACACGCTTGACCACACAGAGGGCATCGTGCACGGAACGCTCCATTTCATCACAGTAGAAATCGTTGGGACCACGCAGGATAATGGATGCAGCAGCGCTATAAAATAAAAAACTGTATAAATACTTATCCAGCCAAAGCGTAAAACCTCATCTTACCGAGCCTTGGTGCCCTTAATAAGGATGAGTTCATCGTCACAAATGCGCTCCTGTGAAACCTCAGCAGCTTCTCCCACCATGGAAGCATCGAAGCTCTCCTCACCATCCATGTTTGTCAACGACGTAAGATAAGCGGCGCCAGTCGCCTTGGCAATGATCTTCAAGTCACTCTTCTTCACACGACGCACAGCCATGGCTCCGGCCTCGACGAAGTACTTCAT
Source organism: Zaprionus inermis (assembly GCA_018151445.1). Lineage (NCBI taxonomy): Eukaryota > Metazoa > Arthropoda > Insecta > Diptera > Drosophilidae > Zaprionus > Zaprionus inermis. The sequence goes on along the minus strand of JAECXD010000674.1, from coordinate 1,723,501 downwards.
GCAGAGATCATCAACACCACCGCTGGCCAGCACAACATTGACACCGGTGCCCAGAATCATGTTGATGCGCTCCTTGGTGATGTCCAGTTCACGGGCGCGAATGGCCTCAAGCTTGTCGGGATCGTTGATCAGAACCTGCACGCCCATCTTCATTTTGGTCTTCTGCAGCGAGAAGTCCAGGCAGGCGATCTTCGCGTTCACAATTTTCTTGGGCATTTGCTGCGAGGCAATGGTGCAGTTCAGGGCATAGCCGGGAATCAATACAGATTCGCGAGCCGACTTTCCGTGAGCTTTCAGCACATTAATGGCCTTAATCGAGTAGGCTGTCTGTCCCTTAGGATCTGTGATTTTCACGGCCTGAGCGGCATCTACGACCATGGCAGAGAAGAAATCAGCATCTGCGCCGATAATCTTTGAGCTCATCGATGTCTTTGCAATGTTAATAAGTGAGTCACGGCCCAACTCGTCCACAGGTGCAGTCAGGTGCTCGGAAATGTACTTGCAGGCTTCCTTGCAGGCAATACGGTAGCCAGAGATGATGGAAGTGGGATGAATCTTCTGTTTCACCAGTTCATCGGCATTCTTCAACAGCTCTGCAGCCAAAATGACAACAGATGTGGTGCCATCGCCCACCTCCTCGTCTTGCAGCTGTGCCAACTCCACCAACACTCTAAATTTTAAATAAATATAAATTAATCAAATAAAAATCTGAACGAATAAGAATGAAGAAAATGACTCACTTGGCTGCTGGATGCTCCACCTCGAGCAGACGCAGAATAGTCGCACCATCATTGGTAACAGTAACATCTCCAATGTCATCGACCAACATTTTGTCCAGACCGACAGGGCCCAGCGAGCTCTTCACAATGTTTGAAATGGACAGAGCTGCCATGACTGGAATAAAAACCATAAAATAATGAATTAAAATAAAATAAAACTCCTTATTGGTCATAACTATCCCAGACGCCCAGACACACCATAACCTCACTTCGAGTCTGGCCATTGTTTCATGGCTAATCTTGCTCGTTTAGCTGCATTTCGTTTGTAAACACACAGTTTTTAAGATGATTACACATATTCCTTAAGTTTTCTTCGGGAACATTCTCGTTGGTCTTGTGAGACCTGCACAATGACAACGTGCTTGTCGCCCCGGCGACTTCTACAGCTGCAGCTGTTGTTCAAAGCAAAGATTTCTTACCGTTCTGTGTGCGCACAGAGGCGCCGGACTGCCGCGTGCCAGCGATGCTCAAAGGACTTGCCAATGTCGACATATTTCGTCTATTTTTGTTGGAGTTTTAATAAAAAATTAAACAAATCAAAAACACTTGGTTGCTGCTTTCTGTGAAAAATTGCCGCACGCTAGACCGCCTGACTCAGAGTTAGAGGTGTAACTAAATAATATGGGTGTATATCGATATTTGCGTATTCGATAACATAACAACTGGCGGCTTATATGATAATTTGCGAGTGATTAAATTCCTTACGTTTATTATAATATATTTGACATAAAATATTTTCCATACAATGATAAGATTTCATATAAATATACACACTAATATTAAACAAAAATTTAAATGTAGTTTGGCGGTCATCTTGCTCATCTTCTTCGTATATCGTATTGAATGATGAGCAGATAACTCGTGCCAACTTGCACTAAACGATACAACAACTCGTGATTCGCACATCGATCTTATAAAAATCGTTCACGAAACGATAGATCGATATTATCGTAAACAAAACCGCGGCAAAAACAACAAGAAATCTATTTGTAAACGAAGTTGCATTAATTTTGTTTTTTTTTTCTTAAATATATAGCGCTAGTCTAGGTATTATAAACAATGAGTGGAACGCCAACAAAGACACAGACAGCTGCAGCAAATAGCACTGAATACAAAACTCCAAAAAAACAAAAGGAACCAACTCGACGTCCGAAATCTGCCAGTCTGAAATCAATAGAGAATCTTACGAACTCTGAAGAGTCGAGTGCAGCCGAGGTGGAGGATCAGCCACGAAGCACTCGACGCTCATTGCGAAAACCGAGCCCCACTAAGAAATACACGGCTTATAAAGAAGGCGCCTCAAAAAACCGCATTGTTGCCAACTATGTTGAATGCTCGAATTCGGATGAGGAGGAGTCGGAAAATGCAGGCGAAGACGAGGAAGAGCCTGTCATTGTTGCCGCAAAACCGAATGCTGGAGATCTTGAGCTCATACAATCGAACTACAATGTGGCAGGAACCAGTATGTTTGGCTTCAACACGCCCAAGAAGCGGGATGCCATGTCATTGGCAGCGCTAAATGCCACTCCGGGCACGCCAAAGACACCCAAAACGCCGAGGTTGGGCGTGAAGACACCAGACACGAAGCGCAAAAAGGCAGATGAACCAAAGACGCCCTCGCATGTTCGCACGAAGGTCAAGAAACGTAAGTCGTACGTCTACTAAGGTTTTGGTTTTCTATTCTAATCTCCAACTATTCCCAGAAATTGCCAAAATTGTTGCTGATTCGGATGAGGACTTCTCCGGGGACGAAAGTGATTTTCGGCCCAGTGACGCCGATTCCTCGAGCAGCAGTAGCAGTAGCAGCAACAGCGATGGGTCCACGTCAGACAATGATGCAGCTGATGATGAGCCCAAGACACCCAGCAAGTCACGACGTGCCATAGTGGTCCCAGTGCTGCCCAAGACTCCGTCTGCCGCACGCCAGCGACAATCGGCACGTGTGAAAAAATCCAATGAGTACGTGCCGGAGAGCGATGGATACTTTCAGACACATGCCAGCAGCAAGATACTTACATCGGATCACACCCTGGATCGTCTCAAGAATCCACGATTGGCAGCCGACCGTTTGTTTAGTCTATTGGCCGACATGAAAGTATCAACCGAGCATGAAGCAGCCATCGGTGCCATTATGGAGGAGTATCATTCGTATTTCTCCAAATGGATGTGCATCCTTAACGAAGGATTTAACATTCTTCTCTATGGATTGGGCTCGAAGCGACAGCTTTTGCTAAAGTTTCATCGTGAAATTCTTGCACAACAAACAGTGCTGGTGGTCAATGGATTCTTTCCCAGTCTGACGCTAAAGGATGTGCTGGACAGCATCACTAGTGAGATACTGGATGCCGGTCCAAGTCCCGGAAATCCCCACGAAGCCGGGGACATGATCGAAGAGGAGTTTGCACTGATACCCGAAACTCATCTGTTTCTTATAGTACACAATCTCGATGGCGCCATGTTGCGCAATGTCAAGGCTCAGGCCATCCTGGCGCGTTTGGCACGCGTGCCCAATATACATATGCTTGCATCCATAGATCACATAAATACGCCACTGCGTGAGTAAAAAGTAGTTTATTAGTTGTATGAAGAACACATTTTAACTGTCTTTCCTTTATTCCAGTTTGGGATCAGAACAAGCTGAGCAACTTTAACTTCTCTTGGTGGGATTGCACCACCATGTTGCCGTATACGGACGAGACAGCCTTCGAGAACTCGCTGCTGGTGCAGAACTCAGGCGAACTGGCGCTCTCCTCGATGCGCAGCGTCTTCTCCTCGCTGACGACCAATTCACGCGGCATTTACATGCTTATTGTCAAGAATCAGCTGAAGAACAAGGGCAATGCCACGTACCAGGGCATGCCATTCAAGGATCTGTACTGGAGTTGTCGCGAGGCCTTCCTGGTCAGCTCCGACTTGGCATTGCGTGCACAGCTCACAGAATTCCTCGATCATAAATTGGTCAAGTCCAAACGCAGTGTCGATGGCTCCGAACAGCTAACCATTCCCATTGATGGAGCACTATTGCAGCAGTTTTTGGATGAGCAGGAAAAGAAATAAGATCACTGCGTGTTTAGAACATATTAATTTATTATCTAATTTGTTAAATACAATTACAATTTGCTTTTTAAAAAGGTTTCTCGTGTTGCTTTCACATCCGTCCCTCCTTCCACAGTTTACTTTAGATAATTCTATTACAAGTACATATACGTTATCGTAATCCTCATTAAATCTGTTATCATCTTTCCGCTCTCTGCCTCGGCTCATCATCCTCATTTATTGTTTTCTACACATTTAGATTGGCATGCATAAAAATGTTGTATCTCTTAGTAGCTTTCAATATGTTTTTGCATTTTGATATATTTTCCATAATTCCATTTAGTTTAAGTATTCACACAGCACTCATTGGATTCTTATTGCCTGCTTTGGTCAATTGGAATACGTGTAAATAACAATCTCGTTGTCTGATGAAGAAGCAAATCGACTACTAACAGCACTATCTTCTCTATCTCTATGGAACCGATTCGATACAGTGCAGACATCGCTCGAACACGTTGCGTTATCAATGAATGTGCATGGGAGAACGGAATCAGAATGCTAGATTAATGCTAGTTATTTACATTTTTGCAAATGCTGCCCATACAATCGACTTTATCCAATTGGCGTCTGGCTACCACGATTTGATCTTATAAAAATTTGAATACTCTTAATTTTTGCTTGCATGAATATTATCACTTTGACTTGATTCGATTGTTGCTCTCCACTCTCGCTCTCTTAATTCTGGAATGGGCGCTGACATCTTTGGCCCTGACTAGAGTTATCCCATTCGATACTCAGGCATCCCTAACTGTTCCTAAATTGCCCCGTGTTCGCCGAGTTCTCAGGCTCAGGCTACGTTTATAAGAAAGACTTGGTTGTTTTTTTTTGTTTTTTTGCTTACTATACACAGAGTGCTACATTTTGCTTTTATTTCGTCAATGCTTTGATTTGTTTTTTAATTTTGTTTTTTTTTTTACAAGAAATAAAGAAGTTTTGCATTAAATACTTAAAAACAAAAAACATTGGATTTTATTTTTTTTTAACGAAAATATAGAAGAAGTTTAATTGTATACATTTTTTACTTTAACTGTGTGTGTGTGGTGTGTGTGTAACGGTGGTGTTGCAGCTTTCAAAGTCGAGTTTTTTCTTCTTATCGCATCGCTTTGTTAGCCATGTGTGTGTGTATGTGTGTTGGTGTGTTTTTCGGGGGCGGGGGGCTGTAGTTTTCGGTAAATACAAAAATAAAACCTTTAGCAGAGTTTACATATACACAATATATAAATCAACTTCATTATCATATCCGTATCATTATGCATTAGTCATACTCATCGAATATACATCACAATCAAAGTGTACGCTTTGTAATTATACGCGGTAATCATAATAATAGAATTACATAATAATCATAATAATAATAATAATAATTATAATAGTTCTTTTGTTTTCTGCTGTTTTACTCTTTTACTCACTTTACTCTTTACTCTTTCATTTCCATTTTATTTGTATTTGTAATTTGTAATTTGTATTTCTATTTGTAGTTTATATATATTATTATTATTACTTTATTCTTGCATACGATTATTATTATTATTATATTTGCCTTCGTTTCTTATGAACTTTACGCTTATTAGAATTCTCTTTCCACTCCTCTTCTCTTTCTATCTTCTTCAATTGTTGTGTTACTTTCTCATTATTGGTTTCTTTTTTGTTGCTTTTTATCGCATTTGCTGTTTTTTGTTGTTTTTGTGTGTTTTTGTTTTGTTTTTTTTCCTTTTTTTCGATTATAATTTCAAACTTATAGATAAACATTAAACATAAGCATAAATCAACAAAATAAAAATATTACAATTATCAAGTTATTGAAAGTAAAATTACTCGATAAACTCGAAACAATAAAACAGTATTTTTGCAGCCAGTTGTTGCTGCTGCTGCTGCTGTTGTTGCTGTTGCTGTTGGTAATAGTATTACTAGCTGCACGCATTATTGTTGTTGTATTCATCTCGGTTTTGGGGTTTATGCAACTTTTCAAATTTGTTGAACAATTCTTCGTGTTGTTGTTGTTGTTAATATTATTGTTGTTGTAGGTATTGCTGTTGTTGGTGTTGCTTGTTGCTGTTGCTGTAACTGCTTCTGTTTCTGTTGTTGTAGTGATTGGTGTTGCTGTTGTAGTTGTTGCTGCTGTTGTTGTTGGTGTTATGTGAATTGTTGTGGTTGTTGTTGTTGTTGCTGCTGCTGCTGCTGCATAACGGTTTCAGCTCATTTTCACGCGTTTCCTTGGTGGTCCAATTGGTGGGATTTGTTGTGTTGCGAGGGCACGAAATGCCTCCGCTATCAAATGTGAATGTGTTGTGATCATATTTTGCCAGCCAGAGGTTTCCATCACATCGGTGGCATGACTGTTATGAAGAAAAACAGATTCCAATAAGTTAAACTTTCTATTTAAAGGATCGATCTGCACTTACGTATTAATGAAATCTATCGTTTGTGCTTTCAATTGATCCGCACTATGGAGATCAGCTAATATTAACGTTTCGGCTGCTGTTTCTACAGAGAGATTGACGCACAGCGCCTCCTCGCACATCACTTTCAGCTTTTCGAGTGCATACTGTAAGGAAGAAAGAAAGAAACCAGAGAGATTAGTATAAATATAATAAGTAGGTATGGTTACACTCAAGTTTCGAGTGCATTTTCAATTTATAAACCTTGCATTTCAATTCTAAAACAAACTTTAGTACTTTGCGAGTGTAGACACAAAATTTGATGACTCTTGCCTATATAGTCTCTGTGATCCAGGCGTTCATACAGACAAACTTGCCTATATCGATCGACATACAAGCTGTTTCTATATAGCATTACTATCTCTATCAAACAACAGTCTAACACATATATTTCTTATACAATTAATATAAATATTTATCAGTCTTTCCTATATTCCTTGCTTCTATCCATGCCTTACTGCTTCGTTCTTTGCTTCTCTTTTCTTCATTTACCTTATCAGCAGCCGCTAAGAGATCATCAGCCATTTTTTCTAGGTTCGACGCCTTGCCCGTGTATATGAATCGAAGCATCTCTTTGAGCACTTCGTGATCCACATCGGTTATGGCGACACGATTCAGCTTGCGCTCCTCCATTTCGTGCTCAAACATGGCCGCAAAGACATCACTACGCGCTGTAAAATCAACAGAAATTTAGGAGTTAGTTATGCATCGGTTATATCCATTATATATTGTATATATTTACCTGCCAGTATGGCCTTGTGCGCTTGAAACTCACGGCCGCCCACCGAGAGCGTGACATCGCTGAATTTCTCGTTGTCAAAGAGATTGCCAAGATCTTCAGAGAGTTTGCACTCGGGCACTTTGAACTGCACAATATTGGATTGTCCCGAGATGTTCACACTGTCCGCCACAACGCTGACCTCACAGAATATGGTCAGTTTATCTTCGGGCAGCAGGCCGTTGGCCTCGTCCAGTAGAAAATCGCGTCGTATGAACTTCTTAAAGCCCCAATCTTTGCCCTGCACGAAACGGTAAGCTCTGCGGCAAGAAATTAAAAGTAATATTAGTATTATATCTTTGATTTCGAATATATAATATATAAAACTTACCGCTGGGATTCCATTGCTTTGGTTTCCTCACGTTTTGCATTTAATATGGAAAATTTGAACTTGGCTCTGACTTCGGATTTGTTACACGAAACTAACAGTAAATATAATGATAAGTAATCCTTGCTTTCCTCATCTAGACCCTTGGGATTTACCCGTAAACACCTGCAAAAATGAAAATTGAAATTAGTTATGTATTCTATGGGAATATTACTAGTTCGTATTTACCATTTGAGTTTGTCATTAGCACCGGCTGAGAATGTGGACGATTTGAGTACTTCACCCATTTCTTCCCGACAAAAACTAAAGTTATTTATGGTCCACATATAACTAAATTTAACCACTTTGACCTGCAAGAGAAGAAATATGATGAATTAGTTAGTTACAGTTTGAGTTTGTTAGGGGAAGAGTGAAAATGCGTGAAAATTAGGTGTCTATTCGAAACGATTTCTATATCTTCTGCGGGCTTATAGCTGTAGTTTGGCTAGGCAAAGCTGGGAAATGGCTCAGCAAAGCTGTGCATCTTGCATTTTTAATGAAAAAAGAAAGGAAATGCGATCTGGTTTCCATATCTCTGCATAGTAAAGAAATGCCAGCAGATTTCTATATATCTACAATTTCTATAGAAAAAGAAAGGAAAGATTGAAAATCATGGAAATACGTTCGAGTCTCTATATCTGGGATTTCTTGTAGGGCTACCCAGGAAATGCGCTTCGGTTAGGTCGTTGTAGAGTTGCTCTTTCTTTCTTTCTCTCTTCAAGTTGCTAACCTGAGCAAAACGACACCTTTTTCTATTTGCTCTCATTTCCTTTCATCTTGTTCTTTATCCTACGCCTCTATTGCAACCTGAGCTTGTTGCAGGATCAGCTTGCAACATAAATCCCTTGCTTTATAATGGATTTACCGCAAGATTCGCCAGACACCTGCAGGGCGAATGACCCTACATGAACATGGACAACGGAAATGCATTTTCCTGTGGCAACCACAAAATGTACGAAATGAAATTCGAGCTGCAGCCCAGGCCCAGGCAAAATCCATAGGAATGCAAAATGTTTACACATTGACCATGGGTGCCGCGTAACTTAATCCCTTCGGAAGGTGCAGCGGGAGAGGATGAATCTTACCTGCGTATAACACCAGTTCTCAGCGACTGGCGTATTGACTTCCGGCAAGGGCGGCGAGGGAACACGGCTGACCGCCATTGTGCTACTGGATGCGTGCAGGTTCGAGGTGACTCTGGCTGTTTGGCTTGCCTGACATTCGTTCACCGGCAATCTGCAAGCAGAGGGATAGAAAAGTGAGGTTAGAAATGGCAAGAGATGCAAGTACAGGAATGTAACTAGGTAAAGTATATATAATTTAGATATAGATACAATATATGAAAGTACAACATAATATAAAGAGTATATAGACATATTAGAAGTCTTGAAAGCATACAACATAGCGTTTTATGGCTAGTTCTAGCTTGAAACAGTCAGAAATAGGAAAAAAGAGCGAGGCCTTAGCTAGTTCTAGATATTTTAGAGCAGCTAAAAGCTATATAGACACTATATATAGCTCTATATAGTCTAGGACAGTTAGATATATTTGACCCCCTCTAGCTAGTGTAGATCTGTTCTAACCTCGGCTCCTGCAGCAAGTCCATGATGCTGCGCTCGAACTCGATCTTGACGAAATTGCTATCGTTGCTCGAGTTTCTGGCCAGGAGATTGAGCAGCTTCAACAGCAGCGAGTTCTCCAGCTTGTCGCACAAAAATAGAACACACACACACACACAGAGAGCACACACAGACACACAGACACAGGCACACGAAGTTTTAAAGACAAACACGGAAATTTGCGCAAAAATGTTCTTAAATATCACAAAGACTGCAGACGATACGAGCACACGGAAATCACAAAGCGGAATGCGCCAAAAACTGCAGCGGGCATAACGACAGAGCGCGAGAACGGGAGAACGTGCACCGTTATACGCAGCGAAAGCGAAAGCGATCGTGGTGGGAATTAAAGCAAAGCTTGATGTGTGCGTGGGTGCGTGTAAAAGCTTTACAATCCACAAATAAGCGAGTGTGGATGCTGAGTGGAACGAGAGGAGCTGCGGCGAGACACGTCCGTGCTGTTGTAGCGGCAAAAGGAAACTGGCTTGGAAAAACTAAGAAAACGGCCAAAAACAGAAAAAGGAAATGCGAAGGATAAGAGCGAGAGAGCAAGAGAGCAAGAGAGCAAGAGAGAAAGAGAGAGACAGGGTCTGCAGATGACAGCAAACAATGGGCCAAAAGTGTAGCCAAGAGCGGAAAATTGACAAACAAAAGGCAGCCAGAAGAGAGGGAGAGAGAGGGAGGGAGAGCAACACAGACGAGTCGGAGGATCAGACAATGCGTGTGTGAGCGCTGGCGCAGCAGATGCGAAAGGAAACACTAACAAAAGCAACTGCAACAACATCAATAAAGGCAACGGCAACAACAAAAGTAACAACATTTTTCTTTATACAATTAAGCAGTTGGAAAAACTGAGGAAAATTCTTTACAAGGCTGCACAGATTCAGCTTGATGGCAACGTCTTTGCTTGGACAAGACACACACACACACACACAGCGCGCGCGCTGCATCTGCCGCTGTCGCTGTCGCTGCCACTGCCCGCGCTGCTGCTGGCCATCAAACGCTTGAAAAAGGACCTTCAGCGCCGTCGCTGTGTGTGACAGCGCGTGCATGTGTGTGTGTATAAAAGGTTGACGCGAATTTTTATCAAGGTGAACGAACACAAGCATCGGAAGCAGCAGCAGCAGCAGCAGTAGCAGCAAAAACAATAACAACGCAAGCAGAACAAGAAAACGCCGTCGCGGTCGCGGTCGCCGTCGACAGCGACGCGTCAATCAGGCGGCGGCGAAGGCAACTGCCGCTATATAAAACGTCGTCAGGTTTAGTACCTTCAAGTAGCTTTATTCAATTTTAGTGAGTGTGCTTTAGTGTTAATGACATTGATTTGGCATTGAGAGGCACACGCACACGCACACACACACACGAGCAGGCACCTGCAAAGCTTAAGCTGACGTTTGTGCTCTCTCGCGCTGCGCTCTCGTCGCAAAGGGCCGCAGCAGCGCAGCCAAAAAGTTTTGCTGTTTATTGCGACATTGGAAACGTTTAGCAACAACAACAACAAGAACAAAGCGCAGTTAAGGTTAAGCGAGCGAAGGAGAGAACAATGTGCTGCTGGGCTGCCACCTGGTGTGACATATCGATATTTCCGCAGCCCGCAGGCCACCACAGCCTCCCTTAGTGTTGGTCAACAGCTGAGATTGGCAACTCGTGCTTAATGACAGCGCACGCGTTGCCAACTATAACGCAGCATGTGTGCAGTGGAGCACGTCTCTCGCGGCAAATTAAATATGTTCTAAATGAATACAATAAATTAAAATTGCTAATAAAACGCATTAAATTCTTATTTAATAATAACACTAAACAGCATTTACTATGCTGTTAAGCAGCATTAAAGCAGCGGCGCAGCAGCGGCAGCGGCAGCAGCCTTCATTCTTTTGCGCTTCCTCTTTATGCTTTTGTGCGGTCGACGCGTCGCTGCCGGCAGCAGCTGAGACGAATGCATTTCGACACGGACAGCACAAATGTTACGCTCTTTGGGCGATCTTTGACAGGGCGAGAGCGAGGGCGAGTGCGACGTCGACAGCAGCAGCAGAAGGCAGCGCGCAATTGAGAGAATTAATGACAAATGGCGGCGCAGCACGCGTTAAGAAATAATAAAGCGGCTTAGCTAAGCGAGGCAGCGCGGCAGAGGGCAGTAAGAGAGCAGCGACTGAGGTAAAAGTAGAAGGAGTAGAAGAACGGGGAGGGGCAGCAGCGTGTCTGACTGGCAGCTGCATGTGAAAAGCGCGCCAAGTAAGCAAACACAATCACTTAAAAGTGTTTTCAGCGATTTTTCCGTGTTATATAATTGAAGAAGGCGAAGCTTTCCACATACACACTCACACACACACTTCCGGCATTACTTTTCATTAGCATTTAAATGAAATTTGATAGAGGGAAAACAACAACAAAACAAACGGACGACGAACAAAACAAAAGGCAGGCCCCAATGGTTGTAAAAATGGTGAAAATTTTCATTTTTACAACAAATTATCGCATGAGTTTTCACTCTGCGTCGCAGTTGTTGTTGCCGTTTTCACCAGATAATACTCCTTTCACTCGCCTAACAGCAGCAACAGCAACAGCAACAAATGAGTCGAGTGAAAAACGTTTTGAAGAAAAGGAAATGCTTTTCATTTTACACACACACAGGCACACACACACAAGCGATGCAAAGATAAATTTAACAACTGGCAACAACAACAACGAAAAGCAATACGAATTGGCGGCCATTTAATTTAAATAATGCGATCTTTTGCTTTGCCGATGAAAATGATTTCAAAAGAGAAACTACTCTTAACGCTCAGCGCAGCTCTTTACTTCCGCAAATGCAGCGGACAGCGGGCAGCAGGCCGAGGCGCAGGCAGCGAGCTGCAGCTGCGTGCTTGCAATTTCTCTGAGCCCTTCGAAAACACACACACACACACACACGCACACTCATGTGTCAACACTTGCAGGCATATTAATTTCAGCAAACTCCCACGCTCAAGTTTCGTTTCGGTTTCGTTTTGCTGCTGCGCGGCTGCGGCTGCGTCTGCGTCGCGCTTGCTGCGTCCATTTGCCTTTTGCGCGGCAGCAGCATAAGGAGAAAGCTCCTCGCTCTGCAGTTTTGCCTGCAGTTTTCGTGAAAGTCGCTGCTGGCGTCTCTGTCGCTGCTGCTGCTGCTGCTGCTGCTGCTGCTACTGTTGTTATTTTAGCTTGTTATATAAAATGTATAAAAATCATTTAAGTAGAGTGAAATTTGTGCAATTCGCAAACTGCACTAAATTATTAGGCAAGGTTATTAATCTCTTCCCCCTCCACCTCTCTCTCTGCCTCTTTGTTTTGCCGGAATTATGTCAAATTTGTGCGGTGCGTGTGAAATGTTTCGAAACAGCGCCGCATTGCAACAGAGTAAATGAAAGTTTACACTATTTTCGTGTTAATAAAGGGAAAACACAGCGCGATTACGTAAACACTGCAGGCAGCAAGCAGCGAGAGAGAGAGACGCTGCGCAAGCGCGTAGGCGTACAGCGACGCTGGCAGCAAATTTCACCCGAGTGCGCAGAGCCGAAGCCTAATGGTGAAACGAGAGCACAATTCACACGAGCCACAGCCGAAGTCGCAACCGAAAGCCGAAGGCGACAACGCGGCTCAGCTTTATGTAATCGTGACTACAACAACAATAACAGGCAGCAGCAGCGCCGCAACCGCAAGCCAAACTTGTTTGATGACGTAGCTAACGCGCAGCTCAGCTTACACACGCGAGCGTCGCCTCGCTCTCTCTCTGCTGCTCGCTCTCTCTTAGCGCAGCACGTTGCTGCTTAACGCGCGTGGGCCACAGCATAGTATTGTATAATAGCAGAGAGAGAGAGAAAGAGAGAGAGAGAGCGGCAGATCGCACGCCTCATTATTGCAGACATGATCAAACATGAGTTGAGGCATGAAACGAAATCAATAAATTAATAAAACATTTTGTGCCCAATTTTTTTTGCTCTCTCTCCCTCTCTCTCACTGCACGAAAAAAGTTTTGGCTTGCCTGGGTCATTGTTGTTGTTGCTGCTGCTTGTTTGCATTTTGCCGCTTTTACCATTTCTCTGCACTTTCTAAACAAATTGTGCGGTGACTGCGCGACGAAGCGAAGCGAAGGAAGTGAGAAAGGGAGAGAGAGAGAGAGAGAAGAAATTGGCTTTCATGCGTTTTCACATTTTGTTTTTGTCGTGCTTTCATTTTGTCTCGTTGTTGTTGTTGTTGCCGGATTTCTACTACTTTTTCTCTCTAGGCGCATGCCTCGTGCCTCCTCCAGTCTCTTTGACTCTATTTGGCTTCGAATATCTTTTTCTTTTTATTGGCTTAGAAATTTCAAAAGAGCGACTGTGTGTGTGTGTCTTTGCTTGTGTGTTTGCTTGTGGTTTCCGTAGAGATTTGTTCTAAATTCAAAATGTGGCACCCTGAGTGAAAGAGGTGACTCTCTTCGCCGTTGTTGTTGTTTTTGTTGTTGTTTATTGGGTGAAATGCGTTGAGGCAGCGCACAAACAAAGTGAAAAGTGAAACATTTGTAGCAATCGTTGTGTGAGATGGGAGCCAGAGAGAGGGAGGGCGGCAGATGATGCAGTGTGTACACACAATTTCCATTCGAAAATGCGATCAATGGCTTTGGCAACATGTTGCTAGCAGTCACAATGTTGCTAAGTTACTGTGGCTAAGCCATGCCAAATTTGTAACTAAATTAATAATTTCCGTTATTTATAAAATCTATAAAAATATATACAATAAATTTAAACTAGTTAAAGTGAAATTTCAATCCATATTTATATTATTGTAAAGGCATATTTTAATTTCTACTGAAGAAATCATTAAAACCTTTGTGAAACGGCACAATGGGCCTCTCAGAGCCCTTGCCCCACGCTGTGGCAGCACTCTGAAGACGCACTGAAGCACACTTCCCGTCCCGTTTGCGCAGAGGGCGTGCAAAAATATAAAAACCCCAAAAAGAGGAGAGAAGAAGGGAAGTACTGCCATAAATAAAGCAAAACCACAAGTCAGAGATATTTCGCAGTATATATGAGGTCGCCCTCTCCGCCTCTATATGCAAAATAAAATGTTAAGTGGTTTTTTCGAATATATCAGAATAATCTATAAAGCTTTTGTTGTACATACAGTTCAACATCATTATAATTGCGAAAAAAAACGATACTATATATAGAATTGCACTCTGTACTTTTGCAATCTTGAAGTTTATTTACAAGAAATCCCATAAAATGCTCGACAAATAATCAATATATAATTAGAATATGGTATATTTCATATAAATAAATATTCCAGCAGTTTATTTTAAAGAATTCTCATAAAGTGCTCTAGAAATAATTGAAATACAACGAGAATTTTAGAGAATTTTTATGAAATGCTCCAGTAATAATACGTATAAGAAACATTTTATAAGAATTGGTATTCTCCCAAGTTTCTTTCCCCTTCAAGTTCCCAACGTTTTTCTTGGGCATTATCTCTATACTATATATCACAATAAAACAAGCAAAAGCTTTACTTCAAATCTGTTAGGGCATTAACAAGTTAATTACTGTGAATAATTTCCAAGTGAATCATCTGGCACAACTGGAAAGCATTTCGAGTAATACATATGTGTATATATTATCGCTTCAGGGCCTATCGGACGATGCGCCGTCTGGGCGACGCTTTGCAAGGCCAGAGAAAATGAGAAAATAAGCAACAAGTGCAGAATGTGTCGCTGGAAAAACACTTGAAATTAAAGAAAAAACACATGCCTCCGATTCCAATTTCATTATAAACAACGTCGACGCCTTCAATGACAAGCGCAGCTGTTTACCTTTGGACTGGGTGCCACGCCCACGCTGCCACATACCCACCCTGCACTACGCGCTCCACATGCAGCCCACAATCCACAATCCACAATCCACTCTCATTAATGGAGCAGCTGAAGAGCAAACACAACGCATCAGCATTAAATTTAGTTGATGTTTACGCAAAAAACGAAATTCTTTTCTTTTTAATGATTATTTCGGTTTTTGGGCGGGCCTCACTCTCCCAGAGTGTATGTGTGCGCATGTTGTTTTTAGGTCAGCATTTGCTTAACTGAATTAACTGAGTTTATCAACACTGGCAGCGCTGTTCCATAAGGTCAAGCGAACCCAATAAAGTGGGTTACGCCGAGGCTGAACTAAAATCAAAAACTAAACTAGCACAGCCACAAAATCGTAGCTGCTGCCACATGAATACTTTATGAATACTTGATGAATAGACCCCGAAGAAACTACAAGTCATGCGGCTCCCAATAGAAGCATGAACCCGTTATAATAATGTTGGTAAACACGACAAACAAAGGCAGCAGCGCGCAGCGTAATTCAAGGATGCAACAAGGTGCAACCTGAACGCGATTCGAGCTATAGCTATAGCTATAGCTATATAACTAGCTAGATGACTATGTAGTGCCAGGTATGGCTGCTGCTGTAGGTCACTCGAAATGGGGTCAGTCGAAGAAGAAAGTCTGCTACGTTGCTTTCAAGAACTTCATTTTTCGAATTTCATTAGTATTCCAAAAGTTTCGACTTCGGTTCTGTTCTGACTTTCAAGATTGAAGGTTGTTTTTTTAAGCAATAAATTTAATCAAATCTGGCTTTTTTGGAAGTGCTAAATTCAATTTTCGATAAGTTTTTAAATGATGTTTACGCGTTTTAGAACTTTTTAGTTCCATTCCTCTGTTTAACTGTTTCTTTTTCAATTGTTTAAAAGTTTTAACCGTGTCTATGAGGAAATTAGTTCCTTTTCTTGAGTTTTCGGTTATTTGATTTGTTTCAGTTATGCCAGAGTTTCTATTATGTTTCTATTGTTAGAGCACTTTTAAATTGTTTATTAGTTTTTTCTTTTTTTTTTCTTTACCTTTTATCACAGAAATTTGCGGCGGCGTTACAGAACTCCTTAGAATTTGGGCATTTAACTAATAATACTAGGCACAGAGGAGATTGTTGTTGTTGCTGTTGTTGATGATGATTGTTGCTGATGCTGCTGCTGCTGCTGCTGCTGTGGTGATGGTGATGATGTTGCTGCTGCTGCTGCTGTTGATGGTGATGGTGATGATGGCTGCTGTTGCTCTGATGTTGCTGCTGTTGTTGTTGTTGGAGATGATGTTGCTGCTGTGCAGGATGCGAGCAATTAAAGTGTTGCTGCTGCTGCTGCTGCTGGTAGTGCGACGAGGAGGCAGAGGTAGAAGCGGAGGAGCTGGAACTCGAATGGGAGCTGCTGCTGCTGCTGCTCGATGAGGCGTTGTTGTTGCTGCTGTTGTGGCTGCTGCTGCTGCTCTGGTGGTGATGATGTTGCTGCTGGTTGAGGTGTCGCCGTATCGACTGATTAATGCGATTCGTAATGGAATTGGTCAGCACGGAATGATGGCTATGCAGATGATGATGCGGCGACAGGTGATGCGAGGTGGAGGAGGAGGAGGATGAGGAGGAGGGTGCGGCGGCGATGGCAACAGATGAGCTTGAGCTGGCAACGCTGGAGGAAGAAGTCGGTCCGAATAGGCGGCTGGCAATGATGCTGTTGCTGCTGCTGCTGTGGTTGTTGCTGTTGTTGTTGCTGCTGCTGCCGCCGTTGTAGTGCCTGTTGCCGGCACAGGCGCTGCTGCAGTTGTTCGAGGAGGCAGCGGAGGAGGAGGTGGATGAGGAAGATGAGGAACTTTGTGCGCGTGTCAAAATGTGTTGCAAATTGCTGTTGCTGCCGCTGCTGCTGCTGCTATGGCTGCTGCTGTTGCTGAATGCCGCCTGCAATATGCTGCTCGGTGTTGCCAAATGTTGCGCCAGTGTTGCTGTGCCACTTCTGGTTGCTGCTGCTGCCGCTGCTGCTGCTGCAGTTGCTCCACTTTCGTAATTCAGGTGACCCAAATGTTGTTGCAAAACCGAAGGTGCTGCCGCTTGTTGCTGCTGCTGCTGCGGCGGCGATGGCGTGCCCACAGCAACAGTGTGTGGGTGGGACGCTGGCGCTGACGCCGATGCCGACGTCGACAGCGACGATCTGCGCAGTAATACTGGAGGCGTTGATATCAATTGCTGCAGGCGGCTGCAATTGTTGCTACTACTGCTGCTGCTGGCGTTAGTGGTTGCTGTTGTTGCTGCTGCTGCTGCGCCAACACTGGCAACATTTTGCGTGCCACTTTGGCAGCAACAATTATCACTTGGCAAATGTTGTTGGTGTTGTTGCTGCTGCTGCGACGACAACGACGACGACGACTGTTGCTGCTGCTGCTGCTGCGGCTGTTGCTCCAAATTCACATCGACAACATCGACATCGGCGATATTATTCTCATTCTGATAGATTTCGTGCACGTTACGCTTTTTTTTTATTTTCACATAAGGCTCGAACATTTTACAACTTTTGTTGTTGTTGCTTTTGTTGTTTCTTTCTCTCTTTTGTTGTAATTTAGCGTATTAATTCAATTTAATTATTTTTGTATACACACACACATTGACACTGCAGCACAATTTATAGAGATATATCTATATAAAATCGGTATAATTTGCTGTGCTCTCTTTTTTTCTTTCTCTCGCTCTTGCTTGTTTGATTTATTTTCGATTTTTTGATTATGAAAAATTTACAAATTTGCTGTTGTTGTTCTTGCAACACACGCACACACACTTAAACTCTATTTGAAACCCTGTGCAACGCTCCACACGCGCCGTTTATCAAAGCTCTCGTTGTAGTTGTTGTTGTTGTGGCGCAGCTGCTGCTACTTTATTTCTTTATTTTTGTAGTATTTTTGAGTGTTGAGTAGGAGGCGCACACGTCCACGTAAGCAGAACGAACCACAACCGCTTCGCTTGAAAGTTTGCGGAGAACTGAACCAAGTGTAGCCAACTGAGCAACGGGTCGACGACGACGCAACATCGCTGCCGCTCACTTCGTAGCAGCCGCAGCCGCAGCCGCCGCCGCAGCCGAAGCAGCAGCAGCATTCGCTGTCCGATTTCAATGTTCGGCAAGTTTTTGGTGTCGACGCCGACAGCGCAGCGCGCAGCGTTTCAGTGTTCGTTTCGTTTCACTATGTAACAAACGAAGCGACGACGATGACGAACGCAGCAGGCAGGCAGCGCTGCAGCAGCAGCGTAGTGTGGCGAAACGTAAAACGTACAAGCACACACACGCACACTCGGAGAGACGTGCTCGCGTATGCATGCGAGTACACCTACACGCGTCGCGTCGCTGCCGTAGTCAAGTGAGAGGCGTTGTTGGTGGGGCGCGCTGCTTTGTGTGAGGTCGACTACTAGCATAGTGCATGGGAAAGGAAGCGACGACACTGAAAAAACACTCACACACACACACACACACTCCGAGAGAGCGCAACTGCGCGCAGAGAGCGCAAGCAAACGAGCACGAACACGAGCACGAGAGTGCAAGAGCACGCGAGATTGAGAGAGTGTGTGCGCTAGCCGAGGGCCAGCAGAGGCAGCTGATAATTGTATGTGCGTATGCGTATGCGTGTGTGTGTGAGGGCGAGGGCGAGGCGAACGAGGCCACGGCATGACGATGTTGATGATGATGACGATGGAATGGGCATGGACAGGGGAATCAGCATGGGCAAGCAAGTGAGCGTAGGTCCTTCGAGTAGATAAGCCGCAATCATTTAGTCTCTCTCTCTCTCTTCAATTGAGCCGCCTGTGCTGCCGCATAGTGTAGCCTTGCTGCCGCTGCCTCGGCTGCCGCTGCTACTGCTGCGGCTGACTTATCGGCGCTTCCTACTTTACATCAAAGTCGCCGCGTCTCAATATCATTCGCGCTGCTTGGGGGTGTATAACGGGGAGGATTTTGCACACAGACAAAGGGACAGCCATATTTGCTTACGCACACACACACGGAGTACGTCATGTGTGGGTGTGTGTGTGTGTTTGTATTAAGTCAGGGGCGTTGTCGGCCACGCATGTCACGTCGCGTCGCCTGCAGTCGTCGCCGTCGTCAACGTCTTGGGCCACCCAACTGGCCGCAGCCGCCGCCACCGCAGCCGCCGCCGGCTTCGCACTCCACTTCACTTCGCTGCGCCCTGCCAGCCTCTCTACCTCGCTCTCCCTCTCTCTCTCTCTCTCTCGGTTTCATCCTTTGCCATGCCCACTCAACACATTCGTTTCATTTATGGCGTGCAAATTAGCATCAGCCGCCGTCGCTGTCGCCGTCGCCGTCGCCGCAGGGCTTCGTGTGTGTCCTCAGCACGGCTACTGTATGTGCGTGTATGCGTATGTGTGTGGTCGCTCTCTCGCGCACAGTTAGTCTGTCAATCTGTTGCCCATTAGCCGAGGCTGCGTCGCTGAGTGTGAAAATTTTGACAGTAATGCGTCGTTTGCTTTGAAGTTGCGGCGCAGCAGAAGGTGTTGAAAGTTGAGAGGGAGAGAGAGAGAGAGAGCAGAGAGAGAAAGAGAGGCAGAAACAGTTTACTTTTGACAGATTTGCGAAATTGACTGTGTGCACACAAAGTTATTGCTTACGCACAACGTGAGAGGGAGGGGCAGGGGCAGGGACAGGGACAGGGGCAGGGACAGGGGCGAGATACGAGGGCAACCTTATAAGGCCGATTGCTTAGCATCAACTACTAAGGCCAAGCGACGTTCACTGACCTTTTCGACACTTCCTTCCTTCTCTCTCTCTGTCTATCGCGGAAATCGCGTTGCCAACTGGTTCACCTTTCATATAAATATATACATACACATATGCATAAATACATAAGCAGTTAGACACAAGTTATGCAAAACTATCGCAACTTTCACGGCTTGCCTATCGATTTGCTGCACTAGAATCAGAAAGACGACTATCGTTATCGATTATTGCTCGCGTTTGCACATGATTTACTTGACACTAATTTCCATAAATAAAACAAAACAGAAACAACAAAAAGCTCAATAAAAGTGAAGCGCCCCCTGCCCCACGTATATGGCGCGCTGACAATAACCCAATTTTCAGTAGCGTGCGCAGCAGCAGCAGCAACAAAAGCAGAGCAAAACTGTTGTTGTTGTTGCACTGACGACGACCAAGGCAGGCAGCGACGCTGACGTCGCGACGCTGGCAGCCAAGTCAGCGTCATTTCCATAGTCCATTCTCATCTCGTTACCTTTGAGATTTGACTAATTTGAGGGCAGAGCGTCGCCTCGCCTCGCCTCTCGCTCTCTCCCTCTTACAGCTCTTTGCTGCGTGGGCTGCGGCGACTGAGACGCTGCACAGTGTGGCGCAGCCGATGAGGAAAGTGTTAATTGATTTTATTGGCTACGAGAGGCGATCTAAGTAAAATAAAAAGCTTAAACCAAATGCAAAAGCCGCGAAATGAAAACGGGTTACACACACACACGCACTCACACACACACAGCGCGAATGGAGTTGTAAGCTACAAGATACAAGATACATTCACACATCGAGAGTTAGCTGAGCCATCGCTTGCCGTGGGATAACTTCCGCACTCGTGCCGAGTGAAACTCGGAGACTTTTCGTAATCACTTTGCAGCAATTGCCGTTTTCGGTTTCTTCTCCGCCTTCGCCTTCGCCTGCGCCGCGTCTCGTTTCGTCTCGTTTCGTTGCAGCTTTGTATCGTTTTCTTTTTCTCTCTCCTCTGCTTCTGCTCTCGCCGTTTTCTAATTTACATTTCAAATTTTCACAATAGTTTTGCGGCCATCGCTGACCATGTAACAAAATGAGTGATTAGAGCAGCGGGCAGCCGGCGCCACTTTCCGCATTTCACACACACACACACACACACGCACACATACACACGAAGAAATCTTCAACAGAGTTTTGGGCGAAATGTACGTGCCCTTTATACAGGGTGCGTCGTTTAGTTCGAAATGGAGTAGCTTAGCCGTTTTCGAGAATATCTTTTATAAGCAAGCGTCTTAAAAATCGATCTTAAAAATCTGCAGCTGAGTTTGTTTTTCAGTCAAGTACAGGCCAAATTTCATGTTTATAACTACAATAGTGTACGAGATATTTCGTGAATATCAATTATAAGCAAGCGCAGGTCTGTAGGATAATACGACTTCCAGCTAAGCTTGGCTTTTGGGCATGCACATGGTAAATTTCTGGGAAAGAGCTGCTACAGTTACAGAGATACTACTTCGGTAACAACTAGTGTTATATCTTATATAGGCAAAGCGTATATGTGGAATATAAAATAATATACAGTTCCGTTTTTTTAAGCCAAGCACAAGTCAAATTTCATAGGTATAGCTGCTATAGTTACTGAGTTACAGCATATTTACCTTACTATTTCTTTAATATTTCATATAAACAAGCACATATCTTTAATATCAAATAAACTGCAGTTTAGTAACTTTCCTGAGCAAGTACATGCCAAATTTCAGGCTTATAACACCCATAGCTGCCGAGCTACTCCCTTGATTTAAAAACAATCTTTGAGTAATTTTTCTTTTATCTAACCAATATCTTCGCTTTCTAAACTGTGTCGCCTGGCCGATTTACATGAGCTCGGCCCCATTAATTATGCCCTCTAATGTGTTTTAACTGTTTGTCACGCGCCCTCCACTCGCGATCGGGAAACTAGTTCGAAAATACATATAATTCATAAACTATTTACAACTCTGATGCGATTTATTTTCGACGCTTACGAAAACCAAGTTTTGTGCTCGTTTTTTGTTCATTTTTTTGTGGTTTTTTCGTTATATTTCGGTTTTTTTTTCGGCAGTTGTTTTAGGCCGAACAACCAAGTCGGGGGAAAAGTGTCGAAAAAATGCGTGGCAAGTTTAACCTGCCCTTGGCTTGGTTTTACTACACGCTGCTTTCGGCGATTATACAATATCCGACACGAAAGTGTGTTAACTCGCCTTGTCTTTTGGGCTAGGTTTCTCTTTCTCTTTGCACCTCCCCCCTCCCATTATTCAACCCTGTAAAACCATTTCCCGTCCATTCTTTGGCAATTAAGACCACACAATATGTAGATCTCTCGTAGCATATAGAGCACTTTTTTGGCTGCAAAATTCGTCAGCTTGAGCCACTACCGGCAATTTGTCAATGCGACATGAGACTCGGGATTATCTGACAGCGAACACAAAAGAACACCCAGACAGCGATTGACAGATCTTATCTCTCTCTTGCTCTCCCTCTCTCTCTCATTCTGTCTTTCGCGTTGACGACGACGACCACCGACGACTGCAGACGTCAAAACACAACAAGAGTTATTTGGTTTCGCTGCGCTGCGTGCCCGTACCCGCCGTACCCCGTCGAGGCCTTGTCTTCGGTCTTGAGTCTCTCTTGTCTTCTCTCCTGTCTTCTGGGTGGGCAGGACGTAGAGCTGCGTTGATCTGTTTAGTTATGAAATGGTCTTAGAATGCAATTGCTAAGGGTGAAAAACCACAAGAGGTGCTCAGGTTGCGCCTAGGCAAATAAACCAGGCTGAGCGTTTTAAGCGGGTTCACTGAGAGAAATTACGCGCAGAGTTGAGGCAGCAACGCCTTCAAATATTTCGAGAATATTTTGGGGCTTTTTATTTCGAAAAAATGTAGTATAGCGCTATATGTATGCCGTAAAAAGTTTAAGTGTTGATACAGTTACTTTTTTAAAGAAGAAAATTTAAAAGAAAGAAAATTCTTGTAGAATTATAAAGATTCACTGCATTAGGCTGGATTTTTAATGTGTAGATGCCTTTTATATATGCTATAGGAGCCAAAATTTCAAAAATTAGTTTAACTGTAAATTACCTTTATACTTTAATTTTTATTGATTTAAAAAGGCGCAAATGGGCGTGGCTCTGTTCTAAAACAAACTTACAGGCACTACAAGTCATATAAGTGTGTTCAAGAAATTGTATGACTCTAGCTCTTGTAGTCTCCGAGATATAGGCGTTCATACAGACAGCTAAGACTATTTTGCCTCGCCTGTTGATGCTGCTTAAGAATAGTATAGTACATAGTTTATGGTTTCTTCTGCTGCCTTGCTCTTTTATTCTTGTCTACTCTTGAAGAAATCTCAGCTATTTCACAGCACAACCTTTTGCGCTCAGTGTAGCTTTGTCGTAATGGAATACTGGACTTCCCACGGCGTTTGTTTGCGCTCATTAAACATTGAAAAGGTGCCACCAAGCCACCAAGTCGGCACAAAGGGCAGCTGCTGCTGCTGCTGCGGCACCTGTACAGGCGACTCCCTACCAGCTGCGTGTGTGGTCCGCGCGTCTTGTCTGTTCCGCTCTGTTCTTTTCTCTGCCCTGACTGACTGCCGTCTCTCTGGCTTCTCTTTTCTAACAATTACGCCTCAATGGCAAATTCAATTCAATCTTCGTTGTGCAGCACGCTCTCTGGTATGATGGATGCCCACGACGTGTGCATGTGTGATGGATAGCTAAGGCTGTAGCAAGGTAGTGCTGTGGTGCGAGAGCTGGAGCAGCTCAGAGGGAATCAAAAAAGACTGCAGCTAGGCTAATTCCAAGTGCGTGCGAGCGGCGCATTGTGTGTGCTGTGTGGTCCGCGGCTGCGGTTGATTCGGGGCATCAGGTAGGATTGTCAGTGCAGGGTTCCTGGCCACAGAAGGTGGCCGAGAATAGCAACAACCATAATTCAAATGCTCAAGGAAACCTCTATCAATTTTTTTGTTGCCTTAATAATTTAAATAAAAAGTAAAAAAAATAAATAAAAAAAATGCCACCAAAGTTGCGCGACTGCTTCGAGTGTGTGTGCACAGTGTGTCAAGCGCAGACGCAGACCCTAAGCACACACACACACACGCACACACACTGAGCAACGACCTCGGCCTCGGAGGAGCCACACACGAATTTTATTTTATTTTTTTTCTTTGAGCAGCGTTGGTGGCCAACGCAGCCCGCAGGGGCCTGCGGAGCCGGGGGGACAGAGAATCAGAATACAATTCTTTTCTTTTCGTTCTTTGCCTGCTCTTTCGTTTCGATTTCATTCTCGTTTTCGTTTTGTTTTCTCTTTAGTGCCATTGTAATTTCCTATTTTATTGCCTTTTGCTAGCCTTAATTGTTTTCGGGCTGTCATCGTTTGTTGTTCTTGCCTCTTTACCCCGTCCTATTCTATCCTAAACCTAACCTATCCCTTGTTTGTTTGTGTACACAATCAAAATATTGTTGCCCTCTCCTACTGGGAGGGGGGAGGGCGTGGATTAAATGTCGCCCATTAAAAAAGCCGCTTAACCGAATGGGTTCTTATCTGGTAATTAGTCGTAGAATTAGCAGCCACAGGTTGTCGACGCGACTCGATGCGACTCTCTGTGGATGTTCAGGGTTACCGCACACACGTTTAGTTCGTCTAATCTCGTTGACTATGACGGGCATTTATTTAGCTTCACTTCGATTCACATTTTTGTCGGTTTTACGAGCCCTAAAAAACAATTAATCAAAGTCCGCAGAATCTGATTTCCACAATGTGATAACAGAGTGCATAGCCCACTCATACTAATGGACTATATACCTAGTTAAACCTGACTAACTTGATTTAAGACAGCAAAGGTCTTAAATAAACTTGATATTTAGTTTTTAAGACAGAAAGAAATTACTTAAGCAGTCGTTAAGAGTTGATTGGACTTGGAAGATATTATGCAACTACCTTGAAGGTTAAGTATGGTCGGAAACACGCGGTATAACTTGAAAACGATAGCATGTAAGAATAATAATCAAGAATACCAAGAAATACTGTTTTTTGTCAATTTTAACATTTTTTCACGATACAAGGGAAGATTACTTATAGGACCTGCGACGGTACCTTGGTAGAGGGCGGTACTGCTCTAATAGCCGAAAATAAAAGCCAGGAAAATTAGAAAACTCTGTTATTTAGTCAAGTTACACAGTTTCTATTCTATATAATGCTAGAATTTAAAGAACATACCAAGATTTCTCATAGGACCTTCGACAGTACCTTTTTTAGGAAACAGCAAAGCTGGAATATTACAGGAGTCAATTTTAACTACATAAAGAAATATTTTCTCGCAGGGGTCCTCAGCTGTACCTTCGTAACGGAAGGTACTAGTCGAATTCGGCACCTAGCTAATTGAAGGCCCCACAAAAAAAAGACGTATTGCTATCCTAAATTTATAAGCAAACTTTCAAATGAGCTGCTAATCACAGGCCGCTTCAGGGCCAAAGAAAACTAAAGAAACTTCGAAACTGAGCAAACAATCGTATAAAAACGAAACGAAACGACGAAGAAAACCATCGCATCGCAGCGTCAAGGCCCAGTTAAGAGTGCTGCGTGACAGACGGACAGACAGACAGACAGACGGACAGACAGACAGACAGACAGACAGACAGAGTGGTTCGGAAAGAGTTGGCCCCGAAAAAGTGTGTGTGCGAGAGGAGAGACGCCCTAAATGAAGACAAATTGTAAATAAACGTAAATTTTTGGTCGAAAACGAAGCGAGTGAAAACTGTGCGAACAAACATGAACAGCACACACACACACACCGCAGATCGAGAAATGTAATAAAAATATATAAAAAAAAAAAACAAGTGCCACAAACTAAAAGCCCGAAGAATTACATCAAAAACAGAGTGCAAAGAAAGGCAAAGGGAAACAAATCTCAAAATTTCAGCTGCCCAGACAGATGAACAATAAAATAAAGAGAGAAAAAATTCGAGCAAAAGAAAAAATTATAATAAATAAATAAAAAAAAAGCTAAATGCGGGCGATGTTACGCACAACATGTAAACTTGTGTGTTATCTCTCTCTACCTCGTTGTGGCTAGCGCGAGTGTGTGCGACTGTGTGTGAGTGTAATTAAGCGAAATTAGGGCGGCCCAAAAGGCGCACGCCAGACACAGTTGGCCAAGCTGGTAGCAACAGTCGAGAAAAGGCACTTAAAAGCATTTCTTATAGGCCGTAATGCCCTGTAAAAGCTGGGCATCAAATTTGAATTTTGTTGATGGACAGCAATGTATTGATGATATCGTAGCTTAACAACTTCTCGGGGCGCTTAAAAAAGTCTAAACTAGCATATTAATTAGAAATTATTAAGCATCAACAACAGCTGCATCGATTTAGCCATGTTTGCCTGTATGAACGCGTAGATCTCAGGAACTATAAGAGCTAGACCTACCAAATTTGGGGAAAACAATCTTATGTATTGTAGTATCTGTAACTTTATAAATTGTCCACGCCTACTTGCGCCTTCGAAAACCATTAAATATCGCATGGTAGGTGTAATTTTAAAGCTAGTACTGCACATTTTTGGCTTGCACATTGATTATAATCATATTTATCAGTATCAGCATTAGTTTTCAGAACTATTATAAGATATTTCATCAATTTTATAGAATTTGTAGTTAGTCTATCTTGCAGAGCATCTCTCTCTCTCCATTTTTACAGCGTATCTGCGCGTGTAGCTGCCTCTGTTCTTCAGTTACTCCAGTTATAGTTTTCGAAAAGGTTTCAGACATAAAGCTACACACATGAAGCTGATGATACACACAGAGAAAAAGAAAGCCACAAAGCGATGATGCCAAAATTTTCGATCGGCCACAACAACAACAACAACAGCAACAACAGCAGCAGCAGGCACAACAACAACAACAACAACAGCAGCAGGCACAACAACTCTAAGCCGCAACGAGCTGCCGCTGCTACTGCTGCTGTTCCGCTTATTACGTCGTCGCCTGCGCCGTCGATGCTTGTGGCGCGCAGTCGTGCCCCCTTTTTTTGGCCATGTGACGTTGCCGTCGCTGTCGCTGTCGCTGTCTCTGTCGACGTCGTCGTTTCGCTTGCACAAAAACCGTGTCGCGCTTGTTATGTAATACGCCAGTCTGCAGAGACCGCTCTGCGCCCCTCTGCCCCAGCGCCTTAGGCAGCTCTTTTGAGCAGGCTGCGAACGCTGACGCTGACGTCGACTGCGCTGCGCTGCCTGCGCTGACAGCACATTTTGTCATTTGTTGTAGTCGCGCGTCGTTCGTTTGCTTTTATTTATTATTTTTGTTGCTGCTGTATTTATAATTCTTTTTATTCAATTTTCAATTTTTGTCTTGCCAAAAAGCAGTCCAAAAAAAAAAAAAAACAAAAATTGAAAAAAAAAGCGTATGCGAACTGCAACACGGTAGAGCAAATGTGGGCGCCGCAGTGCTGTCGATTGGGCCTTTTTCACGTTAAATTTAGCTGTTTTAAAAGGCTAGCAGCGGGAAAATAAATGAGAATAGCGCGAAGCGGAAATTCTGAATTAAAAAAATTAAGTGAGCCTCTATTCCGCATTTTTCTTTTATCGATATTTATTTATTTTTAAATCAGACATTTAAGAATTGTATAAATATAAGAAAAAAAGTTAGCTTTTTTCTGTATTTCTAAGATTTTTCTAAGATAATAAACATTTTTATGTATAGTTTTCAGGCAGCATAAAATGGTATACATCGATATTCCTTTTGTATAGTTTTTTTTATTATCTTATCTTTTGTTTTGATAGTTTCATCGGCTTTACGTATTTCCATCTCTAACTTTTATTTTAATACTAGATTTTTTTTAAGTTTTTTTTTTATAAAAGTGTTAGCCTTTTTTCACTCTACTGTTTAGTTTCTGTTTCTTAGCTATTTAAAGTTATATTCTAGCTGTATTTTTTCAATTCTCAAAAGTGGCAGCACTTGGACGCCAATTGCACTCGCTGCGTCTCTTTCTCATAGTTGCCGCTCTCCTTCTACCTCTCTCTCTCGTCTCGCTGCCTCTCTGGCGCTTTGTCAGTCGCGCTTGTTTATAATTTGCTGCGCTTTTTAAGCGCATGCCACGAAAAAGAGGTGAAACTAATTTTTTTTCTTTTTCGGTTTAGTATTTTTTTTTATTTTTTGTATTTTTTGGGAGTGTGTGTTTGCTGTTTGACTTGTTGTTGTGGCTGTCGTTGCTGTGGTGTGGAAATCCCTGCGAGAGTGTGTTTATGTAATACACATATCTGTCATGGATTTTGCAGACAGCTAAAAAATAAAGTTGTGGGCGCTGCCGCACGTCGATATAAATGTCACTCGCAGTTGCAGCATGCAGCACAATCCACACACACAATTTACAATCCACATACAGTCCACAATTAACGCGGCGCAAGATTGCACAACTTGCGACGACGACAATTGAAATTAGAAAGGCTGCAAATTTCGTAGATCGAAATGGAAAACAAAGGCAGAGGCACCTCGAGTTGTTGTTGCTGTTGTTGGCGTGAAAGGTGAAAGGTGTAGATAATCGGCTAACAACAACAACAGCAGCAACAGCAACAGCAAAAGGCAGCAACAAAAGCAATCGCAGCGCGGCAGAAAAAGAGAGTTTTGCCTCATGTGATAGCGCGGGTGAGATTTTTGTTGCTTTTAACTCGCTGCTCTTTCTGTATGTGTGTGTGTGCGAGTGTGTGTGTGTCGCGGGTGGTTTCGTTTTGTCTTTTGTTTTAATACAAATCTCAACTCGACAAATTTTGCAACTCTCTTTCGGGTGTTACGAATTCAAGTGAAATCGCCCCGCGCAACCGTAAAAGGTAAAAAGTGCATGTGGTTTTTTTTAGCCACTTTTTCAGCTTTTTTCTGGCTTTTTTGTATTTATTTTTTGTTGATTTCTTGGATTTTTGTTTGAATGTTTGTTTTGGGTCGACAGTGTAGTTCCGGCATTGTGTGGATTTGCCCAGCCAGCTGTGTGCGTGTGTGTGTGTGTGGGGAGATGGTGCAGGCGAGATTGAAATTGATTCGGCAAAACGAAAGGAAATGAAATTTGAACTGCGAGTGAAAAGAGAAGGCAGAGGGAGAGAGAGAGGGAAGAGACAGCAGAGCGGAGTTGGTGATGAGCGAGCGAAAGGCCCGGCGAGCTTAGCTTGTAATGGGTGTTAATGGGGAGTATGTCAAGTGTTATACGGAGTAGAGTTGCTTCGTTATCGGAATGAATTAAAATCGTTGCTACAGCTGCATAACTGTTATACAAGACACTGCAACTGAATTACATTTAATTTTTAACGACTGTGCAGAACTGTTATATCACTGATATACGACTGATGTTCAACTGTGCTACGTTTATAATAAATGTGTTATACAACTGTCATACATCTGTGATAGGCTTTATTATACTTTGTATACAACTGTTATATGACTGTTATACACTTACCAAATGGAATATTTAATTTTCGATATTTTAAAATTGATTTTGCAAACTCTCTCAGCTAATCGGCTGTTATACAAACCATTTTAGCCGCAACACGCTGCAATGCTCGTAAAAGCACATGGAAAACGCAACAAAAAAAAAATTATAATGTTACAATTGGAAAACGCGAGACACGAACAAGAGTCATGGAACCCATAGAGTGCTACCCTGGAAAGGGGGTGGGAGTGCCTCCTCTCTCTTCCTCTCTGTGTGTTTGATCCAGACCTTTACTTAGGTTTTCCCTTCAGAAACGAATTTGAATGCCGATTTGAAAGCCTAAGCAGACAAGCTCGACAATGGATCACACATACACAGACAGGCCGGGGTTACAGTGGGGCGAGGCTGGACAAAAAGTGCTCATTGTTTTGCATAAGTTGAATGAAAGAGAAAACGCACCGAAAAATGTAAAGAAAAAAAAAGCAGATCACCTTTCGTTTTTCACGAGGCTGAGAAAGTCATTAAGCACGCTCCCAACACACACACACAGACACACCGACAAATTAGAGTTCAAATTAAGTGATTATTATTATCATCTGTTATTAGTGCGACTTGGACTGGGACTCTCTCGAGTGACTGCGACTGCGACTGCGACGGCGACTGTGACTCAATCGGTGACATCGTTAGCGCCTCATTTAAATGAAAGTTAAATCTCAATTCGAATACCACACTGTTATAACTGTTATACATTTAAGCCATGTCGTTTCAGGGATACTTTCAAATTGTGCATGTGCTTCTTTTTTCATCTTTTCTCTCTTTTTTTTGGCATATTGCACAATACAAAGCGATTTTTTTTTATTTTAGTTTCGAATTTGTTTTTTTTTTTGTGCTGCCCCAGAAAAATCACTTTTCATGTTGCAAAAGTGAAAAAGCCGCAGCCGCGACGACCAATAACCAAAATTTGTGTTTAACTTTCCACCGCAGTCGCAGTCGACGCCAGCGTCAGCGTCTGGTTATGTCATAGCGTCGGCGCCGCCGACGTCGCGACACCGGCAGGCAGCGCGATTTCCCTCAAGTGAAACTAAGCAGCGCGTTGTTGCTTTTGTTGTTTTCTTCATTGTATTTCATTTCTTTTTTTTCTGGCGTTTTTTTTTTTGAAAGCCTTAAAACGCGACTGCGGCGCTGGCTGCTGCGGCCGTAGGCCTCGAGTGCGGCGCAGCTACAACAAAAACTGAGGCAAAGGCAGAGGCAGAAGAAGCGGCAGCGGCAGAAACGAAATCGAAAGTCGCGCATCCGCAATTAAAAATTTGAGCGCGACTTTAAACGCCAGCAAAACGCAGGGAAATTAGAGGCGCGCGTTAGTTTTTTTCTCTCAGTGTATATGTGTGCGTGTGTGTGTGTGACCTGCTTTTCAGTGTTCACCCAAGTCGAACAATAGTTGGGAGCACACGCCGGCACTGACCATGCCCAAGCAGGGGAGGGATGGAGAGGGCAGGTGGTAGGGCACCCAAAAAGTCGCCACAACTTTCGACATGCCTATGACATGTCGACTTTACACTACATCTACCCCTCTCTCCCCTGACTTCCTCTCTTCCCTCAGTCAGTCTTCGCATACTTGGACTCTCGATATATTTGGGGCACGCACGCACGCTGCGCTCTACAGACAGTTTTTAGCCAAGCAACGACTACAAGATACTCCGTAAAATTTTTAGAAATTTCAAAATTTCCCTATTCAAAGATTTTTTAACTATAAGTGTAAAAACTAACTCATCTCGATTGAAATTAACTGTAATACGATATCATGTATGATATAAATCATAAATCATCCTAAAATAAAATATATAATAAAACAATTTAAACTGGTGTTTCCCAACTATTAAGCCCTTCTAAAATTAAAGAAATTTCGAGTTTAAGAGTAGTTTTGGAGTATTCCTTACAAAAAAGTGTAGGACATATAGAAAATAATAATTTGCAAAAGTTTTCTAACTAAAGAAAACTTGACAATCAATGAATTTGTAGTTTTAAACAACAACTCTGCTTAGCTCGAGTATTATTAAAAAAACAAAAAATTTAAATAAATATAATAAATAATTTGTACATGCGTTTTCCTTTAAAAAAAATTAGCACTTAGCAGCTCAGCTTGGTTTTCGAGCTTTCATTAATAAAAACTTAAAAGAAATATAGTAAATAATTGTATAGCTGATTTACTAATTAAAAGACCCTATACAAACTGCCAGAACTTGCAGCTGCAAGGTTTACGTACGGGCTGGTTTTCGAGCGATTTCAATAATGCAATGCGGAAAATATTCAACTGGTTTAGCCAGCCAATTTTTGGTGTCGTTATAAATGAATAATTGCGAGCAATCTTTAAATTGGTCGAGTTCGAAGTTGATCGAGTTTCGCCACAATGTCGCGTAATCGATTTAAATAAATTATAATTACTCACACGCACAAGGTTTCGGTATTATTTTTTCGAGGATGCGCTCAGTTATTTAGCCTTATATTTTAGCCATAAAAACGCTGTAAGGCCATTTTGTACATACCTGCAAAGAAAAAGAGAAAATAGGTTTAATTAAATTTATTTAAGAAATCACATGATACTCGGGTCAAGAAACTTATTAAAGAATGAAGAAATTTCAGTTTTTATAGCACATACGCTTCTTAATGAAAAGAAAACACTTAAAATTCGAAATGGATTTTAATTTCAAAATTTTATTAAGGGCTTCGACTTTAAATCAATAAACTGTTGGAAATCATTAAAAGCCATTTTCGGGGGAAAAATATACTTAATATCTGGGGAGAAACACATGCTATAAATCGCTCAATATCGTGTCAATCGTTTAATACGTAAAACATCATGAAATATGTGTGGCAGGCACATCACAATGATCTACACACACACTCGCACACACTCCACTTACAAAGCGCACAAAAAACCATAGCGTAACAACTCAAAGTGAAATTGGAACAAAGTTTGAAATCCATTTCGAAATCCACATTCAACTCGAAACTTTTGTATACATAATAATAATAATAGAGAGAGAGGCAGAGAGAGGGAGAAAAAGTCAATCGACTGAGCCGAGAGTTCAGCTCAACCGTACCGATCCGATCCGATACGATCCGTACTCAGTTGTGTGTGATATTAATCTTGCCATAAATCAAATGGCAACTCGACTGTCACGTCAACTCGGGGCGACAAGAAACAAAAAAAAAGCTGACATGGGACAACCTACAGGGGAGTAGGGGGGCCTAGTTCGCTGCGAGCCTGTGCCCCTACAGGCCTGTCAAAGCTATTGCTCGAGCAGCGTAGGGCGTCGTGACTTTGCTCTGATCGTAGCTTGATAGGTTTTTCTTTCTGTCAATGACAAATCGACGGATAGCTATTTTATATGCTAGATCAAAATAGAAGCAGAGGGAAGAAGGTTTCCAACCGTACACAACTAGGTGAGGAGGTTTCTTATAAGGTTAAGGATCAGTAGAAGGTTACTAGCACTAGATCATTACTTGATCAAAATAAGAGAAGCTGTTTATCGACAGAGAAAGTGTTTTAAATAGATCTGAGTAAAACAAGAAGCCAAAACAATAAGAGCAGATATATCGATAAGAAAAAAATCAAATAGGGGGTGTTTTATAAAGTTTCGAAATTAATTAATTTAATTTTTAATCGCTTAATGCTATATACTATATATTGATATTACTATATATTACTATATATTGATAGTATATTATAATAATGCTGTTTTTAGTCCTTTATTTAACTAGAAATTTATTATTTAAAATTATTTATTTATTATTTTTCCTTGTAAACAAGTTATAATCTAAAATATACTGGGCAGTTGCTAGTCTTCTACACACTTTCTGCTTCTCTGCCTACACTCTCAAGTATGTTCAAGATTTCTGCCACAAATCCCCTGAGCAGGCGTGCAAGCATCATCTACTCCTCCTCATCTTGATGCAGTGCAACAACCGTTTGTGTTTGGGGTCAACGCGTAAAGCCTCCGTCAGTCAAGCGGCTTCTGGCAATGAGCCAACACTGTCGTTGTTGTTGTTGCTGCTGTAGTTGTTGCTGTGGTCTCTGCGGCTCGTTTCAAACACAAATATGAAACAGCTCGAGTTGAAACAATAAATAAGCACGCATATTTGTCCATTGCCGCTCCGAAGGCAATGCCCAATGTGATGCTGCCGTTGCTGCTGTTGTCTCTCTCTCTCTCTCTCTCTCTAGTTTCACGGCCAGTCCCCTGAGCGCCTCGGCACCGCCCTGCCCCCCTACGAGCCCCTCTTAATATAGGCATAGTTTGCAGAGCTCGAAGTGAAAAGCTTTGCCGGCTCGCTTTACCTTGTCAAGTGTTATTAACGTTGTTGCTGCTGTTGTTGTTGTTGTTGTTGTTGCTCTTGATGACTGTCGTTGTTGCTGTTGTTGTCGTTGTTGCTGCTGCTGTCGTTGTTGTTGTAGTTTTATTCACACAAATTTCACGGCAATGGCCACTAAATCGCAGCACTTGGCAACAGTTCGCAGCAATTCAAGTGGCAACTTTGAGCTGCGAGTAAAACTAGTTAAATTTCAATTAGACTCAGATTTAAAGTCCCCTCCAAAAGAAAAGCTTATGCATCCTTCGAAATCAATTTGATTTATTCTTCTGCCATGTAGAGCTGCGCTACCGCCGCTGGCGACTTTCACGCGCGCGATTTAAAACGCTGGCAAAACGCATCGCTGCACAAATTTGCATTTGTCGTGGCAGAAAGAGCGACACAATCGTTTTTTTTTTCTCTCTCTTTCCTGCCATGCAAATGGGAAAGCAGCAGCGGCAACAACAACAACAATAACTGGGCGAAACTAAAGACTAAAACAACAAGAAAGAAGGTTAACTGCGCTATGACGAATCATTGATACCCTGAGAGCATATGACATTGGTTATGCTGATTTTTTTCGCTTGAGAACTTTGCGGAACTGCTATAAAGAATTATAGGAATGTATACTGAATAAACCAATAGTGCAGAAAATAAGCAAAAATGCATTATAATATATAGAATTTAAAGAATACTTCTTTTGTTTTCTAGATATACATTTCTTAATGAAAATCATCTTAAACGACCGATTGTTCCTATGGAATCAGATATTGCTAAAATTTTAACAATATATATGGATACCTTATAGGTATTATATACTTAAAAAGGTAAAGTTTATTTGCAGTATTTTGAGAAACAATAGCTGAAAATGATTACATCACATTTTCGACCGATAGTTCCTAGATTTACTATAGCTACTTTGGCATATTGGCATATGATAGTTACTTTGGCATATTATACGATAAATCAGTAAAATCACACAGTGCTCGTATTAAGCTGCAACTTTAGACAATGTATATGCCCAATTTCTTGAAGATAGCTACAAAACTAAGATAAATACACGTATTTTGCTTAGCATAGGTCAAGTTACAGGAAGTTTGCTATAAAACTAAGTTGCAAAGGCGATCATAGCCAATGCTGACTTAAAATAAGTTAAAATAAACACTACAGATATTTCCAGAGCAGTGTTACAAACAGCTGGCTAGGCTGCAAGTACCCTCTTTATACCCTTTACAACTGCAACTGCAACTGACAACTGTCATAAATATAATTCGAGCTTCAATTGCGCTTTGTTTTTGCTGCTGATGCAGCTGTTGTTGTTTTTGTTTTTTAAAGTTACTGCAGAGGTATAACTTGGTCTGGGTTTGGTGATATCGCAACACACACGAACACACACACCTGCCTACACCTTTACAATTTCCAGCTGTAAAGTTGTTTTAATGATTTCTCCTTTAAACAAATTTTGGCCTCTCTCTCACGCACTCGCTCTGCCGTTCCCTCTCACTCTCTCACTCTCTGTTTTATGTAAGCGCACATGAGCTGAAACAATGTAAAGTATCTCATAGATACAAACACACACACACACACGCGTGTATACTCGCCTCGCTGTGCTTTCCAGCACTCAAGAAGCTTTTCAATGTTTTATCGCACTGCCTAATGCATTTTACGCCTGTCACACAGCACAACATGTGCTGACAATCTGTATCTATACCTGAAGATACACACACACAGCGAAACCCTGAGGCACACATGTGTGTGCGTCGCCTATTTTCGGTCTGTTTTGGCCTTAAAGATATCGGTTTTTTTCTTTTGTGGAGCACAAGTTTTGGGCTGTACAATAACGTAATTACGACACTTCCATCTATCGCCTAAGTATTCCAATTCCATTTATATCTCTTTGTTCTTGAGCATTCAAAATTGTAAATGGAAATCACACCATTTCTATTCGTGTATCTGATTGAGCTCAACGAATTGTTGAAAGTCACAGAAAGAACTTAAATTGCATTTTTCCATCATATCTTAAGTATTCTCATTTAATCGTACTATCGTAATCGATAGTATATTTTGTCGTTGTTATTGATAGTATACAAAAATATAAACTTGTTGTATGCAAACAACTATTTAAAGCTTTCTGGATCTGTGGAAAGTCAAAAGACAGTTCTTATATATCATATACCTTCATTTCGTATTTTAAAAAGCTATTCCAAATAGTCTAAAAAATGTTTAAAAATGGTTTTAGATGACTTTAAGGAACGTTTAAAAAATATCGTTTAAATAATATAAAATAAAAAATATAAAGCAAGTGTTTAAATCGATTTTTTAGTATATTTAATTTTTGACCAAAAATCATGTCAAAGTCGACCAAAAATTTGACATGTAGCACCCTTTATGGGGCCTCCAATCTCACTTTCCACCCAACATAACTTTGTTAAAAATCATGGGATTTTCAAGCGAAATGATTAGTTTATCTATTGATTCCTACAATAATTCTACATTTAACTAATTGAAATTTAGACTGTTTAAAAGATGTCGTCTTTTTCATATGTTTGTATGGGAGACCCTGACTTAAATTATGCCTGAAATCCCTCTAATCCCTGCTCATCTCTGTAGGGGGCATGGCAATAGTTAGACTGCTTGTTTTACAACAAA
Source organism: Zaprionus inermis (assembly GCA_018151445.1). Classification (NCBI taxonomy): domain Eukaryota; kingdom Metazoa; phylum Arthropoda; class Insecta; order Diptera; family Drosophilidae; genus Zaprionus; species Zaprionus inermis. The sequence goes on along the minus strand of JAECXD010000674.1, from coordinate 1,687,426 downwards.
ACTTATTGCCGTCCCTCGTTTCTGTTCTGCACAAACAGTTTAGTTTTGTGGCCAACTTGGGATCTACTGTATCTCGGTTTACGGTTAACGGTTTACGGTGGTTTCTGTATGGGGTTTACGGGTCTTGTATTTGGCGTTTTTACGACCGCACGTAGCGCAAAATGTGTGTGCATTTTAATGGCCGAAATTATGGTTAGTTTATTGCGTTATTAATAACATTTTGATTGCATCACGTACGCACACGCATCGTCGACGCCGGGCCGGTGTCATCGTCGAGACGGTGTCTCTCCATGTCTCTGCGTGGAAGGAGACCGAGACATGGGCGGCTCAAGTCGACGGCGGGGGGGTAGGGTTGCGAGTTCCACTCACGTTTCGAATATGCGACCACGTAAATGGGAAATGGCATGGAAATGGGTGCAAGTAGCGCTGTGTAAGACTCCTCCTTGGGTTTTGGTATCTGTTTCTGTTTCACTCCATGTCTCGCTCCCCCACGAGCTGAGTCGCGCCAAACGAAGGGCATCCCAAGTAGAAATCGTGCCGAGCTGCGCAGCCTTGGTACCACTCGCTTTTGCTTTGCTTTGGCTTGGCTTGGCTTGTCTCTTCTCGCTCTCTTCTTATCAATTTTGGCCGCGTCGAGTACCTTTTTCAGTTAATTTTCCGTTTCTTTTTTTGTGTTATTGAATTTTTACAACTGCCATAAGTAGGTCAAACATGCACAGAGATACAGATACAACAGCTACAGCTACAGCTACAGATACAGATACAGCTACAGATACAGATACAGCTGCAGCTGGAGCAGGCAACATTAATGCTGCATGCAAAGATCAACTGCAATTTGGCGTTGATTATGTGCCCTAATTGGATCGTTCCCTTGCTTTTTCTTCTCCTTGAAGCAACGCATTAAAAGGGGCGCAGCTTAAGTGAGCCGAGGGCGTGGCAAAACTGAATTCCTACGCAAGAACTTAAGTTCCTTGAAAGCAAAGACCTTGCAGCATGTATTTATGATCAGAGATCATAATAATTTCGAAATCTGAGCATCCTTCATGTCAATAATTTCAGATTTATACGGTTTGTCTACGTAATTCTCAAGTGTGACCAAGGTGTGACAACTGCGATCCGTGAGGTATTTCAATTTCGAACCTAAGTTAACAGTTCCACAGATTTTTAAAGTGTTTACTCTGCAACCCTTTTGGTTGGTGACTCTTTGAAGTTTGGCGCGTATACCCTAGAAAAGAACTGGATAACTACGGAAAGAAGGGTGTCTATGTGCAGTTTATGCCTACAGCTATAGTTCTACATCAAATATATTATTTTTAGAAAGAAACACACTTAAATAAAGACACCTATAATATAACTGAAAAACTAAGGAAAGTAGCGTGTTTTTGTAAGAAAAATACTTATATTTATAGTTCTACACGGTATAGAAGCTTTTATAAATTTTAATACATAAAGAAAATATAAATTTTAATACATAAATCAACGACCTTTAAACCTAACGCCTGCAACAGAACTGGGTATCCCAGAAAAGTAGGGTATCGAAGTAAACTCTACACTAGATCTACAGCTCTGCCTGCTTATTTTCCAGCTACTTAAAGCAGCATAAATCAGTTTCACTTATTCATTAAGATAAAACTCATTTATATCTTAAGTAAAACCTTCAGCTACCTTCCAGCGCCTACAGCGTATCTGTGCGTCTATCACACTTTATTCCCAAAATTCTTTGCGTGTTTTTTTTTGCGTTTTTTGTCGAACTTTTCATTGTTTTAACGAACTCAGGTTGTTTTTGACCATGAACCCATCATAAGTTTCAAATGCCGCACGCCTTGGGCTGCTCGGGGTTTTTTGGTTTTTGGTTTCGGGCAACCATAGAATGTGTCTGGCGGCAGTGCGAGAGAGGGAGAGAGAGAAAGACAGAGAGGGGGCTCTTGGCCGGCCTCTGGTAGCGTCTTCTACTCTGCTTTTACTCACGTTTCGCGTTGTGTTTATTCAAATGGGCGGACTATTTGAACTCATTTGACTCTCTTCGCCAACGTTTATTTATTCATTCTCTCCTTCTCCCTCCGCCTCTCCGTCTCTGCTCTTACTGAAATTTGTCATAATTTGGTAGGTTTAGACGGCATAATTAACGAGCTGACTGCGTGTGTGCGTGTGCTCAGCAATTATGAATGTTAGAAGCCAATGTCTTCTATATGTATCGCATCGTATCGTGCCGCATATAGTCACATTATTGTCTGTCTTTTTCTTCGTTCGCACTAAACGTGCGTTGAGCTCTCCAGAGTTAAGGGCGTCTCTCTTTTTATACCCGCTACTCGAAGAGTATAAGGGTATTATAACTTTGTGCCAACCGAAAATGTTTGTAACAGGCAGAAGGAGACATCTCCGACCCCATAAAGTATATATATTCTGAATCAGCATGAACAGCCGAGTCGATATAGCCATGTCCGTCTGTCCGTCTGTCCGTCTGTCCGTCTGTCCGTCTGTCCGTCTGTCCGTCTGTCCGTCTGTCTGTCCGTATGAAAACCTAGATCTCAGCTATTATAAGAGCTAGAGCTACCAAATTTGGAGACAATATGTGTTAATTATGCCCGCAGATCAAGTTTATTTTGGATTTTTGCCACGCCTCCATCCGCCCCCAAAAATCGATAATAAATCGATAATAGCTGCAAATATAGCTCTACAGCATTCATTTTTTATCCATGTGATAAAAACCACCATCCGGGCGTGTTGCGAAAGTTTCAATAAGATCGGCCGATAAATAAGGAAGATATTCAAGAAATAGTATTGCCTTGTGGCCATGTGCCTGTGTCGGTTTTTCCTAATGTTAGTACCCGAGTTCAACACCAGCAGCAGACAACTTTTTTAATTATGTGGCAACTTTTTTAAATTATGTGGCAACTTTTTTAATTATGTGCACCGAAAATATTCATGGTGCAATTTTATCGGTTATTGCGAAAGAAGTGCAGTGGTCGAGTGGTGATGGTAGTTGACTGTTAAGCGAGAGGTCCGGAGTTCAACTCCTGGGTGTGCCTGGGCGACTTAAATTTATTTTTTGTATCTTATATTTTTTTTATTTTATAGTGTGTTGCAAAATTCAAAATAAATTTTTAGTATATTTAAAGCCACTTAAAATCGAAAGAGACATTGAGCAGCAACACAAAATACAAACGACAAATCTAATTAGATATGTTGAGATGTATTGTGAGGCAGCATATATGTATGTATGTATAGGCGTCTCTATCACACATGCATAATTTATAACTGCAGAGTAATAAAAGCAAAGGGCAACATCCAATAAGAATCGAGTGGAACTTGCATAGGCAAAACAAATTAGAGACGGAAAGAAATAAAAAGCAAGAACGCATTGTTCACATTTGGCACGTGTTTTTCCGAAGAATTGTAGCGGGTATAAAATCACAGTCGAGTCAGCTCGACTGTAGCCTTCCGACTTGTTTATATCTCGAGGCGTTTTGCAAGTTCTTTTACTGGCGACCTTGAGACGTTGCTGAGATTCTATCGATAAGAACCCGTACCGCGTCGCCGAAGCGATTTGTTCGAAGCGAAACAATAAAATCATGTTGAATTCTTTCTAAAGTGTCGAAATTTGAATATTTTAAGCGATAATTGCGCCCGTGATGGGAATGAATTGGGATAAGAAAGCGAAATTGGGTTAAAGAAGAAAGACAAAGAGTGCTAATATCATAATTACTTAGGCTATAAACATTTTATATCGTTTTATGTTTCATTTCACATGTTTCAGGCATTGGCTAGGTAGTCTTTTATGTTTCATTCCATATTTCTGCAGCATATTTCATTAAATTTTCATTTAACTTTTTGAATGTTCCATTTCAAAGGTTTCTTAACATTTCTGTTCCATTCTAGTCGTGCCACTGCCTAAATTAAATAGAAAACATGTTTCATTCCATTTTTTTATTTCAACTGTTAGCTATACCCTCTACTGTTTCATTTCAAGCGTTTCAGCATCTTTGGCATTAAGTCAAGCACTTTTTGTGCACTTTTCCATCGTTTCATTTGAGTTCTGTTTTAACCAAACTTGCAATTAATGTTTCATTTCACATCATTCCAAGAACCGATTGCTGCATTTTCTTGTGTCATTTCAAGTGTTTCAGCAGTTTGTCATTCAAACTTGAAGGTAAGCTTGCTTAGTGTTTTATTTCAGGTCTAGTGTTTCATTCCAGTCGTTCCACTGCCATATAACAATACATTCTCTACTTGCAAGCACTTTTCAAGTGCCAACCCAATTGTATTCGCCATTCCCAACGCTTCGACAATCCTTTAATAGCCCCCACCACAGTCTGTAATTCGATTTGAGTTAAGCACTTCGTTTTCCCCCCTGCTCCTCACCGAAAGGGCCAAAGAGCAGTGTCGCCCTGTCTGTGTGTGTTTTCGGGGAAGGGGGTACCCATTAAACAATATAAATAACATATTGTACACGAAATCAAAACAATTTTGTCAGTCGCGCCGTGTTGAAGATACTCTCGCACGATAGCAGGCATCTTGTGCATTGTTATGAATGACTAGGAGAGGGAGCGGGGAGGAGAGGGCCGGGGGGAAGGGTTGCGAGATGAGAGACGACAACGTTGACAACAGCTGCAGCTGGATAGGGGAGAGGGGCACAAACCATCAAGTCAAATAAAGTCAATTGAAGTTGCACGCACACAATGGGCAAGATAAAAAGTGAAGGCAGCAACAAAAGCAGCAACAATAACAACAACAATAGCCGCAGGCGCAGCAACAACTACAACAAGAGAAGCAAAAACAACAACAACAACTGAAATTAAATAAAAGCGCAGACAGCGCGACAGAGGCGGAAAGGCAGCAAAGCAGATCAACATAAAATGAAAATAAATCAAAATGTTAAAAAAAAAAAAAAAAAAAAAAAGGAAAAAAGTTTTGCATAAAGAGCGCAGTGAAAAGAGACAGAGAGTGAGAGAGAGAGGGAAAAAAGAAAAAAAAAACGCGGTCGCTACCGCAAGAGACGAGCGAGAAGGAAGATGCCAAATGAAACTTTTCACCATTTTGCATAACAATTTGTATCTTTCAGTGGAGCGCGTTAAAGCAATACAACAAAGGCAACAAAAACAACAACAAAAACAACAAGCAGACAAGGGGCCAACTTTTACTCAACTTAAAATTTGTGAGAGACAGAGAAGGAGGCAGAGGCAGAGGCACATAAAAAGGGATAGGGATTGGGATTGGTGTTGATGTTGGGCTAGGGCTGCCGTATTGGCGGCAGACTGTGCAGGGGGGTAGCCGGGGGGGTAACCCTTGCAGCAGATGCAAAACTTATGGAGCGGGGCAGGGGCAGGGGCAGGGCGCAGGGACAGGAACAGGGTGTGTGTGCAGGCAACACGAAATTAACTCAAACTGTCGACAGGGCCTGTGCCACCACAAGCGGCGCATGACGATGACGAGGCAGCCAGGCAGCCAGGCAGCAGCAGCAGACGTTCCATGAGGTTGCCAGTACCCCCCTACACACCCGCCGCTGCACCTCGGACAGACCTCGGACAGACCCTTTGCCTGCTGGATGAGCTGCCTCACTCGAGTTTCAATTTAAATGCAACTGACATTAAATTTACTACTTTGCCGCAGAGCAGCGGCGTCTGCAGACTACTGTGCAAGGGGGTGGGGGAGGGGGAAGAGGGCAGTAGGAAGCAGGCAGGGGCTGGCAAGTACAGTGGGAAGGAGGCAGCAGAGCCAGAACTGTGACTGCGGTTCTCAACAGTTGTAGAAAGACGCAGGCTGTGTGTGAGAAGCATTACGAGAGTCTCCATGTGTGTGTGAGAGTCTCTATGTGTGCATATCCCTCTGTCTGTACTTTTGCTCCACTGTACTTGTTGTTGCCGCTGCTGCTGCTGCTGCTGCCCGTTTTCAAGCTGCTTGCAAAAGCGTTCCGCAGTCTGAAGCTCAACTTGAAACGGATCGAAAAACATCAAGCGGAGCGAGCGGGCGAGCGAGGAGGAGGGGGAGGGCAGCACAGGGTGTACGGGGTAACTGGCTACAGGCAACAAGAGTGTAGTCAGCGAGGGGGCGGGAGTGGGGGCTGGCCTGTGCAGACATTGTTGTCGCTGTCTGCTAAACTAAATTTAATGAACTGGCGCAGCCATAAAGCGCAACTTATCGACTTGCAGCGTCGCCTGCAGCCTGCACAGTGGGCACTTTCTATGGTCTACGACTTATGGTACAGTATCAACTCTGAAAGCACTAAAATAAATCTGCAGTCATTAATTAAATTGGTTTTTTTTTTTTTTTTAGATTTTTTGTGGTTTGGTTCCTGCTACTCGCGCCTTTTGCCTCACTGTGCAGCACTGCAAACGCGCACACTTTATGGTTTATGTCACTTAACTTGTTGTTGCACAATTGTTCCAACAAAAATACCAAAAACAATACCAGCATATGCAAATTTTGCAACAAAAAAATGAGTCAGAATCGCTCGAGATATATGTAAATTTATAGGAAATTGCAGTGTAGTATTTTTTAGTATTTTAATAAAAATTTAAGCCTTATTAGGTTTCAGACTGCATGCAGTCGGTTTAAGCATGAGCTGAACTGATTAAGCTCCGAATAAATAAATTAATATAAATAAATTTCACGTTAAATTAAAAAGATGCACTGCTTATAAGGAAAAAAATAAAATAAAATATATAGAAAAACGTGAAAAGGGTGCTCTTAAATTTACCTAAAGATTTTTTTTTTTTTCAAACAGTAAATTAAACATTGTTTTATAATATCTCAGAAAGCTTAAGTTAATCTTAGTTTATTTTTTGTTTCTATTTTTACTCTTAGTACTTCTAATTTTTTGTAATTTTCTTTTCTATTTCGACTTGTATTACTCCAGCACATGCAGTTTATCACAATCCCATAGCTCTTACACGGAGTACCCCTAATATTGGGTATGGTAATCGGTAACTCACTCAGGTTGACAAAAAAGCTTGCGCTTGCCTCACAGCCCGCCTTCTGTTTTCTCCCCCTTCCCAGATCTTTTCGACTGTGGGTGTCTCCAAATGCAACAAATGAATAAGCAACAACAAAAGAAAAACAATGGACAAGAGGCAGACAGAGAGAGGGGAGACGGGCTGCCAGAGAATGCCATGAAGCAGCTGCGCTTAGGCAATTGAGATAAAGTTGCCTTGGATGCGAGAGACAAGCGACATGAGACAACTGTCATTTGTTATGCGGTGTTTGAAGAGGGGGGAGAAGGGTCAAGGTGGGAGTGTACGAGGGAGAGAGAGAGAGAGAGACACCCACATGGCAAACTGACATGGTTGACTCCCTACTACCCGCTTCTCCGTTCCCCTCCCTGCTACTTCTCACAAACCTCTTTATGATATACATCATTTAGCGGTAACAGGAAGAGAAAGTAATGCATGCCACATGCAGCTGAGCTGAGCTGAGAGAGGGAGCAAGAGGGGAGTAAAGAGGAGAAGAGCGAGAGGTTGTGAGTGAGAGAAGGCGCGTAAGAGGTGAAGAGTGAGTGAGAGAGAGCGAGCGAGCAAGAGGTGAGCTGCTGCTCTCACTTCATAAATTTCAGGCAGCACAAGGTGTCAAGTTGAGGACGCCGAGGCAACAGCAGCAGCAGCAGCATCGGCATCGGCTACCGCTTCAGCTACCCCCCTGCCCGCTCATCCGCCTGCTACTGCTGCCCCCGCTCTAACTGGCCGCACAAATGAATGACAGTTGCCACCTTGAGCTCGACTGCGGCTGCCGCTCGGCTGCAGCTGTCGTCGAGCAGTGCCAAAAGCTTGCTTTCATTTGCCGCACAGTGGGCGCAACGCGACAAATTTATAAGAGAAATTATTTCATTTAAATTTATAGCTGCCAGTTGAACGATTTCGCCCACTGTGCACAGGCATTTGGGGACTGGCGCTTCGGCGCTTTGAAAGCAAATTTCATTTCTTCATTTGATTTCGTTTCGTTTCGTTTCGTTTCTTTTGCCTCGTTCGGCAGGCCCTCTCTCTATCTCTTTCTCTCTCTCTCTCTATGCGTGTGTATGTGTGTGTGCTGTGTGTACTTTCATTACTTTCATTTGAGTGAAAGATACTCACGCTGACTGCGCGAGCGTGCGGCCGCACAGCATGCGCCAGCTACACCCCAAGCCAGCGCAACTCACCCCTCCCCCACACCCCACCGCATCTCAACCCATTTCCCCACAGCCAAGCGCAGCTCACTTCACGCTGTGCGACAGCCCCGCAACGTTTTCATTTCATCCAAAAAGGACCAATTTTCGCTGTGTGCAACGATTTAACTAGCCACAAATTATGGTTGCTAATTACCTGCGCTAGTATGGGTGTGTATGCGAGTGTGTGTGTGTGTGAGTGAGACAGCACATGCAGGAAGTAAACTGGATTTAAAATTAACTTTTACTCGCATTCCAATCGAGGTAAACACACATGGAGTAAGTCTTGCGGAAGATGAGCTTAATGAAAGATGATTTCAATTCAGTTTGCGAAAGTTATGATTAATTTTGACAGCGCATTGGAAAGTGATTATGTTAGGTATTTAGCGAAAATGCAGGGTATATTGTGTTTATAGGCATGTGAAAAAGAGCAGGCAGCATAGCTTATATATTTACCAAGCCAGCATCAAGCAGAGAACGAGAAATAACCAAATGAGTCTGTATGAACGCCTAGTTCTCAGAGTGTATAAGAGCTAGAGTTACTTTATTTGCTAACCATACCTGCAGTGACTCCAGGTTTGTTTTAGAAACTTGCCACGCCCGCTTCCGCCTACCTAAATCTATATAAATCAAATTAGAAGCATAATTTTTAAGCTAAAACGTGAATTTTGCCAACTTGCGCCAAATTGCTCGATTCAACATAGAAAACTGTTGAGAAATATCTTTTATCTTTATTTGTTGTCTTTCCCATCACACAATCAATCGATTTCTCTGCCTACTTTAACTTAATTCAAGCTTGAATAAACCCATCAAGCTTCGACGAAATATTTTTCACAATCCACTTTCAATTTAGGCCGACCGAACCCATCTCGAAACCTCTAGACCTTCGTCGCTAACCTCTCTTCCGAGCCAGCCCTACGTCCTACTCCATTCATAGTCTGTCTGCCTTTTATCTAGTTTCCATGTACAACATGCGAGCGAGTACACCGTCGTCGTCGTCGTCGTCGTCGTCGTCGTGTACTTTCTAACGACTATCAAATTTCACAAAGTGAGTGTCAAACGATCTTGGCAAACGATGTAAATGAAGCGATAGGCTGGCTGTTTTCAAGAATTTGGTGAAAGCTGAGATTAGCCGGCATAATTTTCACGCTTTTCCGGCGAACAGTCGCCGCCCCCTACCCCCAACTAACAAACCGACAACAAACACACACACACACACACACACACGCAAGTTGACACAGAGAGCACCCAAGTGAACAAGAACTGATTCACTATGCAAATTAAAAGCCAACAACTTGACGGCTACGATCCGGGGAAAAAACATGGACAACGCAGGGGGGGGGGTGGATGGCAGAAAAACCTCTGTGAAATGATTAACTGTAATTAGTGAGAAGTAAGGGCAAGCGGCATCTGGCAGATGGAAAATGACGAGTCGAGATCAAAATGTGCAGATAAACCCGAAGGCAGAAAGGCAGCCAAATGCGATATAATAGAAGCGATTAACAACAATAAAAAGCTAAAATAAAAAGAAGAAAAACGAAAAAAAAACAAGCAGATGACGACAGAGTGGATGACGACGACGATGGTTGAAGTGGATAGCATCAGATTATACTTATTAACACAGCAGCTAGAGTAAGTTTCGCGGCAAAGCGAATTTGGTATACTCTACAAAAAGCGAGTAAGAGATTTCTATGAGACAACTGAGGCTAATGCAGAAATCTGCTATATTTAAATGCTGTTGCTGTTGTTGAAGGATTGCTTGGGTTTTTCCTATGATCAAACGATATTTAACACAAATAACATAGAGAAGAAAAAGGAAAAACTGGATAGAAAAGTATATAAAAAATCATTTTTTAGTTAAATATTTTATTTTATACAAATTTAAACTTGATTAATGCATAACTTGAAGATTTTATAGAGGAATAAATATAGTAGGTTGATTCATACTATGTGAATTTGCCTATAGAAAGGAAAACTCAACAGTATTAGACTAGATAGTTAGATAGAAGTATTGAATAAGAAAACAGGATATAAATTGCTTACAGAACCTCAAATTCAACTCACTGAAATATAGTATTACTTCAGTGAAGTACAGACCATATAGGAATACAGCTATCATCTAAACCTGCAAATCTATGAATGTTACGTGGGCTCTGACAGAGCTTAAGTACTCCAAGGTAGAGTAAAAGCCTCCTACAGAGAGGGAGACGCACCGCAGACAGTGGGAAGGAAGAGGTGAAGCTACTAGCTAGAAAAGGGAGCTGCAAAGTGCGGAGAAGGAGGCAGGCAGGGGTGTGGCAGGCAGTCGCAGTCGCATGGCATTAAGTAGCTACGAGATACAAGAAAACCGCAGCAGCAGCAGCGCAGAGCAGCCATAGCAGAGCGCGCGCACATGTAGTTATTGCTCTTGAGATACTTTTGGACACGAAGCGGAAACACAAGCAGACACAAGACCGCAAACAGCAACAGCAGCAAGAACAACAAGAGGTACAACAACAGCAACCTAAACCGAAAGACACAAAAGACAACAAAGAATCGAGGGACGCGAAGCCACAGACCAACGGACAGTGCGGCCAAAGCGACGACAGAGATAGAAACAGAGACGGCGCGAGGCGTCTTTGAGCGAGTTAACTCTTTGGCTACATAATAAATATTTAATGTGAAGATCTGTGTGGATGTGCGGCGGCAGCAGCAGCAACGTCGCTCGTATCTTAAAGATACAAATTACAAGAGGTAGACATTGAGATTGAGGCCTAAGCGAACACGTTGCTGCTGCTGCTGCTGCCTTTGTCGTTGTTGCTGCTGCTGTTGTTGTTGTCGAGTGGAGGGCAATAAATAAACACACAGAAGCGGAGGCAGCATGAAAATGATTAAAAGAGCTTAAAGAGCATGTCTGCTCGAGTGTAAGTGGAAGTGGCAGTTGCGGTCGCCGTTGCCGTCGCCGTCGCGCTGTCGTCGCCGAAGGTAGACGGCCTCATGGTCAACGGGGCGGTGCCAAAGCCAAACTAACCAGCTCGCCGAAACGTTATGGGATCGAAACGAAACGAAACGTACGAGGCTACCCTTGAGCGGCAACTCTGGCAACTTATGCAAAAGAGACAGCGAGTGACAGAGAGAGAGAGAGGGAAATGTCGCCGCTTCACGGGGTCGACACGGAGCCTACACGGTGTCTCCACGAGGGCTGTCATCATTTTGGTCACGCACGTGCATGTCTGTCGCGTTTCCACGGCTCCTGGTGGAACAAAACGAAATGAAACACGCGTAAAAGCGCCGACGCACAGTGGGCTGAGTAGGAAGAAAAGAACTGATATAACGAATATATAACGAATTTAGATTGGATTTAGAGAGTATATGCGAGAGGTATTTCAGAGTAGTCTACTGACTGACTTATACAACGATTCTTCTAAAGATTCCCTTACTTTATGCAAGTTTTATATAAGAATTTACTTAATAAAGTAGTTAACGAAGGTAAGACTAACTACTTCTACAATTACACTTAGACTTAATGGGTATCTTCAAGCAGGTATACCCGAATCAAGAGCTGACTATAAAATATTTGTTCTCATGACTCACATGATATATTCGTACTTTAAGCATCGATTATATAATAAAGTGATAAAGCGGAAGAAAGAACAGTGTGGATGTAAAAACCAAAACAAACCGGTTTGGGTATGTTTGAAAGGGTATACTCTAGCAGATATACCCAGAGCAATAGTTTATTGAGAAATCCGAAGATTCTTTTCAAGCTGCACAAGCTAGTTTTATGTTTATAGTACAATATTTTTTTTTTTTTTTTTTTAATTTTATTATACTCAACCACTGTGCGCTCTCAGTGGTCGGCTTGCGAGCTCTTTGTGCTGGCAACACGCAAAATTAGTGCCGAAATTGAAGTTCCTCTTTGCCATTGACTTCAATTATAACCCAGTTTCTTTTTATTTTTTTCTTTCTTTCTTTTCTTGTTTTGTTTGCCGGTCAGACGCTACAGTTACATTAAAGAAGATGAGTCGAGTCGGTAGCATGAGTTTTGCATGAGCTTTACTTTTCTCCAGTTGCTGCTGAGATTTTCGGATGTTTTTTTTGTTTTTATTCGGCTTATGTATGGGTTTCAATGAGAGCGTGTTGCCCGCAGCTCATTGTCAGATAATTATCAAGCAGTGCGAGCATTTTTTATACCCGCACTCGAAGAGTATAAGGGTATTATAACTTTGTGCCAACCGAAAATGTTTGTAACAGGCAGAAGGAGACATCTCCGACCCCATAAAGTATATATATTCTGAATCAGCATGAACAGCCGAGTCGATATAGCCATGTCCGTCTGTCCGTCTGTCCGTCTGTCCGTCTGTCCGTCTGTCCGTCTGTCCGTCTGTCTGTCCGTATGAAAACCTAGATCTCAGCTATTATAAGAGCTAGAGCTACCAAATTTGGAGACAATATGTGTTAATTATGCCCGCAGATCAAGTTTATTTTGGATTTTTGCCACGCCTCCATCCGCCCCCAAAAATCGATAATAAATCGATAATAGCTGCAAATATAGCTCTACAGCATTCATTTTTTATCCATGTGATAAAAACCACCATCCGGGCGTGTTGCGAAAGTTTCAATAAGATCGGCCGATAAATAAGGAAGATATTCAAGAAATAGTATTGCCTTGTGGCCATGTGCCTGTGTCGGTTTTCCTAATGTTAGTACCCGAGTTCAACACCAGCAGCAGACAACTTTTTTTAATTATGTGGCAACTTTTTTTAAATTATGTGGCAACTTTTTTTTTATTGCACCGAAAATATAAATAGTGCAATTTTATCGGTCATTGTGTAAGAAATGCAGTGGTCGAGTGGTGATGGTAGTTGACTGTTAAGCGAGAGGTCCGGAGTTCAACTCCTGGGTGTGCCGCGGCGACTTAAATTTATTTTTTTGTATCTTATATTTTTTTTTTTTTATAGTGTGTTGCAAAATTCAAAATAAATTTTTAGTATATTTAAAGCCACTTAGAATCGAAAGAGACATTGAGCAGCAACACAAAATACAAACGACAAATCTAATTAGATATGTTGAGATGTATTGTGAGGCAGCATATATGTATGTATGTATAGGCGTCTCTATCACACATGCATAATTTATAACTGCAGAGTAATAAAAGCAAAGGGCAACATCCAATAAGAATCGAGTGGAACTTGCATAGGCAAAACAAATTAGAGACGGAAAGAAATAAAAAGCAAGAACGCATTGTCACATTTGGCACGTGTTTTCCGAAGAATTGTAGCGGGTATATCACAGTCGAGTCAGCTCGACTGTAGCCTTCCGACTTGTTTTATTATTTATATAGATGGGCGAGCGAGTGTGTGTGTGTGTGTGCGAGCCCTGACCTGAAAGGCCGTTTTATTTGCTTTGCTTATGGCTGACTAGCCAAAGGTATCTGCATATGTAGCTGCTATATACAAATGTATCTTTATATATATTATGTTTACTGTCTGTGTGTGTGTGTGTGCACTTATAGCGAGCGCTGGCTAATGTTATACTTAGTTTATGAGCAACTCGCAAACATGCAAAGCGTTTTAGCTATGAAAATCGATATCGGACAATGGCAATTACTGATAATGGGCCCTGGGACACTGTTAGCTATCGCTTATAATTATCATTAATGCGCACACACACACGCACACACACGCACACATACGCACACACACACACACACACACACACACAGACACACACCCAGCCATACTCGTTAGAACCCACATCAATGTTGCCACACCTCGTGGCAAAGCAAACTGAACCCGTAATCAACTCTGCAGTGGACTCTTTCTTCCTTTTTTGTCACTCGAGCGATTCTGTTGGCCCTGAAATAAGTATGCTCAACTTTTATAGGTACCTAGCACATGTAGCTGTATCTGTAAATGGTGCTGTAGCTGTATCCGTATCTGTATCTGTAACAACAACAGCAGCAGCACTGGAGACAACAAAATTGTTGTTGATGACCCTCAGACAGCACAGACATTTTCAAGGATACGCGCTGTCGACGCCGCAAAGGTTAAAGGTACCGCAATCAACAACAACAACAACAATCACTACAACAACAGCAGCAACACCAACTACCATGCCAAGCACAACAACACTTACAAGGTTAGGAACACAGCGCGGTCAGCGGAATTGAAGTCGCCACGGGACGAGGCGCGTAAATTACACGCCACGAGACAAAAGAAACAAAACGAAAAAGCATCATGGAGGGCGAGACACAAATGGGGGGGGGGGGGACTAACCCCTGCCCACAACTCCCTGCCCGTAAGCCCGCTCTTCCTGCAGTTTAGCGGGTTAGCAACAAGCGACCTAATGAAAATACTACACAATAAATAGCAAAAATAATAGAGAGACAGCTACAAAATGGAATGGAACAGAACGAGCGTGCGTGTGTGTGTGACCCTGGCCCTAGGCAAATGACTCGGTATTAAGTGATTGAAGCGGGGGCAGGGCAAACCCACGGGACGGGGTGTGCGGCGCAACCGGCGACAATCAAACGATGAGCAACGACTTGAGAAGCCTCAGAAAAGGCAGGAGTAGTGGCAGAGTGACAGCGGGAGAGAGAGAGAAAAAGAGGGCGGAAGAAAGAGAGGGAAGTAGCTGCTGAATGAATGCGAGGGCCACACTCGATTCGTGTCTGTGTGTATGCGCTACGGTCTGACTAATCAATGGATAACATCATTGGGGCCATCATTGCGCCTGAAATAATTATAACGATTATTCATGCAGATAGGGAAAGCATATGCAGCGAAATTGTCTGCAACAGGATGAAAGATATGATTACTATAGAGTTCTTTCTATAGAACTGTTAATGGGTCTAGGGAACGAATGTTCCTAAAAATTTTTTTTTTTTTTTTTTTTTTTTTTTTTTTTTTAGTGGTAGTAGAAATGTTTGTGTTCAACTTAATACTTGACTTTCAATGCACCTAGGTGAATAGGGCACCCCTTTTAGACTATTCACGGCCCTAAAGTGGGGTATATAATTATTTTTTTTTTTTTTTTTTTTTTTTAGGATTTTTTTTTATGAAATAATTAGAATAAGCAGCATATGTCTGTCAATGGAAGAATTGAGCTAAACATTCTCTTTTGACTATCCAAATTACTAACCCAACTATATTAATTAATTAATATTAATTAATGGTATAATTTTTATTTTTAAAACCATTTATAAATGATAATACAGTGCACTTAAAAATTTTAGTTAAATATGCACGCATGTAGATGCTTTAAACTATCTAAAAAACTAAACTATTCCTTCGATAATTATATTTTCCAGCTGCTTATACAATTTATAAATCAATTCATCAATAGTTCCCCCCCCCCCCCCCACAGCATCATAAACATCGTTTCCATTGACACCCCTGGCTCTATTTATTACCTACCGAAATTCCAAATTCAATTAGAATTACCCAATCAAATTAGAATTCTATGGCAATGAGGCGAACCTAAGGGCTTTTTTCGTAGAACTCAAATCGATTTGAAAGCAGCACAGCAATTGTTTATCGAGCAACAAATGTGCCTGTGCCTATGCCGTCATTTCAAGCTTACCCCCTCGACCCTCGACCCCTCACACACACAGCATCACACCAAGCGAAGTACATGTACACGATACAAGGCAGATATATGCACAGATTTTCAATAATATTTCTGTTGTCGGAGCTGTTTCCATGCCTGCACAACGACAGCGACAACGACTACGACGTCGCCTGCCGTTGGCAGAATTGGGTCAAGTTTCTGTTTTATTACCCTCAACAAGCGGGCCAGACGGCGAGGGTAGCAGCGCGAGGGGGGAGTGGGGGAAGCCTTGTGGTTGGTCCCTTTGCCTGGTCGCTTTTAGGCATTCCCTGGATGTGAGTGTGCGTATAATATCTTTGATTAAATCATGAAATATGCAAAAACAAAGGGGAGCAACAACAACAAAATTTATATATATAGTATGACCTTTTTTTTTTTGACTGGGCGCAGGAACACCAGTTGGGCAAGGGGGCAGTCCGCTCTGGAGACACGAAAGCTGAGTTTTTTTTTTTCATTTTGAGTTTTTGTGGTGCCTAAAGAGCGGAAAGTGGGTCAGAGTTGCTGCTGCTGCTCCATGCCGAAAATATCCAACAACAACAAAAGTAACAAGCTGCTATTGTTGTTGTTGCTGCCATGCGACTGTTTGTTGCGGCTTTCGTGTTGTCGGCTGAGCTTCAAAAACTGTCACACATGGCGTATGCGTAATATGCGCAATTTTCTTTCCAAAACGCAGCAGCTGCCGCCCAAAAGGTCAAGCTGCTGCCGCTGTCGACGGCGACGTCAATCATTCAGCGGCGGCAACATTGAGAGACTCCGCCCCCGCCCTCATAGCGCGCGCGGCGTCTCTCCCTCTTTGGCCGTCAGCGAGTGCGGGGCAATTAGCGCGCAATTGACCTACATTGGGGCAACATGGCAGCATTAATGGTGTCAATAGTAAACGAGAGACTGACGACGCAGCAGAGACGCTAGCAGCAGCGACAGAGGCAGCAGCGGCAGCTGACAAACGAAAATGTTGAATGTTTATGCACGCGCAGTGCGGTGCAGAGCGAAGATGCGTTTGCGGCAAGGGGAGGCACCTCAGAGAGAAATAGCGAAAGAAAGAGAGTGAGAAGGGCTACAGTTTGCGCCTATGACGTCAGCAGGCAGCGCTGCTCGAAACTAAGTTTGAATAACTTCTGGGTTTGTAATATAATCACTCTCTCATCTTATTGATAGACAGACAGACGAATCATGTTCTAAATTAAATACTTTCGAGCTCTGCCACGCCTACTTCCGCCCGTTGTATACATTAGCACACTCTTAGTACACCCTTTTTATACTAAACAATTAAAATCGAATGATAATATCAAATACTCTTTTAATTACAATCATTTTATACGCGACTTGGCACCGATTTCCGTTTATAGTCAAAATTATTTTAATAGATCTAGTATTACATGACTTGCTTATTCACAATAACTTTGTTTGTCATGGTAAAAACACGCATCATTTTCACACTCTCCCTATGCTTCCTACTTTATCTGAATTAAGAGAACTCGTAGGTATTGCCTTTTAATTTTTACAATATTATTCCCTATGATATTTCTAATCATATCTAATCGATCACCCTTAATTTTTTTTTTTTTTTTTTTTTTTGGCTTTTTTTTAGTTTTTTCAAAGCTTTTATTTCCCAAATTGGCAGCACTGCCCCACCAGCCCCTGTAAATGACCAACATTTTTGGCCAAACAATGACGCGCACAGTGGTGCGTACGACGTGAATGACAGACAATTGCTAAGCAATCGACGTCCCTCCGCGGTATCCCTCTCGCTCTCTCACACTCTGAGAGAGCGCAGCAGCAGCAGCAGCATGTAAGTTGTACACGATAAATGAGAAATGAGGTTACCTACTTTTTAAGAAGGTCAATACAACCCAAAACAAACGAGCGAGGCAACGTAACGAAACGCAACGCAACGCAGTGGCAGCGCCAGCGACAGAGGCAGCGGCGACAGAGGCGCCAGCGACAGAGGCAGCGGCGACAGAGGCAGCAGCGGCAGCGGCAGCGTCAGCAGCGCGGTAAACGTAACGCTGACGCTGGTTAGGTCGCGTCGCGCAAGCTCCAAGCTCACACACACACACGCACACTCGTACCCAGGTGGCGGCTGTTTAAGTTTAAATGAGTGTCATGAGTGCCGTCGCCGTCGTCGTCGTCGTCGCCGTCGCTCAACAAAGCTCAGTGACCATGTGCGCAGCTGACGTCGACGTCAGCGCATACCACAAACATATTACAACAAACGTTTTCAATGAAAACAAAAGTAGTACACGCTGCCGGCGTCGACGGCGACTTCGCTGTCGCTGTAAGTCGCCACCTGGTGACGAATTCGCCGTCAAGATTTTTGTGGCCGCCGCTGCCGCATGGAGGGCAACTGTGCTGTCGCTGACGCTGCCTCTACTGCTGCTGCTGCCTCTACTGCTGCTGCTGCTGCTGCTGCTAGCGTTGGCGTTGGCGTTGCCGAGGGCGCGGCTGACGCTTGTAACGAGGCTAAGCGAGCGCCTCTGCTTGCTGCGCTGCTGTTGCCTGCATTTTTGTCGTTGTCGCGCTGTCTGCTTTTAGCCTCCACCTCCTTTTTTGCTATGCATTGTTTTTAATAGTATTGTTATTGTTGTTGTATTTTACATTTGTTGCTTGTTTGTTGTGGTTTGCGTGTTCTCTCCCTCTCTCAGTGCACGTGTTTGCGATAGTTTTGCTGTCTATCGATAACTGTAATTAACATTGCGATCATAGGCAAATCAAAACTGTGCAAGACGCTGCAATGTTATGTCTCAATGTTAGCCAAATGTTAAACTGACGTGTGATTATTGTGTTGCTGTTATGGCATTGTTTTGCTGTCTATCGATATAAAATCGTGCGATAATAATAACTGTAATTACGTGGGTGTGCTTTTAACGCCCTTCGCTCTGACTGCACGCGGCAAAGGTTAACAATTTTTGAATAGATCGATCAATATAATCAAATCGATAAGCATATTGACTGACTGCCATTTAGTAGGTTATGTCAGCTATGTGATTTTATTTATAGAGCAACACTGATACGTCAGAAATTTACAACATTTGCGATTGTCAGTAGAAAGAACCTTGATGCAAATGGTATATGTGATAAGCAAGGCTGGAAATAGTTAATTAATACTTTATAGGGCTATGATGATGGCATAATAAACAGCTTAAAAACAAATATTTTTTTTTCTGGCGAAAAGTTCTTTACACATTTCAAAATCACTTTAATAAAGCTTACATTTTCAAGGAAAATGGGAAATTATCTACATGATAATTGTAAAATTATGCACACTATTGAGGCTAAGCACATATTTAGAAATGCGTGTGTGTGTGTGCACATAGATTTCCCATTGAAAATTATCAAAGGCAAATTACGAAAAATCATAGAGCAAAACGACCTTATCGTGTAAATTCATTTCATGTGCTACAATACTTAACAAATCGCTTTTGTAACCTACAATTACAGCACAGTGCGACAGAGAGAGAGAGAAGGGGAGGTGGGCAGAGAGAGAGGAACAAACACGTGCATATGCACACACACACACGCGGAAACAGATAAGTGTGTGCATGTATTTCTAATCGCAAACAAAGCGAAACACCTTTGCACAACATTACAAAAGCTTTGCGCACTTCCTTATACACACACTGAGCAAGCGAGAGGCAGAGAGAGAGAGAGAAGGGAGAGAAGAGCGAGATAATAAATAAACCGTTACAAGTAGATGCAAAACATAAACAATGCCAACAACAACAAAAATCGTTGCCGCTTTGAGAGCACGCGCGCATGTGAATCTCAGTCGATGGCGCCATCCTTCCACTCTCTACACACCTTCACCACCCCACCCCAACCCACCACACCACAACCTCAGCCCACACACACACGCGCACACACAGAGACTTTCCACCCGCAAAGCAGCATCAAGAGCAGCCTCTCACCTTCGGTCAGACGTATTGAAACGAATTGGCACGAGCCTTGCTCATTACTCGCTCTCTCGCTCGCTCTCTCTCTCTGCCTGCGCACTCTGGCTGTGCCGCTTTGAATAGGAGAGAGCGCGCACTGCTGAGAGAGCGCTGCTGCCGCTGCTGCTGCTGTCGATTGCGCGCGCTGCGTCTACTTTCTCTCTATAAATAGTCGAAATCGAGTTTCAGCCAAACACAAATGCAATGCAAAGACATTTCGTAAAGCGTGAAAGTGACGTTGAGAGAGCGAGCGAGAGAGAGAGAGAGCAGGAGCAGTAGCTGAAGTTGCAGTTGGGGATGGGGCAGCTGCTGGGTCACCTCTCACATTGGGTGAGAGTCGTCGACGTCGTCGTTGCTAGGAAAATGTAATAGTTTTTAAATGACGAGCCGGGGCGACTTCCCGATCGTCACAAACATCGAACACACGCGCTCTCTCTCTCTCTCTCTGCCGCTCCCTCTCTCGCGTTTATCGCTATCATTAGACAAAACGCAAAGGTTGCAATTACAATTACAATAGTTGTTGTTGTTGCAATGAAACTTTTCATGGCAAGGAAATTTCATTTCATTTCGCTTTATGATGATAACGATCGGCCATAGTCAGCCCCGGCGGGGTCGAGCGCATATTTAGATATTTATCTGCCATATGCGTTGTTGCACTTGAGCATAACGGTAATTACGTCTAGGCACGGCATTGCCCCTGAATTTTCAACACACACACACACATACAGTTAACACACATGTTTGTCTGTGTGTGTGTGTGCATTGCAAACATGCGATTTTTCCCTTGCGCGCATTTGTTATTGTTTTCTCACAGATTTTTAATAGCGACATTGACTTTGTCATTTACTCTCGGCTAATTGCGAGCAAAATAGTATTGTAAAACAGTGTTGTCGAATGGCATTGTTGCGGGTGTTCTAGAACACTTTTATTGCTTTATTTTTATGTAGTATTTTCAAATGGAATTTTAATTGTTTTCTTAATTATTCAGACGTTATAGTCTACATAAGGTTATAGTGAGGCCAGGGATTTAAAATAAAAATTCTGACTATGCTTAAAAGTGACTATATTAATTCTATATATACTTTTACAGCATCAAAAGTCGAGTCTACATACATATATAGCCACATCTGTCTATTCTGTCTGTATGAACGTCCATATCTCAGAGACTACAAGAGCTGGAGCTTTCAAATTTTGGGAGAACACTCTTATATATTGCAGACTCAGTAAGAATATTTTAGAATTAAACCACGCCCCCTACGCCCTAGGAAATATTAAGCTAGCATGTTTACTTTTGATTTGTATAATAATTATCAACAGCCAAATTGTTTCAGTTGAGTTAAATAAAAATAGAACGTATTTATACATAGATAATCTATGATCTTGTATAGTTCTGACTCTACTAAAGTCATTCATACATGTTTATCTATAAAATAAACGCCTTTAAAGCATTTCAACACAAATGCACTTATATTAATAAAATAATATCTTAAAGCAATTACTATATTTTTGCATTCTCTTACCTGGCTAAAGCCATTCTAACATGAGAGAGCCCTCCGAGAGGCAACGCGATAGCATCCACTTTGATAGAGGTTTGTTGAACAGCTTCAGGCACAAAATTAAGATGGTATATACCCAGTAGTATTATTTACTTTTATCTCTGTTTTCTTTATAAATTCGTTGTATTGCAATGCAGAATTTTTTGTTCTTGTTTGGACTTTCAATTTTCAAAATTAAATTCGAAATGTGTTTGCCAATTTTTGGTTGTTTACGTATCTTTATTTGATTTTTAAATTTGTATTTTGTTTTTTTGATTTTTTTTGCTTCTGTTTACAGAGTTTTTTCTGGTTTTTTGTGTCAGTTAAACGTCATTTTTGATCTGAGAAAGAATATGGGTTTAATAGAGCTGCCAAAACGCCGCAGAATATGCAACAGCTTCAGATAGACAACAACAACACGTACAAAAGCGTAGACAAAGAAGATGAGAGAAAAGTAGAAGAGAAGAGAAGAGGCCGCATATTTATCACATTTCAATTCGGTTAGTACGTGCGTCACTTTATAATGAGCCAAGTTTATTCTACCGGCTACGTGATATTTGTGCGTGAAATTATCAAAGCGCAAAAAACGAAAAAAAAAAAAACGCCAAAACACACACACGCACACACATGTACGAGAATTATTATAAAATTGTATACTTTGACTGTATAAAAGAAGGGTGAAGAAACCTGCAAACAGTGTTCAATGCCATCGACAAAAAAATAGAAAAATAAAAACAAAAGCGAAAAAAAAAACATATTGCACACTGTGTATGTGTGTGTGTGTTTGTCAGCTTATCAGCATTTTTGTGATAAGCGGCGAAATTGAACAAAGGCAGGGCCACAACAAGAACAACAAGAAAGCAGGAGCAGAAAGAAGCAGCGCAATGACAGTAGAAATGGCTGCACTCTCTCTCTCCCCTCCCCTCCCCCCACACGCTGATCATTTTGCACATGGCCCGGCAAAAAAAACAAGAAAAGGATTGATAAAATAAGCCTCGAAAAAAGCAAAGAAAATCAATAATTGTGCACCGGGGCTAAGGCGAGGTCAACATTGACGCCCGCCCCTCGACGCCAGCAGCAGCAGCCACATCTATGAAGATGAGGGCCAGCCTCTGCCTTGCTCCCTCCCCTCTTTACCGCCCCTCCCCCTCACTCTACACAGGGTGCCATACTAAAGACGGGAATGTGTGTAGTAATCTGAGCAACAACTACAACGTATAACGAGCAAATAGCAACAACGACGGACAGCATTGAGAAGTGCCAAGAAGCAGAGAAACACAAAAAGAAAAACGAAACAGAAACAGAAACAGAAACAACAACAACAACAGCAGCAGCAGTGGCAACTAAATTCCATTTCATAGTCATGAGAGCACACAAGGTTCTTCCTATATCAGTCGATTGGACTTTTATCTGTGTGTGTGGCTAGCAACGTGTGCGAGTGTGTGTGCCGTATACAGCAGCAGCAAAACAAAAGCAAACAAAAAAGCTTTCAGCACACACACACACTGACAGAGCGCAAACCTGCCATGGCTGGCAAAGCTTTTTCAATTTGCATTTGCTTTTGTCTTTGCAGTCAAAGCTCTCCCACACACTTAGGCGTGCTCTCTCTCCCTCGCTCGCTCTCTCCCTCTCTCGCTGCCACTGGGCACGAGGCACAAAACCTGCGCCGGCTGAGGGTCGTTTGTCATAGCAGTAAATTGACGGTGGGTGTTTTTGCTTCTTTCCTGCCCACGTTTAGGCAGAAGGAGAGAGCGCGAGCGAGAGAGCATGACCTCAGCAGCAGAGAGCGGGAGAGCGCGTCGCTTGCTGCGCTCATTTATAAACAATAAACAAAAATAGTGGCGCACATGTTTTTAATTGACTTTTGCAAGGCAAAATCAAAACATATGTTGTGCGCCAGAGCGAGATGGCAAGTCGGAGCGAGAGCGAGAAGAAGTCTATGTACTAATCCACACACACACACACACAGGCGTATGCTGTGTATGTATAAGAGAGTGAGAGAGAGAAGTAGCTCGATTTCAATGCTGACTGCATTAACTTTTAGACAGAACTTTTTATTTTTTTAATCAGATAAATCCAGCAGCAATTTTAGTTATAACAAGCGCAGCCATGTTTAGTTAATTATCTAAAAAAAAGTAACTGTTACTGCTGCTGCTGCTGCAGAGAGAGGCGAATAGAGAGTGAGAGAGCGTGAAGCGCAGAGCGGAAGAGAGCAAAAAGCCGCCTGAAACTCAAGCAAATCGATGAATTTTTACTTTGCCTGTCGAAATTGTTGTTAATTTTATTATGACCTCAACTAAAAAACAAAATTTGTTCTTTTTTTTATTGTTTCATTCTCTGCTTTGTTGTGCTTCGTCTTCGCTTTTCGAGGAAGTTGTCTAGTTGTTGTGCAAGTTGTTGTTGTAAAGCTCATTTTCATACCGTGTTTAATTGCGCGTAAGATTTGTACTATAGTTTACTTTTTTTCTTTTTCTTATATTATCGTTTTGTTTCGAATAAGGTCACACAAACACACACACACACACAGACGCGCACAGGTCACGCTATAAGCCGGCAAAGGGTACGCAATCAAAGGCAACTACCGTGGTGCAAGCTTTATGCAACTTGCAGCGAAAATTCTCAACTGCCGTTTGACGCTACAACCTTAGTTTGTTGTTTTTTTATTTAGTTAAATTTTTAGTCGATTGATTTTTGGTTTTTTTACGACGAGGTTCTTCTTCTGCGACGCACGAGAGACACACACACAGTGGGAAAGGAAAAGCACACAAACTTCACGCAACGCGCAGCAGCTGACGACTGAGTGAGCTTTTTTCTTGGCTTTCAATGCGCGCGTGCTGCTGCTGCTGCTTTTGCCATTGTCTTTGCATCGCGAGCTTTTTGTGTTTGCGCTCTCAGCTGTGGCTACGCCGCAACGAGAAGTTGTCAACCAGCAGCATTTACACGAGAAGCTGTTGGGCAGGGAGCAAGGATTATGCTACAGCGGCAAAGCGACTACTGGAGCGCCCCAAGTTGCGCCCACCTCAACGTTTATTACGTACAACATTCGTTACACACTTAAATAATTTGTATAATTACGTAGTCTATTATCAAACTCGAGAGTAAATCGGAAAACCACAACTCTAGCACACTGTAAAAAAAATATTCTATAAGCCAGGCAACTCAGAAATGCTCACATAACACTTACAGTTGCGGTTAAAATAATAACACTATGACCACAATTTGTGTTCGTCAAAGCTTTATTCTACTTTTCTGACACTTTTTGATTCTTTTACTTAATAAACTTAAAAGATACAATGATTATCAACTGATAAATGAAAAAAGTTAGCCGGTCTTAACGGTATTTTTTTAAATAATTGCAAAAATCAAAGAATCCCTTCAAATTCAGACGGTAACGAAAATAGCACCATTACACGAAGTTTGCTTAAAACTAAATAAGAAAACAAAATAAATATCCAGGAAATATTATTTATTTAAGGAAACGTATTTTAAAGTAATTTAATATTTTGTTGAGTGGCCTTTATTGGCGATTACAGCAGCACAACGTCTCGGCATGGAGTCCACTAAGTTTTGGCACCTCTCTTTGGGAATTTTGTTCCACGTCCTCTACAAAGAACCAAAGGTCCTTGTTACTCCGGGGCTTGGCTTCAGAAACCTTTTTCTTGGCATCAGCTCAAAGATTTTCAATTGGATTCAAATCCGGCGACTGAGCAGGCCATTCCAAAAGGCGGATCGAATTATCCTCGAACCATTTTGTTGCAGTCTTGCTGGTGTGTTTTGGATCGTTGTCCTGTTGGAACACCCAAATCAAAGGCATTTCTTCTTCGGCATATGGCAACATGATATTTTTCAATATATGCGTGTAAATATGTTGGTCCATAATCGTTTTAATCCAGTGTATCGGACCTACTCCATGGTATGAAAAACAAGCCCAAACCATAATATTTGACCCTTCGTGTTTTATCGTCTTGCAAGTAAACTGAGGATTGTATTCCGCTTTTTGGTGGACGCCGAACATATAAGCGAGATCCTTTTCCGCCAAACAAAACTATTTTGCTTTCGTCTGACCACAAAATGTTGCGCCATTTCTCTACGGGCCAATCCTGGTGCAACTTGGCAAACTGTATGCGCTTTGCCCCATGCTTCGCTGTCAAAAGTAGAACTTTCCTTGGACTGCAGGCATTAAGTTAATTTTGCCTTAAACGTTTGCGATCTGTTTCTACGCTTTCGGCTATCTTAAGCTCCTTTTTTAGCTCCGTAGCTGGCTTAAAAGGTTCCTTCTTTCTTTGGCGAACCAAGCGCCTGACCTCCTTTGGAGACATTGCGGGCTTTCTTCCTCGTGTTTCAGCCTTTTCTTTATACAATATTGCGTTGCGGATCATTTTATTTGAACAGCCGACCATTCGCCTAATTTCAGCATAAGTTTTGCCTTCTTAGATCATGTTTTTGATCAGTCTTCTTTTTTCATCACTGCAATGTTTTCCGCGACCCATAGCTCAAGAATACGTCTTTGTCTTTTGGAAAAAACTTAATCTCAACTCTCAAGGGAATCCCCTTTTTAAGATTTGGGTGAAATTTCGGTAAATTAATCGCTTGTATTAATTTTATTCACGTAAACCCGTGAATGGTGCTATTATCGTTACCGCCTAATTTGGCGCGCTTTTGCTCTAAGTACCCAAAAAAAAAAGAACCGTTAGATTCAGAGAGGAAAAACGGTTTGCTGAAAGAGATTACACATGATACTTATTTGTTATGCATTCAAACTCTGAAAAAAGTGAACACAAAATAATTTTTTTTCAGTATAAAACTTTTCACCTGCAATAGTGTTATTATTTTAACCGCAGCTGTATAGTAAATATTTGTAGCCCTAAATTCACTATACACTGCATTGAATATATAAAATACTCAAGCTTTATTTCGTTAACTTCAACTTTCATTTATGTAAATTAAATATACATATTTCTGAACTTACCTTCTAGAGCTGCTGACAGCTATCGCTCCCCTACGTTGAAACTACTTCCAAACGAAGCGATCGATCTTGATTTTTGTCTCTTTATAGTGATATGCAAACGAGCAATACAAAGAAAACAGCCAAAGGAATCGGTATCTGTAAATAAAGAAGCAAATTGTTAATTATAAATTAATTAGCATAAGCCTGATGCATATTGAACAGAAATAAAAATGAAAATGAAATTAACTGGAAAAGCCATGGTTTAACTTTCAACTCTGCCGGATTTCAATTGTTCCTGTGCTTATTTTGCATAACAAAAAATTAACGTATTAAAAATGCGCAAAATCGGTCTTTGACTTTATATATCTCTGTCGTCGTCGTCATCTCCGTCTCCATTCCCGTTGATGTTGTTTTTTTTCTTTGTGCTCGTGTCGTTGGCATTAATCAGAAACCGCAAAAACAACAATTAAATAAATAAACTGCCATAAATGCATAATAAGCGACAGTATCCAACCACAGGATACCCATCTACTAATATGGAATATAGTTCCCTGAGAGAAACGGTATTTTATTAATTAATATTTTAATCTCATTCTCTAACAAATGACTTTCTAGTTCGGGTTTAATTTCTAATTTTCTATGGCATACGATTTCTAGAAACAGCTCAATCAACAATTCTAATTACAATTTATATTTACACAAAAAATAAGCAAAACCATTCCCTTTGAAATAGGCCGACATATCGATACTTTTTAACATCGATATAACAGCGCTGCTATCTAGCTTCCAATTGAAAATATAAACAATGCAATTGCTTTGATGATCTGATCGATGAAACCGGCGGAGACAGCGGCTGCGGCGGCGGCAGGGAAAACGGGTCAGACGACACTGTTGTTGTTGTTGTAGTAGTAGTAGTCTAATGAATTAGCATGAACCACGGTTTGGGTTCCTGCATTTTAAGAAATCACACACACACACTCACGCAAAAGACGTACATATATGCACCCATTTGAGCACACACATCGACAGTGTCACTCGCATACATATATACACTTACCTTTGTAGATAGTTATTTTTTGCTGATTCTTTACATAAGTCGCTCTAATTGAACAATTCGCTAGGCATTTGTTTTGATAATCAAATTATATGGTATTTAATGCACTTTTCGATATTGACAACACAATATGGCGATATTGCTTCTTTCACTTTTTTTCAGGCCAACTTGTATGAACTGCGCCACACACGCACACACTCATTCGAACGAAACACACGACGACGACGGCGACGACGACGACGATTGGCCGAAATGCATCGGTTATTGCACTGCACTTGACTTTTTTGATGTTGCCTTATGGAATTCGGTATTAATTGCAAATTGACGTACAATTTCGATTATTATTTGGATTATAACAAGTAAATACGAAACGAATAAAGCCAGCGAACGCGCTGCGCTTTTCATTCCATGCTGCGGCACTCACAAACACGCACACACATGAATACTATGCATGTGTAAACGTCTGATTGTGAGTGGGCGCTTGTGCGAGATCTGGCAGCACTGTTCGTCATCGAAGCAACACTGCAGCCAGCTGTCAAAAGCAATTTGCAGCTATATTTGCTTAAAATTATTATTTAAACTTTTCGCACAAATGTTAACATAATATTAATAAAAGTAATCGGCGAATGGTAATTTTACCAAACTCAGAATGGAAAAGAAATCGATAAACACTTTTGTTTATTAAACTTAAATTTGTTATAAATACGATAGTTTTCAATTTAAAATCAAGAAACTTCATTAGCGATCTGGCAGCCTTGTTTTGAAAGCAATTTCGTGTGGTGGCCCGTCGATAAACTCGATACTCGATATACTCTCTGCATGCTGATGAAAAAATCAACGCAGTGCAGTAAAATCAATTAAATTAAAGAGCTGAGCTGGCTTTAAGTTAATACAAGTATTGAAAAGTAAATAATCAAACTTAGCGGCCGGACGGCCCCTGTGCAATCTAGAAATTTACAAATAATCGTTTACAAGAAACTGCCAACGGACTTGATCAGGCGTTTTGTGTATAAGTATTAGTACGTGCTCCACATAACGTTGTATACCTACATACATACAGACATTAGTATACACCGACGAGTGCTACACACACACCCACACACACATAGTCACTCCCGAACAGCATTTTAACTATTTATTGCACCCAGCATTGTGTGCCCACGTAATAGTAATACAATTAAATAACAGCGGAAACGAGCGCTCCATCAGCTGCCAGCATGGAAGGGAATAAAGACGAGGCGCAGCGCTGCATCGATTTGGCTGTGCAGGCCATAGCCGAGCACAAGATCGACCGGGCCGAAAAGTTTCTGTTGAAAGCGGAAAAACTATATCCTACGGAGAGTGCAAAACGTGAGTCACAAGCCCATCGCACAGCTGCCCCAATCCAGCACTAATATCAATTCGAAATTTGTGGCTTTCAGGTCTTCTGGCCCAGGTGCAGAGTTCACCTGCCAGCGACAGTGCAGGCAAGGAACGTACATCTGCTGCAACCGAGGAGAAGGACACTGGTCCGCGAAAGCGTGTGAATTCGGATTCCAGAAATCATGCTCCGGAGTATACCAAAGACCAGTTGGAGGCAGTGCGTAAAGTCAAGAAGTGCGTAAATAAAATCTGATAACGATTTCTATGCCCCTTATCTGCTGATAAGCTGTTGCAGAAAAGTGTGCAGAATTGTTTGAGAACCACAAGCTAATCCCATTGTAATCCCAGTTCAGTTGTAACTAATCATTCCCAATTCTTCGACAGGTGTAAAGATTTTTATGAGGTGCTCGGAGTGAGTAAGACGGCAACCGATTCAGAGGTAAAGAAAGCGTACAAGAAACTGGCGCTGCAACTGCATCCGGACAAGAACAAGGCACCCGGAGCAGCCGAGGCTTTCAAGGCGTTGGGCAATGCTGCCGGCGTGCTGACCGATGCGGAAAAGCGCAAGAACTACGATATGATGGAGACAAATGAGTGGCAGAACGGACACGGCAACGGTGGTCATCATAGACAGGGACAATATAACGAGTATGGTTACTCGCGCGGCTTCCAGGCCGACATCAGTGCCGAGGAGCTATTCAATATGTTCTTCAGCGGCGGTTTTCCCCAGCAAAACGTCTACATGCGACAGCAGCGACGCCGTCATCAGGCGCGCGAGGACAGAGATGTAAGCCAACGCGACTGCAGGCAAATCTCGGCTTGAGATTAATTTTCCCTTGCTTTTTGCAGACCAACAACTCGTCGGCGCTAATCAATCTGTTGCCCATTTTGTTGCTCATTGGCTTGTCGATGATGTCGTCGTTCTTTATATCGGATCCCATGTACAGCCTAACGCCATCGCAGTAAGTTCCGCCAGACCATGACACGCTGCCAAATCTAAACTCTCTTTTCCCTGCCAGTAAATACTCGGTGAAGCGAGAGACCAACGGTCTGAAGATACCCTACTATGTCAAGGATAATTTCTACTCAGAATATCAAGGATCGGTGGCACGTCTGGAGGAGTCGGTCGAGGAAGATTTCGTGAATCACTTGAAACACTCTTGCAGTCGGGAGAGAAACTATCGTAAGCACAAATCGGAGAATACCATATACATGTTATACCCAACTCTAAAATCCTTTGTTGCAGGCGACTCGATGCTGGCCAAGGCTCGTACATTCGGGGATCGAGATCTGTACCGAAAGGCGCAGAACATTAATACGCCGTCGTGCGAGAACTTGCAAAAGTATTTAATCACATGATTTCAATCACCGCAGCACGCAAAGCAATGAAATTTAGACGTGATTTAACCTTTTGTGTCGTTTTGGTTCTAGTTTTGTCTGCATAGTTGTTATAAAATGATTTTTATTCTCAATTGTTATAGTTTATATTCTCCTCACACATGCACACCCTCATACACGCATCGCATCGAATGGATACATATTTGTAGACCCAATGCCCACTTGAGATGGAAAGCAGAAGAGTCGAGCAACTGCCAACAAAAAACTGGCTGAATCAAAGTTACCTTTTACTTTCTACATACTACACGCATATAGCAAGTGATATATTATCTACATTAACTATATGCACTTGATAGTCAATATTTTAACGGGGTCTACTGTGGAAGAGTGCTCTCAATAAATTTGAATTCTAAACCAAACTCGGTTGTTTTTGTTTTGTTTTGTTTTACTAGTTATATAAATGTACAAATAAAGCCGTGTTATGCTAAGTAAAAGAAACAGACGGTGGCAGCGGCATCCACAACAAGCGGGCTGCGCAATCAATTGCTTATGATGGCCTCCAGGGCGGCCACCACATCGCCGCTCTGCTCGCGCAGCACCTTCTCGGCACAGGCCTTGCTCACGAGCAGCTCGTTCATCTGCGCAGCGGGTATAAAATATATATAGTTCATCTATTTATATATATATAAAGCTATTTCACTTACAATCAGTTCAATGTCCTCCTTCTTCACCTGCACCTTTTGCAGCTCCTTCTCCTTTGCCACCCGCAGCTCGTTCTCTTTGCTGCGCTGATTGCCAAATTGTTCTACTGCCTGCAAGTATAGATGGGGGGATTAGTAGCTGCATCTGCTGTTTCTATATACCTTGTGCACATTCTCACTTACACTCGAGATATTCGCCGCAGAGATTTCCTTCTCCTCCGCGTAGTCGGTCACACGTTCCAGGTCGGCGGCGCCGCCGTCGTGACGCGTTTGCTTCTTTTGTTTTTTGTCCTCCTCCTGCGCGTCATCCTCGACTTCGGCCTCGGGCTCACCGCCATTGACTTCGACCTCGGGTTCAGCTTCTGCCATGCTGGAGCGTATTTTTATTTCAATAAATTTATAAATTCAATTTTGCTCGCAGCAGCCTCGTGCGAGTGTTTTTTTTTCGTTCTACAGTCTGATTGGCAATGTGTTATCGACCGACCGCCACAGCTTATAACAGCTCAGCAACAGCGCATGTGCTCCACATTTAACGCGCTGCTCCACACTGCACGACAGCAGACTTGTGCGTGGTTGCTGTCTTAGCTAATTGGTTTGCAAATTGAATAACAAAATTTAACGAAACAATTATGTATGCTAAAAATTAAATTAACAATATTATTTGTAATGTAATATTATACGAGTATCATGCAAACTAACCGCAAAACGAATTAAAAACATAAAATAACATATTACTTACATCAAACCGAAATTTTGCTGCATTTCAAACAAACATAATCGCTTTAAATTTAATGCTTATATGCATGCCAACTCGTATTTGATCTGAATTTTTTGCCTAGTTTTGAGCTGCCTTTTGCGCACTTTGCTCTGCGGTCCAAATTTTAATTATAAGTTTACTGCCAGACATAATGAGATTCCGTACTGGCTGCTGCCTCCGCGCACACCCTGCTGCTGCTCCCCACTCCGGTGCGCTCGCTGCCTGCGCCGCTGCGGGCGGTCTGCCGCCCCGGCCGCGTGTGCATGTCCTGGTTCGTGTCCTCGCTGTCTGTTGACATAATCGTTTGCCGTCGTGATTAATTTAATTGTCACTTTGACGCAAGCAGCCCCGCTCACACACACACCCCCTTCCCCACCCCTACGAACTTAACAGAAAATCAAGATTAATTAACAGCGTGACCCATGGGCGGTCAGCAAGTGCGAGCAAGTGGGATGGCATGAGCAACATATGTGTGAAATTTTAATGCGATTTGCTTTTCGACTGTTTGCGCTTTAAGTTTTTGCTTCTGCAATTTTCATGCAGCGCGTGTTTGCCGGAACCAAAAAAAAACAAACATTTGTTTTCATGCCAGTGACAGTGTTAGAGCGGGGAAGGGGGCGCGCGGCCTTTGCCCAAAAAGTCGAAGCTGCCAATGGGAAATTAAATTATGCCGCTAATTAGCACAGACGCGGATAGAGACAGCAACACACACGCGCGCACACACACACACACACACACACATAAATTATGTTGGCAATTTTGGCGCTCATTGTGGTTTCGGTTTTTGTATTTTTTTCCCCTGCTCGCGTTGCATATTTCCCAGCGTCGATTTTCCTTTTGCATGTGCCGCATTCACACAATAAATTCACGCGCAGCTCTGGCAAGGGAGAGGGAGTGGGAGAGAGTGAGAGCGAGGGGTGTAGAGAGAGCGAGGGGTGTAGAGAGCGCGAGCGCAGCCAGGACTCGTGTTGTAATTGAGCTGCATTGTCTGCTCAGCTCTGCGAGAGACAGAGACAGAGAGAAGGAGAGGGTGAGGGAGAGAGAGAGACAGAGCAGGCAGCGAATTTTGAGTTTTGCGGCATTTTGGCAGTTTTTGTTTTCGCGCGCGCGAAAACGTGCTCTGCTTCCTATCCAAATTTCCTGACCTACTTTAGATCTTGCATAGTTATTCCTTTTTTTTTAACTAGCTCCTATATCCTCAGACATATGCAGCTGCGGTTTAACGAATCGGTTTGATTCAAAAATGTTATGTACATTAGGTATGTACACACTGGTACTGCACAGTGCTTTCACATCAATTTTACTGTACTGTAATACTAATTTTAAATCGTATATATTCTTGAACAGTCGAGTTGATCTAGCCTAAACCTATTGAAACCTACTGAAAATGTGTTTTTTTTTTTTTTTTTATGTAAATGGATTTGTAGGCTTAGTTTTAGGGCTGCAGTATTTTTTTTGTGTACCTTGTTTGTAACCAAGCCAATGATTTATGCAAATCTGCTTAGAATAGACCAAGAAACACAGCTTTTATTTTATATATAATATGACTCCTTTTAGTAAAAAAAAAAAAATGTTTAAACATAAAAAATCTGCAGTTTCGGTGTAGCGGGTATTTCCGAGTCGAGCACACTTTTCCACTTCTACTTATTTCGCCCGCTTTATAATACCATAAAACCGAACTACCAAAAAGCCAGAAAATGCATTATTTATGCTTGATTTTCTAGAATAATCAACTTATAGATTCGGTTATTTAAGTATTGCTACGACCCTGTAAAGCTGCATTTGGTGTCGGCAAACTGAAAGCTCTAGAAGATTGCGAAATGAAGTTCTTGGTTTCTCTGCTTGTCCTGTCCACAGCACGTAAGTTCTACTTTTTTATACAGTTGTAATCCTAACTTTGGATTTTTTTCTGTCTTTAAAGTGACTCTCGCGCATGCAGAGTTAAATTTAACTAGTGCAAACGCCGTAGCACTTATTAAACAATTTACAAGCGTAATGCTGAAACTGGTAACGCTGCCGGAAGTCAAAGACATTAAGACGGATCTGTTCATGTACGCAGTTAACGGTACGTCGCTCAGCGACCCGAAAAAGTTTCAGTGCGAAGATCTGCATAAGAAAGACGTCGCGTACAAAAGGGACCAGGATCTGATCGTGCTCGTAGCGAATAAAAAGTCGAAAGATGGCAGAGACTTCGTTGGCAAGGCTGTGAACGGCACCGATAATGCTAAGAAAAATTACATCTATATGGCGTATATGGCTGGTAAAACCGATAGTCCCCCACTCAAAGAGTTTGTCATTTCGCTAATGAACTTCTTCAAGTGTCTGCTCGATCACGGCATTAGCCTGCTAAATATTTCCATAGAACATACTGACTTTTCGGAAGAAATAGATGTTGCCATGGCCCTACTACTTTTGCATTGAGTCTTCGATAAAGAACGGGGGCTCCGATTTTTGCAAGCTCAAATAGATGAAGTATAAATGCAATGTTGAAAATATATAAATATATATTTCGCACATAATGACGATGTAACAATTATTGTTCTGCATGGAATTGGTTGGAATAGACTTTAAAAAAATTAATTGATTTATAAAAAATGTTCTGCTGCCTGCCTGTCCGTCTTTCTACCTATCTGTCTGTATGAACGTCTGTTTCTCGGCTTTTAAAAATGCCGGAGACTCTAAAATTGGCAAGCAGCTACCTGAATAGCCTAAGTAGTTCATGTGAATGTCAAATTTTGGTTACCACAGCTATTTTTATTTCATATGCGATTATTAAGCAAAGTTTTAAAGTCTCAACTTGCTGTTTCGGTGTACCTAAAGTTAAATACTTTATGCGCATTTTCTATAAATTTCAGCTCGATCGTACAATATTTTCCATTTTTAATTAATTATTTTTTATGGCATACCTTAAAAATATACACTGAAAATCCAGAAACTTGTGTGATAAATGACACGTGCTTGAATCAATTTCTAAAGCTGTAAAAGTTTGTGTATTCAACATTTATCAGGTTTATAGCACGCCCAACGATAAATCGTTAATTTTTCCTTGACTTCGTTTATTACAGTTTGTTGTAGAAGCCATATCGTACCCAAATATATTTTTGATTGTTTTTTCAAGCGATATAAAAGCAATTTCTATGGCAAATTTTCCAGAATCAATCGTTTTATTAATCCGCGGATTTAAGCAATTCCACGCCCCTGCCAGGCTGCATTTGTCGATTGCAAGTTGAATGCTCGAAAAGATTGTGACATGAAGCTATTGATTCCTCTGCTTGTTCTGTTGGCCGCAAGTAAGTTTGTACGATTCTATTCGTAACTCCTGATTTGTGTTTTCTTTTTTTAAGTGAGCGTGGCGCAAGATAAAATCGATTCACAGGAAGGTATAAAGTTTGCGCTGAAAATCCTTGCGACTGTTTTGAAAGTTATTGACCTACCTGTAATCCCGAAGGATATTAAGACGGAACTCTTCATTTATACGAACGACCATACGGCTCATCGCACCGCCGCCAAGTTTGGGTGCGCCGACATATCGGACCCCAAATCGACATACAATAAAGATCAACCATTGCGAATACTTTTGAGTGAGAATAAATCGAAAGACGGAATGGAATTCATTGGCAGCGCTGTGAATAAGGATGAAGCAGAAAGTAATTACATCTATGTGGCGTATATGGATGGTAAGCCTGAGATGGCTCCACTTAGGGAGATTACCCTCGCATTGATGCACTTGCTGAAATGTCTGGTCGATAACAATATCGATCTAATTAACGTGCATACTGCGGATAGTGACTTCTCGGACCAAGTACAGCTATCTATGGTCATATTAATTGCCAATATGACGCTGTTCTCCTGAGGAGCTGCGATTATAGCAACACAAATCTATGATAACATATGTGTATATATAATTGTAATATTGAATATTCCTAAATATCTTTTTGGAATATAGATTAAAAAATCAATTGTTAATGCTAATCAAGTTTTCTCGCTAATGTTGCCTGCCACGCCTACCCATAAATCTGTATACAGAAATTTATTTGTAGACTGCAAATTGAGAAATGAAGTTATTGGCACCGCTGCTTATCCTGCTGGTTCTATGTAAGCTATTGCATTCCCATCAAATATTGTTACGCCTACTAACCTGGGTTATCTTGCTTTCGAAAGCCTATGTTAGCCATACGTCTGCCAGGCTGCCCAGACTCTTGAGACATAGCGAAGACTTTGAGAACGAACAGTGGGACCTCTACAAAAAGGTTCAACAATGGTTGAGATTGGGGAAACACACGAATGAACAAAATCTGCATAAAATGAATCAGCTGATTAATGCATGGATTCCAAATATGGAAGACAACATTCTTTCGTAAATTTTTATATGTTTTTTTTTTTAATTTCGAGCATAAATATTAGCTAAAATAATTTTACAAAGGAAAAAACGCGTTTTTCTTCGATCGTGCGACTGGGAAATATGTTTATATAAGCGTAGTTTGGACAAATAAACTTCTGCTTTACCATAATGCTGGGCCAGTTTATTAAGAACATATATACGAAGTTTCAATACGATCGGTTAATAAATACACAGGTTATTGAAGCAAGACCGAAGATGGAAAAAAGCAAGTGCACAAATGTTGGTAAAGGTTTTTTCTTACCAACCGGAAAGATCTAATTTTGTAAGGCACATTACCGATGTTGTTATCAATTTGAATCGTAGTATTTAAGTTCTACGACAGGCCTGCAACGTGTCATTCTACAGAGAATTGTAAAATGAATTTATTAATTCCCCTGCTTATACTCTTGGCGCTATGTAAGTATACATTGTATTTTACTACTAAATCTGTTCTAATTCCCATTTTCATGTCTGCAGCGTATGCAAGCCTGGAAACGACTTATGTTAAGGCACCGAATCTGATGGATAATAGTGAGAACTTCGAAAAGAATATGGACGAACTTGTCCGAGAGTTTAGCCAATGGTTGCGATCGGGGGATGGCACCGTCACAGAAAAACTGGCAAAAATGGATCAATCAGTTGCTCAATCGGTGAAACAACTGGAACGTCACTTAAGAGATCATAAGAGACATAGTCCGAAAAAGTAATCGGAATTGATTGCAAGGAATACAAATAGAACTTGCTAATGAAAAATACAATGTTGTGTCTTTATTTTTTGACTGTATAAGCTCCACTTTACCCTTGGCCTGTGAGTAGATTTATCTGTATCTGATTTAGATGGTTAAACTGTTCGGGCAGGGTAGATTCCGGCAAGCAGTTTCCTGTTTATCATAGTACAGTTCAACAAAATTCTACAACTTATTACAAATAATGCTAGGGGATTTAAATATCAACATATAGCCAAAGTTTCAATAGAATCACATAATAAACACACGAGCTCTGGAGTAAGATCTTGCGTGCCCCAGAGTAGGGTGTATGCGTGTGAGAAAAATTTGCATAACAATTTTAGCGGCTTTTGTTATGGTCTTGCTTTTATAATTACAATTCCACCTTGCCAGATATTTAAATCGACTGCAAATATCGAATTTTTAACGCCGCATTAGCTAGTAGGGATAATATTCTGATTCGGGGTATTTAAGTTATACGACAATTCCGTCGTGTATCATTTGTATAAAACTCTGCAGAGAAATTGTGAAATGAAGCTATTAATTCCGCTGCTTATCCTGTTGGCCTCATGTAAGTTGTGCCATTACTAACTGTACTAACTGTGTACTAAATGATGATTTCCTGTCTTGAAAGTCCATGCAAGTCAAGAGGGTAGACTATCCAAGGACGATGAACTCATTTCCGATTGGATTCGTTTAGTGGTCGATCGGTTGGCTACTCGTCACCTAAGCGGAAAAATTCGATTAGCCGATAAAACCGATAGCCAGCCCGTATCGGCGAGAGTACTAAAAACTGCTAGAAAAAGGCTACAACGGGAACACGGCGCAGGTTATTTTGAACTAGAAGCGCTTCACACAGTTCTTCATGATTGGATAAATAAATTGAAAGAAGGGATTTATAAAATAGTCGAAAGAGAAAATGCCAAAGAATAGGCATAGAAAAATGTTTGAATTAATGGTTTCTCTGCGATAAATGTAAATAAACATATTGTTCGTGTTATGAAGACATACATTTTTACATCAAGTTTTCGGTGTACTATCCTGAAAATCCCAGAAAGTGTTTATACATTTCATAGCAAAGTCAATAAATTCATATTCGCCCGTCTAGATCTCAGCTATTGTCTAAACCTGAGTTACCCAACTTGTTGACAATATGTTTGATTATTGCACACACTGCAAGCTTGTTTTGGAATTTATCCACGCCCCGTGCGCCCTTGTAAATCGAAAGAATCGAATATCTAGCGTAATTTTAAAGCTGAAGTATTTAATTTTGTTGGGTATATTAAACAATTTGAGGCGAATGTTGTCTTCAAATTTGATTAAAATGCAATAATAAAAACAGAAGTTATTTAATATATTCATTTATTTTGTGAAGCACTCAAAAGTATGCAACAAAAATTATAAAAGGAAAGTTATGTGTGGTGGGGTATAACACAGTCAAGCACACTCAACTATAGTTTTATTTTTACTTTTTTAGTTAAAAGACTGAGCAAAGAGTATCTAACAGTCGATCGATTGATTTTAATCGATAAAAATCGAATTGAAATTAAAAGTTGAAAACGATAACAATTTCTCTCGATTTGCGCACTGTAAATCAGCTTAAATAAGCCTGGTTAAGCAAAGGTCAAGAGCTTGTGGTTGGTTGGTATGAATAGCTTCAAATCTGTGCATGTACGTGCATGCTTGTGCATGCTCGTGCGTGCAAAAACTCATTTGGTCAAGCCAAAAAAGGGAATCGAGCACCCAAAAAAACCGACAGACAATGCAGCTCTGATTTCTGCAACCGCAACCCTCGATCGCATATGCGAGTGCACTGTGTGTGGTGTGTGCGGAATCGATTTATGAACAGCATGAACATGTCCTTGCGTGCACAGGCATGCTCATTTGCTGCCGCTGCTGCAGTCGGCTCAGTCAATAAATAAATTTGCATAGCAAATAAATGAAGAAAATGCAATTTTGCAAGAACTGTTGCGCAGGGCGGGGCGGAAAAGCGTGAATTAAATCGAATGATGGCAAACAGTGTGCACCCCCCGCCCCACCCCACTCTCGGCACGCCCCTGCGCACCACTGCTCGCCCCTGCACGCCTCTGCTCTAGCTGCTTTCATGCATAATTTGTCAGCAACTCAATTACGGCTAATAACACTTGAGCAGCGGCTACTCCAAAAGGGGCAAAAGGGGCAAAAGGGGACAAAAGGGGAGAGGCAGCAGCAGCGCGGCGTAGGGGGCAGGCCAGCATGGCTGTGGCTGTTTAGGGTTGTCGCCAAACTTTGGTTTATTCGCAAATTGTGCAAAAAAAAAAGAAGAGAAACGAAGCAATTGAAGGCGCTCGAGTGGTCAAAGCGAAATCGTAACTGATACAAGAAACTTGCTCCTTGGCCGAGCTGTGTGTGTGTGTGTAATAGTATCTGTGTGTGTGTGTCTGTCCTGCTGCTGCTGCCAAGCATGACAATGCTCGTGGCGCAGCTCGAGTGGCGGCCACTTGCCAATTGCGATTATGGTTTATGCACAGCGCGATAAAGGTCGTCAATAGGTCGCCACACACACGCACACACACAGAAACTAAGACACACTGGCACACACACTGGCACACACACTGGCAGGACACTGGCCAGCAGACTGTCCCGGCGCAGGTTCCTTTCGAACGCATCGAACGGAAGCACGGCTCATTCATTTAAAACTTGTCTGCAGAGTTGCCAAGTTGCAAAACGCGGCGCCCCGGCTACCCCGCTCTGCTCTGGCCTGCCAAGGTGTGTGTGCCCGCGTGTGTGTGTGACTCGTAAAGTCCTTGCTTCCGCTGTGTGACACCCCTTCCCCCCCCCCGCCTCACTCTTTCCCGCTCTGGCATTTTGCAACTTTTGCGTTTAACAATTTCGCTTCCTTCCGCTGGCTAAACGGCGCCAGGTTGTCGTCGAAATTTGTTTTAATCGTCATCTTTGCCATCTTCCTCGAGCTCCTTCGCACTGCCCGCTCCCCTCCCCCCCCTGCTGCCATTGGGTTCGTTGACGTGCGTTGTTAGCAAGTTTCGTGTGGGATGGCAACTCCTGCGCTTATCGATAGCTCGTTCGATATTTTATTAGTGTCCTTAGGCAGGCGGCGCCGTATACCTTTTGCCTAAACGTAGCTACCCTACCCCGACCCTACCGACCTCTCCGCTCCCCCCTCCAACAACTTGACTTTGATTTCTTACTCGAGCGCGCAATAAATTTTTATTTCCTTGTAGTTTTCTTCCTCCCCGTTTATTGTAGAGACATCTACTTGGGAATCGTCGGCCATTTAGGGAACTTACCTAAATGAATCGACCCTGCCGACTGCGATTAAGTACCAAGTAAATGGGTTCAACTCAGTTATGCCGCATTCCACAAGCAATTCCCGAACGAATCCATTCAACGGGGCATTCAAATGCGCTAAATTTGATTAACTGTGCATGCATACCCTCAGCGAGCGGAGGGGTAACGCAGAGCGGGTATACTAGTATGCTACCTACCCCTTTTACCCTTCACAACTTTGTTAAAAATAATGACATTTTATTTTTATTTTATTTATGTTTTGATGTCCCTAGTAATGCTGTATTTAAATAAAGAAAATAAAAACTTTTTAAAAATTTTCGAAAATTGACGATGTTGGCAAGGGTACCCCCTTACCATTTAAAAAAAAATTTTTTTTTCAAATTTCCAAAACGTCTGGTTTTAATTTTAATCGATTGTGGAGTTCAAAATGTGTATTAAAAATGTGTTTAAAACTGTTTTGGAAGCTATTTAATTTTGGGCCAAAAATCATGTCAGATAAGACTAAAAATTAGACATGTAACACTCTCAAGAGCTCACCTAACCTCACTTTCCTCACATCATAACTTTGTTAAAAATCAAGGGATTTCCAAAAGGAATGACATTTTGTTTATGACTTGATGCCTGTAATAATCCTATATTTAATTTATTTAAAAAAAAAATTTTTACAATTTTC
This sequence comes from Zaprionus inermis, assembly GCA_018151445.1. NCBI lineage: Eukaryota > Metazoa > Arthropoda > Insecta > Diptera > Drosophilidae > Zaprionus > Zaprionus inermis. The sequence continues at coordinate 1,647,011 of JAECXD010000674.1, read as the reverse complement.
GAAATTTTGCGAACATTAGCAAGGGTGCCCCCTTATCATTTTTCAAAAAAATTTTTTTCAAAATTTAAAATCGTCTGCAATCAATTTTAATCGAATACAGTGGCCAAAATAAGCACTAAACAAATGTTTAAAAGTGTTTTGGAATATACCTAAATTTTAGCCAAAAATCATGTTAGTGTTGACTGAAAATTAGACATGTAGCACCCTGGACAAGACCTGACTTTCCATTCGTAATAACTTTATTAAGAACTATACGATTTTCAAGAGGAATGACATTTTGCGTATGTTTAGAAAACTTTAACAGTTCTATAGTTAAATAATTTAAATAAAAACATTTGAGAAATTTTCGAATTTTTTCAATGTTGGTAAGGATACTCCCTTTTAATTTTTCCGACCTTTTTTTTCTTACAAATTTTAAATTGCAAATTTTCACTTTAAATCGATAGCGGAGGTCAAAAATTAGCACTAAATAATATTTAAAACGATTTTGGGCGATCTTTATTTTTGGGTAAAATTCATAAATCATCATAACTTTCTTAAAAATGTTGGACTTTTTGATACGTTGTTTAAGGTCGAGTCATACAAACTTTGAGCTAAGTTCTATAAATTCTTTATCTAAATTAAATTTAATAAGTAAATATATTTAGTAGTTCTGCATTATATTTATAAACCTCAAAAGTTTTCCAAAGAGCACCCTCAACCGTTGTGCCCATTCTACCTTTCTTTTCCACACTCTTCCATGGCAAATCTCAAGGAACTCTTAACTCACCTACAAAACGACAAAACTAACAAGAACATATCGCGATGTGTTTGCAACTGTAAAAAGTTTTGCAACTATCGTAGCACTACTTGCTGCCCGGTCCCTTCGAATTGCATAAGCATTTCGCAGATGATGCTCTTATCAATGAGCTGTTGCATCATTCCAGGCCCGCCCCCGCCCCCGGCCCCGCCTCCGCCCTGCCCCCTACCTAAGCAGCGTGTATATTTTCGTGCACTTTATGGCGCACGCAACAATAAAACTGTCTGGTATTGTAGCTGGTACCCCGCTCCGGTAAACCCTTCTCTAGGGCCGCAGTAGCCTGCCTTCCCGCCCGCTCCCCCAATCGGGTTTAAACGTTATTATTGTCGCCCGAGAGTCTCCACAATTTGGCGTAATATGTAATATTTCTTCTTTATAACCGAACCACGCATCCGCCCGGCACTTAGCTATAAGGTAGTGCGTCAGGGGGAGGGTGTGGGAGAGGGTGCCGTAAAATGGGGTTGCGCGTATGATAATAAAAGTTAAAAATAAAAATGAAGAAAAGTTCTGCATACTTTTCGAAAAGGGGTCGCCCCGGGGGGAAGTGGTTGAAGTAAATCAATGTGCACACGCGGATATCCTGTACCACTTTATCATTTTATTTATAATTTCTACTTCTTCTTTTATTCCTTTTTCCTCTTTAGTTTATTTTTTTTTTCTGTGAGAATTTATTGCCAGCCAAAGGCTTTCAATCAATTTGTTAGATGGTTGGAAGAAAAATTCCAAATGAACTTTTGGCTTAACTGAAACTAATTAAAAGTGAGCTGCGAGAGAGAGAGAGGGTGGGCGAGAGGTGGAGGCTGTGTGCGAAAGAGAGGCATAGCTGGGCTGACAGGTGCTGCTGTGGCGAGAAGAAAAAAAACCATCTAATGACTATACATCATTTTAACAATCAATCAATTTGAGCATACTTAATCCACACGAATCATGTTACACACGAGGAAAGAAGAAGAGAGAGAGAGAGAGAGAGAGGGCGAGGTAGCAGGGGGGAGCGAGACAGAGTGGAGAGTTCAGGGCTGACTCGCTTGACTTGAAGCAACTGCAAAATCTTTCGATATTAATCAGTCTATTAGACACGATTTGTTCCACTGCCGACATGGCGCACGATTATTCAATCAGGGCTCAGTTCGCACAGTTGGTTGCCCCGAGAGAGAAAGAGAGAAAGAGAGGAAGAGAGAGGGGAAGCGGGGAAGGGGAAGATAGCCAGACTAAGACCCAGCTGGCCTCCAGCTCCAACTTCAGCTGCAGCTCGCCGAGCTGGCCATGTGTGGGCGCTCTCGAGGCATGTGGCAAGTGCCGTAGGGTTAATCCGCAACTGCTTTCCAACACTAAGCCTGCATGTGTGTGTGTGTGTGTGTGCGAGGCTTAGACAACGTTTGCGATGGCTTCAAGCTTCGCATCAGGTTAGTAGCATGCGACCTTGGCTGACAGCGCTACAGAGACCTACAAAAGCGACTACGTGATTGGAAATACAATTCGAAAAAGTCAGAGATTGAAAGGGAAGTTTGAGAAATGTGTTAGAAAGGCGAAACCATTGAATTCACGTTGATAATGGTTTTAGCTGCACAGATCTCTGGAACTGCGGTAGGGAACCTTATCAAGTTTGGTATGCAGACAGCTAAGCACCTTATTAAAAGAATCCTATACGGTATCTTAAACAACTTGGAATTTAAGTTTTATTATCATAAAAACCTTTTTACTAATTGAATTCTTGAATCCATAAATATGCACTTAATTCCAGCTACTGAAATTTAAAATAATAGTATTTTGTTCAAGTATGGCTGATTTTGCAGTCGAACATCAATTGTTTCACTACACAAAAGCGTAGATCTCTGGAACTATAGTAGGAAATCTCATGAAATTTGGTATACAGACAGCTCAACACTCTACACATACAGTGCAATTTAAACTAATACTCCAAAGTGTCTTTAACTACTCGGAATTGGAGTTTTACTATTTTAAAGACCTTTTCACTAATTGCATTTATATATACCGAAGTATTAACTAAGTTCCAGGCACAGAAAGTTAAAATATTTAAATTTTGACTCAGCTTGCAATCCAAAATCAATAGTTTAACCATACAAAGCCGCAGATCTCTGGAACTGTAGTACGAAACGTGCTTAAATTTGGTACGCAGCCAGCTAAATACCCTACGCACATATTGCATTTTATATCACTCAACCAAAGCGACTTAATCAATACCAAATTTAATTTTTATTATGAAAATGACTGCTTCACTAATTGAATTCTTCACAGAAGTATGCACTAAGCCCCAACTGACAATGATAATCATATTAACCTCAAATACAGCACATATGAACCGCTGATTATGGACAATCAATTCGAAATACGCGTTCAGCCCTTTCATACTAAACTTGTTCGAGGCGACATCATCAAAGCAACACTTCCAGCTTCGACTGGGATGGGGAGCAGGCGCTCTGACAACTCTGTCACTTCGGTGGCATTTATAGTTTTTACTCAAAAATTTGTTGATATCGTAAAGTTCTTTTTATGAAGTCGGTCAAAATGGGCAGCGATAGAAAGCGCATAAAAATTGATGGTGGCACGAGGGGGGGGGAGATGTGTGCGGCAGGCAGACGCAGCGCGTATAGATAGAGAGTTAGATATATGATACTTTAAAGGATTTGAAGCGGGACAGCATTTGCATATCGCGCAGAAGGCTCAAGCAAGGCGACGCCAAGGATAACGCACATTGTATGACATATAGCAGTACCCCGACCCCCGTCACCCACTGCCCATACCCCCGTCAGCTCGTGCAGCATTTCAATTTCATCATTTTGGCACCCCTCAAGCTCCCCCCCCACCCCACCCACACACACACATGCCACAAGCTGTTGGCGTCGCGCTGCGCACTCGCAAAGATTTATTTTTATCGCCTACGATTTGAAATTCAATCCAATTCATTTCGTTGGCCTCCGCTCCGCCATACTCAAAAAAATCAAATTTATCAGGGAAGCAAAACTATTTGACATTTCGGTTACGATTCATCAGGGCAAACTGTGTGGCTTTATGTCTGCGATCTGTGCCAGCCCAGAGCGCCGGCAGAAAAGGCACGAGACGTTGCCAGGTGCCGCAACCAAATGAAAAAAAAAAAAAATGGGGAAAATGAAAAAGAAAAGGCGCAAAAGCAAAAAAAAAGATATCATTCGACGAGGATGGGATTCGAACCCACGCGTGCAGAGCACATTGGATTAGCAGTCCAACGCCTTAACCTCTCGGCCACCTCGTCACTTTCTTCGCTCGCTGCGAACGTTGCCTCTTCAAAGACGACTCGAGATGAGCGTTACCTTTGCTCTCTCTCTCTCCTACTCTCTTCCTTCTCGCCGTGTGCCATTTCTTTGCTCAGCTGGCTGAAATAGTTAGATAAACAGCAGAAGAGAAAGAGAGAGAGAGCTGAACAAGTTTCGGCTAAGGTTCTTATCGGAAATTTGGAATTGGGCCAGCACGAGCTACTGCAAAAGTTCGTTTTATAATGATAAGCAGTTTTATACTAGGTCTTATGCGCATATTTGCCATATACGCTCAGTCGCATAAGAAGTCTTATATATATGTATATGAAATAAGAATTGGTCTCATAAACAAGACATTTTAAAACGTAATAAATTTTAGAAAGTCGGAAAAAAAATAATATTATAATAATAAAATATTAAAACAGGTAGAAGAGTGCATACTCTAACAAAAATAGTTGTAGATAGTTTCTTTATTAATCATACTATATTTATTTTTCAGTTAGTATTTTGTTTGAAAATCTTTTTTTTTCTGTGATTCTATCTATGAAAAGTATGAGAGAAACTAAATTGATTCTTCTGAAATTTGCATATTATGCAAATAAGAGATTAAACTCTAAAATTGGCATAGCTTCAATAGCTTAGTCGCAGTAACTTCTGAAATAATTAAGTTTTTGCAATCAAAACCTTTTTCGAGCCATAGTAAATGGGGTATTATGCAGCTTATATAGGTATCGATGAGGTTTATAGTTCAGTTTTAAAATATTCCAAATTTCCCTGTCTTTTATCGCATATAATCTTAATAATCTCAACCACGTGACTTTTGCAATAACTTCTTAGTCTTTTTTTCTATTTTTATACTGAGTACCCCCGCGCTCTTTTTCCTTGCATAAGTTCCACAAAATGACAAAGTTTTTTTTTGGAGCCGGTTCCACATAACGTTGAGGAAGAGAAACCTCAGAGAGGAACCGCAAGAATCGATTTAAATTAATTTTTATGGGCGTCACGTTAAACTTGTCTTCGCAGCGTATTAAGTCATAAAAAGAGATGAGCCAGGAGGGGGAGGTGAGGGTGAGAAAAAATAAGAAAGAGAACGACACGGTGCGAGTGAGAGGCAGAGTAAACCGAGTGCGAAGAACGAGGTTTGGCAGACTGAAAGACTCCTGTAGAAGCATCCTAAAATTGACTTTGACGCTTTTTATGAAGGCGCGTGTAGTTTTTTACGATCGCAGACCCCCGTAACCCGACGTCACTGCCCCGGACCCCCTCCCCCCTCGGCCTACGCCGCTGTCTACACACACTATCGGCTCAACCGAGCATAAAATCAACAAGGCGTCGCCAGCGGCATCAGTAGATGGGCTTAAATGCTTTTACGAGCCGGGGGCAGGGGCAGGGGCAGGGGGCTAAGTGGCGGGAGGCGCTAGTATTGAGTGGGCGGGGCAACTGGTACTAAATGTCGCACATAAAAGTCAAACGCATAAAAAACAAACAAAGTGCCGAAAGAGTTTTGATGAATGTGGCAAATGATTGCTGCGGGTAGCGGGAAGCTAGACGAGTGTACGTGTGTGTGTGTGTGTTGTGCAGCTGTGTGTGTGTGTGAGAGCTGTGCAGCTGTGTGTGTGCCCAACTGAAGACAGCAGGTTTCGCTTAAGCGTCGCGCTAATTGAGCATAAATCAGCGCCGAGCGAGGAAAATTTGCAAATTTATTGCCAGGCAGCTTGGGAAATTCTTTGGCTCAGTTGCACCCCCTGCCCCCCCCCCTTGCTTACTTACTGCACTACGTCCCTGTGCATCGACAGCGAGGCAGAAGTTAGCAAAGTTGTGCGAAAAAAGCCAGCTCGCACTCGCTATCTCTCTCTCTCTGTCTCCCTCCCCCTCTCTCTCTCTCTCGTTTTGCAACAGCGACAAAGTGGTCAACATGCCACAAACTTTGTTAGCAGTGGCTGCCAAAAAAGGGGTGTACGCGCTTTGCCGAATTCTTCTAAAACATTTTTAAACAATTTAGCGCAAGAATTAAAAATCGCAAACGCCGCGCAACATGCGAAAAGCGGTGGGCAGTGAGGAAAAGCGTGGAAAACTTTTGTACGCAAAGTTTTGCAGGGCTATAAATTATCAGGCAGGGGCGTGCAGGGCGCTGCGAGGGGGCGCAGGGACTGCGATACCTTTGGCACGTTCGGCACTTTTTTAAGCGGATTTTCATCTCTCTTTGCTTGCGCTTTTCTTTTGCCGTAGACTTTTGGCGCCAACGGGTTTGACTTGTACAAATTGCTGTGTCGACAGGCAGAGCGATAGACAGAGACGGAGGGAGAGAAAGAGAGGGAGAGAGGAAGAGCAACGCAGCCGCACGCACAGTTACAGCCAGAAGGAGGCGGCATCCAAAAAGGAAGTTGACGTTTTCCTTGCTTTTCCTACTGCCTGTAGCGTTCCCTATCCCGACCCCAATCGGAGCCCAGCCCGACCCCGAACTGACCCCTGCCCCCACTGCCGTCACTAATGGATTATCTAAGCCTTTTAGTGGCCATCTCTCGCCTTGTCCTGCCTGCGTCCATCTGCGGGCAGCGCGGTTTAGATTACACGCTCAGATTGACGACTCTCTATCACTCCCTCCTGCTCTATCCCTCTCCCCCTCCCTCTGTCTCTCTCTAAAAATACCCGTGTATATCTGCGCATATAGCTACAATATCTGCACGTTTCTATCTTGTTCTCTTACGTTCCTTTTCTCTGCTTTTCATATGCAAACGAGCAAAAGTTCTAATCGCAATATTATGCACAAACAAGTGGCAGTTTTTGCGTTGCCAGCTCGACGCAGCCATACCCTGTAACCAAAAAAAAATAAATTGATCAACCATGAAAAGATGAAGATAATCAGTTGCTTGACATACATTTGTTTTTTTTTTTCAGTTCTTCATTATGTTTTAAAGGCGCAATGAATAAATATTTTATTTTCCCACTTTTTACTTCTTTTTTCCACTTTAATATTTTCAAAATATCAAAATATTCCAAAACTTTTAATATAATAATTTCCTAAACTCTTAACTAACTTAACACTAAACAAAAACTTTACTACTTTTAGTTTTAACTTATTCTTTTTCATGTACCATAAATTATTTAAGTTTTAAAAATTATACTATTTTTTTTACATATTTTATTATTTTAGAAACATGGAATGTAGATATAATATTAAGTTTATATTTTACTTTTTTAGTGTAGGATCTACCATATATCATAAATTCATTTAGTTTTAAAGATTGTAATATTTTCGACTCTTTTAAATCATATTTATAAAATATATATAGATAATCTTAATTTATAGCTATTACAATATTAATTTTTCAGTCTAAAACTTAAACTTTTCTTATAAATTTAAATTTTCTTACATTTGTATTTATTATCATGTTTTATAGCAAGGAAAATTTGCTTATACGTTAAGTTTGTCTGTATGTATGTCTATATAGTACATAGTATCATGTTTATTTTCCATATATCAGTTCACAAGTTAAGTCTAACAACTGCATCGTTATAATAAATATTTTATGTTATATTATCATAAGGGTTCAACCTAAATCGATCGATCTATACATCTCAAGCGATTTTTCAATACTTTATAGCATATAGGTATAGTTTAAGCGTATGCCCCTATATTGCTGATATAAATCTGCTAATTTTCGCCTCTGATGTCGCACCTCTATGCCCGCTGCGAAGCCGAGTTGAGCAGCGACCTCGCCAGACAGAGACGGAGACGGAGACGGAGACGGCGAAGACGTAGACGTAGATCGCATTCCTTTAGGCGCTATCAGGCGAGGGCCAGACACAAACCGGCACAAATGTCATCGGAGCATGTACACCGATATGCCAGGCACACATACTGTATAATATATATATATATAGCTATATATGAGTGCATTTATATATAGACAGTCTGATGGAGTCGCGTCGGGCGTATCTATAATTACAACAAAGAAGAAGCTGCGCTGCGTGCTTCCGCATATATATTCGCATGCGTGTGCGTATGTGTGTGTGAGTGGGCTGTCTGTGTCTGTGCATGTGTGTGTGTGTGTGTGAGTTTATGCCAATTACAGTTACAATTACAGTTACGACTTTGGCAAGCATGACGCAGCCACAGTGGGACAAAAGTATCCAAACACGCCAAAAACAAATCTGCAGAGACAGAACAGCTACAATACAGACACACACACACACACAGATATACATATACACAAAAACAGACACTCTCACACACACACATGCATTTGTAATCAGCAAGGCCGACAAATGCGCCAGACAAAAGCTGCTTGCCGCAAAACTCTAGCTAGCTGCGTCTACCTCTCTCACTCTCCCCCTCTCTCTTGCTCACTCTATCTCTGTCTTCCCACCTAGTAATCGCTCACACACACACGCATATTATACAGATAATGCAAATGTCGAGCAATACAAAAAATTTTCCAATAGCAGCGACTGCGACTGCGACTGCGACTGCGACTGCGACTGCGACAGCGACTGCGACTGCAGCTATTGCGACAGGTTCAATGTAACCATGAAAAGCCTCACAGGCACCTGCAAGCGGGGGGTTGAGGCTGGAGTAGGCAGTGGGAGGCGTGGCATATTGTAGAATTAAGTGTTCCGTATTTGATTATAGCCACAGCTCATTCATGTGACAATCAGATAAGCTTGGAACTGCGCCGGCACCGGCATACCCCATAATGATATAGTATATAGAGTAGTATATATCGTATACCTGTGCGTCTATTAAAGCGGCTAAGGCAGAGATACTACTTGAAGCTTTAAAGTCTGAAAATTTAATAAATTCTCTTTAAATTTTCAACATTATATACACTTACTTCTATCTTTTTTATAATTCCTGTAGTTTCCGCGCACTGAAACCTCTTTAATCTCAAGTATCTCGGCTCTTCAGCTCTGCACAAATTTCCTCATATATCCTAATAGGGTTAACATTGATTTCTGGCAATTTCCCCGAAGTTTCCCTTCCATTAGCATCAAACAAGGGAATTTCTATCTATCCCTAACATGGATGCTTTCAGTGCATTAACCTAATTGACATTATCAAATTGGGGGTAGAAATTGCAAGACAGAACATGGGATTGTTCAATTGTTTGCGGGAGGAGAACGAGATGGGAAGTAGATGGAAAGTACTTTGTAATTCGGGTGGGGTTAGCAATGAAACTATATTGAATTATAAGTAGTTGTCTTCAAGAGCCCCAGATCAAAATACACATTCTATTAAAGCTGCAAGACAAAGCAAGCGTTACCGGAATTTACAGATGTTATATTACATAATATACCTATTTTTTAGTGGTCTGTTCTTAACTCTTAGAAGTTACTTAACTGCTCAAATATCTACAATATTTCCGGGAATCTCACATCTACAAAGAAACCTTGCAGTTTTTTTCCCGCTACCCTCTACCCTCTCTCTCTTCTTCTATTACGTCCTTAGCTTTAAGACCCTGTCAATACTCGCAACTTATTGTTCAATTAACAGGTTTAATAATAGTTTATGTAGGTCAGACCTCGCTCGGGCCCTTGTTGGAACACACACACACTTAGTACGTAATACCTACCATGAGCATAATGGGCGTTGCTCAATTTACTAATGGGTCTGTGGAATTCCACGCGGGGAGCGGGGCGGGGGGTGCACTTGTTGATATGGCAGCGCGAGAGAGGCGCAGCGGGTGAGAGGTAGAGCGCGGAGCGGGGAGCGGGGAGGGTCCTGATGATGTGCTAATTTGAATGGTTATTACGTGTTGAATGGCTGCGCTGCGCTGCCTGCTTACCTATGTAGTACCCCAGCCCACTCCTCCCTAGCACACCCTAGACCCCCTGTTGCCTTCCCTCTGCAGCACTACCCTCCTAGGTGCTACCGTTCTCCCTGCTCTCCTACTTGCTGCTTCCCTCCTCCCAGTTCTACTTATTCGTGCTACCCTCTTCTCAGCTCTCTTCCTTGGTGCTTACCCCCTCCCGGCTAACCTCCTCCCCCTCTACCTCCTGCTGGTCACCCTCCATCTCCTGGCTGCCCTCCTCAGCCACTTTCCCATGTGAATTTAAGCGGGGTCAGCGCTAGAAAAGCATTAAGCGCCTCTTACCTGCCTACGTAGTGCTCTCGCGCACACACACACACACACACACCTCTATGCCTGCTCGTAGGCCCAAGGACACTACCGGCCCTAGCAACCCCTAGCAAAGCCGTCGGCAGAAAGCCAGAACAGCGCGCGTGCCGTCGTGCCGTACGCTCCCGGCGACGACCTCCAACTCTGCCGGCGTCGTCGCTTCTGCCGCCTCTGCTGCCGCTGCTGCTTCGGCTACGCTGCCCAACCAGGAGGCTCGGCGGGAGCCAACCAGGCGACAATTAAACGGGTCTAACGGCGCAGGCAGCGGCAACCCAATTGGAGGCAAGGATGTGCTGCGCAGACGCCGTCTGGTGCCCGACTAACGGCATGAGCCACACCCACCAGTGTGCCAGGGGCAGGGGTAGGGTAGAGGGGGAGGTGAGTTGACATTAACCAACAGTTAACGGCCGCAGCGCGAACGCTGCTATGGCAAAATGTGTGTCAAGATGCTTGGCCCCACTGGCCCTTGGGCCCCTGCCCCTGCCCCTGCTCCCAGCCGCCTGTGTTACCGTTACGACAGGTAACAGGCTGGCCGCAGCAGCATGGCTACGCTGCATCTCGCTCGCACGCTGCGCCAATGCGCTGCATGAGTGAACGAGCGCGAGAGCGGCGCAATGCGAATGCCAATGCATTTCGGGGGTTGAGTGAGACGAGCACGAACACGAGCACGAGCACGAGGCCGAGCCGAAGCGCGGCCGAAGACGAAAACGAAACGAAGCGAGCGCGGTCGAACGAAGCCAACGCAGGCGAGCGAGGCGAAGCTGCATAAAGTTTGTCGAGAGAAAGTTGCGTCGAGAGCGAGAGCGGCAGCATGCGTGCGTGACTGTGTGTGTGCGTGTGCGTGTGACTGGCAGTGAGAGCGCGCCCGTGTGGAGTGTAAGTGGCAATCATACAAGTGGTCTGCGTGTGGAACGCATTGGCGGCGAGCGCGTCGTAGTTCATAGATTAATTTATTAGTGCTACAGCTGTGTGTGTGATCGTGATCGCTTTTACTCACGCCTCTCTCTCTCTCTCTCTCTGCTGCTCTCTGGTTGCCTGTCATATTACATTTTTTTATTTTTATTGCGTATTTAAGAACTACGCAATAGTTGCTGACACGTCGCCGCTGACGTCGCTGCTGCTGCTGCTGCTGCTAGCGTCGTCGTCGAAAAAACCACGTTTTTGCGCTACTTAAGCTGCGCCCGCTTTGCTGCTATGGCTATGTGTGTGTGCGTGCTTGTGTGCGTGACTGTGCGTGCCATTCCACATTAGGTAAGGTTAGGTTTTCAATTCTGTTTCTAACCTCCCCCCCTCTACACACTCACACACACGCGTAACTTGCTTGTGTATTGGAGCGCTGCTGTTCTAACTTCACTTTTTCTTTCGCGATCGCCGGCAACACGTTCCCGCTCTCTCTCTCTCTCTCTGCCGCTCTCTTCGCCTGCTCCTGCTTCGCTTTGCTCCAGTTTGTTTACTTAAACCGCTCGCGTTGGGTTTTTATTTTTATTTTTATTTCCGTTTCATTTGCTTTTGCTTTTGTTTTTGTTTTCATTTTGCCGCTGCCTGCGCTAACCTGTTTGCCGCAGTCGCAGCGCAGTCGGAGTCGCTGGCTTTGTCAACGTCATGCTGCCGCCGCCTCCCCCGCTCAAAGAAATATTTTCGCGTAGCATGTGGTTTTCTTCAATTCACATGGCACACACACACACACACACACACATTTTGCTCTATGCTTTTGCCCATTTTATTGCGCTCTACGCCTTGTCTATTTTTGCTAGTCTTCTCTCTCTCTCTGCCTCTCTTTTTGTGCTGAACTTGAACGACCACGTGGTTTTCTGTGCTGGCGACTCGCCAGCAGAAACACTGTGTGTGTGTGTGTGTGGAACTTGTGTGGATGCCATGCTTATGCTCGCTCGTTCGCGCTGTGGATGCCATTGTCGCGTCTCTTTTATCTTCATAATATTTCTGCCTCTGCTATCTGTGTCGCGTCTTCAGGAAGTTCTTCATAAAATTTACATACACACACACACACATGTGTGTGACTGCTGTGTGTGTGTAATACTCGACTCCATTTGCATATTAAGCGTCGTCATCGACGTTTCGCCGCGTTACGCGAATTGTCACTCGCCTAGAGAAGAAACAGAAACAGAAGCACACGTATGTGGAATGTGTGCATGTGGACTGTGTGTGTGTGAGTGTAGTTAAGTCGCACTTTCATTGACGCCCCCCCTGGCGACATCAACTACTGTGGCGCAGCAGCCGCGGAAAAGAGACAGACATACTGCTGCTGTTCCCACTCGCAATTGCGTCAATTCCCTTCTGGCCGATTGCATTAATTACACATCGCGCTTTATTAATCATGCTGTCTTTAATCTGATTAGTTAAACGCTAGAAAACGCTATTTTTTGAAAAAAATTAGAAAATATTAAACAAATTGCGGAAAAAACAGAAAATGGGAATTTTCGATAGTATGACAACAATAGTCTTTTATTTTATTGCATATGTTAGATATGCACATATTTAGCCTTTTTTATGACATTTTTTGCAAATTTTTTTTAATTAAATCTGCTCAATATGATAATAATTAATCCATATTTCATTAACTTAAAATTGTTTTTTTTTTTTTTTAATTTAACCCAGTTTTATTTTATTTTTTTTTGCTTTTTTTTTAACTTTATCAGATTTTCTGATTTTTTTCCTTTCTTATGAATTTTGCTCAAAATATGTTAAGCCATTTTAAAGTTACTTTTAAATTTAAAAAAAAATTAAATTTATTATAAATTTTTTTAAGGTATTTTCTAATTTTTTTGGTTTTATTTAAAGAATAATCGTTAAAAATTGTCATTTGGCTCTTAAAAACACTGCCATAATACACAATCTTTCAATGCACAAGAACTTCCCGAAATTGTTTATTGAAAAATGTCGCAAGTTTAATGCGGCTCTGAAATCGTTGGCATATTTTATCGATAGTACTCAAATAAAAGCTCACATAAATAACAGTAATAAGCTTGCGAAGCTTAGGCATTCCACACACACACATACATACTCGGCAAATAGCCAATATGTATTCCAGTTTGGACTCGAACGGGCCAACAATTTGTTAGAAGCCATATTCAAATTCGATTTGCGAACACACACGCACACACATACTCACGCCCGACTGAGAGCAAACATTTTACGCTGCCAACTCTAGAAGGTACCCCCCTAGAGGTTCCCCGACCCACGCCCCTGCTTTGTATCGAGCCATTAAACAGAAATTAGAATATTTTGAAGGCCAAACGCGGCAGCGCCGTCTGATATCATTACTCCCCATCTAATTCCAATTGCGCCGACGTCGCGCTAAGCCAATTGTCCAACTACGCCGCGACGTCAATTGCTCGACGCGCGCAGCTCGCGCTACGGCGGCGCATGCGCCGCAGGGGGCAGAGAGGCAAAGGTAGCGCTAAGCGGTACCTGCCGTCAGACGTCATCGGTAATTGCGTCGTGTAAGCTTTCGTCACTCTTAGCCCAGACACTCTCCCACTCCAGACTCGAAAATTCGACACGCGACAACATGAGTGAGACGTAGTGCAATCGAATACATCGCATGGTCACCCTAAAATGCAAAAATAAGCCAGTGCAAGTACGAAAACAACAAAATTAAGTGTTATTGTGTAACTTAAATAGTATTGGGTTTTTGAAAAATTTAAAATTTAATTTAAAACTTTTAAAAAATCATAATAACGAGATACATGCAGTGCCCACACCTTAATTGAACCACTGCCTTGTTAAAACTTTAACATATGTAAAATTTATATTCATATTCTAATTGGGGAACTTAGAAGCATTTAAAATATGTAAAATACATATTTTTTTAATTTATACACAGTTTAGAGTAATATGGATAGTTAAAGTGGAACTAGACACAGATAATTTATATATACTAAGAAATTTTCTTAGGAAATTTCAAGAAACTGTTATAAGGCTCAGCTGTTAGAGCTGAAATTGTTATAATATATTAGTATTTTGAAAATAAAGAGCGAAACGCGGGAAAAATGTGAAGAATAGTTGCTTAAAAAAGAAAAAATTCACATATTTATAAAAATACAAATTTTTTTGATGATTTAAGAACTTGTTAGAAGTAATATTGAAACTTAAATTGTAGAATAAAATGTAGAAAAAGCAGGAAGAAGTGTGACAGGAAGAACACATTTCAAAAATAACATTTAGTGACGTTTTGAGATATTTAAAAGAAGTGAAGAATATCATAGGAGGCAATAGTCTGCAAAAAGTAGAACTGGAAAAGATCTGGGAATAATCAGCAACAAGTATTGCAAAAGAATAATGATAATTGAGAATAGGCAATTAGATAGTGTCTTCGTCGCGACAACACAACCAGTTTTAGCCGTAAAATGGCTATAAAAACTGAGCAATGCACGGATTCTTGGAAATAGAAAGTAATATATAATTATATGTGTATGTGTGTGTGTGCAGAGGCTTGTCTAGCCCCAAGGTTGAGCTGGAAGAGAGCATGAGAGCGGGAAAAAGGATGGAGATGGGGAGACAAAATTGATTTTCGAACCATAAATTGGCATCTAGCATAGATTGGAGTACAGCCCGCAGCGCATTTGCGTCGCCGTGTGTGGATTGAAGTGGACAGAGTGTGGACTGGAGTGTCGACTGTGGAATGGGAAGTGCGGAGTGGACTAAGCCTTGGCTAAACTGAAATGTCTAGACTTCATTAGCAGCGTAATTTGTGGAATTTATGTGGCAGGCACATAAAAAAAATAGAAAAAAACGCAAATGCCCAAACGAATGAGCCTAATCTCTCTCTCTCTCTCTCTCCCCCCCCCCCCCCAAGACCAGTCTAGGTGGCAAACTGGTACCGACTCGCTTCGATCAGTATGTCTCCCTCTCTCTCGCTCTCTCTCAGTGCCGGGTGTAGAAGAAGGCGGTCATTTTCATAATTTAACAGCTAAAACAAGAAGAAAACAAGTCGGAAAGGCTACAGTCGAGCTGACTCGACTGTGATATACCCGCTACAATTCTTCGGAAAAACACGTGCCAAATGTGAACAATGCGTTCTTGCTTTTTATTTCTTTCCGTCTCTAATTTGTTTTGCCTATGCAAGTTCCACTCGATTCTTATTGGATGTTGCCCTTTGCTTTTATTACTCTGCAGTTATAAATTATGCATGTGTGATAGAGACGCCTATACATACATACATATATGCTGCCTCACAATACATCTCAACATATCTAATTAGATTTGTCGTTTGTATTTTGTGTTGCTGCTCAATGTCTCTTTCGATTCTAAGTGGCTTTAAATATACTAAAAATTTATTTTGAATTTTGCAACACACTATAAAATAAAAAAAAATATAAGATACAAAAAAAATAAATTTAAGTCGCCGCGGCACACCCAGGAGTTGAACTCCGGACCTCTCGCTTAACAGTCAACTACCATCACCACTCGACCACTGCATTTCTTACACAATGACCGATAAAATTGCACTATTTATATTTTCGGTGCACATAATTATAAAAAAAAAGTTGCCACATAATTTAAAAAAAAGTTGCCACATAATTAAAAAAAGTTGTCTGCTGCTGGTGTTGAACTCGGGTACTAACATTAGGAAAAACCGACACAGGCACATGGCCACAAGGCAATACTATTTCTTGAATATCTTCCTTATTTATCGGCCGATCTTATTGAAACTTTCGCAACACGCCCGGATGGTGGTTTTTATCACATGGATAAAAAATGAATGCTGTAGAGCTATATTTGCAGCTATTATCGATTTATTATCGATTTTTGGGGGCGGATGGAGGCGTGGCAAAAATCCAAAATAAACTTGATCTGCGGGCATAATTAACACATATTGTCTCCAAATTTGGTAGCTCTAGCTCTTATAATAGCTGAGATCTAGGTTTTCATACGGACAGACAGACGGACAGACGGACAGACGGACAGACGGACAGACGGACAGACGGACAGACGGACATGGCTATATCGACTCGGCTGTTCATGCTGATTCAGAATATATATACTTTATGGGGTCGGAGATGTCTCCTTCTGCCTGTTACAAACATTTTCGGTTGGCACAAAGTTATAATACCCTTATACTCTTCGAGTAGCGGGTATAAAAAAATTGCAGTTTGCCGCATTATCTGACTGCAATTTCGGAAAATTTCCCACAGCCGATAAGGGGCAACAGTTGGCCCAGTTGGCAGCTGGCTTATCGCTACGCGTTGCCGCTAGCCCTGGTCAGCGAGCGCACAAGTAAAAAGTGCAGCGGAAAAATCTAAAGTAGAAACTGTTCAATAGATTCTACATGTGCGTAATACGTTCTACACAACAATTTACCTATACAGCAGCATGTATCTAAGTGTGTGTTTGTGTGTGCGTGTGTAGTTATGCCATATGTTGCTGTATGTTGTAACAAAACACACAGCGAAAAAAATTCCACAACAAACGAGCGAGCGAGCGCCAAAATACGAAAAAACGTGCATATTTGTTGTGTGTGGAACGCAACTGCCAGCAGAATGCTAGCAGCGCTGCCCCGCTCGCTCACGCACGCACACATGCACAGACAGACAGGCAGGCAGTCGGCATATTTACTCTCGCAGAGCAAAGCTCTCTCTCGTTATGCGACGGGGCCGGCCGCGCTGCTGCTGCTGCTGGCTGAGGCTGACGCTGAGACTGTTCGTGTCGCTTCGTCGTCGTTGTAGTCGCCGTCGTTGCTGTTCGCCTCGCCTCGTTTCGCTGTCGTTTTCGTTGCTGTGTGTCGCTGTCGCTGCCGCTGCCGCTGCCGCTGCCGTCGCGGCCGCTGCTTCGTTTTGTAGCGCTTCGTATACCAATCAGTTGTCAGTTCGCATCCAACTAGAAAGCAGTTAACGAGCAGAGTCCGTTGCGTTTGCGGTTAAAAGCCACGAGGTCGTTGAGCGTTTAGCGCGCTACTTAACCCCAACGTCACCAAACTACAAAAAAAAGCGAAGAAAAGAAAAAGTTTACTCGAGCCCTGCCCAAGCTGTGCGATCACGTGTTGCCCCGTACGCTCTCTCTATCTCTCTCACTTACTCTCTCGCAGAAATGTTCGAAAAAAAAATAAATAAATAAAGTGATAAAGCGTCGCCTTTCGTTCAGTTTCAAATCAAAACAT
The DNA here is from genome assembly GCA_018151445.1 of Zaprionus inermis. Taxonomy (NCBI): domain Eukaryota; kingdom Metazoa; phylum Arthropoda; class Insecta; order Diptera; family Drosophilidae; genus Zaprionus; species Zaprionus inermis. Next base: position 1,629,725 of record JAECXD010000674.1, on the reverse strand, counting down.
TTACATATGCGTATGCGTGTGTGTGTGTGCGAGTCAAAACAAAAACAAAAACAAAATACATAACATAAAATCAAGCGTGTGAAGAATGCGTAGTAAGAAATTAAAGCAAAACAACAACAACAGCAGCGGCAGCGGCAGAGGAGCAAAAAGAGAATAACGCAGGCAGTGACTGCGACTGCGGCTGCGGCTGATCTCGCTTGCTGCCGGCAGCTACGCAGAGACACAGACAGAGACAGACACACGCACACTGTGGCAAAGGCAGAAATAGCTGTACAAATTCAAACTCAAATTCAAATTCAAATTCAAATTGGAGTATTGCCTGGCAAATAAATAAACAGTAAACGTGCTTTTTTTCTACATATTTTTTCCATTTGAACTTTAAACAACGTTGCCAGTGTGTGTGTGTGCGACTGTGTCTGTGTGTGTGGATCGTAGCCGCACGCTTTCATTGAATTCTTATACGAATTCCAATTAATTTCTGTATGCGTCCAATTGGCATGAATTGGTGACGTGACGCGATCTCGCGCGCTCCAGCTCCCTCTCTCTCTTTATCCATCTATCCTGCTCTCTTTCTGGCTCTATCTCTCCTGCTCTTGCTGTCTGCCGTGCGCTACACACATCTGTGTGCAAAGCTGCGCGCGCTCTTCCCAAAGCTTTGCTACACTTGTGTGTATGTGTGTGTGCGTGTGTGTTCGCTCTTTTTTATTAATATTATTGCTAAGTTAAATACAGTTAAATTTGTATGTTTATATGCTGCTCACAGCCGCCCACCAACAAAAAAACAGTAGTGATCCGCATCTGTGTGTAGCATCGGCGTGCGTGAGTGTGTGTGTGCGAATCAGCCTAACAAAAAGAAAACAGCGCTAAAAAATACAATAAAATCAAAAAAGCAAAAAAACCTACATAAATACAACGAATAAATATTTGTATAATATTCCAATCAGAAAAGGCAAAAGCCACAGCAGAAGCAGACAACAAATAATAGTGTGAAATAAAAAGGAAAAACGGCAAAAAGTGTGAATAAAATTTAAAGAAAATCCTCATAAAAATAAAACAACAACAAACCTAAAGGAAGCACAACAACAAGAACAACAGGGAGAAGCTGAAAAAAACACCTTAAATTTGCAATTGGATTTACAGAGGTAAATAATAATTAATAGTCAAATATTTAGACACCCTGCCCAATTAACGCCTGCAAAAATAGTTAAATTTACTTGGGGGAAGCTTGTCACCAAGCAACCGATTCTGTCGCGCCGGGAGAACCCACGTGTAGTGCACAGTGGAACATTGCCTCAGAATAGGTCGTTGTAGCTTAAATTACAAATTGAGCAAAATGCAGAGGAATAATTTAGATATTTTTTATTTAAATGCTCAAAAATACCTAATTAAACAGAAAACACTCTTAAAGAAAAAATAGAAGGAACCGAAATTCCATTAAGTAAAAGCCTGCATAGGACTACAATTTTAAAGAGTGTGCATTTAATAGTGTAATGCACAGGGAAACCTGGCTACAGAATAGGTCGTAATTTTTATTAAGCAAAGAGTTTAAATTGTGCACAAAATTAAGGTATTTTTATTTAAATGCTAAAGAAACCTAATGAAACTGATAAAACAGTTGCTTGAAGGAAAAATGAAAGAAATTTTTAATTTAAAATGAAATTAATTAATTTTAAATAGTCTGCATTAAATAGTGATCGTTATGAAGTTAAAATTTCAAATAGAAAAATAGATTTATATTTTTTTAAATACTCAAAATACCCTAATTAAATCGAAAATACACTTGTTTAAAAAACATAGACATCTTGTCATCTATACCCGTTGGGATGTAATCGAAAGCCCGCATTTGGTTTCGATTTTGTTTAGTGAGTATTTAATATTTGTTTCGTTTTTGTGTTTGAGAGCTCAGTGCAGAGATCTTAATTAGAGCACTGCTGATAATATGACTAAAAATAGCACGCACCGCTGATAGCGGCGACAACAGCGCGTGTCGCGTACCGCAGTCGCAGTCAGTGTGGCGGTCGCTCGGCGTTGTCGTTCAGTTTGTGGTACCCTTTTCAAACGCGGTTGCGGTACATCAATTTTCATAGATTCAACGCGTGATACGCAAAAAGATTAAGTGCGGTTTTTAGGTAAAAGTGATTAAAATCGTTAAATAAATTCTAAACATAACTAAATACGGTAGAGTGGGACCTCATGTATGTTAGAAATGAAGCTTTAACTATTATTTTTGTATAGGTTGCAGACACGCTATTTTTTAATATTTCTATACAATTAATTTGCCATGAAATTCGAACTAAATGACTTTTCTTAATAATATTCAACAAAAAAACATAATATTATTAATTATTTAAAGGTGCTTGTATAGAATAGATTTTAGTAATGTCAGTTTTTTATTCACTCCACCTAGAAATACACGCTTTGCTATTCAAAACAAAACTGACATTGAAATATTATGAAAATAGTGTTATTTAGTATTTATTTCTATAAAATAGGTCGATTGTGCAGCGCGTATATAGTATATAGCGTATATAGTGTGTATAGTGAAATGTGTGAGTACTGTGCGAATACCCGTGTATTTATGTAAATGTCTTATCTATAGCCGCTGGTGGTATAGTTACACGTCGTATGGTGCTGTGGATTTGGCTAGGCCAATCTGGAGTGGAGTGATAGAAGGTGCTCAATGAATTAATCGAAACAATTCAGGAAATATACAGTAAATTTAATTTTTAATTTCTAGTATTATTAGTATTATTATTCTAGTATTTCTATTTGAAATGAAATCATCTTGAGCAGCTCTTCCAAACGTCATTTCTCTCATTGATTGATTGATCATACAAATACAATTTTCCCTGATTTCAATACACTTTGATTTGCACAAAACCACGTCGCGAACTTCCTATCCGCGTTGTCCCACAATCCCCTCTCGGCTCCTGCATCTGTAGTGCGCGTGTTTCTCTCTTCGATCCCCAGTGCAGCACAGCACGTGGCCCTCTCGCTCGCACAAGTGCGAACGAGTCGGCGCATTGCACTTTCCATAAGCTTCTCCATAGGTAAATAGATTCGAATGCGCTTTCGCGATAATTGAGTTAATAAATTATTAACAAGTTGTAGGATTTCCCTATGCACTCTCGCATGACAATTGAATGCCCTGAGTGTGGAATACTAAGTGAGACGCTGCTCGAGCACAGCAGCTTAATCAATATGCCCCACATTTCGTCTATAGGGTATTAACAGCTTATGAAAACCAGAATGCGGCGGTGACGATATCATCGCGTAAAACTACTCGTAATTCCGCCTCTTTCGGCGCTTTCTTTGTTGCATTCCAGTTTGGTCCAGGGGGGAGGGAGAGTGAGAGCAGCTTACAACATTGTTGCATGCAGGCAGGCAGGGAGAAAGAGAGAGGGAAAGACTGCATGCTGCGCGTGCAGTGTCGAGATGATTTACTTAGCAGCAGAAACTAATGAAAAGTAATGACAAAATCATGCAAAGCAACGCGACGACAAGTCGGCAATAGATGGGAATAGTTGCAGCTACATATATACATATATATATGTATGTATATATGCGACAACCCTGTGCGAGCACCCTCAAGAAACTGCAGTGAGAGATAGTTGAAGCTTGTATTGTGCAAGATTCTGCAGACCGAGACTGTTACTGAGCTATTTATCACATATATCGAGTCTGAAATGGTGTAAACCGGACTGTAGTCGCATGGCAACAACGGCAAGGTTATCCCACAGTGAGTGTGTAGCTGCTTCTTATCTCGTTGCGTATGTGATAAGCGTAGTGTACTATGTGTGTGCGTGAGTGTGTGTGTGATAAAGTGCCGGCTACTCTTGCATCAAGTGCTAAAAAAAAGGCTAAAACGGCGAAAAGCAAACAAACTTCGCGCCCAAGCTAGCAAATTGATCAGTTATCTATGTAGATAAATATTGAGCAGCAGTGCGGAAACATAAAGTATGCGAGAGTGAAAGAGAACATGGATGAGCGAAAGAGAGAGGGAGAGAGCACAGCCAGTTCCACATGCCATTCTTTATGCGAAGTCATGCTCGAGAGCCTATGTTAATGGAATAGAAATAAGGCTAAAGCGATGCAACACAGTTGCAGGTGAATACTACGAAAGAAGAGAGAAAGAGGGAGTTGGAAACACACAGTGGGAGAGAGAGAGAGAAAGAAATAGTGTGAAATTCAAGTGAATCTTGAAGTTTCTGCTTGAAGAGCAGCTGACTGCATGGTAATACGCAAGTATGGTACTTAAATTATAATCAGAATCTAAGTGCAATTCATGTTTAACGAGAAGATTGTGAAAATGAGCTAGTAAATAGATCATTATTATGTTACATTGTTTCATTCTCTTAACTTTGCGGTACCCATAACTGAGGAACACCATTGCGAGCCCATACAATAAAGTATACCTAATATTTCAATCGCACTGTCGATTTAGTCGATATTTGTCTGTATGAACGCTTTGATTTCAGGAACTACAAGAGTTAGCGCCATTAAATTTTGTGATAATATTCACAGTGTCTTGAGGTTTGTTATAGAATTTAGCCACGCCCTTGTCCGCCCCATTTATTCGATTTAAATCGTTTTGCAAGCATTATTTTTACGCCAAAATGCTTATTTTTGATATATACCGCAAATTTTGTGACTAGATTAGAATATACCCTCAATACGAGCTTTATACTTTGAATGCTACACATTTCAACTAATTTATCGATTGCAGGGGAAAGTTTTTATAGTATTCCAGGCATAAATTTCACTCTCGAATCATGAGCGGAAAATGCTAATCAGCAGGTCGTGCTCAGCGCTGCCCTAAAGGTCGTTCGAGCCAGTAGTGACGCAGCAGTCTGATCGTGCACTATGTATATGAATGTGAGTGAATGAGTGTATTTATGAGTGTGCACAGACGATGACAAGTGAATAAGCAAGGGTCCGTCTGCAGTTCTGACTGCGTATCTGGTTCGGGTACGGTTTTGCTTCGGGGTCTGGGTCTCGTCATTGTCAACTTGGGTGTTGAAGTTGATCACCCTCTCTCGCGCTCTCTCTCTCTCTATCTGTCTCGGTCTCTGTGTGTCCATTGCTTAGGCCAAAGTAGACCACACCAAGGTAGACCGACCAGTTGAGCAGTTCCGCACCCGACCAGCTGTCAGCTTTTTAGAGGGCCGTCTCTCTCGACAGCGTACCGTCTTTAAAGCAAAGCAAAGCCAGCGCGCTGACATACTTACTTCTGCTTAATAATCCTGTTTGACGAGTTATGCCAGGCACTACCAGAGTCTGTATGTGCGACCCGAATGTGTGTGCCAAGCTCTGAGTGTGTGTGTGTGGGCCTGATCTTTTACTTCCACGTAACTGAACCTGGCCATGTGCGAGGGTTGGGCCGGATCAGGCTGTGTAGAGTATTGCCAAGTCTTAAGAAATTTTTCGTGTCTCTGCATGTGAGACCATTATGATATATTATAATTTAGGTATTTTAAAGGCTTGAAGAGCATATTAAATTAAAGGAATTTTCTAGCATATAAAATAAATTAGAAATGCTTCTGAATTTTCAATTTCAATTTATTGAATATAATAAATAAGGTTGCTAATTTTAGCTTGTTTTCCGCTATTTTTAAAATCTTTCGCATCTGAATTTTGCAATTAACCGGAAAAAGCGGTGCGAGCGGAACACTCTGATAATGGCATCACATGAGCATCTGAATTCCTAAGTTTCCTAAGTTTCCAGAGCTAAATTGCTTATCCCTTGCTGATAAGCTAATATAGCTATACCTATCTCTTTCCAGCATACTCTCGCTTATCAAACAACCTGTATACACTGCGCAGACCTCATGCACATAGACAAGTTTTTATCCATATGTCATCTGTGCCGAAACTTGTCAGAATGTTGAGAAACAACTGCTAGAAGAAGCATTACATAATAAAGCTTTGCTCTCTCTCTTTCTGTCTCTCCCTCTGTTCTTTCCTCTTTGTCGGTCTTTCTTTGTTTTGTTGCTGTTCTCATAAGATGCATATACACGTATATTTTATGTGTTTTTTGTTTATTGATATCGTTTTCGTGTTTATTTGCTCGTTCTTTTGCCTTTGCCTTCTTTTCGACTTTATTTTTTATTCTTACTACATTTTTTTTCTAGTTTCTTTTTTGCGTTCTCTGCTGGTTTCTAAATTTCTATCTTTCTTTGCCGAAGCCGTCGCTTTTTGCTAATGAGTTCCTGTCAAACTGCGAAACTTTTCCTTTCGCTTTGTGACATTGAAAACGTGAAATTGCTTAAACAAATTTTTGGCAAATTCGGGCAAACGTCGCACCTTCCTATATATAGTATATGTGTGAGATGGTTTATCCATTAAAATGTGTCGAACATTGTGTAATGTTCAGAATTAGAAATACTAATTTGTTGTATGCTAATTTTACGCCCACATAATACTACGTGAGTTTCGAGATACGTACTATGCTGGGCCCACTTTATGAGACCTATTCATGTCGTACTGCTACATATTTACGCCCGATTGTGCCCATTAACATACGTATATAGTATAGTATATGTATTTCGTTTTTACTTTCATCTCTTGCGTAGGTCTATATGAATTTTGTTGAGTAGGTTTTGTTTTTGTTATTGTTTATTTAGGTAAGTTTTCGATTGTTGTTTTTTTCTGCTGTAAACAACGGTATCGGCACAGTGGTCATCAGAGCAATGCAGTGTCTAGTTCTCAAATTAATCGTTGATAAACAATTACAATAAAAAGGAAATAGTCTATAAAATCATATAATTGCTAAATATTTCGGATTCTAAATGAAGATTCTTTCAAATTAAATAGATTTATGTTCTATAAAGATTAACAATTTTCAGAAGTTTCCTATAGCTTGTAATCACTGTAATAGCAATGCCTCTATGAGGTAGCCCAATTAGTCATATAATATTTTGGTTACTCACGCATAAAATACTGTAAATAAAAGAATTCTCGGGTTTCAATCGATTCTTGGAATACCTGATTAATAACGGACGTACTTAATTTTGAGAACCTGATTAGCTTCGCTTGAGCTTTCATAGCGAAAATAATCCAGTTCGATTCAAGATCGGTTTTGTTATTGTTTTGATGTTTACGTTTTGCTCTTGTGCGTCGTTCTATATAGACCTACATACCCCATACAGACCGATGATGTTGTAGCAGTATGTTTATTATTTTCCTACAAATTATTTAGCATATTTTATTGTTGCTCGATACTGTTTGGCGGCAACAAGTTGTCGTCGCATTTCTTTCGATTGTGCGACGCAATATTTCGCACTGATTTCATTATACATCAGTGTCGACTATATATATATATGTATATACCCGCACAGATCTATAGCGGAATATTGTGGATTATTTTTAAATGCAAAGCAATTGTTTTGGCTCGGAAGAAACGGCTAAATTTAGTTGTAAGCAACACAATGAGTGAAACAATTAACATTTTCGACTAATGAGTTTAATAGTTAGCAATGGGAAATTAGTAATATGGCTATATTTATTTAGATAATACTCTAAAATTCTTAAAATTTCTAGAGTTTACTCAAATTTCTGCCTTAACTCGTACTCCATTTCATTCTTGAATTCGTAATTCGATGCTTTGCTTCTTGTTTTCTTTTCGATTCGTCATAAAGTGCTCCTAACTCGCTCGCCCTCTCTCTCACTCACTCTCACTGTCACTCTTTCTCTCTCTCCTGGATTTAACTGTTGTTTACTGTTAGCTGCTGCCTGTTGGTGTCTAAGGTCAGTTTGAGGTTCGTTTTAGCGTTAGTTTCAGCTTTTTTTGCGGTTTATCCCCAAGTGCAGCTCATTTGCGATTCGTTCCCATTATATACGGTCATAAACTACTCGCCCTGAGTATTATGTGATATGATGTAACTGTGACTGTCGTGTGTGACCTTATCTGGTTAATGTATCCTCATTAAACTGAGCACAAAATTAAATTTCCCATTAATATTATTTATTACCCGTTTTTTTTAGATTTTTTTTTTGCTCAAACATTCTAGCTGAAGTTCCCTTTGAGGCGGGCTATGAATCTGGGGAAATTCTTAGAATTGTGTGAATTCATAGCACAGGTAGATTCCAAAAATACACAGACACGCACACGCACACTCGCACACACACACACATTTAGACTCACACACAGACAGGGCAAAAGAACAGTCGCGTTGGTTGTGTCGGGTTCGACACTTCCGTGTTCTGTGTGTCTCAAGGTATTTCTCTGTCGCCATCGCCATCGCCATCTCTGCCTCCTACCTACCTACACACACATACACACACATACACACACAAACAGACCTAGTGCGCCAGTAGGCAGCAAAGAAATTGCTGAAAAAAAATGAAAACAAACTCAAAAAACTAAAAAAATGCAAAAAAGAAAACAAAAAATTGACTTTGCGATCAACGGCCCGTTGTTTTGTGCCTTCTTTCGTTCAAATTTCAATGTACACGCACACTCACACACACTGTATGTGTGTTCGTATTTTTATGGTGCACACTGTACGAACGCGCGTCTGGCTGTGTGTGTGTGTGAGGTGTATTTTAATTCACACACATTTTCAATTTGTTTACAAAGCTCCGAGCGAAGAGCAACGCCAACAGCTTTGGCGCTCTCTTTCAAACGCAGAGACAGAGTGAGAGAGAGAGAGAGAGAAAGAGAGAAAATATTCGTCGTTATCAAGACGAATACAAAATTTAAGAGCAACAACGTATTCAATGGATTTCAAACTACTCTATATACACATTGAAGAACGCGCGATAAGATATTTCTGTGCATAATACCGTACTATATACTAGACTACATACTAGGCTATATACCAGACTATATATTGTCTGTATTTATTCAAATATCAACAAAAAATTTCCCCCCGAAAAAGCAAAAAAAAGCTCTTGAAATTCGTGCAAAGTTCGTCAGGCTGCAGTCAATCTCCAATCGCTTATCAGCTTCCCCGTGCAGACAGCGCGGCCAGTGTCAATAGACTTTTGATAATGCCTGTACATAATATACCTACTATACATATACGTATATATTCTATAGGTATGTATGTGTGCTCTACACAGCGTACTATCAAACTGCTTGGAAAAAAAAAACCCAGAAAACCGTAGGCTATAGAAAAACTTCTGCTAGGAACATTTTGTTTATGCTGATTGACGTTTAAAGTTTGCTTTTTCGAAACGGAAATTTTCCAAATTTAATTTTTGAGATAGGAAAATTTTTTCCAAACGCCTGAAATAAAACCATATTTTTATGGTATATACGGATTGGCAGTTAATTTTATGGTATTTCACAGTTTTATAGTACTTTATCGAAAGGCACGTTTTGATATGAAATTTGAATTTCTTTCTGTTGCTATAAAAACTGTGTGTATTTAAATTTATAGCGCATATTTATAGCAAACATACATATGCATCTAATCAGTAGGCTTCAATGTACACACAGAAAAGTTTGCTCGTATTTTTGGAGCCCAATTTCGATTAGCTACTCGGTTTATATTGATTGCATTATCAGTGACTGGCAGTCCCAGATAATTGTATTTTACTCTATGCATTTTCGTTGACCCCATTTACCAGTTCAGTTTGCTAAATTTAGTGACGAAGGCAGTCTCATGAATACGAATTGAGCTCGCTCTGAGTATGTTTCAAAAGATTGTGCCAGACATATAAACATACAACAAGATCTTAACCCAAACTAACATACATAATCGTCAGTTCAATGTCGTCCTCGTCGCGCCGCAAGTGGCTGATAGCAGCACACCCAGACACACATGCACACAGAGACACACACAGAGACAGCTACTCAAATATGAGCACACCCCCTTTTGTCGAGGCTCTTCTTGGTAAAGGCCCCGCTCTCTTCATGCCATGGATACTATCATTAAGATGTGAATGTTGAAAATTTTAAAAATAAAAACTCGTAAACTTGACCACTTTATTATACTCTTGTTTACCCAGTCTACTGGTGTAGGGTATACAAACAGTTAACCAGTTTTATCAATGCATTTTAGTCTGCTTTCATATACACAACTCTTATCGACCTTTTAAACAGAAGAAGTCTTTAATCTTAAGTGTAAGAGACGGGGCTATCAATGTATCGCTAATTTCTATGTTGAGTATGCACTTGCAATAAATTAATTAGGAATCAGTTGGGTGTTAATTATTATTATTTCCAGCAAATACAAACGTTCTAGCTTTAAAATTTCGCTTGCATTATGATTTTTATTGATTGACGAGGGCGTGGCAAATTTATAAAACTAGCTTAAACTCGCTTCAATACTTCAATGAGTTTTGCCTCAAAAATTGCAGGTTCCAGTTCCTAAAGTGTCTGAGATATAGGCGTTTATACAGACATTATTGGCTTAAACTCTTGAGAATGCAATAGATATTATAAATTTAATTGACAAACTATTACATGTTATATGTTTGTTTTGGTTATGACAGTTGTACCAGGTTATTGGCTTAGTACATGCGGGTATTACGAGTGTAGCGCCATATAAAAAATAATATGTAGTTGGAAATTTCTCTCTCTCTCTCTCTCTTTCAACGAACCGAACTCGTAAATTTTATAGACTTCAAGATTACATTTCGTAATCGGTTTGCCGTGCGTGGAAACAGGTTGTTATTCATTTTCGATAGTTTCTTTGGGACTTAATATGGTAATCTTAATCGTGGCAGCGTGTTGCCAGTGTTGCATGTGCTGCAGAGTAATGACAAAATGACACGGATAATTTGATTTAATGAATTCGCGCAAATGATGCTAAATAGGTTGATAGACATATTGAAAATTTCCTCTCGACAAGGTCGATTCTAATAGCTTAATTTAGCGGAAAGTGAATTGAATTAACATTAATCTCCCTCTTTCATTCTTCTCTCTTTCTCTCTCGCAGCTTTGAGTTTTGGAGCGAGCTGACGAAAGCTAGAAAGCTGCAACTCCAGAACGAACTGTTTGCCATCATGGACGGCTTCGCACAGGAGTGGCCAAATTTGACCAGGACAGATAATGGCCTGCAAATGGATCAACTGGTGGGAGAGCTGCATGGAGACGTTGGCTTTGAGCCACAACAGCGTGCCCGCTCCAACACTTGGCCATGTCCGCGTCCCGAGAACTTTGTCGAGCCCGTCGACGAGCTGGACAGCACAAAGGCGAGCAATCAACAGCTGGCAACGTGTGGTGAGTTTCGGATCATATCAGCCAGCATTATATGTCTTTATGTTTTTACTTGTACTCTCCAGATTCACAGCAGGCCATACAGAACGCGAATGCGGCCAAAAAGAACTCATCCCGTCGCAATGCATGGGGCAATCTATCCTATGCCGATCTCATCACGCACGCCATCGGCTCGGCGACGGATAAGCGTTTAACGCTGAGCCAAATCTACGAGTGGATGGTTCAGAATGTGCCATACTTTAAGGATAAAGGCGACTCGAATAGCAGCGCCGGCTGGAAGGTGAGTAAACTTAGAGAATACCCTAATTAAGTGGGATTTCCTAGGGTTTTTTTTTTCTTTATTTTGAAGAATTTAACTTGGAAATCGTTTTAAAATAGATTTTTATACTCAACTCGTCTTCGCGTCTTGATTTTGCACAAAAAATAAACATTTTAATTTTGAGCCAAATTTCAAAATTTTTGTAAGGGGGTAGCATGGAAAAATGTCGCAAAAACTCAATGTTTTTATATGCATCATATTTTGATGCCAATTGAAGCTAGAGTTCGTACCATGATTATAATGTGGATCCAAATGAAAATCGCTTGATTTTTAATGAAGTTATAGCGGAAACAAGTTTAAGACTGAGAGGAATTTTTAGATCTTTAGAGGGAAAAATGTAGAAAATATAGAATATGAAGCCTGAAATATGAAATCTGAATCTGAATCTGATATATAAATATGAACTCCGAGTTGGTTGAGTTTTAATAGAGTTCTGAGTGTTGGAAGTTTAATTTAAGCTTAAGATAATATTGGGCTCTCTGAAAACGGGAGCGATTAAGATACCATACTCTAAATAACATATAACGATCGTACGATCTCTTAAAAACTTATGGAGCTTCGGCTTAGAGTTGCGATGATTTTGTAACGTTAAAAAGGTGAAATTATGCTTTCAAATCAATTTATATCCATCTCATGTTCTTTTCTTCACAAGCTGAAAGAATGAGTATGATTTTAAATGCCCAATTGGGTTTTAATATGTATGAATCTCTCGTTGAAGTCCCCCCTCTAACATAATTGCCTGTTGTCTTGTGGTTCATTAAACCAGTTCATTCTCGACAAAGCGACAAAGTGCAAAGCACTCGTAAATGAAGTGAGTGCATAAATGAATGAATGAATTGGTCAAGTTCATGGCCAAAGAGAGTGAGTGTATGAGTGAGTGCTAGAGAAAGAGTCAACAATCGTTTGTTATGGTGCTTTCTCTTTCATTGTTGTTGTTGCTGCTCTCGTTTTTCTTGTTTGTTATTTGCATTGTTTGGTTTGGTTCACTTTTGGTTTCTTTTTCTTGCTTTGTATATTTTCGTTTATATTTTTCCGTTTCGGGTTTTTTCTACATCTCTCTGTGTGTGTGTTACGTCTGTGTCTGACGGTCAGTGTCATCATCGTTGTCATGTCATCATCGTCGTCGTCGTCGTGGTCGTATCTGTTGTCTGTCTTTGTTTGTATTATGGTTTCTACTTGTTACTTAATAAATACATGAATTATTACACACACTCACTCGACACCCCTTCTACACACTACGCCACTGCCTCACACTTATACCTATTACCGTGGTCCACATGCGACGCAAAAAGTTGCAATTAATGCGCTTTTATCTTTAGCTCGTCTATGTTTGCTTTTTACGTTTTTGTTTACATTCATTCATACGTAAATAGAGGCACACTCACACACACTCATTCATAAAGAAACACACATGGGTATTTGATTTTTTATGAATCAAAGTTACAACTTGAATCCCCTCTAAAATATGCGTTATTTTTTTCGCTGAATTTGTAATTAAATTGCATTGTGTAGCAGCTTTCTTTTTCTAACTCCTCTCTCTCTTTTCTCTTGCCCTCTCTTTTTAACACTCTGTCTTTATCTTTCTCTTTCTTTAACTAAATTGAGAATCTTTGTTTAAATTGCAATCGTAGCTACTTTTCTTATAATACCTTAGACTGACCACATTTATTGTTTATTTTCAAATTGTTTTATTTACTTATATTTTGGTATTCTTTTTATTTTTGGGTGCTGATAAGTACTGTCTGTGTGTGTGTGTGTGTGTGTGTGTGTGTGCCTCAGCAGTATTTTTTGCAAGCTATCAAAGTGTATGCAAGTTCATTGACATTTCTCCTCCGCAGTCGCAGTACGAGTAATATTTATGGGTACTATATAGCTTAATTAATGATACATTCGAAACGAGAAAAAGTTCCCTGTATTTTTACACATTCTCTAAATCTCTTTGTTTTTCATATATCTCAAAATCAGTTTCGTAGAAGTCCCTTATTTTGCTCTAATGCTATTTCCCGTTTTTAGCTGCAAGTTTTTTCCTATAAAAATGATAACATTTCTTTTTGTTTTGCGCATTTACCCCACTTACCTCTTATCATTTTCATCGGAACTGTTTTTTTTTGTTCGCATGAACAGTCGTGCGTCATGCACGTGATACGTAACCCCCTAATTTTTCTCTCCGAAAACTCTACGTGCAGCCCATTGTAAATTCGCTGATAAAACATCATTACAATCGCTCGCGTTGTTGTTGTTGTTGTTGTTGTTGTAGTATTTTAGCACCTCGCTGTCTGCGAATTGGGAAAGGGAAAGAAGAAGGAGAAGAGTTGTGCAAAAAGAAACAGAAAAAGAGAAGAGCGTGAAGAAGTAGAGGCGTAAAGAATGTGCTGCTCAGGCGACATCCGAAACTTATGCGATCGTATGAGCGATATATACGTATATTGTTTATAATTAAGGCAGCCGCTGCTGCTGTTCGCGGAAGTTGCACCCTTTGGGAGCCTTGATTGGGCGGCAAAAAAAAAACACACAACGTAATAAAGAAAACGCTACGTAGACGACGATGACGTGTGAGCAGGAAAGCAGAGACAGTACGCAGTTGGCCAGGGATTTAAATGTGGATGATATTACGCTCCAGTTTGCTCGAGGGAGACAGATCAGATCGGATGAGGCGCAGATAGTATGGGGGTTTATTTTTAGTTTGGCGCGCAACTTTCCGGTTTTTCGAGAAACATTTTCTCATATGCCGCATGCGACTCTTTTGGCTAATTTATGCAACACGTTGCAAGTTTCTATACTTAGTCCGACAGGCGCAGGTTGCCTCCCGCCATACACCTTCGCCGACGCGTCGGGGCTTCCTCTTCAATATGAAAACCGAAATGACATTTGTGGAATTTTAAATTTGGCTTCGTGGCCTGTGGCAACACTGACACACACACTCACACACACACACACGCACACTCGTACTCACGTCGATTGGCCATTGAACCTGTGCCAAGTTCTCTACAATTTTTCCTCTTTTCTTTCCTTCTTCTGTTTAGTTCTTGGTATTTTTATTATTTCTCATTTTAAAAAGTTGCATACTCGCAAATACGTTTATTCGTATTCGTTCGCGTTCGCATTCGCATTCGTGTTTTTCTTTTCTTTTTGGCAACCATGCTCAATATATTAAGATATACGTATTTCTTCTTGGCCCCAAACATTTTGCGGTTTTTATAACTCGATGCAGTAATTAAATGAGAACTTGCTTAGCGCTCTTGATTTATGGCGTAGAAAAACTTATATAGATACCAAAACATATATATCATATACATATATATATCGTATCTAAATATAAAATAAATGTTTCTTAGTAAGCGAATGTTGCCTCGGTATCCTAATAGTTTAATTATTGCAATTTTATAGCGAGTTATTCAGAAATTTATAGCACATCATGTGCGAACTGTTTCGATTAGAAATAATTGAATTAATATATGTAAATCAAGAACTTTACTATGTTACAAATGAGTTAGAATGTTTCCTATAAATTTTATGACAACTTACACAATATAATCCCATAAGTGTTTATAGTTCTGACCATTAATCACATTCGCTAACGTCAAGTGCAAGTTTTGCAATTTTCTTTAGTATTTTCTGGAGAATTTGTTATCTGTAAGACTTGTAAGCACTTGGAAGTACAGTGAAGACTCGATAGTTATCGTTAGTTTGAGTTTATTGATATTGATTGTAAATAATAATGCTTTGATAGAATTTTATAGCATTTTTATCTAAAATTGTATATCAGGAAGTCTTGAGGTGCTTATTTTATGTTAGGGTGTCTTGAGAGCACAATGAAAAGTTTAAATTCATCGATAGTAAATGTTTATTGACTTTGAGTAATTTTTATAGATTTTTATAGCAAGTATTTGAAGGTAAATTAAAAATAAAAAAGTAAATTAAATTCTTGAGCTTGAAGTAAATGATATTGCTTATATTTATCGAAAACTGCAATTTTATAGCAATTATAGTACATGAAATGCCACAAAAGAAGATATTTATAGGTTACACTGGTTTCTAATGATTAAATAGTATATCAAGTGGTATCTATAGCGTGTGCGCACTGTGCTGCCTTTCTAGAAGGTATCAACAGTTTTTCCTATTTCGCATGGGGTATTACTCATTGCAGCATTTTAATTTACTACAACAATTCGATTCATTTCGATTAGACTCGGCCGGCGTGCGAGGCGTTTTATATAGTTAACGGTACAGCCTTGATGGGCCCCTATAGTAGTTGGAACGATATATATGGTATGCAGTGTAGCTGGAATAATTACTAGAAAGCACTATAGAACTTGCTTTGCATACAAATGCAATAAACACGCCTTCCCCTCATTAAGTAATTCCATTCATTAACTGCGTTTAACCAACGTGTGCCCTACGTAATCAATTTGACACTTGAGGGGGTCTTTCCCCAGAGGGGCGCGGCCCCTCTATGCGAGAGAGAGAGAGTGAGAGGGTGAAGGGGGCCCGACATGTGCCGACTCGAACTGCGTCTTAGAAAAGCTGCAAACAAAACAAAACAAAAACAGAAACGGTGGAAATAAATGCAGCTGCACTCTTGCAAGTTTATCACATGGCCGAGAGACAGAGACAGGGAGAGAGAGAGAGAGCGACAGAGAGAGCGAGACATAGCTAGAGATAGTGCGAGCGAGATGGCAGGCAAACAACTGGAAACTCGAAGAATTGCAATAAATATATTAAGTATACGCGCGTTAAGTATACGCCGCATTAGACCGAGCCGGAGCAGGCGCGATTTATGCGGCGCATTTTGTTTTTTGCGCTAAGTGCATTTCAATAGCAACAATAATAACAAAATATAAAAGAATAAAAATAGCTAAGAGAGGGGGAAGGCAGACGGGGGAATAAGCGAGCAAAATATTTTTGTTTTGCTTTACATTTGGCAAACTGAATAAAATAAAAAGTTTAAATAGTAAACTGGACGAAATCTTGACAGCAATGAGATAATACAGCACTAGGGAGGGGAGAGAGGGAGGAGAGCCAGGGAGGGGGTGAGCTAGGGAGGCAGAGGCGGGGCGTCGCTGCAATAGAGAGCGTGATCGTAGAGGCATCTATAATATTTATTTATAAATAAATATTAACCTTGTACGTAGCGCGTTCTTCTACGCTCTCGACCTCTCTCCCCCCTCTTCCCCTCTCTCTCACACTCTTTTGCGCTCTTCGAGCGTGACCATGCCACACATTCTATTGCTGTTTCTCTTCATTGTGTGCTTCGCCTGCCACTTGGAATGTGTTGTTATGGTTTGTTGGTATGCGATATGTTGCTGCTGTGGTTGTTGCTGGTGTCGCGTCTCGCCTAACTGTACCGGCAATTGCGTAGTAGACGCTCGCCTGGCACACGCCCACTTTTTGCTGCCAACTGCGACGTCAGCGTCAACGTCAGCGACGACGTTGGCTTTGGCGACGCGGAAGCAGCCGTGCCTCCGTTTGGCAAATTCATGTTGTTGTTGTTGTTGTTGCTGTCACTGCTGCTGCTGTTGTTGCTGCTGCTGTTGTTGTACTCATTGTGGTCGCTGTTAGTTAGAGTAATTTGTTAACATTCTAATTAAATGTCGCACACGAACTATTTATGCCGTCGCTCTGCTGTGAGGTTCTCTATGCTGATTTCTCTTTTAAGGTTAAGCTATGTGTATAAAGTTTATGGCAACATGTGTTTATAGCATACATATATATTCAGGAAGAATTCACTGTGCATGTATAATGCATCAAGAGTCCCCATAGCTCATTAAACTGTATTCATGAATGAAAGCAAGAATGTTTTAATGTTTATCTTATCTTATCTAATCTATGGGTTTATCTTCGCATAAATCTTGACAATTTGCGGAATGTTAATGCGTATAATTTAAAGTTGTTGTTGGGTTTACTAAAGAGCTTTACTAAGTATGTAGACTGGTTTAGATTTGCGGTAAATACTGCTGAAATTTTAGAAAAAGCTTGAAAATGTTGTATCTTGTGGGGATTAGAGTATACCTCAGCCCTTTAGAGTATAACTCAACTTGAGCTCGTGCAGTCATTGATATAAACTACTCAATGTTTCAGGTACACTACAAAATCATCTTTATAAAACCAGAACATAAAGATTCAGCTATAAAGCAACTTTTATGTGCTTGAATTTAATTATATTTATAGCATACTTATGGCATATTGCTCTGTTACGATTGTGTGAAGCGCAACAAGTTCCAGAAATAATTATCTGAATGCATAAAGGCACATCCAGTTTTTGAGTGAGTACTCGAAAACATGTCGCATCATTTTCTGAGTACACCCGCATTATTCATAATTTCCTCGCCTAACGAGCTGTTGAAATGTGTGTGTCCTACATGATGTGTACTGATCCACATAATAAACACCTATGGCAAGCGAACACGTAGTGTTCGAGTGTTTCGAGTACTCATGTTCTTACTCACACTCGTTCCGCATGTTATGAGAAACTTTGCTGGCTTATTGCGTCGCACTCGCTTTTGTATTGCCCGAGGTTAGTTGCATTTGTGTGTAGTGCACTATTTCATGCCGAAAAAGTTTTCAATTATTTTTTTTTTTTTTTTTTTTTTTTTATTTTTTTTTTGCATATAACGCCCCGACATATACCGCCCTTTTTCTCTCTCACTCTCTCTCTCTCTCTCTCTCACTCTCTCTCACTTCGTTTCGTCGCACTAATTAATGCTGTCGACGCCGACGCCGTCTGCGCTTAGACCATAAAATTGTAATGTAAAAAAAACCTACTTTCCGAATGTTTCACGATTTATGCGCCAAATATCGTCTGGCATTCTCGTATGTCTGGCCACGAGAACCGACCGAAAAAAAAATAAAAAACCAATGATTAAAAAAAAAAAAAAAACATAGCTAAAGTGCGCAGTTTATTTATAAAGATGGGGGAGGGCGTTGAGGTTCGGAACCATTGGGTAGGTGTCGAAGGCGTCACTTGAGTACGTCGAAAGATTTAAGCAGATTAGCCATAATTTTGTATCATAAAAAAAACACACACACACACCACGTAGAGTATTAATTTGCTTTGTTGTGCGATCATTATATGCGAAGAATATAATGTATAAAGTATCGAAAGTTTGGCATTTATAGCGCCGTATAATAAATAATTTATTAATAACATTAGCGAAGTTTCAAACCGGTTTCCAATAGCACAAAATAGTCGCAAAATTGAGTTAAAAATTTATTGATAAATTATCTGATATGCTCATAAAATGATGGGGTGGAAAAATGATATAATAATGCAATAATAATCGGAGTACAAGCATAACCATAAAAATGAGGAAAAACCCAAGCAGATCAAGAAAGAAGTGCGAAATGAAATGAATGCAGAAAGATTAAGTGTTGCCAGCGACAAGTTAAGCTAAAGCTGAGTGTGAAAAAAAGGTAGATTTAGCTAGATATAGCCAGCTGGCTTGAGCTGTAGCCAATAAAATTATTCACTTTTTGTGCAACTTAAAAACGTGTTGCAAATTGCGCCTCGCAAAATTGCTTATGTCATTGACAAGCGGCAGGGATGGATAGAAGGTAGGAAGGATGGACAGACGGACGGACAGACTGGCAGACAGACAGACATTCGGATAGCCGGACAGCCGGACCTGCCTCTTGCCAGTTGCCTCAATTGCTGATGGTCAGCGGGGCAGGGCCAGCTCGAGCACCCCAAGCGCGTTTATCATTGCCAATGGCTTCATTCAACGCATTGAAAGGGCAACTAATGGCGACTTGGCTCGTAAATATTCTGCAAAAACGAAGAGGCAAGGGGCGAGAGTGGGTGTATGTGTGAGTTAAAGCTGTAAATGGTTATTCAATAAGCGAGAACTTTAAGCCCTGCTCAAAACATGCGGCCACATAATCAATCAAAGCGAGCTAAGTCGACGACCAGCGGCGGTGGCTTAAAGGCAGCAATGCCAGGGAGGAGGAGGAGGGGAGGGGAGTAGGAGTTACACTAAATGAATGTCCACAACTTCATAAGTGGACAGACACAGGGACAGACCGCGAGACACACACACACAGTTGGACACTGAACTTTACTATTTTTGCTTCCATTTCGATTTCAATTTCTATTGCATACTTTTTCGGGCAACGTCCTGCGATGCCGCACAAATTGTACATAATTTGGCTTGATTTCGCAGCGCGTCTGCCTTGTTGTTTTTCTTTTTGTTGTTATTCCTTTCGTTGAATGGCCAAAGTTTGCTTGGTAAGAAGAACCGCTTGGCCATACGAGTCAGCTCATCGCTTCGACGTCGAGACAAACGCGACACTTATGAACTCTTTATGGAGTGCACTTGCAGACAGACAAATCTATAGCTATAGCTATAGCTATGTATGACAGGCAACCAGACAGACAGACACACACGGTGCTGCTAGCGGTTTTTTTTAGTAGCTGGCTTGTTAGCGGTTTTTATGACGCAAAAGCTGCTTAAAGTCGCACAGGTGACATCGTATCGATGGAATTGCGAATTTTCAGTTGAATTTCCGTTTCACGTATCACGATTCAGTTTCAGTTCTTCCGTCCTTCCGTTTCCGGCAGGCGCCAGCGATCCCGCGATTAATCGCAAACTTTCTTATATGCGGCTTTGTCGCCACATCTCTCTATCTGAATTCATAAAAGTTTGCCAAAAGCAGAATCGGATGGGTAGAGGGGCAGAGAAAAAAACTGAAACTTTTGCAATTTCATATCAAGCCCGTATCATCACATCATTATTGCCTCGATAATGCTGCTAGTTTTATGCTCACATATCTTTACAATATTTGCCTAACTTTCCACCTCCCCCCCCTCCCATAGCAAAGGGGATGACTGTCTCAGGGGAAGACAGACTACTACTATCAGGCCCAGGCCCCCCGCATGGGCACAATTTGATAGTCAGCATAGCAAAAAAAAGTTTTGGACTCTGGGTATCTTTCAAATTCCTTTTTGATACAGCGAAATTGTTAAAATATTGATTTGAAGTTGTCGCCCAGTAAGTTATGGCTTTGGGGAGTTGGATATGGTCAGATCTCAGGGTTTGCAAATGCCGAAGTTGAATTTGTCTAATGCATTGGCTTATGTATTTACCAGGCAGATTAAGTGTCAATTACTTAGGGATCTTAAATTGTAGAGTCATGAAATTTGGTATACACATGTTCTAATATATCATTTACATTTCCTGAAAAATTAAGATTATTAAGATCATTAAGATTATTCAATAAACATAGAAGTTATGCAAGAAATGCTTACACTACCCGTTTAGCTTATGCTCAGGTGCTCAAATTAGGGTTTTGGTTGACGTAAAAGGAAGATATATGTATTTAGCTTTATTTACCTTTCTCTAAGTTAGCCCATTATGCGGGGGAGTTGGCGGCAACCAAGCTGTCTCCCCCAAGACCCATCAAATATTCACTTGGTCTAGGTCGTTACTTATCTAATCGCTGACAGCTCCTAAGCCCTCCAACATGTCACTCAGTCCACGCGCCAGTTGCTAGGTGCAAGAAAGCAAGAAAGAGAAGAGGTGCGAGAGAGAGAGAGAGCGAAAGAGAGAGAGGGGGCAGAGAAAAAGAGTAATAAAAGGAAAACAGAAGGCCAAATAATAAAGCGTAACATTTGCCAACTGATAAGGCAACGAATGAGGTATTAACGTAAACGTATGTTATATATACACTCTACCCTACCCCGGCTTACTTTGCCTTACCTATTCACATATGTGTTTAGGCCACAAAACGAAGAAAAAGAAGAAGTAGAACTAGAAGAAAGGCAAAAATTAATGGCTAGTGTCAGAAAGAGTGCGATATATCGCGGCGATAGCGGGAATCACAAATGCAAATTTCGATAGGCCCGATGGCCTGATCCGATGATGATCATTAGCAGCGCCGCTGCGACTGAGACTGATTTGCCATCGAAAGGGTGCCGGGTGCTTCCGCTGCCCTCTCTATCGCTCTCATGCTCTCTCGCTCTCGCTTTCGCTCGCTATGGGCGCGCGCGAGCCAAAAGCTGAGCAAATTTGTTTAAACAATTAATTAGCCCGAAGTAAACATAAACATGTGAGCGACTGCTTCATGCCGGGGCCATAAATTGTTATTTCTTCAGTGCCGGCAAATGGTATATGGCAAATGGTATATGGTATATGGCTTGGTATATGGTATATGGGTACGGCATGAACAGGGCCGCCTTTTGTTTAGTCTTCGCCGTGCTAAGTGTTTACAAATTGGTCAGTAAAACTTTGTTAAAACAATTGAATTCGATTCGAGAGCGAAGCAAACAAGAGAGAGAGGGGAACTGGACAGTCCGGTTTTATAACGTATGCCTGATTTTTTGTTTTGGGGGAGGGGCGGTTAGAGTAGCGGGGTAGCAGGTGGGGCGTGGCGGGACTGAGTCCAGTGCGGGTGTGGGGCATTAAATTTTAACCGCATTGAACTTGGTTGTGCTCTCCCACTCGCTCTTCCCTCTCTATCTCTCTCGCTCTCCCTCCCAATTTGGTTTTTCTAGCGTGCCGCAATTAGAGTCCGCCCTTTGGCGGGCGTGGCAGGCGCGCAACCTGAACCCGAGTGTGTCGTTTCAAAAATTTATATCGCAATTTCACATCTAAATGCGAATAATCTTTTTTTTTCGCTTTCTCTCCTTCTCACTCCCTCTCGTTCTTGCTTCCATTTGCGCCTTGTTTCGCGCCCACAGCCTGCACCCGTTGAAGTTCATTTGATTTGTGTGTGAGAATCGCCGCAGCTGTTTAGCATTCAAGCGCGATTTCTTTATTATTTTATTATTTTTGTTTTTTTTTTTGTATATTTCTAATTCCTTTTTTCGCTCGCTTTTGGCATCGATATGAATCTGTATTTGTCGTACAGTTCAGAGTACATACATATATCCGGCTATAGACTGGCCGGCTAACTGGCATTTAAAAGTCCCGAGTTGAGTCGCAAATTCTTTATTCGCTCCACTTTTCTATTGGCAAACATTTTGCTACTGCGTATCGCTTTATATTTCGACTCGCTTTATTCATAAATGAGATGAATACACATGCTCGTAAATGGAACTTGACATCAAGTTCAATTGTATAATCGACAACAGGTTTAATCTGTGCTCGGGAGAAAGAACCTGGCAACGTTTCAAGTTTTTCGAAAGACGAATTGTGCATCTTGTGGGATGAAGTAGAGAGAGAGAGAGAGAGAGAGAATTGCGGGAAATGGATAAAAGGGATTGAAAAGCCTAGCTTTAGCCTAGGAAGGTTCTACAGCTTCTAGTTTGCTAGCCCATACTGTATTTGCTTTAGACAGTTAGGCGAAAGGCTAGTTCACTCTTTCTGCTGCTTTTTATACCCTATACGAGTCGATTAAGCAGTATATCTGTCGGTTTGTCTGTATGAACACTGAGATTTCGGCTATTATACAATCTAGAGTGTCGAAATTTGGCAGTAGGATATCTATGTATATGCTCTTGACTGTATTTCTCTTAATTTGCCCTTCGAGTTGCCCCATTTTGTGGCACATGTCGTTGTTTTGCCTGCCCCATGCGCCTCATAAGCCGCGCAAATGGTACAATAAAATATGCATATTTGAGCAGGGTGCAAAAAGTCAGTACCCTTTGCACTACCACACCCCAGGCGAGTGCCAGGCCAGCAGAATGTCATGAACTAGCGAGGATAGAGAGCAGCGCATTCATATATTACACTCGACTTATCAAACCACCCTCGCAGCACACACTAGACTACCCTCTCCCCCTGCTCGCAGCAGAACAATTACTCATATAAATTACAGTGAAATGAAATGAATCTGGTTGCGACTAATAAATAAAAATTGTGCCCTAATAAATGTAATTGGTATCGACATCGGCGACTTGAACTATTTTCTGCATAACTGGGTCAACAGCAGCGATGCGAGAGGCGATGCTGCCTGGCAACTGAGGGGGTCCCCCAACCACCTCTCCTCATTGTAATTCACGCTTAGTGCACATTAATTGTGTGTGTGTGTAGCGTGTAGTACACAAAGCAGGCCACATATCCTTGGCGACAAATGGACGTGCGCGTATTAAATTTCCATTTCCATTTCAGGATTTTCCCGTTTGCTCACTTCAGTTGCATGGAAGAAGCCATCGCGCATAGTTTCCAGCTTCCTTTTCAAGCACGGCAATTTGCTCGCTCTCTTTTTTTTCATAGATTTGCCTATTTGTGTGTGTGTGTGTGTGTGCGTGTGACCCACATACGCCTAGTGAGCACACCCCGCACACCTCTAATGCAGCGCCTTGGCAACCGGTCCTGAAGCAACTCATCTCTCCCTCTCCCTCTGCCTGCCTGGCATGTGGTCGCCAGAAACAGTGACTGCCGGCTGTACACACACACATATCATCTATATGCATATCTCTGTATATGTCTCCCCATTTAATAGCGCCAATTAGTTAGATGAATTGAATTCTTTTTCGTTGCTTCAAGACATTCGCCAGATTTAAGTTTATGAATATTCAATGAAGTGTGTGCCATAAATTATGAATGCCATTTGTTAGACTTTCGTGTATGGTATGGTATATTATAATGGCCTTCGAGAGGCCCAAAAATCGCAGAACTGTTCGCTTAAAGGCTCGATGATATTTTCATGGTAGCGACTTTAAATATTTATGAAAATTAAATGAAAATGGAAATGAACGAAATGAAAATGAAATTCGGCGGGATTTTTTTTTAGAAAATGGATCAGACTTCGTTTTGAAAATGTTAAACAGATTTTTTAAAGGAATTTTACGATATAAGATATAATAGATGGTTTCTTTATAAGTAAATATGAGGTTAGAAGATTGAATGGAGAATTTTTTACTCTTAAAATGAGATTAGTTTCTTTTTAGGCTTAGATCTAATAATAATATCAGATAGATTTCATATATGGTTAAGATTATCTATGAAAAATCTTTCGCTCTCAAACCCAATTTAGTTTATGTTCTATTTTAGCTGCAATCTGCAATCAATTTAAGTAATTTACGTAAATTATAATTACAGTTATTTCAATAGCAGCTCCATAACGTCCGACTATCCCAGCTGATTGAGGAATAATCCTCACTAGGCGCATTAACATAATAAAAACGTTAGATTCTCGGAATTACAGTCGAGCAGGCAAACATAATTTCAAATGCCAGACATTTTTCAGGGATAATGTGGAGACTGGATGGGGATGGGGAACTGAACGCACTTAAACATTTAAATAAAAATGATAACTTTATGCAAGAATTAGACCCTAGAAAGGGTAGAAGTGTGTGTGGGCGGGGGCTAAAACCGAAATGTCATTACGACGACGGCGACGCCAGGAGACTCGCCGACAGGACTCGACTGACGCCAAGTAAAAGTTTTTGACTCCCAAAAAAAAAAGAAAAGAAAACGAAAAAAAAAGTATTAGATAGTCTGTGTGCTCTCCTGTGTCTACCCTAACCCTAACCCGCTGTCGCTGCTGTCGTCTGCTGTCTGTGCACAGGTTTAGTTGTGGCATACACCCACACACCCACGTACATACACACGCACACGCACACACACACACACACACACACATGTGCCTGGGAACGGTGATAAATGGCGCCAATGCGACGCCTGAAGTCGCGACGCATCGCAGCCGCCATCGCTTTGGATTTGCTACGGATTGGTTAGGATTGAGTGGGGGGAGACTCTTTTTCTCTCCCTCTGCTGCTCTGCTTTTACAGTTAGCTTAGTTTGTAATGCTCCATTTAGTTTGGCTACAGCATTTTTCCGAATTTCCCAAGCTTTTCGCTTGTGTTGTGTTTGATTTTGTTGCCTTGCCCTCGCCCCCGCCTTGGGTAACCGATGACAAATCCGCACTAAACGTGTTTGATTGTTTTTGTTGTGTGTGTGTGCGGGGTGTGCCTGTGTGTGTATACTGTGTGTGTTTGGCGTGTAATTGTTGTTGGTTTTTACCTCGCTTTCCATATGGCAATGGAAATGGTGTAACAACTCGCTGGTTTCGCTACCTCGCTGCCTGTCCCTGTCTCCCTCTCTCCCTCTCTCTCTCCATCTCCCTCTCTCTCTCTATTGCTGTCTGTCTGTCGCTTTGTCGATTTGCTGTCATTACGTTGCGCATGACGATATTTATGACTATTGTTATAAAATATGAATTGACAGCTTAAGCGACAGGCACAGCCGACGAAGGCGACGGCGACGGCGACAGCGACAGCGTCTTCCCTGGCCAAGTGAAGACGACTTCCAATTAGAGATTGTGTGTGTGTGTGTGTGCTCTCTAAAAACCATAAAAATATCGCCAGACAATTGAATGGCAAACCGGCAAAAGGAAACGCAGCACAAGACCAACTCCATGAGGCAAGACTGAGTCCTTTGCCCCCTCAGGCTCTTTCTTTCCCCCTCCTCCTCTTTCCCCTGCCACAGGAAGTGTAACGCAATTGCTTACAAATTGTTACATCAGCGTTGAACATTGAACCGCGTTCGAAAGAAGACAGAAGAACCCCCCCTCACAGCCAACGTAGGATTTGCAAATTCCGCAAAAAAGAAACCACGCGAGAAAGGCACGAGACTTGACACGACTTGAACCTCTTCTGTGCTTCAACCTCTTCTGCACTTGCACCTCAGTTAGTCGAATGGGAACCTATAAGAGCTGCCCCTTCTAATCTTGGCAGGAAGGAATGCTAAATCAGCAGTATCAAGCCTACACCTACATTTGTATGTATGAACTCGAATAACTTTTCGACAAAATCGACTTAGTCTCATGCGGTTTAGGGTTTTGTTTGAGTTTTGACTTGAAGTTAAATAAACAGAGAGTAAAATATATATAAATTCAGTTTATTCTATATTGTCATCATATTTCTCTCTTATATGCCCTGAAATTTCTTGGTACACCCTAATTAACCTGCGATTTTTTTTCTTGCAGAACTCCATACGGCATAATTTATCGCTACACAATCGTTTTATGCGCGTACAGAACGAAGGTACCGGCAAATCTTCCTGGTGGATGCTCAATCCGGAGGCCAAGCCTGGGAAATCGGTGCGTCGCCGTGCCGCCTCCATGGAGACGTCGCGTTACGAGAAGCGGCGCGGTCGGGCCAAGAAGCGAGTGGAGGCTTTGCGTCAGGCCGGAGTTGTCGGGCCCAACGATGCGACGCCCTCGCCGAGCAGCAGCGTCAGCGAAGGATTGGATCACTTTCCAGAGAGTCCGCTTCACAGGTAACTATTAACTGCGGGTTGAAGGCCGAAGGCCGTGAGACTGCTTTTAAGTCTAATGGATTAAAGTAGAATTTAGTTAGAAGTAGTGCAAATTACCAGCTAATCTTGGCAAACTCTTTTATATATGTTCTATGACACGTATAAGTTTCCTGTGTTTGGAGATTCACACTTGACAGATGGAAAATGGAAACGGAAGCGTGAAGATAGATAGATCTCTTGGGTTTATGAAGGAGGGTAGCTCGCAGGTTATACCAGGTCCACAATTTTGGAATTCTTAGGGCCACATTTTTTATTGCAGTGTCAATCTAAAAAATCAAACCATTACGGAAATTTCCCAAATTAAAATCTGATGATTTTTGACCAAGGTAGGTCTCTCGGTGGAGTCTAGGAGGAGGGAATTTTGGAATTCTAAAGGCCCTTTTTTTTGATGCAGAATAATTCTAGAGGTTAAACCAAAAACAAAAATTATATCCTAAATTAAAATCTGATGATTTTTGCCCAAGTTATGACTTTATGAAGTCTAGGTAGGTCTCTCGGGTGTATGAAGGGGGTAGCGTGGAGGACATGGACGGTCCAAATATTTTTTGAATTTTAAGAGGCATATTTTTTGATGCAGAATCAATCTAAAGGTCAAATCATGAATAAAATTACATTTGAATCTGATGAGTTTTGAGCAAGTTATGACTTAACGATGTCTAGGTAGGTCTCTCGGGTCTATGAAAGGGACATGGAAGGTCCAAAATGTACAAATTAAAATGTAAGGGCCCTATTTTTTGATGCAGAATCAATCTAGAGGTCAAATCATGAACTAAAAGATATTCCAAACGAAAATCTAATGATTTTTGACAAAGTTGTGATTTTTTAAAGTCTGGGTAGGTTTCTCAAGTCTATGAAAGGGGTAACTCGCAGGACATGGAAGGTCTAAAAATTTTAGATTCTAAGAGCCCTACTTTTGAATAAGTAAAAACATAAACAAAACGACAATCGGATGATGTTTCTGAGAGTTGTGGCTTTCGAAAGTCTAGGTAGGGTGGGAGTATCATAGTTACCATGGAACAATGACTGTCAAGTGTGATCTCACTGTTCAGTATGAATTTCTTATAGAATAGATCAAGCATCTAGTCTTCTTATGAGTTCGAACTTTCAGCATGTTGCGCTTTAATCTCAAGTAGTTTACAGTTCCTGCCACACACTCAGCGCTTCAGCTTATGTTGGATTCTTGCCTTTTGCCTTAACTGAATTGTGCCTAGTACCATATTCTATATATATACGATATTATTAGACTATGTAGCTTAAGTTTAAGTTATTTATAATTTGTATTTTGGTTGATTGCATTGATTGATCTTAATTTTGATTAACATTTTGATTTGTTTTCTTTTTGTTTCGTCTTTCTTTCCTACTTTTCTTGACTTATGATTTTCCGCAACGTTTGCGGCTCAGCGGGGGCTTTCAACTGTCGCCCGATTTTCGCCAGCGTGCCTCATCCAATGCCAGTTCCTGCGGACGCTTGAGTCCGATCCGTGCCCTGGATCTCGAGCCCGATTGGGCCTATCCGGACTATCAGAATACGGCAATGACGCAGGCGCAGGTCGATCAGTTGGCGGGATCGATGGCGGACGATCTGACGCTTCACAGTGATTTGTTGCAGCAGCAAGGGTCAGTTGTGCTTATCATTTCGTTTGTGTTGTATCTCGTTTCGTTTTGCTGTTGCATTTCACACACACATACACACACACACTCATACACATACACATACACTCACGCATACAGACTGCATGTGCATTGTATCCTGTGAGAATCGAATTTGGTAAACTGCTCTTTAAAGTCAACATCTGTCTTCTGTTCTTCTCGCAACCCAACGATCGTACGGCTGGAGCAGGTTCAGTGCCGCGTCCGGTCTGCCCACACAGCCCCCGCCGCCGCCGTATCAGGCGCCACAGCAGCAGCAGCAACAGCAGCAGCAGCAGCAGGCGCAGCAGCAGCCACAGCAGCAGCTACCACAAGGCTACACGCTCAACGGACCCGTCTCCCTCTCAGCCGGCGGCTATGCCACGCTGCAACCACAGCCGCAGGCGCAGTGTCTCTTGCATCACTCCCTCAACTGCGGCTGCCTGCACAGTGCGCGAGATGTGAGTGAAGCGATAAATATCGATATCGATAGTTGCCCTCTTTAACTCATTCTTCGCCCGCAGGGTCTCTCGCCCAACTCAGTTACCACCACCATGTCGCCTGCGTATCCGAACAGCGAACCCTCCTCGGACTCCCTCAACACCTACAGCAACGTGCTGCTGGATGGCGCCGCCGAGAATGCTGCGCTGCTTGTGCAGCAGCAGCAGCAGCAGCAGCAACGGCAGCAACAGTTGTCCGCCGGCCTGGAGGGTAAGTTTGCCGCAGGACTGCACTTCTCCCGCCACTCTTCCTACTCTATTCCCCCTGTCTCTCTTTCTCTGTCTCTCGCACTCTCTCTCTCGCACTCTCTCTCTCTCTCTCTCTCTTTCTGGTTGAGCAGACACTGACTGCGCCTCTACTTTGCTAGGGCAATGCCTGGAGGCGCTGAACAACGAGTCGCAGCAGATTGACGAATTTAACCTGGAGAACTTTCACGGCGGCCTCGAGTGCAATGTGGAGGAGGTAAAAGGGTCAGAGTTCAAGCTAGAATGCAGTCGTTAATCATGTAATCGCTTTGCAGCTGCTGCAGCAGGAGATGCGCTACGACGGCGTCCTGGACATCAACATACCCCTGGCTACGGTGCCCAATAACGCCAGCAATGTGATCCTCAGCAACAACAGTACAAACAGCAGCAGCGGCGTCGTTGTCGTGCCCAGCAATCCCAGCCAGAACACGCCGGCGGGCGTGCAGCTCAATCAGTTGCAGCTGCAATTGCAACAGCAGCAACAGCAACAGCAGCAGCAACAGTTGCTGCTTAGCAATAACAACAACAGCCTGGAACTGGCCACACAAACGGCAACGGCAAATCTTAATGCGCGTGTCCAGTACACACAGCCCAGTGTGGTCACCTCGCCGCCCTCCTGGGTGCACTAGACAGGAGGCGAAGTGTCGGGGAGGGGGAGGGGGCGTGCATGGAGCCGTCGCCAGCACTAAAGTTTACAAAGTGAGTAGATTCGAAGATTCGCTTTCAATTTGCATCAAGCCCGAAAGCGACGCGATGTGACAGTTATGCATAAATTATGTTAATTATGTAAAAATCACTGCGATACGCATTATGAATATGTAAGAGGCCGGGGCAGGCGTGGGGAGCGAGCAGGGGGCGGGGCGTAGCAGTTTGCGAAGGCTTCTGCTACCCACCACAAAAAGGCGTCCCTCACTTTTTTCTATATTTTATTCGTGGCCTGTTTTTGAGCACTTTACACTGGAAGAAATTTAAGGTGACTATGGAAAACATTTACAAATATTTAATCATGCATAGTTAATATTATTATATGACCTTAATAGGCTGAAATAAATTTCTATGTGTGATCTAAGAAGTTGTCAATATTCTATACAATTTAATATTGCTCTTCGAAGTGATATTTCAGCTTTTTTATTTAAATGAAATGAAGTATTTTCTGAAATTTTAAAATTCTTCGTAGTATTCCATTTTTTATATATGTTTCAAGTTAGCTCTGTTTTTTCGGGGAAATTCTGTGCTATGTCTGAAATTGTTGCTGAAGCAGAGTATAAAGTTTTTCAAATTTTCAAGAAATTGTACTGTATTATTTTTGTATTTAAAAAGAAAAATTTTTTTTTAAATGTTTTAGTAATATTATTTTTAATTTTCTCAGTAGTTTTCGAAGTTTTCGTTATAGTCTTTCCTACCTCCTGCTACAAATTGAGTTTTACAATGTTGCTATGACATCTTCTACTTTAGTAAGTTACTTATTTCTCTCAGTGTACACTTTTTTACAATTGTATATGAAAATTTTTGTATAAATCGTCTTAGTACAGTTCATTTCGCCTCATGAATCTTTCATGTCCATTTCCATTGGCATTTAGTTGTCCTGGTGTTCCCCCCTCACTCTATCTCTCTCTCTCTCTCTCTCTCTCTCTCTCTCTCTCTCCCTCTCTCTCTCTCTATGCCATCCCCCTGCCGCCGCTATGCCACTGTGCTCTGTGCTGACTGCAGACTTTTCGTCTGGCGCTACTTGAGGCCAATTACACGCGTTCAATTATCATAATACAATGTCAAGTGCGTCCCCTGCCCAGCTCAGACCACCCGCTACCCCCTCTACATCTCCTCGAAACAAAAAAAGCGAAGAAAAAACCAGAAAACAAAAACGGAAACACATTTTAAAGTCCCTTTTTCAATTTTCCACTTTGGGCTTAAAGCTGCGCGCGTGCTCGGAGAATTATAGGAAATTAAGTCAATTTACCGGAGTCATAAAATATGTAAAAGCGCTCACAGGCAGCGGCATTCAAGTGTCCTTATGTCCTACGAACAACCCCCCCCCCACCCCTCATGCTCTCCCCTCCCCAACGTAATGGTCGCGCTAATTTGGTTGGCCGAACTGCTCGAGGCTTCCTTGCCTTGCCTCGCCAAAGTCCTTTAGCGACCGCGGCGCAAATTCGTCAAGGCAACCTGCCTCCTCCCCCGCCTCCCGCCCTGCTTCCCTTGCCTGTCTCTGCTCGGTCACGTCCAGGTGGCAGCCCAAGCAAATGCTGAAAAATTAATTACGTCCTTAGGGTGACTTATGCCATGGCTCCGTATGCTCCTCCTGCCTGCCGTTGTTGTTGTTGTTGTTGTTGTTTGCCCTGGCTAGGTAAACCCATGGCTATTTATGTTGCCTGCCCGATGCGCTCAAATCAAGTGTGCTAATTGTGCAGTTAATATTGAAAAATTACATTGGATTTTTCGCAGAGAGAGGAAAAGCAATTGCAAAAATTTCCCTAAACCCTTTTCGATTTTTTTTCTATTTCCTTTTTTACCGTCGACACTTTGACAAAGTCTTGAGTGCAGTGTGGAATGTTGGAGGGAATGTTACATTGGCGTAATGAATATTTTTTTGGGTGTAAAGGGTGCTTGCTAAGCTCAAATTCTTTGTAAATCCTTTTGCAATTTTAAGACCATGGATAGAGGTTTTGAGTCTTCTAATTTTTCAATCCAAATCTCTCCTTTATGCCTAGAAATATATTTTGTCATATTAATACGAAAACTGCTCCTACTTGTACAGGGTATTTTGCGGTCGACTATGGCCCGCATTCACGCACAGTACGCTCCGACACCTTTGCTCACTTTCATTATTTCTGGCTTTTTTCAATGTCAGTTAAGCTGTCAGTGTGCATTTTTGCTTTGTGCTCAACTTTTGTGCCGGGCGAAGGGCGACAAAAAACCCAAAGAAATGCCATGGAAAACTTTTCAAATAGCCCACACCCCGCGCACGGCCCACACTCAGCAGCCTCCCTGCCCCTACACTCGGTGGAGTGCAATACGCTCTCAAATTGAATTCCACATTAAGTTTGTAAGCCAACAATTAGAAAACAGCAAAGCGACCAGAAAAAAAGACCAAGTTGCTGGCCAAGAACAAGTTGCCAAGAGGGGGAGAGAGTGAAAGGGAGAGAGGGAGGAGCAGGGGAAGCCATGCGGCAGGACAAAGTTGTAACTTTTTCAAGTTGTGGCGCCAATCGTGTGACGTGCTAATAAAATAAAATCAAATCGTCTATGTCGCGGCAAGGGTGGACAATGAAAGGGAGGGGGGAGAGTAGTCAGGGGGGATTTGGAAA
Organism: Zaprionus inermis; assembly: GCA_018151445.1. Classification (NCBI taxonomy): domain Eukaryota; kingdom Metazoa; phylum Arthropoda; class Insecta; order Diptera; family Drosophilidae; genus Zaprionus; species Zaprionus inermis. Next base: position 1,597,362 of record JAECXD010000674.1, on the reverse strand, counting down.
TTTATGCCAAGTGCAAACTTTTTTGTTTGGCTCTGCTGCTGCTGCCGCTTCATTTGAGTGAATAATTTGAATTGCAGCCCCGCGAAAGCAACAGAAGATTTACATTTTTCCCCATTTATATCATTCTTCATTTCTTCAGTTCTACTGCGAGTTTTTCTCTCATAATTTCAGCAAGTGACAGCGCGCTAAGCATTTTCATCTACTTTCCTTGAAACATTTTCCTTTTTTTTATGCAAATGCTGCGTTTGTGCTTAAAGTTGTGTGCGTAGGCATATTGCATGCATATTTGATGGGGAAAAGTTGGTGGAAAGCAGTGAGGGGGTGAAGGTTGGATGGGCTAGACCACGTGCAGCGATAACAGCATTTATTCAAGCAAGTGCCTGATGAAGCTCATTTGGCGTGTCTAGTCTGGTCTTTATAGGGTGTTTCTAGTGTCGCGCATAACCTCGAATTCACCTCTCAAGCCTTGAGCTGCTTTAGAGCCACAGGTTTTGGGGTCTACCTTAGTCTAATAAAGTGTCAAGCGACACATGTCAATAAACTGAGCAAATTCAGTCAGCAACGCGTGTTGCCTTGTGGCATGCGGCATGCGGCTGTAAAACTTCACGCAGGAAATCTCAATTTAGCCTGCTCCTGCTCCAGTTCCTGCTCCTCCTCCTTCTACTCGTCATCATCATCGTCGTCGTCCGCAGATTGACTCACTTGACACATAATAAAGTCACACAAATTATGGCTGCAGCTGTTGCTGCGTGGCAGCTTGCCCCGCCCCCGTTTCAAGGCGGTTGCCCTGGTGAGGGCGCGCGTGAAACACAAAAGAATTTTCAGGCAATTTATTAGTTGGAAGAATCTTGTTTTTTGTTGCTTCTCCTTTTTTCGCGGCTTTTATCGCATTGTGTGTTGTCCTGGCATTGCTGCCGGGCTTGTCTCCCGTGCCAGCGACCTATTTCGACCTATTCCGACCTATTTCTATGCTCAAACTGCCCAAAAATTATTCTTTCTTTTTCGAGGTGTTTGAAACTTGTTCGCAACTCGCTGAATTATTCAAGTGGGCCACATGTTTGCCGGCCAATTGGCTAGCCGCTCCTTCCCCCCCACTAACTTCTCGCACACTTTCCTCCATAAGTTTTTGCCTACCTTTTTTTCTGCCACCTCATTTGATTAAATTTTAATGCTGTCGCCATCATTAATAAATCCGCAGGGACTGTGGACGGGAACTAAATTGACTTGTTCCCCCGAGAGAATCCTACGCCCAAACTTGCCACAGCTAATTGTCGCAAGGCGTGGCAACTCTGGCAGCCTAGAAATCTGCTCAAATGCTTAAAACATGAAGCGCGTTAGGTCTGACTGCGAGTGAGACTGAGACTGAAACCGTCTGAGTGACAATCAATTTGCCAGCGAGCCCGGAATTCATAATACAAATTGTCAGCAATTTAATAGCATTTAAGCTGCTGACAGGAAGCTTAGCAGGAAGCAGGGCGAGGACGCGGGCAGAATGGGGAACGTAACTTGCCACAGACCACATTTACACTCACTTAACTCGAGCGTTGAGGTTGCTCGGGTTGCTGCTGCTGCCGCTGTTGCTGCAGGCGAAGTGTCGGAAAACAATTGCCAAGTGGCAGCAAAACTCGAAAGGGCAAAGCTGGACAGGAAGGAGAAACGAGAGAGGGAGAGAAAGGTAGAGAGGTAGAGAGAGAGAGGGCAAAGCTGCTTAAATCGCTTCAAGGATTTGTGTGCTCGAGACACACACAGCGCAAAGGGCAAACAAAGCGCAGCGATTTAAACACTTGTTGCGCGGACAAAGCATAATGACGTGTCAGATACACACACACACACACACACACACACACGCACTGAGGCACACACGCATTCTCACGCTTGTGTGCACATGTGTGTAATAAGTAATAAAGCAAACGAGCGACACGTTCGCTGTAATAAACCGCCAGGCAGGCAGGACACGCTTCCATTTCTGCAGCTGCCGCTCATGTGCAAGTGTGCAAATATGCCCCCCCACCTCCCCAAGGGCCAGAGGGCAGAGGTCAGTGGGCGTGGCAACTAATCACAAGCAGCACGGGGCCTGCAAACATCCAGTGTGACGCTCAAGGGCAACGCCATAAAGTTCCCTTCTTGGCTCGGCGCACATAAGTAGGCAACACTTTTTGTGCTCTTGCTATAAAATTCAATTGCAGCTCGTAAAAATTGCGCGTGTATGTGTGCGCAGATTTATACATTGAGCATTTTAAGCTGTCACTAATAAAACGGCCGATAAGCGTGGCAGTTTTGATTTTTATGCCACGCCCCGCATCTCCATCTCCCCCTTGTAGGGTGCAAATTTATTGTTATAGTCGGCACGCAGCTAAATTCTGATTTTAAATGCCAAACGCTGTCGCTTTTATAGCACAATTTGCGCCTGTCTTTTGTAGTTAGTAGCCCTTCCCCTCCCTGGTTTTCTCTACACCCCTCGACAACATTTGCATAAAAATTGCCACACTCTGCGCGAGCTGAGGCCTCGCCGAAACTCGCACATTTGCTTATCGCTTATGAATATTTTGACGCCAGCAAAAATGGATGAGACTGGCGATGAGTGCGAGAAGGGCAAAAGGGGCTACGCAGCGAGCCCTGCCAAGTGTCAAGTGCCTAAATGAATAAATTAGCAGGCAATCGGCATACTGGACAAGCCTGCGCCTCGTCGAGCCGGGCCAAGCCAAGCGAGGCTGATTGTCCTTTTATGAAGTGTTGATGACAGTTTGGAGTACTCCGTCTCTCTCTCGGGCTAAGCCTCGAGGCTCGAGTGATGATAGGGCCATTGAAAGTGGATTTGTATGCTCGGCATGTAGGGGAAGTGCTCTTGGAAAGCGTGGGATATATATTTTAGAACAACTTGAGGTTGGACTTCAAAATTAGAAGACTCTGCGAACAAACATGACGTTTAACTTACAGAGTTTTTACGATATTTCTAGGAAATTTTGCACAAATGTAGATTACGGCTTTAGTAATCAATCTACAAAGTTTACAATCGAATAATTGATTGAACAGATAAATAATATAAGGCGAAGTAACCAATGATTCAAATCACGTAAAATGTTGCATACATGTTGCTTTTGATTTTGTTAAACGTTCAATATTAAACTAACTAGATAAGAAATATACAGTATAAGTATAAGATAAGAATATACAGTATAATATACTATTGATTTATATATTGCTAGAAATATGTGCATTTCATTCTAGCCTAGTACAGGGTAACTGCTCGGTGAGCACACCCTACTATCACACTCATTTCTTCAGTTTAATTATATTCACAACTTTTTTTTAAGCACAAACTAATCAAAAGTTTTGCTCTCTTCATTCTCGTTTCAGGATTTATCTGGTCGCTTCTAATTTAAAACACACACACACACACATACAAATACAACTACGCATAGAAATACAAATACAAGTACGACTACCCACTACACCATACATAGAGTATAGAGCATATAGAGATGCGTACACTTAATTGCATATAGTACCAATACAAACAAATAACCAATGTTTTAGCGCTTTAAATTAGTTGAATTCTCTGTGCATTGATAACGTAACTAAAGGATAACTGAAAAGGAAAACAGAAAAAAGGGCAAAATCAACTGGAAAATTTCTTTGAAAGAAATTTCAAGCGGCAACGGCAAGAGGAGAGCAGCAAGAAGAATCGCCAGGAAAACTTGCTAGTTAGTAAGAGGAGCATACTTTGTACATATTAATTTTAATACGCTTAGCATAGAAAGTGAACCGCAAAAACAACAACACAACAAGAAGAAAAACTACGTAAAACGTCAAGTAAAATGTTCCAAAAAAAAAAAACAAAAAGGAAAAGCGTGGAAAATGTAAAAACACTAAAGAAAGCGTGTGGGCGAAGACGGAAGGAGAAGTCAACTTAAAAACAAATTAGCACAATTATCTAATAATTTATGCCTAATCTATTTAATTGGTAACATCTACACCCACACACACACATACACACACACACTAATAGAGACATAAACCTATTGTAATTGTAACTGTACATTTTTGTAGAACGCTTAAAACGAAGGTCCTTCAATCAAGTGTGAAGAGGACTTGCAATGAAATGAATACGTAATATTCTCTGGTACTATGTTTTTGATAAATATGTATATCTTTAGACACACACACACGCACAGACACACATATGTAGCTAGTTGTATGTATATAGCTCAGGGCCAGATGGGCTGCAAATGGCTTAAGAGAATTTTCTTTTTGTGAAAAATCGTTAATCCAATGGAAAAAAACTGAATGCTAAGAAACTGCGTTTGCTATTTACGTTTTGTTATAGTTTGTAATCCTAAAGGTTAATCAAAAACACACACACATACAGACCGACACTCACAAAGACACACCCTACACACACAAATTGAATGTAATTCATAAAATGTTAGTCATAAGTAAATGTAAATGTTGCTAGGCAAAAATAAACGTAAAGATAATAAAGTAAACTAAAACTAAACAGAACGAAATCTAGTACGGATAACAAGAATAAAGATATTGAAGAGAGAATACATAATACACCTACTACTACCTATAATACCTATACTATATATGGCGCATTCGTGTGCACTATTATGTACTATGGGCTAAATGTTAATTATTAACTAGATTGTACAATTCAAAATGTAGTTCATACTATTTAAAACAATTGCAGCATAGATAACGATAACGATGATAATAAAAACCGACAAATACACAAAAATGCAGAAAAATTGAAGAGAGTGTAGTGTTTTTTCTATTATAAACCAATACACTGCAAGAAATTGACTTTTATCAAAAATATTCAATATTTCTATTTTACTTTTTCGAAATTCGCGCAAGTGGCGCCATCTAGCGCTTAGTAGCCACGCAGCAAGCTTTGCTTTAACAGTGAGCTTTTTATTTTATGTTGTTTTACAGTTACACAAAATGACACATAGATGGCGTCTGGGAGTATTCTGAGTTGGGTTTGCTGTTGTTTACTCTATTCTATTCATTCATTTACTTTATTCTATGTTAAGTTTAACAGACTATTAACATGGCTTGTATTATTTTTCATTTATTTCAGCCAGAAAGATGCGCAAGAAGAAGCGGAGCAGGCAACGCTGGGCGGGCCACACTTACTCTAACTGTGAGTAGATGTGATTGTAATCTATTAATTTTTAAGCTTTTTATAAGGTCTACATTTGTATACTATGTGTTCCCTGGCTCATAAAACTTCTGTAAAATTATCATCATTTATTTTAAACTAAGCCAAAACATGCCATATCTTTCAATTTTCCAGCTGGTCATGGCTGAAATTGAAATAAATCCGCCATATAAGCAGATATTCCCTACTAACAACTTGAGCTCTCTCTCCATTTCCATCAATTTTCACCTTTTCTTTTCTGTTTTTGACTGTTCACGCAGAGTGCTTGCTCGACAGTTTTTCCTTTGTGCCGGGCAACCTGTTTGGGGTCTGTGGCCACAGAAAAGCCTGCAAAGCGCATTGTCTGTCGGGGACATGCTATCTCATATGACATTACGTCTGAGGAGCTCAATCAACAGGTGTTGTGGTTCAATAACCCAAGTCGAGATGAGATGAAACCAAACTGGAATAATTCAATACGGGCGGGTGGGGGTAGGCGAAGGCAGCCGTTGCGTAATCAATGTCCTTAACAGGCAGCGCACGTTTCATGTTCCTTGTCTTTTGCAACGCCCGCGGCTCGTCCAAACCCCCCTCCCCTCCTCCCTCTACTCGCAACTGCTTGGGCTGTGCGTGTATTTGCGCGTGCAGCAATTTGAGCCGGATCCATGTGGACTTATGTGCCAGTACGAGGCTCCAGCTGCCAGCTACCCGAGTCGGGACAGTCGGTTCTACGTCGGTTCGACTGCGTGCTAAGACGGAAGTCTGCATTGTCGCCCGCCCTCACGCCCCTCGCGCTGCTTGGGTACTTTAACACTTTCGTCTCGGGCAACTCGAGTTGCGCCTTAATTTGCGTTTTTATGCGATGCACAGCGCGAGGAGGGGCAGGCAGGCCGCTGGAGCCTCATCATAAATGCAAAACCCAAATAATTCTTGGGCTGCCTCTAACCAGCAGCAGCTATTGTCATTTTTCGCATGCAAATTCTTGACCTCAGCCAAGAACAAAGCAGCAGCAAGAGGAAAACAACAACAGCAGCAACAACAGCAGCAACAACAGCAGCAACAACTACAGCAACAACAACAACCACAATTTGAGCAAATTTAATTGAAACCCTTTTGCAGCTCATGCATATTTATGAATCCCTTTCTCTATCAACTCATCAACTACCCCTTTCTCTCCCCCTTTATATACCCTTCCGCCTGCCAGCTAGCACTAGCACATTAAGCAGGCAAGCTGCGTGCATGATAACTCGCGCAACAGTTGCCTCTGGCTGGCAGGTTGCGCATACGCCGCATTGCACGCTCGCCGAAACTCAATTGAACCCAGCGACGCCATTGCTGGCGATTATGCTAATGCGAAGCAGTAGCAGGAGGAGCCAAAAGAAGAAGGTGGAGGAAAACAGAAATGTTGCTGCGGCATCTCCTGTTGCTGCTGCTGCTGCTGCACAATTGTCAAGGCTCGTCCAAGCTGAGCTGCGCCTCCTTGCGGCAAGTTCTGCTCTTTTCTTTTCCTCTTTTTTTTTTTTTTGCTCGAATTGCCAATAAAAGGCGATGGCAGCCCGGCAGCTGCCGCTGCTTATCGCGCTGACTTCTTGCTTCCGGTCTGCCGTCGTTGTCGGACTGGACACAGTCGGGGAGACATCGACGACGACATTCGCGTCCGACTACCTTGGCTCGTATAACAAGTCGATGGGGCCGCGTTTCTCGCTCTTCAACAAATTGTTGCGCTGCTGTCGGCTGCGTAAACATTTCCAGCTCGCTCTCTCGCTCTCGCTGGCTAGCTCGTTCTCTCTCTCTCTCGGAAATTGCGCATACGCCATGTGCGACCCACTGTGCCGACTGTGCTACGCGTCGTGCGCGCGTATAACAGAGTGCCTGTTGAAATCGCAGCTTGTGCCGCTCGCCATGCACAGTTCGTCGACAACGCTCGTTCTGGTCATACGTTGCACGCGCTAAAACAACGCACACCCAACGCACACTCATACACACACAAGCCAAGTGAAGCAGCAAATTGAATAAATCAACTCACACACACACAGACACACATAGCGACACACACACACATCGCTCCATAAAGGCAGCAACTCCAGCTCGCTTATCTGCCCAAGTGGCCCAAGTTCGCGCTGCTGATAGTGTCAACGTGCAACATTTTAGAGTTTGTGCTACAAAAAAAAGGCGTGTGTGTCTGTGCAACAGTTCGTTCCCGTCGTCGTCGTCGTCGTTGTTGTTGTTGCCGTGGTTGTTGTTGTTGTTGCTGTCGCGGCTAACGTGTGCTGCATAATTAGAGCGCGCCAGAGAAATCCTTGCGGAAGGATTTTCGCACGGCCGAGCGGCATAAAATGATAAGTAAGTGCAAAATTTGGATCAATTGTCTGCTCCTCAGGCTGTCCAAGCGTCTGTCAGTCTGTCTGTCTGCCTGTTTGTATCTCTGTCTGTTTGTTTGCCTGTTTGTCTCTCTGCCTGTCTGTCTCTCTGCCTGTTTGTCTGCCTGTTGTCTTACTATGCCTCTCTATGCTCGCCTGTCTGCCTGTATGCCAGTCTACTTGTCTCTAGGTCTGCTTGTCTGTCTGTCTGCCTATCTGTCTGCCTATGCCTCTCATTGCCTGTCTGTTTTTTTGTCTATTAGTCGATATATCTGTCTGTTTGTCTTTCTGCCCATTGCCTGCCTGTTTCTCTGCCTGTTTGTCTGTCTATCTGCCTATCTGTCTGTCTATGCCTCTCTCTGCTTGTCTGTCTGTCGGTCTGTTTGTCTGTCTGCTTGTCTGCCTGCCTGCTTAAGCCTCTCTCTGTCTGTCTGTCTGCTTGCATGCCTCTCTACCTGTCTGTGCCTCTCTGTCGGCCTCTCTAACTGCCTCCCTGTCTCTCTGTCTGTCTGCCTGGGTGTCTCTCTGCCTGTCTGTCTGTTTGAATGTCTCTCCGTCTGTCTGTGGCTCTCTGCCTGCCTGTCTGTCTGTCTGTCTGCCCGTCTCCCAGTGTCTCTGCCTGCCTGTGTGTCGTTGTACTTATTATGCTAATAAATGTTCTGCTGCTGCTTCTTGTTGCTTTTGCTGCTTTTGGGGTCGCTTCTGCATGCTCATTTACACTCCACGTGCCGCACACAAATGTCTCCCTACCGACCTTTACCCCTCCCCCCTGCCACGTCTGCCACATGTTGTGGCTGCAGTGCCCCGTTAAATGCCACTTAATGTGCTTTATATTTACTTTTGAGCGACTCATCTGCCTTTGCCTCCTGCCCTTACTGACAACTGCACAATGCGTGCTTCACTCGCAGCAGCACACTCACACATACACACACACAAACACTTAACACACACACACACATAAACAAACCGACAGAGAGACAGTCACACAGACAGTCATGGCCCAGTGCGAAATAGAGAAATTGTTTTCGCTGCCACAAAAAACGCAACCGAAACGCAGCGTCGCGCACAAAAGCATGCTAAAGTTTTGTCAACCATTTCGGAAAGAGAGAGAAACCCGACTGCGCCGCCCTTCTACCTCTCTCTTCCACGTATAGGTGAAGGAAGATTTCATACCCTTACAACCTAAGTCAAGTCAGATCTGATAGTTGCTTGGCTCATTACGTATACGTAATGTGTTTCTATGAAAAATATGAGATATCTGCTATATGTTTTTTTATGAAATCATGTTTAATTATTTAAAATAATTACAACTGGAAACGTTTTTAAAAAAACCTTTATTTTTTCGATTAAATTTAATAAATAATTATTGATTGTGAGCTATTGCGATATAATTTACCTTAAAAATGTGGTTATAGTAACACACAATAATTTTAGGCTATAAGATATGTGTATATCCCTATTTATTGTATATATTATAAGCCAGAATCAATAGTAGCCTCAATTTAGACAGATCTGTTTCCCCGGGTGTCTATCTGTCTGTTTGAACGCCTAGATCTCAAAGACTATATGAGCTAGATTCACCAAATTTTGTTATAATACTTGTCTGTATTGCAGTGTTAGTAAGATTATTTAAGAAACTAACCACACCCATTTGCGCCCCGTAAATCAATACAAATAGAATTTTTTAAGGATCAAAATAAATAGAAGATAACATCATACTGCACACTATTTTTATAAAATAAAAACCCACCGCAAATTCGATTTGAAGAAGTTTTCTCCTACATTACCCAAAAATATATTATTTCTCCGAATTCAGCATAAATTTCCTGCAATCATAATGCAAACATTTTAGACGGGTTACAGGGTCGCAAATTTAATATTGACACATTGGTTTAGGCCCAAAATAAATTCGATAGAATTGACAGCGAATGCGAAAACCGGAACTGCCTTGGCAAACAAGTCGTGCTCCCGGCCCCTTTCCGAAGCCGTTTATAGCCTTATGCCGCACGTGTACTCACACACACAAGCAGGCAACTGTGCGTGTGTGATTTTCTTGTGCGTAAGTGATTTTTTGATGCATACATCAAGGCGCGGACGCGTTTGCAATTATAACTTATTTCCTCTCGAGCATCTGCAAGATTTACGAAGCTTAGCTGCGAGCTTCAAGTAAATCAACAGTAACTGCGACTGCTTAAGTCTTAGTCTCTCTCTCTTTCGCCTTCTCTTATGCCTCCTCCTGCCCCTCACCAAGCGCGCATTGATTTCCATAAGCGACGTCTTTATAAAGTAAATTCTCGTAAAAAGCGCGCAAGTTGCGGAAGCCGGCGGAGCCCAAGAAAAAAGTATTGATGCCAAGCTAATGAAACAGTGCAGCAAACGCTGTCAAATGTGTCAGGCCGTTAATGCTGGCGCTAGAGATGAGAGCGTGAGTCGTGAGTAGAGAGAATCAGCGGAAATTTATCTAAGGATTTACTATTCGTCTTAAATGATCTCAGGAAATTCGGTTGAAGTGTAATAGCAGTGTAAAAGTATATTTAAATATTTTGCATTTAAAAAAATAGTTTTTGTACAGCAAACTTTAAGAATATTAATTTAGCTCTAAAAATATTTTTCCCTATTTAGAAAACAGTTTATAAATTCTGAGAATCTTTTCATAACGTGTTAAAAAATGGTTTTGCTCTTCGCAGTTGAGCTTATTAGCTTAAATTAAAAAGAAAAGCGTTAGAATTGTTCAAAAAATATTAAAATATATGCAATTTATTAATCCCCTGATAATTATTGATGGAATAGAACACTATATTGACTATATAGCGTGTTCAAATTTATAGAATTTCTATGACTTACCTTAAAATTGTATAAATAATATATGAAATGCTCAAAATTTTAAAATTCAATGTTTAAAATTTAAAATGATTTCGTGTCACGCGCTCAGCTCTAGCGCACGCTCACGCACACAGCCATTAAAATATATGTACGTACGGCGTGTGTCTGCGTGCATGACAATGTGTTCATTTTATGAGACCTGGCCCCGCCATTTTGTGCTTTTAGCTTTGCATCTTTTTCAAAAAACATGGCCGCAGGCTACAAGGTGTTGTAAGTGTAGGAGATTACGCATCTGCCGTAGGCTAATACCGTGAAAAGTATGCAGAAATGAGAATGAAAAGAAAACTGTGTAATTTACTATTTGAAATTAAAGTTAAGGTATTTTCGCATATAAAGCTGTCTCGTTACGCTTTACAGGGTATACGCAGAGTCGGCCTTGCAGCCGATCAGCTCAATTTGGTTTTATTTGCGCGCCGCTTTTGCTGTTTGACTTCTTCGCTGGCTGTGTACACTTTGGTCTCGTTTTGTTGCCCGTGTTACTCGAGTACGACGCACACGAGGCCCCAATGAAATTTGTTGAGATTTACGCATACATTGCAGCAGGAGCACATGAAGGGGGGTTAGTGGGGCTAGTGGGAGAGCGAGAGGGGGTGCCAGAGCGACAGTCCAAAAACTCAATTGCGGCTTTTTATGCGTAATTCGCCTCTTTGTCGTACTCATTCCTTTCCCCGCCCTCGTCCACGACTCCTGCTGCGATTGCCTGTTGTTGTTGCCCTGATATTATTTTTTAATATATCTTTTATATTCGGGCTTATGGCATATCCCTCGCTCTGCCGCTGCCTCTGCCTTCATCTCCCTTTCCTACGCCTTCGCTTTCACTCTCAAGTTCTTATCTCGTCCTTTTGGCTTTTCACTTTTATGGGGTGTATCTTTTGATTCTATGCATAATGCGGCAATTGGCCAGAATTTTCTTGATTTTTTATTAAAATTAATTTAAATGTTCTGGCCGCTGTACCTAACTCTCCCCCCTCATCCACGGACAACTACAGTAGGAGAGTAGCATGAGCAGGAACTGGGCAGGAGGCAGGAGGAGCCAGAGCCAGCGGCAGGGGTAGAGTGAGCATCAGCGGCTTATGTTAATGAGTACTTACAAGCGTAATGGAAAAGCCGGAAAAGCCAAAAGCAGCACAAACACACACACACACACAAAGGGAGTGAGAGGGAGTGGGTAAGGGGAGTGGCAGCATTGTGCTTTTCAAGCATATCTGGAAAATGTTTGCTGGCAATTTGAGAAGCATGTGCTGAGGGCGAGCGCGTTGCTTGTCCGTTTAATTAACAATTTAAACCTTAATTTGATCAATAATTTAGTGAGTTCTCGCACAAGGACGCTAAGCTGCAGATGGAGGGATGGAGAGACAAGGGAGAGACACAGAAGGTGCGCCTGTCTGCCCGGTTAAGTTTGCGCGGCAAACAAGTAATGCAATCAAACGGTGTTAAAAGCAGCTCAGTCTGGCAGCTCCCCTTTCAACAGGAATACCCCCACCCGCCTGGCAGCATGCATATTGTATCGTACTGCCTTGTCTCTTCTGTCTCTCCTGCCTGCTCTGTCTGTCGTGCCTGTCTCCTCTGTCGCTTGCTCAAGTTATTTTATTTCTGCTCACTTATTGGCAACTCTGTCGCGTCAAGGCGGCAATATTTAAACAGGCAAAGAACCTCGCTATATATCCCCACCCCTTCCTGGCGCACCCCCCTCCCCCCTCATTGTGTGTCAGTCACCACGCATTGTTGCTTCCTTTGCGTGTCTGCATGCCACGCCTCGTGTTGCCTCCTGTTGCTTCTTGATGGCACTTTGTCATGTGTTCGACGTCGAAAATTGAAAATAAAAAAATGCTTTTGCCTTTGCCACATTCGCTTTTTATTATCACTCAAGGAAAATTGCAAAGTTTGCCGCGTACCGCGAGCAGAGAAAGACAAAGAATAGCGACAGCATGTGTCCCCGAATGGGGTGTGGCATCAGTCGAAACTTTTCATAATAGATTTTTGCAGAGATGCCAAGGTGGGGTGTAGATCTTTAACTGGTTACGAGCTATGGCAGTGACAATAATTTTCATTCTATCTTTATTTCTGAAAGTATCTTAAATTATGTGTCTATATTTCAGTTAAATTTCATTTTTCTTTTCCCGAATCCAAGCTCTTTGGTATTTCCCGAGTCCCCATTGTTGCCCATTGTATTGCTCTATCCATATTCAATCAATTTTTTATCCTGAGAACATTTCCATAAGCCCGGCTCTAATGGAGTTCGTTTCGCTGTACTGCAAAACCTAGAATAAAAACCTCCCCCCCCACACTCACACACACATCTATCGCATTCCTCTGTTACATCTGCGTTGACATGCGTGTGTATCTGTGTGTGTACATGTGTATGTGTTGACATTTCAAACGGAAGTAAAACTTCAAGTGCATTTACACGGTGTGTTATCATAAACGAACACACACGCACACCCACACACACACACACACACGCACACACGCCCGGTTGAGGGTGGCTCTGGCTGTGCAGAAACTGATAGTTGCTGATGATGGTATTTCTGTGCTACTGCAGTGGGGCTACGGATATGATAGTTCTGCCCTACCCTGCAGGCGCTACTTGAGTTGGGAGAGTATACTATATATATTCGTGTTCTGTATGACATTTAGTTAGATATGTATGTAAGAGCAAGAGCTACTGGGCATGGAACCGTTTGATTGCAATATGTGCATATTCCAGTTCTATACGAGCTTTTGAGTGAATATGTAAGTGCGAGAGCTAAATAAACTGTTACAGCTATATTTTTGTGCATGTAGATATAAAATGCTCCCATGCATATATATATCATTTTTCAATATATACATTTGGCTAGATATATAAATTCTTGTGCAATATAAGCATTGGGCTAAATATATAAATTCTTGTTCATAATAGGTATTGGGTTAGATAAGTAAATATGGCAGGGAATTTAGAGCGAGTATTAATTTAACTTAGCACATGTGATATCCAGCTATATTTATATATATTCGTGTTCTATATGAGCTCCAGGGTAGACATATGCTAAGTAAGTAAGAAAATTCAGTACAACAAGTGTTTAAATTTCTGTGAATATAGTAAACAGTATAATATACGACTTGTATACAGATAAGATCTGTACGTAATGCAAACACATTCGTTAGAGTACACACTCTTCTATATATCACAATGCATTCGCTTATATTTTTATATATTCTCTCTTTGCCCTTTATTCTCTTTTATCTTTTTCCAACTGTTGCTGCTATGGAAAATTTTGTTTTTTTTTTCAATTTTATTTTCATATCCGACTTTTCGTCTTTCCATATTTTAATAGACCAACTCGTCATAACATATTCCAACCACAATGGACACTGTTAATTACACATGCAGCTGAGCTTACTCACTGTCTCTCTCTCGCTCGCTCTCTCTCTCTCTCGTTCTCTCTCTTTGTCTGTCTTCCTCTATCGTTTTTGTGTGACCTCAGCCTCAGCCAGTCTATCCATTTCCGGCTTCCTCGTCGGTTCCATTTCAATTCCCCATTGTTTCCTTTCTACCAATTTTCAAAAGGAATTTGCGGCTACGAAGGAGACAAAGAAAAACACAATTTCCATGGCACACTCTTCGAAATTTTCACGCACGTCCTATTCAACAATTATTTTTTGTCTTTTCCAGTTGCTCGTCAGTTTTCTCTTTACTCGCAATTTCCCATTTGTTGTGGGTGACATTTTCGCAATGCATTTACCATGTGCACTTTGCATTCCGCACCATTTGCCAGCTCTGATTTGTGTCAGACTAACGAAAAATATAATTGGGCTGCTCTCGAGTATCTCTGCTCCAGTTTGTGTGTGTGTGTTCCTGGGTGTGCGTGTGTGTGTGTCGAAGCTAATTTACCGCTCGGTCACCGAAATTGGATTTATATTGTGTGCAAGCGTTATACGAAAAACAGTCGAATTTCCTCGCAGTCGAAAAAAACCGAGAGAGAATTATTTATGCTGTGGTTGGACCTGGAATTGGGCTACAGTAGAGCTGCACTAGGCAGAACTTGGGCATGTGGAATTAAAGTAATCTTTAAAAATCATCTCTTTCTTTGGCATAGATCGATTATAAAATATTAATCAATTTATGCATGAATTATTTGCCCAATTCTATTATGCGAACCTTTTCATAGTCTCTCATGATTTAATCAAAATATGTAGCATACTTTTCGCATGCTATTATCTTAATGTCTTAAGGTTCTCGGAAAAAGATTATTATTTTATTTTATGCCGACACAACACAAATATGAAATGCCAAACATGCCAAGCGTACAAAATTGTTTTTCCAGGAAAAAATTTGCCATTTTCTGTGGAATTTTTGCGAAGAAAACGTTGATTCGATATTCGAAAGCTTGCTGTGGGCTGCGAGCATTATAGCCTTGCCAGACTGTAGTAATTGCTGGCAGAAAACCCCGAAAAACCGAAAACTGCAATAATGCAATAAAAAGTCTGCTCGGGCTGATTGCAAACCCGTTAACACACACACACACACACACACACACACACACACAACCTTACGCCGTAGCAATTAAAAATGCAATCCACAGTCTGTCAGAGATAGCAAACCGATAGCCCTTAATTTGAAGGACTCCCCACTCGCCCCTGCTGCCCCTGCCCCTGCCCTTGCCTTTGCCCCTGCCCCTGCCCATACCTCTCCGCCCGGACGCAGCAGCCGCAGTGCAAGCAAGCGCAGCAGTTCGTGTTCATGTCAAAGTGCGCACTCCATGGCGCACATGTAATTATTAGGAGTGTCAGTGTGTGTATGGGTGTGTGAGAGGGGTGAGTGTGTGTGCGAGAGGGGTGTGTGTGTGTAACGGGAGTGTGTGCAGCGCGTGTGTGCGTGCTGTGTGCGCAGATGTGTGTGTGGCCAACTGTTGACTGGGGCTATCAGTGCGCCGCCAGCTGATGGCAGCTAGAGTAACCCCCCGACAACCGCTAACCCTGCACCCCTTTGACCCCCCCCCCCAAACCAGAAAAATCAAAGGCAGCATACGAAGTGTGGCAAGTGCAGCGCTCAGTGAAAAGTCACGTAGCAACTGTTGAAAACACATCGTAAAAGTTGACTCGCTGAAAAGGCGCATAAAGTACATAACACACAGCGAGCTCGGCACATGAAGGTGTCTCTCCCTTCTGCCCGCCGGCTAAAAAAAAGGGTTGCCAACGCTGTCGCTATTTGCGTAATGCTCGTAAAAACTCAGTGCGTATGACGTGCAAATTTTCCAAGCTAGAAAGCAGACGAAGCCGCCGCCGCGCGCGCATAATATTTTATGTGTGTGGCAGGGTCCGGCTGGGAAACTGCTTCGCTCGACTCGGCTCGGCTCGGCACGGCTGTGTGTTGTGTTGTGTTGTGGTAATGAAGTTAATGCATACACTCTGCCGCACACACTCCCGCACACACAGCCGCACACACACCTGCTCATCAGCCGCAGTAGACACAGTCGTGGATGGCCGCCAAATTGCAGGGCGATGGCGATAAAAGTTTGTTGATTGCCGCCTCGTTACGTGTAGCGAGTGCTGAATCCATTTTCCAGTATAATTAACTTTACAACGCACTCACACACACACACAGATAACACGCACACACTTACTCACCCACTCAGCTGGGCTGGCTGTGAATAATTCACGGTTGTGCAAGGCTCCCCCCCACTGAAATCAGGCATAAAATGGGATTGTACCGGCAAAATACCCGACTCAGGCATAAGCGCCAGATCCTTTGTATACAAAGCCGACTGTAGGAACAGCTGAGGGGGGTCCGGGAGAGCGGAAAGAGTCGGTAAGACGAAGGCAGCTCTAGAACAAACGGATAAGCTGCAGTCGAGAGTGCAAGCTTTGTGCAGAAGTTTTAGATACTCTGCAAGCATGTCCATACATTTATGAGATTTATTTCCTATATAACTTCTTTGCTTCTATATTGATTGTTATAAAACTTTGGGTTAAGCTAAAGAATACATTTATCTTGATTCCAATCGAAGGTCTTCTGCATAGCGCATAAATTGCGAAAGTTATTTAAAGTTTTCTTAAACAACTTCTATGTTTTTGCGCCGATTGCATTGAAATTTAGCAATTAGTTAAGGAATATGTTTATTTTGAAGGTCTGCTTCATAGTTCATGAATAGCGACATTGAGGAATAAAGAATACATTTATCTTAATGTAAGTCGAAGTTCTGCTTCATAGCTCATAAATAGTAATAGTTATTTCAAGATTTGATATACAACTTCATTGTGTCTACAGCAATTTCAAAGAAATTTTAAAATAAGTTCATGAATATGTTTATCTTGTTGTAAGTCTAAGGACTTCTTCGTCGCTTTAAGTACTCGCAGATAATTAAAGTTTTCCAATAAAACTTTTATGTTTCCACAACAATTGCTATGAAATGTTACAATTAGTTAAATATTACGTTTATTTTTGTGTAAGTTGATGGTCTTCTACCCAGTTTTCCTGTATAACTTCTATATTTCTTCTCCAATCACAATGAAAGTCTGCCATTAGTTAGCCAATACCTTTATCGCTATGTAAGTCTAAGGTCCTCTCCATAACTCACAGGTTAAGCTAGTTATACGATAAACCAAGTTGCTGGCAAATTGTTGCTGTGCCCCAACAAAGCAACCGTTCAGCTGTCGAGCAACCTTTTGAACCGCCCGTTGAACCGTTTGTTATCGTGGCGCTGCACAAATTGCGATGATATGAGCCTGAGTAATGGCGTAACTGCAGGCGAGGCGTCGAGGTGGCAGTGTGCTGGGGCGGTGAGGTGAGGTGATGTGGTGGTGCGGTCTGCGGGTGGTGCAGGCTCTCGGCATGTTGGCAACGCATTCATGAAATTCAATTAACCTGTTTGCAGGACAGAGTGCCAAAGGGTAAAGGGTGCAAACGAGGGGCGAATTGCGTAAGCTGTGAATTTGCCTAGGCAAGCAGTTAATCTGCAGCAGCAACAGCGGCAGCAACAGCAGCAGCAGCAACAACAACAGTCATAACTAGTATAACAACAGCAGCAACAGCAATTGGCAACTGGCAGCTGCAGACAAAGGTTGCCATACTTTGCATGGCATTTTAATAAACGTAAATTACTCACGCTTGAAGGCATCTCTTTCCCACTCTATCTCTCTCTCTCTGTCTCTATTAATGTTGTTGAAGTGAATTTAAAATTTCACTAAATATCATAATGCGTAGCTAGCGAACGAGCTGTCATCTGCACAAAACGCACTTACAGCCACTTTTCCATTTTCCACATCCGATTTTCCATTTCCCATTTCAAAACACACATTTCATAATTTTCATAATTCACATCTCGCTCTTGCCACTAGCACAGGCAGAGGAGACGGGCGGGACGAAGGAGACTCCGCAGCGCAAATGGGCAATAAAAATACTTTCTTTAATTTCATTAAATTTTAATTAAAACAACAACATTTAATGCGCATATTGTCTGTGGACTCTACTGCCATACCCTGTGCAAATATTTGCGAGTGGGGTCTGATGTGAGTTTCAAGCAGAGCTGACCTCAGACATATGAGTAAATAGTAATTTTGTATACGTGCTTAGCAAATTTGATAAAGATACGCCCGGAAATACCCTAGTTATTTGGTTATTTGTGAAATTGTTGAGTTCTTAGACAAAGTAAGCAAGTTATCGAATTGACCTCAGACATATATATAACTTATAATTTTTTATACGTGATGACCAAATTTCGTAATGATTAGGCCATAAATACCCTACTTAAATTGGAGACAAAGTTTTGTAGCAAATTGGGGCAAGCAAGTTATATATTTTCTTGCTGCAAAGACAGTCCCGAAAGCAAACTAAGCATAGTAACGAATTAAACTCAGACATATATACAAGTATGAATAGTGATTTTTATACGTGATGATTAAATTTCATATTGATTAGGCCATAAATATCCTACTTAAAGAGGTGAAAACATTTCATACCTCTATAGCAAGTTGGGGAGCAACCTATAGATTCCCTTGCCACCTAGAGTGAAGTGCTTCAGCTGCTATATAATTCTATACATGCAACTGCTTGTAGGGTATTTCACAGTCGAGCCTTTTTTCTTCTTCTGCTCACACTTATTCGTCGGTTTGGCGGGAAAGAGCGTTTTATTTGCACATGCGGCTTAAATAAACAAACAGCACATAATAGGGACAGTAGTCCTCAAACACACACACACATACACACAGAAGCACAACAAACACGCATACGCACTGTGGTACACACAGGCAGCTGCAGCTGCTGCGGGTTAAAGGGACACGCAGTTTTGCTTATTTAAGCCAAGAGCAGCCACGCTTGGCTGCAGCTTTCCACCTGGCTCCGTGTGTGTGTGTCTGTGCACTGTCGTTTATCAATACAAACACAGCAGCAGCTACACATATGCCTCACACACACAGACACCTGCACACACACTGGAGACAGCCAGCGGCTTTCATTCAATCAAGCCGGCCAGGCCAGGCCGGGCCGGGCCGGTTGCGGCAGCGACTCGAGCGCGATTCAAATGTTCCGTGACAATAAAAAAACGCTTCTGGCCAAATGGGCACGAGCAGCGGCAACAAATGCCGCAAAAAGTATCATCGTGAAAATGCTGTTATTTCCCATGGCGACTTATTTTTTTTTTTTAGTATTCCCTGCCATCTCCCTCGCTCACACGCAGGCAGTAAGCACACTCACTCCCTGTGTGTGTGTGTGGCCACATGTTGCTCGCAGCGCCTTCGCTGCCGCCTCCGCTCCCCGCACTCCCTGCCCGTTTCTCGTGCCTCGGTGTGGTAATCGATTTTCGGCAAGCGACAGCAGCATTAGCTCTAACGTATCTGCTGCCACTTGCCACCAGTCGCCCATCTCTCGTTCGCTCTCTCTCTCTCTCTCTCCCTCTCTGTCCCTATCCCGCCTCATCCTTGTTTCGTTTGGCCCAGTTTTTTGTGCACTCGACAGCGAACTAATGGCTCGGGCAGCACGACCAAAGTACGACGGATTATTGGCTGCATTTCTGGTCAAGTTTATCAAGTGCATTTTGCAAATGCATTCGCTGCGCAGCTTCGAATTTGGCTAAAAGCATTTAAAGGCCAAAGCGCGCTCGACTTCGCCATTTTTCACATATTTTCCATAGTTTATTCTACTTTTATTGTACATGATTTTCATTCTTTGTTATGCATTTTCCCTACAGGGTTTGTGCTGCCCGAGTGAGCCGGCGAGAGGGTTTTGTTAATATTAAATTGCCTGCAATTGGCGTGGTTGAGTTTTACCATAAATCGAGGGAGGGTTTTTGACATTATAGTATTTTTTTATGTATATTTTGGTTGCTTAACTGGCTTAATGCATTTTCTCAGCCATAATACATGCAACGTCTTTTCCAGGCAACTAAGGAAAAGCTTTTAAATATTTTATCTAGGAGTCGAGTAACTTCGAGAAAAGCGGAAAGTTTTGAATGTCATTTTTCCAGTAAATAGTGCTGCGGCTCAGGCATCGTTCGATATGTTTCTTGTTTAAATGCTGCAGGCATGTCCTGCAGCCCAGAAAAAGGCTTAAAATAAATATGCAGAAAAGTGCTTAAAACGCAACTATCTGCAAGACTTTCTTCTATTCTCTTCTGACATATAATGCAGCTACAAATGGAATATCATACAGCTAAAGGACATCACAGCAGTTCTGCAACTGAAAGATTTACTCGAAGCTTGCAGGATCTTTATGAGAGTCAGACCTGAAACTGCAGAGAATTTTGTGTTCTTTTGTAGAATTTTTATGGGGGGTACCCTTCTTGAAATTTTCCTTAAGCAACTCTCAATTTTCTCGCTGAATCTTCAGTTAATAAATTTTCTGGCAGCTCGAACTGAGCTTGCTTATCAACCGTTTGCAGGGCCGAGGCGTATTGAAACAGTTATTTGAACTGTCACCTTTTTCGCAGCCGCAGAAATGCGAAGTAGTTCGTGCCGCTTGCACCTTGTGCCATAAATCAAAGTGCTCTTAACCTGACCCCCTAACACCCGCCCCTAACCCTACAGCTAAGCTGCTGCTGCTGCTGCCTGGGCATGTGTGCAGGCTGCCATAAAACACGAATAGGAACCACAAATATGCTCCGAGCTGTCGCGGTTGCCGCCCTCTCTCTCTCCCTCTC
The DNA here is from genome assembly GCA_018151445.1 of Zaprionus inermis. NCBI lineage: Eukaryota > Metazoa > Arthropoda > Insecta > Diptera > Drosophilidae > Zaprionus > Zaprionus inermis. The sequence goes on along the minus strand of JAECXD010000674.1, from coordinate 1,576,858 downwards.
CCTCTCTCCCTGTCTCCTTCCCTCTCTTTCCCACTCTCTTGCGCTGGCTGTCGCGCTGGCAGCGCATAAAACTTGTTGAATTATGCGACGAGCAGCGCCTCGAAAATTTCGGTCGCTGCTGGCAAAAAGCGAAAACGGAATTTTTATTATTATTGCAAATTAAAAAACTTTACATTGGCTTAACTATGAGGCAGGCTCTGCCGGCAACTATGTAAGAGCCAAGTTGTTCGAGCTGGGCTAGAAGTGGGCGTGGCTGGCATGCGGCTGCCACACGAATATTATAACAAAAGTATTTACAACAGTTTTGCCGCAAGCGCTGCAAATACCCAAGCCGAAAATACAGGCCGCACTCACCTGCACTCGTCTGGCTGCCACGCCCACTCCACCTGCCACACCTGCCACACCTGCCACGCCTGCCGCGCTAAGAATGAAATTAAATTCCATTCTGCGCAGTCTGCGCGCGTGATTATGAGCTGCACGACGAATATGTTGAGCCATCAAATTGAATGCATAATGAAATCCGATGGGGCCCGGACACAGGCAGCCTCGCTGCGGGTTCATTAAAAGCGACGGGCGGAAAAACGTGGAAAACTGCGACATATTCAAATGGCAAGCGCTGTGGCCGAGCGCATATGGCGGTCGTCGGCGTCATAAAGGCGGCTGTAAAAGCGGCAAATGGCAAAATGAAAGAGAAAGAAGAGGGCAAGGCAAAGGGTCGAGATTAGGGGCAGGGTTGGAGCAGACGGAAGACACGTCGTGCGACAAAGGGAAACTCGCATTTTCCACTTGCTCAGCAGTTAAACGAGAACAACAAAGGCAACTGAAGAAAAATCCAATGGAAAAGCACTTTTCATTTTACTTCCTTTTCGGCCTTATTGATGGACCGACTCGACTGACTTGACGAATTGATTAAAAAGCGTAGTTTGTCGACGCTGCAAGCAGAGGCTGCTGCTTTGATGTGTGTGTGTTGTGTGTTTATGTGTGTGTGTAACAACACAACAAGCAGAGAGAGAGAGAGAGAGAGAGAGGGAGGAGAAGCGAGGAGAAGAGCACACACAAAGGCAGGCAACGGCTAACAATTTGATGCTTTAATCCTACCCGAAAGACAGCCTGATCTGCGCCATGAGATTCATTCAGCTAGGCAGTTGGTTGCGAGAAATACCCTGTAATTTGTTGGCGTAACTTTTCAGTTCTGAGTTATAAACTCAATCTGACTTATATGGGAAACTTTTGTGATGCGAAAAGTTGTGTTTCTATGTGGGCTTTATGCACGCCAAATTTCCTAAAGATATCACAACTAATCCTAAAGATTTGATAGTATTTCCACTCGTACTACTCAAATTGTATGTAGCGCACATAGCTACAGACTTGAAGCTCTACGATATAGCCCAAGTGCAACTGATGTCAAACTTTTTCGATGTGGAAGTTTGTATTTCTTTGCTAGCTTTTCATTATCCTAGTTTCATGATAATCTTCCAGCTAACTTCGAAGATATTCATAGTATAGTTTCGGCAGCTTGAAGTTCTGATTTAGCCCATAGCCCAACTGATATGTTTTACTTTTTTGATGAGCAAATATCAGTTCCAGTGTAAGCTTTGTATACTCCAAATTTCGTTACAATTCCTTACTTCATTTCAAAGATATACAAGTATTTGTAAACTGTTCTTTATAGAATTGACGCTGCGCTTAGCTTTCGTCTTAGCTTCTACAGGGTATACTGCAGTCGTGCTTGCATTTTCGCCTTGCGCATTGTCTCCTTTTTTTGCTGTGCCCTTTGTGTGCTGTCGGTGCGCTGTGTCTCCCTGCTATCGGGTGTCATATTATGGTAATTCGAATCCTAACCGATTAGAGGCAACATGTGGAAGACTGAGTTCCTTCTACTGCCTTTGCGCTGGCCCGGCTTCGGCTCTGGTGCTGGCTTTGCATGGGAATTAGAGCATTCAACCTTGATGCGCTCGGGCAGAGGGAGAGAGGAGAGAGAGCGAGAGCGAGGGAGAGGGAGAGAGAAAGAGATTAAAACCTGAAAACATTCACTGAGCAAATGAGCAAATCCGCTTGTTGCGTCGCTCGCCAAATGGCAGGACGTGCAGGCCACAATGGCTGCCTGTCTGTCTCTGTGTGTGTGTGTGTGTGTGTGTGTTCTATCTGAGGCTAGCTCCCTCTCTCATCCCCTCTCCATCTCTCTCTCTCTCGCTTCTTCACTCTTTACTTACGTGCGTCTCTGTGCTGACATTTAAATTAAATTATGTTTACCTGTTTGTCAGCTCAGCTTGAGCTTGGCGGTTGCTTTGAGTTGCTGCCCCTTGCCCTTGCCTCCTGCCCCTGCCCCTTGCTGCTTGCACTTTGTTGCAATCTCATTTATTATTTACGCAGCGTCGTCGCATGCAACACATAATTTAATACTAGTCGAGCTGCTAGCGCTGGAACTGATTCGATTCCGACAGTTAATCGATTGCCTTCGAGTTCTGTTTGCGGCAACTGTGGTAACTGCCAAGGCAACCTGTTTAGGCTGGCGGGGGGCAGGCGGTGTGCAGGGGGGGAGACAAGTAAAAAGAGTTAGCTCTGATAAAATGCTATTATTATTGATTTCTGTTTTGCACATCTGCCGCATCACTTGATTTCTTAGTGCAGCGAGCGCGCTCTCTCTCTCTCTCTCGCTCTGCCTCTACTTACTCTCTCTTCTATACCTTCTTCCCTCCTTCACCCCTTTCCAATGCACCCTACAGCATTGTGCGAGTTTTTCCGGCACTAAAGCCATTTCCCTGCACTCCAGCCTTGTGCCTCTGCAGCTACTCAGCTCTGCTTCCCCCTCCAAAGTCCCGCATTGCGCTCGAGCTTGTTCGGGCAAATAACTGCCTGATTGAATTATTCGCAGCTTTAAGCCCGGCCAACTTGGCTACCTCAAACCGTCCCGATCGAGCTGTCAACCATAAAGTTTTTATGGCAAACTTTGAGCAACACTTACGCGCACTTTATGCGCTCTCAATGCATATTAAGCTCGGCGGCCATTAAGGCCATTTTCGTATGTATCTGCAGCGTGTAACTGTGTGCCAGCCTGTGTCTGTTTATCTGTGTGCCTGCCTGTATCTGTGTGTGCCTGTGTGTATCTCTGTAGCTGCACGTACGCGGTCAGTTTGCTGTCGCCGTTTTACAACAAATCAATGATGCGCCCAGTGGGACGTGAAATTTTATTAGCGCAAAATGATTTCATGTGCCAAATATTTCATCAAATTGCCGCTGACCATCGCCCAGAACGAGCCTGTCCCAAATGGTACAGATTGGTTAATGGCGGCCTGGCCCGTCCGCCTGCCTGCCCGCCAGCCTGCCTGTCCGCCTGCCTGGCTTTTACGACGCTCCACTTGCCGCCATTAACGGGGCGTATGCGCAATGTGCGTTGTCATTCGGGCCACGCGCGCGCCTCGCCCGGCTTGGCCTTTAAGTGCAGTTTATCTTTAAGCCGGCGCCAGTGCGTGCAGTTAATGTGCTTATCGATACGCTTACCATAACGATAATGATTATGATTACGAGGGGGGTGATGGCGTTGAAAACACTTTTAATTTGCCATTCTCTCTCTCCCTCTCTCTCTCTCTGTCTCCGTCTTGCAGGCATTTGGTACAACAGCGACCGAGACCACCGCGATTGGGTACGCGTTGCCGGGCGATAGTACCCATTGTACCCTGTCAAAGGGTTGAGACCATCATCGCTGCGCAAATCGTCCTTCTCCAGCAGCAGCAGCATCAGCAACGCTTGTCCCCCGCCGCCGCCAACGCCGACGCCGACGCCGACCCCGCATCAGCATCAGCCTCAGCAACTGACCGGCAGCAGCAGCACCTCCAGCACCTGCACCCATCACCAGCATCATCTGCAGCGATTCACAAATCATCAGCAGCATCGTCGTCGCAGCAGCTTGGCCATCAAGCCGGCCATCAATTTGCAGCAGCAGCAACAGCAGCAGCAGGTGAACTACTTCGAGTTCCCCCCGACAGCAGCAACACGTTGCAGCGTTGCTCACCGGTCGACAGTGACCGCCTCGACGCCTGCGCTTAATTGCAGCAACAGCAGCGGCAGCAGCAGCAACTGCAACTGCAACTGCAACTGCAGCAACAGTAGCTACAGCTCGGCGGTTGCCAAGGCAGCTGCCTCTACAGCTTGTGCACTACTTGCCACGTGCCACGTGCCAGCAGGCAGCAGCAGCAGCTGCAGCGCCTCCCCAGCCGCAGCACGCAACCGAAACCAGCAGCAGCAACAGCAACAGCAGCAGCAGACCGCAGACCGAGACAGCAGCAGCAGAGACAGAGACAGCATGGGTCGCCGTGAGATAAAACGTTCCAATACCAGCGGCTCCACCACCAGATCCTATGACTCCGGCAGCGGTAAGTCACGAATTTACTGCGCCCCCATAAGTATGCAACACATTCTCGCGTTGCCTTTAAAGGCAATACACACACAAGCACTCGCCCACACACACACACACGCACATATCAATTAGGCTCCACAACATAAGCGCCTTATGCTGCCCACGCCTAACGCCCTAGCTTACCCCCACCCCCCCTGACTGACTCCTCCCTCGCAACTGACACTAGGCTGGCAAATTAGCCCGACTTAGATTTGTTCTCGACTTGTCGCCGAATCTCGAGAGACTTTTGCGGCGACTTACAATGCCGCTTACAACTGGCAGGTGGGCGTGGCCAGGGCGTGGTTGTCGTGGCAGCATGTACAAGACTACAGTGGTAACTCGCTGCAGAGGTGTGAACTACTACACTTATTTCATTTCGAACATTTTTCTTAAGTTTCAACAACGTGTACAAGAAGATACACGTTCCTTATAAGTCCCTATACAATCTGAAGTTCTGAGAAATTAGAGAATATATTATATATTATATATAATATATATTATGGCTACATTTACTCATTTCACTTCAATTTTTGGCATCTAAGAAGTTCAAAGTTTTTTCGACTTTTTCTATGCTACCCCTTGCTGGCATATATTATTATAATTCCACCTATTGGATACATAAATTTCTAGCATTTATAGTATTTCTTTATGCTCTCATTTGATTTACCTAGACTCTATATTTCAAAAGATACGCATTTCTTATAAGTCTAATACACTCTACGTATACTAAACTGAAATTCTGAAGAATTAGAGAATATATTATAGTTCTTCCTACTAGATAAATCAATTTTGAGCATCTATGGCATTTCTTTGTGCTTTCATTCGACGTAGCTGACGAAGACTCTTTTTTTTGTTTTTATATTTATATATTTATATTATATATATTTATCATCGTGCTCGCTTTATATTATGCCTGACCTAGCTCAATTTAAATGCCTTTGTTCTTTTCTTTTTAAGTAGTAAACCTAGGTCAATAAATGAAATATCAAGTATATTAACAAAAACGTAAATAATGTACTGTATGCTCTTTGTACAGATTCAGACACAAACTGTGTATAGGTTTATTGATGATTTATGTTATATTGATATACTGATATATTATAATATTATACTGAAATTTTAGACCTTGAGCTCTTAAACTTCTATAATGTGCATGATTTTCTATATATATACTTCTGCTATATATATATACTTATCGCAATATTCGTGCGTAATATGTGACATCTTGCAGATATCAACAGGTATCCCGCATCAAAGAGTTGCCTAAGAAAGTTCCCTGTCAAATGAAAACAAAACAAATTTCTGTTGTCTTACGGGCAGCGTGTACTTTATAAACCAATAAATTATTAGAAATTTGATACAACGCTTAGATAGATTGATTAAACCATAAGTTGTGACTGCAATAAACAAGAGTAGAGTCCTTTCTTTGCGTGGGTATCGACTAGTACAAAGCAAAACAGTGTGGCAGAAGTCAACACAAATATTTTGAAATCACTCTAGAGTCAGTTCACTGAAGCTTAATTATAAATGCGGCTTAGGGCAGATCAGGGTGGGGAGAGGGTGGACAGACAGACAGATAGACAGGCTGGCAGGCCGGGCCGGCAGGCGGTCCTAAGGTCCTAAGAGCATTGCCTGTGGCTGTCAATCATTAGGAGCACGATTGGAGTATCTCGGAGATGCTGTGCACGCAGTTCTGATGCTCGAAACAGTCGAACAACGATTCCAGATTCATGTTGATTAACTGACAGCAGAGCCTGGAAGCGCGCTGGCAGGACCTGTCCTGCTGGAAGATAGGATCCTTGGGATAGAACACGCCATCTGTATAGAAGAGTGTGTGTGTTAGCCAAGGGATATTAATGTGAGTCCACGATTTAATAGGACAGTGGAGCCGGTACTTACCTGCGCGGAACGTGGCCTGAACTGGACGACGGGTTGTCCAGGCTGGCGACGAGGCAGCAGCTTGCGGTTGGCGCGGTCGAAAGGCTTCGAATGCTGCAATTAAAGCGCGCCAACATGTTTACTCAGGCACTTCTAGTAAGTGTGTGTGGCTGTGTGTGTGTGTGTGTGTGAGTAGGGTTGGGTGCGCATGTGTTGGACTGTCTATTTACCCAATTAATAAATAACTCAATTAATTTGCACTCCAGCGAACACGTTGCGATCATGCTCAGTTTATTACAAGACCAGCAATGATTTGTTGTGGCCCAACCCAAGAGTGTAGAGTAGAGAGTAGAGTGCCAGGCCAGAGGGTAGCACCCTGTACCTGAGCAGAAGGAGCACTACATTACTGTTGGCCAGCTAACTGCTCTTTCTGCACTCCGATCCTTGGCCAATTTGCTGTGCAGAGTGCTTCGACCATGATGCATATATTCCCTTGGGTTAGCCAGTTGCTAGCACGCCCCAAATGTTTATCAACTATTTGCGAATTCGGAATAAACTCGTTGTTTGAAATGCTTCTACTTACGTTAATGCATATTTTATCCTTAGCAACGTTCTGCTAATTACCAATCTTGTTACACCCCTTCTGATGGGTTGCATGTGAGTGCAGTTTGCCCTTTTAATTAGGTTGCAACTCGGTAACCGTCCATTAGGGTTGCCCTGCCGTTGCGGCTAATCGGGCAATGCTCTCAGGAGCTGCCATTGCTACGTTGCATTTACGGTTGGGTAATTAGGAGATAACTGCTAACTCTACCTCCTCGGCAACCAGCAATTTGGCCCACTCCTTGTCCACTCCTTACGTACTCCTAACCCACTCCTAACCCACTCCTAACCCACTCCTAACCCACTCCTAACCCACTCCTAACCCACTGCTAACCCACTGCTAACCCACTCCTTACCCACTCCTAACCCACTCCTAACCCACTCCTAATCCACTCTTAACCCACTCCTTACCCACTCCTAACCTACTCCTAACCTACTCCTAACCTACTCCTAACCTACTCCTAATCCACTCTTAACCCACTCCTTACCCACTCCTAACCCATTCCTAACCCACTCCTAACACACTCCTAACCCACTCCTAACCCACTCCTAACCCACTCCTAACCCACTCCTAACCCGCTCCTAACCCACTCCTTACTCACTCGTAACCCACTCCTTACCCACTCCTAACCCACTCCTAATCCACTCTTAACCCACTTCTAACCCTCTCCTAACCCTCTCCTAACCCACTCCTAACCCACTCCTAACCCATTCCTAACCCACTCCTAACCCACTCCTAACCCACTCCTAACCCACTGCTAACCCACTCCTAATGGGATTATGTAATTGCAATTGAATTTCGAAGTGTGCACATATTGTGCATTTTCCTAAAGGGAGACTTAAGCTACCTTAACCCATGTGTGTCATTAGTCTACAGCCAACCAAATCGAGGAATGAATGAGATAGAGCGAGTAGAAGGGAGAGGAACAGAAAGGGAGAGATAGAGATGGATATATTTACAACCTTACAACAATTATTAATTTTATTAGCATTGTTTTGTTACATTGGATTCGCCTTAGTTGAGATGCAGACATATTATATTATCAAGTAAAGAGTTCGTTCGGTTTTTTATCTAAGAAATGGCGTTATTGTCCTAGTACTAGTGTTACGTATCGCATCATACTGTACTATAGAGGCCTGTCGTCAAAAATTGCGATAAAATCATGGAAATAGTGGAAACAGACCATCACGTGGGCACTTATTCAATTGCTGAGGACCTCAGAAGATTGGCCAGAAAACCGTTTGGAACAATTTGCATAATCTAACCACACGAACTAATGCAAAACAAGTCGGAAAGGCTACAGTCGAGCGGACTCGACTGTGATATACCCGCTACAACTCTTCGGAAAAACACGTGCCAAATGTGAACAATGCGTTCTTGCTTTTTATTTCATTCCGTCTCTAATTTGTTTTGTCTATGCAAGTTCCACTCGATTCTTATTGGATGTTGCCGTTTGCTTTTATTACTTTGCAGTTATAACTCAGCAGAAGGCTTTAAATTATGCATGTGTGAAAGAGACGCCTATACATACATACATATATGCTGCCTCACAATACATCTCAACATATCTAATCAGATTTGTCATGGTGGTTTTTATCACATGTATAAAAATGATTGCTGTAGAGCTATATTTGCAGCTACAATCGAGTTATTTTCGATTTATGGGGGCGGATGGAGGCGTGGCACAAATCCAAAATAAACCCGATCTGCGGGCAGAATTAACACATATTGTTCCCAAATTTGGTAGCTCTAGCTCTTATAATAGCTGAGATCTAGGTTTTCATACGGACAGACAGACCGACAGACGGACATGGCTATATCGACTGGGCTGTTTATGCTGATTCCGAATATATATATACTTTATGGGGTCGGAGATGTCTCCTTCTGCCTGTTACAAACATTTTCGGTTTCCACAATGCTATAATACCCTTATACTCTTCGAGTAGCGGGTATAAAAATATGATGGACCGAATTTCCATCTCTGAAGCGGATAATGACTGGCGATGAACAACATCGAGCGCAAACGGTCGTAGTCAGAGCTCGGGGAAGCGGCCCAGACGGTGGCCAAGACCGGATTGACGGCCAGGAAGGTTTTGCTATGTCTTTGGTGGAATTGGCAAGGAATCATCTACTACGAGCCATCTTTTCCTGTCCATGGCGAACGCGCTTAATGGTGAGAAGTTGGCCTCAAGAGAGACCTGTGCAAATGGGCTCTCCGAGTTTTTCGCCAAAAGTATAATGAAGGGGTATCATCTCAACAAGTTGGCTACAAGTTTACGATGCAAACGGCGCATAGTTGAATTGAATCGGACATATGTACACAAAGTCAATAAAAAACCGAACGAACTTGACCTAATATGTGTTTATAGTAGATACTTAGCTCCTGGCCCGTTGCACTGCCCGCAGCGAGTTGCTCTGATATCTCGCACTGCACGGATTGTGATCCCAGAAGGCACCGTGGCAACCGAAATCCTCGAAACAATTGTAACGGATCTCTGTATTGTCCGGTGAGCAACACTGGACAATTGCCCACACGCAAGCACTGACACGACGGTTCGGCGCCGACGTTGTTCGCGGAGTAGTCGGCGGCGGGAGTCTCCCGGATCCCCATGCGTTCGAGCCTGAACCTAATGGGCCATCCGTCCTTTGCTGCTGCTGCGTTGGTGGGCGTGTCGCGATGTTACCCGACCACTCTGAACGTGAGTCGGTGGTAAATGGGAAGAAGAGGCAAGACAATGGGTTTGAGAGTGTGGTTAGCAGCGAAGGAAGACACGTTATGAAAGCAATGAGTCTGATGACATATGGAGTAGGTAAGGTAACCTACCTGGTGCCCTTGGTGCACTGGTCTGAAACGAAGGACGTGCCTGGCTAGCTCCCCACGAGGGTCTACGCTCCGCTGCGAATGGACAAAGTTGTGGGCTGCAATGATTCTTCGCAGTGGGTTGATCTTGAGACTTACGCTGCTCCACAGGTCGTTGCCAGTTATTATTGTTATTGTTGTTGTTGTTATTGTTGTTGTTGTTGTTGTTGTTGTTACTGCTGCTTTCGGTTGGCCGTGGCTGATTGAACACATCGAAGTTCGCATCCTCCTGATTGGTATTGTGAATGAGACTATCGAAATCGGGCGTGAAATCATCTCGATTTAAAATCCCAACCGGGCTTCTCGTCACCCACTCGGGATTTGGTCCGGTGAGCACAGGAGGTGGTTGCGCTACCGGGTGTCTGTCTCAGTGGAGTATGTTAGATTGAGAACTGCTTTATATTTTTCTCGGGTTGAGCCTTACCGTCGATAGGGACTGTATTGATAGCCATAGTCGTTGTCGCTCTGATAGGCCGTAAAGCGGGGTTGACTTCTTACGTAGTTCGGCTTACTGAAATCATTGGGCTGCGGGATATAGTTGTAGTTACGTGCGAAACTACTTAGTTTCCGTTTATTCCGACGCTGAACGTCACGGGCACGACGACTCTTGGGCCGCAGCAGCGGTGCAACCTCGAACTTATCGACACCAGAATCGTCGTCGGTCAGGACAATCGGCGACTCGGGCAGCACGTCGAAGCGGATCTTCTTCTGGTGCCTGTCCACGCCGGGTCGGCTATGACGATGGCGTATGTGTTGCGCGTGCGAGTATTTCTTATGCTCCCTAACTTTGGTCTCGTTCTTGGCCGGCTCTGCTGGTGCGAAACAGAAGGTGAGTTGGCGGGCGAGGGCAGACGAGGCAGGCGCCGAGGCTTGTCATGCGAACTCACCGTAATCCTCGCCGACAAAGTCCTCTTTGTACATGACCACAGGATGGTTCTCGTGCATTACTCCGTCTACAAGCTTGACATGGTGGAACTGCAAGCGGCAAGGGAAACAAGTTGGTCAGGCATCTTATGAAAGTACGAATACCCTTACCTCCACATTGTCCGCATCGGGCGGCAAAGCTGCAATATTGTTCTCATTCTCCGACACAGGCTGACTGGCACCCGGATGCAGGGCCAGCAGCAGCAGGATCAGTTGCAGTCCAGACAAAACAGGACTGCCAATCGTTCGTGTCCATATTCTCATCTCCTTCGGTTTGCCGAGTTAGGTTTGCTCCTCCTCGTCGTCGTTTGAATCTGCAATTGGCAGGCATCGACAGGGTAAAGAAGATTCATCATTAGTTAGCACAACTCAGAGCCAAGTTTTATTGTTCAGCTCAATCTGAACTCGTTCGCCACGCAAAGTTTTCAAGCTGCAAATTTTGTTGCGGTCTTGTTTTGGCTTTGGGCCCAGGCTCGAGGCGGGAGGCGGAAGGGTTCGCCTTCAGGTTTATTTTAAATTAGACAACTGCAATTTTTCTTATTTTTTTTTTTTGCTCTCGGCGCATGTTTTGCGGACAACTTTAGAATTACTTTTCTCCCAACATCTGTTTGGCTTTGTTTATCCCAAACCATGGCCAGTTTCCGCCAAAGCCAAAGTGTGGTCAGACTAGTTGAGACTTGACCGTAAAATGTTTTGAAGAAACCGAACTGCTTGAAAACAATTTACGAGATTCTTTTGGTTTCGAAAAAATGAAATTCTTGTTTCACTTGAACTCGCAAAGCAGAAAAACTTGTTTCGTTCCACACACGTAATGGTAATTTTTTTCAGTTCGAATCCTGTTTACGATTGTTTTGAATTAAATATGCAATTCTTAAAAAATAAACCTTTGCTTAAAATCTTCAGAATTCTGTCAGCACTTTGTATAGTTGAACTGCTCGCGCTGGCGGTTCTTCGCTCACTGATCGAGTAGACGCTCATCAGTAATATATTTGCTGAATGTGGCGTCAAACCACAGTGGGTTGCATTGAACAAAGGCAGCAGAACAAACCCGAGCACTATGGGGAATTTGTGCACTTTTTCTGACATTCGCATTCATTAATGACTCTCAAAGCGAACAATATTTTTGAATGACTTTTTTTTTTATTTTATTTTTTTTTTTGTATTATGTAAGCCTTTAGCTATATTTAGAAAAAGTGGGCATGGCGCCACCCCTTTTATTTCAAGCAGAATTCCACTTTTAAAATATATTTTCTATGGCAGCTGTATTAACAAAACAGTTTGATGTATTTGCAATACATTAGGACGAAAACACTGCAAATTTGCATACTTGTGAAAAATATATTAATGCCAGAATAACTGGTAAAATTCCCCATAGTGCACAGCTGTTCTAAGTTTTCATGTTTAATTTAGTTTAATTTACTTTGTTTCAAGCAATTAATCAATTAAAAATGCCAAAAAGCATACAAAATTAATCGAATTCGTTGAGAAATTTATTACCAACATGTGTTCAATTAAATAGGCAATCACGAGTACCAAATTTAATCTACCCTACAAGTCTCGACTATTCCAGACTTATTAGTCAGCTTATATTTTCGGTGAAATGTATCAGACTATTTAGTGAAAAGAATATGTAATGATCACTTTTGAGTCACAGTGAACTTGTTATCAGCTTTAATCAGCAGTGATGTTCAAGATAAAAGTATGTGTCATAATTTATTAAACAATCTTATAATAGAGAATGTATACCCTACATTGCTTATCGAAACGTTGACGTACGAATCAATTGAACTGAAATCCCAAGAGATGGTGGGGGAACAAATCGGCGTTTTGGATTGGATGGTTTCCAATCCAAAAGTGTTAAAGAGATACAAGCACATTGCCCTGCACTGCTGACAAACAAATAAATTATAGTTCGTCTAGGGAATTGCCTTTATTTCCAACAGGGGATGCAAAGCAGAACTGTACAGTCGAGTGTGATATGACTGCGATACACCTGGTAACTTATTGGTTAGGTAATACTTTTAACCGTTCAAACTATTCTTAATTTCTGAGCTCATTTGTGTAATGATAATTATTACACACACCAAAAATTACAATTATAGACCTGAACTGCACTTTTAATTTGATTTTTTGTATCTTAAGAAGGCGTGGCCAAAATTCAAAATGAACAATTTTTGCATATTATACTAAGATATATTGTCAGCGGGAGAAATGAACCCATTATAGTATATATGAATATGCGTTTGAGGAAAACCATTTTCTGTCTGTTACCTATTGCGTATACAAATTGAGATTTTATTACAGGTTTTTTATTTTTTTAATTTTCATTTTGTTTTCGGTACAACACATGGCTGATGATGCGATTTCCACATCTGTTGACTGCAATATAAATATTTAAATTTGATTTCTGGTTAAATGCGTGAAAAATAATTGAATCCCAATTGCTTTCAGTGGCACCCCTTTTTAACTGGCATTTTTGATGTGTGTTCATGTTTGATCTCAGTCCGAGGCTGAGCTGCAAATCGATTAGCTGCTTTTCTCTCTCTACTGTAAATTAATTGCATTTCGGTTAGACAATTAAAAGTATTAAAATATTGATGAGTACAGCGACATGGGTTCTATTTCTAGAAGGTCTTTCGACACAATTGTGACGGCAACATATGCAACATGTTGCCACTTAGGTAATTATTTTATGGCACAGTGGGGGCAGGTAGGGTCACTCAACTGAGTGCTTAAATGGGTAGCCTGAGCCACAAGGACCTCGACGGCACAGTGACCATACCCGGGGTAGGGCGCGCACAGGACGGCAATGGAGCCGGGGGCCGATTGAAGGTGAATCGAATTTAATAAGCGAACGACAAACTTGCAACAAAATGGGGCAACGAGCAGCCTCAGCCTCAGCCCCTGTCACTGGCGTCGATTAGAAACTTTTCGCCGGCAGGACAGATGCAATTTGGCCCAAACAGGCAGGGAGCTTCCCTCCAGCCCCGCTCCTGCCCTCAGCTGCCTCTTAGCTCGTTAATGCGAGCATTTAGCTCAGATTTCGCTCGTGCAGAGTCGTAGCCAGTCAGCCGTGTGCTGGGGCTGATAATCACACAAACCCGCACACCCCTGGGCAGCTGGCAGCTGTACGGGCTGAGTACACCACGGTGCCGCGGTAGTTCGTGCTGTGCCTTCGGTGCCTCCAGGTGGCGCACGGCTTGACGCTTGGCAAACACAGATGAAAATGTGTTCGATCGTAAGAATGGAAAATGCTGCGACGGCTGATTGGAAATCGAGTACTTTGACAGGAGACAAGCTGATCAAACTCATCAGTGCTTAAGTGACATCCGCGACAATTTTCGCTGTAATTAAAGGCAAACAAAAGAGAACTACGCAAATATGCAGCGGGGCAGGCAAGGTAAGCAGGCGAGGGGCGAGAACAGACGGTCGATTGCGTGTTAACTTAGCCAACGATGCGTCAGATGGAAAACCGTCAAAATTAAATATGGTATGGACTTTATACTATAGAGTATATAGTGTATAAAGCTGCTTCTATATTATGTGGCTCAAAATGAAAGGGCAACAAAATGACTAACAAGACGTTATCCGTTATGCGTTATCGTTGTGTTGTGTTTGTCGTGCCTTGTCACTCCCTCCCCCCCCACTCCACTCCAATGCGTCATCGTGTCACTCTGTCATCCGCTCACGTAGCGCTGGCTTAGGCGGACAGGAAATGCAACGATGCAACAGGATGCAGATACTGTGGGAATTTCTCTCTGACAGCTTAGCCATCTACCCTACCCCCCTGACTATCTGTAACCCTTTCTGTACATTTGCATCTCCTGCCTGCCTGCCTGCCTGTCGCTCTGCTCCATGGCCTGCGTAATTAGGATGCTTTCCCCTACTGTGACCCAATCAATGTCCAAGCTGAAACCCGACCGTGTAGGCCAGTGCCATTAAATTGTCAACCCAGTGAGGCACTTTCTTTCATTTCTTTTTTTTAGCACATGATTTAGCGGGCGTATGATTCGTATGAGTGATTCACATTTATTTGTTCCGTTGCCAAGGAACAAAAATAGCAAGCACGTGGATTAAGCTAAATAAACAAAACCAACTTTAAAATTTGTATTCACTTTATGGTTCCCTTGGTCAATTTATACCATGGTCAGCTAAAGCCTTGCTAGCCTTGTCTGTCTGTATGAACGTCTAGATCTCGGGAACCGTAAGAGCTAGAGACATCAAATTTGACAGGGCATTATGCATGTAAATTGCGCAGATCAATATTATTTTGGATTATCTTGGATGACGCGCGAAAATCCTACTGCATGTACAGATCACGTCAATGGATTTCCCAGAACCTTGTGGCACAATGCAAAAAACATATGCGTTTCTAGAAATAATATTTCAATATTTTTAATCAAAAAATTCGATGTTTAAAAAACAATAAATTCACTCGGCATTTTCCTTCTGCGTCTGCCTCAATGCGACTACTGCCAACTTTTCTTATTATTGCGGCAAGTGCTTTTCATGTATCGCATACGAACGCAATTGCAATGAGATATGGGAAAAAAATGCACTTTGTGGCGCCATGAAGTGGGTCAAAAGTAAAAACAATGCAAACAAAAAGTAAGGCACATCTCTCGAGTGCAATGTGGCCCAATGTAGAGCATTGACCTCTGCCTATGCCACACCAATATTGAGATCATTGAGATGATAGACGTAGAACAGGCTGGGTAGATCTGGATTTGGAGAACAATAAAAGTTTCCACAGGAAATTAATCTCGGCTGTCATAAGTCCAAAATGAAATTATAATGAATGTTTGAGATAAACCAGGCGAATCGAGAATACAATTCTTGGAAGGTTTTGTGATTCCAGAAATATATTTTTAGTTTTATTATATTAATTATGATGCCTTCTAATGACTGTAATCAGCTTGCGTTTTCCATTTGGCTGAGTTTTTAGATTAATTTGGTTTCTGCAATCAAAAAAATTAATGTTTAAAAAAATGAAAAAAAATGTTTTGTATTTTTCAAAACTGTTCAAGGTTTTTTTTGTGGTCATGCCGGTTCTGGGTTTCTCTCTGAGCATGATTTATTTAGTATGGGATTACTTCCTTGCTCTAATGACTGCGGGGCACAACTGACAGCGGCAACAATTGCTGCAGCCGCCACAAGTGTCCATCAGCGTGTGGTACGGAGGGCGCGACAAGGACGCGTTTGCCAGTGACATGACAGAGTTGCCACCAACAGCACTTGGCCAACAGGCAGCTGGCTTAATTGCAAAAGTTGCAGTCAAAGAGTCGAGTCGAGGCTGCCCAAAATTATATGCACTCAGCAGCACTTGACGTAGCAGGCGGGGAATGAGGGCACAATCCGCAAAAAGCAAAAATGTTAAGCCGAAGTGGTAGAAAGCAGACGAGGCTAGAGGGATGTGGGCAGGGAGTTGGGTGAAGTGGGGTAGGCACACAGATACACGCTCACTACGACACGCCGCTCTATATTTTATTAGTTTACATAGCCAACATTGGCGATTAGCCCCCGAGAGAGACTGACTTGACGTCCAAGTTCAAGTCCATGTCCGCGTCCGCGTCCGCGTCCGAGTACAAGTCTCACTGCGAGTCCTTGTAAGAGTGCCGGCTATTGTGTATGTTTTAAGCACGCCCAATTGGCTTAATAGCCATGTCGACGCTATATGGGCTCTTAAGGGCAACAAATGGCGGTTTTATTTACTACTCAACTTGCCTAGCGCTGCGCTGCGGAACAGCTTAGCGGACATCAAATGGTCATTTCAGTTGGCAGACCACAGTGGGCACTCCCCGGGTGAACACTTGCCTGGCGTGGCAGGGAAAAGCCTTCCTCAGCTGGGAAGCGAAAATATCTAATATCTGATCAAATCTGATCATTTTTGACGAAGTTATGAGTTGGGAAATTGCTATAAGGATCCTAAAGTCTTCCAAGGTGAATCTTGCAAAATTCAAATTTTTGAAAATTTTAGATTCATAGCATTTTGATGTAGAATCAATCTAGAGTTCAATTCCTGAAGAAAATCGGATGATTTTTAGCGAAGTTATGAGTTGGGAAGATGCTATAAGGATCCTAAAATCTTCCAAGGGGGTAGCTTGCAAGGTAAAAATGTTTGAAAATTCGTATATTCACAATATTTATATGCAGAATCAACCGAGGGTATCATACAGATATGCCGTTTAGCGAGTGCCCACTGTATTTTTGCATTTGTGCTCGCACATGCACACACAGGACGAGGCAAATTAATGGCAAGATGTTTCCTGTGGTTGCGTAGCGTGGAGCAACGAGCCGGCGCACCACAGCGAACCGCAGAAAGGAGGAGGGGGTGGGGATGGCGGCTAGGGAGTGGGTGAGCGAGACAAACCGCCAAACGAACGACGCGACGCACAATTGACAGCTAAATTGTCTGTCAATTTGTCTCGCTGCCTGAATACGTTCCCCTCACTCTCACTCTCTCTCTCCCTCTCTCTTTCACTCAATATATCTTCCCCAACCCTCTCTATCGCCCTATCCCTCTCCCTCTCTCTGTGTATGTCTATCCTGCTTGTTTAGTTTGCACAAGTTGACAGCTGCTTGTCTTGTTCGTTGTAGTTGCTGCTGTTGCTGTTGCTGCTGCTGTTGTTGTTGCTGTTGTTGCTGTTGCTGCTGTTGCTGTTGTTGCTGCTTGTGGTTGTCACAGTGCTGCGTCAATATTAGCGCAACATGAGAGAAAAATTGTTGTTGTTGGAATTGTAATTATTGTCGATCTATCGAGGCTTTACTGTTGCTGTTGTCGCTCAGCATGCAACTGTCAAGCTGCGGCTCCAATTGGGCGAGTGTCGACTGTTTCTTTTATTGAGCCTGCCACGCTGCCTTTGTGTGTGTTTGTGTGTGTGTGTGTGTGTGAGTTTGGGGAGTCAAATTGTGGGCTCAACTACATTGTAGACAAAGGTTAAGCCAAAACTCACAGGCAGCTCCCTGTGTTCCTTTCTCTCTCTCGCTCGAACTGGCAGTAACTTTCCCAGTCGTCCCTTCGTTTTGTTTGCTTCGGGGTCTGTGTGTGTGTGTGTGTGGGAGTGTGATGCTCTCATCTATTTGTGCTGCCACAGGCACACACACTCGCAGTTGTCGCTGTGTTTGTGTTTGCTCAAATGCGGCGGCAGTTGCCTGAATAATGCAAAGTAGAAGGCAGCATCAAATGACGATGGCAGCAAAAGTGACTTAAAGTTTTAATGAAAATGCCGAGATCCAACAAATATGTACACGCATGTAATACACACACACACGCACACACAGGCACTCAGCCCTAGCTGTGCTTATCCCTCGAGTGCCACGCACACACAGCAAATACACACACACTCGCTTCGCACATCAAATATTAAGTGGCGCTATAGCACTGGCCCGGAGTGCACATTAAATTTACAAAAAGCGAAAAGAAAACACAAGACAGGACAACATTCAGATTGAATTTCATGCGCTGCCAACGCAATAATAATCTAATTTAGTGCTTTAATTTAATTTAACGGCAAACAGGTTGCGCATACGCAGCGTGGCCCAAGCTGCTGCTCAAGTTTTAGCTGCAATTAGGGCTGCAGCAGCAGCAGCTAAGAGACTCATCGAGCTGTCGATAGGCTTGTCAACTGGCCGCAAACTGTCAACTTGAGTTCGATCAACTGACAAAGCCGTAGCCTAAATTTGACCAAATTTGTACTGTCAATTCGAATATATGACATAATAAACTCGCACGCTGAATGAGTATGTTTTCAAAGTATCCGGGGTAGGAAGGTACACTCATTTGTTGCACAAATATTTACAAGACACTCTCTTTCTCTCTCTCCCACGCTCCACAACAGCCAAGCCTCTCCAGCAGGTTTTACCCACAAGTTGGCTGACTAAGCGTCTGTTTGCACCTTTAGTTTTGCACGTTTTACTTGTAAATGTCACGATTGTGTTTTTCAATAAGCCCGACAATCTACATAATTCCTAATGGGAAGTGCAAATGATTCAAAGGCAGCACTCTTTAAAAGCCGGCGTGGGCCGTGTTACAAAATGCGGTCAATTAGTGTAACAAAGCGACGGCGACGCGAACTAATTAAAACGCGCTGAGCAAACACTTCCTCCCCTCGTTTGCCTCCCCCCTCGGCTCGGCGTTCTGCGGGCTGCCATCAAATAGAATAGAATAGAAGGCGTACGCTAGGCGTGGCTGTTGAAATAACGCACGTGCGACCAGGATTTGTGAGGCGTCGTCACATTCGTACGCTCATTTAGTTTGCTGATTGATGAGAATTAGCGAAGCTGATGAAGCAGAGCGGTGGAGCTGAGCAGGGATGGGGGAAGGAAGAGAAGTGGAGCGGGGAAAAGGGGTGCAAGGGAGGGAATGGAAGCTGCCTAAGGGGTTACAATCGGCACGCGCACGCCCCTGGCATACGAAATTCCGGCACGAAGTCAAAAGGTTCAAGCTGCCGGCGACACTGAACGAAATATTGCGCATACGCTGCGTGGCCTGATTAATATGATAAAGCGCAGAGGCAGCAGGATGTCGGCAGCCGGCAGCCGGCAGCGACAGGTAAGAGTTTATGACTTATGTCAAAAATTGCATTTGCAAAACTTGCAGTGAAAAATAAGTGACAATCACGACCGTAAAATACGCTACATCAGCTCAAGGCAATGGAAAACAATAACTCGAATAACTTCTGTGTTTATGATCCGATCAGTGTGTAATCTGAGTGCTGAAAGTTATGGCATGCATACTCTACTCGATAATCGATTAATGGTCGTGGCATCCAAAATTTAAATTAAATTTGAGGCCTGCTTCTGTCTGTTGCTTTTGGAATGTTCGATATTTATTTATTTTTGGTTATCATTATATTTGGTATTAGGTACACGAACTTCACATATATATGTTTTTAAACATAGGCACAAGGAAGAATGCAATAGATGAGGCTCGTGCAACTGTTCCCATCTCTCGAGCTCATGTGGCACTTGATGCAGTGTATCTTCTCGCGCAACTGCAAACTACACAATTTCTATGTTGGCAAGTTAAGAAATGTCCAAGTGTTTGTTTCATAGAGACACACTGAGGAAAGGTGCAAGTCGCTTGGTCGGTGCACTGTTTCATGTGCCTCTGTACCGGCCTCATCTCATGGCAATAGTGACTATTGCAGACTTCGCCATTTCGAGTGAGTCCCTGTCGTTTCATGCACGCATGTGTATGCAGGAATACTACAAGTTGAATGCGCTGTCGTTGAATTGTTGCTCTCCTCGCCCTCTCCACTTCAGTGTCTGATACCCTGATTGGTACATCAACTGGTCCCCGGTCACGTGGAGCCATTTGCGTAAATCTCTGCCACCGATCGTTGCACCGAGTTGCTACTGAGAATTGCCAACAATTTACGTTAGTTGCAGAAAAACCGTATTACCTCCAGGCATGATATTTATATATACAAGATTCGTATGGCGGTTCGATTGATGATTAATGAATTTATTATTTTATTGTTATATTTATAATGAAAATTACGATGCAGTTGAAACCGTAACCCGACAGACATATACATGCATGTTGTTCAAGAATATATATACATATACTCCATTTGGTGAAAGATGTTGCAAAATGTTTGTGCATTGCAAAACCGTTGCTCTATTATTATAATAGCTATTTCTTTGCTATGATTAAATTTATGTTTTCGAAACTTGGAACTGTTGTTGAGTAATGGGGTCGCTCGATAAATATTCTTTGCGGAAACTTGCTCACTCTACCGTAAGACAATCTTAAGCCACTTTCAATAAAGTCGACAGACCTAACAGCTTAAATATCATTACCACATGACTGACATCATGCCACAAGATCAGCGACTCTTAGGCCCTGGCTCTGGCACTGGCAACATGCGATTAATTCTTGCTAAACTAATTTCCGCTCCTGTGTGCATTAGCCATGACCGAAAGGCATCAGTGATCAAGAAATAATCGCAAAAAGCATCCCAAGCACACGATTCGAGACTCAGACTTGACAATTGAACTGTTTGTTCTCATTTCTTGAGTTTGTTTTTTAGGCCTTGAAAGTATATAGACTTTGTAGAAGTGTTGGTCCCAGGCAGCCGCAAGCAGCATTAATATTTTAGACTATATACTCATATTTTTCTATATTTCTGTCTGTGTGAACACACAGATCTCAGCTATTATCAAAGTTATTGACAGCAAATTTGGCAGGCAGATTCCTTCATATCATGCGTATATTAACATAATTTTAAATTCATAATATCTTACTCAACTTCACTGAAAAGAGGTAGTTAAGTTTTTCTTTCTGATTTTTGTTTTGCAAAAAATATAACTTTTAACTTTCTACTCTAGCAGCTATAGCTAGTTATACTTTAAAATGTTACTCCGAATTTCAATGGAATCGCTTTATAAGTTATTATATTTATATATTTATTATTATCAATTGGGAATTATGAGTGGAAAGGGTATCTTGCGGTCGCTACTGCAGCTTTCGTCGACTGTTTTTTTAACGCTTATGATGATGCTCAATTTGGAGAGTATCATTGCAGTGCAATTCAATTGTGCGTGATGTAAATCTAGTTCAACTGAGCACTTACCCAGCTGGCGAGCTTAATTGCAGCTCGTAATTTGCGGTGCACACACTCACTCGCACTGACACTCATTCACACACGTGTGCACTAATCCGTAGCAATTAGTCGCGCGACGACAATCGATCCACAAACGAATTCGCTGGCCAAATCAATCGATGATTATGGCGTAACTGGCATTTTAATTGAAGGAATTTGTTTAGCTGCATGTTGCATATGACATCAGTAGAGAATGCATAGTATCAAGAGGAAACTAGTTCTACCCATGTTTGTCTATGCAGTATGCCCTATGAGTTAATATGAATTTTATGATAAGCTCGAGAAACTTGTTAATGGTTCGTAATAGTCTAGCAATTTCAGCTCAGTATAATCATTAGTAATATCCATACTCGTAATTTGCATTATGACTCTTTACACGGACTTTGATCGTGACGTCATTGAGTTTTCCGCTTGATTAATGAATTCCCACAGAATGTAGCAAAGTGTGGTGAGTATTTCTGGGCGTGTTTGAGAGACGTTTAAGAGGCGCGTGCCTAACCCTCGGTTAACCGCAATCGCGCATGCCTGTGGCTTATCGTTCCGTTTAATATTGCTCGCTCGCTCTCTCTTTCTCAAGCTGTCACGAAACTCGGAATCAACTTATCAAGAATCACAAAAATTCCTATTCAATCCCAAGCATTTGAAACCGATTAAAAATTAAATAGTGAGTCATCACACAGCATACAAAAATTAATGTATAAACAGATCACTCGAAATGATCGCAAGCCTTGCGATTTCACTGCACAAAATGTAAACAAATCCAAAGGCACCAGACAATTTAGCCAGCACGAAGCAAGAAAGACATTACATATAGAAACATATACACAGTGACTCACAGTCTCACAGTCTCTCATCTCTCTCTCTCACTCTCTCTCTCAGTCTCTCTGGGGCTCTCACACCAAGAGCCCGTCTTTTTCGAGTTTTGCACACGCGTACAGAGCCCTAATTATACGCAAAACAAAACAAAAGCAAACAAAACAACAAAACGTGAACGAAAAAAAACCAAATAAAAAAGGTAAAAAAGTTTCCGCACGTTTACAAATCTGTATACAAAAATTCGACTCACGGTGCGGGCACTACGTGGAGCACTGTACTGTACGCTTTGAAAAGCGATATGAGACTGAAGTTCGCAAACTGAGTGAACTTGGGCGAACACTGTGGACTTATCTTCTTATTGGATACTCTGGTAAAACCAGTCAAAGAGTCGCACAGCATGATACCCTTTCATACCCTTTCATTATTCAAAAATTTTAAAACTTTTAAATTATAAAAAGATTAGCACACTTAAATCGTATCATAAAGCAGTTGTACATCAAAAGACTCGCTTGGGTTTTCATCCGAATCGTTTTTTTACCCATTGTGAATATGAGTCGAGTGTTGAAATGAAGCTGAACAAAACCGAAGTGTAGAGAACAGCTAACTGATATAAGGTATAAGGTATAAGGTTGCTCGCAGTCGAGCTCTTCTCTCGCGATTTTTTCTTGAAACTCTTTGTTTGTGTGCGTTTTGGCCAAATTCGTGAACGTTACGAACCGGTTACGCCCGATGTCGTCAAGTTGTTTAGCTTTATAGCTGGGCTGCGGGTGCAAGGTGAGACAAAAGGTATATAAAGGCCGACGCGCTCATTGGTTTTTCTTGAAAACAAGACCAAATTATTCACCTAGCAAGATAGCAGAACAAAAACAAAACACGTACCAAGCGGTCGCACGACGTCGTGAGATATTCTCAGTTTGCACGTGCGATCTACATATTTCTCGAAAGAGTGCAACCCACACACCCGAAACTACTACTACCTACACTTCAATATTGTTTCAGTTCTGGTTCAGCACGCTGCAGAACGAGTTTTTCAAGCAACACCAGTTTCCTTGGTTGATATTAAAAACTCAAGTTCAACTATGTGAATTCTGTATTATGTTGTTTTATTTTAATTGTTTATTTTATTCTGTCGCTTAAAGCTTTTAAGCGATATGATGATCGCTTTCGAGAAAGCTTTCGAGGAAATGCTTTACTCTTGGCACTTGCTTTAATACTATTTGGCAGCTGAACCAACAGCCGGGAACGTATTTATATATATATATATATATAGATAATCTGCAGTTTAAAAATAAAATATATACATATGTATGTATGCACTTTTTCCATTTTGTTTTTAGATATGTATAAGCATATTCTCGTATACTCGCCTCGACGGGCATATAATTGAAATATTGTTTGTAATTATGCATTTCAGCAAAAAGTCGTGCCGTGCATGTGCAAGTTTTTATATGCAAATAAAGTTGCAAAAAAAGGTAAAACTGAACGAAGCTAATATACCCTATAGAGACACGTCTCCACGATTCTGGCAGCTCAGCGTACATATTGATATTAATACACAGATTTTTTCACACATAAATTTTATTACACACGTTGAAACACTCTTTCAAGCCAATGACCCGCAAGAGGCCAAACGTTAAAGACGGCACAGATCGCCGACTGAAATGATCGTTCTTCCTATCAGTTCGTATAATTTCAATCAGTGCTGCCAACTTATGGGAGAAAAAATAGCCAATGTATAAAAAAGCCAAACAAAAACTGCACAAAAAGGCGGAAAAAGCTAAAGAATTTATAATAAAGAGCATAAAAATAACTAACATTATAATATCTTCAAAAGAAAATTAAACAACAAATTATGGAAAATAATAAGAATTAAATTTGCGATAAATTGTAAAGATATAAAATACTGGTAAATCCGAAAAAAGCGATAAAGAGCTAAATTAATATAAATAAAATCATGAATCATTTTTTTAGGCGATAAAACAGCGGAATTCGCTGCACTGATTCCAACACATTGCAGTCACATTGTAATTTAGTATTATTTTTTTTTTGAGCTATGAACTCTAATAAAAGTGAGTGAGTTTTTTCGGATGTGCTGCTCAAAAAATACTCAAATATCACGAAGCACTCTAAGTTCGATCACTATTTGAAAACGTAGTTAATAATTAATTTACACACTTATACAATTTCGATTTAAATACTCTTCGTCGTCTGTCTCGTCTCGTTGATGTTTATAAACTGAAATTTAACTGAGTGTTTTTCCGCACGTTTGGCATAGTATTTTTAACTGTCTCTCTCTTTTTTCTCGTTGTATGTGATGAATGAATGATTGAGAATACCCGCAACTACGTACACATAAGTCCAAGATACATTTGTAATATTTGCCAGACGTCTGAGTCGACGTACAATGTTCAGCTTGACTCAAGTTTCAAAGTTCTTTTCCAGAATTATCCCGTATGTGCGATTTCGAGATTCGAGAAATCCATTTAGTGGCGGCATAGTATATGAGTCACATATCCTTAAGTCTGTTGTGCAAATAACAGTTGAAGATTATTAATCTTATGATTATTAACACCTTTGGGTTGTCCCAGTAGAAGAAACAATAGTTAGTTTTCATCATTAATTCCAAGTCGTGAAATGGCTGTCACGTTTTCCATGATCTTGAATAGATTGGCAGTTACGATGCCATAATGAATGCCAATTAAGGCTTGAACATTTTTTAAAATGCTTTCAAGTATTCACAATCTATTCCCCAAGACAATCTTAATGGCCTTTTTGCCTCTTGCTTGCAATGAGACTCTGTTCCATATTAGAAATAAATGTTTACAACCTTTGAAAAAAACCGAAATTTCAAAAACATTTTTAATTTTATTTTAGTTTTAAATTTTGGTTTTCCACTTAATTTTGTTATAGAATGTTATCATGTGCCTCTCAGACTGTCTGTCTACACTTTGTCTATGTATATGCACAAACAAATTTTGTTGAACAGCGCGTGACAAGTGTTCGGTGTTCTCTGTTTTTTTCTCTTGCCCCGAGATAAGCTCTCTCGCTATACGTTAGAGATCGAGAGCTTCGCACAGTGGGACAAGCATGCACCATGGTACAAGCAGGACCAAACAGTCTGTCAATTATTTCAAAGGCCTTAAGTCTTTTGGCACAAATAAAATGACCACATTTACTTACTTGCATACTTGCAGCACTTTGCGATAATAAATAAAATCAACTGATTTTAAACAGCTGTCTCGAAGTGTATTTTCAATTTGTACTCAAAAATAATGAAATTGTACCAAGTCGCAAAACGGATCAAAACTTGCATTAGCGACAAGTTCCGAGTGAACCGGGTGTGGTGCCGCGCGTTGAGGGGCGGTCGCAGCACAACTCGTTCTCCCTCATACCGGAGGCTGTCTCGCGGCGGTTCGAGCCACGGGTTGGGAAATTATATATGACAGTATTTATTATATTTTTATATTTATTCAATGCGACTCATCATGGCATAATAGTTCGACTCCATAATAGACGAACAATTTCCGCATGGCTCGCAGATCGAAATTGGGGTTAATGCACGTGTCTACTGACATTCCCGATATGATTGACAGTGTTTCGTGCAATTTCCGCACAATTTTATTTTTATTTTATTTTTCAAATTCCATTTATAAATATTATAAAACATAATCGAGCTTTTGTTGTATTTACCATTCACAGCAACAACAAACTTTGTGGGCAAATTCACGCAGAGTGTGCGTCGCATTGTGCAGGATGTGAAGGACGAGGGCGCACCCAGTGGCATGACCCGCGATGAGGTCATCGAGACCAATGAACGACTGCGTTCGCTGCGACTGCGCCTGGAGGAGTCGTACGACACGGTAAAGAAGGCGCTGATCAACCTGATGAACAAGTACGGCGACTCGAAGAGCCATCGCAACATATTTCAGCGTTATCCCATGCTCAAGCTGATGATAAAGGTAGCCCATACGCCCATACCCCGTCGGTAATGCTGAGTAGTTAGTAACAAGTTTTCGCCTTTTCGCAGGAGGTCATACGCCTGGAGACGCAGTACTGGACACTGGTGGACATTCCACGCCAGGAGAAGCAGGAGACCGTGCCGTCGTACGTCATGCGTGCCTGCTCCATCATGGAGAAGACTCAGAAGTCCGGCGAGGGCGTGAAAACATCGGCACGCCTGGCCGAGGAGGCGGCCGAGCGTAGGGAGCGCATGGAGCGCTTGGAACGTAAGTAGAACCGAGTCGAACCAGGTCGAAACATAATTAAGAGCATCCCCAACAGACATGACAACGGCACAAATCGAGCTCGAGAACACACAGCTGATTAATGACTTGTATCGTCTGTTGAAAAAGTATCTGGGCTTGCGGCATTTGATACGCGTGCTAAAGGTGAGAGAGAGAGAGAAAGAGAGAGAGTGAGAGAGAGAGGGAGGACAATGAGTTGACCCCATGGGAAACTTTTTGTCATCTCTCTGCTATCTAACTGTATTTGTTATTTCGCTCTCATGTTCATTTTTATCTAAAAAACAGGAAGAGTACGGCAGCTCAAAGATGTATCCGATATTTCCACGATACACAATGCTCAAGGACATGATAAAGGGCATTATGCACGACCCCGACTACATGGAGGTGTGTCACGAGACGCTGGCCAACTCCAACTGAGCCGAGGCCTCCGGAAATGGCAGGCGTCGCATGAGTGTCATTTGAGAGGGGCATACATAAACAACAGCAACAGCAAACAAACCGATACAACAGCAGCAGCAACATCAACAGGAGCCTCATCAGCTCATCCAGTGCCAGCAGGGATGGGGGCAGCAGGAATGGAGGCATCTGTGTTTGTGTGCTGAGTGTGTACTGATTTCACATGCGACTTTCAGTCATTCCGGAGTAAATGTTTAGCAATTTTAGGAGCATTTCTCGATGTGCAGAATGGAGAGGTATTACGACGTTTCTTGACATAGTTAGATACGAATCTTTAGGTAATTTTAGCCAAAATCGAATCGGCAGAACAACTAAGCAAAATACTGAATTGAATACGAATGAAAGGCAGAGAAAACAAAACTAAACTAACTAAGACCCCACCACAAGCGTAAACTACTGACAACTACAACTACAACTACAAATACAAATACAAGTAAACTATTTACTACACCTGAACCACTAAAAGATTCAGATACAATTTGGTACTTAGCCATAAGAAACAAGAACCGACAAACAAAAGAAACGCATTTATTTTAATGACCTTTTGAGATGAATATAAAACCAAAAACCGAAATAATATTTAACGAAACTCTTGAAAGATATACAAACAACTCGAACCACAAACTGAATCTTTATACCATATACAACCCAGACAAAAAACACTAATTATACACTGAAAAAACTTTCTCTCAACGTTACGATATTTCTACGATATTTCCACGATGTTTCCACTTCGCGAAGGCAAGCATGTATATCTACACTCATACTTTATACCCGAACCACACTGCAATTATACATATACAAGTACATATATACTATACATACTTAAATATATACACATATTTCTTATATAGTTAGACAATATCAGGGAAATGTTCCCACATTAATGAATACTAAAGAGAAGCTTAAAAAAATTTCTTAACACTTTTTGACGGAAACACCAAATTTATGTGGAAATAGTTATTTATACCAATATGTATGTATTCGTGTCTGAAATACCATATAATACTAACTCAGGATCATATGTACGTACTATGATGCTATGATTCCTCGACTCAACCGAAACCTTCTAGGAAACCGAGAACACAAAACACAAACGCTTTAAATGTGTAATTTATGCTTAGTCCCCGACAGGCAACTTAATCCCCCCAAAAAAAATAAAAGAAATCTATATTAAATATGAATACGATGCTTGCATATGTTATAGCTTTAGACTAACCTAATACTAATCGAATAAGCGGACTCAATGATCACACTTTTGTACGAGACCAATGACAAAACTATACGAGCTTACATCAACCACACTCGAGACGAGTAGCAAAGATTTCAATGATTTTTCCAGCTGTTCTTCACTACCCACACGAAGCCCGAGAAATATAGGGTTCCAGATATGAAATCTATATATGAGACTTTAATGGATTGTTGCAAATTGCATTTCCAATGCGGCCTCATGCCACCCTATAATCAAACAAAAACTACAACTACAACTACTACCACATTGACACCCACCCACCGAACATGGCTCTACACCGAGTACACTGAGCGAGCACTCGAAATACCGCACCGACACTCGAACAAACTAATCCACTCTCGACTTCTCGACTATGTATCTACTCGAACTCGAGTTGCGAGAGGCGCTGGTAGTTGAAACTTGAGATAAACAATAAGAAAATAACAACCTATTTTGATCTGCCGCCTAAGCAATGCTACCAAATGTATATTGAATATTAGATAGAGTTTCCCAGTTTTCGAAATAGTTAATTTTTATCGAGAATCGCCTATTAATGCAAACGAAAAGCTGTATCAACATGTACCTAAATACTTTATAAATTTGTGTGTATTTTATTTAGTATGTTTAAGTGTTATTTGTAATATAACCGAGTCTAGTATAGTTTCCTTAACAATTTCCAGAAAAAAAATACCTTAGTTGCGGCCAAAAGCAATATATGAAAGAAATCAAAATTAAATTATTTTTAATTAATTTATCGAGTGCAATGAAAAGTGTTTAATGAACGCTTTTCATCCGAATCAATTGCGCGTAATTATGTTAAATATTTGAAATAATATTTTTATGCGATATTGTGGGAATACCGCAAATATTTCTGGCTAAACTGAACACTATGTGCAAATTAAATTGCGTGCGTAATTATAATTTTCGCACTACTGTGTGTGTGTGTGTGTGTGTGTGTGAACTTAACTGCGCTTAATCAAATGCAATTGTTGGTGTGACACTTCGTTACACACATTCCATCACACACACACGCACACGCACACACAGATGCTTGTCCTCCCTACCGAAAACCTCTTCACTTTCCCTAGCTGAATTTAATTGAATGCACCCGCAGGCAACACTGAAAACTACTGCAAATCTACAGAAAGCATAAGATAAACTATGTATGGAATCAAATATAGATATATATATAAATACATTATATAGCGTAGCATATGAGTATTGTTTAGATCTATTTTGTTGTTGTGTGAAATACGTGTAGCTAAATGTTTGGCAATTGAATTAAATTGAATTTAAAAGCAAGAAGAAAAGCGAGAAGCCAAGTGATTCAAATATGAATCAAAACATATATATATATATAGTATATGCGTGTATGACAAATTAATAGCAATATCTATGGTATGTCTGTAGCGCAGCTGTCGCCGAGTGTATACGCATGGCAACCAGATAATACTACTCGAACGATTGAAATATACCGATCATATATTCGAATGGATTGCGCATACAAACACAAACAAGGGGTATACATACTACTCACATAGACCTACTTTTCGCGAGAACTTCGTACAATTTTACCTTTTCTAAGTGTCTACCAGAAATGGAAAATGGATATACAAAGCAGCAGGGCGAAGAATATGCAGAGAACAAAAACAAATTAAAAATACGAAAATCAAAAATATTGTGCGTGTAATAACATGTATATGTAGATGTATGTGTATCGAACTGCAATATTATAAAAATGAAACTTATTAAATAAATTGGTATTCAAAAAGAATACGTTGTTGTTGCGATTTCAAATGATATTACAACCGGTTCGTAGAAGCGCCCTCTAGGTGTGATAAGCGATTATGCCTAAAGCTTATCAAGCAAGCTTACAACGAAAGCTTACTGCAAGAGAAAAGCTTGCTCCAGTTAGCTTGCGCTGGCTGTGCAAAGTCAGTTCGAGCTTTTTCAGTTGCTTTTTGAAAGCTTATGCAGCTTGAGCTTTCTTTGGAGTGTACTAAAATTAGTCGTGTTTCGGCTGAATGAGGCATTGGATGTTCCTTTATGTTTATCTATTTAAATTACATGTTTATTATACGATTGTATTTCAATTTATATATCATTTGTGTGCTGATAATTCAGAAAACTTAAGTTACGCTTGCCGGTCGATTTTTATCCGTATTCGAAGGCAAAAATAGGCGTGGCCCAATTCTTGAACAAATTATGGGACACTGCAATATATACGAGTATTGTCTCAAAATTTGTTAGATCTAGCTCATAAGAACTCTGACATATGGGTTGTTTTGTAGATGAACAGACAGGAGAGACCGACAGACAGGCAGACAGTCGGACGAACAGACAGACAGACAGGTAGTACGTGGACACTGGGATGCTGCACTATATACGGGTATTGTTTTTAAATTTGCTGGCTCTAGCTCTTAAGAACTCTAAGATATCGGTATTTTATAGATGGGCAGACCAACAGACAAACAGACAGAACGAGCAGACAGAACGAGCAGACAGACATACACTACGTTGATGCCGATTCCGCCTATATTTTGTTATACCCTACTTTTTCATTTCTTTATTTTTTTGGTGAATCCAGGCGCTACTTCTTGCCATGCTTCTCCTTGACCATCTCCACATCGGCCACCGAGTGATCCTCCGGCAGCGAGTCCACAGACATGGAGGAGCGCTTCGACGACGAATGGGAACCGCTGCCACTGCCACTGTCACTGCCCGAGTTCTTGGGGTACTTGACGGCCTTGGTATTGCCCGAGCATTGCATAATGAAGCGCAGCTCGTCGAGCAGTTCGGCCTTGAAGTTGACCTAGGCGGAAGAGTGGAATCTCAGTATGGCAGGCAACAGCACAAGCACCTCTCCAGCACATGCACGCTACGAAAGGGTCATGCCAAGCGAACGAGTGAGTAGATAATGCATAGAGTATATATAGAGAGAGAGTCGACAGTTTTAGTCGGAAAATTAGAGAGACGCAATCGATGATGAAGAAGATGATGAGGTTACGTGCGACCTTTGGCCAGGCCTGTTTTTAGTCACGGCATCCATGTATGGTTTTGAGCCTTGTTAGCCATATTTGCCATGTTACCTTGTTCTCGCGCGCGGTCCAGAAAACGCTCAGCAGGCAGTTAATCAGCCCGTACATGCTGGCAAAGCAGCTGCCCACGAACAGGACCAGGTAGACGCCGCCCAGATTCGCAAAGCCCAGCGAGGAGGCATCCGAGTCCGCTTCCTCCTGTACTCGGCGTGAGAGAGTGTGTTGTAGTGCTTGTTGTGCGTGTGTGCGAGTGTGTGTGCGTATTGGCTACAACTACAGAAGCAAACGCGCTTGGGGATTGCGTTCGGGGTACAGCTGCCTGAGTCTACCTTGTTCTCCTTGCTGCGCTCCCTGACGCCCAGCAGCATCTCCAGCAGCGAAACGAACACGCCAAAGACGGCGCCCACGCCCAGCACCAAGTAGACGCCTCCCAGATTGCTTATCTCCAGCGCCAGTGCGCCGGCCTCGTCTCCTGCATCCTGAGCAGCCACACACACACGCACAAACACTGTAAACTGTGCCCGAGAAAGTCGGGGGAGGGGTGTGGGGGCGGAGCAGGTTGCTGCGACAACTTACCGAACAGGCGCCTCCGCCACGCTTCTCCTTCCACCATTTGGTCTTCATTTTGGTGAGCACACCCTGCTCCTGCAGCTCCAGTATCGCCTGGCTGAGCACATCGCGATAGGGCCAGTCTGGCAAGAGCGGGAGAGAGTGAGAGAGGAGCCGAGATGGCAGTGTGGGAGCTGGTTTAACCTACTCTTGCGCATGGCTATGCCGTAACCCTTCTCGTCCAGCAGTGCACCCACCTGGGTGAGCGTGCAGCGTCGCTCCGTGATATACTCAATCGTGGTGGACTCCATGAGGAAGGCATAGTTGCTGTTCTCCACACGGTCGACGCCCTCCTGGTTCGAATTGGTCATAAACTCGGGATTGTCCTTCATGAACTCGTACATCTTCTGGTACGTGGGGTATTTGGCGTCCTGCGGGCAGGAGGAGGAGGATTAGCAAGTCTCTAGTGCAGCCATAAATTAATGTGCGCACTTTGAAGAAGGTAAAGGTGCTGCCACCGTTCTTGGCTCCATAATTGACGCCGCCCTTGTTCTCCGATAAATCATCCGCATCCTCGATGGGCGTCACCAGCGATTCCACGGTTAGAAAGGCCGCCAGATTTGCCGTATAGGAGGAGACCAAAATGAGCGTGAAGAACCACCACGACGAGGCGACGGCGCGCGTGGAGAAGGCTCTGCGTGAAGCATTAATCAAACGAAACGACATCGGGAACAGGGGACAGATTGAACTCACTTGGGTGCGAGCTCGGAGCCCTGCTGCAGTAGGGCGCCAATCGAGAACCAGAGACAGTTGGCAAAGCTAAATTGATTCTCCAGCTCGGTGGGCTCCTCGATGCACGGATAGGGATTGTCCCATTCGGCGGGCGACAGGCGACCCAGAATAAACATGCTGATGGAGACGCCCATGTAGGCGAGTCCCAGCCACAGCCAGACCTCACCCGAGAACGGTGACATGAAGGAGAAGAGCTTGGGCGGTTCCTTCATTGGTTTGCGAAATAAAATGCCAATGCCTTTTGGGAAAATTTCGGAAAATGTAAATCAACCGTAGCTCAATCGATGCCGCTACTCACCCAGATTCATAAAGGGTATGGTGAAGTCGACTCCACTCTCGCGCTCCGATGTCATGGTCAGGTCGGTTATGCCCATGTCGGCACGCTAATTGACAAAGTTGAGTAAATTTTCGCAAATGAATTTCCATTGCCAATGGAAATGGAAATGCATATGTAAACATTGCGTATACGCCGCGTGGACGGGCGCACGCACATCAATTATGCAACTGCCGCATTATGCATGCTGCTTGCAACAATGTGTGGAAGTGTGCAGGCGATTAATGATTGATAATCCTCCCCGACTAGCAAAATATTCCAATTCCGAATGAAATATCATATTTTATGCATTCGCTTTCCCACACGCAATTTTCCATTAGAGTTGACTAAACGCGCACAGTCAGTGAACCGCGTCGTCGAGCTGGTAAACCAATAATAAACTGTCCTTGAAAGTGCCCACCAATACAGCCCATCAACCACACTACCCACGCCCGAGCTACACTAAACAACAAGCGACTTGAAGCCACTCAGAAAGGCCAAGAGAAGAGCTGGTTGGTTTATTCTCATTGAAGCCCATTAAAAATTGACAAAAATAAGTATAGTATCCTTTGGGGAAATGAATGTAACAGGCACAGGCAGGCCTGGCAGTCTATAGAAACCCTTAATACCCTGCAGACCCGTATACTTTAAGTAGGATCGCAGTTAGCCATTTCTGTCTGTATGAACACACCAATCTCTGCTAATACAAAAGCTAGTCAGACCAAATTTGGCAGTAGGCTTACTGTATGCCAGACGCAGCAAGAGTTTATTTCAAATTCTAGATGCCACGCCCACCGCCCATGCAAATTAAGTTATGCGACTACTGGGCAAAGGTCTTAACTTGCAGCTTCACTCTGTAAGTTGATGGATCGCATCTACTACAAAAACTGTTTTCGCTTTAGTCTGCCACACATTTTGCTCGACAGTGTAAGCCCACGCGATTCCCTCTTCGTCGAATTCAATTCGCGAAAATACACCTCTCGTTTTTTTGCCAATTCAACAATTTGACAAATCATAAAGAATTTCAATTGGAGCCGAATACCCTGGAGACATTTGCGCCTCATTTGTTATTTGGCTGGGCCCGACGCAAATGAAAGCAATTACGTCGAGATTTCATTTCAAAACTGGCCGAAGGACACGCTTTGCTAGCAGCGGGAGGGGAGGGGAATAGGTAGATGCGGGCAAGGATGCTAATGATAATGTTCGATGATGTTACAGGTTTATACGCCCGGGCGAAGCCCAGCACGATTTATAGCCAATCCCCCCGTTGAGGGGCCTCCTCACTCACTAACATTGTCGATAATCTCGCGCAGCATGCCGTTCCACTCGCCCGTCTTCGGGTCCAGGCCGCCATACTTGTTGTCCGGCTGCAGGTAGAAGGTGTAGCTGAAGCCGAGCTTCTTGGCGAGCTCATCGATGAGCTCAATGCCGAATCCCTCGAACTGTGCGTTGCCCTCGAGCATCTCGGGTGTCTCCTTCAGCATGCCGTATGGCTCGCTCTGTGCACGGGAAGGGAGAGCGGACTCTTGGTTAGACTTGCAAAGTGGAACGCAGCAGTTACCCACAATGGCCGTGACAACGACGAAGGATTTGTTCATCAGCGAACGCATGTCCGGCTCGAGGGTGTGTGCCGGCGCCGGTCGATTCATCTCGAAGCCCGACTCGGTGCTCCACTGGCCAATTTGCTGCATGCCCGACACACTCAGCTCGATGACCTCCAGCTGGAAATCCGTGCGCAGTCCCTCGTAGTCGAAGCGAATGGGACCCGTGAGACCGTTGAGCGTCAACTGCGGGCAGCAGATACATGTTTTATGAAGAGGGGTCGCTCTTGCTGCCTCTGCCTCTGACTCTCCCCCTCTCTAGCTTACCGACTTCATGTAGTTGACGAGCGTGTAGCCCTTGTCCCAGGCACTGTCGTCGCCGCAGCTGAGCGACATGGGCCGGAAGCTGACATGTCTGTAGGTCTCGGCCAGCAGCTGTATCCCATCGTAGATCAGGGCCATGCCGTTGGTCAGAGGACACGACACTGCAAGAGCGTGGCCAAGGGCAGCCATTAGCATATATCATTTCTGGGTCAGATTCAATTATGCAAATCCACACATGTGAATAGATTGCGGATTTGCATATGGAGCAGCAGCATACCGTTCTGAAAGGGCTCCTCGCTCTCGTACATGGCCTTGGCCACCTCCAGCACCGGCTCGGCCTCCGGCGACAACAGTCTCAGGCCGGTTATATTCGAGTCGGCGTGCTGGTACGGTTCCAGATCCATGGTATGCCAGTCCAGGTTGCCTATCACGTAGCGATAGTCGCTGGTCAGCAGACCCACCTGCTGTGCCTGCTTGAAGAACTCGGGCAGCGTGTCCATCGAGCCAACCACAACGAACGAGTTGTCCGCGGCACCGCGTATGCGTCGCAGCACATTCCGATAGTTCCCATTGAGATCGAGATCGTAGCGACGCAGCGTTACCTTGGGACCCGTCGTGCCGTACAGCTGCAGCAGCTCGTTGACCGTCACCAGATACTCGCCGGACTCGTAGATAATGGTGAAACTCTCCCAGCCCAGTGCTGTCACCAGATCCCTGAGTGCCTCGCCCAGCTGTGCCGGATGCGGATGCAGATTGATTGTGGGCAATTGGGCGGCAAAATCCCAGCGCGTGTCCAGGAAAGGCAGCTCCTTGGCATCGCAGATGCTCAGTGCATGACGTGCTGCCAGATTGGAGCTGGGTCCGAAGACGGCGACCAGGTTTTGCTGCAGTGAGACGGGCAGAAAGAGAAGATGAGAGAGCTGAGGGTTGCTTTCTCTCTCCTACACCCACCCGTAGCATCTTGCAGAGCTTTTTGGACGTATCGAAGGCATTATTAGGTTCTATGGCCACCGCCACGCCATGCAGATTGAGCTCTTCGTTCTCCTCGTTGGCTTTGTCAATGGCCAAGTGAAAGATTTTCTCCAGATCCGGATTTGTGTTTTCATAGACCAGACCTGGCGCCAGAGAGAGGGAGAGAGAGAGAAGGAAACAAGTGGATAAGCTACCGTAGAGTGAGCAGGACATAAGTCATAAAACCATTGTCTAGCTCTTTAGCCAGGTTTTCTAAAATATCTTTTGTGTTTATTAAGCCATCATTAGCTAATTTTCTAAAAACATTTAGATGGTAATTGCTAGATAAAAAAAATAATGAAACCAAGTTAAATATGGGTTTTTTTCTTTTTGAGTTTCCAATATTCAAAGCAAATTTTGTTAGTTTGTATTAATAACACACATTTTTAGGACTTTTAGAGTTAGTATTTCAAGTTTCTGATATCTAGTTCAATAGGCAGACTGACGAACAGAGTTTAATCGACTCGTATGTTTATGCTGATCAAGAATATATATCTTTTTTGTATATATATGTGTGCTAGAAGATGCCTCCTGCAGTCTTTGCATGTTAGGTTGCCCGATGTTAAATTTCTATTCCGTCTTATGTGTAGGGAGCATAAAAAGTGCCACATGCATACTCAACTATAAGATACCCTACCTACAACAAAATTTGCCTAACTTTTCCCTTAACTTCGTTTCATGCCAGCAGTTACCTCTCTTCCCACATTTTTTGTTCCTCTAGAGAGTGTGCAAAAACAGAATTTCGTCAGCTACCAAAAACTATTCAGAGCTTTTTCAGTATGGTAGCTTTTTTCGGTCTTTGTTTTGATATGCAAATTCTGTTTACGTTCAAACGAAACACGCAAATGCGCCAAATTCGCCGCAGTTGACGAAACGATGTTGTTTTTCTTCTGTTTGTTGTACCGTGCGCTTCGTTGCGGCATAAAAATACACACACACATACTCACAAATACACTCACACACTCGCACATACACTCACATACTCACTCGGCTGTACTGCGAATGACATGTCTAATTCGAATTGTTTGGTTACGCAATAATTTCGGTTTCGAAGCGCAATAAGATCTCATTGCATTTTTTTGGTATTTTCTTTTTGGTATCTGGCATATTTGGTATATACTCACCCACATTCGTTCGCTCGGCCCGACAGCTGCTCGTCAGGCTGGCGCAGATCCACAGACAAATCAACGAAATGGCACAGCGACGACCCCAGTCCCAGCCAGTTAGGAGGGCTACGCTGCGCCGATTTTCCCCGCATCTATCGCACCACATTCGTAGATCTGAGCTAAACAAAACCAAAAAAACAAGAAAAGGCGGCACAGTAAACTGTAACTGTAAATTTCCACACACTGCAATTAGCACATTTATCGCAATATAATTGTTTCGCCTTCTGCGCAACTGGCAACTTTTACGGCCGAGCTAATTTTATAGACTTGCAGTCACCCATTGAGTGTCTGTCGCGATTCGTGAATGCGCATGTGAGTGCTCGATGAACGTGTGCGGCGAATTGCACTTGCAACTGCTCGCGAGCCAATTCGCCGTGCATTTTTTACGAAATTGCTGGGAGCAACTGCAAAGCATTGCACGCATAGTCATTGATAGTCAGCTAGAACAGGTTGGGAATTCTAGTGGCGCCCTTGAAAAAACCCCATACAATGAAAGAAGCTTGCCACTCGAATTGTATTTGCACTCCGTATTACATAGAGTTCTTCTACGAGTATAATAACGATTTACTTAACAAGCTTACAAAAGCCCGCCGCTGCCAGGAAATCCCACAAAAGCGAAAAAATAAACAAAATTCAACCTCCATTAGGTTCCCAACGAAGTTGTTAAATATCGCCAGTCACAGTGGGGCAGCCCACTCCATATTTGAATTGACTTAACAAATTATCCGAGTACACAAAGTGAGCCGGGCTACGCCGGGTGTGAGGCACGAGAAACTTTTAAGGAACAAATTAATGAAATGAGCTTTCGGTTTTTGAAGGCCAATTTATTGTAGCTAGCGTAAAATCGCATATCAATCATCATCATCATCATCATCTTCTACGTCAGCTACATCATCGTAAAGGCGCCAGCGGGAAAAACAGGCTTTGCGAGCGAGAAAAGCGGAGAATAAATCTCGGGGGATTTGGCCACAGTCGGAGGCCTGCACTCATTCTATGTGGAATGCGAGTAAATTGAATAGGCTGCTGAATACGTGTAGTGGAAGGCAGCTGGAATCCAAGCGAATGAAATGCAATTCAAATGTGCCAAACTATTCATAGCGTAAGTGTCTGCCACAAGGATCTGCCAACAAATGTTGCAACTGCGAATACATTTGTGGAACGCGAACGGGAGTTGGCGGAGAGCGAGGGGCCAGTGAATAATGGGCAACAACCTTGTAAGCTTTGAATAATCCACTCGAAATGCAAAGGATGCAGAAAGTCGGGACAGATGGCGCAGAGAGGAGTAAGCAAGTCTCTTATTTTTTAGAACGAATGCGTTTCTGTGTTTAGCATACACTGCGCTCTTTCGGTAATGTCCTGTGCAGCATGCAACATGCAACATGCCGTTAGTTACTTCCAACCCCTGCATGAAATCAGCTTCCGTCCTCACTTTAGCACCCTATACCTTATACAATCTTATTATTAAACATCAATTCTAGGTGATAATATAATAATATATTTTATGAAACACAAGAATTTACAATTACATTACTTCGTAGTTGGCACCTACAAAAATCTTTGATTAGGGCGATGGAATGATTATATATAATTGCTAGAATTTTGCAAGCGAATTGCTGATAGAACATCAAAATTCTTAAAATTTTTAATTCGGGATCTTATATGTCATCCATTAATTAAATTAGCTTTTGTAAATCTCTATCTCCAGCTCAGTCTGCCTTTCCAACAATTTCAGAAATGTTTCCGCCTCGTCGATTTTCCTTTTACTTAAGTACTTTATACCGTATACCATATTAAAATTATTTCTTCATGATGGCCAAAGAAGACCTATGGGGCGAACTAAATATTTGACTTAGTCCTTTAATTCGAAGTTATAATATCTCCAGCAGAGGAAAGTGAAAACACCTTGAATAACTGTAAGAGAAAAATGTGAATCCGCATTAGGGCAATTTCGTGAATCTCTACAACTCAGACTTACCGAGGGGGTAAACAGTAGAAATTGCCAGAAACCAGCTGCATACCAATCCAACTAAATAGACGGTTCCCAACTCCTAGTACGTTAACCAAAAATAAATAAAAATATAAGTAAACCCCTACAACAAGCTGTGAATTAATGTATCTACCACTTCCTCATAGGGTTAACTAAGCTGCTTTATAGTCGACTATGGGCGTGGCATGCAAAACCTTAATTCACGGTGATCTGCGCATGAGATTCGAGAATCAGCATGCCAACCCTGGTATTGCTAGCTCCTAAAATACCTGAGAGCTGTGTGTTCGAACAGACAGACTAATTCGACTCGGCTCTCTTAATACTCTATGGGGTCTGTCTATTGCCAGTTACACTATTCGCCCTTTTTACAGCATTTTCAACATTCGAAAACCACAAGAACTTACTAGGTATATCCCAATAAACATCAGAATCCACGAAATTTGAAAAATTGCGACCATGACCAAATTAATCTGAATCTGAAATCGAGAAATACCTGGTACATCCTCTAAAGTTAAAAGATGGTTTGTAGTAATGTGAATGACAGCAAAGCAGTTGATATTGATTACCTGATAGAAGTATATATAAGCACAACAAAAAAAACAAATGATTCACAAGTGTCCAATATGCGAAGAATACCGCCTTAGTGCGCAGTGGGCAACAGGCTTCATCCAAACAGTCATATTCCTTGCCAAGACACATTCTGGGATTTCGGGGCTTTTCAAATATTTTTATTAAACAGATCAATTTTAAACTGCTTTTGGAGTTAGTGCCTACTGAGATCTTTTGATTTTGATTTTGAGCGATTGAGCATGAGTGCATATATAATTATTGGGATTTTGGAAGTTAGGGTATTTCATGCTTGCGACTTCAGAGAGCGAAGGCTTTCCGTTTGTAGTGTCACTATCTTTTAATGGTTTGATTTGACCAAAATCATGAAAGGAAGCTCGCAGAGTGTCAACCAAGTCGTGTATTACTTGTTAAACTGAATATTAATTTATATGTGTTTACTGGGATATATCTTTAGCAATTGATCAATAACGCAATTTTGATAATGTGCTGTGCAACATGCAGCATGCAACATCACAGACATGGCTGCCAAACTGTTGCAGCCGTCATTAAATTAAACCAGCTTCTGCTATAACGCAGCTTGTTCTTCAGGCCTCTCTTTCTGTCAGTCTTTGTCTATTTCTCCCGCTCCCTCCCACATCAACCCTTTCTCCCTCTCCTTCCCACTCTCCCTCTCAGTTTCATATGCATAAATTCAGAAATGCCTTCGCCACGCCGCATGCTTCTGCTGCTTTTATTTACATGGCAGCATGCAGCTTGCAGCATGCAACATGCCACGCAGCCAGCGCACGTTGAATCCATTGCCCTGTCTGCATCCGCACACCCCTACGCCTTTGCCCCTTTGCCCTCAGCCAGCAGCTGCATGGTGTTAAATTGCCCAGCAGATCGGCACATGAATTTGCATTCCCCGCGTGCAGCCCGAAAGGTTGCGCGTATCTTAAGGATGTGTCTTTGTGTGTGTCTTTGTGTGTGTGTGTAGCACACATTACAAAAAGTGCTTGGCGCACTTGGGGCTGGGGACTCGGGGTTCGCCTGTTGTCCAACTTGCGGCAATTATCCAAAGAGCGAAGCCACAAACTCAGCTACACCCACGCCCACTTAGCTCAGCCAACACAAGGACCCTTTCCCCTTAGCAGGAAGTGCCTGGGTGAATCAATAGTGTAACAGTGTGTATGTGTGTATGTGTGTGTGTGTGTGTGTGTGCTAATCGGTGGCTCCGGCTGCTACATCAGCTCCCCGTCTATTCCCCCCTAATTCCCTGCACATTAGCTTTGTCAATATTTGAGGACTGCCAATTTCGGATGTGTATCTATTCGGGAGAATGAGAATTTATATATGTGTGGCTGTGTGTGTGTATGTGTGCCTCTGTGTGTGAGTGTGCCTGTGTGTGTGCTGTTGATTTGTTTGACTTGACATTTCGTTGTTGACAAGAACACAGAGGGCAAAATCGTTGCACAAAATCACATTCGCAATTTGCACTCGAAAATTTGATTGACACCATCGAACCTTGAGTCCCGAATTGCGATTGCCACAGCGCGGCAGCAAGTGTAACTTCGATGCGATGCCAATCATTGTGGAATGTTGAGTGTGGCATTTGCGCAACGGGGCGAATGAGTAATGTGCCACAACGCAATCGCAATCGCAATCGAATGCAACGACAGTTGACAGAAATAACAAATTCCGCGAGATACGAAAATTTCTCTATATAGGCAAATAGAATTTGTAACCTCCTTGGAACGGCCAGACAGAAAATTTATGCCAGCTAGATAAGCTATAGTATGCAGAGATCGAACCGAAACTTGTTTTATTCCAGTTACATGAATAAAAGCAAAACAAAAATACAAAAAGGACAACCAGTGTTTCCTTTCTTGCTTGTTTTGCTTGAGTGTACATGGAGTGTTTAAGAGTGTGTTAAGAACTAATTAGTTTCAGCCAGATTTGTGCTGCTTCCTCAAGCAGAGTGCCCAAATAAAAACTGGGATCTCGCAAAAGGTAAACAAACAAATCAGTTGCAGCAGCACGTGAGCTGCTTTCAGCCACTTTTTGCGACACGTTTGGTGCGTTGTCAAAACAAAGTGCTGCCTCTGCACACGCACACGCACACGCAGGCACGAACAGGCTCACATAGATACACACACACACACACTGAGGCAGACAAAATCAATTTGCAGGCTACCAAAAAGCATCCAAACAGAACGATTGCGCAACGATTGCGCTTGGCGTGAGGGTGAGCCACAAAAGTACTTAAATTCTCTCTCTCTCTCTCTCTTACTCACTCTCTCTCTCTCTCCCTCTCTCGCGCGCAGCTGGAGTTGGATATGAGGCTACCAGGCGTCTGATAAGCAACGACGTTTGCAATGGCAACTGCACGGGACAGCGACCGCGAGGCAAAAGCCGAGCAGCAGCAGGAAACGGAAATGAACCACGTCACCAAGGACGCAAACAACACTCCCCCAGCCCCCTCCCTTCCCGTAGTGACCACTCTGCAAACTTTCAATTAGAGTGGTGCGTATGTTAAGCAGAGTTTTTTGTACATAGAGTCAGAAAAAACTCTTCTTAACGAACACACATCTTTACAAGGAAATTTGTATTATGTCTGAGATCGCAACTAACTACAAACGAATATGTACATCAATTTTGGATTTCTTGGATTACTTCGCCTTTGCATTAGTCCCTCAGTATGAAGTAATAATATCTGTAGCACAAGATGGTAAAAATAACTTGGACCACTGAAATTGGAAGATCATGAATTAAAACAATTTCGGCACAAATCCTGCGATCAAATTTACCAAAATAGTAAGTGAAGTACAGTACAGCGGGTAAGCTTAGTATTAGAAACCAGCTCAGAATTAATCCTGTGAGATAAACCCATGCAATATGCTTGCACATTAAGCAAAAACGAAACGAAAATAAATATGAAGCAGGAACTGTTTTGCGTATGGAACTCACCTTTCTGATTCCGATAAACATGCAAATCCAAGAAAGAGCCAGAAAAACAGAAATCAATAGTATTATGACGTCCATAACGTAAATGTGTTCAGTCTTAATAATGTCTAAGGTTCGATTCATAAATATTAATACATTTTCAGCTGGCAGAGCTGCATACCATGAATAAAAATAAGATAATAATAAAATAATAAGAATAAGACTCCCAGAACTTGATGCACTAGTGTCCAATATGCGAAAAATACTGCCTTGCAATGGAGTTGTCCCACGCAGTCGTCCATGCAATCACAGTTATCGCCGGTACACATGATAATTTTTTGCGATTTCCAAATTTATTAATGATGCAATTGAACTTGAATCTAATTTCGTAATTTTAACTTGAGATATTTCAGATTAGACGATTTGACGTTGCCGCGTAGATGAATAAAATGCGTAACTGCATTTTCCACAATATGTACATTTCCCCCAAGGATGAGCAGAAAAAATACTGCTGCTTGAATGGCGGATATGCATCTATCTTTTTGGTAATTTCAGTTATTTATTTATTAAGTTGACATATGACAGCTCCTGAAAGGGCTACTTAGCTAAAAATATCTATTCAAATTACTGACAAAAGCCTTCAGCGACCTTGCTCATAATAATTATGTATACATTTCAATATTATGCAGTTCTTAGAAGACTACAAGAAGTTTGCTTAAAGGACATATCAAAATTTCGCATAAAACATCTTGAACTTCGTCTCAAAGTACCCCTGCATGATTGAAATGTGTGCAAAAGATAGCAGCTTATTTATTCTGGCTTAGAAACCTTAGCCATATCTAAGTCGAGTCGTTTTAGCCATATCTGTTTGTATGAACACACTAATCTCTGCTATTCGAAAAGCTAGAGCTATCAAAATTGACATGGCGATCCATGTATGCCTTATGCTACCGAAGCTTATTTGAAATCTTGGCTGCCACGCCCACTGCCTACGAAAATGAGTTTTTTGTGATTATTAAGCTAGTTATTTGAGTTATAGCATGCTACAAATAGACCATAAATTTAGAGACTTGGCCTAGTGTTCTCTCGGGCATATGCCAATAAATTTGATGACATGTGAACATACATAAAACATAATCTATAACTGTCAGTGTAGTTTCGCTTTTGTTGTATATAAAATATGAACGAAGACAACTTGAAACTCCCTGAAAAGTTTGTCATTTTGTTTTGAGTGTCATTATTCTGTGTGTGTGTGTGTGGGTGTGTGGGTGTGTTTGCGCTCAGAACTTTCAGGCTTCTCGACACTTTGAGGCTGCACAAGGAGCAGCAGCTTCAGGTTGCCTCAGTTGTTGCTGCTGCTGTTTGCCATTGCTTGTTTGTTGTTTGCTGTTTCCTACACTTTTTATGAAGAAAGCGGGTGGCGGGGTGGCGGGATGGTCGGGCGGGGGCTAATGCTGCGACCCGTCCAGCTGAGCAGAGTGTGCTCTGTGTCTGTCGTCGGGCGCATGAATTGTTAACACGTTCGCCGCTGCCACAGGTACAGGTAGCAAGTGTAAACGTGCAGCGCCCAACTGAAGCTATCCGCATGGCGTACACTTTGGCTGCCAGCCAACTAAATGAGGGGCGAGCGAGAGGAGGGCGAGCAGGGGGCAGGTCAACCAGTTGCGTTAAGCCGTGGGAGGCACATTTGCTGGCCTCGGGGCCAGGGCCAGTGCCAGCGCGCTGCCCAAATGGGTAAATGTCAGTGCCAAGGTGTCAAATTGTCAGCGCCTGTTGACCGTACCCCTCCGCCGCCCACCCCCCCTCTCGCACTGCCCCTTCCGCTGCGAAACCAGGGCAACCCCTAAAAAAGGCGCAAAATGCAGGCTCTGATAAGGCAGCGCTGCGTAACACGCTGCGTATGTGTCAGCTACCCTAGGCCCCCCTGGCTGCGCCCCTGCCCCTCCCGCTGACTGCGCTTGAAATTGGCCAGCGGTTTGGAAAGCGTCTGAATTATTGATAAACATAGCCAAATTTAACCACTTGTTAAACAAAATATTATTCAATAACAAAACAAAATGCGGCGACTGCGCACTCGCTCTCTCTCGCGCTCTCTCTCTCTCTCTCTCTGTCTTTCTCCGCGGTGTGCGCTCATTTTCCAGCGAGAAGTTTCCACAACGCATACACACATTTTC
This sequence comes from Zaprionus inermis, assembly GCA_018151445.1. Lineage (NCBI taxonomy): Eukaryota > Metazoa > Arthropoda > Insecta > Diptera > Drosophilidae > Zaprionus > Zaprionus inermis. Next base: position 1,532,458 of record JAECXD010000674.1, on the reverse strand, counting down.
ACATTTTCACCAGCGAGACGAGCAGCTGCAGCAGCAGCTGCACAACGAGGAAATAGTTCAACACGAGAGCTCTGCGAGTGCGGACGGGCAAAGCGGAAAATCGAATCGAAGCGGAAAAGCGCAAAAGCCAAAGGAAAAACTTAAGCGATAAAGCCAAATCGAAACAACGCGAGACAACAAAAAACAATCAACAATTTTTCGTGCTGTGCGTGTAGACAACAAGCGAAAAGAAAATCGAGAAACCAAACGAGAAGCCAAAGTAATCAGCGAAAGAAAAGCGAGAAAACCCCCCCAACAACAAAGGCGACTCCTTGGACACATATGTGCCACAGCAGCAGCAGCAGCAACTGAAGACTCAGAGTACCATACCAAGATGCCTGAAATCGTCGAGCTGAACGTCGGCGGAGTCCACTACACGACGACGCTGAGCACGCTGCTGCAGGACAAGGCGACGCGGCTGCACGAGCTGTTCGCCGGCCCCGAGGGACGCGACACGCTGGCCAAGGACAGCAAGGGACGCTACTTTCTGGACCGCGACGGCGTGCTCTTCCGCTACATACTCGACTTTCTGCGCGACAAGGCGCTGCATCTGCCCGAGGGCTTTCGCGAGCGGCAGCGTCTGCAACGCGAGGCGGAGCACTTCAAGCTGACCGCGATGCTCGAAGCGATACGCAGCGAGCGGGATGCACGTCCGCCCGGCTGCATTACGATCGGCTATCGCGGCAGCTTTCAGTTCGGCAAGGATGGCCTGGCCGATGTGAAGTTCCGCAAGCTGTCGCGCATCCTCGTTTGCGGACGTGTGGCCCAGTGCCGCGAGGTCTTCGGCGACACGCTGAACGAGTCCCGGGATCCCGATCACGGCGGACCCGATCGCTACACGTCGCGTTTCTTCCTCAAGCACTGCTTCATCGAGCAGGCGTTCGACAATCTGCACGATCAGGGCTACCGCATGGCCGGCAGCTGCGGCTCGGGCACGGCAGGATCGGCGGCCGAGCCGAAGCCGGGCGTGGACACCGAGGAGAATCGCTGGAATCACTACAATGAGTTTGTTTTCATACGGGACTAGGCATCACGAGGCCCAAACCCAAACCCTTCCAGCCCCTGTGTTTTATTGTTCCTCTTAGGTTTGTGTTAAGAACTATCGATAAACGCCCCTCCCCCAAACGAAGCGACATATCGTAAGCCTATCGATTAATCCAGCCCAGCAAACGAGTCTCGGTTGCATTCCGTGCGTGGAGCGCGATCCCGCCACGACTTGAGCCCACCTCTGTATTCCAATGGGAACACTTTAAACGTACAATTTACCCCGAGCATAATCCAACTCCCAACTCTGCAACCCAATCGGCGGCGACCTATTCGGCGACCTATTTTCAAAGTTGTTAGACAAATACCGAGCAAATATGTAGTTACATTTGAAAAGCGATTGCGAATATTTAGAATTACATTTACCATGATGAATATATAAGTAGGACAGACCTAGACCGCAGCTCCAAGCTCGAAGCATTTCGAATCCAATCGAAGCCAACTCAAAGTACTATTTCAATACGGGTCACTTCTTGAACAAATATTTACCAACCTATCTTATACTACTGCTACTACTACGATATATAAACGGGAAACCCAACAAATAACAATCGATTGTTTTGCTTTGTAGCGAACTCCATGGAGAGTGAGAGTTTTTCAAGTATTACTAGCCAAAAAAAAAGAAAACTAAATAAAACGTAAACGAGTTAAACGATAAATTACCAATAAAATGTCAAATAGTAATTGGACTTACACATTTCTCATAGTACAAGAAGTTATTGGAGCTAGCAAGTGCAGATAAATAATATATATATATAGAAGAGCGCATAATAAAAAGAACAAAATACTTACAAGGTCTGCGGAACATCTGGCACTTACGGGAAGAAGAAGCCCATGAATGTTTGCCATAAACGCAGCCAATAAAAAAAGCGAACATACAATATTTAGTTTAGACACACCCAGCACACACACACACCCCATAAGAGGTACCCGCAAGCCAGCACACCACATACAAACAATCAATATGAGAACATATTTTCAGGATTCGCTTATTTTATTTATTTTTTTTTTGACATTTCTCCCCATTCATTTTGCTAGCGGGTAGCAAAAAGTGTCATCGAAATGTATCGCAAATGTATCGCAAATGATGCTCTCAATGAGCATTTTCAAGCGTTGAGCAGCTCGGGTGATAAATTTCCCGGCACATGAAATATGTGGCAACGCTTTAAAGAGACAGGCCAAGAGTTATGGGCGAAATGGGTGCAGTATTTTAGCCAAGTTGACAGATACATGAAAAGGGGAGGACCTTGCGGACCATATGGCTGGCTCTAAGCGCGATTCAAAAGGGGTGTAATTACTCAATTTTTTATTTTAATTTATTTCAGCATGCCAGACATATGGCTTAACCCATTAGTGCCCCCGTGTTATTCCTTGCCTAAGTTATGACATTTACATACGCGTATTGCCAAAATTTGTAGCCAAGAAACTTCCATTAAAATTACAAGAAAATTTGCTGAACTCTTCGAACACACAAGTTGGGATTTATTATTGCTTTCCAAATCGACCGATTGTTTTCAGTTGCGAATGTCTTTCCAAGAAGAGAAAACAATCGATTTTGGAAATTATTTGCTTAGCTGACACTGAGCTACATGAAATTAGGGTTTTTTGCGTTGTTCCTCATAGACAACATAAATATTTACACACATCTAACTATATGTGTATGTATGTGTGGGTGTGTGTGTTAGTGTGTGTGTGTACGCGTTCGTGCGTGTAAACAAAGTTTAATGATAAAAGCAAACGCAGTGCAACAAATGAGAGCTATGGCACACGGCGATGATAATTGTGTAAAAATTCGCACACAAATCAAACGAATCGCTTGAATCGCTTGAATCACATGAATCACATGCATGATATGTGTGTGCGTACGTATATGTATATGTGTATGTGTGTCTATGTAGATTAGAGCAAATTTATCGATAGTTCGACGAATGGCAAAAGGCGTGAACTGCGGCGCCCCACTGTAGTTCAGGCCGAGATGAGCGCACTATATATATACACATACATCTACGACATGCATATGCATACATACATAATATACAAATATATATATACACATATAAATAATAAATAAATAATGAATATACATTTAAACCGAATTGTCGATATTGAAAGTATCTATAAATGTTTTAGAATTACAAATTCAATGTGAATTGAGGCGAGCGCGTGCTCCGGCCCCAGCGCGGGTATATACGAGAGTGTAGAACTTACAATTAAAGAGCTCGAAACGAAAAAATTAAACTTAAATTTGCCTAGCTGAACGTACTCAAAATAATCGCAAACGAAAGCGAAAGCAGAATCAATGTAAAAAACGCAGAAAACAAAAAAAAAACAAATACAAAATGATATACTACAATACAAATAAAATAACTATAAAACAAAAGTTGAAATGAGCGAAAATTGTTGGGGAGGGGCTTTTCCTAGAAGTGGCGGGCACAACTTTTCCGACTGGGGTCCGACAGGGGGGGAGAGGGTGCGAGCGAGCCGGAGAGCTCATTAATTTAAGTGAATGCCAAATTTGACGTGCTCTTCGGTCGCATTATTAGCTTCTAATTAGATATTTATGACGGTTTAATTTATTCATTGAATTGTCGTTGATTCGGGGCAATAAAATTTATGAACTGTGCAACACCCTACCCTACGCAATCTCACTCTACCTGCGATGCCCCGACGAGTAACGCGAGTGCGAAAATAAAACAATGCGTAATGCATTAATAATGCATTAGACAATGCCCAAAATAGCAACAAATGGACGGCAGTCAAATGCCCCCGAATAACAACAACAACATCAGCAGCAGCAGCGGCAACGTCGAGCAACAATTTTGAGAACACACAAACCCAAAAGGGGTGTCCAGATGAATGACGACCTTTGCGAGGAGCGAGAACAATTCAGCGTTTGTTTAAATTCAACGCAGGCAACAATCATTTGCTTACACAGCGCGCAGGGTTGGACAGCGGGGTGAGGGGCTGCTGGGTCAAAAACAAAGGGCTCACTTCAAGTCGGCACCCTCGCCCCCCGTACGCAGGCACCCTCCACGCTACTTGTGCCCTCCATCAGCCCATCAGCCCACGTTGATGGCGAGTACAGAAATGTTGAAATTAAACGAGAAAAAGGCAAATGCCTGCTGTATGAGTGTGTGTGTGTACTGTACGTGTGTGTACTGTATGTATGTGTGTGTTTAATGCCTGTGTGTGCGTGTTGAAGTATGCTTCAAAGAAAGCCAAAAGCAAATGGGCTACACAGCGAAAGTGCAGCAGCAGCAGCGTCTCAAATCAGGCAAAAACACAGGGTATTAAAGGCAAACGGGTAGCGAAAGAGGGGCGTGGCCCCGCCTCCCATACCCCTGCATACCAAAACACACGAACCTGCGGCGTCTCACGTATCTGCCGTTTCGTTTGCCGTTTTCACTGCCTCGGCACCGCTCTTTATTGACTATCAGACCCATCGCGACGCGGAAGGTACACACAATATGCAAAGTGTGGTGCAGTGCGGGGTAGGGCAACCGCTATAAAGCAGGCAAACGAATGAAGTACATAACCGGAGGGGGAGAACCAGAAAAAAATAACGAAAGGTATATGCAAGCACGCGCGACAAGCAGATACCACGCGTGAAAATGTAAAAAGAGACCTTCATAGATGGAAGCGAAGCAGAAATTGCAAATGTTAAATATACATAATCTGCGTTTGATATGTAGGCACCTTCATGCCAAACTAGAGGCCTCTGGCTCTCATATTAACTGAGATCTGCGAGTTCATACAGACACAAGTACTTATATCGTGTGAACCACAGTAAAAATTTAATATATAAAATACACAAACTCTGCGTATAGCATAGAGGCGCCTTCATATTAAGTTTGGTATCTCTGGCTCTCATATTAACTGATATCTGCACGTTCATACAGACACAAGTACTTATATCTTCTAAACTACAGTAAAAATTGAATATATAAAATACACAAACTCTGCGTATAGCATAGAGGCACCTTCATATTAAGTTTGATATCTCTGGCTCTCATATCAGCTGAGATCTGCGCGTTCATACAGACACATCTTCGTTTTCTCGTTTGTTGAAGCTGACCTAGAATATTTATAGCTTGTCGCACGTGCCACGCCTTCTACATCAAGTGAGTATACCCTTCTCGGGGCATGTTCAACATTAGAATGGGTATACAAAAAAATCTATAGAGATACGCATATAAATTACTGGCATCTGGCGCCCAGACCTTGCCCACAAATTCCGAATGTCTGGATAAGGCCGGATGGGACAGCACGTCACCGGCAGCACCGGAGTCAGCGACTGCATCAGCTTCTGGTGGCATCAAAATGAAATGATGGCTTTTTGTCTTTTACGCTAAATTACCTTGATTTGATTTGGCCGAGACGCAGTTGATGAGTTCGCCTGATGTGCGACTGGGACTGGGTCTGGGTCTGGGTCTGGGTCTCGGGTTGGGACTGGGACTGCGACTGGGTCGCACATTCCCCGTATACGGCACGTATTTTTCCCGTATATTCACCGTATTCAGCGCATTCACTGGATTTTCGCCAGTGACTTAGGCCTGTCATCATTACGGACAGACAGAAGAGGCACAAAGGAGCTGCGTCAGTCACACTGTCACCTTCAATTAGTTGCCTCCTGCGACGAGGCCCCTGCCTCCCGCTCAAGGCCCTGTCAGGCAGGCAGCCAGGCAGGCAGGCTAATGCCGAGCTGGAGGCCCCATCAGCAACTGCCTTATTAATTCATAAATTCACAACTTTCGTCTAGGTCGAGGCGAAACGCTTTAAATTTATGTCATTTAATTTGGCACCATGTTCAGGTCGGGTATGGGTAAGGGGTGTATGGGTGTAGACCCTAAATGGGGCACTTTTGTTAACCCTTTTTCGGAATATGCGCAAATACCGCATTAATTTACAGCGCGTCTTCTTGTCAAGATGGGCACTTAATTACGCCCTACGCCGTATACGGGGCCCTTCAAAGCTGCAGGTCGAGTGTGCGCATACTTTGGGTATGCACTGTGATAAATATACATAAGCATATTTTCCTAATATGAGCGGCTTCGGGCTTCGAGCTCTGCGCCGTTCATGTCGCCCCGCATTAAATGATATTACAAACTTTTTAATTAAAAAGCTAAAAGCGCGGTTTCTGCATTTCTCGCCGCCAACGCGCTGAAAGTGGCTAAATTGCGGCTAAATTTAGCTTGACATTAACACATGCTTGCCGCAAATGAGCGACGCGGGAAGGGAAATATTTAAAATTAAACATGCGCCACCTACAACAAATTATAGAAATATTTTCTCATATTTTATGCACACACAGAGACGAGGATTATCCGCAATTAGCGCTAAATTTGCTCAGAATATTGCCAAATATTTGCTAGCATAAATTGCATGCATATTTATCTCACTACATTCATTCGTATTTACTCAAATGGCATTTATACAAAAGGCAGGCAAATTCCAGTCTCAAATCGATCTATTCTGCTTGACTGCGAAATTTGTTAAATATTTAATAACATATTATAAAGAGCATGCGTAGTAATGATATCTTGTGTTCAGTCACTACTTGTATCACTGCTAAATAATATTATATAAGGCTGCAGGCAAATTCCTGCATCGACCTATTCCGACCTATTCTGCATGACTGCGAAATTTGTTAAATATAAACCATAAATGTCATGCATATATTTATGTTATCCCTACGTCAGTCAACGCCTTTGCCATTGATATAGAGTATTAAATAAACTGCAGGCCTCTGTCAGGCTCAATCCGACCTATTCCGACCTATTCTGCTATCAAGTTCACAAGAACTCGTTTTTCCTAGTTTATTTTCTTGTAAATCGATAAAAAAATTGCAAAATCCTCAAAGGATTGTTTCCCTACGTGACTGACCTGTCAATATCCTCAGGTACTGCTAACCACATGACTCGATTACACTCGCAAAAAGATACCTGAGCAAAAAACGGATAATCAAAGCGAAGCGAGCAGCCTCAGATAACACGCTCGTAAGCCCAGTTGCAAATGAAATTCGCTGGGGCTCTGCCCAGGCCCTTGCCGGCCTGACTTTTGTTTTTGGCTTATCGTTTGGCTTTTTGTGCGCTGGCAAAAAGAAACATGTAACCGCAACAGGAAACAAATCAAAGCGAAAACCTGAAAAGCGCAGAGAGTGCCAGCTTAGGGGACCTCTGGCTGTGCGAACAATAGATTAATTAACTGCAAAGTCTGAACTACATGTGTGTGGGGTCGGTCGTGCCAAAGGTTAAGCTCTTCCTACTGATTCATTCGCAGGCTTGAATTTATTTTTATTCTTCAGTTTTAATAGTGTCACACACATTTGCTTTAATTTTACTCTGGCTCTCTCTCTGTGCGTGTGTGTGTGTATCAGCAAACAAATGTCGGGTAATACATGTGCACATAATCATAGTGCGTGTTAGGCACGCACTCTCTCACACACACATTGGTCAGCTGCATGTGTGTGTGTGTTTGCTCTTTTACGAGGCAAGCGTCCGCATCACTTACCATATACTCGTACAGTCCGAAACCCTATTTACAACTCTTATTTGCCGTTAGTTTTAAAGACCTAAACGTGCGCCATACAACACCGCACACACACACTCGCACCCAGTCTACCAGCTGCTGTACATAGGACCCCTTTGCAATAGGAAGTGCTTGAGTGTAGGCCAGTCATAAAACAGCAGTTGCGAGAAATAATAGGGCGTCAGAAGTATTTATGCGCTCGAAACAGTTCGGGTAGTTTTTTGGAAGAGCTGGTACTTTCCGCTTAAAGCTAGCAGAATAGAAATTAGGCTTAAGGCATAGTTTTTGCTTAATTAAGTTCTTTGCCATGTTAATAATAGAGATATATTTCCCAAATCCAAAAATACATTATTATTAGGCGAAAAAATAAAAAATATATTTTTCACCAGTTGCCTCCTGTGAGGGTTGAACTCACGGCCTTTGGTTTACGAGACCAACGCTCTACCACTGAGCTAAAGAGGCACGTTGAAGAGCGCCGCCAAATGGCCCATACGATATGCGTGATGAAGAAGCAGACACCGATAAGCAAGTGAGCGAGACAGATCGTCGCTCGAACACACATGCGCAGTTGCCAGGCTACAAGCTATAAAAGATTGATTGAGTAATTAAAGGCATGCCGATTATAAAGACTGTGAATATACACACATACCTAGCAAACTATTATTGAAATTGGTTGCAGCGGTAATTATCACAGTAGGTGATAATTGCTGTAAATTGTAATCATATAAAGAATATTTCTAACTGTTTTGGCATTTCAGAACACAGTTGCATAAGTTACAAATAAATAAAAATAAAAGTGTAATATTAAAATTTAAAAAAAAAAAAAAATTTTATTTATTTAAGTAAAAAAAAAAAAAAACTATTTTCAACACTGCCTCCTGTGAGGGTTGAACTCACGGCCTTTGGTTTACGAGACCAACGCTCTACCACTGAGCTAAAGAGGCGCTGCGTTGAGCGCCGCCCAATGCCCTATACAAAACAAACGCTGAGCGAGCGTACGCTGACTTGAGTACGTGCTGAGAGCAAGAGAGAGAGAGAGAGAGAGAACGAAATGTGGAGAGATGAGCGTGCGCATTGCTGGAGATTAAAGTGAACGACGAACTATTTGTATGTGTGTGCGTGTGTGCAAATACGAGCACATGTACACACATATTAATGTACACATTTGCGAAAAATATCAAACAATATGTGAGAAATATTTAGAGAGCTTTTCGAACACAAAGTATTTTTTTATCTATTTTTTTTTTATTACTACAGGCAACAATTTGCAATTAGTTAATGAGTTTTAAATTGTTATGGTATAATATAATTAAAAGTGATTTTTGAAGTGCACTTTGGGTGTGAAGAAGCGGAAATGAAGCCATAGCCCGGCCCCATTCAACAGCGGAAACAAAGCCTGCCTCTGTAAGCAGCAGCAGCAGCAGGCCAGCAGGGAGCTGTCCAAATAGTCATCCATTGTGCGGCGTGCGGCGTGCGGCGTGCCATCTCTTTCTCGCCTTCTGCCGGCCTTGGCTTTGTTTCTAGTTTAGCGCCATGACAAATTCACTTGTCAGACAACACACACAATTGTCAGAGCACGCCATGAGTGATGGCAGCGGGGGCGAAACAGATGTGTGAGATATCTGAGTGACAATTCTATTAGCAACAATTTGAACGGGCACTGCCCTCGCTTCTCGGTCCTCGAGACACGCAAACGAGCCATTAACACCGGCCAGAACTAGTCCCACAAGCCGAAATCAGGCTTGCTCTCGAGCGGATACCCTCTACCTCTCCCTCTCCCTCTCTCTCGGCCCCTCTATTTACATGTGTAATTGTAGCATTACGCTCTGGACAGAAGATTTACGTCCCGTGGCAGCAAATTAATTGCCACTAATCAAGTGATTTGAATTTTTCATGCAAAATACTCGTAAAGTACTTCCTGCTTTCCCACCCGATTTTCCCTATTTAACCATAAGATGCGAAATAAAACATTTTATGACAGCACTAATTACACGCAAGTGCGCAGTACCAGCCCCCATACCCCCGCATTGTTCCCCCTCCTTCGCACACACACACTCGTCTGTATGTTTGTCCGTCTGCCCATTGATTTTCCGAGCTTTTCACATGCTCGACTGATAAATGAACCCCGAACTCTGTTGGAATTTATACTTCTGTGGCCTAACCCGACGACGAGGCCAGCTACAAAGGCAAGAAGTCAATTTATCGCATATTCTGCAAATTATACTGCAACTACGAGTTCTTGTGTTCGCACTTGATTAGTCGGACTTAGCGGCGGATTTGGGCAAATGTGGGAAAAAAACAAAAAAAGAAAGTAGTAAACGAAAGTGTAATACCCTGCGCTGAAAAACGCTTGTTATTCTCAACTGCAAAGTCAGCGTCAAATTGTCAGGGTTGTGTGCTGAAACTAGCGTAGTCTCGCGCGGTTCGAAACCGTGGAAAATGTTAGTTTGCATAACTGCTGTATTTATGGTACGACTGAATTGAAACTTGGAGTATAAATACAAGTAATATGCATCTACGTGGGTGCCAAAGATGGCTTCTAAGACTGTAATACTTTGCCCAGTAATGGCGATTGTCAGGAAGAAGTGCATGGCAGGCAATATGTTATATAAAGCAAACACTAACTGCCCAGGATATACATTAACCTTCAAGGCAAATTTAACATATGTAGCTCCACTTATAGCTGAAATACATGTGTTCAAACAAACAGCAGAGGAATGTACTAGGTTCAAGCGACTCCCCCCTGTCTGTTACATATATTTACACAAAATGGGCAGACCCTTGTGCGCAGGGTATAAAAACTATACCGATAGAGATGGCGAGAGAGAAAGCGGGAATCCCAATCAAGTTGCTCGTATTTATTTCACTTTCGCAATAGTTCTTCGCACAGTTAATAAATCTTCTGTCAAATCTCTTGGGCTTCAATTTACAATTTCCGTGCAATTATAGGAAAAACGTGCGCACTTCAACAGCTAATAAAATTACGAAAGCTGCCTGCAATATTTGTTTATTACAGGCTGCTCATAAATCGCATTGCATAAATAAGCAAAAGTGATTAAAAAGCAAACGATAAACGATGCAGCCAGGCAGGCAGAGGGATGAGCGGGAAGGAAGGTACGGAGGCTACTGGAAGATGGTACCGAAGTAATGACCACCGCGCCTGCCTGCCTGATGACGCACAAATAGAAATTTGATAATGTGCTGTGGCATTTGCAGATTAGCAAAATTAGCATAATGAATGCGCCTCAGCTTCGGAATTAATGGACCAGAGCGGATTAGCGAGAGGAATTCGTAACTATGTCACAGTTGATTGGAGACCAGACACACACAGGCGTACATTCTGGCAGAGTCCAAGGCTTGATTTTCCCCAGGCTCAGATAAATGTGTTTAATAAGTGTCAGAGTTGACACTGTCGAGGAATAATGCCTTCATTTATGCGTGGCTCTGCAGTTTGTCCGGAATTTTAATCAAAAGAAAAAGTCATTGTGCCAAGAATTTAAATTATTTATCTTGGAGTTTATTTCGTTTTCAAATTTTTATCGAGAGCAATTTGGCATGCAATCAAACAAAACCTTTGTCAACCCAGCTCCAACGGATGCGAAAACCCCTGGACACATTGACGGTATTTCTAATTATAAATTGAATTTAGGAGACACTAAGATACGACTATTATAGACTTATTTAGTTAAAGCATGACAAGACTGGAAAAAGCATAGATATACTGTTTTTTACCCTTCCACCAATCATGCGAAAGAAGTCTACAAATTAGACAATTAACATCCGCCACAGAACTTTCAGCCTAATTTTTACCTATCGTAACTTTGTTAAAAATCAAGCTATCTTCAATCGAAACAATATTTTGGGTTGGTTTTGACATTCTTAATGTTCCGGCATTTAAGAAATCACAATAAAAATATTTTAAAATTTTTTAATTTTTTGCGAATTTGGTAAGGGTACCCCCTTACCATTTTTCAGAAATTTTTTTCTTCAAAATTTTAAAACATCTGTTTTCACTTTTAAGCGATAGCCGAGGTTAAAATTAGTACTAAATAAGTCTTTAAATCGATTTCAAAAGATGTTTAATTTTGGGGCAAAATTCATGTGAAAATGGACTAAAAATTAGACATGTAACACCCTCTACAAGACAACTAACCCAACTTTCCACTTATCATAACTTGGTCAAAAATCAAGCGGAATCTCATTTTGTTTATGGCTTGATACTTCGATTTATTCTGAATTTTAAAATACTGAAATATAGAATCTTTAAAAATGTCCAATATTTTTTTTTTCTAAATTTTATTTTTAACTTAGAACGAATCGCGTGCTTAAATCGGTTTAAGACAATATTTAAATTTGGCTAAAAATGATATGTTTCCCTTTCGGTTTCCATCTACGCTCCGAGCCGAGTGAAAACATGCACATAAAGTTACATAAAAAACGTCAAATGCAAATGAAGAAGAATAGACCGGAATTAAGATGATAATCAGGCGAATAAAACATGGCCAAGCTGCGAGCAGCAACTGTAAATACGGAAAAACTACGGCGTGGCCTGACCAAAGCAAACCCGACTATGGGATGGGAAGAGCAGGCGTAGAAGAGGACAAACGAACGAAAGTGCGTGACAAAACAAAAACCGAAGACGAGGAGAGATGAGACGAGACGCGCGGATCGCAGAACTACAGTCGCTCGCTGCTCGGCTGAGTGGCTTTTCCTTTGTTTCAGCGCTAAGCGGCTTTTCTTTGATGCACAACACAGTGGAAACTGCAAAGGGGTGGGCGAGGGGAGAGCAGAGCAAATAGATGCGCCCTGGGAATAGACAAGGCAGGATGGAAGGAAACACGCCGTATGAATGCAGCAATAAATTCATTTTATTTGTATTCATCACACGGGGACAATGGAATTGGAAAACAAATGATGGACAGTCACGTAACGAAGCGGTCAGTAAGTCATTCAGTCAGCCGGTCTGCCTGTCAGCCTGTCTGCCTGTCTGCCTGTCTGCCTGCCTGTCTGCTCGTCTGCCTGTCTGTCATGTATACTTGCATCCATATTCAGTTGTGTTTTTGCATTTGAATAATGAAATTACCTGCTCTTTCATAGCGTCGACTTTGTTTCGACTGTTTGCTTTGTTTGCCGTCTTTAGTGTGCGGCGAAAAAAGCGAAAAAAAGAGGCGTGGCAAGTCGGAAAAACAAACTGAACCCGCACAAACACGGCCACATGTGGCCGGGACGGGAACAGACAAAAGCGGACATGGAACATGGAAAATGGACGCGTCGCAAATGAAATGACGCCTTCATTGTCTACTGCGACTACTGAGTATGCGAGTGTGTGTGTGGGTGTGCTGTGTGTGTGCTGTGTGTGTGTGTACGTGTGCGTGTGCCTGGGAGTATGAACTTACGCCTGACTGTGCCTGATCTACATATATTGCGTATACGCACAGTAAATATTACGTATACTTTTAAAGCCGAACGTGCACAGCACGTATTTAGATTGATGGGACTGGTAGTTACATAGATCCTGGCTTAATCAATTGCCAACTGAATTATTGACATGTGTGGCTGTCCACGATAAACGATAATAACCCAAAATGATGGCGATGATTAAGATTAGCAGCGCATAGAGTCACAGCTCGCAAGGACACAGTCGTAAATATTCCCGGCGATGTGTCGATGTGTGTGTGAGTGTGTGAACACATACGCACACACTCACACACTCACACTCACGTATTGAACTATTGTTCGTGTGTGCGCAGGACGCGGCCTGTGCACTTTGTTAGCTTGATAACAAATGGCAGGTCTAATAAATTCGATTAGCTGCAAGCGACACGCTCTCACGCACACGTGCACATACACACAGATACACACACACACAGCACACAGAGACACACACACACTCAGCTAGAGAGACAGTAATTGATAGTCCTTCAATGCGCGTAACTTCATTATCAATCAATTAATGCATATCGACAGGCAGTTTTCAAATTGATTTTTGATTTAAGTCCAACTGAACTTTAAGTACTTCATACAATATTAAGTAAACTAAAGGCATACTATCTTTGTAGGTTACTGCTTCTTCGAGAAGCTGTATAAACATTTGTCAAGCAGCCCCCAGCTGCGACTTAGTTGTGCAGCCGCAGGTGTTTGTTGTGTCGCTTTTAATTGTCAGCTCGCCGGGCTAGAGTGTACACAAGGAAAGGCAACCAGTGGAACGTAGAACCAGAAAGTGCCACATACAGACCGAGAACCCTGCTCTCTACTGTCGCAGGCAGAAAACTTTTACAATTCAGAAAGTAAAACTCATAAATTTTAAATTTGCGCCAATAAAATGTTTTTCGGTGGCAGGCAAATGAATATAAATCATGGGCTTACAACGTGAGCATAAACAAACACACAGATACTGCTAAACAAAACACACAACCAAACTTATACACACACTCACACACACACGCTGGCTCAATGAAGCGCTTTTCGTGGCGTGTAAGAAATGAAAAGAAAAACCCAGGAAAAGTCCTAGCACAACCAAAAAGATAAGCAAACCAAACTTAAAACAGATTTAAGCTCCTGCTAAGTCTTTCGATATAATAGATAAATAATTATGCCTTTTATGATGTATCTAGTATACACAAATAGTGCACACACACAACTATTGAATATTTTTCGAAAATGCGCAGTCTCTAAAGAAATTTTTGAGCAAAGAATAAGGATAGATCGTAGATAGTACACGATCAGCTCGCAACCTACAAGCAGTTTTCGCAGCCTTACACCACAGTTAGAGCAGACTAACCTTATGCAGAGTAATGCAACAGGCTGCAGAGTCGAGGAAAGTGTATATTAAACTAGCTGTCTGTTCGAACGCGTCGATCTCAGCTATTACAGGAGCTAGAGCCAGCAAATTTGGCAGGCAGGTACGCTTATACCATACGCAGTGTATGCTTATTTCAAATTTCGATTGACAAAATAAAAAACCCTTCTTCGATTCAATTTGCACACATTCCATAAGATATACAAATTTCTACGGCTAGCTGGCTATAATACGATTTATCTTAAACAAATTTAGCTCATTGGTAGAGCAACTGCGATTGGTTTCAATTCCGCTTTGCCTGTTCGACGCCAGTGTGTGACTTTCAATTGTTGCCTGACATGATTTCCGTTTCCTGCAGCTGCTCGACTTTTGCCTGATGATTAACTCGATTCCACGTGCACTTGCCATGGCCAATGGCGTCGCTTATCAGACCCCAGTTTGCTTTATTCCTGAAACTTCAGCTGGGAGCAAAAAGTAACACCGCTCCCCCCACCCTCCTCCCTGACGCCCTGCGCCTTTAGCTGTGAGTCTGTCTCTGACTTTGCTGCCGCATTGTGGTAAAGAATTTTTATGCTTTTTGCGGGAACATTAAAAGACAGCAACAATTTACGCGCCATTACGCGGCACCTTCAACTGTAAGCGGGAGGGGAAAGCAGGCCGCCCGAAAGCGGGAGTATTGTGATGAAAAAGTGGCGAAAGAGAAAGCGAAATTTAGGAAAGCGGAGAGAGAGAGAGTGAGTGAATTTAAGCACTTTTCCTGTTGCGGCCTATGGCTCAGCCCCACAGCCAGCGCCAGGCCTGCAAATTGATTTTGTCTCTCTCTGTGCGTGCGAGAGTGTGTGTGTGTGTGTGTGTGTATCTGTTTATGTATCTGTGAGAGTGTTAGTGCATGCGTGTGGGTGTGATGGCGGCACTTTGCCCTGACAACGCACCAAAAGTGTTGCAAAAAGTGCCTGAAAGCAGCTCACGTGCTCCTTGATTTGTTTGTTTACCTTTCCGCATCGGTTTCTGCTTCCCCTCTTGCAAAATAATCGAAAAGCAGGCAACAAATAATTAATGCCTAACACAGCGCACACACTCAACTAAATCCCCACCTACCCAGGCAGAGGACACAACAAAATCAGCCTTTAGGTGGCATGCCTTTGCCAACGACCATACCACGCTGAATACATCGGTTCTCGTCCGATCACCGAAATTAAGCAGCGTCGGGCGCGGGTAGTACTTAGATGGGGGACCGCTTGGGAACACCGCGTGTTGTTGGCCTGGCCATCTGTTGTCAACAACTTTTTTCGTTTTACATTTCCAAATACATTAAATTTTTTATTTTCCTCTTTTTTTTTTGTATATTAGAGAATATCGAGGAAATCTAAGGTCTTCACTTGCCTTCGCTGCAATGGGGAATGCTTTCAATATCACAACAAAGAAATATGGCAGTTGCGCCGTAACGCAGACGATACATGTATGTTTTGCACATTTCTGGAACATATTACACACACATTCTGGGGGCTGATCCACTTACGAAGATGTTAAGCACACCAATAAATTTGTTGGGGCGGCACGGCGAGTCCGGCATTAAATGAAACTTGTGGCCAGTTCGGTAATTTTGCTAGGCATGGGTGCTGGGAAAAAGCAACAAACAAATGCCGAATTTACGTGGTACGTTGGGGTATTTATGAGTGCGTGTGTGTGTGTGTGTGCAGTGACTCGCCTGGACACAGGACTAAATGAAGTGCAAACTGTCAAAACCCGAGCAAATGTGTAAATCCCGCAAGGACACTTCGAAACGCAGCAAAATAAATTTCCACACAATTTTTGCCATCGGAAAACCTTAAGCTGAACCCCCCCCCCCTCCAAAAAAAAAAAAAAAACTCGGACCCACACTCACACTCCTACGCACACACACTCACACACAGACGGTACGTGCTCATAATGTATTGTCAGACATAAGCCCGTTGGACCCAAGGTTATCGAATGCGACACAACGAGCTGGGCTGGACGAAGTCGGAGTTGGCATCGGCATCGCCATAGGCATCGGCATCCACATCGACATCGACATCGGGTAATTGAAGTGTGAATTAAATGGAAGTTTCCCAGCTCTAGTCGAGGGTGAGGCAATTCGTACGCAAACAAAGCGAAAAGAGAAAAAAACGAATTACGAATCACAAATTCCGTCTCCGACTGCATTGAACTCTGCCCCAAGCAGAAGATATACATAGATGTATGTATCGAACATATGAGCATGTATGTATGTCACTGTGTTCCTCTTGTTCGGGACACCGTTTTGGTAATGCAATAAAGGCCCAAGCGGTAAGCTGACTTGAGAAAAGGATACGCGCTGTAAAAAGCGCATAAAAATGTTCGAAAAGTGACACAAAAAATAAGCAGCAAGTAGACTGAGTATGACATGCAACACAGTGTGAATGAGAGAGATAGATACACTGAAAACTGTTCAGCATGCGACTACGACATACCCAGTGCTTTTCTATGGCATGTAGATCTTTCGAATCGAATACAGATCTTCGAAAAAGCAATTGTTATTTATTATTATAAAAATAATATCTATATATTATGTATATATAGTTTAAATTAAAAGAATAAGCATTAATTTTGAAATTTAAATGTTTACGCAGAAATAAGTGATTACGTCTAAAAAAGAAAATATATATTCATGGTCTCAAAGATCCTAAGACAGTACGGAAAAAAGCAAGCTACTTGATTTGTAAAGAAAAAATCATTATGCACGAATAAAAATATAAAGTTAATTCTTTTGATATATCCTATACATCTATATATATCTTCTGATAAGTTCCCATTCCCCATTTGAACAATTTTCTTTTTTAGAACAGGGTATAGAAAAGAAAGGACACTAAAATGATGCCGACTTGATGGGGCTGTAAATAGAAAAGTTTGCTGCGTGCAGGTGCCGCAGGGAGATGTGAAGGCAGGTAGGGCAAACATTTTATTTTTCTTATGTGTACGTGTTCTCTGGGAGTGCGTGTGTGTGTGCGTGTGTGTGAATCCATCTATCTATTGTAGGCCGCCATGATGTGCCTTATCTTTGTATTTGGATTAAACCGCCACATAAATAAGCGAAATTGGATTTGGGCTCGAATCAGAAGCATGGCCAAAGCGGGGAGGCTGCGAACACGCGTAACGGATCTGTATATGACCCTTAGATGCTATAAAATTTAAGTGTCGTACAGAGAGCTCTGTGTGTGGGTGTGTGTGGGTGTGTGTGTGTGTGGGTGTGTGTGTGTGTGGGTGTGTGTGGGTGTGTGTGTGTGTGTGTGTGTGAGCGACTTGAACTAAGTTGAAGTGAGTGCAACTAAGGCGGCTGCTTATCCAATTACAAATCCAGCGAAAAGTCAGGTAATTACTATTCAGATGATACCATCCATCCATCTCACTTTTTCTCTCTTTCTTCTCTTTCTCTTTGCCCATCTCCCTTGCTCTTTGTTAAGCTTCTCGCCGAGTATCGCGTGGGGCATGAGGCATGACGAGGCTGTCGAAATGACATTGCGAATGGGCGTGTTTAACAGTGGAAAGCAAAACTTGTGTTTAGCTGGGGGCCATTACGACACACACATAGAAATCCACACGCATACACACACCCTCACACACCCACACACAGACACCTAACAGAAGCAAACACTTGGCTCGAGGAGAGAAAAGCGAAAATGCTGATTTTATTTTGTGCGCACATTGTCACACGATAATCAGACGATGTGTGTGAGATAACATGGGCCGAACACACACACACACGCACACACAGACACCCACTACATGACGACTTACACTTTGCTTACGGCGCCGATTGACATTACATAAGGCAGAGAGCGCGACAAGCAGCGTGAAGGAAAAGTGTTTCTCGGGTTTTTCGTTCAAAGAAGCCGGATTTGAGTACCTGCCGGATGACTCTCGTAGGCTGTCACAGCACACCTGCATCGTACTGCCATCTCACAGCTCCGCTCAAAAGTAGGCAATACTTAATTTAATCCGTCGTCACCAAAGCAAATCGCGTACACGCCCCGTGTGCTGGCTGCCAGCTAAAGCAGCACCTGAGCTGCGTCCGCAATCTGTGATAGTCTCCACGTACGACGCAAGGGCAAGGCCAACTTGGGCTACGAAAACTTTCGAAGAGCAAACAGAACGAAATTAATAAAATCTCAAAGTTTCTAAAGCAATTTCTGCGCTGCAAGACAAAGTGCCCCATTCACACACACTTTTGCCAAAGTTTTGCACAGTTCATGTTTAATTATTATTTCGACTACTCGCACGAGTCTCTGTTTGCTTTGTCCAAGCAGCGAAGGCAGCGCAGGGTGTCTGCTCATGGCAGTTAAAGCGAGAACAAATGAAAACGTGGTCTATATCAGATAGATGTAATTGAGTCTCTATAAGATACATACATACACCCTCAATTGCATTTCATACATTTTATACCAACCTCTTACTGTTTGTTCCATCTTTGCAGGAGTATAGAGCTTCTTAAGTCTTCCAAGAGGGCAGCATGCAAGGTTCAGGTTTCGGAACATTTTAGACTGTTCATATTTTGATGCAGAATTAATCTGGAGGCCAAACCATGAAGTAAAAGTGCTCTCCCATGACAATGAGATGATTTTCAACAAAGTTATGGGTTTGGCAGGTGCTACAGGTGCCTTTAAATTTCAAAGGTCTTGAAAACTTTGAAAACAAAACTAATAAAATTTATATCAGTTGCTAGTATAACAAATCTAGGGCTTACTGTATATTTGATATGTGTTCACACACTTTATATCAAAGTCGCAAGTGCGTTTCCAGTTTGAGAATTGCGAGCGAAGAGTGTTGCCTGAGCTCAGCTAGTTGGGAAAATCCACTTCTGCACACTTATCTGTGCTTGCTCATACCACACTTGTGTCTCTCTACTCCCCTGCCCTCGTCTACGGCAGCTGCGCCCTAGCTGGGACGATTCCACGACAAGATTTTGCCAGCGAAGTGAGTCAATTGGGAAGCTGCTTTAAACACTTCTGCGGCAAGGTGAGCTGCTGCTGCTGCTGCTGTCTGTGCGTGCGTAGGTGTGTACGTGTCTGTATGGGTGTGTGGGTGCGTGGGTCTGTTTGCGAAGCAACAACAACGCGTTGATAGCCGCCCTAAGGCAGCCTAATGGTTGCTTAAGCAAGTTCGCATCGTGTAACCGTTTGACTTGGATTTATTGGCAGCGCACCGTGACAAACGGCGCGGCGGCTGCTGGATTAAGCAAATAAGCATTGGCCCAAATAACGATTTAAATACCGAATAATAGGTATGTGAGCTGAAGATGAGAAGCTGCATAATCACCTGGAGTAGCATTACATCATGTTTTTGATTCTCGTTTCGCGCGACGGCAAGGCTTAATTTCCTTGGGGGAAAAGCTGAAAGAGGACAAAGTAAAACAATTCTTGGGAGATTATGCAAAAGAAAACGTGGGTGTAAGGCTTGACTAATCTTACTGGGACCGCAAGCAATGAATTTGCTATATTTAATTGTATTTCGAAATGGAATTTAGGTCAAAAGAGCTCAGCAATCTTTTATTGCCTGGCAACGCCAAGGTGCAACTGTGTAGTACACGCATAAATAAGTAAATTAGTTTAATAAATAAATAAGTAAATGAATAGTAAATGAATGAAACTTAACACTTTGTTTTACATAATTTCATTTTAAACACAGTTTCATTACGTTTACGCTTTGGCGCGAAGACTGTTAACTAACAGACTTCGAAGTCTATTAGTTAACAGTCTTCGTTAAGCTTTGTTTAATTTTGCTCATGCCTATCGGCTTGCCGCCACACTTTCGATAAATCACTGATCAAAAGTATCGATTAGTGTTGAGTAATTTACAAATATCAAATGTAAACAAAGCGAGACGAGCGGCAAACGAAAAGAATCAATTACAACTTATATTTATTATATATTATTTTTCATAACAGCACGAATCGCCATGCTTATGCATTACCTCGTTAACATGCCCTACTTCACGCGCCTTTGCCTAGGGTATCAAGGCAAAGGTGACAAAGGCAATTCATGTCGCAATTGCCTCGCACAGGTGAGTGTGTTTGCGTGCGAGTGTGTGTGTGTGCATATTAAAAACATGATATGTAATTTATTTTGAATAGACTCTCTCAAGCGTTGTGGAGGCTTGTGCAGCGTTGTTATGAAACAACTGGAAATTACATAATCAGCGACAAAGCAACAATAGCAGCAGAGGCAGCTTGGCGCGGCGGACGCAACAGCTGGAAGAGGGGATGGAAAGGAGACAAGAAAACAAGGCGGCGCTGCCAAAGGGCGACGTTGTGTAGCTGTTGGCCATAAAAAAACATGAAAAGGCGCTGCGTGTTCATGAACAGGCAACAATCTAATGACAATGTCAGCGCACACACTCTCGCACACGCACACGGCGACAGGATCAGGTGAAAGCCGCCTGCTAATTGCACAAATCTATCCCAAATGGTTAGCTAGACAAGCTGGCAATTTGTAGGCGGCCTGTCGCCGTCGCTCTTAATTAGCCCACATCCAATTAGGCGCGCAGAGCTTGCCTCATGCCGCAGGCAGCGGCTGAGAGAGAGGGGGAGAGAGTGAGCGAGTGCAAGAACTGTTGCACGCTCAAGAGCCAAACGGATCGCCGCACTGCAGTCTTTTGCATTTTTAAGCAGCCGCCCCACGCTCACACGCCCTGCTGCACGCCTCCACCTGCCTGCCACGCATCGAGCTGCAGCACGAGCGAGCGCGCGCGCGTGGCATGAATAAATTAAAGCTATTCCGTGCCACATTTTTAGCCGGCGATTTATTACAATGGCGCAGTCGAAGCCGAAGTCGATGGCGATGGATGTTGATTACGCGCCTTCCTTTTGGCTGCTGCCAAAGATTGTTGCATATTAAATTTTTGCCTAAGTGCTGGGCGTCACGGGCGTAGGGGTGTTGGGGGGCGTGGCATGGCATCCCGCCATCACGCCATGCAAACAAATCAAATCTGATTCGAAACGTGTGGCACGAGCACGCTGGCGTCGGCGCGAGCTTTTTTACGGCCTCGACTCCATTTATTTAAATTCAATTTCATATTAGGGCGCCTCACTTGAGCCTTTATTGCCGTCGAATGGCTTACAAAGTGGATTGGAGGTGCCCATAAAAAACTCGCAACTGCCTGCTGCGTCTCAGCCTCTGCCCTCCGACCCCGCCAGTAGCTCGTGCTACCCGCGCCTAGCTGAAATTAATTCGCTTAGGCAACTCGGGCAGCCTGCCAGCGCAATTTGTATTACAAATCGTTATACCCTGTAATTGCAATGTGGTGGGGGCAAATTTTAAAATAATTGTCGCCTGCCAAAGGAAAATTCTCGAAAACATTGCCTACTTTTACGCGCACAATCCAATTGCAGCGCAGAGGAAACAGGAAAGTGGCTTAAATGATGCTGCTCGCTTGCGTGCTCATCCTCTGCCGGCTTCCAATTTTGAACTCTCGATTAGGCAGGGTATCCTCAGGCAGTTTCAATTCCTGCCTCCCGTCACAGGCAAATAGCATTGCCTACTTTTACGCGCTATAGAATTTCTGCGCACAGATAACAACAATGATTCGTATTTTCTTTTATTTAATTCTCAACTCTCTACCTTACAGGGTATCCGCAGCCTGCTTCTAAACTTCAATTGGTTTCTCTCGCCACACACTCAGCGTGTGCTGCACAAAAAGTTCTCTCAGCCAAGGTTTCTTCTCGTGTCATTGTCTGACGGCATTGCTGTAAGTGTGTGTGTGTTTGCCTGCTCTCGTCTCTAGCAGCTCGCCGGCTGAGTGACGTTTGCTGTCGGCCGTCGATTGCTCTAGAAACACTAATCGAAATGTCTTTGATAGCCCCCCAAAAAAAGCACTCACCGAAAACCAAAAACCGAAGGAAAAATAGACAAACTCGAGTGATTTTTTGGCACAATTACACTGTACACAGACTGAGGTCGTGTGGGTGCGGCACGAGGCCCCATTAAATAAATATCAATTCTGTTTACTTTCTTTGTATTTCACAATTTAACTCCGAAACTGCTCTTGAATGGCTTTTAGAATGATTGTTGACTGCAGGTTTCACTTAAATACAGCACTAAAAAACAATGCAATGCCTGTAACTTAAATAATTTAATGCAATTTTAACCAACTGCAAGCTGAAAACATAATTATACTAGTATACTAACTTTTTGCACATATATGGATCAGGCAGAAGCTCAAAGTATTACATTGTGTTTTCACATTTACAGCATTACAAATATATTCAGGGCATAAAAACTTGTTGCCTAGCTCTATTTCGCTGCGAGGCGGTGTATTTCACCACGTCTCCACACGAAATAGCCACCAGGCATCAAGAAACAGCAACAAGCAAGCAGACATCAAGTTCAACCGTGTCATAAATCAAGTTCCACCGAACCCAATAGTGGGAGGTAGCTGGAGAAGATTACCACCACGTGCTGATCGGCATCAATAAATGCGAGAAGGGGCAGAGGTGAGTAGTTTGCTTGACTGGCAGCAGAATGTACCAGGCGAACAGCAGTAAGCAGTAGATGGCTGCAGTAAGCACATTGTAATCTAAACAGCCACGTGGAGCGATCAAAATAATAACAAACCCACGTGCAAGTCCACAAAGTCTTTACCTATTATGTTGCATACTTTTGGGGGGCTCATTTAAATACTGCCCTTATATAGCAATGCAGACTTTTAGTATGCTGAATTATTTCCCTATTCTGCAGCTACTTGCTGCTGGTTTCTGCGTGCCTGGTGGTTTGTGAGGAATTCACATGGTGAAAGACCACGACAGAGTGGTGCGCCGCGTGCTGAGTCATTTCAAGTCTCGTTATATCCCGTAATTTGATTGAAAAACAACAGAATGTACCAGGCGAACAGAAATCAGCAACAGGTAGCTGCAGTGACAACGTTGCCACTAAAAGCGCCACGTGGTTGGTCCGATTATGGCAATATGGGATGGGAGGTGGATAAAAACAATAACATGGACACGTGCTAGCCACGATAACTGTTCTCGCCACGTGTTCACCCACTACGATCATTTATATATAATATAATATAATCAATGTTGTCGATAGTTATCGATCGTTGCCGATAGTTATCGAAAAAATATCGAGTTATATCAAGGGTTATCGGTAGTTATCGATAGTTATCAGTGGTTATCGAAAGTAAACTATTGTTATCAACCGCTATCGAAAATAAAATATAGTTTTCACGTGGAGTTTTAGCCTCCCACGTGCATTTGTTATTGCTTTGATCAGATCCTCTACACTCTGTAGAGACTCCACTCCCCCAGAGGCCTTATTATTGCTATGATCGCGCCAACCACGTGGCGATTTTAGTGGCAACGTGGTCACTGCAGTTACCTGCTGCTGATTTCTGTTCGCCTGGTACTTTCCGTGGTTTTTCAATCAAATTACGAAAAGCGATCGAGACTTGAAAAGAACTCAGCACGCGGCGCACCACTCTGTCGTGGTCTTTCACCATGTGAATTCCTCACAAACCACCAGGCACGCAGAAACCAGCAGCAAATAGCTGCAGAATAGGGAAATAATTCAGCATACTAAAAGTCTGCATTGCTATATAAGGGCAGTATTTAAATGAGCCCCCCAAAAGTATGCAACATAATAGGTAAAGACTTTGTGGACTTGCACGTGGGTTTGTTATTGTTTTGATCGCTCCACGTGGCTGTTTAGATTACAATGTGCTTACTGCAGCCATCTACTGCTTACTGCTGTTCGCCTGGTACATTCTGCTGCCAGTCAAGCAAACTACTCACCTCTGCCCCTTCTCGCATTTATTGATGCCGATCAGCACGTGGTGGTAATCTTCTCCAGCTACCTCCCACTTTTGGGTTCGGTGGAACTTGATTTATGACACGGTTGAACTTGATGTCTGCTTGCTTGTTGCTGTTTCTTGATGCCTGGTGGCTATTTCGTGTGGAGACGTGGTGAAATACACCGCCTCGCAGCGAAATAGTGCCAGGCAACATGTTTTTATGCCCTGAATATATTGTAATGCTTTAACAGGGTATCTCACTACCACAATGCAACACTTTGAGCTTCTGCCTGATCCCCAATATGTGCACAAAGTTTGTATTCACTTTTTTGCGAAGTATAATTATGTTTTCAGCTTGCAGTTGATTAAAATTCCATTAAATTATTTAAGTTACAGGCACAGGCCCCCAGACCCGTCGACGCCGCTGTCGAACTTTGCTCTCGCTTTTGACTTTAGCGTACAAATTGCGTTTTAAATTGCATGCAAGTTGTGCAATAAGTTTTTACGAGCTGCTTTTTAATGCTTAAATAGCTCATTAATTAAAAACAAAGAGAAGAGAAGCGCGAAACTGAAGCACGGTGAATGCTCGACTGGGGAATACGCTAAGGTGGAATTGACAAGCGAAGCAATCTATACCTCGCAGCAAGCTGATAAAACACCTGCAAAACAAAGAGGAGGACTTCAGATTGATCAAACTCGTTGGATAACAAAGCGTAGCATACTTATCAGCGCGTCAAAAAAATCAATATCCTTCGCTGGCAATTCGACTCAATTTTAAGAGGCCCCTAAAAGCGTGCTGTGATTTTTTATGCAGCACCAAAATTGCGAAATGGAAATTTAACGTTACTGCTGCGCTTAAAAGTATGCAATATTTTGTTGCATTGCTAACGAAACTCAAAGCGCGACTTCATTCGCCTTGCTGCGTCGCTCTCCTTCCCTCGCACTCTGTCTCACTCCGACAAAATCCTATATAGTGTGATATACACTGTGACGGCAGCAGCTCAGTTAGAGCATTTGGAGCACAGTCAACGCCGCCGGCAATCCACGTCTAGTCGCATGCAACGCTTTTTAATCACAGCCCAGACTCCGGAATCCTCTTTATAGCGGTCATCCCTCTGCCCCTCTGTTGTGGTCTGTCGTTGCGGCAAAGCCTTGGCCAGTTTGCAGTGGTTTCGACCCGGTTCGCTTCGCCGACTGACGGCTAATTGAAAACGTTTTTGCTGCCATTCGGTCTTCTCGCTACCTGAGAAATCAGACAAAGGTATAAATAATTATATCAGATTTAAACTAATTTTCCATTATGCAAAACCTGCTAATTAAAATAAAACAGTCGATATTTTTCTTGTGTAACTCAAAATGCTGCCTTGCAGTGGGTAGAATTGTTTGGCAGTGGGATTTATTGAGATTATATTATACGATTTTTCTTTCTATCGAAATTATGTGCTTTAATAGCAAGAATACATACATTAAATTTGCTACGAAGCTGACCCACTGTGCGCCTGGCCAAGGACGCTGCTTCTAATTATTTAGTGCACATCTTTCGCTCGGCTCGCATCCACCGGAAAAGTTCTTTCCAGTTTAATTCTATATAATCACCAGTGAAGGCTGAGCACAGCGCAGTGGTGTCTGCTGGTATTAATGAGACGCTTCATTTGCTACACTACTGCAAAAAGAAATGAATCGCTTGCTCTGTGCAATTCGTGCTTGTGTTTGTGAGTATGAGTGTCTGGCCAGACAGTCTGGGAAATGAATACTACCCGCAGTATCCGGAGAATGTAAAATGCAGCGGCAAAAATCGCACGTCACACAGCAAATGGAAAGGCACTGGAAAAGAGCTCAAGCTGCTTAACTCAATGAAGTCTCGGATATTTTGTGGATTTCCCAAACAACTTTCGGTGTTTCTGTGCAAAAAGAGTGGATTATTGATGGTCCTTTTGTTCTACTATAATTGCTCAACATTCCACAATATCGTCCCATTCATCCCATTTGGCAAACTAAATGAAATCTCTCAAAGGAGTTTGTGTAACTAGAGGAAGGGCCTGGCAGGCAGAGCTATGTATAACCATGGGAATTTATTTCTTGGCTCACACAAGCAATAATTTGTCGGATTATTATTCGGGCTTCAAGTGCATCAAGTTGTTTTATATTAAAGTCGTACTTAAGGAGTCTGAATCCGAACACGCAGAGATCGAATGCTTACTAGGTTCAAATTTAGCGCCGATAACAA
Source organism: Zaprionus inermis (assembly GCA_018151445.1). Taxonomy (NCBI): domain Eukaryota; kingdom Metazoa; phylum Arthropoda; class Insecta; order Diptera; family Drosophilidae; genus Zaprionus; species Zaprionus inermis. The sequence continues at coordinate 1,506,041 of JAECXD010000674.1, read as the reverse complement.
TTAAATGTGGTGGCAAATCAATACACAAGCAAAGATAATCGTTGCAGTCGCTTTACAACACTGCCCTGAAAATGAGGCTCGTTGCACGGCAACAAAGCTATCGATAATGATGCGATGTTTTTAGAAAATATAAATTAGAATTTAGGTACAATTAACAGTTCTCATAAATTGCATTAATTAGCGGATAAAATTTAATGTTCTCCAAACGTTATCTTATAAATCTAGTGCGCTGCAATAAATAAATGTATTTTGTTTACGCGAAATACTTACAAAAATTGAATTTCGATAAGCATAGCGGGTACCGAGTACATTCGAGTAAGCGAGTCGAAAAACATCGATATATTGCAAACAATCGATTGAGTGATTCCACAACAGAGTGAATTGTTTATTATAATTGTTTCTGCAATTTGGTAAAATTCCGAGATGACGGGTAGCACGGGCGTTGACAACGCGATTGGAGCACCTATGACGAGCTCAGAAGCATCTGATTGGCACCATTGGTGCCGTCTCTGCGCCAAAGATCATCCCGACAATGTTAATGTATATTTTAGAGATGGGGATCAGGCTTGGACGAGCGTGTTGGCCGTGGCTATTGGTAAATACTTTTGGGTGAATGTAAGTAAGGCCTGTTTATATATTTAAATACTTACTAATCGTCAGCAATTCAACAGATTAAAATGGAAGACGAGCTGAGTAATGCGTTGTGCAGAGATTGCTACACAATGGTTGAGGACCTGATTGAGTTTTCCGACCGTGTCAACCGTGTACAAACATTGTTTGCCAAGCTGCAGCAGGCTGGGCCAGAGGCGGCCCTCAGCTACGAAACTTTGAGGAAGGACTGCGGGGTGCCAGCAGCAGAGTGGAAACCCTTTCTACCCCGCGACCAACAGCCTGTTGAACTTCCTGTGGAGAAAACAGAAGTGGAAGACGCAGATGAATACATTGTTGATGAAAACGCTGAGTCGTTCGAGGAAGATACTGAAATAATCGACGAAATCGAAGCATCCGAATTAGTCGAAAACCAGGAAAACGAACCGTACGAGAGCTACGTCGAAGATGAGGACACTGCGGAAGAGGCTGAAGTTGATCATGAAGAAACTACGGGAAAAGAATACGACGAAAACGAAACATCTCCGCGGTATTCCAAACATAACGTGGAGCTTGTTGACTCAGATGCGACTACAACAACAACTACAACGACAAACGAAGAGGACATAAAGGAAGCTGAGCAAAGTGCAATCTCCGCCGCAGAGAACTCCCAATACAGATGCACGACCTGCAACAAAAGCTATAAGAAGCCAATGGCCTATAGAAGACACATGGCCGAGTTGCATGGCCTGGTTCCCACAGATATGCCCAATCTTGAATGCGTACGCTGTAATATGTTCTTTGCAACAGAGAATCAGCTCACTGCGCACTATCGCACCCATATGCCGGCCAAGGACAAGGCGGACAATGCATGCTCCTACTGCCCAAAGCTCTTCACGACAGCTGGAGCACTCAAACGGCACGTCATGTGCATCCATGAGAATGTCAAGCCATTTATATGTGATTGCTGCGGCAAAGGAATGAAGACTATCACCGCTCTGAACGAGCACAAGCTGGTGCATACCGATGAGTGCCCCTACGAGTGTCCTGTCTGCCCACGACGCTTCAAGAACATGGCCAGACTGAAGGTAAGCAGGCTGTAATTTCTTTGACGCACTCTACTGAAACTCCGCTTCTAGATACACTCTGACACGCATACGAAAAATAACTATGAGTGCAACATTTGCGGTATGAAGCTCAATACACGTCGCACCCTCAACATGCACAAGCTGGTCCACACGGATGCCAAGCAGTTCAAATGCGATGTTTGCGGAGCTGCTTTCAAGCGCGGAAAAACTCTGAAGGCACACTTGATACTCCACACGGGTATTCGTCCGTATAAGTGCAATTTTTGTGGCAAAGACTTTGCGAACGGCTCCAATTGCCGAATGCACAAGCGCAAAACACATCCACAGGAGCTGGCGGAGGAAGAATCCCGTGGTGTCATGCGTTCCACGCTGCTGCCCATGATCACAGAATTAACGGAAGCGTAAGCATAGTGTTCTCCATTATTGAGTTTCGAATGCATTCAAACGTTTTCTCACCGAACAGCTCCAAACGCGTAAAGAAACCCGCCAAGCTGGGAACCGCCGTGATACGGTCTAGAATCGTGAATAGCAATGTGAAGGATGAAGTTGATATGGAGGAGGAAGCTGCCGATGATCTGCTCTACGAGATTGTGGAGGAATGCCCATAAATGGCATACTGCCTTAACAAATTGTTATTTTAAAATTAAGTTATTAAAAATTCGAATAGAGAAATATTTACAATTCCATATACATATATCGTAGATTTTATTCACAAACTGAGCTTAGACATTAGGTATTAAAATTTAAAAAAAACTTCCGAGAGATTGTACAGATCTTAAATGCTTTTTGTGGACCGTCGAAAAAGCGTTATGGACCACACTCGTAGCACACGAAATGAGCTTAGACAAATAAACCGATCACAAAATCAAAGAATTTCGAAACAATAAATAACAAAGTTTGAGTAGACGACAAATTACATACACATGTAGATTATGTATGCAATAACAAACAAAGAGTTGAAATAGTCACATCTTTTAATATGCACAGAGTATTACCTGACAATATCTCAGATTGTGATTACCCCATTCGGCAAATAAAAGTTGCAATACTTTGGAATGTACAGATCAGCAGACGAAAGGTAACTTAAGAGCTATGCTCAGACGGCGTACTGGGATTATAGTATAGAATGGTAGATTCGCCATTGTACACAAAGCAGTAACGGCATCAAAGTATATCCTTATTAAAGATCACATATCGGGATACAATACAAATACATATAGCTGCACATAACACTAAGATTCGCGTATTACAGTTACGACTTACAGGTAGATTAATTGAGCGTATTGTACAAATACAATTTACAAATTTCACTAAAACTTAGAGAACATTGTTCGAGAGTTTAGCTAAATCTCGCATATCCCAGCAGGGCTAACAAGAGCGCACAACTGATTATGGCCACAGATCGGCGCTGAGAGTGAGCGCCACACGTAAGATTGTCTCGTGGGTATTTGTTGAGGGGATCGGGCTCTTCGCTCGGACGACATTCCGTGCCGAGAGCGGCAAAGTGAGCGCCGCACAGTTCATGGCATGGCGGACACATAATGGCGCCCTTGTGCAGCCAGCCATTGGCTGTGATGCGAATGGACAGTTTCTGACCCGGAAAGGAGCATTTGTAGCTGTAGTTGCCTACCAGAATGTGTAGGCGGCCATCGAAACAGTTGTATTTGTAGCAACCGCTGCCCCAATGCTGCCACTCTCGAGTCTGATGACAGGATCGCTCCTCCCACATTGATTCGCTGTGATCGAAGCACTTGGATCCGTGTCCGTAACTCTCCAGGGCGAAGTTCTTCTCAGGCTCTGCAAATCGATCGATGAGAATTATGGAGAATTAGTTGGATTATTTAAAACTTACTTGGATTATTCTCGACAAAACGACAATGTGATCCGCGCACAATCACGTTCTTGCTGCGCCACGTGAACTCCTGTATATAGGGACAGTGATCGGCCAGCGAGACAGAGCCGCCGTAGTAGCCCTCCTCGCCGTCCTTTATGTTGTTGAGACTGTCGAAATTCTGATAGGCCTTGGGCAGCTCGTAATCGTGCTTAATGAGATTACACAGTGCAACAGAGTTGCGATCATCAGTGCACTCCGTTTGCAGCGGATCCTGTTTTACTTTTGAGCAGAATGGATGGATTGTGCGTCCTCTGTGGGCATAAAATTAAGAATATTTAAGGGATGTGCATGAAATTAGTGTGTCATGTCTCACCTGTCGTGATTCATTTGTATCCAATCCTTGCAGCTGCGCATCGCAAACATGCAGCCCAATCCCTTGCCCCAGGTGAGTGGTGTGGCCATCGAATAGTTGGCACGATACCAGCCCGAGTCCTCCATCAGTGCCAAGGTGATGCGTGAGAAGACGGGCGACTGCGTGTGGGTGCCAGTCATGGCCTCGTTCTCGAGTATACGTTTCTCCCAATGTGTAAGAGCCGTGCCCTCACCGCCCTGATCCTCGAGCTCGGCACCCTCGAGTACATCGCAATCGAAGTGTGCTCGCACCTCGGCCACAACTCGTGGCGTCACCAGCATATCGACTACCTTCTTGATATGCCCACCGCGAATAGCCCAATTGTTGCGTTGAACCTTTCGTATAGTGCTGTCACTCCACTGATGGATCTGCAGCCTGTGAAGCAAAGGAAAATTAATTAATGGCTCATCAACGACTTCATCCTGCACTTACTTCTCATTCAGATACGGCTTGCCGGTGTCTGCCTTGCGCGGTGTACGCGGTCGTCCTTCGTCGTCTCGGAAGAATGCGTACAGACTGACTGAGAAGCCAAGGGCATGCAGAATCTCGTGCTTCACCGTGGATATCAATGTCTGTAATTCCTGCGGTTTGGTGCTGATGCTCTCGGGGCACAAATTCGCATGACCGGCAATGGGTCGATCCAGCAGCGCCTCCTGCTGACAGTGAGCCGCATAGGCAACCGTCAGACCTTTGTAGCAGCGTGGAGTCTGTCGTGCCGACACATAGAAGACAAAGTCAGCGTTCTCGATCCCCTCACCCGGTTGGGTGCTGTTGTCGTATCGGCAATTCTGACCTGTGCTATTACACACGCGACACACCTGGCACGCAAGAGGCAATCAGTTATGTTTACCACAGTGTCAACCAGACTCGATTCTACTCACATCCAGATGCTCGTTGGGCACCTGCACCTCCCCGCACATGGTCGTCGCCTTGCAGTGATCGATGCAATGGGTGTGGCCGTTCTTCACATACACCTGGGTACTGTCGCACTTGCTGTGGGTTTAAAGCGTATCGCATTAATGACATAAGCTCTGCACGAACTCGCTGCTTGCTCACCGATTTAGCCGGATGACGCCCTTCGTCTCGCGCACCATCAGTGCCTGCTCCCAGAATTGAACCGCCTCCGGCAGCACCGTGTCCTGTTCGCAAGGTAATTCAAGCATGATTAAGGACCTCGTTTACGACTGTTACATGTTTACTTACATTTATTAAATTGAATTTCTCCTCTTCCAATCTGCGCAAAAATGTCGGAAATTGAAAATCACTCGATTAGTTAGGCTTCTTATCTTTATTCTTGAAATAACAGAGAATCCCTAAAATCGCAGTGCATACCGCTACTTGAAATACTCTTACTCAGCCCAAACGCAAGTTAGTCAACTGACTAACCAATCATTTTACGTAAACAATTTGAATACCCTATTGAACACGTATAATTGCCAATTAACGCGCGCTATGCACTAATTATAAACTATTATTATTACTACACCGCAAGTACTTCACTTAACAGAACAATAATCGTAAATTATAGTTCATTGGCTAAGGATTGTGTAAGCCGGTAATAGCATATGTGTTTGTTGTATATTTTTAACAAATAGAAGAAACTAAATCGATAAGAATAAGCAAATAAACAGTAATCGAATTTGCCGATGAATATTTGCCCAGGATATGTTGATATCGAATGGGCTAGGTACATAAACAGTAATCGAATTTGCCGATGAATAATTGTCTAGGATATATTAACATCGATTTGGCACACAAACAATAATCGATTGCCCCAATCTGGGTGAAAACAAAACAAAGAGATGCGAATAAGCTGATCAACCCAATGTTTATCGAAACTTAGCATTGCAATGTCTTCATAGGTTGTATTCGTCTACGATTAGCAAGGATTATCTTGCGAAATCGATATGGCTAAGAACAATAATCGCCTTATTCTACATTAGCAGGATAATAATAGCAATCGAATATCGTATGCCGTTAAGCTACTGCAGCGAACGCGTTGACAAGTCGTATATGCCATATTCTCTTCAGCCCCGTGAAAGTAATATGATGCTGACTCGTCCAATGCTTTGCCACGCAACGGTTCCTGGAATCGACCTTGCCCCACGGCATTGCAAATGACAACGTTGTGCTGCTGTTGGAGCTTTTCAGCTTGTTATTGCTGGCCGTTTTGCTGTTAGCTTGAAATCATAGCCAACAAATGTCGCAATCGGGGCTAACCTTAAAGCGATGCCGCGTTGTTTTGCTTTGATAATTTCAACAAATTGAACGCAGCGCAGCCAAACCAATTTTGGCTTCAACGTTGGCCAACAACAACAGCAAAGTGGTTTAAAGCAAGCAGCCAGATGGGCGGAGAGGGGAGCTGCCTAACGGTTACTCGACGCTTTAACTTGACATTCGGCCAAGAGGAATGGTAAACTGTTTCGCTATTTGCTTGGCTGCCGGCCCATTAAAGCGCAATTAAAGGCAATTTCGTGGGAAAGGTGTAACGGGGCGGGGTAACGGCGCTCACCTGTAGACTGACTCATCGTAGACGAGCAGAATGCGGAGCGGCTGATCGGCGACAACGCTGCGCCGGCGTACGCTATGCGCCGCTGAACCCGATTCGGCAGCGACTCCCGCGGCGTCATTATCTGCATCATCCGCGGCCAGTTCGATGCGCACGCCGTGCACGACCTACAAAAGAGATGGAAAGAGTGACAGTGAGTGTGTGTGTGTGTGTGCGAGTGTGAGAGCGGGCGGCATAGATAAGAAAAGTGAGTTGACTTCGATTCGATTGTTGCTAACCGATTCGATGACGATGACTGTGACGATGACGACACAGACAAAGGCAGACGGCAATAGAAAAATGGCGGCGCAGGTAATTGGATTGTTGCAAATTGTAGTGAAATTAATTTTAAATTACCCGCCAAATTGTCGACCGATTGAGACATCAAATGTCAATGATTTTGGGCCATTTCGGTGATTCGGTTTTTCAACTCGTCTCGTTTCGTTGTGTTTTGTTTTATTTTGTTTTGTTCGGTAATTTGTTATTTATATCCATGCTTTTGCTAATAATATTTCTATTGTTTCTTTCCCTCTGTCTCGCTTTTTGAGCTCCATTCATCCATCGTTGCCCCATTGTTTCGCCCATTGTGCAATGTGTGCCAATTATTGTGCATAAATTAGACCCTGTTGAATATGCAAACCGATCCCCGACATCGTCTTCGTCTACGGCATCGTCTTCGGCTGCGGCTTACTTATTATAATTTATGGACGATGGCCAGACACATGCATTTAAAGCGTATCTTGCAGCTGCGCTTGACTGATGCTAAGTAATAATATATGTAAGTTATCTGCATAAATATTTTCATACTCGACTTTACCCAAACAGACTCGTGCCCCACATTTGCTGTGGGCATGGAAATTTTGTTATGGTTGGGTATCAATGAGAATGAAAGTGAATTCACTTTCATCTTGAAAGTGAAGACGAAGACATAAGCAAAACCTGTCTAGAATACTAGAATAGCAGCGATACTTGCCCACATAATGTGACTCTTTGTTGAATCGTAAAAATCTCGAATCTGTTTAATCCTAAAAGCAGTCACGTTCAAAAAGAAATGAATCAATTCCGTTCTAAAATGAGTTTTTGCTCTTGTTACGACCGTTCGATCTATAGAGGGTACCGTTTGCAGTTACGAATAGATCGTGAGAAGTGATGGAGTATGATACAGTTGGATGTGGAAGCTGACTCAGAGTCAAGCCAAATGGCAATGTCAGACACCTGCGAGTTGCTATAAACTATCGTTTTTTTCTACATATCTCTATATGATGTTAAAGTTGTGTGTGTGTTTGTGTGCATATGTGGACTTGGGTACAACAATAGCAGCAATTTATCTATATTTGTCTATTTGGCAGAAAAGAACAAAGATCGCAGCAAGTACTTAAGGCGTCCCGCTTACAGAACTCGAGAAACGACAGGGTGGCGAACAGGGGCGTAGCCTAGGACTCTGTACAACAAAAAGGGGGACCGAACGTGTCAATTGATCCGGCCCATAGACCCTCGTACCGCCACTGTGGTCTCAACTGGCGAACAAACAACGAATAAGTAAGACTGGAGACGAGCGAACTCGACTATGCAAATACCCATTGAACATTATAGACAGAAAACAAAGTATGGACCATGAAGTATGAAGTATACCTATAATCATCTTTAATCTACGCTCTAATACATTCTGAATGACAGTTTACAGTTCCCCTTCTCACAGCATATAAAAACCTTTGTGCCGATGTTACTGGGTATACGATTCATTAAGATAACAAAAGTAAATATTACAATACCCAGCCCGTACCCCGCTTACCCGTTGCAGTTCGTGACGACGCTCGACAGTGATCAGCATTTTGTATGATCTTCAAACGCGCCTGCCTCAGGCCCTGCCTCGGCCCCCTGTCCCAGCCCCGCCTCTGTTCGAAGGAAACTGCGTCGCGTTTTGTGTGGCTTGAATGAACATTTGCACAACGCGGCATCGCTTGCAGGCAAGCATCGGAGCCATTCACCAGGTGAAAGATGTGCCAGCCCGTACACCTGACGCACAATGCGACTTGCTGCAACATGTGGCAGCACTTTCAAGCTCTGCAGACTCTTTCAACCTGTTGAATGTAGCAACAACACGCAGACAGTGTCATTGCGACGCATCGAACCACTGCAATTCGGCATTATTTAATATTATCAACATGTATCCCGCTACCTTTCGAGCTAACGAAAGCCAATTGCAATCGAAGATCGTCAACAAGGCATTAAAGATTCAAGATTTTATATACGCCGCAATTCTCACGTTGCGCAATTGAATTAATTGAATAGTTTACTGCAATTTTAATCACCACTTCAAGGTAAACAATTTAATTAGCTTATAAATTAAGGTTTGGATTGATCGCTAAAAAGATAAAGCACATGCATTTGATAGTTATATAATATATGTTACTTCTTTTCGGCATTATGACAGATGACCTCCTAACCTCCAATATTCCCTATCATTAATACACATTGGTTTACTCAAGCATGTAACGCGCTTATGTGATTAGAAGTAATTTTATTTTCTACCATATTTATAAACATATTAACAAATATTTTATTTCAATCGGCTCAGACTCGATAAGCTTTACATTCAGTACGAGTTCCGAGTTATGGGTAGTAAACTTGTGTTATTAGTTTTCACTGTCCTAACCCTGCATAACGTGAGTATAGTCAGCTTAACCATAAGCCAGTAAACATATGAATTTTTCCTTACTAGATTCATGGATCAATTAAACTCCATGGCTTACTGTGCGAAGTGTTTGAAAAGGAGTTCGTAACTTTCACAGAGTGTCGTATCAAAGCCATCGATCGCACTCATAATTCACTAAATATTAGAGCTCTTTTAAAGAAGACTATTAAAAGTGTAAATATTCAGTATCATCTGTGAAAAATGTATTATTGTTTCAATTAGTTTCAGGTGCGTTTTCAGTTCGTTAAACGCGAGACAGGCGGTTGGCATCCCTTCTTATATGACATTACCCTGGATGTTTGCAAGTTCTTTCGCAGCCCCAAGAGGTATCTTATTCCTAATCTTGTCTATTCATATGTAAAAGACTTCACAAATGCTAATCACTCCTGCCCATACGTGGTAAGATTATGAATATATATTTTGTTCAACCGGTTTTATATTTATTTTATTAAGGCCAATAGCTCAATGAGTATAGTCAACTGGCAGCTCGATGAAGGCAGTTTTTTATCCAAATTTCCCATCGACACAGGGCAATATGGACTTAAAACCGCGTGGTACACAGAAAATAAAAGGGTGCTATGTATAAATGGTTCTGTCGACTATTTTTACTAAAACAGATAACAAGTCGGTAAAGCTACAGTTGATCGTACCCGACAGTAATATACCCTTCACCCAATTTTGAAAATCCGTTACAAACACTAAACTGTAACTACACTTATAATTTCCATTAGAGAACAAATTATTCCACCATTATTCAAACAGATGGATATGGCTCATATTTACTTTGTGGGGTCTGCCACGCCTCCTTATGCCTGTTACATACTTACAAAGTTAGTTAGCCAATTTTATTTGTAATTCGAAAAAAATTGTGGGAAATAAAATTTGATTTTTAAATTCAACCTAAACTTGTAATTTTCTAATCGAATGGCTGCGATATTATCCATTATTTTTCCACATTTCAATTGTTTTTAATGTATCATTTTTAGCTTGTCATTAGATAGAGAAACTTGCGTAATTTGTGCAATGAAATGTTTAGTCGAGCGAAACCGGCAGGCAGATACCCTTTATCCAGCAATCGAATGGTATTATTAATATAAAAACCTATTTTAAAGTAAGTTTTTTAGGAAAAAAAACTTATAAATAGCTGAAATAATATACTCATATTTCCAGGGCTTTTAATTTTTAGTGATACTGATAAGGAGAATACATCCCAAATGTGGAAATTGGTCTCCACACTTTCTAAGCAGGCACGGACCCTAAGCTTATTCAATCTGCGATAAGATGTAATGCCTAACCGGCTTGCATACTAACACACTAATTCGACTATCTAACAAATTTTGTGGACCAGGCCACATTCGAGCGTGTCCAGTCCAGCTTTGCGATATGCGACTCACGTTTATGGCAAAGTAGACAAAAGGAAAAAAAGAAGCGGACAGAAAAAGAGAAAAGTGCCGGTTGTTACACTTGGCCGCCTGCAAGTCTGTGCCTACTCGATTTACCTCCCGTATTTACTTTTTTAGCAAAAAACCGAAAACAACCGTAAATAAAGATTTGAGCGAGCGCGAACGCATGCACGCACGAGGCGGGCGCCAATCATCGAGTCGCTTTTTGCCGGCGCACCGTTAACAGGGTTGCGCATGCTAATTGTGAGCAGGTCTATCGATAGGCGAGTGTCGAGTCGCGTCACCTGCTGTAACATTGAGTAATTATTTACGTGCGTCGCATAGTCAAATTGTCAATCGCTCACTAAGCCAAGCATGACGGCATATCTTCTGTTTGGTCTTTGGTGATTGAGCCTATGTCTGCCTCTCTCGCGGTCGCTCTCTTCGCGCTCTTCCGCAGTTTTTACTGCCGACAGACTGTCACCTGCTGCAGCCGCAGACGCAGTCATTGCTTGCCGGTCGGCAGATCAATCGAAGCTTTCAAGCTTCACTGCCTTCAAGTGTATGAGAGAGACTGTTTGTGCTTTCACTTTCGTTTCGTTGCGCTCTTCGACTCTCAACGCGACTCAATCGCGGCCCTGGCAGCTGTTTTTGTTGCTGTTTCCTTTTAGTACTTGCACGTGTGCATATGTATTGAGCTGAGCATTGGCTACTTTGCATGCCGTGAATACTTTACGGTTTATTTGCTTCTCTCGCGCTCAATTCATTTCGTTGTTACCTCACACTGTGTGACCAGCGGACGTGTTACTTAATAAAACCCATGAATGTTATACAAAATGATTAATAAATAAGCCACAACCACACACAATCTAACTTCGTTACTGCGAGTCGTACAGAGTATGAATATGAAGGAACTAAATTCCATGAATACGCATGAATACACAGGCAATTGCGACACATGATTCTCGTGGCAAGTTTGATTGCAATGAGATTTGCCAATTTGCGTCGTTAACTGGTGTAAATTGAATGTAATCGGGCGGGGGGGCTGCTCCGATTATTGCATTGTGTGCATGGGCACAGTGATGCCACACTGCAGAAGGCATCAGTCAGCACTTAGCGCTGAGCCTCAACAGTGGAGCAGCAGCACGTACTGGGGGTTGCATCAGCCCTGGCAGTAATTGAGAACAAACTGAAATTCAATTTTAATCTCTCTCATTGATGAACGGACAGAGAGAGAGAGAGGAGCAGGCAGAAATGCATTTGCAATAGAAAGAGGAGATTAAAACATACTCACATGCCGATTATTTGCTCTCCTTCATTTGGACTTGCCATAGACCTGGCGAACTATAGACGAATGTATCATTTACCATTGCTGCCGATTGTCATTTGGCAACTTATTGCGTTATGCGCTAAATAAAGCCCCAATTCATATTGCCTTAGCCCGTGTGTGTGTTTCAAAATTAGCCTCGAGCCGTATAAAGCATAATCAACTGCGCGCGCTGTTAACAAACTTGTTTCACCTGATGCTGCTGCTGCTACGGCTGCGGCTGCCCGCCAGGTATGCGCTGCATCAGCTGGAGATAAGTTGAACGCTTTTATCTTTGCACTGTTTACGTAGTATTTGCCTAGTTATTTGCACAACGCCTTCAATGCTCTGCTCGGCTGCTTCTACACACACGCGCTACTTTAGCCGCAGATAAATATTTATGTGAATCTTAATTGCGAACGTAAAAGCCAAATTACAAGCTACAGTTACCACAGTCGACTCGACTCTATTCACTTCATTCACTTTCTCATATATACTCGTATACTACATCGAGCGAGATTTGCCTCGTTTCCATTGAAATCTGAGTAAAAGGCCAAACAAATGTGCAAAACAAATTTATAATTGAAACTTGTTGCCAACTTGCCAATTACACGCAGAACGCACAAACTGAAATCAAATTTCAAGGGTCGAGGCCATGATTTATTTCCCCATTTTCCATTTGCCATACCCCAAGCCACAGACCCTTACCACACAACTCCTTCCACACCCCTTCAAGAGCAGCTTCAAATCTGCTATAAGTATCTGGATTTTTTTTATCCTTGAAGCGCTGCTACAAAACGGACAAGAAGCGGACTGAAAGAGAGCGAGAGAGAGAGAGAGAGAGAGCGCGCGCGAATGCAGTGTTTTAAAGTCTCATAAAATAACAATCGTTATCGATTGATATGGTATGTTTATTTAATACTGCAGTGGAAATTTATCAACAGCAAACCAGCTTAAAATTACATATCCGCGTGTGTGTGTGTGTGTGTGTGTGTATATATACACTTACGGCGGGCTGATCTTTTATTAAATGTAATAAACGACGATTCGAAATTGAAATCAAAAAAAGATGACGCACAGTGCTCGGTACAGTGTACTTGAAATATGTAGATCCCACAATTAGGAACGATTGCTCTTGGTATTTCCTTTGCCCACTCACACCCGCATCCGCATCGTAATCGTTCGTTATCATCATTGACAGTATCGTAGCATGCTCGGAGGAACGTGACAAATGATTCAATTCGTTCTGTTTTCGCAGCTTCAATTTATTTAAGTCTAATTAAAATTGAATTCTCGCTGGACCGACTTTACTGGACGGAGGCAAGATAAGCGTATATACTGAGAGAAAGAGAGAGAGCGTGTGGGCAGCGAGTGGAGTGACCAACGCTCAGTCGTGCGCGAGGAGAGTTCCTGTATTCATTATTGTATTTACATACTGGTACAATGCATTGTCGGAACCGGGAAAAATAATGCGCGTGCAGCGGGGTAGGGTACAGCGGAAGAAGTGCGAGCCGGAATGTTTTGCATTTTAAATAGTTCTGCTTGCAAATAATTAATACGCGGATTAACCTTAACAGATTCAATAGCAAGAACAGGTACATGCTTCCGTGCCATGCCCTGCAACACCCTGTAAATTAGCAATATGAATTGCCCTTAATATGCATAAGTTAGAAGATTACAAGCATTGAAGTATAATTATTTTAGAAGTATAGTATTATAGACAACACTCCATCTTTGTAATATTCTTACAGGGTATGGTTAGGGGGTATTCGAGCATTCGCAAAAGTCGTGTAATTAATTCACATCATTCCTCTCGCTTTTCATAGACTTTTACTTGCAAGTACCCAGATAGTTAGACAGTTATGCAGATAAATCCAGGGGGGGGAGCCTGCTCCACTATAATTATGTAAATAATCCGTTTTTGCGCAACTGCAGGCGACCTTGTTGTGACGGAGCAGCAATTAAATGGATCGTACGAGCAACCAGTTAGAACAACAGCTACAGCGACAAGTGGCAGGCGCCGTTGCACTTGGCCGTCGTTACCGCAACAAACGTCTGACATTAAGTCGCCCAAACTCAAATGCAACTCGGGGAAAACCACACTCCAAACACACACACACACACACACGAACACACACAGCCGGTTAGACACCCGAACGAACCTGACCGGCCTACGTGAAGGCAACTTCTGTTTGGCAACAGACCCAGAAGCCGTTATAATCCACTACCAATAGCATAACAATCGCATGCGGTTGCACTGCATCTTAATGTGTTCACAATTAGCAACTCGGATTAGTCAATCATCTCGAGCTGTGTGTGTGAGAACCTGACGGGAAGCCCAACAATTAAATTGGTAATCTATGCTATACATTATTTCAAAATAAAGCATCAATAAACAGCGGCACATTTGAGAGGTTTATAAGATTACTAAAAATAAGCTCGATTCGTTTTTTAAAGAGGATTACTTTAACAAAAAGATTATTCTGTGCAATAAAAGATTTATTGTTCTATTTTTATAAAGATATTCTAAATATCTGGCTTAGCAGAAATAAATGTATAAAAAATATGCCAAGAATTATAGTTTGTCTAAGCAATCGATAAATAAGTATTTCGATTAATTTAAGGATTTGCAATAAATCGAAAAAACTGTAAAGATAATTTCTCTGCTGCTTTCTATCCATAAAAAGTCAGACCTGCAAGAGTTCGCTATGAATATGAGTAATCAGTATAGTGAAACCTCTAATTAAGGTGTAATTCTCGAAATTGAGAGCACTTTCGCACACATTGCGCCAGTATTTTCAACGAATTCGAAGGCAATTAGACGCTGCTCAAATGAGGCGCCTGGGCGTTAAGGAACATAAAGGAACAATTGGCACAAAGGCGGCAACCGGCAAGGGATTTTCAGTATAACTTCGAGTACGAATTGAATGGAGTCAGTTGGGTGGAATGGAACGTTATGGGGTTGGTTGATTGTCATTGTAGTTGCTATGGTGCGAAGTACTCACCTCGTGCGCCTTGGGATGCTGATGCTGACAGTTGTGCGCATTCACCAGTAGCCAGGAGCAGCTCCACAGCAGGATGGTGGCCAGCTGAAGCTGCCGCATGGCACGGCCGGGCGTATAGCGGTGTGAGGGGAGGGGGAGTGGGGTCGGGGCGGGCTGGCTAGTTGTTGGTTGCTCCGAAACGTCCGTGCGGGATTCGACAGCCTGCTGTAGTGTAGCTTGTGCTTGGCTAATTATAGAACTGTGCTACGAGTAGTATGTCGTCTCTTACTCAATGCCCATGCCCGGCGAACATGGTGAAAGATTGTCCAATTGTTTCACTTCAGACCTGCACGTACAGACATGCACAGACTTGTAGTTGTAGTTGTTGTATACATAAACAGTTAAACATTTGTTTATAGCGTCGTTTCTTGATTGTTGCATGCTTTATTGTGCGCTATTGCCCCGTATGCTTTATGCTTCTTTCTCGCTCTCCTTTTGGTGTTACTTTGTTTAGTTTTTTCTATTTTATTTTTTTTTATTTTTGTCAATTAGCTTGCGCACCGAAACCGGCTGGGCAGCCCATGTTCCTGTCCCTGCTTCGCCCGCACTTACGAACACACGCACACATGCACATACACATACACATGCAGGCGCATGCACAGTCACACACAAACACTAACACACACTCGTGCCCATACCCAGTTACACAGCAAATTGGAATCGGGGTTTTTGGACCTGGGTGGGTGCGTCCGTGTCCGCGAAATTGGCCCACTAGCTGACGCTGACAACGCCAACGCAAGCGTTACCGCTGCAGTGCCAGTAGTTCTCTGCAAAGCTGTTCGTTCGTTCCACAGTTGCCGCTGTTGTCGAAGCTGTTTTTTAATATTTGCAGCGGCTGCTGGGACCACAACAAAACAACGAACGCGGCGTTGCCCAAGCTAAATGTCAAATTCTCATGAACTGCCTTTGCGGGCGATGCATTTGATAATCAATTTAACGAAATTTCACCTATTAAATGACACTCTTACTCATTACATTGCAATTAGCCGAACATTTTTATTGAATAAAACCAAACGCAGTCATAAACGCAGCGCGATTACAGCGACAACGACAAGTAAGGCAGACGCGACGCTACTGATTTGACGTTCGCTTCCGAATTGAATGAATGAATGAGCGAATGATGTTGTTCTTTTATTTCGATTATAACTTATCGATACATCGATATATAAAATTAAACAACGATAGTTGCTAAATCAACTATAATTGGTTATAGCTGCAATATATGTATAAGATCTAAGCATTATATTTATAAATTAAATAATAGGTAATGTTTAGTATACATAGCAGTTACGGCTAAGAAATTATTAATAACATGATATTGATATCAGCCATTTAACGTTGCGCCATTAACATGCTCTTTTTTGCGTTAACAGCTGCATTTATTCAGCTGACTTTAAATTGCGCACTTGTGTAACGGAAAACACGTAGATGCACAAACACGCAATTTAATAATATTTTCGATGATTTACAATCTTAATTACAAGCTATTACTACTCTTTATTCAGTCATCCCTACTGCCCACTCTCCTTGGCAGCCAGCTGCTTGCGGAGCCGAGTCTGTGCCTCCACGGGCCAGGATTTCAGTTCTTTTTCCCCGCAAGGCAGGCAGTAGGTTTTCGTGTAGTAGAAACTACATGTGGAATCTTTGCAAACCACCTGGTCACAGCTGGCGCATTTAACACCCAACGTTATATAGAACTCTGGCTTCGACTGCCAACGCGGCGGCGCCGCCTGAAAGGGATCCCTCATTACAAAATTGTCTTCACGGAATTTGACACCCAGCGCAAACGGCGGCTCCCGTCCGTAGTAGTGCACCAACTCGCGCATTTGGCAGGATGTACACTGGAATTCGATTTGAGCAACACGTTCGTCATTGTCAGCCTCCGCTTCAGCTACCGGCGCAGACTCACTCTGGGCGGGTAACTCTAGTCGTGCAATCTCTGCCGCATCATCATCCAAATGCAAACCATCATCGTCTTCGTTGAGACTATTATTGTGGTCATCGCTAGCACCGCTCAGATCATCTGCCATGCCTATTCCTGCAAAGTAAATCAAAGAAGAGAAACGAACTGATTGCATTGCGGAACAATTTTACTAGCTACTCAGACTATATAACCACCCTACAAACATTACATCTAACATCGTCATATTCATAACTATAGTGTCATTCCATAGCCGCACTTCGACTGGACTCAGTTGGCCACCAATTCGGGCGTTCCACGTAGCAGCGCTCACCATCGATGACCAGTTGCTGTTGTCCGCTAAGCACAGGATCGATACGAAGCAAGCCGACGCCATGATTTTGAGAATGGCCGAAAACACGTCCAAGATTTGCGCCAGCCACAGATTTCACTGTGTAGTTGGAGGATACAGGTGCGGTGAAACGCAAGGGCATGTATCGTTTGCGTATGACACCCGAGTGATGTACACGGGCCGTCAACTCCTGGCCGACATAGCAGCCTTTGTTGAAGCTAACTCCATTAAGGTAATCTGCATTAGCCTCCAGGGGGAAGCATTTTCCGGGCGGCAATTCGCGTATACCCTCGCCGATACCCTGTTTGTAGCGCATTAGCTTGTAGTTTTCCTGAGGTGTGGGATTTATTACAGCGATCTCATGGTTACGCCACAAATCCGTGCCCAATTGCGTTGCTTCCACGTCTGTAGGAGCGAGAATTCGTGTTCCCAACATTTTAAGACGCGGATCCGGGGTTAGAAATAAATCTAATCCACTTTTTGTGGTAACATGCGCATTCTTGCTATCACTAAACAACACCCAAGGGGTATACTCATCATCGACAGAATCGATATCGATGCGTTTGCGTACACGATAAGTGCGCAAATGGCGTCGAAAATCCGATGAGGAGTCACGATCGCATTCAATTAGAAATGTTTCTGGATCGTTGGTCCGATAAATGATTGTGTCATACATTAACCGTCCGCCCCGGTTAAGAAACAAGGCGTACAAGGACGACGGCCCGTTGGGTTCCTGCAAGCGTGACATATCATTGGTGACCAAGCCCTGCAGGAAGGGCACCACTTCAGCGCCATGGAGACGGATCAGTTCACGTTCCTTCAGCGGTTCCAAAATGTATGGATTATTGGCTCGCAGTCCAGGCATCTTAATGCTAAAGTGGCGAATGCATTCCCGCGCAATGCGTAAGAACTTGTAATTTTTACAAACATTCATGCTGCGAAGGAGAGTACCGGTTGCTACACCACTACCACTATATCAATTCAATATTTAGTTATCACTTACCTAAATTTGCATATAACACGGTTTCTAAAACTGATAAAATAATGAATGTACAAATTGAAGCTGAATATACTTGAAATTTGTATCTGTGCCGTAAGAGCGAACAGCTGACTGAAATAAATCGAATGTTCCCGACGATAAGCTTATTGCTATGGCTACTAGATACTGTATGTGGTTTTTAAGAAATGAAATGTTTTAAATTTATAAAACTTAATGCCTTCGTCCCAAAAAATGGTTTTTGCTTTGAGTATCAAAAGCAAAATAAATGAATAATAACACATTGTGGCAGCAAGCATCAGCAAAGATTGCTTATTAATAGCTAAGAAACAAATTCAATAATCGAAATGCGATCCTGATGTCGATGCGCCAAAGATGAGAAGTGCTTTATTATAAATTATCGATAACAGAGGCAATCGTATTTAAAAATTACAAGTACACATGTTTGAAATTCAAATTTACTTCCACATCTAAGAACCATTATTCGTAACTTTTATTGCAGCTGAATAAAATCGAAAATGTACATTATATACATTTATGGTTGATATTAATTCTCAGGTCAGTTTTTAATCTTTGGAGCAATCTTCTTGGCCAACACATTCATCTGACTATTAGTTTTCTTTTTAGGCTTTTTGTTTTTCTTATCAGCGTCTACTTTCACGCCTCGGTACTCCGACTTCTTTTTGTTTGTCGACGCATTTCCATTTTCCTTGGTTTGCTTTTTGTCAATACGCTTCTTGGCTCCCTTCGAATTTTGTTTACTCTTCGATTTCGATTGAGAACCCGCCGTTTTTGCAGCAACAGCATCGCGTGCCTGTTTGGCACCCAGTTTCTTAACCGAGTAGCGTTCCACATGTATCGGCCTATCGTCGAGCACCGTCTCATTCAGCTCGAGGGCAAGACCTACTGCATCAGGTTTCTGGAAGCACACATATGCTACGCCATTGCAGCCCTTATCACCGCTTTGCAGGCAACGTATATAATCGATTTCGCCGCAACTTGAGAAAATCTCTCGCAGCTTTTCCTCATTTGCCGCTAAAACAGTTGAGAAATATTGGTTGAATTGACATTTCATTTTAAAATTTTAGCTACTCACAGTATTTTAAATTGCCCACAAATACTGTGCGCTTGACATCTGCATCGTTAGCTTCATTGTTGCCTCCTTCTACAGTTCCACCGTCACCTTTGACTGATGGAGTTACGCGCAGGTGATGTTCCTTGAACTCTGTGCCATTCAAGGCCAGTGCATTTTTAGCAGCCTCCACACTATTCAGCACCACGTAGGCATTCAAGGAGCCAGCTCCCTTGCGTTGCTTATGTTTGAAAAGCTGCTTACCGCCCGCCGTACGTAGGCGTATGAAGTTCACTGTACCGTAGGGCTGAAACAGACGTACCAGCTGGACTCGTTTCGTGTTAACGGGCAGATTACCAACGAAAACTGTGGCTTTTTCAGCTTCTGGATCTCGTTCTCGTTTTACTTCATCTAGAATGATAACAACCATGAGATTTTCGATTGAATTTGTGATTTGATAAGCAATTACCTGTATCCTTATTATTGCGTTTGCTTTTGGCAATTTTCTTTTCATTTTTACTCGGTTGAGCAGCAGTTTTCGCCTGCGAGGGGGCTTGTTTTTTTTTCTCAGGACCTGCAGGTGAACTGATGTTCTTTTTAGTTGTCTTTGCGGTTGATTTCGGTTCCACTTTGGTCACATCTTTATTTGTCGTCGTTTCTGATTTCTTTTGCTGCTTCTTTAGTTTCTGTGCAAGTTTTTTGGCTTTCTTTTTCTCTATTTTGGCTATATCAGCTGGAGAAAGAGTTGTTGCGGACTCCTTGATTTCTACAGCAACTGCATTATCCGCAGGTATTGTCGTTGCCTTCGACTTCTTCGGTTTTGGCTTCTTTTTAACTGATTTACTCTCTGCAGCCACGTCAACGAGTTTGTCTTGAACTTTTAATTCATTAACCTGCTTTCCTTTTTTGCTTGGAATTTTCATTTTGTTAAAAGTATGTACTTATTTTAAAGACTCGATTCAACTTCACGTGTTGAGTTATTCAAGTGTTGTAAAGCGCTTTCAACATGTAACATTTGACAACACGTTCCGCTGTTCGTTTTTATCGAATATTTTTAAATTCCCATCGTGACTTAAATGTAAATCGGACCTAGGCTGATTGCTCTAAGTGTTTAGATATGATTTTTATTATTTTGTCGCGCTTTTGTATAATTACTTTTGTAAAATGCAACAGCTTTGTTGATAAAATTATTAAAGCAAGTTAAACGATGAAAAAATCAAAACTGTGCTGCAGTTCGTTTATCAATTTAATATAGTTATCGACCACCACTAAGCGGCTTGTTATTAGCATCACTAATTTTAATGTTGTTTCTGGTTTATAAAAGCGTTTTGTTTACAAAATGAAAAGATACAAGCAAAAATTGCGAGAAGTATGGCTGCAAATGCCCGAATTCAGACCATGGCTTCGACGCGATCCAGAAGATTCATACAGAGCACGTTGCCGTTTCTGCAAATGTGGAGTAAATACTAAAATATGTGATTTGCGCGCTCATGCTATGACGAAGAAACATATGAAAAGAAATTCATCTGCTGAAATTAAAAAAAGCGATTCGGTTGGTATCAATAATTGTAAATAATTGATCAATGGTCTAGAATTCATCATCCATTTATTGTAGAGCATTGAAGACGATGAGGCGACGGCGGACCAGCAAATGGACTACAAGCGCAAATCATCTCCAACAAAACGTATAAAGTGCAATACCGAAGACAATAAAAATAATATTCGAAAGTCGTCCTCAACTAGAAGTGAAATGAGAGCTAGCAATGGTCCCGACTATGAAGCTCTCATTGAAAGTTTAGCGTTGTACGAACCAGAACAAGCCCTGTTTTCCAATGAGTCCACAATGCATACTGACCCTCAAATAGGAAAAGTCGAGCCGACAGTAAATGTTGATGAAGAAATGATAACTAATGCAGTAACTGTTGCCGTTAACAATATGAAAGACTCTTCCCAGATATTTGGAGATTTTGTGGCCGACAGACTGCGACAGTTGTCGGAAAGAACAGCTGAGTATACCAAGGATAAAATTATGCAAATTATTTTAGATGCAACTGCCTTGGAAAGAACAATTATAACCGAAGACGAGTAAAATATATAATATATAGAATTTAAATAAATCTCACAATCAGCCTTAAGTACAAAGAACTATTTGGTCGACGATTTATGAATAAAGTTTTCCTAAAAAATTATTTTCTTAACCAGTTGGAGCGCTAGCAAGGATCTATAATTCCTTTAGCTCAATAAAACTTTCACCACCAATACGGCAAGAACATTACAGTAAAAAAGTGGATTATTTAATATAAGTAATTATTGATTTAATAATAATAATTTACAAATATTCTTGGCGCCCGATAATAAAAAGAATACTTTTATCGAAATATCGACACCGATATTTCCGCAACCGTTTGCGGCAGCATCGAACCCAGGTCCATAATGCCAATGGAGGGACGGCTGATTACTCCGTCAGACGAAGAGGATCCTTTTCTCGATGAGGGCAACTCTGACTAGAAGTGAAATGAGAGCGAGCAATGGTCCCGACCAGTGTTGACATTTTAGCATATTTCAGACTATTTCTAGCATATTTTAAAATGGAAAAGCTTATAAATTTAGCAAATTGCTTATAGCCTGAAATATAGCATATTTTAATTTTAATTTTGCTTATTTTAGCTTAAAAATTTTATTGCATCAAAATGAAATATTGTATGAGTTTAAAATGTTTCACGAGCATACAAAAATCGAAACTCTTGAACTTTTGCCGATACTTATGTAAATCGCGGATAAATAATCGAACAAATTGTTGTCGAAAATAATTCTGATGCAACCGGTCACTATTATTGTGAAATTTTAGAAGCGGAAAAGTTTAAAAGTGAAAAATGCCAAAAATTCAATATAAACAATTGTTTCGGGATGCCTGGCTGCATAATAGTGAATTTAAAGAGTGGCTGCGGAAAACAGATGGCGATTCAACAAAAGCTTACTGCTGCTATTGTAAATGCACGGTAGCAGCCAAACTGTTTGACATTCGGCAGCATGCGGCAACAAGAAAACATGTGTTGGCAATTGGCTCTGCTAATCACAACCAAAAAATTAATTTTCCAAAAAGATACACGAAAACAAAGGAAACAGTCGGGACTCCCGACTATGAAGCTCTCATTGAAAGTTTAGCGTTGTACGAACCAGAACAAGCCCTGTTTTCCAATGAGTCCACAATGCATACTGACCCTCAAATAGGAAAAGTCGAGCCGACAGTAAATGTTGATAAAGAAATGATAACTAATGCAGTAACTGTTGCCGTTAACAATATGAAAGACTCTTCCCAGATATTTGGAGATTTTGTGGCCGACAGACTGCGACAGTTGTCGGAAAGAACAGCTGAGTATACCAAGGATAAAATTATGCAAATTATTTTAGATGCAATTGCCTTGGAAAGAACAATTATAACCGAAGACGAGTAAAATATATAATATATAGAATTTAAATAAATCTCACAATCAGCCTTAAGTACAAAGAACTATTTGGTCGACGATTTATGAATAAAGTTTTCCTAAAAAATTATTTTCTTAACCAGTTGGAGCGCTAGCAAGGATCTATAATTCCTTTAGCTCAATGAAACTTTCACCACCAATACGGCAAGAACATTACAGTAACAAAAGTGGATTATTTAATATAAGTAATTATTGATTTAATAATAATAATTTACAAATATTCTTGGCGCCCGATAATGAAAAGAATACTTTTATCGAAATATCGCGGGTTTTTTTGTATCATCGATAGTTCACTGAATCGCGTCATTGGTATTGTGAAATACCTTTTATTTATTTTATTCGAATACTATTGTTAATAATGAGTGCTGAGGAAGTTGAGAGCCAAGAAAAAGTGAGGGATGAGGAACCAGAAGCAATAACGAGTACAGAAGCCACAACTCCTGGAAAAAGAAAGCTATCCGAAGAAAAAACGGCAAGTGACGATGTTGAGAACAATAAACGTAGAAAATCAGAGGACATGGAACCGTCTACTTCTCATAACAATGTGGTTATTAAGAAGGAGAGATTGGAAGCGGAATCTTCTACCGAGGCGGCGGTGAACAGCAACAATATTCCAGTCAAAGTAAAAACCGAGCCAGTTGAGGCTGAGAACACTGATTCACCTTCTGCTGGCAATAGTAGAGCTCCTGATGATGCAGCTAGCACAAGCTCGGGTGATCCTCCAGTTTCCGTTAAAACAAAGCCGTCCAATGATACTAAAGTTGTGAAAGTGGAGCCATCTAGTAGTAACAACAGCAATCACTCATCAGGGGCTGATAGTACAGTTACATCGAGTAGTGTGCGCCCCTCTTGCCGTTTTGGCATACGATGCTACAGGTGATAGAGACTGCATTAGTGCATGCTGGTTTCTAAATACTTTACTTCACACATTTTAGACAAAATCCTGCACATCGAAGGGCAGAAGCACATCCTGGAGAATCGGACTATCGACGTCCAAGTTTTCCGAATCCTCCACTTGGCACACCCAGCTGTCCATTCGGGAACTCGTGCTACCGCCGGAATCCAATACATTTCCAACACTACTCGCATCCACCAGATTGTAAGTAATAGGCAGCAAACACAACGGACAGCAGCTAAAGGGCATTCTAGTCAATTCCGCCCAGAACATCCGCAACCGTTTGCGGCAGCGTCGAACCCAGGTCCATAATGCCAATGGAGGGACGGCTGATTACTCCGATACCGAGTCAGACGAAGAGGATCCTTTTCTTGATGAGGGCAACTCTGATGAAGATTACAAGCCAGGCGCAAATATCGATGACAATGACGACGACGAAGATGATGAGGATCTGGAGTTCAATAGCGAGCGACAGAATTGCGATGAGTACGACTAGGTGGATTAAAAATTTAATTCGGTATATTTAAGAAAATTATACTTTAATTATGTAAATAATTGTTATATTAGGATTAAAAAAATTAATGTCGATTTTTCTGATCAGTTATAGTTAATATAAATAATTTAATTTTTCAATGTTTACTGCAATATTTTAAAAAGTCACTGTGACTACGAAATCACAGTATTGTTGCGAAGTTTCATTTGGTATTCAGAATATAGCGAGATACGGCCACACTTTCACTTAGTCGTGTTTTTGATTCGTACAAATTTGTCACTGGCTTTATATGACAGACAAGTCGCATTTTTTCGTATTTGTAATTTATTAAAGTAATACGATAATCGCAGAGTTTGTTTTACGTTGACCCGATTCTAGCAAAAGCCTCAAAATGGCGGAGAAAAAAGTACAGATGGCATTATGCCAAACATCAGTGGTAAATACGTATTCAATTCAATTAAATTTCTAAATTCTACTACAACAAAGCAATGTCCAAAAACACAGATCACTGTGTAAATCGCAATTAGTTATCCGGTAACTCGTTAAAAATGCATCACTTCAGACTGTTGTACAAGCGGAATGCCATGGCATATGGAAGGAAAATTGTAGCCCTCTTGAAAGTGAAAGTTTTTCCATCCAGAGAGCATGCAATTGCCTTTGGCGGCGGCATGTCTGCCGTCTATCAGTGTGTGTGTGTGTGTGAGCTGTTGTATTTGTAGCTGGTCATCGTGCCACAAACGAAACGTCTAAGGATACGAATGAAGTGCACATGTGTATGTGTGCGAGAGAGAGTTCGCGAAAGCCGGAATCATATGTTCTATTTAGTAATCGTACGCACAGGAATCGAATAGCGGCACACCTATACACATGCTTGTACAAACATATCTAAAATTGAAGCGTTCGCTTTTATCAGCATCGAATTCTTATCTTCACCTGTGTAGTAGGTCTACTTACGTGTTGCGTATGTCTTCAATTTAGTATGTAGGTAAGAGTGTGTATGTATTTACAGGGGGGGCAGCCATGCTTGCAATTTAAAATAGCACTCGCTCTATATATGTATGTATAATACACACAAGCAGAATACGCACATAAATATGTACAATCATTAAGTGTCGGGTATGTAGTTTAGTTTAGTTGATTATTGCATATTTTGGTTACCTGCCCCGCATAAGGATACTCTGTCTTTTCACCGAGACCCGGTGCCTGCCAAAGGCCGGCCGCAGGATTTGCCGGCTGCTTCTTTCGATTTCGATTTATAGCTTTTGTTAACTCATGAAAACTGAGTACAATCACATCGGAACACGATTTTCACGCTTGCGAGATTACTATAGAAATCATGTGTGTTGCGAGATTACTATAGAAATCATGTGTGTTATCTTATTTACAGCTAAAAGTCTATCATGCCGTTATCGAGGATGTCATCTCAAATGTACGCGATGCTTTTCTGGACGAGGGCGTTGACGAGCAGGTGCTGCAAGAGATGAAACAGATCTGGCGGAATAAACTATTAGCAAGTAAGGCGGTTGAGTTGAACCCTGAGCCTGGCGAGGCTGGCCACCACCCACCGCCGATTGTGGCCAACAATCCAAAGGTAAGCAAGGTGTGTAATCGTTGCCAAGGCCGTTGATTGCTGCGTGCGTTGTGCTGCGCGTCCTTCCCATCGTAGTCTCTCCCAGTATGTGTTGCTCATCAGTGTTAGCTTTAGCTTGTATTATTTTTTGTAATTGTAAATGTGCCTAAACAACAACTAAAACATTGATCTGTTGCTCTTCTCTCCAATTACAACGACAACTACAACATCGACAACAACAACAATTGCTCGCGTCTCATTGCCATCAAAACCAACACCACCGACTGGTGCTTTATAATTGTTATATCTGCCACCACACGCACACTCGACACTGAAACACACACACACACACACACACACACGCAAAACATACACACACACACGCAAATGTAAACACATAACATCATATCTGCAGAGCTCCAAGGTAATGCAGGATTCGCCTCTTGTTCTCATGTGCAAACATTACTGACTATCTTTGCCATTCTTTCAGGCTGCCAACGCCAAAGCCAAAAAGGCTGCCGCTGCTGCGGCTGCCTCACAACAGAACAGCAGCGGCACAGCCGCCGGCAACAACACAAACACAGACGGCAGCAAGCTGGCGACTCCATCGGGTGCCGCCAAGTCCCCGGCCATTGCTGCTCCCGGCAGTAGCATAAAGAATGGCGTCGGTGCGATTAAACAGGAGGTGACGTCGCAGAATCCGCCACCGTTGCATCCTACTGGCGGTGCGACAATGCTACAAAAGCAACAGGCAGCTGCAGGGGGGGGTGCTGCATCAGGCCAGGCTCCGATTCCGATTGTGGCACAGTTGGATCCTAATCGCATAATGCCCGTTAACGTAAGCAGTGATCGCATCCAAACTTGATTGAGATATTTAATTTGAAGTAATTACAGATCACGCTGCCCTCGCCACCTGGCTCGGCGAGCTCGGAATCTCGTGTGCTCACTATTCAAGTGCCGGCATCGGCACTCCAGGAGAATCAGTTGACCCAAATCCTTACGGCCCATTTGATCTCATCGATCATGTCATTGCCCACCACGTTAGCATCCTCCGTGCTGCAACAGCACGTGAACGCAGCGCTCAGCAACGCAAATCATCAGAGTAAGTAATTAATTCTCTTCTCTTAACCCAGACTAATCTGGTTCTTGATTTCCCAGAAAATTTGGCCATTGCCAAGCAATTGGACGGTGCCTTGGACTCATCAGAAGAGGATGAAAGCGAAGAGAGCGACGATAACATGGATAACGATGATGATGATGATTTGGATAAGGACGATGACGACGATGCAGAGCACGAAGATGCAGCCGAGGAGGAGCCACTTAACAGCGAGGACGATGTAACCGATGAAGACTCTGCTGAAGTGTTTGAAACAGATAACGTCATTGTGTGCCAGTATGATAAGGTAAATAGTGCTGGCTTTCCCTGTGGATTTTAATTGACAATATACTCCTGCTACTCCTTACAGATAACACGCTCACGCAACAAATGGAAATTCTATCTCAAGGATGGCATTATGAATATGCGCGGCAAGGATTATGTGTTTCAAAAATCAAACGGCGATGCGGAATGGTAATCAAAGCGCGAAACTGTCGAATTGCAACGTCTGATATACACAAGAGAGAAAAACCAACAAAAGACAAACGAAATGCCTCACAGTGCGCCTTCAACACGTTACTAGCACCCTATATCACCATCCCCACTACCCTACGTGACCAAATGATGTACCCCACAGCGTGGGCAATTGAACAGAAAAGCCTTTGCCCAAGTTGCTTGTTGGGCATATAAAAACGTATCTAGTTATAGT
Source organism: Zaprionus inermis (assembly GCA_018151445.1). Taxonomy (NCBI): domain Eukaryota; kingdom Metazoa; phylum Arthropoda; class Insecta; order Diptera; family Drosophilidae; genus Zaprionus; species Zaprionus inermis. Next base: position 1,478,575 of record JAECXD010000674.1, on the reverse strand, counting down.
TTCAACTAATTGTATTGCGTCAAGTTGAGTTGTGTTTCAATTTAACAATTGTAATCGTAATGTATGTATTAATGGCACCGCTGCATATTAATGTCAATAAATTGAAATTTTGTAAAACTACAACAAATCGCATAGGGGCCCCATTAATTATTTTATACCCTTTTTATCCAATACGTTAGGTTCGTCCCAAAGATGCAGTAGGTGCAATGTAATCATTCTTTAGATCGTATAAATAAAAATGGCCATTTGCTAAATCATTGTTGGGTTTATAGGTTGTAAAATACACGTGTATTGTATATTTAAAATTACTTTTTAATTAAGGAGTACAGCATTTTACAAATAAAACACTTAGAAGAACAGCGCGACAATGGCTAATTGTTAATGTTTATGCTCTATGTACACTGCAGCTGCGTTGTAATTTTGTTTTTAAATGTATAGATTATATATTCAATGTACATGTATGCGCCCCATAACAACGATCCGCTTAAACATTCTAAATTAATGTCTAACTCAATCGACGTCGCTATAGACTTACGTTCCTAAACTAATCAAGTGTCAAAATCAATTTGCGATTGTTCAATGATCTCTTTACAATAAATACATATGTATATATAAATTTATATATATATATGTGTATCTGTTTATAGATCTATAAATGTGGGAGATGAAGTTCAATTTTGATTCAAAATCTATACAGAAAGTAATTGTGTGATATTTTCGGCACAAATATATATAACTTTCTTAATTATTTTATGCGAATTCATACTTGTATGTTAGGTTGTAGAACGAAACATGTATGGTTTTATTATGATTATATGCAACCGGGGTCGTTAAGAGGCGCTTAGTTTATCTATGTTTCTCTTTTTGTTTTGGTGATTTTGCCCGCAATCGATTTTGTGCTAAGCACCAAAAATTTTAAATGTAATTTTCATTAAAAAATGAGCTTTGCACATACAAATTGTAGGTGTATGTAACTGCTTAACTAAGTATTAAGTTGTCAATAGCGCAATATTGATTTCCTTGACCATCTTAACACGATGCAGCATACGCTGTAGTGCATCTTGGCTGAGCGCCTGGGTTGAGTACCACACGGGGGAATCAGGCACACAGGATCTTTCCGGTTGCAAATAGAAAACATCGTTGCGCGTTTTTACACTTTCCGGGCTGTACAGAATAGAAACAAATAGTTATTAATCATATTATTCTTAAATGTTTCCACACTGTGACATACCATTTGGATAGGTAGAATTCGTACAGGCGCACAGGACAGCGCAGTGGATTCTCTTCGTTCTCCTGTTGCTCATAGACTTTCTTCTTGCGAGGATTGGCATCTGCATTTAAATTGGTTTAATTAATAAGTCAACATTTATTTTTAGTTATTGGCTTACCCAAACCTGCTTGGGGTGGATAGAATCGAAGCAAAACATTGCGCGTGCCGGGAACCTTTGAGTTCTGCGATGAACGCTTCCAATGCTTCATAATATGCGAGAATGATAGCTGCATGTGCTCCTCGACGGTCTGTAATGATTTCAATGGGTAAAATGTAAATAACTGTAGCCCAGTCAATGTCAAGAGGATCTTACAGTCAGATTAAAATGCTTGGTATTGAAGAACATTAGCGTACTGAGCAGTACATGAGGCGAGTGGGCGCCAAGTTGTTTGCACTCCCACAAGTGCTCCTCCTCCACGCGGGTAACGATGTACTCTGTAAATGTGGACACAGTCAATTAGAATGTAGTTTAAAACTCTCAGGTGAATGTTAACTTACGTGAGTCGTTGTAAAGTACGGAAAATTTCCTGGCTACTTCATCAAGACACTCCGTAAATCGCTCGTAGTACGGATCATAGAAAATGTTATCGATACGACCATTTACATATAGATATTGTTGGATGCCTGTAATAGTTAACAAATTGAGTAAAAAGAGTTCCAGAAAATGTGCACCACAAGGCAACTTACCCAGCACCAAATAGTAAATTGTATCGGGGGCATATTCAGTACCATTGGGCTTGCGAACCTCCTTGACAAACAGGCAGAGTGAATAGTTTAACTCGTCGGCAGTCATTTGCAGCAGCTCGGTCTTGAACGGCCTCCTGCGCATGGAACTCTTCTCGATGTCTGCGTTCTTGGTCATCACCCATTGCTTCCAAGCATTAACACCGAACGTATATTTAAGGAACATTTGTGCATCCGGCTTCTCCTGCGGCTGTTGCGCCTGTTGTGACTGTTGCTGGAGCGCCGAGTGATCCATTTCGCTGCGCGGTCGCTTAACAGGTGAACGACTGTTGCGGGCAGGTGATTCAAGTACGGCAATATTCGTACCGCCCCGTTTTCGGCCGCGTGGGGAGCTAGAAGGAATGCATTATGAGAACTTATTTCAAAGATTATACTATTAAAATTACCGTTGCGTCGCATCCAGCATATGATGTTGTTGGTCCATATGATGCACACTCATTTGACCCATGTCGTGACCCATGGGCGATTGACTGGTTATCGTATTTGCTGTCATTGTCGACTCAAGATCAACCGTTGTGCTCTGATGATGATTATCATAGTCACCAGTGGCCATTTTAAGGGCAATTTGTAGCATGTCATCGCCGTAAGGATTATGGCTTGTGGCGCTGACGTCAACAACCTGTTGCTGTTGCTGCTGTTGTTGTTGCTGCTGCTGCTGTTGCTGTTCAAGACTGTTCTGATATTGCAGGGTGACCAAACCAGGGTCTGGTTTGATTTCGTTGTCCGAATCCGAGTCCGATTCGTGCTTCTCCTCGGCAACCATTTCGGCCATCATTAGCAACTCTGCCTCCAGCGGATCCTCCGGCATTTTGTCCTGAATTTTCTTGATCTCCTTTAGAATGCCTGCCGCGGTGTTGCGTGTCGTCGGTATAAAGATTGGCACCGGTATGGGCAGCGGAATGGGCACAGGCACCGGGAATGGCGCAGAGTACATGTACATGGGTTGCGGCACAAATATAGGCACTGGTACGGGTATCAACACCTTGTTCGAATAGTCCTTCTCAGTCTGCGTGGCACAGTCGCGAACGGACGGCGTGCACTGCTCACCGGTGGACACAGTCATCGGTTTGCAGCTGATATTAACATTACGCACGGCTTTCGGATACGGCGGCACTGTAATGATTTTGGTTTCCGTTATTGTCCCCGTAAACTCGGCGCTTGGCATGCTAATTGGTCGTCGAGCGGCTGCGGCCGCGGCTGCGGCTGAATTTGGTGACGGCGATCGTGCGACGGTATAGTCGACGTGTTTCCGTGGACGTCCGCGCCCACGTACATCGCCGGTTCCTGACGTCGGCGGCGCAATACTTATCAATGGAGGCGGTGAGTCCGTTTTGCGGCCGCGCTTACGTCGCACAGTAACGTTTCCAATGCGAGCCTCAGTTTCGCCACTGGCTAGGGATTGCACGGTGGAAATGACAGGCACAACTGTCCCGCTAGCCGATTTCTTTCCTGGGCCACCGGAGGCATTATTTTTCACGGACTTGAAATGAAAGAAACAACAAAGTGCATTAATAATTGAGCAGGATTCAAACAGAAACACTCACTTTTCGCCTAAGTCTCATTTATAAACATATTACATATTTAAATGTTTTGCAAAATACTTTCTATCAAGCGCTTCAAGAGAACAACAAACTGGCAAAGTTGCCAGATCGGATCAAATCGATTGATCGATTTGATGTTTTGATATTTATAAATGTTATCAATGCACAAATTTTGTTGATTGCACACCTTAACTATCGATTACGATTAAAAAGCTTGGCAAGAATTGCAACTTACCGGCTGTTGAGACAATTTTAACTTGACTCTTTTAGGTAGTCCAGTGGGAAAGGGTGCTCCATTTTTATTTGAGCCATGCAATTGTGCGGAGGATTGCTGCTGCTGCTGTGACTTGCCAGCCGATGTGGACGGCACATCGCTGTCCAGGGTGAGTGGCGTGCGGGCAAACTGATTTTGGAACTGCATTACACATTGATATGTACAGAAATTGCGCATTGATGCATCCGACATGGTCAAGTGGTACTGCGGGGTGCTGGCGTTGCTGCAATTGTCGCACTTGGTAACTGCACGCGCTGAAATGTTGCAGCTCACACCGTGCATGGTCAAGCAGTTGATAGAGCAGGTGAGGGTCTCCAGGTCTCCTTGCTGTTTGTATATCATATCAAAGTTATATTTCTTCACCTTGCACCACTGGCAAGACACAATGTGGCGATTGACAATGATGTACACATTGATGCAGACTCGGGAGCAAAACATTTTCGGCGATGGTTGATCATTGTTATAGATGGTATACGCATCGGCGGTCTTCCTCTCGAAATATTTGCAGCACATGGCGCAAGGGTCGGCGTTGACGTTGCTAACAAACTTGAATGCCGAAAAGCATGGATTCGAGCAGAAATAATGCTCCTTGTCCTCCAGCAGCATCTCGACTCGCACGGGCTTCTCGTTATTACACACGCCACACATGTCTGTGCGGAGTTTTTTCTTGGGATTGCACATATTGTCGTAGCGCCGCAGACAGGCCTGTGAGCAGAAGTCTTTGAATTGATCCTTATCGCCAACAGGTGCCAGAAAACCTTCCTGCCCGCTGCTGATGTCCTTCTGACAACACGAACACGTCTTCAGGCCCTTCTTGTACGTATTGAGGCAGGCCGCACAGCAGAATTGACGCACATCAAAGCCAAAGCGCACGCAATACTTGCCGAGCGCCATGGAGCTAACCTCTTGCTTGCAGGTCTCGCAGTTACTGCCAAACGAACGCTGATAGCTGCCCAGGCACACCTCGTTGCAAAAGTCCATTGTCTCCCATACGAGCTGCTTTTCACTCACATTCAGTTCCAAATGACAGTCGGCACAGCGACGTCTGAAGCTCTCAATGCGATCCAAACGAGCTGCTTCCGCTTCGACATTGGTACGAGCCACCACATTGGACTCGGGTTTTTTGCTCGGCGATCGTATCGTGGTTGCGCCAATGTTTCGTACTCGTATCGAATGCCGCTTTAGTTTGTATTTGTCCGGCTCCTCGGCATTGAGTAGGTTAAAGCAGTCGTCGTTGCATATGTAGAATGTATCCTGCTCCTGCCTGAGGAAATATTTGCAACTCTTCTGCTCCTTGCACTGCAGGCAGACGTTCAACTTGCCAGTTGTCGTATCGCTCACGCTGGATTCTTCACCCTCGACACTTGCTTCGGCTTCCGCGACAGCATTTCCCTCCTCATCAACCTGTTCAGCACCTTCCTGGCTGACCTCTTCGATAAGGAACTTCTTGCGCCGCAAAAAGTATTTTCCGGGCTGAGCATCCAACAACGCATCACAGCAGGCCTGGTCGCATACGTACTCAAATTTACTCACTGAATTCATATCAGCTTCGTCGGCATCCTCAGCGGACGATTCTACATCGACACTTTTAAAGCGATATCCACAGGGCTTCTCAGTGTCACACTGTCGACATTTTTGTACACTGGCCACAATCCAAGTAATGATGATTTTCGCTGTGGCACCTGCTTCGCCCTCTACAGCACCTGAAGTTTCATCGTTGGTTGGCTCATCAGGTTCCGGCACATCCGCTTCTGGGGTATCCTCGTCGTTTTGCGTGGCGGTTCCTATGAAAATTGTATACATTGCATTAGTTATTGGAATTGACAACCGAATTCGACAGTTCGTAGTTAAAATAACTTTGCTTTTTGTGTTATCTTGAGTAGGATATGTATATCCAAATGTTTATATTACTTTATTACGACCTTGCTCACCTTCCACACATTCTGAACCCGCTGTTCCAGTTTGTTTGTCAGCTTGAGCAGCTTTTGCCCAAACGAAAAGCATTAAAGAAGGCAATAAAGCAAGGAATAGCAAGCGAAAAGAGAGCTTAGCCCATGGACTCTCTACATTAACATAAGACAGTACATACCATCTGGAGTTCGTGGTGTCTCAGCCGATGATGCATTCGCTTCCGAAGGCGTATCAGCCTTTTCCTTGTCTCCATCCACTTCCGCGTCACCCTCAGCAACAGGTGACTTCGATGCAAACTGAGTTTGTTCAGCTTCCTCCTCCTCCGCAGCCTTTTCGGCATTTTCGCGGGCTATTTCTTTTTCGGCCTCGGTGACCTCCGTTTCATTATCGTCCGGAATGAGGCAAACATCAGACTCTTCGGGTTCCAACACGTTCTCGACTGTATCTATACGACAAACCATTAGCTAACATCGATAGTCTTTTATATATTTTTATTTCTACGTACCATCTCCATGCTCTGCTTCGGCACCTTCATCCAATTGCTCGGTTTCGCCATCAGCACCATCTTCCATCGGCTCAGCTTCACCTTCGCCATCTTCATCCTCATTGCCTTCATCATTTTCGTTGCTAGCAGATGCATCTTGATCCTGTTCTTCCGACCGATCGACTTCGTCGATGCCCTCGTCTCTGGAGGCTGCATTTTTATCTGCATCGGCGGTGTTGTTACCATCTTCGTTGTCATCACCGACAGCCTGTTGAGAATCGCCACCTTCGGAGCGCATTTCTACATCATCAGCTTCGGTAGCTGCTTCCGTGCCAACATCTTTAGATGGCTCAGTTTGTGCCTCGCTCTCGGCATCGTCAACATCCATCGCCTCCATAGAAGCAGGTGCACCATCGACAGCATCTGTATCGCCTGCGGCGCCTTCGTCAGCAGCTTCAACGTTTTCGAAGGCGTCACGTTGTTGCAGTGTTTCAGCATCCCTGCTATTATCGATGTTATAATGTTCCTGCTCTTCTTCTGCTGCGGGCTCTGGTTCCCCGTCTGCCTCCGGAACTGTTTGTGCTTTTTCGCTTTCTTTGGATACATGATCCTGTTCATCACTAGCAGCCGCCTCCTGTTTTTCTTCCGATTGGCTCTCAACGACGTCCAAAGAGCCCTCTGAGATTTGCTCAAAATCCTCGTCCGCGTCGGCCGCTGTTGCCTCAGGCGCATTAGAAACGGTGGCCAAATCTGCATCAGCACCCCTCGCGTCCTCTTCAGCAGGTGGCGATGCCGGAGTATCTTGCAGATCTGTTTGTTTATCTATATTTTCTGTTGAATTATCTTCATCCAACTTTGACGTTTCTGATTCTGGTCTGGCGCTTGGGTCTGCACCAAAGGAATCTAAACTGGATACTTCCTCCATTTTGAGCTCGTTGATCAATGAACCTTATTTAAACTTTTGGACACGCAGATACCGAAACATCAACTGCAAGCAAATAAAGTGGTTTGGATAATTTTTAATATTTTCACACATAGTTTACTTAATTTGTTGCACTAATGTATGTATATGTTTATATTGGGCCCCATTGTGGTTTCGCGCGCATTTCACCCCCACTGTATATCGATAGACCTGTCACGGCGATAAGTATCGAACGGCCTACAAGGGCCTCACACCACACCGCCTAAAATGTGTACAAAACGTCACAAACACAGCCACACAAACACAACACACACGCATAGTGATGTGGTGTACAGTGCACAAGAAAACAAAACATGCGCCAAAAAATAAAATACTAATATTACTTTCGATGCACTTAGCTTCAAACTATTTAATACTTTAAAAATTGCAATTACTTTTTGTCTGCTGCACAGTGGGAAGCGTTGTTGTTTTCTGGCGATTGCGCCGTTTACTAAATCTGTATAAGAGATCCGACGTCGGCAACGAAAATCTAAGAAGCAAACCATTAACTGCCTTTCATTGCTGTAATAAGCTTGCAACTCTATTCCAGGTTTTATTGCACGAATACTAGTTAAAGTAAATGTTTACACTATTTGCAATGTACAATTTATATTTTTCAAGCACTGTAACACTGTAACACCCGGAAAAATGCTGTACAAAACCACAAGTTGAGGTCCGTGTAGGGATGGATAACTTATCGGAAACTGTATCGATAGTTTTCGCTGGGAGTATAATTGGTAACAAAAAAATCGAATAGACCTTAAGAAAAACGAATTATAATTTGTAAATTAACTGTTTTGTTCTATTAAATGTTGTTAGGTGTATTTTTTAAATATTTATTCAATAAACATTCAAATTTATACCAAAAGTAATAGTTAAATTGTCTTCCCTGTATGAATTGCACATTTTGCATTCAATCTCGATTTTCAAAGTCATGATATGTCGATAACAGATAAATAACTATATTATGTAAAAACAAATATTTTGTAGTAATTAAATGTAACACTGTGCATTTTTAGATACTATTATATAAATAAATATATAATTTATAATAACATGTAGATTATTATGCAATATAAGCTTACAGTTTATTTTATTATTATATTTATTTTAGTGTATATTATATTTAACTGAAAATAAATATAAATAGATTAAATAAAATTAAGAAAAGTTTATTAAAACAACATATTTTTCTGTATGTTGACAATACTGTGGGGTCTAATTACCATCTAACTATCAGGTACAAGGTAGCGAAACTTTATTGGAAAGAACTAGATAAATAAAAGTTCATTTGCAAAGGCGTTCCATTGATAAACGGTTCTTTACTAATCGATTAATATATCCCATATTTAAAAACTTAATTTGTTTTATTTATATCCGCCTGTAACTCCATTGAAACTAACTATGTTATATTGCTTTTAAATTTAAATTATCTATTTTAAAATGGCAAAATCGAATAACGCTGGAAGAAAATATAGAGCACAGTTGTATCTTAATTCCTCTTTGATATCTAGTTAAGACACAGATTATTATAATAGAACATTTCCCAAGAATCAGTTTTAGGTATTATGAATTATTCCTTCTGCGTTCAACAGCACGTTGGGGAAATATTTAAGAATTTTCGTAAAATGTGGAAACTGTTTTGCGTTTTTGAAATTAAGGTCATTCGCCAGTTGATATTCCCGCAATATTTGAATTAATTCGCTGGTAGATAACGCCTGAAAATTAATAAAAAAGATATACATACGTATCCACTCTCACACATGAGTTGATTTTATATGCATTACATACCTCTGTTGCTAACCAAAACTGGATGACGTAGTTGAAGGCATAAATGTGCAGCTGCATTAAATTTTTCTGGGACTTCAGTTTTTGGACGTTGTCCAATATTTTCTGTAAATAAAAAAGTATAAGTATAATATGCGAATCCACTTAAATTCACGTTTACCAACCTCCAGGCACGAGTTCTCCAGGTCAAGCATGCCGTTTCGGAAAGCCAAATCAAATGCTGGAAATGTATCCTCCAACGGCCACACAATTTCCTTCAGTTTTTGCGAGAAGATGCTTAGCAGCTCGGGCAGTTGGTATGCGTAGGACAGTATGAAGATATCCCCAATGATTTTCAAGTTAATGTTGTCCGTTGTCACCTCGAACGTGTAGATAAACTCCAAGAAGATTGCAACGCTCTCTGGCGAAACTCCATTGATTTGCAGCACACCGTTCCATTGTTTATTGAGCAGTACGTCCTGTTCGAGTTTTTCCGAGGCTGTGGCTAAAAACACACGATGACAACGAAACTTCTTGTAACACACATTACCGCCCTGCGTGCCTAGGTCGCATGGCTTAGGCACGTGGACCTCGCAATCGGCATCGATTCCATTTTTGAAATACTCAAGTCGACGCTGCTTGGTGGTCTGATCTTTCATTGTGGGACGACTTGCCGCGGACGATCTTGGCGTACTGGATGCCAACGGAGTTCCGAGCCTAGTGGAGTATCCCGTCGAGGATTGCTGTGCTAAGTCGTCATTTTGCTCTCTAAACTGACTTCTCGGCTTTTTGTTGTTGATCTTTGCCGAGTTCCACATAATGTAACTAATAATTTTTCGAAAATAACTGCGTAATTGCAAAGAAACGAAAAACGTGTCAATAGTTTAGAAAAGCATTCGGATTTCTCGCCATATTTGTTTGTACTGATTCAAATTTTCAGTTTAGAAAATTCGGGCGCATATAACACACGATGTATTGCAAGATACGTCGCCTCGAACTGCTCCGGAGCGGCCAGCTCTCGGACTGTGAGCTGCATGTGCGGTACTCCGCCGGCTGCCAAAAACAATGTCGGAATTTTCGCTGCCACAAGGCGATACTGGCATCTGCATCGTCCGAGTTCCAGCGCATGATTGCGGCTCCCGAATTCGAGAAGAACAGGCGGGTAATGATTGTGGAAGACGCATCTGCAGATGCCTACGAAGCGTTGCTCCTTTACTTCTACACCTATGAGATCTACAGTGCGATCAATTTCGAGCTATTCACCGAGCTGATACAGCTATCCGTCAAGTATAATGCGCCGGATTTCATCGAGACATATGTCAATAAGCTGGCCACACAGGACTGGCCGCTGGACAAGGTGATGAAGATCTTTCAGGTGGCCAGCACGTACAATAGGCCAGATATCATGAAACTGTTGGGCGAGAAAATTGAGCCCATTGCGGCACAGGTGCTGGTCGACAACTCGTTCCTGAGACTGAGCGTGCAGCAGCTGAAGTCGATGATTGGCATACTGAAGTCCCTGGGCAGCATGCCGGATAAGGAGCTGCAGCTGGCGCTGAAGAAGTATCAAAACTTCAACAACTTGCGGTATGGCAATATGCAATGTTTCCAGGAATTCGTGGAGGTAACAAATCTGTTTGGCGACATGCTCTTCGAGCCGGATGGCACCTTGATAGTCGAGGAGTATGATGAAATTGATCAGCCAAACGAAGATACTCAGGCACAACAACTGGAGGAATCACCCCCAGAGACTGATCGACCTAATAAATCGGATTCGTCGTAGATCGAAAATTTGTGTGTCTGCGTTCGTTTCATATTCTTTTAGTTTTGTACAGATCTGAAGTTTCTGTTTATTTAGTTAACTCAAACTTGTATATTACATAATGATCAATCGATTCTCTTAATAGCTTACACTAAATACGTAAATAAAACACCCCCATTTCAATCCGACTGGAAGAAACAAGCCAACGCAACAAATCTTATGAATATAGATCAACTAATCGATTCGAATTCGAAGCTACGTAAATAGGAATTAGAACTAAACGAGCTTCATGCAAAATGGAGGGAGTCGGATAGTCATCCTACGATATGGTAGCTACGGTTGCAGGCAGCACATCCGGCTGCAGGCTTATCCCCACATCCATGTCCTTATTCTTTTGAATGGCAACATTTCGAACAACGCTTTGACTTGGCTTAACGCTTAGAAAGTCATCACTGTCCAGTACAATATCATCGTCATCGGATATCTCATGGTTCGGGTACTGTTCACACTCGAACTCATCCTCATAGAAATCACCATCATCATCATCGCCAGTTGCCTTCGTCTCGTCCACGGGTTCATGTTTCGGTTGCTTGGCATCTACTGGTTCCAGACTATTTGACGCCGCATTCTTATGATTATTATCCGATCTGCATTTGGGTTTACTTTCCGCATGCTTCTCTTGTTTTCCGTTGTCCATCGACTTCCCACGATTCGATGGTAAGAACCAGGCATGATTTAGATTGAGACCCGTCGTCTTGGTATCAAACTTGCTCGCGACTGCAAGGCGCAAGTTAACGATCAGCGAGAATAGCTTGACTGTTGGCCCGACTTTGAGCTTTAAATAGGTTTCCAAATCCTTGCGTCCCATCATTAGCAGCGCGCGGCCATCGATTTCCTCGTCGAACAGGAGTTGTGCAATGCTCGAAGACTTCAGAGCGCGCTCGACAAACTCATAGACATCCCAGTTAGTCCAATACATAGGATTGCTCTTCAGCTGCGACATGTCGAAGTCGCTGTTCCTTTGCCACAGTCGATAATTGCGAGCGAACTGTGGACCATATTCCGCCACAATCGACTTGACAATCGACAGGGAGACATGGCTAACTGGAGGAGCACCAGCAGCAGCAGCAGCAACATCCCATTGTGCTCTTATGTCATTCTTAACCTTAGATGGTAGAGGTTTAACATCTTCGCGCTTCATTTTCGGCTTGGATTCAGCTTCTAAACTGGACTTGGGCCGATCGACTTTAACCTGCGTTTTAACCTTCGACTCGGCATTGGACTTCGTTTTGCTTAAGCGAGACAGCAGCAGGGGAGAGGCGGCCTTGACAGTCTCCGGTTTGGGGGACTGCGGCAGCTTGATATGCTCGGGCAAAACACGTGGCGGCTTAACTGTCTTGGCACGCCACTGGCGCCAGTTCTCGGGCGCATACGGACAGCAATCGCGCAGTGCATGCACATTGAGATTGAAGCGCTTCGCATTGCCAAAGCCGCGGCAGCCCTCAACGTCGCACGGCATCGGTGAGGGACGCTGCAGGAAGCCGGGAGGCGTTTCCAGTTCGTGCGATGTGGCTTCACACCAGCTAATCGGATGCAGATCGGGACTATCGTCCTCCAGCCAAAAGAAATACTCCGTTGGCCAACAGTCCAGATGCAACTGCACGCGATAGCCCTTGCGGGTAACTACAGTGGCCGGGCGTATGAGGCAGGGATTGCGTTGATCCACCACCTCGAGTTTCATGCCCGGCTGGAATTCCATTGGTTCACGCGGTGCAAACAGTTCCACGGGTGCCGCAATGCCGCCCACTTCACTAATGTAGCTCGCCCAGTTGAATGATACGTTCTGATAGTCTGGCGGCACGATCAGCTGCTGTCGACCCTCGTGCCAGCCGCATGGATGAATGTACGGTGAATTGACATGTACCCAGAAGTCATAGCAATCATCCCAGCCATCGAAATGGACGCGTATGCGCTCATCCAGTAAATCCGCAACGGTGGCCACACAAATCTTGCCCGTATCATTCAAATCCTCCGCCTCCAGGTGCATGCCCACGCTGAAGCCATTGATGCGCGTCTGGGTGGGTCCGTTGAGGTGTGTGAATAACGAGTATGGCGCTGCCTTTGCATTGGTTTTCACCAGATACCGATACCAGGTGAAACGATCCGGGCAATAGCCCTTCGGTGCCTGCAACACACGCGCTGTTTTCTCACACCAGCCAGGCGGAAAGATGTCCATCGAATCCGCGTTCACCCAGAAATCATACATGCTCGAGTAGCCATCAAAGTTGAGCTTCAATCGATAGCCACGCACCTCGACTATGGTGCAGACACAGAAGAGCGAACAGTTCTCCGGATCGATTGCCTCCAGCTTCATGCCACGCTCAAAGCAATTCGGACTGATCGGAAACGGGTTGAGGAATAGATGTATGGGCGCCGCATTGCCATTTCCCTTCACTTTGAGATATTCACTCCAGCGGAAAGGACGCTTTGCGTGGCTTGGTTTGCGTTCACGCTCCCGATCGTGCTCCCGAATGCGTTCCTTCTCCCGCGTCTGTTTATGCAGCTGCTGCACGTATCCATTCGAGACCTTGGCATCGTGCGTGCGGCTTATCTTGTTCTCGCTGGCATCACCATGCGCATTGGGCTGGCGACGCTTGTGTGCCCGTCGTACACAGCAAACCGAACAGAAACCTGAAATTATAAACAATTTTAAATTGACGAAAGTTCTAGGATTTCCCTCGTTCACTGTCTGCGGTAGTTTACTCACGCGGCGCCAAAAAGTCCAATGCAGGTCCATGGCAATTGCAGCGCATGCACAAGTAGAGCAGCGGATGGGAGCTGCTCATGGGTCTGCGTGCAGGTCGATCGAACAGAGCACGCTCAAAGTAGCTGGCAGGTCCATGACGAGGCTCACAGCGCTCGGTCAGCTGCAGCAAACTGAAGCGATTCAGCTCGAAACGCATTTTGGAGCTGGGCAATGTGCCCGGCTGTTGATCACGCCAGCGTAGCATGCTGAAGTTCTGCTGCATGTTGCGCTTGAAGTTGCTGGCGGCGTTCGGCTCCACGGCGTTCTTTTGCAGACGCGACATGGGCGTCAGTGTGATGGTGCCAGTCGATTTGGAGCTGCTGCTGGTGGACAACGCAGACGGTGAGGTTTGCAGCGATTCGGTGCAGCACAATGACTTCTCGAATTCCTCTTTGGACAGTGATTCGGCTTTCAATATGCTTAACTTGGCGGCACCAGGCTGCTCTTTTGCCTCCAGTTGCTCCGGTTTCTGTGGAGCCTGATGCAGCTGATGTTGTTGCTGCTGCTGCTGCTGCTGCTGCTGCAATACGTTCTCCACATTTAATGTTGGTGGCGTTATAATCTCCAGATCGCTGCTGCTGCTGGTGAAGCTACTGCGGCTGGTCGTGGAATTCTTTCTAGAATTTTGCGCTGATGGCGTTTGCTCCCGCGTCGGCGTCTGCGCAGGAACTTGCTGCGGCTGCGCCGGCTGCACCGGTTTCTGTTGCTGCACGGGCACGGAGACGGGCTCGGGCTCCTTCTCCTCCTCGCTGTCATCGTCATCTATGGTTATGGTTTCAATTGCATTCGGTGTCTCTATCACATCCACCTCCTTGGACATTATGGCCACCGAATGACGTCGTTCGGGCGAACTGCTTTGTATGCACACAACATCGGCGTCGTCTGCGTTGCCTGCCAACGATTTGGAACGCTGCAGCTTGACCACTGATCCTTGCTCGCCGCACGTCGCCGTTGCCAGCGCTGCAGCTGCAGCCGGCAGTGATGGCACCGCCGGCGTAGGCACTGCCGGCACAACCACAGCCAGTGCGCCGCCAGGTACTTTCAATATTTTGGCACCATTTAATTTGACCGCCGCAGGTAGCGGACTGATCTTAATCTCCGGCAGGCTCGCGCTCGGCTTAGCAGGCATGGGCATGGGCATCGGCATGGGCGCCGGCATGGGCACAGGCATCGGCGTCGGCAAAGACTTCGGTTTGCAAGCAGCAGCGGGAACAGGTGCAACACTCGCGGGCTTTGGCTGCGCGTTCGTCGCTCGGGAATTGTTGCCGCTCTTGTTGCTGTTGCATTTGAAGGACTTGGTCAGAATGAGTGCACCCGAACTGGCACGAGCCTGAACCTGGCCGAATTTCACGCGAATTTTCTCCACAGCAGCCTTGCTCAGTATGAACGGCGCATGAGATTTCGGCGGGTTCGAAATCAGGGAAATTTGTGCAGCCGCGGAATTATCGGGCGTCGGATCAGGTGCTGCAAGTAGAGTAGATAAAGATGTGCACAATGAGTATTAACAATATATATATAGTACAGGCAAACAAATCTACGTATACAAATCTAGCACTATACATATACATACATACGATGTGAGTTATTTGTTCTTTTGATAAAAGTTTTCGTTAATTCGTGAGTCACAATTATGCGCAGCTTAGAGAAATTATGCTGGCACAGTTGAGTTTCAATTATGTTCGAAAAATATTCGATCTCAATGCGATTGCTTAGCACGTTTTAACTTTTGTTTTTTGTTTTATCACGAGCAGCAGCTGCAGCTGCAAAAACCTGATCATCGTCAGAGTCTTTCCACGCCCGCCTGCGAGTTTTGCATACATATATGCATGCATGTAGGTACATAAAATAAAACGTTGATAAACAACAAAAGCAACAGCAACAACAACTACTACGAATTAAGCGTATTTACAAGTGACTTTTTGCATTTCCCCCCCCACAACCCACCCAGCAAACACGAAGCCCGAAACCAACCGAAATTGTGACATCAGTTCGGAAACGGAATGCTCTGATAACTATTTGTGTAAATTCATTTGTCAATCGTATTGATGAAACAAACAGCAAGCAGCAACAACAACTGAACGTTGATGTTGACGAAGAAGAAGAGGAGGAAGAAGAAGAAGACGAGCAACAGAATAGCAATAAATGAAACTAAAACGTGAACTATATAATTCTGAAAATAGCCACATCAAACTTATTTTCGTACTCGATTTGTTTTACATTATGAAAATGCAAAGTCACAACAAAAACAACCATAACACATAGCTAAACATGTTAAATACAAAAACAACAGCAGCAGCAGCACGAGCTACAATAATAATAGCAGTAATAATAATAATAAAAGGTTACGCACACACACAGACTCGGCCAGCGACACAAACTAAATGAGAGTCTCTCGCTGCGACGGCGGCTGTGCCCGTTGCCCAAGCAAAAATGGATTGAAAGCAAAAGCAACACCGAAATCGAAATCGAACCACACCATACCGTACCGTACGGTACCGTACCGTACCGCACTAAACCGAACCCATGTACCACACTTGCGTTACTTGTTACTACTTGTAGTTTAGGTACATCAAATTATACGAAAACTGTGCAACTTATATAATTTGTATTTTATACATTTAACTGGCCGACTTACTTGTTTTACTGCCGCCTGTTTTTGAGGTCATCACTGTCATCAAATTCGCTGGGGCAGCTGTTGCTCCTTTGCTGCTGTTGTTGTTGTCGTTGCTTGTGTAGCTGCTGCTTCCATTTTGTTGTTGCTGTTGCTGCGGTGCAGGATGTACTGGAAGTGTAGTCATCGTGGTTGTTGGTCGTATGAGCACAGCCTGCGACTGGGATTGAGGCTGTGGTGCAGCATTATTGTTGCTGGGAGCGACAAGTGCTTTGGGCGTTAACAGCGAGAGCAACGATTGATTGGCATGAGGATTGGGATTTGTGGCCGTCGTCACGAGCTGTATTAGAGGGGGAGTTACCGTCGAGGTGGAACTCTTCGGTTTCAATTGCTTTTGTACAATATTCATGGGCGTCAGTTTGGTTTTCAGTGCGGCGGTATTGTTGTTGTAAATACTACAACTATTATTGCTATTATTGCTGTTGTTGTTTTTGTTATTGCTATTGTTGTTATTTAAAGTGCCAATCGTTATGCTGCAAGGTTTGGTGGGCATTGTTGCAATTGGTAAATATCGCATCTCCTCCTTGCCCACCTGGCCCACGCTCTGCCCGTTGGACGACGCAGTCCGTGTGCTGCTGCTGCTGCTGCTTCCCGGTTTAATGGGCGACAGGGAAATGGGCAAATCTCGTTTTGCCTGCATTTGATTTGCAGCACCTACACCCAGATTGGCGGGCAACATTGTTATTTAGTGGCAAAATGTGTTTAGCCCAGGCACTGTTTTGGCAGTTTCGAAAAACTCTTATTCAAAGTCAACTCTATTCGCGTCTTTTTATACACTTTTCAACTGCAGGCGATATAATTCGTACGTTGCCGCACAAGTTTTGGCATTTTAATTTAGTCACTACACCGTTTTGCCAGCAATTGGTATTTTTTATGAGTTCTGGTAGTAAACCGTTTCGATTTGCACTCTCTATTATTACTCAACACTGCACAGAATCTTTATTAACTTTTCACGCTTTGCATATTTGAATTGACAAATTATAGGTGACTGCGTGCTGCTTGCCAATATTTAATTACCATGCTTAACGCATGTATTTAACTTGTTGGTATTTTTTGTTCAGGATTTTGAGAGTTGCCGTACTTTTTTTTCGCGAGTACGGCAGTTCTGTACATTCCCTTTGTTTGAAAATATTTGCTGTCGAGGCGCTGTCTGTTCTCGCTGAAATAGAAAGAATACTTATTACAAACGCTAGACTATTTACCATTTTATAAATTCGATTAACCATTTGCATAATTTGCAAAGTTAATTTATCAAACACGCCGTTAGTTTGCGCGCTCGTTCGACAGGGTATACTTTAGACAAAGTTGGCAGCACGCATATTGAATATTGATATCAATTTTAGGTACATAAGTATACAAATGAAGATTTATATGTATTTAGAAATTATCGTACTTTCGATCAATAAAGTAAGCCAGCATATGCAGGATTTCGATTATCATTGAATAATTCTTAAAGTTTGCTTAAAATCTGTCTTTTCGACGCTGTTACGTATGCTCACGTTCATGCCGACGACAGTGTCATATATGTACATAAGCATGTACATACATACCTTATCTGGGCTTCGTTTACTATGCCAAAAACCTTAATTCTATCATTTAGTTCTTAGCCAAATAGTGAAAAGACGTAAAACTCTTTAAAAAGCTTACCTTTTCTCAATAGTTAAAGTCGAAATGGCAGACAATTTCACAATGGAGAAGCTGTTGCTGTTGGCTTCTGGGTTAAGCTGGCGGGACTCACAGAATACTGAAAGATATCAGAATTTCAATGAATTTATTGCATATTAAAGATCTAATGAATTCTAACAACAACAATAACGAAAAGTACCTGTTTAAATGTTGCAGGCGTAAAACTGTGATTAAGTCGATTTAGCGTATTATATCCAAATGTTATCTGATGTTGTACTTTCAAGTAGCACATCACACAGATTTGCATTTCAAAGAGTTTTCACTTAGTACACGTTTAAGGCCAAGAGGCTACCTATTGAACCTGTATTTTATCCTTCAACTTCCGAATTCCAAGGAGTTGCTTACAGTGCAACGTTAGAAACTATTATGCCAAAAGCATGCGTGTGTATTTTAATTCGTCGATCGAATGATGTTCAGGTGACAACTCTGCTGAAAACTCGCTCACGTCGGTTAAATTTAAACCCGTGTATGCAAATAGATCAGCTTTGCAGTCAATTTAGATTTATATTTTAATTATTGTGGCAGACTTTAATGCATCAGCATTATGAAATTTGTATTTGGCTATAACGTAAGTTATGAAAAATCACCTTAAGCTGTTTAACTAGATGCTACAGTTGGTTGGGCATTTGTCTCACTGATCATTATTTAAATATAAGTTTTATTAAAATAAACATTTTGTTAATCGTTATTATATTCACAAGACTGTTATTAGCTTCAACAAAAATAAACCACTGAAAGTTTAAATAATGAATTTCTAATGCAGAACCACCATTTCTTCTTCTTACACCTCTTAGTTGAATAACAGTGTTGTACAACTCCGTCAAATAGTGTGGTACAGCGTATTTATAAACTAAAAGTGGTAGTTTTAGATTTCCGTGTCAATTGCTTCAACTAAAATTATAAATAAAAGTTAATTTACCATTATTTTTGATTAATCTGATTTTACATAATGTCTTTAATCAACAACGATGACAACATAATGGCTATTGATGAGGATCCACAGGGTATGGAAAAGGGCGGATGTGGAGGAGTTGGGCGCGTCCGTATGAGCCGCTTTTTACGATTTCTTAATTGATTTGCAGTTATTATTAATGACGATGAGCCATCGACAACGCGAAATATTCCGAATGGCCGCTCGATGGATTCGCTGCGATCTTCCTTTACCAATCACAGTTCAACGCCAGATTCCTCGCACAATTCGCTCGACACGATTGATGTGGGACCTGATGACTTGCAGGAGAAATCTCGTTTAATAACCCAGGTTTTGGAATTGCAAAACACACTAGACGATCTGTCACAGCGAGTGGATTCTGTCAAGGATGAGAACCTGAAATTGCGCTCCGAGAACCAGGTGCTTGGCCAGTACATTGAAAATCTGATGTCAGCATCTTCGGTTTTCCAATCGACCAGCCCCAGTGCCTCCAAGAAGAAGTAGAATAATGGAAGAAGGATTCGAACCGCTCCAATCTCAAATATGCCTTGTCATTTATATGTATTAATGCTTTTGTTAATGCTGCAAAGTAATTGGTGTTTGCTAATCTGTCGAATTTGTGCACAATATTTTTTTAATTACTAGTTAGAACATACGCTTACATATATATTTATATATTGATTATATATATAAAACGATGCATTTTATTTATTTAAACATAGCTAATTAATAAATCAATATAAACCCGCTGGCCATTCCCATGTTCGAATGCGATTTTCTATTTTCTTTGCGGCAGTTGGGCAACCCTGAACGATAAACAGCTGCCAGCTGGTCGTCTCCCAACAACAAATGTAAAGTTAAGCAGCAAAGTTATTTTCATTATTACAAAACGAAGAAAGCGTCTTAAATATTAGTAAAACTAATTCGTGAGGTTGTTTAAATAGTTGTTTAACGAATAAATCATACTTCTGTGGGGATCGGGCGTGTCTACAGTTTAAAATTGTAAGAATTGTATACCAAGTGATTGCGAAATAAGCTGCAAACAATACACATTGCACATTGCTTTGGGCCCCCCATCAGAGGAAAGGCAATTGCAACAACAATAATAACGCAGACAGACAGAACAGTGTTGCACAACCTTCGAAACTGCTGTCTGAAACACACACACACACAAACACCCACTTGCATATGTGCATGTGTATCAGCGCGATTATTGTTTTTGGTTTTATTTATTAATATATGTTTCGTTTGTGTGCCTTTTTCCAATGCAACGCAATAAAGGAAGTCAACGTCACCGTCGTCTCGTATCAGCACTTGCTAAAGCTCAGTCGACGTTGACGCGTATGGCGGAAGCAGCAGCAGCAGCAGCAGCTACAGCCCCAGCAGAGACATCAGTTGATGTATAACAGTAACAACAAAGACGGCGGCGGCGAACAACAATCAAAACAACGGGCCGATATTCAGACTGAGATTTGTTTATATAGTCAGCACAGGCACATTTACATACATACAATCTACGCGACTGCAAATCAAACTAAGAATGTGTTGACCTCTCAGCAAGCATTGGAACATTTAATTCTGTAACACCCGCAGAGTTTGCTGCCATTCGCCCACATTATAAAAACGTAAAAGTCAAATTATAATCACGGCCAGGCCATGTCCTTCTCCGACTTCGATGCCATCTACGAGGATGAGCAGCTGGAAGACTTGGAGCACTTTCAGGATCAAACAGTAATGCCAGTGCCCGAGCCCATTATCATACGGGGAGCGGGCAATATGACAGTGTAAGTGGTAATCTTGTAATATATAACTCTCACACACACACCTGCGCGCCTACAGTTGCTATCTACGGTATGTTGAAAATACTTAAGTATTTGTTCAGAATGTAGCTCAAGGCTTGGGTTGGGATACCTAATTTTTGTTTTGGCGCTGCGCTGCGCTGTTTGTTAATAAAATACACTGTGACTGCGAGCAGCCGCCGCGTGCGTTTGACCTTGTTCTATTTGGCGCCCAATTGTCAATAATTGACTGGCTCACTGACTGACTGTTGATTGCATAACGCAAAAAGAATCAAAACAAAAAAAGGTGAACAAGTTCGCCAGAGTGCAATGTATGCGTAATCTTGATAGGGAATTATGTGTGCAGCCGTTAAAAATCTATCATTTTATTCAATGACGCATATTTTCGATGGATATACATTATAATGTTCTGCTTTTGTTTTTACAGATTCGGCCTCAGCAATCGCTTTAATGTGGAATTCCCCTGTGGCCTGCTCTCACGAGTTGCGCCCGAGGAATTCAAAGCGACCATCGGCCGCATCAATGGCATATTGAAGAAGACCCTGCCCCTGAATGTCAAGTGGCTCTTTTGCGGCTGCGTCTGCTGTTGCTGCACCCTGGGCTGCTCGCTGTGGCCCGTCATTTGCCTGAGCAAACGCGTAAGTCTGCCCCATCCTGCTATTACAACGAACTTGATAATCACCTCGTGACATTTGCTTGCTTGCAGACACAATTAACGCTGGACAAGTTACTCGAGTGGGAGAACAGTCATCTATATCATAAACTTGGCCTGCACTGGCGTCTACACAAGCAACAATGTGATTCCAATTCCATGATGGAGTATGTTATATTAATTGAATTTATACCCAAGACGCCCATCTATCGGCCCGACTAGATGGGTAAGCAGTGTGGATCATTGCAGTCATGGTAACGGAATTGGGTATGGGGTATTTGGGGCCTAATCGTAATTGTAAAATAAAACACTAGGAACTAATAAGAATAATTTGTCGATTTAGGCGTTTACTCTTGTGCAACACACACACACACACTAACACAACTAGTTTAGTGCAACATACACACACACATTTTAAGCTAGAGCTAGTTATATATATATGTAGTATACATACATATAGTTTAAAACAAATTTTCGAGAGTATTTAGCTAGTAAGAACAATTATTGATTTCTCGCTAGTTTAGGCCCTTTCATTTTGCCTTTAGTTCGTAACATGAAATTTGGTTTAAAATATTGCAATATTAAATACATTTCTTGTTAAGGAATTTCAAATTGAATCTTGAGCTTTATTTGTGATCAAGTTGTAACGTATCCGGGACTGGAAACCGAAAATCATACAAAATGCATAATGTATTTCAACATTTTACCTTAGAGATCTGCCCAATCTGAGTAAAGAATAACATAAAATGTGCTATAGCCGATCGTCTCTGTCAGCTTTCTTCCAACTGTTAAACAGTGCAGCAATTTTCACAACAAAAAATAAATAAATTACTGTTTAATTGGCTAGATAAATTAAAATATATATATATATATATTTTTCGGTTTCCGATATTGCTTAAATAACTCTATGTATGCGTATATATTTTGAAGTTTTCTGCACAAGCGATCTAGAGAGTCCCCGCGGGGACTACCAGAACAATAAATACATTTTAATTTAACGTTTAGACAAGTCGTAATGCTTAAATATAATCAAGTCTTTTAACAATGTGGGCTTCGCTCTAGGAATATATAATATATATATATGTGTGTATATATTTTTGTGTCTTTTTTTTGAAATTAAGGAATGTGATTGGAATGTTTCCAGTTTTGGAATTGATAACAAAAAAAAATAAGAATTACAGCATTTGTGAATAATACTTGAAACTAGGATTATTAAATTAGGATAACTGAGCATCGTTCGCGATGCTGCCTTGATTTGAGGCATCTTCGCTGTGAGTTAACGTGGACATTTCAGTTGGCTTCTCGCTCCGATTACCATGGTCGCTGTCCTGCGCCTCATCCTCATAGCCGGCCAGTTCCCGATCATTAGGTGCCTCATCATCATTATTATCATCATCATCATCATCATCATCATCAACAACATCATCTTCGTCCTCATCGTCGTCAGCCTCGGCCTCGGCCTCGTCATCATCTGCGGTCTCCGCTAACGACGTCTCATTCAACTCGATTTCTGGCTCCACGAGCATAATATCCCTCTCATTAGTCTTCGTTTCCCTCTGTCCCGCTGCTGCGACCTCCTCTCCCGACTGCAATAGGTCTTGGGCTGTGCGCAGGAGCACGTCCGTCTGTTTACGCAGCGCACTCATTACCAGATTATCCTGCCGCAGCTGGAACTCATGCTCACGGCGTGCAAGCTGCTTCTGATGTTGAAAGAAACTTTCGAGCATTTCCTTCTGGGCCATACGCATTGCGGTGGTCAATTGAGTAAGCTCCGTCTTGAGGACCTCATCCTGGCGCTGCTTGCGTCGCAGCGTCTCCTCGGCAATCTGCTTGCTCCTCAGCTCATCCACTGGCGGCAGGCACACATCATCAATGCGCGAACTGGGCTCATAGAGCGTGGAGCTGCGTTGTATCTTGACAGGCACGGGAGGCTGCGCAGAGAAGTTCAGACGCCGTTTATGGTTCGGAAGCTGCTGCTGCTGCTGATGGTCGCTTAGCATTTGCGCGTGGCGACTGCTCGAGGCATAAGGAATATGATTCTTTGAAACAGGCAGAACGTGCATGGGAGGTGAAGGCGATTGTGGAGGTGATATCGACTGCTCCAGATCGGGTATCATACGGTCCGGCCGCAATGAGTAACCAGTGTCCCGCATAGGCACCGCCTTCAGTGGCCGCGTGTTCGCCGGCTGCACACTGATCTCGCGTGGAAGGCGCATGGACAACTGTTTGCGGGGCAACATTAGCTTGCTGGGTGGATGCACAAAGTTGATGCTGCTTGTGCTATGCAACGGCATCATACGATTTCCCTTGCCAGCGGCACCCGGATTCGGAGCCGTTCTGTTCAGCGGGACAGCGGGTCTTTCGATCTTGAGAACACCATGCGCGGGCGTCGTAGGTAAATGTCGCTGGACATCTGTGGCAAAGGCAGCAACGCGCAGAGCCGCCGGCATCGGTGTCGATGTCGATAAAGGCGGCACCAATGTACCCAACAGGTTCGTTCGGTCCTCGCAGTCTCTGGACATTGGCGGTGGCGAGGGAGATGTGGGCGCCGTTGGCGGCGGTGTATTCGTTCCATCCATGCCCAAATCTATTTCAGGCTCGTGCTTGACCGTCACCAAAAAGGGCGTGTGATCCAGCGTCGATGCCTCGTCCTGGTAACTATCACCGTTCTGTACAAAGTCCACGGCTTCGCTATCCTGCTCCGAGCCGTTGCCCTGACTCACCGTCGAATCGTAGCCTGTGCAATTGAAAAGATATGATAAATAATGCCGTGCTCTCTCAGCTTCGAAGATCTCATCAAACGAAAACTTTGATTTACAATATAATTCGATATTATATTAGTTGAAAGTTAAGCAAGCTTGACGAGATTCGTATCGCATTCATTTTTAGCATGTTAGCAAACATTTTGTCATCTAAATCAATGCTTACCTATGGGTTCCGATTTGACCAGGCCCAAACGGAAGCCGAAAATGGGGTGTTCCACGCCCAGTTCGACTTGGCTGTCTGTGTTGTCCGGCAGCTCCGTCTTGGTCACTGTCTGCACCGTGCTGCTACTGTCTTTGGAGCTGGCAATTGATTTGGCCGCTTTGATGGCGCTGCCGCCCTTGCCTTTGCTCGCGGTATTATCCTGCAGCATCTGACAGAGCACACGATACACTTCCTCGGGCACAACCTTGGGAGTTCCATTGCCCTGACGCATTGATGTGTTGTATGTGGATTTGAGGAATTTCCATTTTGTCCAGATCTGCACGCTCGACTTCTTCATGTAGCCTTTGCTGTACATTTCATCCTCGACCTGGCGGAAAACGTGCTCGCTCTTCACGTTGCGATCATTAAGCTGCTCCAGTGCATTGATTCGCGTCATTATGCTGAGCATCTCCAGCATCTCGGCGCGACTCCACAGGTTGCGTTCGGGTCGCGAATAATAATTAAACGATTCCTTGCCGCCAAGAGTCGCGCTAGCGCTGCCACTGCCACTGCCATTGCCACTGCCACTGCCGCCGCCGCCGCCGCCACCGACCCCACTGCTGCTGCTGGTGCTGCTTGTACTGCTGGCACTACCCTCGCTCTCTCGGGGATTGGGTAGACTCATGTGAGCCTTATTGCGCATGGGCGTCAGCAGCTCGTCCACATCGCCGACCAGCCCGTTGCCAGTGGCCGCCGTGCTAATTAGCTTGTTGATGTGCCCAGTCTGACCGTGGGCCGGGTGACTCTGATTCTGCTGATTCTGGCGCATGTTTTGCTCCACTTTGCTCAGCAGGCGCATTTTCGTGTGGGCCGCCACCGTGATATTGGAGGCGTGTCCGTGTTTCCCAATGATGAATTTAGTGTCGCCTTGATTCTCCTGATCCAAATTCCGCGGCATCAACATCGATGCGTCTGTTTTTTGAACTCTGAAGGATTACGAAAACAGTCTAAAAGTTGATAAAAAAAATAACAAACGATTAGATGCCGAAATTATCCAACGATTTAAATTTAATTAATTAATTAATTAAATTCGTTTAATTTTCCTTTTTTCAAGTTTCAAAGTTTTAGTTTTCTCAATTTCGCTAGGAAAGTTTTTGGAAACACTGCTGTTTTTGACGGCCAGTTGACGTTTCAAAATATTTAATCGAACCATTAGAAAAACTGCTCCGAACCGAAAAAATATTTTGATTTTTATTACCCAACACAGTTCAAATAGTTCACATACGGAAACTGGTTTCAGAATCTTTAAAACTTACTGAACTTGATTTTCAAAGCAGTGTCAAAACGAACGAAATGAGACTTCAATACACACACACACACTTAAATACACATACATTTTCAATTCTCTATCTTAAAATATGAAAAGAGGTTATGCATACCGAAATCAAAATATATATGTACATATATGTGTTTTTATCGATTTTGATTACAAATTTCAATACGACATATACGCGACAATAGGGAAGGTAAAAATAATAACCGTGCACACACACACACACGCACGCACACACACCGCACACAAGCACTCAATATACACGAACACACACGTAATATACATCCGATTATACACGTATGTGTGCAGAACTAAATTTAGAGATAGTGAGTAAACGATTTTAAAATGTTAATAAACATGCCAAATATGATTACCAGTCGAAAGGTGCACAACGGGTACAAAGATTTCGTCACTTATTTTCATTTTTTTAAATAACGCATAGTTGGTATGTTTATACATACAATTTATACGAACAGATATGTGTTAATATAAGAACTCGAGAACTGGAGAACTGGCGAACTGGCGACAGCTGCTTTATGATATTCGAAGAAGAAACTGCCCAACGGAAACACAATGCTTTGAAAATTTTGTTTATACTTGGTTATTACATTAACATGATATTTCGCATTGGCTGGGGGATGAGCTATGTATATGTAAATATGTAAGAAACGTAATATACATAGAGCTGCTGAGTTCGAAACTCGAATCACGTTTAATGCACCCAAAGCTGAGTAATTTTCCAGCATTTGGACGCTGTCAAAAACTCACATAAGATTGAGAGCTTACAGTGGGTAGGGTGTTATTAAAAGCCGGTTGCGGTTACAAACTGAATTTTCCAACACTTGATTGCAAACTATTCCGTTAATTTCAATTCAATTGAGCACACCTTCGCCCACGAACATGTTGCGTTAATTGTTAATTCATCCTTAATATGCATAAATAAAGCGAATATTAATATGACCAGCAATCTTAGTAGCGATTTAGTACAAATTAACTGCGCACCACTGTAAGAGGAAAAGATATGGAGCGAGAGAACACAACTAGCGCACGAAAAACAAGAGCGAGTTAGGCCTCTCTCTGTTGCTCTCTGACAAAATCGCACACAGACACAACATGAGCGCACGCACACACACACACACACGCGCGCCGGAGCATCACACAAATGTACGGTTATTATGTTGAGAATTTTCAATGAAAGAAAAGAAGACAGAGAATATAAGAAAAAAGTTAATTACATTTAATAACTAAAATCGAGCAAAATCATGTTGCACCGTCGATATTTGCGTTTCGATATAACACGCACAATGTGCTTACTCAATTTGTGTTTCTGTTAGCACAAGACAAGACGACGAAGTGTTGCGTAAAAGTGTATCGCGCTGAATTAAGCTCTCACGGTTTTAAATAATAATTTAACTTAACTATTTTTCAACACAGCGCGAGCGAGCACCTTGCCGAACAACAAAACGCACACACACACTGATTGAAACACTTAAACGGCGAGAGAGCGTGCGAGTACTCTCTCTCAGCAGCGAGAAGAGGAAGCAGAACAGAATTTCAACCAACAACCACCACCACGATTTCAATACTGCGAAACTCAAAAATTCAAAAGCAACGAAAGCCTACAAAAACAAACTATATACATTACCTACAGTGTCTCTGTGTGTGCGTGTGTGTGTCTGTTGCTTGTGTGAGTGTATATAAACATACACACAATACTTCGTCGTTATTTTTCGGAAAGGCACAAATAATGGTTATGAAATGGTTGCTAGTCGTCGTATTGAGATTGTGATTGTGAGATTGAAAGAGAACGACGGTAGGAGGAACGAAACGTCGTCGTACATATGCACGAAAGTGAATACGAAACGAATACGAATAAGAATAGAACAAGACTTCAGCAAGAGACACACACAAGTATGCTCGCCCGTACACTTGCCGAGACTTTTGGAATTTCGTCCCAAATAGGGGAAGTAACTGTTGAAAATCGTTTGATAAGTTCGATTTCGATTAAATTCGCCAACAAATCGGGCAGCGCAATTACAATTAAATGTGATGCATGCATTAACGAAACGGAAATATTCCCATAATAACGCTAGAATTTCTCATTGGCATTTCTCTAGCAGCTTTTAGTTGTTGTTTTTTTTTGTTTGTTTGTAATTCTCAGAATTCAAACAGATATGTGGATAATCGCGTTGGAAAAGGCAAACAAGATTTACAAGTATTGAGAGCCAAAAAGAATGCTCTGCCTTGAGCTGAGCGCAGGCGGCGCTTGCCAGGAGAGCGCAGCAGGAAGGAGGAGACGCAGTCGTCGTGCTGTGGGCAAAGAACAGGAAATTTGAACTCACGGAAAAATGCGGAAAAGCGTTGCTTTTGCCATGCAACAAAAATGCGCTTGCCAGAAACGAGAAATTATATCTGCTTTGCGATTATACACATACACATATGTATGCGCGCGTGTGTGTGTGTGTATGTATCATTTACAGACTTTCTGCTGCCATATAATATTGAGCTTCAAATGTGTAGTTTTGTTGATAAAAAAAGTCAAGCACACAGAGACAAGCGCGCACACACACACACACACACACAGTTGCAAAATAAAAACGAAGTGGGGAAAATGGGAAAAAATAATAGTAATAATAATGGTAATGGGAATATATATTCAGACACTCACGACGAGAACGACAACAACAAACGAAGATGATTCATTCGGTCGGTTACGTTGTTATATCTTGGCACAACAACTAGCCTGCTAGAATCACGAATCGAAACTGAGTTTCGCAAAAAGAAAACCCAGAACCTGATGCTCAAACACCCAGGCAAGTGTGTGAGTATCTCCCCGACTCAGCTGACTTGTCGCTAGGCACTCATTCGGATTCGGGAAAATGACAACAAAGAAAAGAAGAGATAGCGAATCGGTCTCGAACTCAACTCAAGTGGAGCCGCTGTTTAAAAATATTTCGAATATTTTGTTATACATGAATTATGTTTTTGTTTTTCATTAAATTAATTATTTAATAAATATTAAACTAAACTCAAGCAAACATCTTAAGCCCTAGAATATTGGTATTGGAATATAGGCATTCACTCGCTCCATCTGACACTGCGAGATGCACTCGGCTATCCAGATGATGTTGCGGCTCTCAATCTCCCTGAGCTTCAGATACGAGTAGAATATTCCGAAGTGGAATTGTTGAAGAAACGAATGTACGTGCTTTCGCGTCTCGATAATCAGTAAACGATCCTCGATCGTGGAATCGTCTGCACTTTGCTCGGGTCCGTCAAAGGCACTGGCCAGTTCCAGGATTCGATTGCCCACCAAACGCACCGCCTCGTAGCTTTCACTGTTGGATAGATCGACTAGCGAAGATGGACCCAGTGCTCCGCAGGTGGGAAACAAACTGGTGCGCTGCGTAGAGGTAATATGTGTGTTTAGTGAATTCAAGGCAATTGTCAGGCATCGACGATCGGCTTGGAATCCCAACATGTCGCACATAACGTTGGCCGTGGTGCCGCCCAGTTTCACGTTGAATTTGTAGAAATCCTCGAGATATGCCTTGAACAGCGAACTGCGTACAATCTCCACATCGATGTCGCCGATATCGCCATGATCCAGACTATGCGATATGAATTTTGCTATCGGTGTATCGATAAGCACGGCATTGAACAGTTCCTCCGTGCTGCTGGCCACTTCGATGGCCTCCAGCTGATCGAAATAGCCAAGCGGATGGCACAGCGTGAGCAGCTTCTTCATGGAGCGATGGTTGTTCAGGCC
This sequence comes from Zaprionus inermis, assembly GCA_018151445.1. Taxonomy (NCBI): domain Eukaryota; kingdom Metazoa; phylum Arthropoda; class Insecta; order Diptera; family Drosophilidae; genus Zaprionus; species Zaprionus inermis. The sequence goes on along the minus strand of JAECXD010000674.1, from coordinate 1,449,307 downwards.
CGATATGAGCAAAGCCACATTGTCGATCATATGTTCGTAACGTATGTATTCCAGGAACGTGGACAGCGGCTCCGTTGCATTTTCGCGCAGATAATTGTATTGCTCCACGTGCTTGTGCCGCAAACGAGTCTCGATAAATTCGATATCGACACTAACTCCATCGCCGGACAATGTGCTGCCGTAGTCGGTGTTTTGTAAATTAAAGCAGAGATCTGTAATAGATTCGCTTTGCGATAGGGTCAGATAGTCGGAATGCTTGAGTATGCCGTTCTTGAAGCCGCGCGTAATACCCTCCAAATAGCCGAAATCTCTATTGAATTTGCAATTTTCCATAACTTTACTTAAATCGTTTATTTCGTTTCGATTTCGGAGAATATTCGATGTGTGTTCACAGCGGTGTTGTTGTTGCACACTGAAGTTGTGCTCGATTTAAGTCTGAGTTAATATTCGTAGCTAAGTTGATTTCAATTCATTTAAATTGCGCTGCGTTTTTGCTTACTGCCTTCGGGCGTTGCCACCGCGTTGCTGCTTTCACTTGTCTGGCAACAGCGCGCAGCTGGCAACGCTGCAAAATACTGCATTAGCCCGCCAAGCGAATTCAATTTGAATGCAATTGAAATACGAGAATAAAAACACAGCAATTAGTTAAATAAATGTGTATGTGTTTTTCATTTAATGCACACACTCCACTTATACGCTTATACGAGCAATTTGCATATGTGTGCATAGTTTGTCGTTGTGCTTTGCACATGCGCCCGTCCGCTCGCCCATCCGCCCGCCCGCCCGCCGCCCCTCGCTTGGGAAGCTGCGCCACCTGTTGCTGCTGCTGCCCTGCGCCAGTTGTTCGTGTAGAATTTTCCCTCCAGCTCGTTCAGTTTACATGTTGCACTCGGCCGCACAGCATTTCGACCAATATCGTTAGTTAAGCCTTTTGGCGCTTATAAACAATTTATGTTTGGCTTTGTTTACGTTGCGAATTACGTCGCGAAGCGGTTGTGCTATAAAAAACAACAACAAACGGGAAATAACAACAACAACACGATGTGTCCGCCCATCAAAACTGAAAATCAAAATTCTTGGCGCGTCTAATTATTGCGCCCGCCCAGCGGAGGCATTCCACGCATTATGGCCAACATGCAACTTATGGCAAAACAATAACAAAGCGCCGGAGGAGGGGCGAGGGGACATGCACTGGCTCTGGACAGCATTCCTACTGGTCAGGTAAAAGCGATCGTCGTGCATGTGTGTGTTTCAAAGTCAAGTGCGCTCGGCTAAGCAGCAGCATGTTTACTATAGAAGCTGCCATAGTTCCATATGATATAGAACCAGATGTGATGCGACATTGAATTAATATCATGCTGGACACGCATGTTGAGTTAGCGGCAAATAAATTCAGGCAATATTTATCCAGGCTAATTGTCTGGCATATTCTATATAGTTTTTTGGGGTGCTGCTGGCGGGGCGCCTCTGTCGCCAGTCCAAGTCGTTCGACGTCGCAGCAGCAGAAGTCAATAAATTAATAGACTGTAGCACATTACGTTTATAGGGTATCTCCCGCCGTGTGACAGCTCTCGTCACATTGATAACCTTTTTGGCAGCTCCATGCGGAACGCATTAGAACAATATTTATATACGACGCGCTGCCGGTCGCTCTACCTCCCTCTCTTCCTCTCTCCCTCCCTCTCCCTCTCTGCTCCAATGTTGCAACGTCATGCGCCTGATTTATTTATGGCAAACTGCATGCGAAAGATTGCCATGTTTTCATTCTGACTTGCGACACGATAAACTAATATAATAAATCCTTGCAAATTTTGCATTACTTAAGTATTTATTATATAATTTATTAATATTTTTATTTCATGTTTTTTGATTTCTAAAAAGTTCTATAATAAGTCCTTGTAAATATCCCATTACTCAAACTTATTCTATAATTTCTTTAATGTTTTTGATTTCTAAAGAGTTTTAATTAAGCCCTTGCAAGTTTCTTTACTCAAATATTTTTAATATAATTTATTTTTTTATGTTTTGTGATTTCTTAAGATTTATCTGTTAATAGACATTACTATAAAAAATCTTGCAAATTCCCATACTCAAGTAATATTTTAAAATATATTGAATTATTTATTTAATGTTTTGTGATTTCTAAAGAGTTCTATAATTGCAAATTTTTCATGTCTCAAATTTGTATATATATATTTTTTTAATTAACTTAATATTTTCTAATTTCTAAAGAAATTTCGGTTTGCAATAATCAAGCTGCAACTTCAGTTTTACTAAATTCTTTATGGGTAATACAGCTTAAGCCTTTAAGAGCCTCTAAAATGATAGATGTATTATCAATGTAGCGCATTATTATCGCTCTATTCGACTGGCCATAAAAAGTGGGTAAAAAAGCACGTCCACTTAGCTGAAAATAACTGTCGAAGTGGCTAATTAAAGTATTAGCTAAATTTAGATTACTTTCACTGGGAGTTAAGCTAGAGAGAGAGAGAGAGGGCTGAGAGAAAGAGAGGAAAGTACGCACGTCTGTGCAAAAAATTAAAGTCTTATGAGCAGACGCATAAAAGACATATACCCTGCACCTAAGACATTGTGGGCATGCACTGCTTGAAGGCTAGTTTTATTTAGTTTTATAATTTTTTTATATTATATATTTTCCTATTATTTTAATGCTCATAGAGCTCGTGTAACTTTTTACTGGGTACTCTATGGTTGTGCCGGCGCAGCATATTTTCTGCGTTTCATTAAGAAGAGAATGGGTTGCAAAGGTTGCTTGGACATGGCACAAAGGGTACCCCTTACACCCCAGGCCAGCCCTCGCAGCTGTCCGACTGTGTAAATCCGTGTTGTGATTTTTACGAACTCACTCGAGATAAACCGAGCGAGCGCCGAGTAATTTATTGTTCACGTTGCGATTAGCTCGCCCGGCTGAGGCCTTACTCCAGCTGGGTCAGCTGACTGGCCGCTTGTCACGGTGTTTCCCTAGTTTGCCCCATATATGCACACATATATATATATAGTACAAAGTGTCGTCGATAATGAATACGGACAGTCGACAGTCGAGACTTGGATATGCCGTACGCGCAATTGATTTCGACGTTTTCGATTATGATTTGATTTTATTATAAATTAACGGCTCAGCATTTGATTGACTTGTTCGTTAATTGCAATGACAGAGTGTTTTTAAATTTATTAAATTTGGGAAATAAGCGAAAAACAGCTCAAAAATTTTCAATTGATAAATTATTACTCATACGCCAGGTTCGCCTCAACTAATTTATATATGTTTTGTTAAACAAGAAATAAATATATATGGCTGATCTTGCACTGTTGTAGATTTTATACATTTTTAAAATACATATTTATTCATATTTATTTGCTTATCAAGTATGAAATACACAGAATCCAGAAATATTTGTAATATTTTGTGTTATTTAAAGAAAAGACAAGAGGGGAAAGCTAAAGACTGCAATGCTGGACTGCTAAATACCCAGTATTATGCATGAGTTTAATGTGAATGCATACTGCAAGATCTATGTCTTATTTTCAGTTTAATAAATTAGTTTATTATCCTAGTGAGCATACAAGCTTGTGAAATGCCGCAAGAAATATGCATTTTAGCAGCTGCAAAACTTCAGCTCTCCAACTCTAGTCGATTCCACCACACAGGCATCTGTTTACAGGGTATGGGACTGGCTAACGCGCTTTGTTACATGTCTGAGAGGCCAATAAAAGCCCGTATTCGCAATTGAAACAATAAACAGTCACAGCAGCAGCAGCAACAGCCGTCTCTGGAAACCATGTGCTGCCGCCGTGTATCGACCTATTCCACAGCTTCTTTTGTTCTCTTAATGGTCTACTTGATTTTGGCTTATATCCAAGAAAAAACAAAACGAACGAGAATTGCAAACAGCTGTAGCCGAAGCAGTTTAATTATGCCAAGTACACAAGCGAACCAGGTCGAAATACAAATACGTGTGGGCCACATACGTGTGCAAACACAAGTCCGTTCGGCCAGAAAGTATATTCGTTTTGGCAGCAGGCTGACAAGTGGCTCTCCGATAGCCTATTAAACGGAAATTTGTACCTCGACAAGCGTGACAAGTCTGCGCAGATTTCTTAGGCAAATATTGAAGCAAACAGATGGATACGCTGCAAGCAGTTCGCTGTTTGTTGTCATCTCTGGCAACGTCCTTGAGCTCGGGCAGCTTTGCGGTAGTTGAAGTGGCAGCGCGAGGGGCGTTCGATATGTTTTAGTTGGCACTTGGCTGAATTTCGAAATTAATAGATGCTTTTTTTATGCTGCCAAATCAATCTAGAGCTCAAACTATTAATATAAGACAATTTAAAAATAATAGAATAATTTTTGAAGATGTTGTGTCTGATGGAAGAAAGCTGGAGGGGTCTCTTAGGTCTTTGAAGGGAGGTTTTACGTACGACATGGTGAATCCTAAAATTCAAAATTTACGACACTTATTTAAAGATGCTAATTCAATTTAGAAGTTCAACCATTCAAGAAATGCTATCCCGAATAAAAATCGAATCCATTTAAACAAAGTTATGGCTATAGAAAATCTAGGTAGGTCTCTAAAATCTGTAAAGGGGGTAGCTCGATGTTCATGGAAGGTCTAAAATTTTAAAATTTCGTGTGCATAGTTAATTTAGAGTTCCAACCATGGGCAAAATGTCATTCCAAGAGAAAATCGAATGATTTTTGACAAAGTTGTGACAGTTGGAAGTTGAGGTAGTCTCTCAGGACTTTGTAGAAAGCATACTAAACTCTTATACACATGTATTTGAGGTCTGAGATGTCTTCTATTATACGTAGAAAGACTTCTGCCTAAAATAAATACAGAAAATGAGTAATATGTAGCTATAATACAGTTTGCAACACCTTCCAGAGACCTCGCAAAGTTTTGTTGCAACCCTCGTTGAAGTTCGCGCCTTCTGTACATGCATCGACCTGCATGTGCATGTCCTCACTTGCTGGGCTAATGGTCGTGTCCGTCTGCCTGTGTTTCCCTCTGGTAATTGCGTTGCCAGTCCCACTTGGACTCGAGCTGCAATCGATTGCCCATTGAGTAGCTCCACTCGAGGCGACCTTGGCCGCGGCAGCGAGGCAGCGAGCAGGACACTGTTCCTTGGAGAGCCGTGCTCCAGCAGTGCTACGACCTTGAAAATCCCTTACAGCCTGCCACTGTAAGTTGATCAAGTTTTATTGGGTGCTTGAGAGTGTTTGAACGGGACCAAGCGCTGCATCGGCCTGTGCCCTGTGCTCCAGCTCCTCTCCAGCTTCTCCTCCGCCAGCTGCTGCTGAGTGCGTGCAATGATGTGAACTTGAACTCGATAAGGTTTTGAGCCACTCTATTTAAATCGAACTTGCGAGGGCAGCAATGTTAGTTTTCGACTTGCAAATACCCTGCAAACTAGGGAAGATGAACTTAATGATTTAGGCACTTTAAATAAGCCATAACATTTGCCAAAACTAACACAGTATTAATACGTTTAATCGCTACCCTGCAACAAAATAAAAATAAGTTAGTTAGAGATGCGTCTACCAATCGCTATAATCGGCTCTAGTCCTGATATTGTACGAGAATATATATCATTTTACAAGCTGCATACTTTTTATAGTCTTTAAATTATACAAATTATTAACTATTAAATTATTTTAATAGTCTAAATAATTGTCTGGGCTTTAAACTATTTTAGAGCCTTGTACGTACTACAAAAAAATTATTTTATATAAAGAACTCACAAAGTTCGAGCAAAATTTGGATACAGAACAAGAATATATATTTTTTAATAGTCTTAATAATTGTTTAGTCTGTTCACTCTCTTGCACTTACCTAAAAAGACAAAAAGGTAGCTTTTCAGTTAGATTTCGGGCTTGGAGCCTTGCTCATCGGGCAACCTGTACAGGTAGCACTACAAATAAATTCTCGCAGTTAGCCACACTGCACTACAGGGTCTCGAACACGTCACAAGCCATGCTGAAGGTAAATGCGTCTTTGTCAATGACGTAGACAAACAGTTGGGGTTAAATAAACTTTGACCTGGGGCATTGCGGTACGTCGCGCTACTGCTCTTCCAATCTCTCCCCAAATCTTTGCAGCAAACTCGACCTCAACGCGTGACCTCAAGCGACGCAGCTTTCTCTGTCGTCTGGCAAGGAATTCTAAACTTTTGATGGATATTCACGACGCATATTTCACCAGAACAGGAACAGAGGGGAACAGGGTATCAGCCGGTATATTTGTCATTGAAATTAGCAAACTGATAAGCATAGTTTGTCGGGGCTTATAAATATGTAAATAGAGCCGGGAAAGTTGGGAGCCCGACGAACATATTTGCAGATTAGCTTAAATATTTTTGCAAGACACACAATATGCTAAATTGTGACTGGCATTATTTTTATATTTATATATATATATATATATATATATATAGTCTATATATATATATATATATATATATGGATTTTATTGTAGAATGCTAGGCAGGCCAAATGGAGCCCAGATAACTGTCGCATTGTAAATTGCGACTGCACTTGCTACAAATATTTATAAATAAGTCTGTTAGACGCACTCACAACACTCACACACTCGTAGCGGCACTCACATGTCGAGTCAACAGAATGTCATGCGACAAGAAGAAATGATATAGATATAGTAGATATAGCTATAGATACGAGGCGTCTCAGCACGCCTGACAGGCACGAGTCTGAATTTATGAGGGCGAGCTTTGCATCGGCGTCACGGCGGATGACGGACAAATAGGGAAATGGACGCCATTTATAGGGCTACCAAGATAAACATATAATCCACATTATCCCCTGTTCGGGAACAGTTTGAATTCGGATGTCGAAATCAGCGTATGGCAGGCGAGGAAGCTTGTTCCCTACGATTTACGACCAGCCACGATATCATTAAAGTGTGAGCCTTGTGACACATATGGAATACTCACTTGAATTAAGCTGAGCGGGTGCTAAGAGATAATTATCTCAAAAAATGCTACTCTATTTGCAAGTATTATTAATTTTATAATGAATCATAAAATACTTTTTCTATATTCAAGAAAGAAGGAAGTCATGGCGGAGATGCAGATATTTTACTTTATTTATACAAGCTTATGAAGTTTTGCTGTGACTTATCAAGGAATAAATCGCTTAATTCGAGCCTTCACGGTGATATAATTGAAAATTATTAAAGATCTATATTCGGGAGAAAACAGGATTTGCTTTAAAATATCAATGAATAAATCGCGTTACTCAAGTTTTAACTGCGATATTGTAGGAAATTTTAAATATATTTTATATATTCATGAAAGGAAATCGAGATATCGCAGAATTGCTACTTCATCTCCCCAAGTTTATGAAGTATTGCTGTGATAAATCACTTAATTCGAGCCTTCGCTGTGATATTATATGAAATTATTAAATAAATTTTAAATATTTAAGATAGGAAAGATAAATTCTGTGTGTATAAACATATATGTGACTCCAGTTCTACAAATTTGTGAAGTATTTCTGTGATATATTAAAGAACGATTTCCTTAAAATATTCCTATGATATATCAATGAACAAATCACTACATTCTATCTTTCACTGTGGAATGTATCATTATGTATCATGCATTAATATATCAATGAAAAATTCACCTAATTGCGATATTATATAAAGTTATTAAATACATTTTATATATTCAGAAAATCACCTTCACTATATTTATTTAAATTATTATTATATTATTATTCACGATATTTTTTTAAATTATTAAAAATATTTTCTATATTCAGGATGAAAAGAGAAATGTCGGCTGTAAAGAATGGTTTAATATATGAATAAATATATCACGTAACTCAAGTATTCACTGTGATATTTTATGAAATTATTAAATTCCTTTAATGTATTCCAGAAATTAATCAGAAATTCAGGAAGTATATATATATATAAGACACTCCAGATCTACAAGCTTGTGGAGTATTGCTCCCTTAAAGCATTTGCTGATATATCAAAGAATAAATCCCGTTACTCCAACGTTCACTGTGATTTGCAAAGTCACGTTTATTTGTTTGCAAAGTGAGGTTATACCTTTCGAAGTAGGAGAAGAAGGGAAGAGAAGAAGAAGAACTCGTTAGGCCTTGAGTCCGCGTGGTACGCACCTGACATGCAATCGAATGGATTGTCCCAGTTAGCAGGCGGTTCAATAGCCATACGGCAAACAGAGGTCATCCTGGCCTGGTCTCAGGCTCAGGCACGCTTCCCGTGACGCCGGCAACGATGTCCTGATTAACGCAATACGCTGTCAACTCAAGCAACTAGTCCGTCTTGCTTACCTGTCTCGCAAACTACTTTGCCTGTCGCCAAGGACGATGCGGCGAGCGTAAATCAACTGATTGCGGCAGGCAGATACCCTGTAAATAATTTGTAAACAAAAATATGCAGGAGTACTTATACATATAGAAATCATGCAATCATTCAATCTTTATGCACTCACACCCAATCGACCCCCTTGCACGTATTGCAGGGTATGCTGAATGCATTGGAATCTTAAATCCCGCAACGGAACTAGGTCGCACGAAGTATGCAACGTTTCACAGCGTCAATATGCGTGTGTGTGTGTGTGTGTGTAGCTCGGTCTGTCATGAATACCGTTACGTGTGCATGCACGTGCATGCACATTCGTCTCTTACGTACATGTCTCCATGTGATTGAATTATTTTTGGCTCCTCTCCACCGCGTTTATGCTAATAAAATCCCGTTCAGGTAGAGAGAGAGAAGGAGTGGGAGAGAGAGTGGGAGAGCGGGCGGGCAGCTGCTTACGCATATTCTGCTGCATAAGTGCCTGCTCGCTCACTCCTCTCGCTCTACTCACTCCTTCACAGCTCGCAACTCTCTTCCCAGGCGTCATTGCAACACGCGTGTCGTCCTTGAAGTGCGCCTCTTTCTCTCTCTCTTTCTCCTCTCTCTCTCTCGCTCGCCTTCTTAATGCGCACTTGGAAAGCTTCCCAATTTTAATTTACAAATCTCTTACATTATATTGCGCATTCGATAAACATATATTCGATATTCTTCATAAACAGCACACTTTACCATACCCTGCTACGCCCCGCTGAGTGGGTATATGAGTATTTGTAAGCGTACTTAGGTCTTTGTTAATATACCTCTTAACCTGGGAAAATGTTGGCTCTACAATTGACTAAAAGCAAAAACTTGTGACTAACAATTTTGGGGGGTACCCTTACCTAAATTGCCAAAAAGTCGAAAATTTTTAAAGAGTCTCTTTAATTATTATTTATATATAGAACGACTTAGGATGTCAAGTCATAAACAAAATGTCTTACCTCGTGGAAATCGCATTATTTTTAAAAAAGTTAGGGGGATATGGAGTGAGGGTAGTGGTACTATAGAGGACCTAACATGTCAAATTTTTGGCAGGTTCTGACATGATTTTTGGCTAAAAATTAAATATGGCCTAAAACAGTTTTAAACACTTGTTTAATACTAATTTAGACCTGCGCAATCGATTAAAAGCAAAAACTCGTAATTTAAAATTTTGAAGAAACAAATTTCTGAAAAATTATAAAGAGGAAAGTAACCCTTACCTAAATATGTAAAATGAGGAAAATTGTAAAAATGTATTAAATTTTAATATTTTCATTAAACATTTTAAATATTTTCATTAGACCATCGGTATTAAGACTTTCAGAAACTGGAGACTCCGAATTAGGCATAAGGGGTATATATCATCAGATGAATTCTCCGCCCTGTAGTTAGTTTCTTAAGTTGTGTTTATTGTTGTTTACCTGTAATTCTATTGCTTTAGCAAAGCCTAGGCATATATATAATAATTATTAAACACTTTTGTGTAATTGCCTTTTTTGTGAAAATGATTTCAAATTGGCTCTGAAATGATTTATTCGAGGCAAATAGAGAAAATCTTCTGAGTAATAGTGCACAGGGGCGGACTAGCTGAAATGAGGGTAGACCGGAACAATGGGATAAGCTTGTGACTAAATTAAGACACGGCAGTTAAGATCGATGTATTATTTGTTGCACAACTTTGAAGATCTGAAGAAAAGCTCACGCAAAACGTGACTTCGTTCCTGTGCAAATATAATTATAAGTACGTGGAAATTGTTGATGAGCGTAGAATATAGAAATTTGTAAATCTATTGCATTATATATAGTTATATGGCTGTAAGAACTGCGCAATTGACGTCAGGCGTAGAGTGTGTATCAAAGCTCATGGCAAAATACTCGATACATGTTATACTGTAAGTACATATGCAAATTTGCAATTATTGAGAAATTTCGGTAGCTTGTCAGTTTGTATATACAGTGCCTTCAAATACTTTGCAAGTTTTACATTTCTGATAAATATTTGCAAGATTCCGATCGCTAGACAGCTGACAGCCATGACAGACACTCTGTAATAATAATATGTGTGCATAGAGTGAAATGACAGAACTGTTGCTACGCAGGGTATTCCGCAGTCGCGTGCTCTACACTTGACTTAACCAATTAAGCTATCGCTGCGCATCTACATAAGCTCTTTTTGCGTTTCTTTTCAAGAATTCAAACTCAATTTTCAAGCCAGTTCTGACACTGTGTTTACACTATGAATGCGAATGCGAATAAGTATGAATTCCGTGTGAATATGATTCAATTAACGTAATAGCCAGACACTGGCGGACTTATTCGCTTATTCAGTTATTTACTTATTCACTTATTACGTCTCTCCGTCGTTTTGCATAACGTTTTGATTTATGAGTATTGTTCGCTTGTAAAGCGAGTGCCGCGATTGAATGCAATGAATCATTCGAGCATTACATTCGCTTTTATTCGATAACTGTTTGGCTTTTCAGATCGTATCGTATCGTGTTCTCTACGAGGCATGTGGTACCTTGCACTTTGCACTAATTGGATGTTTTGCATGCTCAATTCCGGGGAAACAGTTTCCGGAGCACACTTGCTGATGACGTCATGCGAATACCCTGTAAAAGGGAAAGACACGTGTGTAAGCAGATTCTAGTGCAAATTTCCGCCACGCAAGAAGAGGGGAAGAGTATAGGCAAAAAGATGAGGTGTCGCGGCAGCTGACAATTCGCAACGCAGTGAAGCCTCTGGCATGACGAATTTACGACTCGATCTCAATCGCAGCGCTGTCGTCAACTCTGCGCTGTCTGTCAACACTTATCAACACTTACAGCAATGCGCTCATAAATTTCCTTGATCGATTTACGACTGGGGACATTTGATTGATTCTCCAGGGTAATTCTGTGTGACATGCGTCGATAGTACGCGACGCATATCGATGTGATCGATTTGCGCACTGCACGCAACGCACAATCGAAACGTTGCCTACTTCGCAGCGAGGGCTGCCGGCAAGGAGTTGCACTGCGCTTACTCTCTTTGCGCGCTCTCTCTCTCTTCGCTGCTGCCTGGCAACAGCAGCTGCTGTCAACGAGCTTTCGCTCAGCATCCCTGAGTATCGATTAATATTACTCAGGCCATCGACGCGCTGCGCTGTCAGTTGGCCTGCGTCGGCGGCGGCGTTCTGACAGCGCAAGAGCAAAGAACAAGCCGAACAAGCGATTAAACGAGTGTCGACAGCAACAACAACAGGAACAAAGCAAGCAAAGCCGAAGCCGAGACGAGCCGAGACGATGCCGAGACGAGCCGAGACGATGCCGAGCCGATGCCCCGACGAGACGAGAGAAGAGCAGAGCGCAGAGAGCGCGTCGATGTCGACACCGACGCGGACGCCTCGTTTCGTCAACTCGATAAAAGTGTGTGCGTGTGCGTGCCTGTATGTGTGTGTGCTAGATGACGCTACCGTTACCGGTCGTGATTTGCTGCCGTTGTTACTGGCGCTGCTGCTGCTGCTGCCTCTGCCTCTGCCTCTGCCGAGTTTTGGTTAATAAAACTGGCAACGCGCACTCGAGCGCCAAGTTAATTTGCAAACGCTGCTCACACGCTGCGGAGGCAAAAAGCCAAAACAGAAAACAGTAAACAGTCGCTCTCCCCCCCTCGCAGCACCCCCTGCACCTGGCTACGCCGCGCAGCGACCCGGCCAGAGTTCTACCTGCTACGCAGAGTGCGGCCAAAGCGCGTGCGTGCTCACCACACGGCAGCGACAGCAGCAGCAGCGGCAGCAACAGCAGCAGCAGCCACAGTCACAGCCAGCGCAATTTGCCGCTCGCCTCATCCACATCCAGCCGCGTCAGTCTTCATCTCGCGTCGTACCCAGTAAGTCCAAAAATATTTCGATACGATTCTGTCGCCGCTCGCAACTCGACGCGGCAGTGTCGCGCGATTTCACGCGCGCTTAACGGTTCAACAAGTGCTACCCCCACTTCGCTGCCCGCGCTCCGATCATAATAATAATAATAATAATGGAAATGGAAATCATGCGAATTATATAGCCGAGTCGAGCATAATGAGGCAAATGAAATTTCCGTGTGTTTTTCAGTTTCATAAAGTGAAATCGCATCGAAAATTTTAGGGGGACTTTTATGGAATTTTTGCCATAATTGCCGCATATGAAATATTATGGTAAAGAAATAATTTTCCAAAAAAATATTATTCAAGCCAAACATGCATTTATTTTTAAATACGTTTTACGAGCATTTGCTGCCGCCCCCTAGTTATGCATAAACAAATCGCGCGAATATAAACACAAGTGAAATTCGCCTTAAAAGTGTGTGAAAAATTAACAAAATTAATAATTAGCACAGTGGGACAACGCTGTGAAAAATAAATCGATACGCGCTGCATGATATCGTAAATAAAGCAAACTGTTATTAAATTTGATTTAAATTTTAAAATTCGGAAAACTCCTAAAAAAATACTAAACTTAATTTGGTCGCACTTCGACAACAGTTTATCGCACAATTCACAAGTTATCGATAAGGCGTGTCGTTGGCAAATTAATGAGGTTATAATGCGTGTTTATAGCAACTCTTTTATGGTCATGTGTGAATTATAATTAGTGACTCGCCCCCCTCATCCCACCAACCACCACCCACCACCCACCACCCTCCTCAAACACGCTCTCGATCAACTGGTTTCCCTTTGGTTTGCAGAATTTTACCAGCGTTTCGATGAGTGTTGCCACTGCGTTTTGCGAAGTGATGCCCAAAAAAAGTGCGCACAATTTCCCGTTATAACGAATACCTCAACACAACGAAGCAGCAGAGCCAGAGCACAGCACAAAGCAAACACCAAAGCAAGGAGTATTTAATAGTCGCGTAGATCTAAGTAGCAAATGCCAAATAAAATGATCATGGACAAGTCGGAAAAGTCCGCGGCGAGCGGGGAGAGTCATGCGTGGACCAAGCTACTCGGCGCCGAGCAGGAGCAGCCTGGCAAGCAGCCCGTCATTGTCAAAATGAGCAACAACTATAATAATAATAACAACAACAATATGGAGAAGGAGCTGGCCGTGGACTGCAAGGAGGCGTCCCCGTTGGACGTGGCAGCCATAGCTGCCGTCGATGCTGTGGCCAGCGTGGAGCCGCCACTCGGTGGCTACAATCGCAGTGCCACCTACGGCTCGGGCATCAATAGCGCGGGCGGCGAGTCCAGCGGCAGCGGCACGCTGCTCACGCGCAAGGAATCCTTTCTGGGCACGTTCCACAGGCAGCTGAGACGCTCCATTAAGGCGGTGAGCGAGTCACCCGGTCCGCTGACAAGGTGAGTAGAGGCCAAGATTACTGCCATAAATCGGGAGAGCACTATAAACTGCCTAGTATAGCATACTTTTGAGCTAATCACAGGCGCATTACAGGGTATAAATACGCATATTGCTTCAGTCTTTCATGAATATTACGCATACGCCGTGTGCGCGCAGAAACTGGGCCAGGGCTGTTTGCCAAAGATCTGTGACAGCACTTTCCGAAAAAAAACAAAAGCAGTTTTCTTTTATTTTCACTCTGCTTCGCCCCGCCTCCCCCGTCTGAGCACCCGCTCAGGCAGCTCTGCGTATACAAATACCTGTCGCCTGACTGTGATATCGATACGATACGTCAGCTTATCGCGTATAGAACACTCTGCTACATTGCACGATAATGAAATGCCCCCATTCCTGTACCCTTTGAACCCTTCCCTTCCCCATCCCGCTGCCCGCTCCGAGTGTCGTCAGTCGAATGACATGCGAGACAAAGCGATGATACGACTTAACGTTGATTGGATGAATGACAAAATTAAATTATTTTTTGTGATTTAAGGCCGTCGGTGGGTGGACAATTAAATATGATTTCCGCCCCGTTTGGCGAGCTTTGACTTGGTTTGCCTTTGCCAGGGATGCCAGAGATGCCACAGCTGCCAGCGGCACTTGGTACTTGCCCCAGTACCAAGCTCTAATTGAGCTTAGACCTAGAGAGCGCACAGATTGATTACACAGTTCCAGAGTACTTGGAGCACTTAGCGGGTACTGTGCTTAGCTTGAACGCCCCTGACATTACTGCGTAAATTGTTTGTTGATTGTATAGATGGGTATATACTGCGTGTAATACTATACCCTGTAAATGTGGGTAAGTGTACAAAAGGCAGTGCAGGAACAACGGAGTAGTCTTTAGTTTAGATTAATATCTGATTTTGTGTTGCATTTAATTATTATTGATTTTTTTAGTTTTAGCTATAGTAGGGTATATTTTCACAAGTATTTCTAAAGCGTATAAAGTTATATATTCATGAACAGTGGTTCTTGGTAAAGAAGGTAAAGGGGTATCTACTAAAAAGTATCTGCAAGCCGTTTTAAGCTTGTATATTCATGGACAGTGCACTAAAGTCGAACGATTCAACTATTAGGGATACATGTGTATATCAACAGGCTGTATATTTATATAGCATATATATTCATGAACTACATAATATATATACACATATTCATAAACTACAAATAATTCTCAACACTTTGCGTTCTAGTAGAAAAGAGTATTAATAATATATAAAGGCGTATCAATTAGTAGGCAGCTAGCAACCCATATTAAGTAGTATATATTCATGAGCAGCAAAATAAACCCAACAGATCTCAGTATTCTTTTATATAGAGTACAACAAGCTCGTCTAGAGTTCTTCCTCTAATCGTTGTAGCTTACCTTTCTCAATTCTCATTCGAATACGCCCTCGCTCACTACAGGGTATTGCCCAGTTGCCTAGCCTGGCGCAATCTTGTTTGCTTGGGTTCTTAATATCCAGTTCGCCTTAAGAATCGTATCGGCTGACTGCCCCGCTGGCCAGATTAGGCACGATTTCTCGCTCTGCACGCCGAGTCAACGCACCTGTTGCCGCTTCTCCTTGGCTTTAATTCTCAGCCGAACTGAGCCAAGTCCAAATAGCAGGCCGACGCTAGGTAAATACAAAATTTCGGCACTCTTTGCAGCCTGGCATAATTTATGCATGTTTTCGAATACACACGTTTCGTAATTATTTGCTCATAAGTTAATTAGGGAACGTTCGTAACGATAACAACAAACAATCGAAGCGAAACGCTGCTATTGTCGATCTCAGTTATTTCTGGCCAAGAGCCAAGGGGATTTCCTCAGCTGTTGCCGCGGGCGAAACGCGACTTGCCACTGTGTGTCGTCTGCTGTTCTACCTTTCGCAAGGGAGGGGCATGCAAATTGCTCAGAGCTAAATTTAGCCGGGCCAAGAGAGTGTTTGCTCGTGTAGTTGTCATGCCGGCATCGCTTTCGTCTTTGCCCTAAAAATTGATATGCGAATGCGCTCAAGTATTTGTCTTGCCAATTGCCAACTGCCTATTGGACATTTTCGTATTACCAGTCAATTTGTTGGGCACACAATGTACGCTTTATTGCTCGCTCTCTTGCCGTCTCTCCCTCTCTCTCTCTCTCTTTATCAATCTGCGCAGCTTGTTTGTTGACATAGCGCGGCGCACGCGGCGTATACTTGATTTTCGAAACTTCTGTTGATTTCTCAGCTTCTCGAGAGGCATGCGCAGGTCCACTCTAGTCTTGGGGAATGCCTGCGCCTGCTACTATATGTTGCCCATGATTCATGCCATATAAGTATCGGGTATATTGATATATATACACGATGTGTACGATGTGCTTAGCCAGCGCATTTCCGCCTGTTGACTTGCACGATAGCTGGCTATATGTAAATGGCTATAAGTGTGTATTGGCCTCAGTTGCGGCTCGGGCAGCTCTGAGCCTTGTCTATGGCGCTCAATCAGCTGATGAAGGCGTGGTATCATTGAGTAGATCAGGTGATTACAATGGCGATACCTCAGCTACAATCGCAGCCGTGTGCAAAGTGAAGTATGCCCTCTTCTTTCCCCCTCTCTGCGCTGATTAAAAACGTATCTGATAAAAACGTAGCGTGACGATCTATGCAGATGAATATGTACGACTTTACGATCTTAACTTTTGCAAAAGTCAAGGCAAAATCGTGTTGCAGTTGAGGTCCATCCTAATTGCCCAGCACTCGCACGCCCACTGACCACGCCCACCTGTCAGCCGAGCTCTGAAAGTGTGCGAATAATTAACGTCGATCGTGTCGCAATAACAACAACAGAGAAAACAGCGAAAACAGCAAAAACAGCAAAAACAGCAATAAACAAGAAAGCAAGGCTACCTTCGGCTTGCCGAAGGTTTCATACCCTTGCTGTTATACAAAAATATAAAAATATATTTGGATTGCTGCTGGTTTCTGTGGTATTTATTGAACAATTATAACAGTACAGGAAGTCAAGTTTTTACTTGATTAAGGCTATGAATCAAACACCTGCTTCGAAAAAAATAATTCTACCTTTTTAATGCTTTTGTATATACCCGGATTTCTTATATACTTAACACAAAATCTTATGAGGAAATGTCTTTGTGTTGTAAAGGATCTGTTGGTCATAAAATATAAATAAATTTGGAAAGTTCTCATTCAAAAATGCGTTTGAATAACATGATTTTATGTTTTACAGCTATATGTAATAGTACTAAGATTTCCATAAAATTGCAACATGAACCTTCATTAGGCCGATCGTTGATCGTTATAAGTTATAAAAGTTCGATTTCGAACTTTATTATTAGGGACACACTTAGATTTGGATGTGGTAAGCCTGATAGCTATATCTTGAAATATAACGAAAATCGGCCGATAGGCTCCATGACAGCTATACAGCTATCTGGCCCGTTCCGACTTATTTAAAGAGGTCAGAAATAATAAGCATGTGAGCAAAGTTTCATGAAGATAGCTCAATAACTGGGGGACTAATTTGCGTTGCAACAGACAGACGGACTGACTGATTGTTCCTATAAGAACTATAGAATATAAACGTCTGAGATATTTAAATGGAAAAACTAAGGGCGGGTTACTGTATAACATTAAAAAGTATTGATAATGTGCGGTATTTCCAAAAACAAAACAGGTTTGCATGCAAAAACCCTGATTTCAGCCGATTGTTCCTATGGCAGCTACATGTTATAGTGGTCCGATTTTGATACAATTTTGACAGCACATTAAGAACGTAATAAGAATAGGATTTGCCAAATCTTGTTGCAATATCTTGAAAAACAACAAAAATCGGCCGATAGCTTCTATGACAGCTATACGATATATCGGTCCGATCTGGCTCGTTCCGACTTATTTACAGCCTACATCAATAATAAGCTTGGGTGCCAAGTTTCATGAAGATAGCTCAATAACTGGGGGACTAATTTGCGTTGCAACAGACAGACGGACTGACTGATTGTTCCTATAACAGCTATAGAATATAAACGTCTGAGATATTTAAATGGAAAAACTAAGGGCGGGTTACTGTATAACATTAAAAAGTATTGATAATGTGCTGTATTTCCAAAAACAAAACAGGTTTGCATACAAAAACCCTGATTTCAGCCGATTGTTCCTATGGCAGCTATATGTTATAGTGGTCCGATTTTAATACAATTTTGACAGCACATTAAGAACGTAATAAGAATAGGATTTGCCAAATCTTGTTGCAATATCTTGAAAAACAACAAAAATCGGCCGATAGCTTCTATGACAGCTATACGATATATCGGTCCGATCTGGCTCGTTCCGACTTATTTACAGCCTACAGCAATAAGAAGCTTGTATGCCAAGTTTCATGAAGATAGCTCAAAAACTGAGAGACTAGTTTGCGTTGCAACAGACGGACGGACGGACGGACGGACGGACGGACGGACAGACGGACATCCATTTTTCGACTCCTCTGGTGATGCTGATTCAGAATATATATTCTTTATAGGGTCGGAGATGTCTCCTAAGGTGCGTTGCAAACTTCAGGCTAAAATTTATATACCCTCTGCAAGGGTATAAAAAGCAAAGAAATTATTGAAACAAGCGTCGCGCAGTGTTGTAAATGTTTATATAAACGTTAATGTGCTAGGTGTGTGAGTGTGTGTGTGTGTATGTATTGCCTAGCATGTGCAGCTAGTATATATATATTTGCATGCTATGTACACACTGGCATTACGTATACGCGCTGCAAGCGCATTTTATGAGCCTGACGACAGTTGCTCGCGCCAGTGTGCGTGCCAGTGTGTGCCCAAATTAATTGCCCCGATTAAGGCAGCGCCACAAGAATGAGAGTGTGCTGCTCTCTGCCGACGCGTTCTTCCTGTCGTTGAGCCGCGCAAAATTTACAGTTAATTCTTCTTATATTTTTCACTCTGCCTGTTTGCTTTTGTCGCATGGCGAAACGCGCCGGCAACGCTTGTTGTTTTTGTTTGGTTTGTTATTCTGGCTGTGTTTTTATTTTAGTTTCTCTACGTCTGCGTCTCTCTCTCTCTCTATGTATCTTTCTCTGCCTCGCTCGCACGCTCTCAAGTGTGTGAAGAAATCACTTATCAGCTGTTGTATTTCATTTCGGTTTCACACTCTGCTTTTGCGTCGTCCGTCTCTGCTTCTCTGCTCAGCCGCATGCTGCTGCCGCTGCCGCTGCCGCTGCGGCTGCTGCTATCGGCTCTTCCACTGCCAACGTGATACTCGAAATTGAAATAAAAAGCAACAACCCTGTCAACCGAGCATTTCAGTTTCGATTCAGCCGTCTTCGCTAAAAGTAACACACCTGCGCCCACAGCGCTAGCAACGACGCGGACGCCGACGCCGACGACGACGACGTCAACCACACTGTCGCCCGCCTCGAGACACGTTCATTCGTGCGCGCGGCCGCTCTCCGACATCTCTTCTACGCGCGCTCTCACGCTGACGCGCTCTCGCGCAGCACGTTGCACGATCGGAGTTAGTCGACGCGTGTGTTATATGCAACGTCAGTTGTAAACGGAACGCCGCGTAAGCAGCAGCAACAACAAACTGCAACAAATAAAGCCAAGCACCGTTAGCCCATTATAGTCGTATTTATCGTCGAGTAGTTCCGCTCTGTCGGCCGGAAGAGACGCTGTGAAAATAATGCGCGTTTTTGTATATTTCAAAATAAAAACCATATTCGCCTTTCCAACCACAAAACGAACGCATTTCTGATAATTAAAAAAGGCGTGCTGCTAAATAATAAATAAAACAGCATTCGCTTTTCACTGTGTGTGTGTGCGTGCGTGTGAATCGCAAAGAGAGTTTTGCAAGCCGAGCAGAACAACGACGCAACGTCGCAACGACGCCAACGCCAACGCCAGTACAAAGATCCAGCGATAACGTCATTCATCCCCGCGCGGGCAACAGTATTATAAAAAAAAAAGTGCGCGAATCTTTTGTTTCTAACACACAATTATCAATTATTATAATTGCAATAACACACACTCTCTCGCTGTCGCCGTCGCCGTCGCCGCGCGCATCAACGTCAAGGCTGTAACAGGAGCAGAGCAGCAGAGCAGCGGAGCAGCAGAGAGGCGCAGCCACTGTCGCCGCAGCGCCGCAGCGCTGAGAGCTTTTGTGTTTTTATTTTGCCAGCCGCTCGAGCGAGAAGGAGCTGTCATCCATAGACACACACTCACACATACATACGCATACGCCAGCATAATTCGCCGCCGTTTGTCGCCTCAGCTGCTGCTGCTGTTAGCCGTCCGTTAGATTTTAGTCGCTGTCGCGTCAGCGACGCCGCGTGTTGTCGCCGCGTTTTCGCCGACCTCAAAAGCAAACAAAACTAAACAAAAATATACAAAACACACACACTTGCACACACAGCCTGCCCGTGCTGTGCTGTGTTGTATAACGCACGCGTGTGTATTGAATTTTAATCCGTATTTCACGTATTTGCACGCATTTCCTTCCTTACGGCCAAGATGAAGCGACTGATGACCTGGGAGCGCGATCTTGTCGATGCAATGTACGAGTAAGTTGCACACATCACACTCACACACACACTCACACACACAGAGACCCACTCATACCAAACGCTTGGCAGTGTGCGCACGTGTGTGTGTGCGTGCTTGCTTGTGTCGCACCAAACGATTTCATTAATCAAACAATACAAACCAAAACAACAACAGAAATATTTGTGTATATAATTACTTTTAAGTAGTGCGGCAGGTTTTCAAGTGCAGCTTTTGTTTCGCTGTCGCATGTGTCGCTCCTTAAGCGACAAACTTGTTTCAATTGCATTGAACTCATCACCCCCTCCCCCACCGCCACCACTCTCCCCACGCCGCTCTCCCTGCTGCTGAACTTGCCACGAGGAGGCCACGACGCAGCGTGTACAGTAGAGCGCAACAGTTGCCAACAAATATCTATGTTTCATTATGTGCATCGCATACAAAGCATGCCCAAACATTGCATGGCAACGCCGCGCAAAACAAAAACAAACACTCGCGGCAGCCAAGCTCTTATACTTATACACTGCAGCAGCTGCTTGCTTGCTTGTTTATAAGAGCGTGCGAAAGGCATTTGATGCATTTGCTGCCTGCGCCGGCTGCTCAGCACACTGTACTCCACACACTCACGCATGCATGCTCGCATCGCTCTCATTCTCGTGCTGTTCTCACACCCACGCACACGCACACTCTCGCGCTCGCGCTCGCGCACACACACTGAGTGCCTGCCGAAGAGAGCGGAGAGCGGGCACGCATGGCCTCAGGAAGTCTTGACATTCGACTCGGCCGCACGCACTGCATGCGCGCAGGGCAGAGAGCGAGGGAGCGAGTCGGCATGACAGACGAGGCGCTTTTGACGTCGCTTGTGGAATTTAAATGCCGGTATTTACCTTAATAAATAAATTAGAGGCCGGTGCGGTAGAAATGGCCGCTCGCTCGATTTGCAAGCGATTTGGCGAGCTGTGAAAGGCTTAAAAGCGCCGAAGACAGTCGCACACTTATTTGTTTGCATAGCTCACACATAGATACGGGCTGTTTGTATGTATTTACGCCATATCTACGACTATAAACAATTGTTGTCAGGGCTTATGTGCCTTAGAGGTGAATATATGTAGATAAAGGTGTGCTTATGCTACTTAATAATTGCAGATAAATATAAACTCTGCATATTTAGTTCAAGGCAAGGCTGTACGGACTATATACGGCACCTTCACTTACTTTATGGCACAGTTACAGCCGTCCCATACGTAAAATGCCATGTAAGTCGCCCTGCAGAGACAGTTTCATATAAGTCAAGCTTTTGCGCGCACTGTACCCGTTTCAGGCAGTCGTTTCAGGCCACATTGAATACGTATGTGTAAATGACAATGCATACTGCATACCCAACTGTACATACCCGACTACCTACCTACTTAGTCGCTGCGGCTTTCGAATAGCTGCATATATGCGAGGGGCTAACCAGCTGCAATTCGCACATGCTACACCTGTTCGATCTTCTATATAGCTTGCCCGTATATAGTAGCAGCATGTCTGAGCTCTTGTGCAGACTGTACCGGGCTGTAGAAAGCGTGTAGAGTCATTAGTCCAACTAGCGGCGCATGTAGATGATCAGTTTAGCGACTTTTAACTGTCTTTACCTCGCTCTCGCTCTCGCTCTCTCTCACACTCTGTGAAGCAGCTGACTCTACACGGGGCCCTGTCACATGCTCGCCCCGTTCAGATACAGATACGGATACAGATATCTATAATATATTCGCCACAAAGTATTTACCCGGCTTATTTCGTATTATTTACAAGCATGCGCCAGACTGCGACAACTTAGACAGATAAACAACAAGAAGAATAACGCCGACGACCATGACCAAATCAGGTTGATAAGGCCCCGGCAAAGGCCTCATTTATTAGCACTTTGCCGAAGGAGTGGAGCCGGGCCTAGAGCCCGCTCCGCAAGCCACGGTGACTCATGAAAAAGCGGACACGCTTATTGAGCGTGTCAGGCGACACAGATACGCTTACAGCGGCAGATACAGCGGCAGATACTCATAAATATAGATGTACGCAGATATAAATACGCGGTTAAGCGGGGCCCCTGCTTGGCCCATTTGTGTGCACAATTAAGCTGAGTATATTCACGTTTATGAGCAAAGTTAAATAATGTTTTCGGCGAATTGTGCCGTCGATAATCGAATATGCATACACAATTGTCTCGTTTCGCAGTCAAGATGTCGCATTTTCCTGTTTTCGATGATGGAAAATCACTAGACGGCAACGACACGTATCGATCAGGTCGTAATATTGGAATTTCGAAATTTAAATGCCGCAAAATCTTCGCTAATTATATGCTATATTCATTAACTTTTATTATTTTTTGCTCGCATGGTTTTGGCGTGACTAAAGTTAAGATGAGCGGAATATGCATATGTATACATAGAACGGCTTTAATTATGGACCATGCGCAGCTCTATGACAAAGATAAAACTTGATTAAAACCGCCAGAGGCAGCAGGAAATTAAGCGACACTTCAGTTTGTGCTAAATATAACTTCTATGTCAGCAGAATGGCATACTACGAGATTATTAGAGTTTGGAGAACAGGAAAGATATACAGATTTGAATAGAATAAAAAATTAAACAGACATTATAAAAGATAAAAGATAGTCGAAAATTTTAACACATGCTTTCGCTTTAAAGCTCTACGTTCTTGCTAGGCCCTACCCCGCTTCACGGCAGTTCCTCGAACTGTTTTCTGCAATAACAAGGTCTCCAGACCCGAAGTAGCTGGGCGGGAAGAGTAGTAGTTTAACTTGTTTCGTTTTTACGGCCTTTCTGCTCATAAAATTGGTAGCATGCGGCTTCTGTTTGGCGGGCTGATACCCTCATAGCCTTCATATTTTAGTCATAATTAGGGAAACATATTAAATATAGACCAAAACACACTCACTGGGAGCTATCTACACTTGACTACAGGTTGTTTTCCGAAATGCGTCACTTGCCTTGACGTCACAAGCGTTACGAATAGGTCTGTGCCTTATCTACGGCTTGAGGTATTAAGAAATTCAGCTGAGGTTTCTTTCTAGTAAAATTACTCACAGATCGGTCTATGGGTAGAACGCAAAGCATTCATAAGACTCAGGTACTTTCCTGGCGTTACTTTATGGGCCTGGGTAATTACTAGTTTTATGATTAGATATAAGTTTCGCCGGGATTCCGATTGCGGACAAGTGTCAAAAAATAATGTAACCAGTTCGATTGATTGATGACCCGTTGGCCCTGATAGAACCCAAAGAATTCGTCCAATTTTCACATGCTTATCATTATTTATGTGATCAAAGATTGATCGCAAGTAAAATTGCCATGCATAGAAGGTTATTCAACTCATTAAGTAGATATAGCCGAATCGACCAGTACGCATTTCGGCAGGGGGGAGGCATATTATAATCGAAAAGCTTTCGACTAATCGGTTTTTGCATAGATCGCTCTGGCGGTATTAACCGGTTCGAGGGTGCTCACACAAAGCAAAATGGAATATATGGTATTAAAATATACATATATATGTGTACATATATATGTGTACGCTATGGCCGTGCTAGGTATATTTGGCATTTTTCTGCGTTTCAAAATTAAATATGACAAAAGATTTCGAATTACTTGCAACTGCACATAGATCTTACAATATTATGAGTATTCGTTGGAGAGCGCAAAGTGAAATAGTGCACAGCTGATCGGTGATATAAATATATATGTTATATTTATCTATAAAATGTTAAACAATTTAAAACTACGATCATTCGAGTTCTTGACCACAATCAACAAAACGTGTTGGAAATTTGTCATCGCACGGTCGAGCTGTATCTGCAGCTGTATGTGAGTTAATGAGCTGGCCATTAGATACTAGATACTAGATACTAGATACATGTGTGTGCACAGCACGCAACTAATGCCTGATAACTGTCCATAGATAGATAGATATATGGTGTATGCGGCGATCTACATACAAGAAACATGTGTAATTGGGTGGCAACCACAGGCGCACATGTCTGTGTGTGTGTTTGTGTGTGTGTGCGAGCACAAGTCGGCCAGAAAAAGAGCTATACGAGTGTGTGTGTGTGTGTGTGTGTGTGTGTGTGTGTGTGAGGGGGGTACTTGAACTGCTGTCGTAGTATCCACTCAGATAGACGTGCACTCGCACATAGAGAACCTCGTGTTGTGACGGCAGAGAATTTCAATTTGCCTGCCAGTTGGTTAAATGTTGCTCGATCGCGCGGTTCGCATTCGAAAACAGAAACAGAAACAGAAATTGAATTGAAAAAAAGAACAGAATTCGAAATACACAAATGCCGATACTCGGGAAAACCGAACAGAACGTGCTATAAAGCTGAACACATATTTGTGCCGCGAGTTGAAGGTTGCGAAGAAGTGAAGTCGTCGAGAGAGAGAGAGAGAGAGCGAGAGAGAGACAGCTAGAGTACTGTACCCAGTTGCTCTATTGGCTTATACATCATGCCGAGAAATGGCTTAAATAACTTTGTGGGCTGGGGCTGCTCGGCTCGTGGTCGCCTGCTGCAGAAGCATTGTCTATGTTTTATTTTTATAACCATGACAAACTAGAACAACGGAATAAAAAGCCAACAAGAGAGAGCGAGAGAGAGGGAGAGAACAACAGTTCGCACCGATTGATTTATGCGTTTTTTGCTCAACAAACAACGCAAAACGCCATCGAATTTGTATCCCGGCAAAAAACCAAACCCAAACAACAGTATTTTATAAGACTTATTATAAGTGCGGCTCAAGTGTTTACAAACTGCTAAAAAAGATGGCGGATCTTCGACGCAGTTTCAGTCGCCTATCGATGATCGTTTTTCGGGCAACGCATTCCAGCGAGCAATCCTGGCGCGAGGAGCTGCTCAGGTAAACGATAAAATCGATTATCGAACCAGTTCGGGCGAACATGTGACTCAGTCCAGCTCAGTCCACACAACGTTCGATATTTACATTTCAAATGCAAATTATTTAAACAACAGCTAGTTAGTCTAATTAGTTAGATGTGTGTGTGAGTGTGAGATGCAACGCGTTTCCAGGCGTTGTGTGCGGGGCAGGGGCAAGCGGACAAAGCATAGCTATAAATAAATATATATACCATACACATATGTGGCATGTCTATGGCTACGGGCATCATCCACTCTATATGCATGTTTACAGCTACGCGAAACATCTGCCTTTTCGAAAAGCTACACACACGCAACCGAACATGTATAAGGATGTGCTCAGCTGATGGTTTAATGGAATTGCCGGTATGGGTAAAAGATTCCATAAAATGTTTTCAAGATGAATAGCTTTTTAAATTCTCTAGCATATCTTGTTGTTTTAGCTTGCATATTTTGCATTTTCGCATTGTATAACCAAGTCGGAAGTCTATAAAGCATACGCCCCCCGTACCGCCGATTTCTAGTGTTTTATTATTTATTTATGTTTACACCTCATTTACACGTCGCACGCGCCGCTCTGGGGGCAAAGTTTGCCCGTATGACAACTCTATCAATAGATATTGCTACCCTATAGCTGCGCAATACACTTTATAATATATATAAACATGTAGATATACATGCTGCTCTATGCCGACTTTTGGCATTTGGATCTTTGGCAATGCGACTGCATCAGAAAGCATATAGAAATATGTGTTGGTTCTGCTTGTTTTTGCTGCAATTTTGGCCATGAATTATGATGCTGGCATTTAAAAGATATAGCCATATATAGTATACCAAAAAAGACACCTATATTCTATGGATTTGCGCTGTATTTAAAGGCATTTTCAAGCGCTCCTTTAATCGAATATTTTCGTATATTAAATATGCTCTCAAGTAGATAAATCGTTTGACGTCAATCGAGTTCCCGACCTCGGCTAACACTATGTATGTATCTGTATCTGTATCTGTAACTTTACTGCAATTATATTCTGGCCTGGCTGCCTGCCAAGAACTTTCGCAAAATGCGATGATTGAGACCTCCTCACTGCTTAGCCGCAACGTTGGCCATGTCTGAGGTCAGTTTTAATGTCGCTTGTTTTTATACTGTTTTCTATATTATTCTTAGCTGCCAGCTAAACGTTTAATTGCCCCTAATAAGCGCAGTTACTAATTCAGTTATCAACTGCGAGCAGAACGACGTGTGCTACACCAAACATTACGTAGCTCCCGGAATTTATTTTTACTTTTCATCAAAACCCCAATCCGTTTGGCAACCCTTTTGACGGCCTTATCCAGCATACAGATCTTATCAAGCCAGTATAATTTGTGGGACTGGGCAAATGACTCAGCTGGCAGTTCTATTGAACTTGCCAGACCGCAGTCGATGCCGTTGGCAACCGCCGGAACGGGGACCGGCATGCTCTGCCCCGACACGGCTTACTCACGCTTTCAAGCCGAGTTCAGCTGCAGTTGGCCAGAAAACAATAACAAAAAAGAGTGTAACAAAAACAAAACAGTGCTAGAAACAGGTTTATTTGTTATTTGCTTGGCATCATTTAAAAATATATTGAAAAAAAGATTGAAAAGCTTTGTCCAATAAATTTGCCTGTCAACTTTGGCAACGATTTCTACGAATTTCATTTTGCACGGTTCGCACGTCATGGCATATATGAAAACAACAAGTTGTTTCATTCATTTATCCCACTGTTCAATGGACAATTAAATAAATCATTAGGTTTGCTCGGTTAAGTGGCTTTTTACGGAGTATTAGCTAGAGTAAAAGGCATGTTTTCTGCGGAATTCCTTCATATCTATAGACTTGTCAAGATTCAGAACTCGAAACTCATTTGGTTTGTCATTTTCTACATCTAATTAGATGCAGTTGTTTATTTTTGGAATATTGATGTTATGTACTTTATGTTTAAAATCTTCTAACTCTGTCAAAAATATTGTATTTGTTAAGGAATATATAATGAATTCATGATATACCCTTTAGATTGTAGCAGCATTAATATTTTAGGGTTTTTTTTTCGCAGCAACTTAATTTCTGCACCTTTTTCCATGCTTAGAAATATATGAAAATTTGTCAAAAATAATAAAACTTCTTTTTCCTAATTTTAATCATGAAAATCAAAATTGGTATAGTAATTAATTTCTAAACTATTTTTTAGTCAAATTGGGAATAATATAGAATATATATTATATTTGCAAGTGCATGTCATACCCTTTAAAGGCAGATAAAGCCCGTAGGGTAGTATATAATCATTCAAGAAAAACCTTTAAATTCTGGAGTTTACATTTCACACACATCTTCACCTACCTTAGTTTTTTCCAGTGTACTCTCCGTTCTTCCTCCGTTTTCTTATCCATATTGATCCTACTTCCCGCTCTTTCCCTTTTTCCCTTCCCTTAACCTCTGCGCAAGTTCAGCGTGCTCTCTCGCTCTCTCTCTGTGAGCCTAAGCTCGCGACACGCGAGTCTAAACTTCGAGCTTTGCAATTGTTGTGTGTACTCCCCATGTGGGGAGTATGGGGAATTTGCATGCGTTGACAGAACACGGACACGGACACTCCGCAGTCAGTCGGAGAAAGAGAGAGAGAGAGAGAGGAGGGCAGAGCGTGGTGTTTGGCACACGCTGATAAAGCGTGCAAATGCAGTGAAACGCAAGTGAAGCAGAACTGTAACAGAGGAAAAAAGAAGAAATGACAGCTGATTTGCTGGCGTTGCTGCAGTTCATGTAAGAAGTGCGATTACAGTTATAATTTACAATTACAATAACTGAGCTCGACTTCGGCTTGTCCAATAATCATCTAGACAGTGTCGCAGTTGTTGCTCGCGATGCGCGATCCGCGATCGGCCAGGAAAAGCTCGTGCGCAAAAGCTTCCTCTAAGTCCCATTCAGTTTCCAAAAAAGCAAGGAAAGGAGGATCGGATTAATAGTGCAGATCGTGTAGATCGAGTAGAAAGTGTCGATCGCGCAGATCGCGTTGTATAGTTCCTAGTTTAGTCTTTTCCTAGGCAGCTGCTGGTCGATTGCAATTGAAAAATAGCTAAACTCTTCCACCATGTTATTACTGATCGTGTTCGTCTTGTGCCTGCTCACGAGCAGCCTACTACAGGCCCTGATCTGGTAATTTGCATAGTTACTCATCGAACATGTGGGTTCGTAGCTCGCAACGCGGAAAAGCAGAGATATATTAATGTCAATATGCAGTCATAATTCGCATAAATATATATATATGTATATATATTATGCATACGTTTCCTGTTTTGCTACAATTTATCAATCACAATGGAAATGAACAATCTGTGCTTGTTTTATTTTAATTTCATTCTTCATTTTCTTTTTTCTTGCGGCCATCTGCTATCTATTCCGAGTGTATTTATTGTTTTCCACTCTTTACTTCTACATGCCTGATTAATTTTTGTTATTGATTTTAAAAAATCAATTAAATTTCCGCGAACCTCATTTGACTGTATGCAGTATTTCGTATTTATTACAAGTAACTATTTAAATGCCCGATTAATCACAGTTATAATTATAGTTATATGACGAATTGCTTTATATATATGTTTTATTATCAACTCATAAATGGTTAAATATTTCACAATATTTGAAACCATTGAAATGCCAAGGGATTTAGAGGATACCCAAGGTGTTGCTGTTCCAAATTATATACAGAAATTTATTCGGGGACTGCTCAAATAAGAAACAAAGCGTTATAAAACAGTCACGCTTAAATAAATAAGTGAGAAATGAAATTGACAAAGACTCCACAGATGGGCAGTGGAAATTGATGTGGGGTGCCAAAGCGTCATGTATAGGTTATCAGCTGTGTTGATAAGGCTTCCCCCACTCGAAACGCAATCAAAGTGACCTATAGCATACTCAACATATTCCTGGAATTTATTTGAATATTGCTGCCCAAGAGAAACTTAGATAAGAATCGCTGCCTTTATGAAACTCTCTAAACTCTTACTTTTCTCTCTCTCTCCCTCTCGTCCTCTCTTCTGGCGTGCAGGTACCGGCAGACAAGATTCAGCTCGAGACGTGTCCGGAAGCGTGTTGTCTTCAAGCATGGCGAGTGCAACGTGGTGCAGGGCAATGTGGCGAAGCGGCGCCGTCGTTATCTGCAGGTGAGTGTATATTTAGAAGAAAAGGAAGAGTGGGCGGAGAGAGTGAGAGAGAGAGAGAGAGGGGGGGAGAAACATGTGCGAGTTATGCAAGCGAGTTTAAATTTAGCAGCGCCTTGCTCCAAATTCTCAAAAACAAATACGGAGCAGACGCAGCTGAAGAGAGAGACGGATCGAGAGATAGATCGAGAGAGAGAGAAAATACTCACCACATGATCTTTAATCTCGCCTTGCAGGACATTTTCACCACGCTGGTGGATGCGCAGTGGCGCTGGACGCTGCTGGTGTTCGCGGCAAGCTTTGTCATTTCGTGGGCATTCTTCGCCTTCATCTGGTGGGTGATCGCGTTCGCGCACAACGACTTCGAGTACATGCTGCTGGAGGTGACGGATCCGGAGAAGGCGGCGAATATGTCGCACACGGTGTGCGTGACAAAGGTGAATGGAATGATGACTGCGTTTCTGTACTCCGTGGAGACGCAAACCACGATCGGCTACGGCAATCGCTACGTCACCGAGGAGTGTCCCGAGGCCATCTTCACCATGTGCATACAGTGCATCACGGGTGTATTCATACAGGCCTTCATGGTGGGCATTGTGTTTGCCAAGCTGTCGCGGCCCAAGAAGCGTGCGCAGACGCTGCTCTTCTCGCGAAATGCGGTGATCTGCCATCGGAACGGCACGCCGTGCCTCATGTTCCGCGTGGGCGACATGCGCAAGTCGCACATCATTGAGGCGCATGTGCGGGCGCAGGTCATACGCAAGAAGGTGACCAAGGAGGGCGAGGTGCTGCCCTTCTTTCAGCAGGAGCTGCATGTGGGCGCCGACGGTGGCGAGGATCGGCTGATGTTCATCTGGCCCACCACCATAGTGCACAAGATCGATCGCAGCAGTCCGCTCTACATGCTGTCCGCATCGGACATGCTCAAGGAGCGCTTCGAGGTGGTCGTCATGCTGGGTGAGTACACGAGCAGCACTTCGTGCCTGTTCCGGCTTGCTTACGCTCGAAAATCCTTGCAGAGGGCGTCATTGAGTCCACGGGCATGACCACGCAGGCGCGCAGCAGTTATCTGCCGTCGGAGATACTTTGGGGCCATCGGTTCGTCAACGTGGTGTCGTTCCGCAAGGAGACGGGCGAGTACGAGGTGGACTACACGTTGTTCAACAACACCTACGACGTGGACACGCCCCTGTGCAGTGCCAAGCAGCTGGACGAGCTCAAGTCCGAGTACACGCGAACCAACAAAACTGGCTTGGGTAAGTCTTCCTGCATAAAGCAAAGTATGTGCAGTAATCTCATGTGTTCCTCCTCCTACCGGGCAGTTCCCTTCGCGGATCGCACGCTCTCGGCGGCCAGCATGCTACAACGAATAGCATCGGCTGCTTCGGTGGATCATCTGGATCCGGCTAGCGACGAGTCGCTCGACTCGGGCAGGCTGCAAATACGCTCGCATTCCATACCGAACGGCGTGCTGGCCAGTGAGCTGGAGCCGCTGAACAACAACCACAAGCACGGCGCCTCGTTCACCATGGGCGGCCACAATATCTCAATAACCACGACGGCGCCCAGCATACCCAACCTAACAAGTATTAATGAGAGAACCAACTCCGGTAATTCCATAAATAGCAGCAACTACAGCAACAACAACAGCCTCAGCACGCTAAATATCGGCGGCGGCGGCGGCGGCAACGGGGGCGGAGCAGGTGGCACTAGCAGCGGCAGTGTCAGTGGCATGAGCAGCGGAGGCGTCACCATTGTACCCAGCTCCGGGAACGGCCGCCAAAAGCAGTCTAATCCGCGACGACTGAGCATTAAGCAAGATCAACTGCCAATTGATTCCATGTGCTGATATTATTATTATCGGAGTCGCAACTGCGTCGTTGTCCAAGCCAATGCTAATCCAAACTGAGAGTTCTGTGAGTTCCCGCTCCTCCCGATGGGTCGACTTGAGTTCTTGGTGTCTTTTGGCCCCCGCCGCGATCCGATGTTGTATTCTAAGTGTAGGCTCATAGAATTCTAATTACAAATAGTTTTAGACCCTAAATAGTGATACTACAGAGGGCACCCAGAACTGCAGCTCTGCTAGCTGCTTAGTAAACCTGAACCCTATACACCTATATACCTAAAGCGACCTAACCAGAAGTAGCTCCCTTCTGGATTGTATTTTTATGATCGATGTAATTGACGGATAGTGTATTTTGTTAGTGTTAGCTTTAATGAATTTACTATACACATAAGCATTCAATTGATATTAAAACCAAGAGCGATATGTAAACACAAATACAAATTATTAAAACCAAAATGCTGCAACTTCCTCTTAAGTGTACTATATAGAAGTACTATATAGAATAGAAACGCGTATAGAAAAGCTCATGAATTATCTAGTGAATGAATGTAAAGATTTTCAATAGTTTACCAATATCTCAATAACTCAATGAATTATTAACTACATAAATGTATTTCAAATTTTAAAAAGCCTCAATCGATAATGCTTAAGCTATAATGAGCTTCAATTGTTAATGTGTGGACAATAAAAGGAATGAACAGATGCATGTTGAGCGACATATTCTAGAGTTAAATATAAGCTTCACTAAGATTGTAAAATGAAAGACCGAAATATACATAAAGTATATCTGAAGTAAGAGAACTTATTAACATGACTTTTTATTTATTAAACCAAGTTTCTGTCAATTGAAATTGAGGCGAATTGAAAACCCGCCTGGGCACTTTCCGTAGCATACTTTTCAGCCGATGTGAAATCCGCAGTTGATAGCAGTTTCGACTGCTGCTGTTTAACAGACTGTTAACTTTGCTGTTGTTTGCATTAAATTTTATTTCAACCCCAAAAGTAGGCAATGATTTGCAAAAAGTGTAAAATGAGCTGCGAGCACAGCTGAGTCGTCATCGATTTGATACGAAAGTACACCAGGCACACAGCAAATCGCAGCAGGCAGACCGGCAGAATAGCAAGCATCAAATGACTGAGTGAGACAGAGAGAGACTGTCACTCATTCTGCTTCTTTTATTACGCACTCTCGGCTTGTTGATACTTCTCGTCGCCTGGTGTAATTCAGAGTTTGGTCGACTTGCAGCGTAACAGTGCTTCCAGAAAAATATGACAATTTGAATTTTCTGGTTTGGTTCGACAGGCAGCATCATTTCGACACGAAATTACACCAGGCACGCAGAAATTCGCAGCAGCTAGACGCACTAGAAATAGTCAGAGAGCACTGAGCTCGATCAAAGCAAAGTCTGCGTCAATTGTTCTGATTGGCTGAAAAGGGAAGTAATAACGGAACTCATGTGAGAGTGAGCGGGTGGGAGTGCCATTTGTCTCTCATGTGTCTCGCTCACACACACTCGCACATTCGCTCTGCTCCTTTGCTGCTGTTCTTTACTTGGCCGCAGCTTGCTGATATTTCCGTTTGCCTGCTATAATTCAGAGTTTCAGAAAGGCGATGCGTGCTTCCCAGAAGCTGCCGCTGTAAAGGGACTTTATAGTTGAATTGTTTAAGTATGTAATAATGTGTTTTAATTAGTAGGTGACATATATTAAAAACAATTGATATGCGTATTTTTTTCTTTTTCTTTATTTTTTTGTTGAGGAAAGTTTTTATCGTTGCAGAATGTCTCAAATTAAATGAACACATAGTATGCATATAGAAACATTCAAACACGTACATGTACCATCGATTTATGTTCAAGCTCCAAGAATCTCTTCCAGCTGATTCGGCAAATCATTTGCTCTTTAATCTCGACATCGATAATATCCCTTTACGACAAATGAAAGAAATCTTTGGAATATTTTGAACATAAGTACTTTTACTTTTAGATTTCTGTTAATATAGTAGGTAAAATGTATTTGTTTACGTATTTGTGTGGGTGTAAATGTTTATAGACATAGTAAGTAAATCTGTAGTACACTTTACAACAAATACTTGCGCAATTTGTGTTTAGTTAGGTTGTTTTTTTTTTGCGCACATTACTTTCGTTTCCTTAGTTCTCTTCACTTTTTTTGCCATAATTGTTTTGAGATACGCGAAATTAATTGCAACAATTTAATCATACGTATGTATACGTGTACATGAGTGTGTGTGTATTTAACAATAGTTGTTTCTCTTTTCTGGTTTCTTAGTTACATCATTATAAATAAGTTCCGATTTCTACTATGCAGTTAAACTCTTTATGCAATAGGACATTTTAAGAATATTAAATATTAATATTTCTCTTGTTTTCGTTTCTTTTTGTGTACTGAAAACCGTATCTACGGTTAGGTTCAACCATTTTCTTGTGTTGTTCTCTCTACGTTCATTGCGTATTACCTCTTATATGTTAGACAGAATTTACAATTAGCGCTCTGGCCTAATGTCTCGAGTGGTTTATAGCGAATGAACTAAATAGTCTAGATAAAGTTTAAGTATATTTACAATTTTGTTTAGGCTAGCTTAGAGTTTAACTAAATACTAGGCTAATTTCTCTGAATTCCTTAACGCTTACTTTGTGTGTATGTGTAGGGACAAGTGTGGATGTGGGTGTGGGTGTGTGTGTGTGTGTGTATATTAACCTAGGCGTCTTACGAGCGAGTCCATGAAATGTCCAGCAATATTTTTCGAACCATTACAAAACTTTAACCTATCAGCTATTTATACATGTGCTCATTTTGTTTATATTACAGACTAATATTATAAATGTAAATGGTTTTAGCATCATATTGTTTTGGACGTCGCGTTGACAGTTGCATGCATGCATGTACGTGTGTATGTGTGGGTGAGTATGAAGATTCTTAAAGAAAGGCTTTACAAACTGATTCCACATGGAGTTTTCCTACATGGTATTTCGCTTCTGCTGCCGTTTTCTCTCCCTCTCGCTGGCCTGCGCCTGTTGCCTGCTGCTTCATCGATATGAACAAAGTTGTTTTCCACAAAGTTTTACAAATAATTTATCACAATCAATGTACCATTACCCGGGGAAATTGAAGTTTAAGAATTAAGGAATATCTGACGAGCTGCAGGCCAACTATGTGTGTGCGTAGATATGTTGGTAGAAAAGGCATTTTCGCAGGAATTTAAAAATAAATAACAAGCAAGTTGACTAAGTAAAACACCATAGAGAGGAGCAGGAAAGTAATCCCGATTCCGAAACTCGGTTTGTTCGCTCAGTTGCAACAAATGTTGCCAGCAACATTCTGCACGCCGCGCAGCATCAAACGAGACCGTGTCCAGGGGAAAGAAGCAAGCAAAACAGAACAGAAGAGCGCGCAGAGACAGACGGACAGCAACTGGAGCTCAGTAGTACAGGCAACTGTTGTTGAAGAAATCGTAACGCTGTTGTTGCTGCTGCTGCTGCTGATACAAGTGTTGCTGCTGCTGCTGCTGTTGCTGTTGATGATGCTGAAAGTTAGACAACCAACTCGTTGCGGCAATTCGCAGCAGATACTTTCATTCCTTGTGGTGCTGATGCTGATGTGGCGGCTGCTGCTGCTGCTGCTGTCCCTGTTGCTGCTGGGGCAGCACATGATGATGCGACGATTGTTGCTGCTGCTGCAAGTGGGGCGGCAGACGCGACTGTTGCTGCTGCTGCAGCGGCATCTGTGCCTGCTGCGCCTGCACTTGATGATGGCTCTGCAACGATGCCTGCTGTGCACTCACGCTGCTGCCGCTCGCAGCTCCTGCGCCTGCTACAACTGCTCCTCCGGTGCCATTGTCGTTGGACTTGTCGCGTGGCAGCAAGTAGACAGAACCATCGGCTGCCTGCTGCAGACTGTAGTCGGCCGGCGAGCAGGGATTGCCCTCGGGATCGCGCAGATACTGCAAGTGAAAGAAAGCGAAATTAGTCTTGCGGTCTCAACTGAGCAGCGTATCCATTGCGAACCTACCTGGAACACATGGCGATGTAGCATGGAAAACTTGTTCGATATGCGTTTGCGTTCGCTCTCGAGATGATCGTGATCCTGGTTCAATTGCGCCTTGCGCTTCACCACAGTTTGCACCTCGTCCTCCAGCGTGAGTATCTGGTCGAGCTTACGCTTGCGACAATTCTGCGCCGCAACCTTGTTCTTGCCACGCCGCCGTATGTCGCGGATCAGCGACAACTGATTCTCGCTCAGATCGTACTTGGACAGACGCTCGTTGAACTCATCCATGGGCAGATTGATGATGTCGCCCACCGGAATGGGTATGTTCAGGGCGCGTGCACGCTTCTCGTCGCGCGACAAGTGCTCCTCCTCGGTCATCGAGCTGCTGCTGCTGCTGCTGCCCGACTTGGATGCCTGTTTAGTGCCTGCTTGAGGCTTCTTGTCGCGTGCCTGCGGTCTTGCCAGCGATCCGCTTCCCTGCGGCAAGGCCTCGGTGCCATGTGGCAGCGCGTAGGTGTGATTCAGCTGCACCAGATCGTGTGTAGCACGTGGCACACCATAATCTGCCGAGAAGGCGCTGCTGGCGCTCATGCCGTAGCTGTGATGATAGTCCTTGGATAGGGCTGGCGCCATTGCCGCTGCCTCGCCGATGCTGCTGCCGCCGCTGCGCTGCATGGCGGAAAAGGAGGCGGCACCACCTGCCTCGTACTCGTACTTGATGCTCTGCACCTGCGCCTGCTGCGGCTGCTGCTGCTGCTGCTGTTGGGTCTGTGCCGTGGTAGCCACGGAGGGCACTGTGGGCGGCAGACTGCTTGGCGTCTGCTTGTGCAGATCGCGCTTGCCATAGAGCTGATGCTTCTTCTGGGCCACTGCCGGCTGACGTGTGCTGTTGTAGCTAAAGTCATAGGGTCCGCCGTACTTGGCCTGATGGTAATCCTGTGCAGAGTCGCTGCCCTCGCCCCACTCGCCGTCCGACAGCGATGGCACACGCTCGGAACCCATCGAGCTGACAGCACTGTCACTGGATGCGTCTAAACGATCGGTACCACCCTGAGCGCCGGCACCGTTAGCCAATAGATCGCTGGTCATGCCACCACCAACGGCAGCACCACCCACAGCAGTTGCGCCGCTCATAGAGGCACCAACTCCGCCTGCAACTCCTCCTCCAACTCCGACTCCGACACCGACTCCGACTCCGGCTACGGCATTCACATTGACATTGGCATGACCCGAGCCCGTGTTTACAGTGGAGCTGCCGGCATTGCTTACATGTCCGCTGCTGGGCAGGCCCAGGACCGACGAGTTGTTGCTGGTGCTGTTGTCCACCATGCGACAGAAGCCTGCAAGAAGAGAGACAGAGAGAGAACAAGTGGTCAGTTAGGAACTATGATAAGCGCAAGTTTTCTAGTCAATCTAGTAACTAAACGTATTTCTTCTTCTAGCTGTCGTACTCAGTTACGCGTGATAAGCGTAGCTGATAAGAGCCTGATGATAAAGTTCTGGCTAACTTGGTGCGCTACTGTGCTTTTCTAGACACGAGCAATTTTCCATGCTGGGCGTGATTCAGCTGAATTCTCCTTCTACGGCCAATGAGGCAGAACTCTACGCAAAAACTGTGCAGTCACTTCGCGCACAGGCCGCAGCTTTCTTATCAGCTCAGTCGACGCTTCTTATCAGCTACACATGCCGCTATCTCTGTGTAGGCTGCCCCCAGCCCCCATGTCTCGCGTCTCACTTTCCTTTATACCGTTATTTACGATATACTCGTAGGCTACGTGCTAGAGATGTGCAACTATCGGCCATACTATCGAATGAGTTCGATTTTCTGTTTTTCATTTCCGCACTAACAAAACTGATAAGCTGCATAGTATTTTATTATTAAGTTGTTGATGCTTATCAGAGACTTGTAATCAATTCCCATTTACGCTTAATTATTCAAAATGTGCGCTGATTAAGGCAGCATCCCCCCCACCGCCCGCTTGCTTTCTCTTCTACTGCCTTTGCCTTTGCCTGTCTGTGCGTACGTCTGCCGGCCTGGCAAGGTCAAGCCCATAAACATTGATGACTTGGCAAAATAAACTACAAAATTGTAGGTCGAAGTTATCAGCGGGCCAAGTGCAGCACACACACGCGCACACACACATGTGTCTGTGTGCAGACAACGCCTCAATATGTCGCAAACGTAACGTAGCAAGTCAGTAGACTAACGTAGTTAGCAACTCGCCACGCTAACGTTTTACGTAAGCAGCTAACGTAATTCTTGGGCTATGCTCAGAATGCAGTGCGGCGGCCCCGCTGCTGCGCGAGTGCGAGCGACGCGACAATAAATACGTATATGTACAAATTAACATACACACACACACATACACACTCTGGCACACTTGTGTAGGTGTATATAGAATAACGACTCAACAGCGAATTTTGTGATATTGTGTGTGCTTTAACGTTATTTTGCTTCAAAGCGATGACTCAGCAGTTTAAAAATAGTAAACAGCCAACGGCAAAAAAAACTTGCTGAGCGCGCATTAGAGAGAGCGCAGGAGAGCGAACAAAATTCAGTACGCAAAGAGAGCGCGCGCCCGCCAACGAGCTTACGTTTGCTGAGAGAGCGCGCAGCGCAGACTGAGAGAGCGCAGCGCAGCCAGCACAGGCAACAGAGTCGAAGCAGAGCGCTTTAGAACAGTGTTGTTGTTGCTGCCGCTGCTGCTGCTGCTGCGCAAGTTTGCTGATATCAGCAGGCAAAGCTGGTTGCGCAGCATGACTAATGAAAATTATTGTTACGCGGCAAATATTTAAATGGGCTGCCTTTGCTTTGCTTTTCTCTTTGCCGCTGCTGCTGCTGCTGCTGCTGCTGCTGTTTTTATTTTTGCCTGTGCATAAAAATAACACATGCTGGCGACGACGACTGCGACGGCGACAGAGGCCACCACCCGCACAGGGCGGCCCGGCCCGGTCGGCCTCACTGGCAGCGGCGGATGCTGTTCCATTTGCACACACTACTCTCACCTGTTGATTCTCGCACCGCAGCCGTTTTTGGGGCTGTTTCACGTCTCGGTCTCGTCTCTCTTTTCGGTTTTGGCTTTTTATTGTTCACGTTATTCGCGCGTCATCAAACGTTCTAAATTCGTAATGTACAAACACGTACACACACACACACACACAAGTGTAGAGATCCTCTGTATGAGTGTGGTGGCCTTTTTGCTCGATTGCTTAATGTGCCAAGTGCGTCATTATTTCATTTATCAATGTGATATCGGATTTGTGTCTTCTCTTTGCCTCTCTCTTGTTCTCTATCTGTTTCGTTATTAATTTATGTTAATATAATTATAATTAGTTGTCACGTTTTTTTTGGCACGTAATCGATTTATAATTATTTTTTGTCTTTCTTTTTATTTTTAATATCATCATCGTTTTTTGTACATTATTTACTTCACTATCGTATTCGATTGTTCGTGTTCGACTGATTGAGTTCGCGGTCGTGTTGCTTTGCTTTGCTTTGCTCGCGCCCACCCCGTCCTACTCATTCGCCAGAAATGAGCGCGAAACACGAGCAGACACCGTAGGCCGACCGCGCGAGTGAGCGAGCGAACGCTGCCGCTGCCGCTGCCGCAGCCGTCGCTACGTGTCGTCGTTTACACTCAAAAATTCGTACAAAATTTACGAATTTTATGCTAATCGCAAAGATCGCAAAGCAGTGCAGAAAACCCCGACAAAAGCAACGAAGCAAAAGCAAACAACAGCAGCGAAGCCGAAGCGACGTCGACAGTCAAAAAAGCTCGCTGTGCTATGTGCGCGCAAGCACGCGGTGTGTCGCTCACGCGCTCTCAACTTGAGTGACGTTCTGGAGTGAAAGCTCTCTCTCTCTCTCTCTCTCTCTCTTTAGCTGAGCGCGCGTGTGGGTGTGACTCGAATCGCATGCGAAATCCCCGATGCGCACTTGCTGTGGCTGTGGCTGTGTTTGCCTTTTGAAAGTCTCTTTTTTTGAGTTACCTGTTGCCCGCCAGGTGTAGCTGCCTTCAATGCGCGCAGAATACGCAATTGAGCTAAAATAGATTATGCTCATGTGCTAATTGATCACGCACGATAGTTTCGATATATTCTGAATTAACATTATTAAATATGTGCATATCGATAGTACCCAGCCCTATTTACGCTCTATTTAAGCTGAGATGGGACTGTTTTAACTGTGTTTAAAATGACACAATCACAAGGTATTGCATCATTTGTTTAAAAAACTGAATCTATAGTTATCTAGCTTTACCTTGTACAGAGCACGAAATAATGAAGATAAATAAAGCGTTTACTAACAATACAGCACATTCCAAAGCGTTGAAAGCACTTGCTAAAGTGGCAGCAGGACTATGCGCACTACTCCACAGAGTTTAACAAGAAAAATATGTTTAGATGATTAGATGTCTAAGCTGGAAGCAAGCGGACGTAGAAGAGTCCTACCAGAGAGAGGGGAAGGCTGTAGCTTCTGCTCCCATTAAGATGGAAAGAAGAAAGCAACTACCAGTAAATGACAATACTGTACTTTAACAGAGAGTTGATTAATTTAAGCCAGATAAACTGTACATTATTTTTCTTAGGCAGAAACATTGATCAATTATGGCACCTTCTTCGGAAATGATAAATCACAAAGAATACAAATATAACTTGATAATAGCCGAGCACATTATCATTGACAACCAACATAGCATTATTAAAGTTCGGTTAGCTAACAAAACTTCCCGTATCTAAAGCTTTTCCGCAACTGCTTAAAGCTCTCTAAAGCTCCACAAATACCCCTGCACGTTTTTGCCCGATTGACTGTTCAAATTGTCCGGATCTCATGCCTTATAAATAGCATGGCAATACTTACTCTCCGTCATGTCCATCAAGTGAAGATCTTCGTCGTTGAAAATGGAATTGATAAAGCCATCCGTGTGATTTATGTCCGACGAGGTGTTCTGCAATGGAGGAAGGAGAGCGGGGAGGGATTAACATATAATTCAATCGATCGATCGCTCGGCAGATCCAATCTCGCCTTGGCTTGCCACTTACCGAATAATACATCATCTCGTGCTCCATCTTGTAATTGCTGCCGGCATGGGCAGCAGCAGCAGCGGCTGCGGCGGCGGCGGCAGCAGCAGCTCCGTCAGCGTCGTGGCTCGAATTGGTCAGATGCATGCTGGACGTGACCGCCGAACCGAGATTGTGCCCGTAGTGCGGTTGTCCGCCGGCAGCGGCGGCCGAGCAGAGATCGCCCAGCGTCGAGTTGGCGTGCAGCATGGCGGCAGCATGATGACCATGCCCATGCCCATGTCCGTGTCCATGGTGTGGTGGTGGTGGTGGCGGTGCCAGTGTGGCCGCTGCAGCTGCCGCCTGACCGTATTGGGCAGCATGCTGGGCGCTGGGTGGCATGCCCGCGGCGCCCGCCGAGCTCTGATACGAGTAGCCGGTGTAGTGCGGCGGCGGCGGTGGCGGATAGGGCATCTCCGAGACGCCCATGCTCGGTATGGGGCTGAAGTAGGTGGCCAGGTCCATCGAGACGCTGCGGTTCAGGCGCGGCATGCGGCCCTGCAAAGATGGAGACCAGATGATTAATTTGTGCGCACGCTGCAACTGTTGATGTCCCTAACAAGGTGAGAAGGGACAGACAGACAGAGAGACAGAGAGAGAGAAAGAGAACTGCGCTTGTGAAATATAGCAATAAATAAGCGATCAATCAAGCGAGGCTACGCTTACGGAATTCTCTAGAAATCAACAATAAGCCGCAGACAAGACACGAAAACGGGGGAGAAACAACAACAAATTCAAATTGCGCTGCAAGTAAACGGCGGCTCCGTCGACGTTGTCGGGTTAAGCCAAAAAACGTGCACAATGTATCAATCTGGCGATTTCGAACTCCAACTCGGACTCGGACTCGGACTGGGGTCGGGGCAAGATCGATCAACATGAAATTGAAATAAAATTCGTATCGTTCAAATTGACAAGTGCCCCGCGCAGTCAGCGGTCTCTCCTCTTCTTGTTGTTGGGTTTCTTTATATAGATTTCAGAGATTTCTATACCCTGCGATCATTAAAAGTGCGGAAAAAGGGGTATACTTTGTGTATGCAATAGGCGAAAGCGATCTAACAAGCTATCTTTAAGGTATTCTTGCTTGGCAAACTTATCGCAGCTATTATCAAAGCTAGAGACAGAACATTTGGCATATAGGTTAAACTATACCCTATGCACATACGCATATATCTAATTAGTGTTTATTAGGGAAAGTATTGAAGTCACAACTGTGTGCTTCTACATACACATATATGCACTTGTGCTATAAATCTGATTGCTCTGCAAATACGAAACATTTTCCACAGTTGCCAGCAGGGTGGCCATGACTTTAGCTGCAGAGCACTTGCCTGTATATGATTGCTGGCGCTTCTGTAACTCTTTTACGCAACTGAGCGCAGGGTAGCATATTGTTGGATACACTCAACCGTAGCGTTCGTTACATGTTCGGTTTTGTATCTCGCAACTCGCAACTCTCGACTCTCGACTCTTGTATCGCAACTGACTCTGATGGACAGCTCGTGCTGTGAGCCGTTTGCGGGCACGGTACATGCGGTACGACTTCATTAGTTGCGCTTTTGTTATTCTTAATTATCGCTGGGGGTTTATTTATTTGTACAACTAATTCCAGTAGAGCCTGCAACACTGCATACTCC
Source organism: Zaprionus inermis (assembly GCA_018151445.1). Taxonomy (NCBI): domain Eukaryota; kingdom Metazoa; phylum Arthropoda; class Insecta; order Diptera; family Drosophilidae; genus Zaprionus; species Zaprionus inermis. Next base: position 1,407,410 of record JAECXD010000674.1, on the reverse strand, counting down.
CAGGCGTGGGTGTCGGCAGCAGCGACTAAAATATATGCACATATCTTAAAATGAACTCACCGCAGAGATAACACACGAGAGGGAGACGGAGATAGCGAGAGCGAGAGAGAGGGGGCGTCGGTTCCCAGAAACAATTTGCCGCCAAATCCCGCAATTAAGAGCTAAAAGCCAGCGAAGGCATCAAACGTTGCCCCAGAGCGGCAGAACTGACGTTGACGGCGTTGCGGATGCACTCAGAGGATGCGCGGCCCGGCGGCCGGCATTGACATTGGAGATTGAGTTGCGCAGATAAAAGATAAATAACATCACAGCGCGTTGTAGGTGTAAAAGGCAACAAAACGTTTGTTCGAAAACCGCATACGATACGAAACCAAACTGAACCGGCGAACGTTGATCATGGGACTGGACGAGAGGCAGAGCTCCTCGGCTTGAGTGACAGCAGCGAGGCAGATACAGATACAGCAACAGCTACAGATGCAGAGAGAGAGAGAGAGATGCAGCCTCTAATGTATGCCTCAACACGCTTCTTGGCAAACAGGTAAAACAACAACAGCGACGGGTTGCCAGCTAAACTGGGCGTTTACTTTTGCCCCTTGCATGTGCAGCACAGCACACAGCACAGGTGTGTGTGAGTGTGTGTGCGTGTAATTTCAATTGTCACTGTCTTGTCATTAACTTCTGGTGTTAGCTCGCCCCGGCCTGTTGGCCATTGTTTTGTTGCGTTTCACACGCGATACACACACACACACTGCATAAATATATAATAAGAGGTATATACAGTAGCAGCATCTTCCTGAAGGCGTTACCCCCCATTGGAATGCTTTTTAGTAAACTAACAACCGTTAGTGCAGCCAGAGAACTCCGTTAGAGCGCCACATTGCATGTAGCCAGTCTCTGTTTCAGTCTCAGCTCAGCCTAGGCAGTTCCTTAGCTACCAATCGTAATACTTAAGCTTCGGAAATTGTTATACCATAAGTCTGTTTGTCACTACTTACCGGTCGTATATATAAATACACGCTTAATTCCATTACACGCCATTGATGAGTGCAATGTGTTACATTACAATAGTGCATATGCATAGGACGGAGAGTTATTTCTTTCTTATTTGTGCCGTGAGTCTCTGTTTGCCAATTTCTTACTCGACACCACCACGTGCTTTTCTGGCTTCTCCTTCTTGCTCACTGTCCGGCAACTCTATCAAGACTTCCCAAATCAAATGCAACACTGACTCTATTATCGATAAGTCCAAATAAATCATCGATAACAACATCTCCTACTCCGACACACATATATTCAAAGAGGTCTTTCCACTTTTTTATGATGTCAGCAAGTTGCGAATATTCGAGCTGTTTTACAGCAAGAAATATTTAAGTTTTTATTTTGTATTATTGAATTTTTGTTAGTTCAAATGTTTCTAGACGGCATTGTTTAATAATTTCTAAAATCGGTTTAAAAGGTTTTTTGTTGGTTTTTGTATTTCCTTATATTTGTATACTTTCTATAAAATATCACTTTGTCTTGTCTATTGATCAATTAATGCGAACGTAACAAATTAATTTGACTAGGAAAAACCTCAAAATCTCTCCAAAGCTCAGTAGGAATTAGTATTAGTACTATTGTCTGTGTGTTGATTTTTTATTTTGTTTATGACATGGTTTTTTTTGTCATTAACTTGATTTATGTGCGCGTCGAGTCTCGTCTCGTCTCTCCACAGCGACGGCGACAGCCATCAAACTGTTTACACAAATTGAATTAAAATCGTCAGTACACACACACACACATACGTGCACACACAGAGCGAGAGCGAGAAGAAATCTCAAGAGCAGCAGCAAAAAATGTGAAATACAAAAAAAAAAAAACCTCTGCGAGATGCTGTAAAATAATTAATAAAGTTTTTTGCACTGATTTTAGCGCTAAGCTTTTTGTAAATATTTAAAATTCACATAATTAAAGCCGCGCAGCAGCAGCAGCAGCAGTGCGGGGCGATTAAGGCGCTTAGCAGCAGCCGAGGGGCGGGGCAGGGAGTAGCAGGGTGCAAGGTACTTTTTTTTTGCAGCAAATGGAGATTTAATTGCAGGGGCTACTGCTGCTGCAGTCGCCGCCGTCGCATTTGAAGTGCTCAGTCGTCTCAGCGGCTCGACTCGAGTCAAAGATGCAATCAAGACGTGCTGCCAGGGAGGCAGGTGGTAGAGGGGGTAGAGCGGGGGGAGGGGAGGGCAGCGAGTGCCACCGAATTCAATAAACACTTCGCCACGCGGAAAAGTCAAGTGGCGCATTGCAGAGACAACAACAACAACAACAACGCGACATTAATGAACGCGCAGCAGCAGCTAAGCCAAGCTGCTTTTTTTCGCTCCCTTCCCTTCTCCTTCTCCTCCTCCTGCCTTTTGCTTCATTGTTTTTGTTCGCCTTTTGCATTGTGATTGCAATTAGCAAGGCAGCTGAAGGGAGAGTTACGGCCCCAAATGGCAAATTAAATGTTATCAGGAAGCTGACACTTGGCACATTGTGGCGCGTATTACACAATCATAATCAAGATCGCCAGCGTGACTAGGCACAGGCACAGGCACAGGCCCAGGCAGGCACATACATATATACCGCGCCTAATGACAGCCAGCTAAGCGGGACAGAGAGAGGCAGAGCGGGCGAATGGCAAAGCAAATCCTGCACGTAGGATTTGCCTGCGCTTCCTGCGAAAGCCGAAACAGATCATCTGCCTCATTAAAAGCCAGCACAGCCAGCGTGCAGCAGGAGTTTCCCCTATGGGTGTGGCTCTAGTCTCGCTCTAATCCACACAGACTGCTACCACAGCGTGCGGCTACCGAGACTTAACGGTAATTTGTAGCTGACTTCTCGACTACAACGAGTGAGAGAGAGAGAGAGAGAGAGGAGAGCGGGACAAACAATTTAGCGGAATTTTCATTGAAGACGACGAACCTGCGGCTTTGTTGTGTCTGCGGCACTTGTCTCGCTTCGCTTTGCGGCAGGATTAGGCAGGCCACAGCTACTGTGCGTGCCCAAGTTTGTTGCCTAAGTCATTTGAAATTGGATTGCAAGATACAAAAGTATCTACAAGATTAAAGCCAGCCCAGCTGGTACAGTTAACGCCTATGACTATGAGTCACAAGCGGGCCTGCTGCCCAGGGGGGAGTCGAAGGAGGGGCTGCCTCAGGTAGACCAACAAGCTGCGCAAACAAGGCTAAAGAATTCTTACAAGACTCGAGCGCAGCTGAAGAGCAGCGCAGCGGCAGCGTAGGCCCCCAACATTTTTTCGTTGTTGCTTGCCTCAATCTTTTTGATGAGGCAGTTACAACAAAAGCCAACAGATTGACGAACTTGCTGCAGGGGCAGCGGAGTGGGGGGGAGGGTGGGGGTAGGGTAGAAGCGTGCATGAGTGAAGGGTGCGGATATATAGTATACAACCAGATTTGAAGCTTTATACAAACAGCAAACAGAAAGAAAAAAAAAGATGGGAAAATAAAAATACGAAAAAAGAATAACAACAATGATGAGAGCACATTGGACGAGGCAGCGAAGCAGCAGGCAAGAGATCAAGTGCTCGAGAACGGAGCACGTAAAAAGCAACAGCCAGAAGAAGATCCACACAACAACAGGCCAGAGTAGGCAGAAGGCAGCAGAAGCGAAGATGATGAAAACACTCCAAGACGACGTGCAAATGATCCTTGAATGGCCACATACAGCTGCAGATACATATGTAGCTCGCGTAGATACATATGTATCTGTAGAATGCAGCGGATGCGCGTACTTCAGGCAACGCATCCGCCACGCAGCGCAACAAGGATTAAGGTCGATACCCAACGGCGGAGTGGGGGGTGGGGGCGGGGGAGAGGGAAGCGTACTCACCTGATGATGTCCATGATGGAAACCAGCCGCAGTTGGCGGCTGACGCTGGAAGGCGCTGCCGCTGGCACTGCCCACGGTGGCATAGTTGGCGCTTGCCTGCTGCACGGCACGCTGATGTGCCGCCGCAGCAGCCGCATGTGCGTGATGGGCGTGGGCGTGATGATGCGCAGCCGCGGCGACATGATGATGCGAGTGCGGATGGGGAGCATGCGCATGGTGATGTCCGTGCGGATGGGCATGATGATAGGGCGGCGCTGTCGATTGCAACATTTCGTCTAGTTCCTTCTTGGCCTCCTCATCTAAATCAAACAGGGGCGAGCCCACAGAATCCTGCAGATCCTCAAAGTCGCTGCCACTGAAGTTGGCCTCGTTGTTGTTGTTGTTGTTGCTCGCAATCTGCTTGTTCTGCAACTCGTTCTCGATGTCGGTATAGACAATATCCTCACCGGTTTCGGAGACAACGCGAGGCGCAGGTTTCAATGCGGCGGCAGCAGCGGCCTGCGAAGTGGATGCAATCGAATCGTTGGGTACCTGCAGACGGTGGGGGGGGGGGAAGGGGAGAGTCGCAGAGAGAGTTAGGAGAAAGTTAGTCAGAGCAGAGCTAGGCCAGACTTACCTCTTCGTCTTCGAGTGGGAACTCAGAGAGCTGCAACACGTCGTTGAGCAGCTCATCCAGCGGCAAGCGTACGTATTCACCTGTGGGTGGCAAGAACAGAGAGAAGCAGAGGAATTAGTCAAGTCATCACACATCAGACACTGCTGCCCCCAACTATTCCCTATGTCCCCGATAAGTTATATAAAGTAAATATACGAAAATATTTTGATCAGCTGCATAATGCAATTCTCCAGAGTGCGATCAGTTAGAAGAAACATATTGTCTCTATGCTCCCAGGAGAGTTTCCGCCGATGGGCACAGTAGCCTGCTCCTCGGGGACGATCTGCAGCAACGGCAGATCAAAAGAGCACGAGTGCAGCACAATCATTAATCATATTCATCAAGCCAAAGATCGCAAAGATCTCACGGAAGCAGCTGAACGAGCTGGTCAAACCGATTCCAACTAAATGCTTAATTTATGATGCGTTTTGACAGGCCTGCAATATTGGTATATCTATTGAATACGCCCCACTGGTCCCCCCGCTTCGCTAAGCTACTGTGTATATCGCTTACAAGCAATTCAACATATTGAACCGAGTCAAATATTTGCATTGGTTTTATTCCCAAGAAGTGCGAGAGCAGGGGAGAGAGAGAGAGGGAGAGCGGGAGGAGGTTCCCACTCACATTATCTGAAAATGACTACTTAAGATCACCCGAAAATTCCACGAAAAATAAAGCAAAGTGGTAGCAAGCAGACACGGCCAGACTAAATAATAAATATGGCTCAGAACAGCGAGTGCTGGTGGTGGGCGCACTCGACCCGTGGGCAAACACATCTAGATAAAAATAAAAATGGGAAAAGTGGAAAAGAGAAAAAGAAGAAGAAAAAAAAATGAACCAGTCGAGCTCAAGTGCTGTGACGAGGCTCACGACGATGACGACCTTTGCCGGGCAAAGGCAGCACTTGAGTAGGGTCAGAAATTAGAATAAACATGTGCGTAGAGTTGGAACAATTCTTTTGGGCCAACTTCGGGTTGGGCGCAATGTTATTCTTACGATTGGTTACAAAACACATTCCCCAGCAGTTCCCAATTCAGTTTCAACCATTTTGTGCGCGCTCTCTAGCTCTCTTACTCTCTCTCTCTCTTGCTACCTCCCTCCTCTCTGCTGGCCATGTTTTCACTTGGCCCGTTCTTGCCTTAGCCTGTTATTTTAGGCTCGGGCATTTAATTTGGTTCTTTTTGGTAACAGTTTTTGGTTACGGGCTAACAAAGACAACAGCGTGCAGTACTTTGTACGTGTGTAGGTGTGTGTGTGTGTCTGTGTGTGTTAACTGTTTGCTTATCGTTTTTGGGCCTGTTGTTTGTCTCCTCAGTCCGCAGCAGCAGCAGCATGTTTTGCTTCGCTTGCCTCATTGTTGGCAATGTCTATAAAAATATTATTCGATTTGTGTTTTCTTAAGTGTGTGTGTATGCTAGATATGTGTGTGTGTGTGTGTGTGCGTGCAGTCTGTCACCCGCAATTAGGCGACAACAGTCGAAAAAGGTGTCTACGCGGTCATAGCCAGCTGCCTGATGTGGGTAAAAGGCGTTGATAGCTCGATAGCTTTTGTTGACCCACCCCGTCGATTTGCGTTCCATTCAACTATCTTCGATTACTGTTCAGGAAGTTTCATTGAACCCACTTATGCAGGGGGAGTAAGTGCGTCGAGAGAGCCACTAAAAGCCAGGTTAATTACATATGCTCAAGCCAAAATCGGTAAATTTGTTAGACAAACTCGCGTTGCCGACGGCAAAAGTTGAGGAGCTTTGGCATATAAATTGGGAATTGCTTGAAGAGCGCATATCTATGTGTATCTCGATTTATTTTAGAGGTATCTTTTCCAATTTGAACAAGAAACATGCATACCTTGATATGCAAACATGATTTTATAATATTCAAAGTATTTCTCTGGGGAGTTTCTTTGGATAGTTAGTTTCCTTTTTCAAATTCAATTAAATATCCAGCTAACATTTTATTTTATCTGTTCCAATTAAGCTACCAGATTTAAAGCTATTTAATAATATCCAGCAGCATTTAGTTGGTATCTTTACATATTGACTAGCATAGCTCTGCGATAATACCAAATTCTGCAAGCTTGCAGATTGTATCTAAAAGTATTCAACAGTATTTGAGATTCAATTATGTTTGCAGATGCAATGGCTGAATATAACACTGTGTTTTGCTTATTACCAAATATACCCTGCTCTCAAATAAGATTCTTTGAAATAGCTGCATTTACTGTGCCTTGAGTAATATACGATATAAACCGTGTGATCTATGCAACCCACTCAATTGTCAATCCTTTTCCAACAAATTCCAATTGTCTTGAGGCAGGAAAACTAACCTGAACTCTCAATTTGCGAGCATTTCATAAGTTTGAAAATGATTACAATTACTATATACAAAAGTACCCCACAGATACCCTGGCGAATCGTGTGTATAAACCAATGTGTGTTGCTGTGACAAACCTTTTTTTCATGCAATTGCATGCAATATCTTCGTTGTTGTTGTGACTGATGCTGTGAAATATTTTCGTAATCCAAACAAAGGCGACAAACAACACAACACTCGAATATGTTGCGAGTTCGATGGGTTTTTTTCTTGTTATTTTTCGAGCTTTTGTTGAGGGCAGATTGAACACACACACATACACACACGGGGGAAATTGTTGCAATAAACGCTGATTGTTGTTAGTTTTACAGCAGCGACAATTATGTAATATGGCCAAGCGAGTGGCAAAGTTGCAGAAACAACAAGACACGAGACACAAACAACAGACTGTTTCCGCTGACACACACTCCGCTTGATCTATCTATGATTGTTCGATATTTGATTTGTAAATGTATTTTATGCTCTTTTTTCTTGTTTTTCTTCTTGTTATTGTTATTACCTCTCGGCTTTTAGAATCGCACAATGGCCGCGTATTGTCTGGCTAAAGAGTTGCGGCCTGTTTTTGGCGTTTGGTAACACGATTTAGTTATGCTTATTTGCGCGACTTTCACTTTTCGCGCTCGGCGTCGCGGTTATGTGGTTGCACTAATTGCGATATGTGCGATACATACGCGATATATATCCTATATAGGCCTCTCTTGCGGCCTACCAAGTCTTGACACAGTTTCGGGCAGCTGCAAATTGCACTTGACGCAACCTGTCGAGAGTCCTTCTTGCTCTTGCAATTATTACACTGCACTACTACACACTACACTACACTACACTGCACTGCACAACACTGTTGGCTGTGGCTTCTCTTCTTCTTCTTCTTCTTCTTCTGCTTCTGCTTCTTCTCTTGGACGAGCGAATTCTTTTGCAGCAACAGCAGCGCGCGCGTCAAGCGTTGAGCGTTTCTCGAGCGTTTATAACAAATTCAAATGTGAATTCTAAATGCTGCGGCGAAGGCGCTCAACGATGGCGGCGGCGGCGACGGCAGCAGCAGCAGCGACGACGACGCCAGCAGCGCAGAGAAATGGCGTACAGCGCACATCGAGCGTGTGTGCAAGCGAGACAACTCTATGAACTTCCTCTCAGCGCAAGGCAATGCTGCCGCTGCCTTTGTTCATGCGCACAGCGCAGCCACAGTCTGATGTGCGAGAGTGTGTGTGTGTGTGCGCAGCAGAGGCGGAGCTTGGCTGCCTTTGAGTGTGTGTGTGTGTGTGAGTGTGTGTTTGAACATGGACGCAGCAGCAGAGGCTGTCAAACTGGTTTTTGCTGTTCTTTTTGACGTGTTTTCAGCTTTTCAACTTTTTACACTGCTACGCGCAGCAGGCAGGGAGAGAGGGACAGGGAGAGGGAGGGTGCGAGGGTCGTCTAATCAACTAAGTAATTAAAGTTAGGCGTGGAGCGGCGCGGCAGGATGCAAGTAGGATTACAAAGGCAACTTTTAATTGGAAAATAGAAATGAGAAAGTTTGAAAAATATAAAATTCGAATATAGCATATCTGGGAACTATATCTTCTCGTTCACCTTTAAGTAACGCGCACGAAAACTCTCCAGACGCTGCTGCAACGTTTCACCTGCCCCCTGCAGCGCCCTCAGTCTGGCCTGCGCCTGCTGCAGCTGCTCCACTTGCAGCTTGAGTGCCGCCTGCTCCGCGCACAGCTCGCTGCGACTTTGTTCCGTTTCCGCGCTCATTTGGCGCATTGAATGCGTCAGCTGCTGCCTCACCTGCTGCCCCAAAGCGCCCGCGGTTTGTGGCACCACCTCGCGCAGTCGTTGCTGCAAGTGTTGCGTGTACTGCGTCTTGAAGCTGCGCTCCTGCGCCTCCCGTGTCCAGCTGCACAGCTCGTAGACATAGAATGAACCCAACGCGCCACTCGCAACGAGCAGCAGGCGCCAGCCCAGGCAGCGCGCCAAGAGGCCACTCAGCAGCAGCATCGCTCCCAACGAGGAGCTGTCTGCCTCCAACGGAGGCAGCGGCATCTCTGGCATGCCAAGCATTTCAGGCGCCTGCAGCTTGGCCTGAATACGCTTCAACATGGCCGCCATGCCCCACGAGAAGCGGAACTGCAGATCCACCGAGAAGTCCCGCATCAGGTTGTGGCAGTCCACGCAGCAATAGAGTTGCCAGGGTACTCCATTCAACCCGTTCATCGGCAGCTGCAATCGCTGAGCCAGCTGAGTCTCCAGTTGCTCCCACAACACGTGCTCCAGGTACAGACTGAGCGAGCGCTGATACTGCTCGCTGATCTCGTCGTGCAGCGGTGCCTCGTACTGCTGCACTGCAGCGGGCAACCTCGTGATTTGCTCCTGCAACAACTGCGCTCCCAGTTGCACTGTCTCCTCGCTTAGCTGCTCCACCTGCAGCTGCAGCTGGCATTGCTGCTGCATGATTTGCACTTCCCAACACTCGCAGCGCTGCGCCAGCGCTGCTTCCGCTGCAGCCTGCGCCACTGCCAGCTCAGTCAGGCCGACAATGAGCTGCTGCAGCAGTTCGTCCAGCTGAAGCAGCATGTCCAGCGCACCGGCGCAGTGCTGCTCGAACTTGGTTCTCATTGCACTCTGCGTGATGCAGGCGGAAAATTCCCGCTCGAAGCTGAGGAACTCCTCGTAGCGCTGTCGAGCTCCAGGCAGGAGCAGCAAGCCATCCTGCTGCCCCTGACGACGTCGCAGCGTCTCCAGCGCAGACACATGAAAGATGCGTCTGCTGGCCAGCTCCACGCTCGAATAGATGCCCAACTCCTCGATCAGCAGACGCAAGCAGCGCTCCGTGTGCTGCTGTCGCACAAGCTGCTCCAACTGCGGCTCCATGCTGGCAGCCACATCCCAGCGATTGTTCAGTATAAATAAATTGGGACGCGACAATTGCTGTGCCACCGACTCGAAGAATTGTCGTTCCACACGTGCCATGGTGGACTCCGCATTCAGCACAAGCACAAACACATCCGCATTGAGGCAATGCCGATCGATGCACTCGTCCAGCTGCGCTGTGACATCCACGCCGGGTGTATCGAGCAGCACCACATCGTGGGCGAGCAGGCGGCAGCTGCTGCTGGGCCAGCGCACACGTAGCAAGCGATGCGCACTGAGCGCTTGAGCGGAGTGGGCACTGGCCAAGTGACGCAGCGAATCAATAGCAAGCTGTTGCTCCTGCTCCTTCTCCTCGTGCTCGCCCTCCGCCTCAATCAGTACATGCGCTGGCTCTGCACGCGCACACGCCTCCACCTGACAGAAGCAGCTGGTTGTATGACCCATCGCGCTGGGCAGAATCCTTTGATGCAACATGGCATTGATGACGGCGCTCTTGCCATTCGATGTGCGTCCAAAGAAGGCCACCTTCATGTGCTTTCGCTGCAGCATTTCGCCAATTGATGCAATTTTCTCAATGCACGCGGAGAGTTGTCTGCCAATGCGCTCACGGAGCTCTTCTTCCAGGCACGATGACTGCTGCAGCTGCTCCACGAGCTGCTGCAAGTGGGATCCCATATCCTTGTATATACTCAACAGCTCCGTCTTTGCCTGACCAAAGTCTCCAAGATTTTCACACATTTTCCTTGGATTTTTATAAAAATATATACTTATAGAGATAGATATTATGTAGCTAGTTATTTCATTAAGATCTCCAGTTCGGAATTCGTATATAATCTCATACAAGCTCAATATAATCTCAGTACTTTATTTTCTGCCTTGACATTTTAAGTATCTCTTTCATACAGCCTGCTTAGTTTATATTTTTAAGCCTGTTTTCGAGCCTACTGGGTCGTAATGACTCAAGGAAAATATATAACGATATTTACAAGTTTTGCAGAAATAAGCCTCAAAATATTTTGCCGACTTTATTTTCCAATGAAAATTGGTATTTTGTATTGTTATATCTTTAAAATTTGTTGCTAATGGAATCGAATTTCAGTACCATCATTTGACTGGGTAGTTATTTAATATTTTCTACAAAACATAGAGATCACACAAGTTATGTAGATCTAATGAGATCTATAATGATCTTTGGTTATGCAAATACATTTAGAAATGGAATTTGCACTTTTCAATGAACTTAATATTTTTCGACATAAAGTAATATTTTTCAATTGTTAATCGAGTTTCAGTTTGTACATTTGCCTGGCCAATTAAGGAACCTTCCAACAGCTGACCCAAAAATATAAATGCAAAGTTTTTTCCCTTTACACACACACACGCACAAGTTATTTACAGAAAAATTAATACAATTACCGCAATCAAACGCGCGCTTGTTGTTGTGGCCAATATGCATTAGTGGGCCACTGAACTAATAGACAATAATGCCCAACTACTTTTTGGATTTGGTAAACTTCAAAATGAGAAGTGGAGGAGAGAAATACGATCGAGAGAGAGGGGGGACAGCGAGGAAGGCGCGTAGTGCCTGTTGAAAAATTAGCAGCATCATCAGTGGCAGCAGCAGCAGCAGCAGCTCCATTCCAACTGGGAATGGGATGAAGAAATATGGTATATACAACTATACAGACATATGAATATGATGTGTGCACGAACCGAAGCGAACCGAGCTTGAATATTGTGTTTGGGGCCTCTTGGAGAGCTTCTCGAGTGCCGCCATTACAACTTAATTAGTTTAAATTGTTGCCGTTGATGCTCAAAGAGCACCGACACCATTGCGACTAGAGTAAGACGGCGACGGCGACGGCGACAATATGCCAAAGGGGCAGGCAGAGAGAGAGAGAGAGCAGCGAGGGAGACGATTTCCGGTGAGAGCGGCGAGTGCAGCAAACGATTACGAATGCACTTGAGTATGTACGCAAAGTGTACGAACGCATTTCACTTTCTAACACTGGTCAATTGGCCAGTGTTGTTGGTCACAACATGAACTTGCATTTCGTCGACGGCGGCCATAACCTCAAATCGAATGAAGTGAGTCGACTCGCCCGCTCGGCGCAACAATTATGACGGGACAGATCTGTAACGCAGTCGATAGACCGATTGATAGTGTCAACAATGAAATTGCTGAAAACCCGCACAACACATAACTACACACACACACTGAGAGAGAGAGAGATAATACAAAAGAAGAGCGCAGCACTATTTTACATCGAATGAGTTGCCAGAAATTTAAGTTTATGAATGAACACGAGAAGATTAACATATATAGCCATATGATACTATACTATATAACACATATTATTGTTCGTTTCGCCACAAATGGGCTAATTGAACTACTGGAATTATGCAATTCTTCGCCAGTTTTGGCCAACTCCCCCTCTTCTTGTTAGTGTAGAGCAGCCAAAAACACTTGAAAGCGATACGATTATGCAGCAAAATGTGTTTGTGTTGCATGCCGTGTCTGACCCGTCGTCGTCTACGGCAAAGTTCTAGTTTCGCGCTCTCTTCAACTCCCCATAGTTTTCATTATTCTCACTCTCTCTCTCGCTTCCACTGTCTGTCTTTTGCGGCCCATTCTGTTGTTGTTTTCCTTGTCAGCATGTAAAATTTTGTAAATTTGTAACGTAATGCTGACCAAGTAGAATTTTTCAACAATTTCTATGCTGCACTGCCCCAGCCGAATAACCAGACCAGACCAGAACAGATGGACGGACGGACCTACTGGACCTACGGGACAGACACACTGTTTCGAATGTGTGCTGCAGCAGACAGGAAGGGGCACTAGACGAATCCTCAATAGGTGCGCCGACGCCGTTGCCGAGAGCCACCAGCTGTTTTGTAATAATTTCCATCATCTTCTTTGATGTGGGCGAGGTCGAGTTGCAGTAAGCGTTGCAACTTGTTGTAGCCGCCAGCTGCGGCGAGGCTTATAACATTAAAATACTTTATAGTAGTGCGGCAGAGAGCCCTCGTAGTTCCCTTTATAAACTTATATTTTACTCAGGCAAATTGGATAGTTAGTAGAAAAATATATGAGAATTATAATAATTTGAAGAATCTTGGGTAAATTCTCATACTATTACTTTTGTTGCAACTGTACTAGTGTTGGAAAAATCGAAATTCGATCTTATAAGATTCGTAGATTTAATCTTAACCAACGTGAGATTATACTTTATATATTTAAGCTCATACAAACTTATTGATCAGTTTTAAAATCTTTTTCTGTTCCCAACTTTTGTTGCAACTGTACCAGTGTTGGAAAACGCAGTTTGTGCCACTCAATGCTCGTTCGGTTCACACAAAACTGGCCGTTAGAATCTTTGGATCTTTCAGTGGTCAATAAACTTGCGTAGCTTGGCAGCTAAATTGATTGCATAATGGAATTTAAGCCACAATATTTGGAGCCTATGCGTGTGCTGTGTGTATGGGCGAAAGATCTATAACATAATTGAGAATAAGAGCATTTTTTTCTACTGACTGTCAAGTCATGCCGCACCAAAAAGTTGTCAACCGTCTGTTTGGTTCGCTTTGGATCTTTTATACTCGCTATCTAGCTAAGAAGTAAGAAAAATAACCGAAAAATATTCGAAACTTGTTTGGGATTCCAGCCAGCAGCTACAGCATCAATGTAATCAGATTTGTGAACAGAATTTGGTGTGTTATACCGCACGAAAATAAATATTGAATAAAAAAATGAAACTGTACTAGAGAGAAGTATGTAGAGAAAACAAACAGCGCTGATTGCGAAGAGGCGAGACGAACAACCGAACATGGCATCGGGGCAACTTAATTACGACAATGGGATCCGGCGACATACCATATGCCGGCATAATGACAAGGCGTTATGTGTCAGGACAATGAAACTGGGTAGATCGGTAGTTGGCTGCCCAACAGCTTCATTAGCAACAGAATCAGAGATCCTGCCAAAAAGGCAAAAGGCGACAAAAAGTTGAAAATCAAAAAATTTGCTGACGACATCTTTCTCACCTACAAAGGAGTAGGAAGCGGACCTGTGCTAGGGAATAGCATATCTGTTTTTAGGAAAAGAATGAGAATCTATGTTCATAAATTATAAATGCGAAGCACAGTGTCTGTGCTGTAGCTGGGTCTATCTTTATCTGGGCATTCAATAGTTATGGGTAATTGAAGTGAAACAAAATTAAAGATACAAAAATGACTTTCATTTTAGTTGCTGCTGCTGCTGCTGCCAGACGCAGTGGAACAATAGATAATGCCGCATATCGGCGGCAAGGGCAAAGGCTGCAGACGATTCCGAGTGTATCCCGGGGGAATTTGGATACGCATGCGAACAAAAGCGTGTGAATGCGTGCCTCGAATGTGATATTAATCTGGCCAGAGAGCCAATAGTATCTGTACACATAGATAGAGAGAGAGAGAGAGAGGGAGAGAGGGGCCTGTCCCAAGCGTCAATGGATTTTTAATAAATAATAATAATAAGTACTATAAATGCCTGTGAATAGCTAACGATGTACGGGGCTTATCGAGATGGCAGTGGTAGCGGTGGTGGGTTTGTAGAAACCCTACAAAATGGCTGCCGGGACAGGCAGGCACGACATGGAGTTTTGCCTCGATGAGCCTGCTCCGTAACGGCAAACACACAGGCTCAGGCCAGGCCTGGTCTGCTCTGGGGTGGCAGCCCTACTATGTGCAGCTTATAGGCCAAAGTGGAAATACGGGTAAGTGTGTACACGTACATATATGTGTGTGCGTGTGTATATGCCTGTAATTTTGGCGAATCATGTTTCGTTCATTTTTCAACAGAAAAATGTTGCATGCGACGGACGGGCGGCAGCTACTTTTACTGCCACTGGCCGTGCCACTGCCACTGCCACTGCCTAAGCCATCAGCTCCCAGTTCCCCACCCTCATCTCCATCCACAGCTCGCAGTCGCAGCTCCAGTTTCATTCCCATTCCCATTCCCATTGCCATCCCAGATCCCCTCGACTTTGCCGTTAATAACAAAAGTTCGTGTGCGTGTCAAAGTTTGTTTGAAAAGCAACCGTTTGGATATGAAATTGGGCGCGGTTCCAGGCAGATTAGCAGCAGCAGCAGCAGCTACAGCAACAGCAACAGCAGCCATCGGTCCCAGAGCCCGCCCCAGCCAGAGCGTAGCAGCGTCGGCTTTATCGATATCAGGCAAATGGAGCACACGAAGGCGGAGAAAAGCGAAATGAAAAAAAGCTCATTTTTCTTTTAATTTTCGTGCCTGTCAACTCAAAATGCCTACATTCATTTATAAAACGTCCGTTACAATGGCGTCTCTCTGCCTCCCCCACTCTTTCTTAACACTCCTACCTAAACCCACGCCCACAAGCAACTCCACCTCCTGCACAGCGGCAGGATAATCCATTTACGTTATTATGGTTCTCGCTCACCGACAGCTGGCGGCCATTTTCTTTGGGATTCCAATTAAATCGATAGCAAGATGTTTGCATTATAAGTAGGAAACTGTACTAACTTACCGTACTATAACCCAGTAAAGTCTATAGCCTAGACCACTTCTTCGTTTCAGTGCACATTTTGTAATTTTATAGCGAAATCTGATGTACCCGGCAGAGATGTTATGCTTATCTTAAACTCTTTTGAACGGGAACATTTTTGATCTCTCGATAAGATAGCAAAATCTACATAAGTCTTACATGTTGTAAGGTTGTTGTACAGCGGGCAATAAGTCCCCCTCGTGTTTTACTCAACTTGAACTTACCAGTTTCATTATCAATAGTAAACGGTACATTCCATGCCAGCGACAGATCGTCCAGTTCATTAGCAACATCTTTTTCATCATCCGCAGACTATAAAAAAGTTAACGTATTATAATGCATGTCTAACTCCATGAAACCCTAACGATATCAACATCAATACATCAGTAAACAGTTCTCCATGTACTTATTTAACGTGACATGCTCCAAGCGAAGGATTACAACCACGGTGCCCATATATGCGCATAATTCGATTGTATACTCTTGGGTAATGCAATCCCCTTCGATAATGGGGTTTCTTCCTAACTCAAGCGCTTGTCTCTATCGATATCTAACGCACAGACATGCTGGAAAGCCAGCTATCTGTCTAATTAGATATGTAGAATTGTGAAATTCATATGTAAATTTTCCAGTCGTGTCGTACCTTATCTTGACGAAGCTCTTCCAGAGCTTTCAGCTTCTCGAAATCATCATCGTCAACATTAGCTTTGCTGGAGGCATGTTTATTGGTGTCGTCATCAGATTTGGCCTTTTTCTGGCCCTTCTCCTCGGCATCGGCTCCGTTGCCGGCGCCTGACTCCTTCGCGCGGTTCTTGGCTGCGCTATTACCACTGGCATAGGAGGCATTAATGATCTGCTCCTGATCAAGGCTAAAGCCCAAATCGACATCCTGCTTGTAGAGCACTTCAGCGATCTCGCTCTCCTGCAATTAAGAGAGAGAGAGAAATAAACAATTACAATATATTCCAGTTTTTCAGTGGGGCAAATTGCGAGCACAAAACATGACCAATTTCGGGGATAGTGTGGGGAATCGTTGGTGACTTCGCTACATACTAGACAATTAAACACTTTCATGTTCACGCTCAATTGCAAGTATCTTCCGTGTATATAGTATGTATATCTTGTTGATTAAAATCAGTAAGTTTGGCGATCTACGATCTCTTAAAGCTTGTCCACATGCGCATGTGTCTAAAGAGAGACTGATTATGACTCCAGCTCCTACACAGCTAGCCCACACCTCTGTTTACTCTTACAAATTCTACAAAATTTGTATTTCTTTTGCCAGCTGATAAGCGTTGTCTATAGATAAAAACTACGTCAGCTCGCACGTTGACTAAGTGTGAACGGCGGCGCGTCGTTGATTTTATCGGTGGTTTATCAAAATTTTGCGCTGCAAAAAAAGGGAAGGGAAGCAAAGCTTCTGGGATTCTCTTCGATTTGGTGAATTTCAAGTTCATCGATCGAGCCAAGAAGCACAGCCGTGTAGCTTATCAATCTTTTGTTTTTCTAACTGCTTATCAAGCGACCCTGCCCGACAGAAGAGAGAGAGAGAGAAGAGACGAGAATGAACGAAGAGCGATAGGCAGGCGAAGAGAGCAACAAGATTGACTTATAAACATGTTCCATATTCATACTACAATAGTCTAAGTGGAATTGAAATCCGCAAATTCATGCGGTCAATGCGGAGGGAGAGTGGGAGGAAGAGATGCGTCCTCAAATTAAAGCGTTGATGATGCATTATTAACGCCGCCGTCCGTGTCCAGACTTGCCAGTTTAATCCTTTCTATCCGGCAAGTCAAGTCGGCACAGACAGCTAAAGATTCTTGCGGGCGTCTTAAGCCGTGAAAGCAAAAGATGGAATGGGATTTTTGCGAACAGGTCAGGCCGGGCCAGGTAGCTGCTTTATGACGGGATAATCACAGGATAATGGCGCACATTAGTGACTGCAAAATGTTTCAACCAGAACAACATACACAGAGACAGAAAGAGAGAGAGAGAGAGCCTCGTCAATGACACAACAACAACAATTTCGGAGCATGACAAAGACGGAATCGTGGTCGAGAACAAGCCAAGTCCATGTTCATTGATGGCTTAATTAAAATGTTTCTCGATACGTATTTTTCATGTTCTCTATGAGTCTAGCGACATTTTTTAATTTTCCCTCTCTCTCCTACGTATTTCTCTTTTTTCTTTCGACTGTTGCAACCCCCTACCCCTAACACGCAGGGGAACATTTTCCTTTTTAATGAAATTGTTTGGCTGCTGGCAGCAGCGGAGCATTGTGAGGCTTTCTTGAACTTTTCTGCGCGCTGCTCACGTTCGTGAAACAAAAAGCAATCAATCATCGAGGCTGCGTATGTGTGTGTGTGCGAGTGTGTGTGTGTGGAACCACGCCTATCTCCTGGATTACTCAGCAATATACGAGAGCCCATGTAGCTGAGAGAGCGCGGAGCGGCGGCATCATTGGTCTCCTCAGTCCAAAAAGGGCCGCCGCCGACAGCGCTGTGAGCCCAATCAATTGCTGCCGCACAACGCTGACCGCGACGCCGGCAGCGACGCAAGCGTTGGCAGCAGCGACCCAGCACCTTAGGGAGGATGAGTGTACGTATTTCCCATGTGTGTGTGTGTGTGTGCGGGATTGGTGCCCCTTAGATGCGCTGCAAATGCTGCGTGTTGCGCATGTGCGAGGAAAACAGACGAGAGTGACAGAGCAAGGGAGAGAGAGACAGAGAGAGAGAGAGATATACAGTGCAAGAGGGAGGCTGAGTCGGGGGCACGTCTGCTCCTGCCTCTTATTAGGTTCTATTGTCGACATATTCCGATTGAGAACGATGTAGCTGAAGCCTTAGCCAGTTTTAGGTACGTTTTGAGTGCAATGCATTAAAAATATGTCTGTAAAACTTTATGATTATTCAGATACAGCTACAGCTACAGATGTACATATGCTGTATATAAACAAGATATCAACTATCTTTGTCAGGTTATTGTAGCATATTCCCAAGTAACTCGCGCTAACTTTATCACATGGAAACATGTAAATATCTGTGTGTAAAAGCTGAAATTTATAGGCCCAGATAAAGCCATACTGTTAAAAACACTTGAGCTCTTATCTAACAACTACGTGACGATTGCAAATACTATAAATATATTTTACAGATTACAATAAAAATAATTAAGGTTTATCCAATTAAAATTCCCAAATCAATAAACGCGCTTAGTTTTATCACATTTATCATATCTAACGCATTAAAACATATTTTAAAATTATATTTCCCACAGCCTATTGTAAATTTGTCACAGTGTATGCTAGAAAGCTGTAGTATGTATGTATGCTGTAGTTTGCAAAAATAAATATTGTTTCTTTGGTTCTTAAACTATTTCACCACACGGGTGAAAAACCCAACAAGAGCACAAGTCTGGCGATAAGCAGCTTGAGCCTTCGCCGACTGATACGCCACATTTATAGACTAGAATTTCTATAGGCAGCAAAGAAATAGCACAATAAATAAGGTTCTATAAGAACGGTTAAACTTGGCAACTCCTAATTCCAGTTCCCATTGCCTTCATAATATTTGTTATTGCTATCAAAACTATCACGCCCCGTAGGGCACGTGTGGCGCTCTCTCTGCGTGTGTGGTGGCTGTCTGCGCGAACATAAATACAGAAATAGATCTACTATATTGCATGATGGTATAGAGGTAGTCGACATTGATAAGGCGCAGCCGAGCAGGCGATAAGGCGAGAGATTACGTCCTATTTTTTGAGAAAAACAAAGTTTTCAGACTGAATGTGTGCCTTGCCTACTGGTCAATCAATCAAACCATGTGTGGTGGGGAGGGGAGACGGGCTTCGTTTCATCAGGGTGTGGGGGGTCAGACTGACTGTCACGGTCATGGGCATCAAAATATTGACACTTGCAGCATTTTGTTGCAACAATTAGTGCGCCATTAACTGATTAACCACATGAAATGCCACACGAAAGATAAATGCATTTTCGATCCTTCTTTATTCTAAGTATCCGTGTCGGCAAACCACAAAAGTGGCCGAGTGAAAGCAAAATGCGTAGAAAGTGCTACGAGAAAGAAATGCAGAATACACACGAAAATACAGCAACAGCAACAACAACTAAAACTACAAAAGAAGCGGCAGCAACACAGAGGCAAAAGGAAAGGAAAGGAGGCTCAGAGAGACTGGCAAAGTCTCTGGTGCTGCTGCTGATATTCCTACACCGACTCTGAGCAGGCTAAAAGGTTGGCGAACGTCATTAATAAAGCCTCGCAAAGATTTTGATGACACCTGAACTGACAGCCGCACGAATGAGCCCAAAAGCGAGATCACTTCAGTGTGTGGCTGTAGTTGTGTATCTCTGGGATACACACACACACACACACACAAGTGTGGCGCATATTAATCATGTGCTCGTCAGGCAGTCAGTCAGGCAGGCAGGCAGCCCGTCGCGTTGCCCACCAACAAAGCCGCTAACTCAAGTGGGCAAGTGCTGCGGCTCATAGCTTGTAGCTTCAAGTATCCTGCGGTGTATGGCTGTCAGTGTGTGTGTGTGTGTGTGTGCTTGTGGTTAGTGACGACACCGCCCCGAACTTTTAATAACCGTTCATTTGTGTCATTCGCATTCGCTTCACAATTCGATTGCGATTGCAATTGCAATTGCGCTTTCATTATCAAACTCAACATTTGCACTCAGCACACTCGAAATTCAACACACCGCCCCTGCCCCTCCCCCGCCACTACGACGCCCTCACCCCACGAGGTGGCATCTGAACTTTGACAGTCGTTGACTAGCTATCTCTGTCTGACACGCGCAACTTGCGTGGCGAGAAGAGAGAGAGAGACTGCGCGCCTTTGTGTGAGCCCGAGACCGTAATTAACGGTATTTAATTATGGAAATTAACAATTGAGCACTGTGAGAAGCAACACACACGCCGCAGCACACACACACACACACACACACATACACTGTGAAAAAAACGCGGCGCCGGCAGCAAACGTTTTATTACATATTATTTTATACACTCGCAAATATTTTGCACTTTTTTCTGTGCAAATCGAGGTAATTAAGTGGAAATGCAGCGTAATTACAGGCAAATGATTTTTCAATTTGCCGTTTGCTTTTTCCCCTGCCAGACACCTTTTTTGTTTCCCCCTATTTCTTCTTCTTGT
Organism: Zaprionus inermis; assembly: GCA_018151445.1. Taxonomy (NCBI): domain Eukaryota; kingdom Metazoa; phylum Arthropoda; class Insecta; order Diptera; family Drosophilidae; genus Zaprionus; species Zaprionus inermis. The sequence continues at coordinate 1,386,929 of JAECXD010000674.1, read as the reverse complement.
GTTTTGTTGCCATGTGAATAGAAAGTTGTAATTGTCTTTTTTTCTTCTGTTTCTCTTTAATGAAACTAAGACGAACCGCTAAATAAATGTGCATATGCTTGTACTCCTCGTTGAGACACATTTTCGAGTTGCTTTTCAATTCTTTCTATTCTAGCTTTTTTTTTTTTTTTTTTGATTTTTTCCGCGCCACGAAATTAAATCGGAAATTCACGTTGTACTTGTCGGAACACGATCCAAATTCTGGTTTACACTTCATATGAGCTGTAATCAGACTGAAATTCGTTTCCCGCAGAAAGACCCTTGAGTCGGTATTTTCAGTTCGTCAGGTCTGATTAGAGTACTGTACTACATAGAGACGACGACAGCCCATAAAATATTTGATTAGTTTAATTGATAAAGTTTTGTTTTTACCAATTCGATGCTACAATTAATTATTACGAAAGTATAAGCACTTGCGAGTAGATAAGCAGAGTCGCAATGGTATAAAAACCTACAATAGCGTGCAGTGTGCATTATTTTTACTCATTTATATTATATATAAAAAAAAAAAAGATTAAAATTCAAAGATTAAAATTCTTTTTGTATCATATCACATAGAACATGCTGCTCAATCCTATATACCCTACACGAACACACGGTAAGCTCACAAAAAGCTGCGCGTATAACAACTTTAACAGCTTGGTAAGAAACTGCGCTAAGCTAGTTGGTTGCTGTCACAACTAAAAGCGAGCAACATGTTGCGAGGTGAAATTTTATAGCAGCACATGTTGCTAAGCTGAGTGTGGTGAAGAGCGCAACTCTGCTGAATATGAAGAAAACTTATAAAGTGTGGTGTGTAAAAATGCCGGCAAAACAGCTGTTTGCATTTGTTTTTACCTCACACACGCACGCGTACACACACACACACACATACAGGCTAGAGAGGCGCGACTTGCTGCAGCAGATTAAATGGGTTAAATATGTAAAATTATTGGGACTATAATAATAAAGGCAAACATATGTGGAATATAGATAACAAGGCAACACATAACACACTCATGGGGGAAATAGAGAGAGAGAGAGAGAGAGAGATAAAGTCAATGCGCATTTCGAATGAAAGCGAAGTTCAACGAAACCTTTCCAACTTTTTGTTTTTGTATTCTTGAGTAGAAAGACGAGAAAAAAAGAGGTAAGCCAACAACAAGAGACAGACAAAACTGTCAATATATGCGAAAAAGTCAAACAAAAGACAAACGCGAAACGAACTGTGCGCTTGAATTTTATTTCTCCTCGCCCCCTTCTACTTCTTCTCTGTCGCTTTTTGCGCTTTGGGTTTATTTTCGTAAGCGACGCGCTTACAATTAGCCAAAAGCTTTGCCAGCATAAGGTGGACGACATTCAACGCGTCAACTGTGTGAGACTGCGCGACTGTGTCTGACCTCATCTCACACACACATGGACAGACTGCGACACAGACTCACTCGCAGCCCACCTGTGTTTACAGGTGAAATGAGTGAGAGAGAGAGGGAGGCAATCTACCTTAGAATATGTATCTAGCAACTCATTTAGTGTGCATCTGTGTCGATGCAGATCACATAAATATGCATATATAAGATATATCCACCCAGACTGCAAGGCGAAGAGATGCGCATGCTATATGGCCAAGCTGGAGGACGGCAAAAAGCAAAGCCAAAGCGAATGCAGTGCGAAAAAGTGAGCGGACCCATTTGTATTTGCCAGATACAAATGTATCTACACACTCACGAATATCTCTCAAGAACACACAATTCGTCGTGACATGATCTATAAAAAAACACACAGAGAAAACTGCATGGAAAAATCGAAAACAAGCCAACACATGAGTCACCCCATACAATGAGTGCACACACACACGCACACCCGTGCATACTCATAGTATATAAATATTTACATTCAAAAGTATTTAAATTGCAATTCGCGATGAGATATACACAATTTTGGTGCAGCTCAAGGCATTCGCAGCTCGATCTTTATAAATAAAAAACGAATGCAAATATCGTATCACACAAGGCGTATGTATACCCTGTAAAAATCGGCAAGGCAACAAGCTGCTTCGTTCGTGAAATTTGAAATTTCATATTACATATGGCACACGCTTGTTTTCTAATCAGTATTCCAGCTATCCCACTCGCTACTGCCTACAGGGTATTCAACACAACTTAGACTTTTATGCGAAACTCGCAACTTCATAATTTTAAGCACAAATCGTATTGCGATTAAGCATAATTATAAATCACGGTTATAAATAATATTTATCGTTTCTCTCTCCTTCCTATTCTTCTACTAAATGCGACCCCATTGGAATCGAAAGCGCAGTTTAGAAAGCGGTCAAAGTTCATTTCATTACGTAGAGCTAAGCGGGGACTATGCAATAATGGGACCCCTCGTCCCTTAGTTAACTGATTCCACAGCTGTGCCTCATCCCAGCCTGCCCTAATTGCGTTTAACGACACCTAGACTGGTAATACGTAAGCCCTAAATGAGTTATATGTGCTCTCTCGCTTTTTCTGTCTGCCGCAGATTTCTGCGGTTGTTTCCGATAAGCGATCGAAGAGTCATGCTGAAAACGTGAACTGAAAGCGGGAGCTAATCAACCGAAGATAAGCACGAGCGAGTTGCAAACATTTATTTTAGACTCGCTATTTTCAAAAAAGGCCAACACAAAGTTGATGAATCAGAACAGGAAAGACCTCAAACTTTACCGCAGGCAAGAATATCTAGCAATAGCACAGTTAGTTCAACTGCGTAACACCCTACATACGAGTATTTCACAAGAATTTTTGCAAATATCCTCCACCCATCATAACTCTGTACAAAATTAAGCGATTCTAATATATTATGATATTTTAATTATGCCTTGATACCCTTATTGATCATACATGACAATAATTTCAATAAAAGCTTTTTGAAAAATTTTGGCTTATTGGAAATTCAGTTAAGGGTGCCCCTTATCATTATTCGAAATTTTTGTTTTTTTTTATTTAAATTTCAAATTGGTTGTTTACTTGTTGTACTTTTAATCGATTGCGAGGGTCTAAATTAGTACTAAACAAGTGTTTGAAACTGTTTTAGACATTCTACATTTAAAAAAAACATTTGTCTATAAAATTTTGAATCGCGAGTTCCCATTTTAAAAGTGATTAAAACTGTGACTAAAAATTTGACATGCGAGGCCCTCAATAGGCGATCTAATCTACTTTTCTTTGATCATGACTTTGGAATTGCAATTTATGTATGTCTAAGTAATACCACTTATCAAAATTTGCAATATGAACTTTTTGAAAAAGGTTCCGCAAAAGGTAACCTACTCTTTCTTTCAAAATAAAGGGGACTTGACAACCCTAGCTAGGGTCGTATTTCATTACAACCGCCTTGGTGATATAAACAAAACAAAATAATTGAAATTAAAACTAAACAGCAAAGAAAATGAACAAAAGCGAAGCTACGAGAATGCCTTAGTATGTCAGACTAGACGCTAGTTTAGGTACAGACTAAATCATATATATATATCCGAATCGAAACTAAACCAAAGCGAACGCTAAATAGGTCAAGCCGAGGGCAGACCTCGTACCCAATTTGCAATGCAAAGCTGCCACCAGGTGACACTGTCTCAAGAATGACAATACAGAGAGGGGAGAGGGAGAGCGGGCTGGCTTGAGTTACCTCCTGGACGACTTCCACCTCGTTGACTATGCCGTAGGGTTCCTCGCTGGTCAATCCCTCCACTTCGCAGGCATTGGCACTCGTATCCGTGTCCGCATCCGTGTCTGTATCGGAATTATCCTCATCGAAGAATCGACCCAAGAGCAAATCCTCCATGTCGTCCTCATCGTTTGCATCCGGTCCGAAATGCTCCGCAATCAGGCTGCCCGAGTTGCTCGGATGCGGCGTGCTGTCGTTGAGCGCGCTGGGCGCATCCGCATTCGGCTGTCCCAACATGTGCGGATTCGTGCCGGCAAAGCCATGTAGAAACGCTGCCAGATTCAGATCCAACTGGGTGTTGTTGTGCGCCTGCTGTTGCCCATCCTTGAGCGGCAGATTGGCATAGGGACTGCTGAAGGGCAAGTCACCATAGTCATACAAATCTGCCAGATTCTGTTCCCATATCGAGCGCTGATCCTGCAGCAATTCCGGCGATAGAAAGATGTCCAGTTCCTGTGCAGCGGCAGCCAGACTATTCTCATTGCCGCTGCTCGTATCGATGTGTATCTCGCCGAGAGCAGCAGCTGCTGCCGCACTGGCAGCTCCACTGCCTGCCCCGTTGCCGCCAGCTGCAGTTCCTGCCACGCCCACTGCACTGGCCGAGGAACCGCTGCCCGAATTACTCTGCAAATCCTGCAAAGCGGCAGTCTGCACGCTGCTGTTGCCGGTCGTGTTATGCAGATTCATTACAAAGGTGCTGGCATTGAAGCTGCCCGTGGGCAATTTGTATTCCCCGCCCACAGCTCCGCCTGCGCCTGCTCCCATCAAGCTTGTCGGTTCATCGTAGCGCAGCAGATCTTCAATCAAGGGATTCACACCCTTTCGATTGCCATACGGATGCTGCGACTCGATCATGGGCACAGTGCGCAGCATTTCCAGTTCCCAGCCATCGCCGTGCGGCATCTCCAGCTGCGCATCCCAGCGCCGGAGACGCTGCTGCAGCAGCGAGTAGTCCGTATCGACATGCAGCAGGCTCAGGGCCAGCGCCAACTGGAGCATTTTCATGGCATATGCCTTCTTGTTTGAGATCATTTTGGGGCCGAGGTTATAAGCGGCTCGCCGAGGTGGATGTGGATGTGACTGCAGATGCAGCTGTGTGGGTGTTGGCGATGTCGCTGGCGTTTACGTTGGCGCTGACAGGCGACAGTTGTTCTCGGTTCTTCTTGTTGTTGTTCCCGCCTCCACCACCGCACCACGCCCGGCCAGACAACAGCTCGCTGGCTGCGCCGTCCGTGCGCGCGTTCAATGACGTTTCCTTGCCCGCTTCAGTCGAGTATATATGATGAATCAGGCTGTATATATAGGCGCAAAACAAATTCTTATTTGTTAAAAACGCAATTCTCCTCCTGCACAACGATGGTCAATAATGCGATCTTGATGTTGTTGTTCTGCTTATTGTTTTTGTCCTCGTGTTTGTTCGATCTGCAAGCAAATAATGGAGAGAGATCGAGTATAATTAGAATATTGTATTTACATATAGTATGCGAATATATTAGTTAAATGTAAAATGCTTTAATGAAATGCTTTGTGCTTGATTGCAGACCTTGTCATGCTAGTGCATAAGGAAGCACACGCAGACAGACAGAACGAGAGAGGGAGATAGAATAATCCATATCCATATTTGAAGCTGTTTCCGTGAGAAATAACCTCATGTGGGCTTTGCGCCAAACTAATTGCCATAGGCATTACTTCTACTTAATTTAATGTAAAACGATTACTAGGAAGAGAAAACACCCAATCTATTTAATGGTACACGGTATACATATTACAATAACCCCTACAAGCTTTTCCAGGCCAGAACAATGCGATAATGCATGTGTGTTGCTCGGTATCTTTGCCAGCCCAAAATCATTTATTTAACTAATGGAACTCGTAACGCCTATGGGCCAATATTGACTATAAAAATACATTTTACATATATTTGGCTTATAGCAATAACAGGTATCCTCTAGGTCGACTTTAAGTTATTTCCAATTTACACATATAAATTAAATTACAATTCGATTTGGCAACATTGTTTCCCCCTCCCAACCTTTTTTATGACAACTTCTGCTTTCCTTCAGTGTTGTAAAGTGCTTCAAGTCCCTACTAGATAACCAACATTGGTTAATTACGACCGTTATCTGTTGATTAAAAGTTAATGAAAGAGAATTTCGCATTTTGCTGTCAAACAAGGTGGGGCCACTCCCCTAGCCCCTTTCCGACGCAGGCTCCGTGAACTTGAACTTGTTCAAGGTCTTTTGGGGAAATTGCCTCGGCCATAAAGACGGCGAAAGTTCAAGGACAGTCGGCTGGGGCGGCAATTGCCCCGCATGCCGTACATACGCTTAGAACACACAGGGGCGGAGGCAACGATATGATATAAACATTCTTTGTTCTTGCAGAATGCAGTATAAAATACACAACGGTCAAATACAGTTAAATCAAGCAATGTTCGACAACAAATACAAATACAAATGCAAATAAACTTTTCAGCTTCGCCTCCTCCTGCGTTTCAATGTGAGTGAGTTAGAGGTGATTGTGTGCGTGGTGGTGGTGGGTGAGTGTGATGTTCTATGCGTGTGTGTGTGTGGGTGTGTTTATGTCTGTGTCCGACAGTGCACTCACCTTTTTCTCTCCACAAAATTCAATTTGCTTTTCGGCTACAAGAAGCGCCGATGCTGACTTCAACGGTAAAAACTGCGACGCAGTAAATATTATATTGTTGTTGTTGTTGTTGCTGCTGTTGGTGAATGATATTTTACCGTTTGTCAAAAAACGTCAGCGCACGCCGTTAACGTCGCTGCCGCCGTTTGTGTCCTCTTGCTTTCTCACTCTTTCACGCGGTTTCAATTTGATTTGTATTATTTCACTTAGCTTTTACTTTTATTTCAGTTTATTAATGTATATTGTATTTTCACTTTTACACCCTGTTGATATAATAATGAAATCAGATTTTTGCGTGTTTTTGTTTACGCCGTCCTTGAACTTGACCAGCGGACTTTCGTTCTATCACTTTCCTACTCAATTGGTATTGTTTTTTTTTAATGTTTGTTATTTGCGCACTCTTTTAATTGAATATTGTTAATAGGTACACACTTATCGCGTCTGTGCATCTCATTTGCACACACATATGCAAGTGCGTCTACACTTATTAGATGTCAAATGCGTGCTCGCCGCGCTCGACGACGAACTTAACTTAACGGCAACGACGACGACGTCGTTTGCCGCTGTTATGTCTGCTGCGCTGCTCACTCTTTCTAGGCCGCACATCTACGCACTTTGCAGGTGTATGTGTGCATGCGTGTGTGCTTTGTGCATGGTGAAATCGACATTTGTTTAAAAATCATTTATATTTGTGGCGTGCGTTTTTCGTCGTTTTGCAATGCCAATGCTTATTATGCTTTATGCCAACGTTTATTTCTTTGTTTGCTTTTATCGCTATTTTCCACTCCGGACTATTGGTCAGTCTGACTCACACTAACAACGCGGCCGCTGCTGCTGCTGTTTTTTGCCAGTTTCTTTATTCTCTCTCACAACACAAACACAAACACACGGTTTCGCACACCAACAGAGATTTGTGTGCACACATGTGTTCCAATGCATGACATCAATTAACTCATACTTTTAATTAAATGCAAAATAATTTCGTTTTTATGACAATCAGAGCTCCCCACTCTCTCACTCACACACACACAATTAAACGTAAACGTCTCACTTCATATGCATATCAGAGCAAAAACAACAAAAATCAGACAAGCAGCAGCAACACAGCCAAAGCCGAAGAACAAGAACTACACTCTCTCACTCGCACACACACTCACGCTCACTCGCTTACTATAAACAGGAGATGTAAATTTCATAAAAATTCATATTGTTTTTGTACTGGCGCAGTTGCCAGTGAAAAAAACAGAAACTTCGAGAACAACAATTTGTAATTGCTTCACCCCGCTGTTCGTATGTCGGACGGTAAGCTTGCACTATGTATCACAAATATTTGTCGAAACAATTCCATTATAAGCAGCAATTTCGATAGCTTCATGCGGCTTGCAACATGTCAGCTGAGCGCAAAGAGCAAAACAGCGCGAGAGAACAGAGCTATACTCTCGTGTATTGCTGAATTGCTTTGGCTGCTGTTGCTAGCCTGTTGGTCACCACACGCAGTACAATGAGTTGCACTTTTGTGCAAGTGGTATGTTTTGCAAAAATGTCATTTATAAGGCAGTAGAAACACACAAGTTATTCCATATTGTTCCGGCTAAACAACATGCACTCGAAAACTCACAAACACTCATGTAAAACACACGCACACACACACACAGGCACAAACGCACAGCTAAGCATTTGGATTTTTTTTCGTTTTTTTGCGCGGCTTCTTTCGGTTATTTTTCGCTTTTTATAAATTATTGTGGCTTTCTCTTTGCGTTGCGTATTCGTAATTCGTTAGCTTACTTTAGCAAGCAGCGCCAACACACACAAATATTGTGAAAAACGTGTTTTAATTTTCGCTATCGTTGTTTTTCTTATTTTACACAATTACTTGACAGCTCAAAGAGAGAGAGAGAGCGTCAGCCAGACGTCTGCTCGCCGCACTTTTAAAACAACAAATACTAATTATAGCACTGTGCTAACTTTCTGCCATAAACAGAATTTTGCTAAGCTAACAGCGACAGACTTTTATGTGTTATCGGACTTTTGACCTATCGAAGCTTACTCAAAATGGCAATGTTAAAGCTCATACGAACTGTTAGGTCTCTGCTGTGACTCAACTGCTCTGCTAAACAGCTGTAATTGCAAATATCTATTGAAAAATATGATTCATAAATATTTTAAAATTTGGTCAATTGTGTTTTTGGTACATAATTAAATATTTTAATGTGAACTGGTGAAAAAGAACGTATTCTGTAGAAATAAACTAATGCGCAAAAAGTTCAAAAAGTGGTGTGATTTTTGACTAAGCTTTTGTGGAGCTTTTTACAAAAAGTGATTTCACCTTTGCCTCGTCTCTTCATGTTATGCTGATTTTAAACAATTTGCGCTCGCAATTTGATTATGTTTAGCATAACTTACGATAGGTATGTAAATTTATTAAATAATTTATATATATTTACAGTGAGGAACACATTTTAAGCCTTACCAGCGTGTTGTAATTGAAACCGAAGCAGAGTCCATTCCGTTGCACAGTCGGAGTGTCCAAGGAGTCGCTACCCTTGTCAAGTACCGTGGTGGTAGCAGGTGCCGTGGGGGTCGCCAGCTTGGCCGGGGTCGATGCGATGGTCGGCTTTATCAGAAGCTTACTGGCCACCAGAGGACGGCAAACCTTCTGAGTCTTCTTCGGATTCAGTAGCGTTGTTGTTGGTAGTGCGGCGTAGCCCTCAATATCCTGGATAGGCGAGAGCGATTGCATTCTAGGTAAATCCTCCAAATCGATCATGGTGAATTATCATTTAGTGTGGTGAGTCAACCAACTGAAAATACAATGGAACGTGGCACACAATCATCAATTTACATCTATGAAGTGTGAGTGTGTGTGTGTTTATTCTGATTATAGCAAAAGTCAATAATGGGATACACACATACACGTTTATACTGCGTGCCGTAAATGTATTTGTGTCAATATGCATAATTCATATCAGTGTTGCCAACTTAACTTTTTTTTTCATAATACCCACAGTTGTTCCCGCCATACCCTGTACGCATTGGAAAATGATGCGCGGTATGTTGAACGACAAAGCTCTCTGAGAAGTCTGGACAGTTGGGAATGCCTCCCCTTATATGGGTTTTATAAGATCAAAAGCGCCATCTGGACAATCACAGAGGGTCACCTTTAGTGGAGTACTCCCCACGCATGCTATAAATGTATTTTTACGTGCCCCGATAAGATCGTTTTGTACCCAATTTCATGATTGGCTCGCTTGGAAAGTTAAAGGAACATTGATTAGACAAGGTAAGCCCAGTTTCTATACACACGATATATATATACAATCAAGTGCATAGAACATGGGAACCTACCTATAGTATAAAGATAAATAAGTATTCCCACTAGATTGCTACTTTTCATTTATGGTCTGATAGCATGGCCGTCTGCAATAGGTTGAATTTCTTGGCGAAATGCTCTATAATTAAGTGTACCATAACAATTTTCAGCTTAAGCTAGACAGAAAAAAACATTTCATACCATTGTTACTAGGGTTTTCTCTACTAAAATGTATTTTTGTATATAACCCTTTTGATGCTAATTTTCAAAACGCTATACGTGCCTAAATTATCACTCCAAATTCTTATTATCAGGGTCAGCGTATGGAAATCAAAAATATAATAAAAACCTGTCAGTTTTGTATGGTTTATCTGCGTAGCCAAACATAAATTTAGTGCTTCGGAAGATCTTTGTTGTAATCGCACAGGGAAAAGCCAGATTAGCTTAGACAATTGACTATGTATACTTTTTAGGTTATATATAGAATATATAGTTTCTGGAATATGCCCACGTTCCTATTGGCATAGAAAGTCGAATCCTATTGGTAAACCAGGTTTATAGATGCTCTCTTCGCACGTTTCTCAGCTGACTAGCAACATCTTTGACATGACGTGTATGTGGTCTGTATAGATATTATTTTAAGATTCGACATTACGGAAGAAAACACACTCGATTCGCATGCCCAGTCGAAACAATCAGATCGAGGCAATTTATATATGTAGAACATATATCTTACTGAACTCTCTGGCGTGTTTAATCCAGCAGTTTGCAATTCTATGGAATACGTGAGTGAAATAAATAACAATAACCTGTTGGGTCAGTTTCAGAGCTTAACTTCAAAAGCTTCCGCTCGTTTATTTTTTCTTATAGAGAGCATTTTATAGTTCGTTTAGTTTGCTCTTAAAATAGAGAATGAACAAAGTACGCAATATCTTTTATATACCAATCCGTAGGTTAATACAAATGCGTTCCTATGGATGATTTGGATCTCTAAAAGGGCATGGAAGTGTATTCTTTGTGCTCTGAACTATATCTTGCTATATTTGTATTTTCTGTACGAGGTAGGAGTGTAGGATAAGCTTTGCGGCCACATATATGATCACTATTTGTTTAATTGAAGATTGCAAAACCTTTGAATCTGTCGCTTTCGAAATTGTCATGATGCTCAATGAGTCTCTCTCGCTCTCTCTCTCTCGCGCTCTCGCTCTCTTAGCGATGCAAATTAACTAAACCTTGTGCGATGGCCAAGCAAACCAGTTTGCGTTCAAATACCAAAATTTATTTTCGGTTTTTGTCTTTTTCTTATCGGATAACGGCGGGATAAAATCCCCATTTCAGGTGTAGTGCCGGTACAAGGTGCAAGTCGAGCTTCATATTGACTTTGCCAATTACTTTACAAAATACACAAAGGCAGCGAGTACCCGGAATGGGTACAAGTACAGGTACAGGTTCAGGTCCCAGGGGTACAGTCCCCAAAGTACAGTATACTGACATACTCAACGAATATCAAGTAGAATAACAACATTTGTGAAATTCCGTGCTAATAATATGTGTACACACTCCCCCTCGTACAAACACTTAACCTGTAATTATAAGATACATACGTACTATGAAGATACTTCGTATTTATTAACTTGTAAGTACAACGTATCGTTCGGGCAATCGAGCGCGAAAAAAATGAACAACAAAACAAACAAAGCAATTAAATGAAAATGGAAAACTTGGCATGGCAATTAGGGGAATTAAAAACCAAACGAAAACTTGACATTCGAATTGGCTCTATGTAGCATTTAGTAGTTTTTAAGCTGTCTATGTCTATATCTCATTAAACTGTTGCCTATATATATTATAAGCATATTTTGCATACATTCAGATAGTACTCAAAATTCGTAGAAATAAATTGTAAATATGTTTTTATTTATAGTTTCCTCGATTCTGCAAATGCTGAAAGGGGTATAGCAGATCTAAGCTGGTAAATAGAATAGTGTAGGTATAAATTAAGCATACACTATCGGGTTTTTTAAAGTTTTCTGCAGTTTGCTTGGTTTGCCGCCACTTTAAACAGTCCCACTGGTATTTTACTTTAATTGAAGACTTTATAGTGTCGTTTTTGGCATTCACAGGGTATTTGCTAGCATGGTTATTGTATTTTATAGAGAGAGCAAAACAACGCGATGACCACATGCCGGTAATTTGTACGAAAACATCGATAGAAATTCATAGAAGAGTCTCTTCTTAAAGAAATCTATTTGTTCACAGAGGGGCAGGGTGCACACACACACACACACACACACACGCACTCACGCTCACACTCAGCTATAATATTATAGTATATCACTTATGGCGATAACTGGCTTGCGATGCACTGGGGAAGCTTTTAATGCTTTTATTATGGCGAATTCAAATGTGTACACACTTACACCCACTTGCACACACTGGCACACACACACACAGAGCAAGCCGCACGCGCACAGTTTGTTGATAGTTAACAGGGGCGCGAAAGTGTTGACAGCAAAGTTAACTTGAGCGGCGGCGCAATATGTTTTTCTTGCGAAAATGCGAAAATCAATTGAGATTTTCGTACACCAATACATACATGCGTAATATTTGTCACTTTTTTGTTGGGTTTTTGGGTTTATTTTTGTTTGTCACTTGAGCGTTTTACGCTTTTCGCATTAATTGTTGCTTTTGCGTCAGTTTCTAAACAACATTCCACAGGTGCGTAAGAAAGAGAAAGAAAGCGGCGACGGTGACGGTGACGGCATACAACGACAATGTCAATGTGCTAGCTTCAGCGATTCACAGTGTACTGAGCGTCGCGAAGTCCCGCGACCCGTGCGAATGCCAATTGCCGACAGCTCCCTTACTCTCTGCCCGACACACTCGCTCTCTCTTTGGCTCGGTCAGCTGGTCGGCGTGTGCTACACGCCTTCGTGCCTTGCTTCGGCCCCTCGCTGCGCTTTGTCATGCGAGCCGCCACACGCGATGGCGCTTCACGATAGAAACACAAACAAACACAGCGAGCTCGCGCTCTCTCTCTCTCTCCGTTGCCAAAGAGAGCGAGAGTCAAAAAGTCAACTGTGCGTTCGTGTGCGTGTGCGTGTGCTAGAGATAATAATAATTGAGCCGTCGTCTGGCATAGAACTGAAACAATGTTGTCGGTTAGTTTTACATAGGAAAGTAACGCCCGAGCGTCAACAAAGAAAGATAGTGTCAATTTGGCGTGCACCGAGACTAGCGGATACACTCGAAAAAGTCGAGATCTTCACAGATCAGCTAGAGAACTATTTACAAACACTATTTAGCATATTGCAATTTTACCATTTCTTCCTATTCAAATAGAATTTCGGCAGCATGTGTCCCGTGTAAACCTGTAGTACAAGTTTCTAATTTTAGAATACCCAAGCGAGTTAGGAACACGTTAGAAATAAGTTACTTGTACGACGTCGCAATATTATTAATAGCACGCCAATTGTTTTATCTTGTAAGCGAGCTATTGTTTTTAAAACGCAATTAGAAATAAATAAATATAAATTAAGTTTATATTGTCCTGGGAAAACAGTAGTGTAGAGTTGTAGCTCTATTTGAATTCGATAAGCATTCGTTGAGATATACTATCTTTGCAATACTCTCTTTCAGTGCAATCTATCGATATTTGCCTCGTCGATAAGCTTGAATGGATGACTAATGCTCGTAATACTAATGACTGAAATCGTAGGCGTATAAATCAGTAATAATAATTAGCTTTTCGTGTTTTGTTCTTGCATCATATATCACGATTACCCCTTAGTGTACCCAATTAAATATGTCCGCAGTTTCTATTAGATATTAGTTATCGATTTTATTTTATATGTATTCCCATTTCGACTTAATATACATAAATATATTTTCATACAATTAGATTTACGTCTTTAAAGTTGCTTTGCCTGCTTTCCATATAATATTCCTCTACACAATTTTCTTATAAAACTGATGATACCATACACAATTCATATAAGTTTTTTAAAATTTAGGTCGCAAATAAATTTGATCTAATAAAATTAACTACAATTGATATTAAGTTAATGGTAAAACGATAAGGAAAAAGGCGAGACATAATGCGGGAAATCGGTGCAATGCATTCGGAATATGAACAAATATGTGGACGGATATGCGTAAGTATACACGTAATTTCTGGGCACGATTTGAAGCCAATTGAGGACGAATCAAAATTGTGAAGAAAGGAAAACAAAATATTTACATCGACCCAATAACTGCCCCGATCTCGAATACCGTTCGTACATTATCATCGCATTGTTATGTTCCTCAAAAAGTATTGTTTTTAATACTACTATGTTAGATGTAGCCGAGTTGTAAAACTTTCTAAATCTTTGACTTTGTTAGTGTATGTTTGTATTCGGTAATCGGTTTTTGTTTTTTATACTTTATAGGCTTATACATTTTTCGAAAACAGTAAAATCGCTCCAAAACTTGTTTCTGATTTCTAATTTCTGGTTAGCTACTAAAGTTGGTTGCAGATTGTGTACCATACTTTTACCGTTACTAAGTATAGAGAATGTGTGTATAGAGAACTACGCATTAGTTGAGTTCAGATTGAGAGTAGCTGAGCAGATCAGTTTAGCTTGTCACTCGGGTTTGTTTCTCGGTTTATCGGTATAACGATTCAATCGATAAGTAATGCAAACAATTGTGATATGCGAATTAGCATCGCTGGCGAAGACCTTGTTGGCCAAAACATATCTACATCTACTCACCGTACCAGACCAGGGGCTGATAAGGCCAAATACGCACAACCCAGATTGTACCTGGCCAGCTGCCCGAACTAATCTCTCTGCGAGCACAAGTGCCTGGCGGTTATCAGCGCGCTACCCTATACGAAACACTTGACAATACACAGGCCTACATACGTTAATATGAATGTATATACATATATACTTGTATATAGAGCTCTATGTGAGTGTGTGCCAGCTCAAGATGTGCTATGCCTACGCAGAGATAACTGGACAGCTCAGAATTCTCGCTCAGAGACCCAGTAAATGGTCTAGGCGGATATAAACAATAAAACCGGTATAACCGAAATTAAGTTAATCGAAATTATATCGAAGTATGTGGAAGAATCACTGGAACTGTGCTTAAAGTAGAGTCTTCGTCTGCCTAACAAATTTTCAGCTAATACTGTTTGTAACCTAGACATAACATTCCGATATCGGGCAATACTGAAACTGAAAGAACGATTAGAGATCGCATACACCTATCAATACGTATCATACGGTATTTTGGGTGCAAAAATAAAGAGTGTGGAGATCCAGCAACTTTCTGCCCTACTCTCGCATGTATGTGTGTATGAATGTATGTACATGTACAGCTATGTATGTATACTATAGTATGTGTTCTATCATATATATCTGTGTCTTGCCTGGATATTTGTATGATAATATTTGATCATATCGTGTGTATCCGTTCGGGGAAAAAGGAAGAGTTCTGTGATATATCAATGCGTACCTTATACAACACAACACACGCATACCGAATATAATGCTTAAGAAACAAGGCTTAGATCTACAGAAAATATGCTATACATTTATCGTATTGTTAATGGATTTATAGTTGTTGTTCATCTTGTTCTTCTTGTTTCATATTCGTCTCTATAAATATGATTTTCTTGTTGTTTTGCTGAAAAAATATGTCGATCTGTTTGTCTTACTAGCTAGGCTAACCTTGTTTGGTTTTGTAAAATATACATACATATACAATATATAGATATTTCTTTTCTTTTTCTTCCTTTTGTGTTCAGTTGTAGATAGATTCGAAAATGGCATTCCATCCCCCCTGCCCAGTTGATGATGTACACACGAGAGCTTGGTGCGTTTCTATTCTTAATTTACAGTTCGAGTTTGGAGTGTTAACTAAGGTAGGCCTACGCGTAGGAAGAGAGGGAGAGAGAGAGAGAGAGAGCTGAAGAGTTGTGGGAGAGAGAGAGAGAACCAATAATAGAACCCCGTCTAATAATCGATAATCGCAAAATGGCAAGTATATATGGCAATGATATGGTAATATTATTTCATAGACAGATGAAATAATATGATAGTACGTAGAATTATTTCGATTACGCTGTGATACTGTCTGTATGCAAGGAACATAATTACAAATGAGTTGAGTTGGTGGCAGAGGATCTTCAACTGGTCAACCTGCTCGCATTTCCCCTGCCCCCAATAGATCACTAGAAAACATTTAACTAAAATCTCGATCTCGATCTCGATCGCAAGCTCCTGCTAGTCCTCTATCGATGCGCATGCAGATTGCTTTCCACCCATTTGTACAGCGCCGTCTGCGACCGAGCAACCCATTCCACGTTGGAGGCGACGCTACTCAGCGTCATATTGAGCACGGCCATGCCCTGACCGCGTCCAAAGCGATGCACCAACGACTTGAGCTGCAGCAGAAAGAGAAAGAAAGGAAGAAAGAGAGCGAGTGCGAGAGTTGAGAGAGGGTGCTGCAGTCTACCTAGACGTAGGACTCACCTCATCGTAATCGAATTTCGTAGCGCCATACTGCGTTATGGCCGATATCACTTTGGCAAAGCTAACCGTACCGGCACCCAGACGCTTCTCCAGCTCAAACCATTTGGCCTGCAGAAAGCGACAGGCCATTGCACCGCCTGTGGGCGTGCCGGCGATAGCCTTCAGCACCTGCACCACCTCCTCGGTGGGCAGCATTGTGACATGCGATAGCAGGCGATTCTGCAGCCAAGCATCCTTGGTTCGGCCCAGCGCACGCAGCAGTTGCATGCGCTCCACGAAGGTCTCCGACGTGCGCTGCAGCGTGACGAAGCGTTCCCAGCAGTGCTGCCAGTAGATGTACTCGCCCGACAAAATGGAGCCCGTGTAGACCACCTGGCAAGCATGATGATAAAGCAGTTACTAAGTGAGATCTTTGGAAAGCGATTGTTTGGGCCTCACCTCGCGCAAGTTGGGAGCTATGGCGGATCCATTGTAGTACAAGTACTGGTTCAACATATTCTTCGCCTTGGTTATGCTGTCGATGTCCTCCCACAGCACGGAGGCAAGCAGCACCTCGGGACGCATAAGTCTATGCAGTAGATGGCATCAGTTATCTCCAGTCTAGACCCGCATCTTAAGTGCCGCAACTCACCTGGTAGCCACATCGCCCTCATCGATCCAGCCCACCTTCTCCATAACCGTTGATATTTTCATTTTGATAAACTCGCTGAGCATCAGGAAGCACTCGGAGTACTTGAGTATGCGACGCCATTTCTCCAGATGCCGCACGGCCAGTGCCATCGGTCCATAATGTGTCTCGCTGGGCAAATACTGTATCATGCTCATGGTAATCTCGCAGGGCAGCAGATTGGCATGGCACAAGGTAAACGCATCGGAGAGTAGTCCAAGACGATCCTGTGGAGTACGCAAGATTAGCCAGGAAGTGGGAATCCAAACGGAAATGAAACTCACCTCACTGCTGAAACGCTTGGGATTATTCGAGAGTTCCTCGATCAAGCTAGCCCAATTGTCGTCGTTGTAGACGACGCGATAGTAGCCGTTTTGGATGGCATTCACCTTGATCCATTTAACGTTCTCCGGCACGTTGAAGGTAACTACAAATTCAAGTTCAGTACAGATAGTTAGACAAGTTAGTAGTTGCTACCTCATCGTGAACTCGATTATAGATTAGTTCCAAGTCGACATAGTATTACTATAAATCAATGACAGAGCTGTAGCTAACTTCATTAAGACTTTACTAACTGCTCAAACCAGCAACTATATATATTATTACTCCGAATCTTAGAAAATTGCCCAAAATTTCTTGATTGTAATGAGTTCGGTCAGTGAGGTCTAGCTTATTCTTTTCTTGAAACATAAAAATACCTAAATTTCTACAATTTTTCGCTCCATCTATACAAGGATAGCTAGTCCCTTTAAATTATGGTTGTTCCTATATTAAGTAGGTATTGCTCAATCCAAATAAAGGTCTCCAGGTTCTTCAGGGTAATGAGTACGGTCGGTTCGGTATCTCTAGTCTACGTCAGCATAACCTGATGGTTTATCTCCTTCTTTAATCTTGATAGAATTTCTACTTAATATTGAAACTATATAAATTGTTTTGCTTAATCCAAATAAAGGTCTCGTGTTTCTTCAGGGCAATGAGCTGGGTCAGTTGGGTCCCACAATCTGAACCCTGATCTCCACTCACCATCGACATTCTGCATCCAGAGGGTTTCGCTGACGTTGTTGATGTCCGTGACGTAGGTGACGGGAAATATCCACTTGAGCTGCGGTACTGCCTTGTGCTTGCTGGCATGTGTGGGCGGTACCGTGCTGGGCATGTCGGTGGCATTGAGCGTGGTCTTGTTGTAGTTGTTCCCGTCGTAGGAGTCATCGTGTATGGCCAGAAATTCGGCAGGTCTAAAGGGTCGCTGCGAGATCGATATGCTGTTGCCCATTTTGGTGACGGTGAGTAGGGGAAACCCGGGCTGATGTGTCCA